>OZ005740.1:331031650-332297631 GCA_963930735.1 Dioctria linearis | reverse complement strand
CGACACTTGTCAGAACAAAAATCAACCATTCAACTAGCCCAGCTCTATCTCGTCGCTCCTTTTTGCTTTTTTCGTCATAATTAGAACAATAATAATTAATGTCTGCTAACCGGACGATTGTGTAATAATCTTCAGACACACTGGGTACCGGTGTACAATCACAAAACAGTGCCACCTTAATTCTTGGTCACTTTGATTATATACATTTTTTTCATTTGATTCCGCAAATGCAAAGCGATTGCCTTCAAAGTCACACAATTCATAGTGGCGCTTAATAGATTATCATGAAATTGTGCAGCTGTTGAGTGTGATCCCAATACGTTCCACCTGCAAATAGTATTTTCACAACACAGGACATAATATCAGACCAGGTGGTAGTTAACTAAATACAACCTCCATCTACCATTCAAGATATATACCATATAGAGAGGAAAACACAAAACTAGAAAACTAAGCCTTAATCTGGAACACCGACAGTTCTAAAACCGAGAAAGGACTAGCTGCCGGAACATATGTAGCTAAATCAAGAGATAACATTTATGAAAGGCTAGAAAAATACGCCTCAATATTCCAGCCAGAAGTATGCATACGAAAACCACAGCCGATCCTACACCAACAAAAAATATATGTCTATACAGATAGTCAAGAGGCACTGAAAGCCATTTCATCACCTAGAGCCAAACCGAAGCTAATGTGGGAATGCATCCAAGCATTAACAAATCTTGGCACAAAGAACCATCTAACACTTCAATGGGTGCCAGGACACTCGGGAATTGATGGGAATGACGATGCGAATATACTGGCCAAAAAAGGAGTATTCATGCTTCTAATCGGACCGGAACCATTTTGCGGTATCTCCTATAATATCATGAATCTTACCATACACAACTGCATAGATCCATAACCAAACAAATCAGAGATCGACACCAATGACAGGCTCCAGATAAGCAAAAAAAAAATCATCAAAGGACCGTCACCAAAGAAAAGTCTGGATCTTTTAAGGCTATCTAGAAATCAACCAATTACAGGAGTCTTATCCGGAAGTGCAAACTCAGGAAACACATACATCGAATAGGTAGTATATCAGCCACTGATGACAAATTCTACGTCTTGAAGAGGATAAAACATCGGAGCACGTTTTATGCGAATGTGAGCCATTGCAGAATATAGATTCCAGGCTTTTGTTTCATACTTTCTAAAGCCTGCCGACTTCGAGTTAATTTCATCCAAAAAGGTACTGCTCTCCATAGAACGAGTGAGATTATTGGGCGAACTATAAAGGAAAGTGGTGCATAATAAGCCAATACATAAATGGTTGCAGTACATTGGCCATTCACCCTTACAATTTAAATCTAATGGAGGAGAATGAAGATATTCCTTTAACAGGCAATCACTCTGATCACCCAGAGTTGGTTTTATTATTGTATTTGCATATCCAATTGGGTTTATGGCTGGAAGTACCAAAAAGCCAAAATTATATATAACTATCAAGTACAAAAAACTACTTAATAATCATACTTTATTTAAAGTTCCTAATTATAAATACAATTCATTTTCTTGGAATTCAAATTGGTTAAATATAATTTCTTTTTACAAATTCACATAATTCTTTTCTAAACTGATTTGAACGACTCAATTTCATTCCTGATGGCAAGCTGTAAATCCTTACTCCCTTATAAAAGAGAGAGTTTTGAGCAAAAGTAGGCATAACTGTTGGTAAATGAATATCCTCTCTATTGCGTAAGATCCTCGACTGAACTTCCCAATTGAATATTACAAAATTTGTAAGATACTGCGGCATTAACTGATTTATTATTTTGTATATAAAAATCAGCGTTTTATAAATTATTCTTTGCTTTACAGACATCCAACAAAATCTCTCAAGCATTGCCCTAATAGGCTCATATCGTAACATTTTCAAAATTACCCGAATTGCTTTATTTTGAATTTTTTGCATTCTACTTATATCAAGTTCACTAGACAGAAATAAAATTGAAGGGCAGTATTCAAAATGCGGCGGTATTATTATCTGATAAACACTAATTCTTTGCATAACATTTAGTTTATCTCCTAGTCTTCGTAGCACATTCACTTTGATACTGGCCTTTTTACAAATTGAGTTTACATTTTCATTAAATTTCAATTTTTCGTCAATTATGATACCTAAATATTTGATGTCTTTAACCCCTTTGTAAAATGTTGCCGTCTACACATATATTCAACAATCCAGTATCGATATTTTTCTTATTTGTAATTAACATCCATTTAGTCTTCTGCACATTTTAATTTAAGTTTATTAAAATTTAACCATTCATTGAGTTTCTTTAAATCTCTGTTTATTTTAGTAACTATACGTCTTCAATATTTCGACCAGCCAAAAACAACACCATGTCATCTGCAAACAAGTTCAACTCACAAGTTTTAATTTGCGTCAATACATCATTAACATATAATAGGAAATTGTATAGGTCCTAATACCGATCCCTGGGGTACACACAATTCACATAACCTTTTTGATGACATTACGCCATTTCACTTTTACTTAGTAATAATTTCCTGTCTAAAGTTTCAAAAGCCACACAACACTTTCTCCATCATCCATGAATTTTTTCCATTTCGCAACTATTAAGTTTATTGCGCTCTCACACGAATGAGTCTTACGAAAGCCAGATTGATTGTCTATAATTATGCTGTTATTTCCTATGAAATTCATCATCTGTTGCTTAACCACTTTCTCCAAAACCATTTCACACATTTTTAAACCGTTCACAGGTCTAAAATCTTCGCATTTAACTGCATCCTGAATTTTAGGAACAGGTGTAATAAGAGATTCCTTCCAATTCTTGGGAAACTCTCCTGGATTTAGTGAGTCATTAATTATACCTAACAGAGTCGTCTCTATAACCGGTACAGCATCTGAAATTGCTTTAACGTCTACCATGTCTAAATCACTTTTCCTCTTAAGTTCACCAACTATTTTTCATAAATGTAAAGCTATCCTTTCTTGTAATACTAGACGCTGTACTTAAATTAGTGTCGGGTATGCTACCATGAATACTTTCTATAAAATACGTATTTATGTAGTTGCTTTGCGATCTGATATGCATTATCTACTTCCACTCCATTGAAATTTATCTTTTTTATGCCATTATTGCTTTTTCCATACAACAGTTCCTTTATCATTCGCCACATCCTTTTTGCATCACTTTCGGCCGCTTTAATATCATTACTTACGCAGCTTTCTTTTGATACTTTTAACATGTTACTATATATATTCCTAGCATTTCTATACAACATCCAATCATCTTCTTTACCAAAAAATTTAGCTTTTCTATGTAATGTTTCCTTTGTGATAATTGATTTTATCGGAGTTGTTTCTAGTTGTAGCCTGGTTTAAAATCGGGTACCAACCGATAAAAAGATGTCCTGGTATCCAAGAAAATATAATTAAATAAAAAAACAAGCAAATTCAACCAAATTTTTTCAGAACAATTCATTTTTTTATTCATATCATGACGTGTCTACTATTGTTATACTAATTATAAATTAGCAATCAAATAAGGTCAGTATACTATAGTTAGAAGCAAAATGCCACCAGTTGATTCCCAGAAATTTTTATTTCATCAGTGACATCTATGTAATACTTCACCTTTAATCTGAATGCGTCAAAATTTCTTAGAAGAATCAGCTCTACTTCTCACATGCACAATACTAAAAACCTACCCACCTAACCACCAAATTTGTCAACTTTTTCTAATACTTCAATTTGTTAAGTACCTACTTTTGTACCTACTAACTCGGAAACTCAGCTGGGAAGCGCTGTGACCCACCACCTGAGGGGTCGTGGGTTCTAGTCCCATCTCAAGACGGTCTTGTGATTTTCTTCTTAATCCGTCTTGGCCTCAATTCATTGAGATCTCCCCCCCCCCTCTCATCTTAGAAACAAACAAAAAATATCTACATACATATTAGAGCTTTAGAAGATACCTGCATTACTTAAATAGGTATAAAAAAATCTTCCATCCAACACAAAATTCATAATACACAAATTTCAATTTATGTAATACAAATTATACAAAAGAAATTAAACCTGAATTAATAATTGTGGCTGGGCTTTTCATTACGTCAATTGGTAGCGCCCTTGTAATTTCAAATCAAATAAGGAGACAGCCTTCTGTACGAAACCTTGAGCTACTCGTTACCTGTTGATTGCGTCCCAATTAATACTTTCCCTCTGGAATAAATTGAATTCAATTAAAGAAAATGAATGAATGCTTTTAGATTTCCATCTCAGTTCTTACTGAATAGAGGTAAATAATGCGCTCATTCCAGAAATCCAACAAGCTAATCATAATAAAGCGACGACACCTTGCTGTTTTTCATGGTTCACCGTAATCAACGAAAAAGGAAAATGAAAATGAAAACTTTTTTTTGCGTCATCTGTAAAGTTTGTAATTAAGAAATACTGGCGCCTTCTCTTGGCAGAAAATTTCTGCTGGTCGAAATAATGGACATTGAATTAAATTTTGCGACATTATTCTAAAATGTTCTATTTATTTATCCAACTAAAATCATTTCAATTACCTCGATTTCAATTATAAGCAGCTCCATATTTTCCATAAATCTTTCAAATTTCTCATGGTTGTAGGTGAGAAAAATCGCTCGTCCGATAGTGTTGAACCACAAGACTAGGAAATATGTGTTCCTAATGACAAAATCCAAGGACTCTGTCATATAGTACATGTCGATAAACTGGCTGATGTGCAATAAAATCGTTACAGTAAAACATAGATACCGTTTCCAATTGTGTACGAGTATAAAGGACCAAAACTTCAGAATTTTCACGTTAATTGATATCAATGCTAAATCCTCAATCATGATGAACTTTTTTTCCCTAACCGATTTATTTCAATCCCCACAGTAAACTGAGATTCAAAATTAGTTCCAAAAGAGTGATTTGTGTGCGTATACACGCTTATTAGACAACTGAATTAAAATATTCATTTCAATTGTGCCCAGAATGTTTGTTTAGTTAGCTATTAAAAGTCCATTTGAGTTAGACAAATTAAATTTTCTTGAGTGGAAATCGTCGTAATATCAATCCTTTGCTGAAAATTATAAATCCATTTTGTAACAATAATTTTGCTTTATGTCATTAGGCAAAAGTGAAAATCTCTTCTGAATTAAATGCTTGAAGGCGACATTAAAAATTTAACAAGAATTTCAAGCTTCTCAAAAGTATTATTTGTACGCACATATGATTGTCAGAAAATTTTTTAACTCAATTAAGATATATTTCCATATATACATATCTGAACTTCCCGTGACAATATACTTTGAAACTTTTAAAAATTAAAGATGGCGGACGAATTTTGTCAATTACGGTCCGATTCGACTCAAAATCGACATATGGATATCTTCGATCTCGTAGATTACGAATTTCTGGTTAAAAGATTGAAATCAATAAATATAGGAGAAACATCGAGAAAATGAAATAGGGCTTTCTTTTTTCAGCTTTATTTACTAATTAGAAAAGATGGGAACTTAAAAATCACAATAACAATCCATTGATACTTCCTCTAAACAAAAATATAAAAATTTCTTCAAAAACTTAAAAAATAACGAAAATATAGTTATTTATAAAAGGAACAACGAAAACTCATTTTGTCCATACCTAATGGATAAAATGAAATACTGTAATTTAAATGCATAGCTCACAAACAAATATTTCGGTTCTCTTAGGTTTGTCGGCACAATATGTGTGTGCCAAATGCCCACATGTTACGCATCTTAGCCAGCTTTCTCGGGGCCTAGACCGGTAATATAAACCACTGCAATAATTACAAAGGCAATCAGCATCTGATTGTGTGTAATCTGTAAATTAATTAATATTTTTATTTTCTTCATTCTTTGTGCGTTTTCAGATAGGTACTTAATGTTTTCTTAACTGATCTCTTTGCTTTCTTGGCTGTTTTGTTGTTATGGTTTTTTGACTTTATATCATCCATGTTAGCGGTGGATGCTAAAATAAAATTCTGTTGTCTCCTCTTAGCTTTTCGTTTTCCTTGGACACTTATAAACTTTCCTTTTGGAACAGGTGATATAACATCCAATGGAACTCTTTAGTCTATGCTGTGTCACAATTGTTAGCCTGTGTTTGTGAAGTCGATATTGGTTCAGTGATGCCCGTTCGAGGAAGTTCAGTCGCTGGAACGTTTACTGATTTCTTATTTAATTCATCTTCATGCATGATCAGGAAAACATTGGGATTTACAGGCCAAGGTCCCGTCTTTTCGAATCCACTGCAAGCATTTTGAACAGTCGCTGCTATACCACACGCTTGACTGAGCAAAGAACCAATTTGATAATGTGTCACCACACGTCCAGGGTGGGCTCTCAGCCAACAAATATCTAAAGGCGGAATCAGGCGCGTATACAGGGGGGGGGGGGGGGGGTCACAGGGGTCATGCCCCCCCCCCCCCCCCCCCCCCCCCAAGCGCAACCTAACCTTCGCGGTGAATTCAATGTGGCGCTGGACTGTAGAGCGAGCTGTTAAAGTTTAACAGGAAGATTTTAGTATGATACGCTTTGTTTGTCGTCTTATAAGTAGTAATAGTGGATTGGGTAAAATAGTCATTCTCTCGTAGCTCTTCGTCTTTTAAAGGTGTACAAATTTTTTAGAATTTTCTTGCGTTTTAATATATCTAGTGTCGAAAAGTCATCTATCGTAACTAGCACAGGATAGTAAAGTACTTTTGGAATGCATATTTATTTTAGTATTTGATTTTTTAGAAAATGGCACGTAATGCTTAGCAGCCCAGCTATGAAGATGCTTTTATATTTTTGTTGCGCCAATTAAAAAGTGTAGAAAGTGTTATTGTTTCTACAAAATTGGTTAGAGATCATATTTTTTTTTTACCAATCTGATTTTCCGATGGTAGACAGCAGCGGGAAATTCGCTATCAAAAAAGGTAGACGAAAAATTGGGAGTACAATCACAATGAAAGGCAGTGAGTGGCGATTGTGAAAGAAGAAGATACTGAAATTTCATTTATTATTAGTTTTGAGCGTTTTGAAACAAATTTTATCGAAAATATTTTATATTATTTTGAAAGAATTGCAATGGACCAAAGTGCGGAAAGGAAAAATTTAAAATACAGAAATTAACTAAATTAAATCAAACTAAATGCCAAAAATATCACAATTTTACCATTTGTATTGAAGTGCCTCGAAATATCCATCCATACCATGTCTTTTTTGTCAACTCGTCTATACTGGTTGTCTTGTATATCATAAATTATTTTATGACCTCACAATTCCTCAATCAATTTTTCATCTAAATTCATTATTTTAAAATTGCCGCGATATCCTACAACCTTGACAGAAATAAATGCCACAACAAGTACATTCGTTTGATTTTGTTGGTAGTACTGCAGCGACGACGGAAAAATTAGAAATTGATCAATCCCGACGGCAACTTCGTCGACCGCTGACCCTCGCCCGTCATAATTTGGGCATTCGCATAAGACGATATGCTTTTAGAAGTTCGACAGCAGCATTTTTTCGTCATTTGCCGTTGCCCGTCGCAATTGTATTTTAGCCTTGACTTAACAAATTTTTGTTTAGGGTTCTTCCAGTAGAACCCGAGTTATGGAATCAACGTCTTGCCACCCGTTGATTTTTCATAGCGACACTGATTTAAGCCTGAGTTGTTCAAAATATTTACATTCGTAGGGAAGCATTAAATTTTTCTTGGGGTTCGTGCACAACAAGGCGAGGCGATGCGATGCGTGGCTAGGCAGTTTGGCGAGGCGAGGTGAAGATATATCTCGAGGTGTATTGTTTACAACAAGGCGTTCAGCTTCTTGGTAAATCGTGAAGTGAGAGTATAAATTATGTCGTCAGATTCAGAAGTAGAAATTTCGTGTTTGTCAAGTAGTGCAGCTGACTGATCCTGATAAATTCTTCCAATATATGAGAATGAATAAAGACCATTTCGATTATATCAAAGAAAAAAACCTATAAAAATATGCCATCTATCAAAATTAGTGCGCTGCACCTCGCGAAAAAATTCTCGAGCGATTTACCTCGAGGTGTCTCGGCACTTCGCACGCTACCACAGCATTTTTATGAATTCTCTCATAGTACATCGTGCAATCATTTTATTTCTTTAACTCTTGATATAGCCTCGCCACACTTCGCCATGTTGTGCACGTACCTTTAGAAATATAGTTGCAAATTGTTCTTAAGAATTTGAATGATTAACTATTCACCGACAAAAGTCCAAACGAATTGGTGTATTGATTCTGGTGGTCCTCTCTTTCGACAGAGGAACAAGCATTCAGTTTTCTTAGAAAGATCTGAACATTTTTCTTTAGATTTTTCATGGCGGCGGACAATGGTTCCAAAGAGTTATATTGATTCAGGTGTCTTGGCTGATCTGGGTCGGTAAAGATATTTATGAGCATTGGCAACCATACATTTTGTTCTTAAAAATTTTATTGAACATTTTTCTTTCGAATTTTTATACACTATTGGTTGCTGAAAACGATCAGTTGGATTGATGCCACTAAAATTAATTCTACAATTTTTCTTCACAATTTTTACGGCAAGACTATAAAAATAAAAACCATTCGCTTTCCTCTGCCTGCGGTAATTGCCGTTGCTTTGCTTATACTTTCGTATGAATTCAAGTAGTGTTGTTTAACTTAACTTCACGTTTACTTTTAATTTATAGCTAGCGATGGAGGTAGAAATAGTTGCGAAACTGGAAAGCAAAAGACTGATAAGACCATTGATAACTATTTTCAGAAGAAAGCAAGATCAGTTAAGTTCCCGTCAAAAGATATAGTCATGACAATCATGCACTTCTACTCCTATTCGTCTGAATGTGAATGAAGGTGCAAGCTCTCACTCTCTGTCATTTACTTCAGCCTTGACAGAATCGGTTGCATCACATCAATGTCTACAATCTTTGCACGAGAAAGAGTATCTGGATATGAGTCCGTAATGTCTGTCCACTCTGAGATCGACATTGATGTGGATAATATTATGGACAGGTTTTCAAAATTAAACCAAAAATTGAATTTTGTGATATCTAACTTAAATATGATAAAAAAAAAATTTTAAAGCGACTACTTCCGACTTTTTCCTCCCACCTCGAACATTTTAGTTGTGACCCCCCCCCCCCCAAGCTGCAGGTCTGGATACGCGCCTGGGCCGAATGCGATGAGTGCAATGTGGTGGTAGACAAAGTAGCACTATGCCATTTGTTTTGGCAAATTCCAAGGATTGGAAGCCTTTGTAACTCGCGTGCCGGTCCACTAACAAAATTACTTTTTGCTCTACACTTGTATTCACCTGAGATTGGAAGTGACGAAGCCATTTAAGGAAGACTTCGCCAGTCATCCTTCCTGATTTTTGGGCTATGTCAAGAATTCTCGTAGGTGTGTCGTCCAGAAGTTCATTCTACACATTTTTATGCGGGAATATAAGACATGGAGGCACGAAAGATCTGGTGGCGTTCATGCAACAAACGACTGTAACGTTGAACCCGCTCTCGACACTGGTAAGCGCACCCACCTGTCCACTGTGGATATTATTTTCTGTGGTCTTTGTACAGTGCATAGGCCAGACTCGTCAGCATTGTAAATCCTACTTGGACGAATATCGTGCTTGTCTAAAACCTCTTGATAAACTTTGAAAAACCTTTCTATTTGGGGCCTGTTAAAAACTTGAGCTCTGACTGTGGATGTTGCTTCCAGTTTCCGTAGTGATATATCTTTATGACTCTTAATAAAACCAGCTAACCACTCCTGTCCAGTCGCTTTTTATCCTTATTAAATGAATTTGCAAACTACTTTTTTTCTGCAAGTCTAAAAGCCAGCTCTCGCATATCACTGCAAGTTAATCCAAATTGTAGTGTGGAAGTATGTATAGTAGTAATAGTTGGTTTAATAGCATGTGAAACATTTAGATAAAGTAAATATACTAACAGCAATAACCCTATTATGTTGTACTTGTAGTAGCTTGTGTGATGAATGAATGAGGAGAGCACGAAAGCCTTGTTCTCTCCCTGCATGAATACTAACACACTGCTGCCACAAGGCACGTAGCTAGCTCGGGTGTGCTCGAGAAGGGTAGGGTGTTGGCTCACCTGGCAACGGCAACAAGGGCGCTTGAGCTAATTCGCAGTTAAGGAAGTGATAAGTTGTGCTTTGATGATAATAGAATATCTGAACTCTACAAAATAGACGAGTTTCTAATAATTTTAAGTGATCAACGAGTAGTGGAGAAGTGAAACCAACAAGGGCTGATTTCATCTAATTTTCCAATAATCTGTAGATTTTTCTGGAATTTTGTGAAATAACGCCTTTCTCATTTCCAATGTAAAGTTCAGAGTGGTTAGAAGTAATCTGCTGAAGTTTTGATTAATAAAAGGGAGAATATTAGATTATTTAATGAACTTAATAAAATTTAATACCACAAATTATCATGCCCAAGCGCCTTACTAATGTTCTCAGAAAATAGTCTTGTAGGCCTCTTATGAGATTAAAGAAGAAGACCTGTGATGAATATTCAAAAACCTCATTAAAGCTTTTGAAAAGATACCTTCAAATAACTTCTTCGTCAATCATTTAGCATACCTCCTAGAGCACTTCTTAAGAACACCAGTGAAGCGCTTGCCTCTGCGGACATGCCTATGTTAAAAAGCAATGATCTGGGATAGAGAAAAGATGCGCTGTGAGATTCCAGGTGCGCTTCATGAAGTTTCTTAGAGCACTCTTTTTCTCAATGGGTGCTGTCACGAAAGGTAATGATTTCTGGCCGCACAAACATATTGCTTGACAAATTAAGTATTTAACGGGAATTTGGTGCACCAACGATTCTTCAACTTGGGATCTGCGTCACCCCTCTTTTTTCCCACATAAAATGCATGTCCTGAAAGCTGGTTGAAGTCCGCTTTCACGTAAGTTTCAACATGCATAATACAGCAGTGTCGAATTTCATTAGGAAATTTTCATATAAAATCTGATTCCTAGATTTTACAACTTGGTTCTTTTCTGGTGTTCTGTCCAATACTTTCTGAGCATAGAAACTTCTTAGGCCTTCTTTTCTTTTAATTCTATGAGCCATAGTAGATGATGTTCCAGTCTTATCAGCCATATCTCTCAACGACATTTTGGGATTTCGTTTAAAGTTGTCTACCACTTTTTGGACTAAGTTTTGGTTTACTGAACCTGATTTCCTTCCTGACCCGAACTTTCTCTGGATACTACAAGCACAGACAAGAAATACCCAGGTATCGACGGCTGTACTAACAAAGTGACATATGAGAAGAGCTCGTAGCAAACCTCAATAACTCACTGATTTCAATAAAATATATAATGGATACGAACTAAAATATATATTATTTCGATTGATTCGTGTACTCGGGTAAGAAAAAAAGTAAAAATTAAATTCATTTTTTGCTACGAACTTTAATCGACCATATTTGTTCATAGAATTCGTGCTTATTATTGGTGGCTGAACACGATTTGAACAAGTTGTGTACGAGCAGATAAATATTAGATTTTTCTTAGAAATTTGCGGAACCTTTTTATTCAGAATTTCATGCACTATATCTATGCTATTTCAGTCTAAAATCAATATCGAGTATTTAGATCTACCCGATATTAATTTTAGGCTGTAATAGCATAGACAAACTTACAACATACAAAGACTGGGAAATTAGAATAAAAATCTATAACGCCTCGCTCGAATATAAAATTCGACGATGCCTCGACTTGAACATGTCGTAACCAAAAGGTAAGATAACGACTCAATCGTCCATTGGAAAAAAAAGTGAGAGTTCTACGAGTTATTTTTACTCGAAGTTTTCTAAAGTGTTTTGTCCAAGCAATCAGTATCGTAACATTCGCCGCCGGATATATGTGAATACAAATCCTTAGTATTGCTTTCCTATATAGGGTGAAAGGTCCAAAGTTGTAATAGGTCCGCACTTTCCAGTACTTGTAAAATAGGATACAGTTATGTTATAATAAGGTTTTTTAAAACAACAAGTAAAAAAGCTACAATTGGTCTAATTGTAAAACCAATTATTATGATACCCTAGATGACTGCCCGCATGTAATTTCGTATGGTCAGCTCCCTGTGCAAGTTTGATAGTTGAAGTGTTTTTGGGCCTATATTTCTAGAACGGTACGTTGAACAGTAAAAATGAATATGGCCAATTTCATATTCTAAAGAGCTTTTCAGTACAATAAACACGTATAGGACTGATCGCTTTTACAGCATACGTAGAAATCTAAATTTGTATATGGCAACACTAAGAAGAAGAGGTTGCCCGATTTAGCGCTTTTTTAAATCATATTTACAAGTTTTATGAAAACGCCGTGTATAAAACTTCAGTGTCCGAATATATAGTGAAGCACGAAAGTTACCCGATTTGTCCTATTTTCGAACTTGAATTTAAGCTTTTTATTAAAAGCCCGTGTGCAAAAATTTCAGCTCATTAAGTAAACGCATTGTCGAGTTATCTTGCGTTCAGAAGGACGGACAGACGGAAATGCAAAAATCAAAATACTTAACTTCTAATATTATGCGTGGGTGTTCATTTCATTTTGCTCTAGCAGCATGATTTCTATGCTTTAGAAACGGAATGACAAACTTAGTAACATTATGTATACGCCAAAACTACGGGGCCTCTTTTAATTTTTAATATTATTTTATTTTTATTATTTGTTGTTATAACGGCAATAGAAAATACACACTCTATGAAAATTTCAACTCTCTACCTATTACGGTTCTTGAGATACAGCCCGGTGACGGACGGAAGGACATCGGAGGCTTAGTAATTTTTACCCTTTGGATACGGAACCCTGAAAAGGGTAAAAAATTCGACATTTTTACTTTAGAGCGCCATAACTCGGGAGAGGAGAGGACTACTTGGCTAGTTGAGCAGTCGGACTAATGTTCTACGAATAGTGAGGTGACCCTACCTCATATTCTTTTTAAGCTACAGGGTTTTTCGTAAAAGATTAGCGTATTTTCTTAATCGAGCTATAACTCGAAAACTGTTGAAATGATTAATGGTGAATTCTTTTCAACACAACCGAACAGGCACTGAACTGAACTAAACCAGAATCTGAAAAAAATGCAAGAAAGTTGAATAGCTGAAAATCCTCGTCCTTTATGATTTTAATAAAAAAAACATAAACCACTTTAATAAAATAATTTCACACATCCACACTTTGATTACAAATAATTTTGATTTGAATTGTTCTGAACCGTAACCACAATTTTCATGGAACAAGAAAGTTTAAAGCCGGTGCAGAAACTGAATATATGTAGAGCCGCGTGAAAAAAAACATACGTTTGTAGCCTGTGCCAGTGTGCTGCAGAAAATACTTTAGTTTTAGGAACCGAACGAGTTACGGTATAGTTCAGGTGAAAAGAATTCACCATCAGCGTCTGGAAAAGTTATAGGTGCAATTACACACCATTTTATCAAGAAACAAATAAATTCTCTCCATATGCCTCAACTCAGGTATATGTCCCACGAGAGATCTAAGAAAGCTGAAGAAGAAGACAACCATTAAATAATTAATGTTCACTGCAATATCACAGAAAACTTTAACTTTAAAGAAATTGAAAAATACAATTTCAACATAAAGTTCCTAACCTCATTAAATCAAACTCATTCATCCTATCACTGTTTTTCTCCTCAATTACAAAAACCTACACTAAATGAAGAAAACCCGCAAAACGATTTCGCGTCGAAATAACCAAATTTTTTGTAACTCTAAGTAAAAAGAAATGAAAAGTCACGCAAAGATAACAAAATGTCAAGAAGGAGATTCAATCCAGAAAAATATTCTCATCCTGAATATTTAGTATCTCGTGGAACTTTTCTACCCTCATACCCGCATTGATTTCTACTCTCCTCTGCCAGGGGTTTCTATTTTCAGGCGTCAGAAAATATTTGAGAAGAAAATTCAAAATATTTTTCAGATTTGGTTTCATTGTTTATGCCTCAATAAATCAATTTATTTCTATCAAAATGTGCCAATCAGCGGGAAATGATTCTCAATGGAATGAGAAGTGTACAAGTTTTACGAGAAAATTCATTAATTGAGAGGAGAGTGTGGTAAGAATTAGAGATTTTATAAATTTATTCGAAATTATTCTTTAATTGCTATGAAATAATTAAGTCGCAATTAAAGATGTTTTTTTGTTTACCGATCCGAAAAGATTTCTGTCAAAATTTAGATAACCTAGGAATTGTAAGGTTGTGGCATGAGGCACTTGACTAAATCCGCATAATCTCTTAAATGTAGTTCGTGAAATGTGAAGCTTAATGGTGATATTTTTCTACAGTGACAGCTCAAAGCAGCATGTACTCGCAACAAAACTCAAATAAAAGTCCTGAGGATAGGTGTTTTTGGGTAATGTTCTAAGACATCAATTTGGACCTGCCAAATATCCGGAGAAGTTCAAGGAATGTATAAATATAGGAACGTCAACCACTCCTTGCAGACTGCAAAAACATTATCATCATGAGGGAAAAAAAGATGGAGGGAGAGAGAGAAAGAAAGAGAAAGAAAGAGAGATGAGTATCAAGTATCGACGCTGAGGCACTTTTAACAACGTCTCCGCTCTAGACGCAACATAAAGTCCGTGAACCATCTCTTTAGCCCAACAAGGAAGAGTTTGGAAATTGTAGGAAGAAAAAGACAATGTCTTTGACATTGACATTGTCATCACATGGGGCTTGAGGTAAAGCAAATTGCGTCGAATTCATTATGTTTAAGACCCAAATCTCTTCTCTTTAAAACGAAATTGTCATTTTACCACTCCCATTTCTTTTGATGGCGCATTAATTACCGATTAACCATACACTTCACATGCTCATTCTTATACATATCGTCGCCTGAATATTGGTTTGCCACATCCGCCAAATTTGATATTTTGAATTAAGTACGGTTACGGTTTTTGAGATTATTGATAAGATAAATTAAATGCTTTAATCAGCTTTTTTCTATGTTATATATGTATCGAGATAAATCATGTCATGTTTGCCGCATATCATATTTTTGCCACAAAAGTTAGTGTTGGTTTACCACAAAGCAAATTTTTTTAAACATGGTGCATATGTTACATTAAATGCTTTAAAATATTTTTTAAATTATTGTTTTGATACACGTGCGGAAATTTAAAACTATATTTAAAATTGGATTGCTCCTTGTGGCTAAGAACACTGCCACGTAGAGTAAATCAAAATCTAGGTTTGCTCCATGTAGTTTTCTCTGTCAATATTAGACCAATATTTGTCATTTGGAAGGAGCCTAAATCTCAATTTTTCATCCTATACCTACATGTATAAAAAAGTTTGCAGGGGTAATCTCCAAACACACCCATCTGATTTACTTGATTTCAAAGCGGTTTTTAGATAATCGCCTAGAAGAACAAGTATGGTACTACGATTTTTGATTTTTTTTTTTTTTTTGGAGGGCGGAGAGAAAACGGTGGGGGTGCTTATTACTCAGCCATTTCACCTCGGACCATAGCGGTGTGGGTACTCAAAATCCATATAAAAACATATTGGAATTTGTACTAGAATAACTGTTCACCCCCTGCAGGGAGCGCAGTATACTTTCTAAACTTCTTCTAAAACCCCTATAATTCTTTGTTTCACTTCTCTTTCGATCTCCATACCCACTTTTTTTAGTACGTTACTTTTTTTCTAAATGAGCTACTAGATTTTTGCACGGTAAATCACCAATAACTTGGTAGGGTTAAGTCCGACTGGAAATTCGATTCCACTATTCAACTCAACTTCGTGCCAGCTACAATTCCATGAAGACTTTTTTTTAGACGGGTTACTTTAAGAGGAGGGGTTCTTCCAATTTAGCATACTGAATATCACATCACTGAGTACTATCGAGTGGATTTTTTTTTCTTTTTCAATTAAAAATACTTCATCGAGACGATTTTTCCGCCGAAGAACCCATTTTCATACAGCTGGGTCCCCTTCATCCCAGTTCCTACATTTCGCATATAATTCATCAGTTCTTTCTTTTAACGGCATTAGTGCATTACTGTGACAAGTTTTTCCCAGACACATAAATTCTTCACAATCACGAATGGAAAAAAACTCAACTTTTTCACTCAAAAGACGGCCATTTTTCTCCTTCAAGAGGACGCATTTTTTTCTTTTTCGATTATCTCAAAACTATGTATCGCATGCAAAACTAAGTACATACACACGTTGAGCCCAGTAAATTTTCCGGGAAAAACTTGAGGACTTCCCTACATCAGATTGAGGCATCGTTGATTTTATATCGGATCGAGACATTATTGTCTGCCTCGAATATGCATAAAATTTATAAAGAGAAAATTTCCAGGAAATTTTTCACTCAAAAAATAATCAAAAGGAATTTTGGAAATCTTACTATATTTAGCTGAATTATGGGGTGGAGATGGATTTATACACTTATACACACTTAAATAGAATACAATAGAGTTTTTTAGGGCCTGACTAAGTTTTGTTCTAATGGAATATGACTAATCTAAGTCATTTTCAAATATAGATTTTTTTAATGCAGCTTGAGTACGCACATGCCTATGCGGCGAGGTGAAATGGCTTATTTAAAGCGGCCAGAGTAAAACTGGCCGTTATTTCCTCCACTCCCCCGATCGAAAAACGTAGCATATAATCGACGCAGGATATAAAAGTAGCAGAACCGTTTTCAGTAAAATTAAATTGGTTGCTTTTTGTAGGAGCTTCAGGGTTTTCCGTTTTTGCATATGTATGGTGGAAGAAATCGCTATTCCGACATCACCGTAAATTACGCCCCCTTCCCTCCGAGTGACTTGTAATGCATATCAATAATAGCCTCCGCTTCATGAACTATAACCATTTGAAGTTGAAATTTTGCCGCCTCGCCCCTCCGAGAGCTTACGCCTCCGATAAAATTGATAGGAGGAATGAAGCGCGCAAACAAGAAGTATGTAAATACCAAGTTTAGTAACAAAGTGTTTTTTTCGAAATTTCCCCCTCCATTTTCGAAATCCGAAATCAAAAGTACCTTATGGAACAATAAGTTAAGTTATAAATCCAATGACATAAGAATTCTAATTTGTCGGTTAAAGGCGTAGGAGGGTATAGATTTCTAGACGAAGTGTGTCCCAAAAAATCCTTTTTTCACGGTAAAACGTCGGTATGAAGCTTACAGGATCAAAACAAGAACCTCTCCACTCGATCACACTCTCTTCCCTCTTTAATTTGATACCCCACACGCCCCAATTCGGACAACCCCTCGGACTTGCTCTGGACACAGAAGACACATAAGATTCTTGAAATATACTGAGGACATTTTGAATTGTCATCTTCGGAATTTTCGACTTTTTAGCTAAGCCTCTTTGAAACATATTCGGATTCTCCATATGGATGGAAAGAATTAATTTACGGCATACCTCTTGGCTGACTTTCATTTTTACCGCTTAAGAATTTTGCATTTAATGGCTGCAATTATAAGTGCACACTTTTTTTTAATGCAGTCTTATCAGCAGTCCCTAATTTTCTTTATCTGGTGATAAGTAATGGATGCGGAAATAGGTGGTCGGTTATTTTCTGAACAGTCGTTATTTCAGAATAATGTACCGATTAAAATCAACTAAGCTAGATTGAAAGATAAGGCAAAAGATATAAAACTCTTTTGGTTTATCTTCCAGATGCAAATAGAAATTACATATTATCAAACAGTTTTAATGCTCAAATAAGGAGTGTTATTCAGTTATTGCGCAATTTATTTTGTTTCTGTTATTTTTTACTGAATGAAGTAATATTTGTTCGAGTAAGCCTTTTTAGGATTCTCCGGTACAAACAAAAAGCAAGAAAGCATTTATTTTTTATTTTTTTTATCCCACAATTATTTTATTTAGGGCGGCAAGGCAACGAAATTAGGTGACCCGAAAAACAAAATCAAAATAGGAGAATGTAGAATTTTGTTTGCATTCTCCTATTTTCATTAATTATTTTTTCGAGTCTTTCAATTCTGTTGTTAAACTTAAAACTTAAAACTTTGCCGCCCCAAATCAAATGATTGTGTGATAAAATCAGGGACAGCAAGCACAGCACAAAAAGTCATGCTATCGCAGAAATTCATTTTGGAACTGCTCTGCTATGCTTGCTGCTGTTATTTTAAATGGCTCCCCTCAATATTCTCGTATCAATTTGCTCGTATCAATTTTCTCGTGGAACATTTGCTCGTAAGTCAATTTACTCGTATCAATTTTCTCGTAAAGCCATTTTCTCGTATCAACTTTCTCGTAAAGCCATTTTCTCGTATCAATTTTCTCGTAAGTCAATTTGCTCGTATCAATTTTCTCGTATTCGAATGTGCTCGTATAAAACTATGTTTTGAATTAAATAGTTCGCGCGCGCGAACTATTTAATTCAAAACATAGTTTTACACGAGCAAATTGGAATACGAGATATACAATATACCACTTAAAAAACATCCTCAGACGGAAATGAGGTCGTCATATTAGCCACCAAAATACCCTCCAAAATTAAACTGAATGAGTACATATCTTTAAAGACTATCAGCACTAGCTTAAACCAGAAATAAACGGTCAAAAATACATGCGTTTCATCTTTTAGTCGGTGTTAGTACTAGTATGTTACCCTAAACATAGACCAAACACTGGATCAAATGACATGCAATGCGGTATGGAAACAGAAAATTAAGTATTATATGGACATTTTTTTAAAACATGCTTGGAAACGTCAACGACAAAATGCTCAGCCTTAATATTAACAGCAATGCACATGCGGTTGATGGGTACATACATGCTAAAGTTGGATCTTGCAGAGTTAACATGCAACAGAGGTAAGCATCTCACATTGTGCCCACTATCACGGAAAGAGATTTTACTATATAGCTATAGCAGGGGAAAATCAATATTCGCGTTTAAGAGTTGATGCACAAAAGTTACAATTATTAACGCCTGAAACACGACTTCAGGCAGAAATAAAGTCGTCATATTAGTCACCAAAATAACCTCCAAAATTACACTTAATGAGTACATTTTGGTTGTCCAGAAGACGTCATTATAACACCTGAAGCACGTCCTCAGATAGAAATAAAGTCTAATAAATGTCTAATATTAAGCAATGATTACACGAGTCAATAGAGCTGATGGACAGTCCTAATTTCGTCTGTCAATTTTACTGACTGGAAACGATTTGTGTTCGATCAAGTGACAGTCATTTCATTTAAAAAATGTCGTCAAGCGATGCAAATATCGGAGTGGCGGGTTTATTGCTCCTTAGAATTTTGGAAGATATTGAAAAGGACGACAGAAGACTCCAGCGAAAACGGAGGTACTGGACAAATCCTTTTCTTTCCAAAAGACTAATGTTCGACATAGAGACGAATTTATTGGCAGATTTGCTATATGATGACAACAGTAATCACACAAATTTTCTAAGGTTGCCTTACGAAAAATTTTGTGAATTACATGAAATGGTAAATATCCAAATGTTATAATCGTTACGTGAACTAATTCTGTTATATTTTCAGGTGCATCCGATAATCAGAAGAGAAGATACTGCAATGCGAAAAGCAATAACATCAAAAGTGCGATTAGCAGTAGCATTAAGATTCCTCGCTACTGGTGACAGTTTTAAATCTGTAGGGTACCTTGCCCGGATATCTCCATCAACAATTAGTGTATTTGTGCCGACAGTTCTAAAAGCTATATACCAGTGCTTGCAACCGAATTTCCTTAAGGTATTAAAGAAAAATAATAAAAATGTAAATCAAAATAAACTTTTATTTCTTATAATGTTAATTTTGAACATTGCGTGGTATAAACATAAAATATAAAATAAACTTTTTCCTCATCATATTAATTTCGAACATTCATGCGCTTATTCGATTCTAAAAATACTGTGCATACTGTTCAGTGGCATCATTTTGGTAACTGATATTAGGTGATTCTAAATCAACAGATATAATGTCGCCCCAAGCTCCGCTGGTGTGGTATAAAATCGGGACTGTCGATGTTGATATCGGTCTAAAGATGCGTTGTTTCGGTATGATATTTATCCTTTTGCTTGCTGTAACCAAATCCAACCTCCTATTCATTAAGTTTTGTTGTATTTCCTGCATAAACATCAAAGCATCTTCTTCGGGAAATTTCCTGATGGATGTGTTTAAATATTGACAAAACGAGTCAATTTCATCGTTAGCTGCTCTCTTTGCTGATTGCGATGTAAACTCCAGTACATTTTCTATTGCACTCAAATATTTGTCTTTGCCTAATGGTTTTTTAGTGCATTTTTCGGGTGCAGTGTCACTTAAATTGTGGTTGATATCATTGTTTCCACTAGCAAAACTTTCTGAATCGTCTTCCTACAAAGGCAAATAAAAAATATTTATATTTTTTCGTTTTAGTCTCCATAAAATCAAGAGGAGTGGGAAGCAATCAGCACGGATTTTTAAAAATTGTGGCATTTTCCACATACATTGGGAGCACTTGATGGAAAACACGTTCGTATAAAGCAACCGAATAACTCCGGCTCAAAGTTCTACAATTACAAAGGCTTTCATAGCATAATCCTATTAGCATTGGTAGATGCTCATTGCAAATTTATTTATATTGATGTAGGATCAAATGGAAGATCTTCAGATAGTGGCGTGTTTTCTTCCTCAAGTTTATTTAACTATATGAAGTCTTCAGAATGCTGCTTGTTGTGTGCTGCACAATTACTTAACTATTCCGGGAGAAAACTCACGAGTACCAGAGGATCTTCGACCTGATAAACTTCCAGAGACAATAACAAATATACCGACACAAAATATCAGTTCACGGTACAAAAACGCTAATCAAATCCGTGATGAAATTGCTTTGTATTGCACAAAATCTGGCAATGTCTCTTTTCAATGGTTAAATATTAAAATTAAATCTTTTAACTAATATACCTGTTTCATTTCAATATTGCATGAAGTTGTTCTCTTGCTGATAACCCGATCAAGGAATCTCATTTTTTCATACCAAAAGAGATTTGATAAGTAAACATCCTCCGTCCCTTGCCCCGACTTTCGACAATTTACTTTGTTTCTTTCTTTTGTGTACGTACCACGGAGCGCTTTCACTTTTTTTTTAACAAAATCTGTGTCCATTTTCATCTCCTTTGCCACTTCATTCCATACTTTATTTTTTATGTCCGTTCTTTTGTATGCATCACTGCTTATATCCCACAGGCAAGGATTCTTCTCATAAGCATCTATTAGTTTAATAATTTCTTCCTGATTCATTTTCCTTCCCGTCATTTTTTTTCTAAAAAATTACACATTAAGTCCCAAACTATATTCAGTTGCACCAACTTTTAACCTTTCGGCCATTTTAATTTTGCGTTTTGACAGTTCATTGACTAGTCTGTACTGACTCGTCAGAAATCTTGTCAGTACAGACTGGTCAGTAAAAACGAATAGTCAGTAGGGGCTTACACGAGCCTGTGTAAGTGTCAAACACTGTCAGTGTCAGTTCTACTGACTCGTGTAATCCCCGGGTTAAGCTCTAGAGGGTTAACTAGGATTACGTCTAAAAGACGGAAAAAGCTGTTAAATCTAGGGTCTAGAGTCATTAAATGGCGTTTTTTCATATATTTCTGTATAATACCTGCATGGTCGGTCATTTTGTGATCAAATTCCGATTACATTATTTAAGCTTGTACCAACTAGAACTCCTGAAAGACGTAATATGTCGACTTAAAAAAGTGCCAGTCAAAACGAAGTCTATATTTAACGGAAACTAAACTCGATTGTCTTAAAATTTCAAATATTGACGTAAAAAGGACGTCGCTGGAAAGGGGTCAATAATAAGTCAATAGTAAACGAAAATTTGATCAACATGTCCTAGTTTCGTAGAAAACTTACGTCTAAATGACATCGAAATGAGCAAGAAATTCATAATCTATTTTCACTTAAAAAATTACGTTCTACAGACAAGTCTTAAAATGTTTGTTGGGGGGAAGCTCTCAATTTTTCTTAGAAATTTATTAGAAATTTTTTCTTTAGAATTTTTATGCATTTTTGGAGGCCGACAACGGCACACATGAAAGTATTGTACATTTTTGAAAATAACTCCAGTCAGCCACCAACATGTGAATAAAAATTCTGCCGAAACATTTTCTGTAAATTTCTAAAAAAAAATGAATGCGCATATATGCGTCTACGTTCATACAAATTTTTAGCGGCCCAAGCACCCGTTGTCTGCCTCAGTCAGTACATAAGAGTTTACTGTTGCGTTGAAAATGAAATTTCGAGTTTCGTTGTACCTATTACAGCAATCGGCAGTGCTATCACTGCTTTTCACAGCATGCTGTAGCAACAGCAATTGCAAAATGAACTTCCAATAGCATAGCAATCGCAGCAGTGAAATTTCAAATAGCAGCAGCAAGCATAGCAGTTCCAAAATGAATTTCTGCGATAGCATAGCAAGTATAGCGCAAGCACATGGAAATTTGCTGCTGCTCTTAAACCCTGGATAAAATAAATATAAAATTTCCTTTTTTCTCCATTTCGTTTGTACCAGAGAAGACCAAAAATGCCTACTTGAACAAAAATAAACTTTACCGGATAAAAAAATCATAAAATTATATTTATTGCGAATCAAGAAATGTTTTTTTGATTAGAAAAACTAGAAAATATTCAAGGCTAAATAAAGATGTAGAAGTAATAAAATGTTTTGCCCCATATCATACAAGCAATGTAATATTTGGAAATCTAGGTTCAAGTTAATGGAATTTTAACGAAAAAAAATAATTCAAGAAATAAATAGACGGAAAAAAACTGAGTTTTTATACAAATTAAAAAAAAATTGTATCGAACAGTTTTTTTTTTACAATAAAGGTCTAAACTTTAACTGCATTTATCTCAAAACTACATTTTTGCATATGGGGCAAAACAGTTTTCAGGCGCCGATATAACTAAGAAGCATACAACGTCTCACTAGTATGTAATCGCTTTTCTTGTTACATACTTATTATAAAAAAAAAAACATTGTGTAAAATCGCAAGTAACATGGTGGACATGATGCGCTATCTCGTCAATCTCGCAATTTCATTCATTTTAATTTTCCATTCGGTCGAAATTTTAAGAAAAAATTCACCAATTTTCCGAGCCAAAGAAATCACAATCTTTTCTTCAATAATGTGAATTTATTTCATGGTAGAAGCCGCTCTCGTTTCAAGTAAGTAATTGTAAATGAAAATGGGCTCCAACAATATTTATCTCAGCCTAAGTAGGTATAATTTTATAAAGTGCTTTTATAATTTCACTGTTCTTATTGTTGTTTGTACGTACATCCCCTGATTCACATTTTTTTTTCTTAATTAATTTTCACGCTACTGATCATTCTTCTCGCATTCTTATTATTTTGTATTATTTTTCCATAAGTTACTACGTCTAGATTTGTTTTCATCTGAAATTGCTAATATGAATTTCTAATAACCATTATTAAAATAATTACCTACCGAAAAATTGTTTTGTATTTTTATTTTTTCCTCCTTTTTCTTTTTATTTTTGTTAACGTAGAAATTATGCGGTAGTTCATAATTGGTTTGAGATAAAAAAAATCGGAAGTAAAAACTTATAGCCACATACCAACACAAAATATTTCTTACTAAACATTTTCTTATTTCATTTGATGTTTTTATGTTGGCTGCAGATGCATCACGGCTAAAAGAATAAGGTAAAGATAGTGTTTAGCATGCTCCGTCTCTCTTGCCCATACGCAGGATTCAGATAAGAATATCTTTTGAAAATTAAAGTCGGAATGAGTTTAATTCCTTATAAACGATTAAAATATCGCTTGGACATAAGAAAATATATTTTTTTAATTTAATTCGATTTTCGGGTGTAAAATTTCATCTGATTGGTTGAGTTTTACATGTTTTTTATGTACTAAAAGTTTTAAAGGGTGCCCTAACGGTGATATACAAAAACACAATATTTGTGCCATATGAAATAGCAAATCGCTCAGTCCATTGTTATAAGTCACTGGTTCAGGCTCGTTTTCGACATATGAACAGGTCTGTTGGTATTTTATCGTGCTGCTTAGGTTCAAAGATCTCCATGTAGTCTTGGTAAGCTGGTTTCTGGGGTGCAAACGCGTTTCGTAAGAGATTGGACGGGACGCCTGTCCCCAAGTTGTGGCTTCAGTTTTGCTGCTTTGCCACGAAGTAGCTGCAATGTCCTGTAGTATAGTACGCGAGTATAGCACTGGCATCGGTTACACTTTCAACTTCCTTGTAAACTGTCGCCGCTGCTATGAATTCTTCCACCTTGGCTCTGCAGCGTGGTCCGTTGAAACGCACCAGCAATTGGAGAAACTCCCACTATGATTGGCTGCTACTGATGTTGTGTTGTCTGTTCGTAGGGCAGTAGTGAACTGTTTGAGTTGTTCCGACGTCATTGGATGGACATTGCGGGGAGCTGTCGGGGCTTCTTCGAAGGAGCAGTGCCATCTTCGTGGTGAGTATTTTGATGCCTCGTGGTGAGGATTTACTATTTCCGTTGTTGGGAACCAAATTATAGCGAAAGAGCTTGTAAAACTCTTTGCTATAAAAACACTTTAAACTTTTATCAGTATAAAATAATAACAATTTACTTATATTCTTGAGAAGACCCTAGAGTGCTTCTCGGTCGAATTCTCGGCAATGAATGAATGCTCCTGGTCGATCGCTTGCTTTTTATATCCTGGCCGAGAGAAAGCCATATCACTCAAAACCTTCTAAAGCTTGAGAATTTGTTGTAGGTGCTTATTGTATAATTTAAAAATAGTCCAAGTGTGGAAATTGTTGTAGGTCTCCATTTGTAGGATTTGAAATATAGCCCAAGTGTGGGAACTGTTTCAGGTGTTCAGTCGTTGGTTGATAGTTCCAACTGTTCTGTTCGTTACACTATGATTTTAAGATATCAGATCATGCAACAATTAAGGTAGAATTAATATCTAAAGGACAGAGGAAGGACACCGGTAAGTCCGTCAGTCAGAGTTTTAAAGTATAATAAAACAATATTTGATGAGGTCTTATATGAGCTCAATTTAACGAACCTTTACTTGTTGGAAGAGATTAATGATTTATCGACACTTTTTCACGCAACAGCGAAGTGGGAATTTTATACACCTGATTTGGAGAGAAAAAAGAAGGAAAAAATAAATGCCTACAGGGAAGCTATTTACAATGGGAATGAAGTTCTGTGGTGTCGATACAGATACTTAATAAATTGTTATAAAAGCGCGATATAATTACAAAAAAAAAATTTTTTTTAGAGAGGCAGATGGATTCTAGGTCAGGTGATCAAAGAAATTTATGGAAAGTGATTAAGGATCTATCAATAAGGTCTATTAATGCGTATAAGACAAATGAAATTTCGGCCAGACAAATTGGACCAGGAGTATGTGTACGATTCATTTGATATAGGAAATAAGTTAAATTGCTATTTTGTGAACAGCATCAAAGATTTGCACCGTTCAATTTCTTCCACATAATGTTCGGTACCCAACCCACTACTACATAAACTTCTAGATTTCGAATACATTACTGTGAGGAATTTACAATCTGTAAGTATAATTAAAAAGTGAAATAACATAAAAGATGCAAGTGGTTTGGGCTGTGCTATAACCTATCTATACAAACAGGGATTTTTCCTAGATATTAGAAAGAGTCGACAATTATTCCCATTGCAATATGCTGCGTAGAGTTTCGACCAGTGAATATACGTTCTTTGGATGAAAAGATTATGGAACATAATATGGTAAATCTACTGTACGAATTGTACATAGAAGCTAACAAACTTCTGATAGAATAGCAGTTGGGGATCAGAGGTGGAAATACACCACAGAAGGTGGGCTCACTTCTATATAGCGTTCTCTTTCCGTGTAAGCACCAAGTACCAACTGAGAGAGAACTGCATGCAACAAATAAATAAGTGGGTTCGTCGAAATAAATGCTTTTAAATTAATTATTTGGGTTCATTAATGATAAGAAGTGTTTTACCGAAGGCAATATATTCATAGATACTCAACAGAAATTCGAAAGATTTTATTAAAATCACTTTTCAATTTCTCACCAATAGTTTTTCAATGTTGGCATCGACGTAAGAACTATGTTTGACAGAAAAAGTTGTACCCGCATGAAATAGCATATCGAGCAGTCCATATATGTCAGTGTGTAAAACTGAGAAAAGTTTGGTTTGAATGAGTCCTGCAGTTTGCACCCTAAACTACTATTCTATTAAAAAATTACTTTTTGTAAAAAACAATTATTCTAAAAAATGACACATCATCCACACCGTTTAATGCGGTAACCTTTCTAGTACCGGGTTACCTAGTAAGCGGGCTACGGCGCCCCCCCCCCTAATTTCAATGCTAGATGCGCCACTGTTTGATCATGGAATAATAAGTATCAAATATTTGCAGGGTTGTAAATGAGCGGACTCATTTATCATATCAACTTATCGGTCAACTCAGAATTTGAGCTCAACACTTGAACGGTGGTTCATCGCTCGAAATTTGAGCAAACTCACTGCTTGATCGGACTCAAGGCAGAAACACATCCAAGCAAGCCTCAGGCCTGGCCTCTCTCAGGCTTCCTCGTAGCTCACCTCAAGGCTTGCCTCAGAGAAATGAAAACAAAATGATACCACCAGGCTCGGTGCTGTCATTGTAATTTTGTTAGTACATCTGTTGACAGAAGTAGGCCTGAGAGAGACAAATTTTCAACATTGAGCAAAGCGCGCTTTGCGGCTAGGCCTTGAGGATAGCTGCCGGCTTGGTTTTGTGTTGCATCATTTAAAGATCCGTGTTGGAAATTTTGACAACACCTCGAGGAAGCCTCGAGGCCTGGATGTGTTTCTGCCTTCATTGCTTGTGCGGCTTGAGCGAACTCACTGCCTGAGCGGACTCATCATTTGAGTTGAGCGGACTCAAATCATATTTTAAATAATATAAAAAGAAACTGATTTAATTAAAATTGAAACTGAAATTTCAATCAAATCAGAAAAACTTATAAAAAAGTCATTCATTATATTATATTTTATTAATTTAGCTTTTGCTAATTTTCTTAAGCAACATCTCTTCTTCCTCTCAAAGTTTATTGACATTGTGTTATAAAACAAAATAAGATATTTATTTAAAACAAAAAAAAAGACCCAAAAGTTACGGCAAAAATTTCTTTTAGGTGGATATAACCCCTTATAGGCAGGGACGAGAAATCGCAAGCACGGAGGCCAGAGCGCCCCATTGTGCTCTACTGCTAGATAACCTATCACCAAAACTTTCCTGTCCTTTTAATGAAGCGCTTCAGGTCTTGGTGAGGAAGGTTTTTCAACTCCTCTACAGCCAGGAGAGCAGAACCTAAAGTATCCAGCCTGCTCCGGGCGACGGCCGAACAAACACACAAAAAATGTTCGGTTGTCTCAGGCTCTCCCTCCAGGGGCCGGCTTCACTAACTCCGAGAGTTGTGGAGTTGTGAAGATGAGAGTTCTTTTGCCACTTAACTCTCCACTTGGAATTCTGTAGCTCAGGGAATTTGTATTGGGATTTACTAAACTCTCCATTCCACTCGGCAAAACTCTCGGCTGTGTTAGTTGTGGAGAAGTAAGAAAAATATTTCTTAACTGACAGTATTGTCTGCTTTTATTGTCCTTTGTGAAGGAACCTATATACCTAGGATTTTTAAATTGAATTATCGATTTACTGCATATCCCGGCTATGTTTACAAAAACAAATTATGGAAATCCTTGCAATACTTACAGAGAAATAAGGATTTTGGTGGTTCAAGGTATATCGTCTTCAGTACAGAAGGGATGCTATGAAAAATTTTAATATGCACGTTAAAGCTTGTATGTAGGATGAAATCGCATCTACAAGTTTTCCCCTAATTAGATATGTAATTAGCTTTTGAGTCCGGTAAATAGTTGTGGGGATAACTGTAAAAGAAGTGAATCAGTCCATCTAAGATTAAAAAATGGCCGCTTTTTCGTACAAAAATGGATATATTTTTAACTCATCATTATGAAGAACTGGTAAGTCAAATTCAGTTTCCATGAGAAAAATGTTTACAACAGAGTACTAATGGATGGATGGAACTGGGGTGTATATGACTCAAGTGCAAAAATCCCGTATTTCGGCGGTAAAAAGTCAGTTATGAAGTTAAAATGATCAAAAAAAAAGTACACCACTCGATTATCCACTTCTCCCTCTTTAATTTGATACCAAGCATGACGTATTTTGGACAGCCCCCAATGAGGGGTGGTACGACCCCCCCCCCTCCCCAAAAGCCCCTACCCCAAAAATTGTTCATACATATTTTTGTACTCTAGAACCTAAATCTGAAGGAAAAAACTCCAATGCTCTACGACCCTCCCACACAGAGTTAGCCGTCCTTCAATATTGCGATACTTCTCACGTTTTCCCTAACTCCCTAAGTATTTTATTGAATCGCGAATAGAGAGTTAAGGAGTTTTAATTTGGGGAAAACGAAAATTCTCATCTCCCAAACTCCCAAGCTCTCCGAGTTGCAGAATCCGGCCCCAGGCACGACAGACACTCAGGGCTGTCAACAACTCCCATCCTTGTTAGATGAGCGTGAAGCGAGCTGTGGCCAGTGATGATGCTAACCGCAGTTCTACATTGTTTTCTTTCGAGTCCCATGAGAAAATCAGAGATATCAATATTATTGCAGCTTCTTCCTATGAACATCCACTTTGAAGACAGACCCAATACTCCAGAGGGCAATGCCTACGGCGGTTCCGGTCCGAGCAACGGAGAATTAGAACAAGCCCTAGCTTAAAGATCAGCCCTTTCATTCCGCATTATCTCTATGTGACCAGGAGCCCACTGATGGGAGTCAATATGTTACTAACCAAATGCATTATAATTATATTAATAAGTTTTCAAATATATGGAAAAGTTTTTAAAACTAATAATTAAATACAATGCAATGAATACTATCGTCGTAACATTCAAATAAATCAAATACATAAATGCATGAATTTATTCACGAAAAAAGGCTTTGTTATTGCTCCTCTCTTTCAATTTTCGGATTTATTTTGCTACATCCGAGTTATGACATAAAACGTTGTCACCACTAACAGAACACCAGACAACCCAATAGTTTTGTAAGCCTGATGAATAAAACATGTAAGATAAATGATAAAGCCTTTGTTTGACTCAAATCAATCATAGTTGTAATCACTTTAGCCCTAAGTAAACAATAACAAACTAAATATGATAATTAGTTGGAAACAAAATAAGATTATAAGTGAATAATTAATTAAGTCTCACATTACATAAAAAATATTTTAAAAACCCCTTGTAATCAGTTTATAATAAAAAAGGTTTAGTTCAGAAGTTAAGTAAAAGAAGTCCAACTGAAGTGTCAAGTTCTTTAATAAAAGTTTAATTCATAAACGTTAAATGTGAAGTTTTAAGTGAAAACGAACCCCAAACCTATAATTTCCGAGATGACAAATAACAAACACCAGGGCTGGTTACCTGTGTCGTCGCTGTTGAAATCAAACCAAGGACTGACTGCTTGAAATCTAATTGAAAATTACATACAGAGCATTTTCCTTAAGATTCTTTCTTGCATTTGGATGTGATTCTTGTGAAAGAACAATTCGATATGAACGAATGTATGAAGACGTAATTAGATTCTAGTCCCATGTTATGTGAGAACGTTTCCAAGTGCACATAAGGAGCACGATAGTACAGGTGTTAACTCTTCTCCACTCAAGTGGGGATGCTCTCATTTACTGGATTTAGAAAAATTGGTAATACTAGAATTTACCCTGATATCCCATTGGAATTTTATTTTTACTACTAGTGGTGATTCTTCTGCTTTTTGGTCCCTATGAATGCTGTGAGCTTTCCCTGTTTTGTTTCTTGTATTTTACTCTTCTGGAACTGATTCTAGACATGTCTGTTTTAATTTGTTTTCAAGATGCATTGAATTTCTCGAAAAAGTATCATGTTTCGTCTTTCTGTTTTGGATGGAAATTTTTGCGTTTTTCTGTGAGTGAGTAAATTTAGAATTCCCAATGTTGATGGCATTTACCGAATCAGATTTGTGTAGTTTCAACGGAATTATTAGGTTTGCTTTTCTTCCAAGATGGAAGTAAAATTCGACAGGATGAAAAATGCCAGCTTTTGCTTATTGCATCCGAATAAAATTGAGAAAAGCATATATAGTGGAAGACTTTCGCTTTATCTCCAAGAAAATTAGCATAAAATATAGTGGGGGGAGGGGGGGGGGGGATAATTTTTGTTTGATCCTGTATCTATTAAAAACTACAGGTTCCCTTCGCCTTATATGCTTATAAAATTACAGCGATGAAATCTTTAATGTAAAATACAAATGCCCACTTCTGGGCACAAAATTAGCTACATTTCATAATATTCCTAAGTAGTTTGATGCATATGTATGTACAACTCTTTGATATTTTTTTGGCAGGTGTATTTGATGTGGCAAAGTATTTTGTCTATGACTTGCTACATTTGGCTTCTATTGTACTAGTTCAGAGCTCAAGACTGCGAAAACTTATCATCCATAGGTTCTGGCTTAGGAAAGGGTTCAGGTGGTAAAGGATACGAATTATTTTAGTATTATCTTCGCGTTTAGTGACCATATATACTACTTGTTTTGGAAAGTTAAGTTTGTAAAATCCTTAAGGATGAGCTAGTTCTGATTAAAAGTGCGTTCTAATCAGTTGGAGTTGGAATGTTGTGCTTTTGGGGCTATGACTATTACTCTTCTGTGGAATGGAAAATAATGCTTTGGTAATGGGATTTTCTTGCAGTTCTATGATTGGGTTGGACGCGATAATAAATACTGTCGCGTTGAAGACTTTGATAAAGAACTTGAGATGACCATCTCACGGTGGTTCCTTTATACTCAGTAATCTGGAGGGGATCTTCTTTGAGTAGCTGTACACAAAGGTACTTAATGTTTTATCGTGGTACGATTCATCAATCCGACTTCGGGAAAGGAGTCTACAATGCGCAAGGCTACCATGGTGAAAGATGTATAATGGGAAATCATGCACGCTTGACGCAAAAATATGTTGAACTGAAGAAAAAGTAATTGTACCGAAGATCGATTTGTGGGCACTGTAGTAGGTTACGATGACGACCTGATGATAGGTCCTGAATGTCACGTACGAAGAAATTATGTGTTCACATGCGCCATTCCCATGCGAAATAAAATGTGAGATTTTTGGACTCTGGTAGGTAGTGTAGTAGGGTAGGATTTTCGTACTGTAGGTCAAGTACAAAGAACTTAAGTGCTCATGTAAGTCAGATATAATAACATTCTCAAATATTGACTTCGCGTTGGAAGTTGATGAATTGGGAAGTTACGAATGCATGATGGAGTTCTTATATGTCAAGTATGCAGGGCAGCTATAAGATTACTGGCTATAATCTCTATCCCCTCCATAATAAGCTCAAAAGCTCTTAAGCCCGAATGGAGTTTCATGAAAGGATATCTGCATGAAGATACCAAAGTTACCATGGCATTATGCGCATGGACTATGCAGCCATACCAATTGGATAGCTGACACTACTAACTTGATACCACGGTGTTGAGTAGCCTTGGATAGTATTATTTTACTATTCACTTCAACACGGAGAAGGCCCCTTGATGGGAGGAACGTGGGGGTCGTGGAGCCTATGTGCGAGCAGAGAGACAGTGTCTGTGTTAAGTCCGAAGGATAGTCGCTTATTAATGTATTCTCTGATATTTGGCTTTCGGTGCGAAGTTGCGCTAAATCAGATCACCCACAGATCAGCAGATCGGTCGCTTCGACCAGTAAGTTAATGTGAAGCATGCATTGGCATAACCGGTACTCATATAGAAACACTATCTCTGTCTCATGATGGTTTTTGCACGAACCTCTTATTAGGTCGTCTTACAAAAAATTATAAATCAATAAAGGTGATAGTTAAATGACAAGTCAGTCAGTTTTAAAATCATATTTTATTCATCAATAACAACCGGTTGACACCAGAAACTTATAATAGGTAAAAGAAACTTATAGCTAACAACAATTCAGTTTCCTTTTCTTTTAATACTAACGTTTTACTGCTGCAATTTTCTATCTGAAATTCAATAGAAAACGTTGTGGTTAGATTTATTTATGACTAAAAAAGTTATAGTCTAGTGATTTATATACCTTAAAGCGGTATATAAATTCACTAAGAGAAGGGTTATAAATGTTTACGATTTATAAGTCTTGAGTTTAAAGAGATTTCAATTATTGTGTAATTGATTCTCAATTATTAATGTACAGGTACTGTAGCCAGTTTAATGCACTGGAGGCAGTTTAAAGCACTTGTCATTAAGGTCTACTGTACTGTGTATGGTTCAAATCACCATATGCTGTTTAAATCACTGTATACCATTTACATCACCATACACAGTTTATTGTACTGAACAATGCTTATCAGCTCTACACTTTAATGCGGTGTACAACTGTTTCAGCTATGAGGAATACCATAAACCTTAAAGCGGTCTGTAGTTCCTGATATCTATGATAATTCCAATTGTATAGTTTACAGCACTATACAATTGTGGCAAACAAGCAGTTTAAAGCACCGCTTAGCAGTAATTTAAAGCATTACCCAGGTCTGCTCAGGAAGGACTGCAATGCTTGGAGCGCCAGTCCCCACTTATATAGTCACTTTATTCGTTGCAGACTACTGAGGTAAAAAGATTGTCTTGCGTAATCTTGGAAACGTTTTTATTAGTTTAGTTGATTTTTACTTTATGTGACACCATATACCTCAGTAGCCCTGGCAACGATTTATACATTTGATGTACGAGTATTACTGTACATTCTCCCGACTCTCGATTTGAATGCTATGTAATACTTACTGCGTGACTTGACCGTGACTTTGTACATGTTCCTTTTTTAGTAATCTTGATTTGGTTACCGTCTTCCGTGTTATGGATGTAGTGATGTTTGGCTGCCACTACCTTTGCGCAGGGAATGTCATGAGCCCTTATTTGTTTTAGCAGATCGGGAGATGTTTGTAAGTTCCTCATTACGTTATCAGGAATCTGGTATTGTCCTTTGGTCATCTTTTTCTGGGGTTTTTTGTTGGATCATCTTGTAGTGTTTTTGGTTTCGATCGGTTTAAATCGTCTACGTAGAAGTTTCTTTTTATACATTTAGAGGCCAGTTTATAATTATCCTTTTCATCTATTGCAAGTTGATGGATAGTTCTGATTGCAAGATAGGGAGCAGGTGCAGTTCCGAATGTAACCGTGGTTAAAATGAAATCTTGAATAGGTTTATCTGGACTACTACGCCAAATGTTTCTCTGAAAGTTTTGATGATTGTGGTAAACCTGTATCATACAATACATTTTTTCTATATCGGCCGATATTACGTATTTATATTGTCGCCAAGTTAGAAGTATTGTCTACAGGGTTGGTTGAATTGTCGGTCCAACTAAGAGCTGTTCGTTTAACAATTTGCCGTTTGAGGTTTTTGATGAAGCATTGAATACCACTCTCATTTTTGTAGTTGAGCTCTCTTTCATTACTGCATGATGTGGAAAATAATAATAAGTTATTTTGGTTTTATTATTTTGTTCTATTTTTAGTTGTTGTGTCGGTATTATTTTCATATGACCAAGTGTTATATATTCTTTAATACAAGCTTTGTACATCTTGAAATATTGAGGGTTACATGTTACTGGATTGTCCTAAATCTGGCAAAGCTGAATATATGAATGGTAGTTTGACTTCATATTTTCCGTTATTTAGACGAACGTGATTAATCTTGAAGAAGTCTTCACCTTGTTTATATATTGATGATAAAATGGATTGGTTAGGAAGTTCTTCGGTTTCCCAGAATCTTTTTATTTGTTTTTGGAGTGCTGAATTGTCGTTCACAGATATTGTGAGATTTGATATTTTATATCTGGATGTTTCAGGAATCTTTCCTATTACGATCCATCCAAGATAAGTATTTTGAATGATTGTGGTGTCGGAAGGTCCCTTAATAATTCCATCTGTTATTATCTGTGCATATGTATCTGCACCAAGCAACAAATCTATGGGTCCAGGTTTATAAAATTGTGGATCTGCTAGCTGTAAATTTTGTATGTGTTTCCATTCTTTGACATCAATTCTGCAGCAGGCAGAAAACCGAGCTGCACCGATGAGTGGAAGGTTGTCTGCTGACACGAAACGCTTCTTCTTCTTCCTTTTTCTTCCTTAATTTTCAGTTCACTGCGTGGCGTATACAGGTTCGATTCGCTTCGAATGAATCTGCTTCTTTAAAAAAATTTTACATTTTTTTAATAAATAAAAAAAATTGTTTTTTTCTATTTTTCTCAAACTTTTCACTTCTTTCTTCTTTTTTCATTTTTTCATTTGTTTTTCAAATCACCCAATTTCGCTATTTGGGACCTGTTGATGAATCAAACCAAGACTTGAAACTTGTCACCAAAAATTAATGAGTTGTGTGATGAAATAACAAATTAGAACATTTTTTAGCTTTTGCTATATACCGGAGAATCCCAAAAAATTAAGTTTAACCCGGTAAAAAGTCCAAAAGAGTAATCTTTTTATTTATTTTATTGTTAGAGAGATGCATCTATGTGCTGAAGCTGTATGGGTATTTGCTAGACCTGAAATTTGTAAGTCTACTGGAGCTACCCTTAGTTTGAGACGTTTAAGTGCCGATTCAGTAATAAATGATACTTGGGATCCTGAGTCTATTAGTACTCGAAATATGCCCATAGTCATGGTGACGCATCATATATTTCTGACACTGCATCTTTATATTTATTCACTGGAGATTTTTTTTTCTGTTTCTGTGTTTGATTGATGATACAAAAGCGTATTGTGACGTTTCTGACTTTCAAAACATTTTCTTTTACTAATACAGTTAATTATAGTGTACTTTGTTGATAAGCAATTTATGCAAGCTTTATTTTCTTTGATATATTTTAGTCGGTTATATACACTTAAAGCCCTAAATTTTGGGCAATAAAATATTCCATGTTGTTCGTTATATAGTTTACATGGTGTTATTGTTCGATTTGTAGAATTATTATGTAAACCATATGTGGTTTTGTATGTAGGTTAATTTTGAATTTAAATGAATAGCTTATGAATAGTGCCTTGATGGCTGACTGAGCTCATAGCTTCGAGCGATCTGAAACGTTTTTCTAAAAATTCATTGAATTTTATGTACATATGTAGGAAAATCGCTAGTTGAGCTGATTTCTTGTTCCCATAGATAATGGGTTTCGGATGGTAGTTTTAATACTAATAAATGAATTAGTATAGTGTCCCATTGCTGGATGGGTAATTGTAAAGCTTTGAGCTCATGAAGGCTTTCTTCTGTTTGTGTAAGAAGATTTTTTATGGCTGCAGAAGATTCGTTTTAATCTGTGGTTGATTTAGAAGGAGTTTTAATTGAGTTGACGCTAACACGCGTTTGTTGTCGTATCGCTTTTTAAGTAGCTCCCAAGCTTTTTCATAGTTTGTCGTAGTTATATTAAATTGCCGAAGCATTCGCTCGGCTTCACCAGTGACGCTGGTTTTAAGATAATTTAATATTTGTATGTTTGATATTGATTGATCCTCATGTATGAGTAATTTGAATAACTCGTAGAATGGTCTCCATGATTTATAGTCGCCGTCGAATTTTGGTATGTCAATTCGAGATAATTTTATAACTGATGTATAGGTATCGGAATTGTTTGCCTTTCTTTTTGCCGTAGGCGGGCATTGATGGAGCCCATCGCTTAGGAGACTACGAAACTGAATGTATGAGTTTTCGGTACCTTTCATTACGTTTTGTGTGAGAATCGGAGAATTCCTTCCAATAATCGCGTATGATTTTTAATTTGGTTTGGTATTACCCAAAGGTGGGTGTTTTTATATGCTGCTGGCTGGAGATAGCCGCTGCTAATTGTGCCTGAAGGGCATTTTGTCTTTTAATAAGTGTTCTGTTAGCCGCGTCCATTGATTAATGTATAAAAAAAAATACTCTTCCAAAACTGAAAGACTTGTATATATATCTATGGATATATATCCGGCTCGAAGGACCATGTACGAACCTCTTATTAGGTCGTGTTACACAAAATTATAAATCAATAAAGGTGCTAGTTAAATGACAAGTCAGTCAGTTTTGAAACCATATTTTATTCATCAATAACAACCGGTTGACACCAGAAACTTATAATAGGTAAAAGAAACTTATAGCTAACAACAATTCGGTTTCTTTTTTGTATTCTTTTAATACTAACATTTTACTGCTGCAATTTTCTATCTGAAATTAAATAGAAAACGTACTGGTTAGATTTATTTATGACTAAAAAAGTTATAGTCTAGTGATTTATATACCATAAAGCGGTAAATAAATTCACTAAGAGAAGGGTTATAAATGTTTGCGATTTATAAGTCTTGAGTTTAAAGAGATTTCAATTATTGTGTAATTGATTCTCAATTATTAATGTACAGGTACTGTAGCCAGTTTAAAGCACTGGAGGCAGTTTAAAGCACTTGTCATTAAGGTCTACTGTACATGGTATAGTTCAAATCACCATATGCAATTTAAAGCACTGTATACCATTTACATCACCATACACAATTTATTGTACTGAACAATGGTTATCAGCTCTACACTTTAATGCGGTGTATAACTGTTTCAGCTATGAGGTAGACCATAAACCTTAAACCGGTCTGTAGTTCCTGATATCTACGATAATTCCAATTGTATAGTTTACAGCACTATACAATTGTGGCAAACAAGCAGTTTAAAGCACCCTTTAGCAGTAATTTAAAGCATTACCTAGGTCTGCTCAGGAAGGACTGCAATGCTTGGAGCGCCAGTCCCCACTTATATAGTCACTTTATTCGTTGCAAAAACTACTGAGGTAAAAAGATTGTCTTGCGTAACCTTGGAAACGTTTTTATTAGTTTAGTTGATTTTTACTTTATGTGAGACCATATAACTCAGTAGCCCTGGCAACATTTATACATTTGATGTACGACTGTACAGTCCTGGTTGTCGAATTGCTACTAATCTGTGCATTAAAGCTGCCGTGGAATTAAAGCTTCATAGCTAGGTGTCAATGTTAAACCACTGACAGAATCTGTATCATCATTCCACACGAAAGCGATCAAATTGGACATATTTAAGATCCGATTTGCATTAAACTCTCAGAGTTTATATGTTGTATTTATAGTGTCCTGAGCTCAGGTGTAAAATCTTAAATAAAATGTACGACTTTGACATTCCGAATTTGGAAATTCACATTGGGAACATGTAATTAACCCAGAAAGCTCAAACTTTGTATACGGCTTACATATTTGTAGGATTACCATATTTTCGAAAATGTCGATTTGGGTCGTATATTTGAATAATGATTGCGAATGCGGTGGCAAATAAAGCTGACCTTTGTGTGTAGTAATATAACATTACAGTTTACTGTATAATTTCAGAAATGCAGTAAATCTGGCAACTTCTTTTGTAGGGTGGCGATGCTCAATTACAATTTCTTTTACATATACATAGATACTAGGAAAATCTGTCAATTTTAGACATTTTGTAATGTACGAGTACTGAAGATTATTTCGGAATGTTAAAATTTATGAAATTGTTATAACCATTCTTACCGCCCGTCCGTTGGACTGTTCTACATGGAAATAAATACGGAAAACAATATTAACGATCTAATAAATGCATTTAATTTATCATTATTATTATTGTTATTTATTTATTATTTACGGACATTAATCTAGGATATCGTAAAAATTGGTTTTAGACTACTAATTATTATAACTTTTTCATTTATAACGTTGTCAATTATTACTAAATTAGTATTTAATAAAAACACACAAACATACCTAGGAAAATAGGAAAAGTTTTATAATTAAAATTGTGTCGCAATCTAATTAACGTGTTGATAACATTCTTGTGAGGGCAAAGCACACCTACTTCTCTACATGCATATATCTAGTTAAAATAACAAACTCTTTTCCAAACTAAAATTATAGCTAGTTGCGATAGTTTTGAATTGCGTATATAACCCTATATCACAATGTCGGTTAATAATTATAATATGGAGTGAATTGCGAATTGCGCTCATTACATGCTGATGTACATAATAATTCCCCGAGTTAAAATGTTCGCTTTAAGTAAAGTAACAAATTTTTCCCTTTATACACGACCATATTAAAAAGTTGAGGAGGACTTAGGAACGAAATTATTTTTTATAATCAGAGTGCCTGCAGATATGCATAGGCTATGAGGATATGTTTTTATAACATTGAAAGGAGAACGGGAGTAATTATGAATTGGGTTAAAAATTGGGGCTGTGTTCCATCCAGGGAAGACATGATGTGGCACATGTAATGGATGAGCACAGCAAAACCTATAGTGTTTTTTCCGCACTCAGAACTAAATTTAAAGTATGTATGTAACGTGATTTCTATACAGAGTGATTTTAAATTAGTAGTCCTAAATATGACAGCAAATATGTCAAAGTGTTAAAGATAAGAAATTGTGTTATTTTGGGTACTTTTTCTCCCAACACCCCGTAAGTTCCTTGGTTTAAAGCCTATGAAGATGATTTTCAGCTTAGATGATAGTAAATAGTCTAAGCTTTCTAACGAATGTCGAACCATCACTGCAGAGAATGAAAATGATCGTATCTAAGGTTGCCATTAAAGTATGTACTCGCAGCAATGGAACGTGCTCAAAATAACATTTAAGAAAGAAAGTTACGAATATCAAAGGTTAAGCCCTGAGCTATATTGGCCACGATTGTTTATGAGGACTGAACTAATTTGAGTACTTGCTGACCTTTCTTACGGAACATTGGGATTGGAATCTTCACAATTTTTGATGAGGCCAAAAACATTGCTCTAGATGTTTGAAAGTCCTGTGATAAATTCTGGCACCCTGCTATTTTAGTCACACTTAAAGCACTTGGTCTTTCCCATCTGCTTCTATTATGGATTGAAGGTTTTTTATCTGGTCGCTTAATTTGGTCTGTATTAGATAACTTTAAATCTAAACCTCACCCTTTAAATACCTGTGTGCTCCAGGGCTCTGTTATCTCTCCATCTCATTTCTTAGTTTTCATTAATGATATGCTCTCCATTATTTTCAATCCCATCCATAGTATTACTGATGACATTACCCTTGATTTGGCTTACTTTCTGGATACTATTGCAAACTCCAGAAAGAATACCACAAATATCAAACGATATTGCATAATTAGAATATTAAATAATTCCCTTGACTGTATCAGTGCTTGGAGCTTAGGCTAAAGCAAATCGCGTCGAGTTCAATACGTCCAAGACCCAAAGCTGTCTCATCTTTTTAAAATAAGATTGTCATTAACTACTCCCGTTTTTTTTAATGGAGCATTAATAACCCATTCACCATCACTAAATATTCTTGGAATTTGTATTCCCAGTAAGTTAAGCTGGGTAGATCACATCTTCTCTGTTGCCAAAGAAGCATCGAAGTGCCTTGGAGTGCTAAAAAGGTGTAAGAAATATTTCAGCCCGTCAAATCTAGGGCTCCTCTACAAGTGTAGTATGTAGTCTGATCAGGACAGTGTGCACGAGGGGATTTTGCGGTTAAAACCCCTCCCATGGACCGAAATTAAAAATTCTTCGTTTTAGCATCGGCGCGATACAAATTCAACAGCAATGAATTTAGGCGCATTAAATCGCAGCGAGATTCACGGTCACATGTTACTTCAGAAGTAGTGACGCAGCAGCTCTCGCATATTATAAACGCACCTTAATTTAGTTAAACTAGAAACTTTTCTACGGACAATGTAAACAACGTTGAGTCAGTTGTAGTGCATTTCATGTTGCCTTGTAAGAACTTAGGACATTTCTTGTTGATGATATCCGTCGATTTTTTTGTAAAAGACGGAGGTTTGAAAGAAACGATGTAAGTTACAATTTGTTTTTTACAACCAAATATCTTCAGCAATGAAATTTTTGATAATCGATATGCGGTATATAGAAGGGACCGAAACTTGGAGCTCTCTGGTATGAAAGACGGTGGTGGTTGTCTTATTGCAGTCCAAAAGCCTTTTACCTCATCATGTTTAGTTTCTCATGACAATTCGGACGAAATTCTGTGGGTTTCCATTAAAGAAAAAAACTTTACTTTGTATGTGTGCTGTGTATATATACCTCCAAGTAGCACTTATGAAATTTACGATTCTCTTTTTTCAAGAATTAGCGAAAGTTTTTTGCGATTTCCTGGGAAGCCTCACATATTGTTTGTGGGTGACTTCAATCTACCATATCTTTTATGGCGCTTCGACCAAGTCAGTAGTTGTATGACGCCTTCCGGTGTTTTTAGTCAATCTGCTCAATCTGTGATTAACAACATGACCTTGTGTAATCTTAACCAATACAATAACGTCACAAATTTCAACGATAGGATTCTTGATTTGGTATGGTCAGATCTTCCTCAGAGTAATATTAGCGTTGTAACATCTGAATGTCCACTTTCTAAAATTGACCCCCATCATCCACCTTTATATATAATCTTAAGTGTTTCATTATCTAAGTCTGTTCGAAATGAATTTACTAAGCAGAGAAATTTCTTTTTAGGTGATTATACTAGTCTAAATAATTACCTCAATGGTATTGATTTCTCCTCAGTCTTTACATCTGATGTTTCGCTTTCTTTCGAGAGATTTTACGATTTTACGAAATACTAAATTTAGGTATTAGTGATCATGTGCCAGTAACAAAAAAGAAAAACAAACGTTTCCCATCCTGGTATAGTCATCAACTTATTAAAGTTTTAAATATGAAAGAAAAATATCGTCGGTTATATAGAGTTAATACCCATCCGGAAATCTATAAAACTTTTTCTTATCTTAGAAAATTATCTAAAACATTAATCTCAGAATATTACAATAGGTATGTGGACTCGACTGAATTTTCGTTACAAGAAAACCCTAAAGCCTTCTGGGCCTTCAGCAAAAATTTCAAGAGCTCGAATACGGTCTCAAAAGAGATGGTATATAACGATGTCATCTCATCTTCTCCTAAACATAATAGTAAATTATTTACCGAATACTTCATGTCGGTTTTTTCTGAGAAGGAATCTAACTTCGATTTGGTATCCATTTAAAATTACAATAACTCACCTAATATTAGTGTAAACTTTATCTCATCTGAAGAAGTGCATGATGTACTAGATAAACTAAATTGTGATAAAAATCCAGGCCCTGATGGAATTCCAAACACTGTATACAAGAGATGCTCTAATAGCTTAGCATCGTATAAATGACTTACCAATAGATATTACATCGCCTTCTTTGCTTTATGCTGACGACGCTAAATTTTTTAGGGTAATTTATGATGAAAACGATTGTAAATGCCTTCAAGATGATATTTTTAAGCTTGAAGATTGGTGTAGAGAAAATTATCTTGGCCTCAATATCGGTAAATGCAAAACTATAACGTTTTCTAGAAAGCGTGATACAATCTACTTCAATTACAAAATTAATAATATCTCGATTTCACGTGTAAATGAAATAAAGGATTTAGGGGTTACCTTTGATCACAAACTACTTTTCGCTTCCCATGTAAACCTTATTACTAATAAAGCTTATCGCAGCTGGGCATCATTTTTCGCGTGTGTAGATCCTTCAAAGGCAGTGCTGCTTTCATATGTCTTCTTACTTTATTGGTGAGAACCACTCTTGAATATGCTTGTCAAATTTGGAGCCCCTTATATTCATGCTACAATAGTCAAGTTGAATCTGTCCAGAGAAAGTTTACCAGGATCCTGTTGTTTAAATTAAACATCAACGAGATGGAGTATACTCAGAGATTATCTATTTTTGATCTCCTATCTTTAGAACACCGTCGAATGTATCTAGACTGCTTATTTTTGTATAAACTTCTAAATGGCTACGTGCTTTGTCCCGATTTACTTTTCAAGGTCTGCATAAATATCCCAATGAGATACTCAAGACTCCATGTTCCGTTTAGAATCCCCTTCTGTAGATCCAACCTCCGAATTAAGTCACCTTTGGTAAGAATGCATTAAAATTTTTAATTCTAATTTTAGCAATACTGATGTTTTTTGTTCTGACCTTCTGACATTTAAAAGATCAGTCATAACGGAGATAAAGCAGTTTCCAGTTTCTTAGCATATTACTGGTTCTTCAAATTAGTATTTGTCGTTTTCCTCTGGCTTTCTTTGCTTTGCTTTAAATTTCTATTTTCATTTCCTTCTATAATTTGTATTATATGAATTTTTAGTAGTTCTAAAATTTTAGTTTATCATTGCTTTTTTGTTTTTTTTTTTCTACATTTATTTTTTATTTTTCTGGATTTCTTTCTCTTTTTGTATATAGTTTATTTTCATATGAATTTTTGTAATATTTTGTATTTTCCTTTTACAATTCTAGTTTATTTTATTTCACTTTAATTTTAATTTTTGTTTATTATATTATTTTTTGGCTTTGTTTCTTGATTTTGTAGTCTTAGATTAATTTACTATTTTTCTTCTTTTTATTTTTATTTTTTATTATTATGATTTACTGTATTAACTATTCTAAGGATTGGATTCTGTCTGTGTAATATCTTCTTAACTTTTCGAAATAAATAAATAAATAAATAGAGGAAAGAAAGCGACAGAGGGTTTCAAGATTGTTTTTAAAGCTATTTGCCAACCCAAGGCTTGAATCTCATTAAACCAAACGGTGATATGCAATGATTAACATAATTGAAGATTATTATCGTGTGCTGATCTTAAAAGTGCCGTGATGGTTTCCCAAAGACACCACTTTACAAAATCTATCTCGATTCTCGATTGCAAACAATTTTTAGTAATTTAATTTTATATAACTGTTTTATATTTTAACATAATACTAATACTTTTTAAATTAGACATCTCTTTTAAAATTAACAGTTAGATTCCTATTTTACTCCTTCTGCACACAAAATAAAACCTAGAGTAACATATCACAAATATTTGCAAAAACCATATAAAAAACTACTCTGAAAACTATTCCGAATACATAACACAGTGGTAACGAAATAATTTATATTGTGGATTGATGCGAGAAAAATGGGAGTAACGCAGGTATAAAAAATAATTAAGCAATATATTTACAGCGTGATATAAGTATAAGCTCACATTGTATAGCAAAAAGGATAGGCAATGCCGTGTAAAATTCGTGTACGTGTGATAAGCATTTTTTTTGCAGACAGGGGGGGGGGGGGGGGATGGCAGGAGGGCTGGGTTATTTATTTGTTGTCAGCTCGAAATTTCTGGCATTTCCCAATTTATTTGAATTTACGGAAAATAGTTCGGTGGATTTTTGGTGATTTACTTAAAGAAGTGATAAAAAGTGATTAAAACATACTCAATAATAGTGACAAACAATAGTGAAGTATCTCTGTAAGAGATTTTATATAATCGGGACTCCGTAGTAGTACTTATTGCCATAGGAAATCATTTTTCGGGCAAGTTTAATTGTTTCATTAATAAATTATAATGTTTCAAATAAATTTGAAGTGAAATTATTATAAAAATAGCCGTGGCAATAAAATTGAACATTTTCCAAATTCGGATTGTTTGTTTACAATTGAATTATCATTGTTAGTTGCCGGAAGGTTTTGGGTTATTTATATGATGTCAGCCATACAAAGAAATATTATAAGAAAATAAATAGGGCACTAGGAATATTCTTTAAAATTCAAAAAATTACAAATTACAAATTTAAAAATTAATTTAATAATTTTGCGATATAATAATAGCACAGACAAGAAATACCCAGGTAACGACGGTAGTACTAAGAAAGTGATGTATGGAAGAGCTCATAACAAATCTTGGCTAAATATATCATGGATACGAACTAAATATGTTTTTCAATGTAGGCAAAAATTCATTTCTTTCTTCGAATTTAAATCGACCATATTTCTTCAGAATTCGTATGCATTATTGGTGGCTGCTGAAGCCGATTATTGTGAATTTTGTCTGGCCTGTTTCGGCTTCGTTGAAGTTGGATTGATTTGGTTTCTTGGGCTTGTTAGCTAAACATTTTTATGGGCGTAGATCTAGGTACATCAGCGCGGATTTTTATCTCAGACCTGTATAAATTGTTTTCAATGGAGGAAAGAATTGATTTATTACTTAGAATTGAGATCGACCATATTTCTTCAGAATTGTGTGGGTTTGTTATGGTCGTAGGGTATTGCATGTAGCAATATGCTACACTGAGCTAGGTGCTCATGTGGTGTGTGCGGACTGTGTCCTATATGGATGGAGAGCCATACGCGCTGAATGCACCCGAAAAAGAAAAAGAAGAAGAAGAATGTCGACATCTGTCTTGTTGTTCAAGTGAATCACGCGAGTGCAAGTCCTACAGTGAAGAAAAATCGGAATATTTTTGTAACATCGGCAGCGGAATTATAATTCCTCACGTAAGTTTCGATTATATATGAACATATTAAAGAATTACCCTACTAATTGTTGGAATACTCACGCAATATAGGGGATTCGAAATTTAACTTGGACTCAACTTTAAACGGCATATTGTTACAGTTGTCAGCATTACATGTTCGGCATTTTTCGTTCTTGTCTTTGCATTCTTTTGAACGTTCATCAGATAAACAGCCTCGGATCATAGTATCCTCCTTTGAATTAGCAAAGCCTTTGTCATCTTTTACATAGTGGAAACAAGAGGAACTTTAATTATGACTCTTCATGGGAGGAGAACCGATAGATAGGCTTTGCAATCAAATGTTACGTATGTAATAGCCACATAGATTCAAATTGTCAAATGGACATCCCACCAGATAGCTTGATTAAAGATTGCCGAGATTTTCCAGTTAGAGATAAGAAACTTCCGTACACCTATTGCCGAAAATAACTCAAGTTATTGAATTTTCGGTTAATAACTCACCACCGGGCAGTCGAATAATTCGAACCTGCGGTTTTGAAAATCAAACCAGCACAAATTACTGTTATCAGCGAGCTGGATTTGGTAGACGGCAAGTCGTCAGCTCATGTGCTACTGATGAATTTAACAGCGCAGGATCATTAAAATTATCCTACATTACCACAATTGCAACAGTAGGTATTAATCACCGCCACAATTTTGTCATTTAAACGAGTTTAATCTTTTCTAAAAAATGAAGATAAATTATGAGATGTAATATTTTGCAAATACTGTTTAAAACAAAAACAAGCAAACAAATTAGAATCATCACTGAAGAAGGTATTCATCATATTAAGCAAGTGCCCTGAAATCTGATCTAGACATTTTCTTTCAAGTGGACGTCTTCAGATAGAACTAAGCTAGAAATAAATACAAACTTTGGTGATCGCTTAGACTACCAGCAGACCAGATATTTGTTATGTTCCCTTTGGAACCTAATACCTCGCCGTAATTGGACAATAATTTATAAAAAAATTTATAGCAGCATAGCGGAACCTCTCGGAGGCGCCTCGGCGAGGGATCCTCATCAACCAAAGATGTAAGTTGTTGCCTGTTTTTTTTATTTTTTTATGTAATTATATTGATCGTTAATGAACCTTATCACTATTAGATGTAAAGATAAGAAAAGATATTCTTTTAGCTTTGTATATAAGAGTATCGCTTAGTGAACTATATATGTAGCTATTAGATGGAAGGTGCAAAATATTCTTCTAAACTGAATAGCCTTAAGAAATAACGTAGCCACTAGAGACTTTTAAGTAGATCATCTTAGTTTCGTATACACATCGTTTTATGAAAAACAGCATTGAATTGAGAAACTTTCAAATGAAGAAGAATTTCTGCCATCAGCAGAAGTGAATTAACTGATTTATTTAAAATAGAGTTACATAATGTCTTGACTCTATAGACTAATGGATGAATTCTTTTTGTGTTGGTTGTTTAAGATTAGTGTCGTGGGTAGTAGCTTTTGAAGGCTTGTACTTTTCCGCCTTATGCAATCTAAGGTTAATAAAGAAAAACAATTTTCGTTATAACGTAATGGCATACTGGGAGCCTTTGTTTTCTCCTTTCACTCTCCTGGAGCCCTCTTAGCGTGAAGGTCGACTAGGTCCGCTACTCTTCTCTTTTCAGATCAGCACAGGGACTCTGAAAATTATCTGCCCTCAGAGTCAGTTGGGTGGTTGGGGCAAGCAGAGAAGGCCAAACATCTGCGCCGTCCCAATGGATGTAGGTAAGTGATGTAAGGGTCCCGTTAGGACCGAATGTGTGCGACGGCCTGTGGTTTGTCAGGCACGACTTTTTTTTGTATTAGGCTGGCGGCCGCAGCTGGTTTTCGTGGAACCTCCCCACACTCTCCGCCAATTGCCGTGGCGAGTTAAGGCCAAAACACAGTGAGACCGACACAACAACGTTGGCAACTTAGTTGGCAACAATATCGCATTTAAAACACAGTGAACGCGACTCGACAAATGTTTTTGACAGCAGACACTGTTTTATTTATTGTAAAAGAAATGAAAACAAGGAAAGAACTAAGAAAAATCTTTAGTATAGCTTATGCGGCTTTTTTAAAATTGTAAAAGCATAAAGAAAAAGCTAAAAAAAAGAAGATGAAATTGTCATACAAGGGATGACGTTTATCGTACAGCATAACTTTTTCCCCATTTTTCTCTATAAATTCCTTCTCAAAACTCATAATATCTCAAAGTAATGAAACAAATTAATTTTATTAAAGTTTTTAATAACTAGATTATTTACTACAATCTTTTAATTTGTTATTCTTTATAAAAATAACTAAATCCACATAACATGAATGTCAATTATTCACTGTCCACACAGAAATGTCAATTATGTTGGCGACTAATTTAGAGATTTTCCCAAACTTTTTGTTGGCAACTTGTCGAGTCGCTCTCATTGTGTTAAGTATATGGGACTTCCATATATTCGAATCTTTGACAGCAACCAATTTACGGCGACTTTGTTGTGTCGCTCTCACTGTGTTTTGGCCTTTAGCGTGCCGCCCTGCCGTCAACGCTGTCCTCCAGCCACCAATAATGCAAAAGAATTCTGAAGAAATATAGTCTATTTCAATTCTAAGAAATAAATCAATGCTTTCCTACATTGAAATCAATGGCCAGAGACAAAACTCCGTGCTGATATACCTAGATCTACGATCATAAAATTTTTAGCTAACAAGCCCATGCAACCAAATCAATCCAACTTCCACGAAGCCGAGACTGTTCAGACACAACTTATTCGAATCGTCTTCAGCCACCAATAATGCACACAAATTCTGAAGAAATATGGGTTAATTTAAATTCTATTAAAGAAATGAATTTTTGCCTATATTTAAAAACATTTTTGGTTCGTATCCATGATATATTTAGCCGAGATCAGTGAGTTATTGAGGTTTGGCTATGAGCTCTTCCATACATCACTTTCTTAGTACTACCGTCGATACCTGGGTATTCCTTGTCTGTGGTTTAAGGGCGACATACATCAGCACCTCCGCCACTCTTCTCATGTATCCTAAACCTTTCCATGCTGTGCTTAACTTCATAGGGTATCTCAAGCTTGGCTTAGTGATATAAGAGAATATCTATAACCATCAGGAATTCTCTTCTAAGCCGTATTTAAATACCTCATCTTCCGTAAAACTCCTTTCTATCTATTCATTTTTAATGCATACACACTCGTTGACATCTGAATTGTACTTGTAAAAGTCAGAGTACACAATCCAAAATCTTATACACAACATATTCAACATCGCGCTGCCCGACTATGGAATATATGGCTCAGTTGCTGATCACAAAGCTATAGTCTTTTATATTTTTGAAAATATAAACTTGAAATTTTGCATATACATTGTACTTTGTAAATAAATTAAATCAATTATACATTTAACAAAAATCGTCGTTTGCTCGCCGCTTCACTTGTATTTGCATTTGCAATTCTATCAAAAATCGATATAAATATTTCAGTTTCGTTCGTATATAGTAGTTGTCTTTTTTTTAATGCCCTAATAACTAAATAAGAATACAGAGAGAGTTAAAACACACAGTTAAATATGATAACATATAAATTTATTATTATGCACTTATGACAATTTAAAAACAATTTTTTTTAAATCGACAGCTCTAAATATTAATAGATGGTAATGGAAACCTTAATGAGTACAAGTAATATCTCTTATCACTAAATATAATAGATAGCTACATAGTTATATATATATATGAGCACACTCGAACAACCTCAGGATCAGAGATGAATTGATTCACTCTCAAAAGGCTAAACTGTCTTCGCCTTAAGGCCGAAATACAATGATGCCGACACGACATTACGACGACATATTAAATGTTGACCTAATGGCAATACCATGTTGCTGTACACAATGGCGCCGACCGATTTTGTTGCCGTAACCAGAGTTGGGAATAATTCAACTTTTGTCGTCGTAATTTGATTTTGACAGCTGGGAGTAATGAGCAAAAAATTACTTTAGAGGAGCAAGTAATTAATTTAGTGAGGGAAATGAAGTATTTTTATGCTAAAAGAAATCCTCAATATCGAAATACATATTTAAAAGAAAAAAAAAATAAAGAAGAAATTGGAGAAAAGTTGAAAATAAGTGATAGATGATATTTTGTAATCCACATAAACTCGGCGTTAATCATTGTTCATTAGATCTTTACAATTTTTTTTTATATCTTTCTCATTTTGTTAATAAATTTCAACAAATAATTTTACCACCTACATATTTTGATATGCCAACGAACATATAAGGATGTCGGTTTCATTGTGTTAATTCGGCGACATTTAGGACGACAGTGCCGTCGTAATTGCCGTGTCGGCATCATTGTGTTTCGGCCTATATTCATTGAAATGTTTACATATATAGTTTACGAATACATGTTATGTATGGATCTGATGTACATATATAGTATTGTATGGAATACATCATCGTTTATTGCCGATCTTGAACATTTACTCTTATAATGCCTTAGACACACAGCACTCTTAATGAAGAAATAACTAACGACTCATTAGTCTATAATGATTCATTATAAACTGCGTACACACAGCCATTTCTTTAATTAAGTTGTGCTGTCAAACTGGTTTTGATGAACTTATCACAGTAAAGAAACAATATGGATCGAATTAACGCGATAAACTTTGTTTTCATTTATTTTATTTTCAATTTAACAATTTCCAAATGAGAAACACATTATATTTAAAAAAATATTAATAATATAATTTGTGATTTCCATTTCTTTGCATTTCTTCTTCTTATTTTTCAAATCGGCAGATGCACAGCGGAGCTCCATATTTACATTATATGCCAAATCTAGCACATTTTTCCTCATTATAGCTATAATGAAGGAGGAAAACACTTCATTAGTGTACTTCATTATCATCTGATTTTCGAGCTATAATGACATATACTATTTGACACACGGCATTTTAATGAATAGTTAGTACAAATGATTCATTAGTTCGTGCTGTGTGTCTAAGGTATAATGTATTTATATTGCAAGACTCTTAATCATCTTCCGAGAGTGTTACAATTGATAAACAGCAAAATTATTTATGATACTTTCTCCATGAGTTGATATTTTGTTTGATATTTTGTGAAAGAAAACACTTCCACACTTCCACTGACCGTTTAATTATGTTAAATAAAGTGAAAAGTGGCCGACGCATTTTGTGTAACTAAGGCATTATCACACTGATCTTAGTGGTATACATTCATACAAAAATATTCTGAGATACTCAACTCAATAATAAAGAGGAACAAACAGAGAAAGAAAGAACAATTAAACAGTTTAAACAAAAGGCTACATAAAAATTTAAGGTTAAGGAGGAAGCTTCTATCGATAAAATCAAAGAAACACAAAGAGATACAGAACTTTCATGAGGAGTGTGAAATTTTGTCGGAAAATTTTTCTTCTTGGGTTCTCGACCGGAGACCCCTAGGCCCAGCACCAGGGTAGTACAAGCATCAGATGAGATCGCGATGGCTGGCCGAGGAAAATGTAGCTTACTATAATGGCGCGGCAGTGCAAACGAATCAGTGAAGTAATGCTGACAGCTGAGTGTTTTATTCTCTCCTTTGTGCCACGATTTTCTTACAAGCGGCATAATACGGGGGCTGTGAATACTTGAGTCAGTCAGTCGTGTTTGGGCACTGGCTATGTATGGTGCAATTATGTATTTTTTTACACAATATTTCACTTGCCTGATCGTTCCTTATGCGAGTTTTTCTCGTTCTCTCATTCTCTGTTTTCTGTATTTTTGCAAGCCAAAACAAATTTCCTCCGTCAGCCCGCCCGCACCGCGAGTTTTTCTCGTTCTATCATTCTCTGTTTTCTGTATTTTTGCAAGCCAAAACAAATTTCCTCCGTCAGCCCGCCCGCACCGCGAGTTTTTCTCGTTCTCTCATTCTCTGTTTTCTGTATTTTTGCAAGCCAAAACAAATTTCCTCCGTCAGCCCGCCCGCACCAGCGTCCAGCTCTATTGCTTGAAAAATTTTGGGAGTGGAAAATTTACTCTTGTTGAATTTTCTGAATGTCTTTATGTTTCTTTGATGAAATCTAATTGATCATTAACCAGTAAATAGCCATCGTCCCTCGCGCTAGGTTTTCATATTTATCCAAAGTCGGATCAGAATTTAATCTATGCGAAAATTCGAGATGGTTTATAGAACAACTGTGTCCTGTTTCTTCTATCTAGATGTTTTGAGAGGCCCGAAGTGAGTTAGCGGACTTAGACAATCTATGTAATGTATTCGGTGAATCGGGTATTAAGAGATCTTCTAGTTTTACCTCCGTAGATTGCATCACAATTACTACAAATTATTTTACAGATCCCACTACTATTATATATATCTAAGTTAGTTCTTATTTTGTTGTTAAAAATTAAATTTTTTTTTTATTATTTATATTAAAGAAAGCTGGAGATTTTGGAATGAATGGAATTTTCTTCCAATTATTGGCAATGTCAGTTTCAGTTCTTTTTACAGGAAAGACAGACTTAACAGCACCTTTACGTAATTTTATCCTTAGTAAATTATAGACTATTTTTGGTCTATATCCGTTATTAATGGCTATTTTCTTAACGATTTGTAATTCAATGTTGATTTTTTCTTTATTTAATGGGACATTCAACAATCTATTTAGCATTAGTGGAATGCCGCCATCTTCGTGTTCCTATGATGTGCTGAATCGAGAGGAACTATGTTATAACAGAATGTATTTTTTTTAAATATGTCAAATTGAAGTTTATTATTCTCTATTGAGATTGTCAAATCTAAGAGATTTCGAGAATTAAAGAGAATGCTCTGAAGTTAATCCATGAAGAATTCAGCACAAAACACAGAATACGCTGAGCTCATAGCAAGACCATGCTTCTGTATGTATATTTTATTATTGAGCATGAAATAATTTTGTTTAATGTAGAAATTGGATAAATTAATCAATTGTGATACTTTTTTGGGGTTATCTACCTTTTGAGAACTCTTATCTTTCAATAAATACCCATCAGTTTCCCTATTTTTTAGTAGCTGTAGAATATCCAATTACAATAGTTTAAAATTTTTGTCACAATCTCGGAAGCAGTTGACTAATTTGTCGTACTTTTAGGCGTATATTCTAACGTTTATTCATCGCAAATTTCATTTGAGTTCATTTTGTGGTTGATGAAAGTGATATATCTAAATGAATATAACGTGCCACCAATTTTGTGGCAATTTCTATTCGGAAATTTCTTTGAATTCCCACTAGCACATAATTACTTTTCCTGAAGTGATTTGAACCACTAACATATATAATATGGAGTGCTTAATTTTCTATTTCATGTGGGCTCAATTGCTTGTGTCAACATTGAAAAAAATCATTGGCGGGAAGTTGAAAAAATGAGCGCTCAGCTCGAAAAGCGATTATAATAAAACCTTTCGAATTTCTGCTGCTCATCTAATGAATATATATTGCCTTTGGTAAAACAATTTTATCAGTAATACTCCTAAATAAGTAATTTAAAAACATTTATTTCTACGGATCTACTTATTTATTTGTTGTTTACAGTTTTCTCTCAGTTGGTACTTGGTGCTTAGACCGAAAGAGTCAGCAAAATAGAAGTGATCCCAATTTTTGCAATGCATTTCTATTAACGTAGTCAGTCCATATTATACATGTCAGTGATTTAAACGAAGAAACTAATGTTTTGTTAAATATTTTAATGTATTCAAAACGTATTTCAATCAATAAAATACGAAAAACTCAAAACAAATTCGCAGGAAATGACATTATCTCCTCATCTCCCTCCTCTATCTTCCTCTCGAATCGACCATGCTTAATTATGTTTGCGTCATGCGCCTAGTACCCTAGACACACAACACGATCTAACGAATCATTAGTACTAATTATTCATTAAAATGCCGTGTGTCACATAGTATACGTCATTATGGCTCGAAAATCAGATGATAGTGAAATACACTAATGAAGTGATTTCTTCCTTCATTATACCTATAATGAGGAAAAATGTGCTAGATTTGGCATATAATTTAAATGTGGAGCTCCGCTGTGCATCTGCCGATTTGAAAAATAAGAAGAAGAAATGCACGCAAACTATATTGTTAATATTCTTTTAATATAATGTTTTTCTCATGTGTAAATTGTTAAATTGCCAAATAAAATTAGAAAGTTTATCGCATTAATTCGATCCATTGTAAAGCCATGACCACGGTCAATCATTATAAACAAATATCAAATCGAAAAATAATTGAAAACAAACAAAGTTTGTTTGACCTCAAGAAGAATTTGCAACGCAAGCAAATTCCGCTATGCAAGCATATTTCTTGATAAATAAAATATTCTTACCTGAGGTCATTGCTTTACAATAGCGATACATTGTGACTCAATCAGAAATTCTGTGATCAAAAATGCTGACACTACAATTTCTGATTAAGAACTTTGTATATTGCAATTCTGCAATAATCCCCCCTTTTTGAATGGTAAAGAATACCGATTCCTTTGTATTCAATTTGTATAAATAAGGTGATACTAACTAAATAAAATCAGATTTAATTGCAACTTTAACGAGTAGTTTTTATCTCTCAAAACACATCGGCATACTCTGCCATTTGGAATATAGCGGCATACTCTGCCTCCAATATACGAACATCGGCATACTCTGCCATCTGGAATATAGCGGCATACTCTGCCTCCAATATATAAACATCGGCATACTCTGCCATAAATTTTACAGATTGGCAAATACCAAGCCTTAAGGGTGGACAAAATCTACGAAGGAAATATAACGATAAAACAGCGGCTCATCTTAGCTATACAGAACCCTTCCGGACAAATTGTGGAACAACTTATATTACATGGCGACCCTGCATATCGAACCATCGACCCTGCATATCGACCATCTATCCCGCAAATAGGACCACAAAATCTGCAAAACAGACCATCAACTTCGCATAGCAGATATACAACAACCAAACTTCCCAGAATACCATCAGAAATCATTGACCCTACGATACGCAAATGAACGGCACCCAGGCGACTAATATGTCCAAAAAGAATACAAGTGCCAGAAATTAAATTGCACTCTAGTGATGATACATACACACCGACCACAACAACAATAGAAGACAGTCCTACATACATTCCAACAAATAAACAAATAGAAGAAAACGTACATGAGAAGTACATACCTACAGCAACTCTAAATCAAGAAGCTCCAGAGTATTTCCCAACAACGATAAATACATCAAATATACCAGTACAAAAAAAACCCAGTTTGCACGAAGCATTAAAGAATAACCCGACAGCTGGTCCAAAGGCAATCACAATTGCGCAGTATAAAACAAAACAAGAAATGACAAAAAAACCAATAATAGAGAACTGTACACCTCTTTACACAAAAAAAAAGGGGCGGTGTAGCTGTAAAACTGAGACAGCAAATAGCAGAGCTATACAGAGTGATACCGATCACAAAAGAGAAGGACTTAAAAAAACAACTAATACAAAAGCTCAACAAACTGAAAGAAGAAAGTCGCAATCGACGAAAGTAAGGGAGGAACAAAATAAATTAACCACAAACCAAGTAATGGGCAATGATGCGCAGGTGGTTCAACAACATATGAATGTTAGCTTTACATTTATTTTTATTTGAGATGGCTTTTAGGGATAGAACTGTAAAATTTTTTTTTTATATAAGTTCCATTTTAATGTATCATTTTTTTTAATAGATAGTGTCATAGATATTTAGATTTCATGGGTAACAGTATATTTTTTTTTATATATGTAGATAGCTTTTAGAGATAGAATTGTAATGGGTTTTCTTTAATATATAAACAGTTATAGATAATTTTTTTTTTTATTTTATGGGTAGCATCGAACAATAAAATTACTTCTTAGATGAATAAATAATATGAATAACATCAACTGTCTTTGGGTTCTCCGAAATTTAAATAGATAAACAAATGGAAGAATACAAAAACTTTTAACAGAGTTAAAGAAATTGCTAGAAACCCTTAAGAAAAGCCCACTGAATTTAAAATGTTTCGAAATCAGCAAGCAGGTACGCCGAATCTCTGGCGAAGAAACTCGGATGCCATAGAAAATGAAAGTTCACCAGAACATCAGTCAAAGGATGACGAAATGAACAGCAAACATAAAAAGATAAAGACTGAAAATAATCAGGAAAAATGGTCAACAAGCAATAGCGACAAATTAATAGGAGGACTAAACATAAAAAGAAAAATGCATGCAATAGTTCAAACTCATATTCCGACAGTGATGACAGCCACGCAAACAGATACCTGTGATCAACACGATTCCGCATAACAGACGGACGATGAATTATATAAAAATGCGTCCCATGATTTGGCATTACATCATAAAGTGCACTACAAAAATGCAGCTTGTCAAACTGACATCCGCAAACAGGAAATCAGAATCGCTGAAGTAGACGAATAACTGTTCAAAATTCGGATAACGGGCAAGAAGTCCCTGAAATTTAACGTTCAACTTTCAGAACAATAAAAATAAAACGAAAAAGCGCACGCAAGTTTTTAAAATAAAGGATACGTCGCAGAATTCATACCATTTATAGCATGCAAGTTTAGGATTTCTAGAATAGAACACTCAAAGTAACAAGAACTAAATACATTTGAAAGAAGACTAAGTAAGCCGATCATTATGTCAGACTAACCGAAGGCATCGATAGAGGCGGTAAGTGTTACAATTAAGATTGAGCAGACTTTTGCAACAAGAATACGTCAATAGTGATGAGGTCTAAACAAATCTTCATAGATAAGGATCTTGAAATTGTGTACAAACTGGGAAAGTAGATACAAATGCAAATGCCCTGTCAGGAATAAAAATGTACTCTGAGAAATGATACCAAGAGAAATAAACGTTATCACACGAAATATGATGAAAAAGCAGCAAAACGGATTAGAAGAAGAGCCAATATAAAATCAGGTCAATTCTATATATGGGAATACACATCCATCTCCAACATAAGAAATATTAAGAGGATACAATTCAATACAGCGTACGCACAAGAGAATGCGATAGATAAAAGTTTGCCAGCAATATGTAAGAAAGGGGTAACCGTTCAGTACAGCGATAATCCTGCATTTAACTCTGGTTAAATCATGGAGAAGCTGATACAAAAGATGAACGAGAATAATATTACAGAATTAGCACTCGCAAAGGACGATGCTATATGGATATTAATGAATTCAAAAGGAAATTCAATAAGCTGCAGCAGAATGATAAATGTGGTAAGGCAACACCACTGAAGATACTACGTTATAAACCCCCAATAAGGATCAAGGATCCAAAGAAAAAATAAGAATTAGTAAAAGAGTACCATGACAAAAAGCATGGTGGACACGCTGGAATTAATCGCTGCAATAAAGGCACATATGGAAACCTTTACACAATGATAAAGAAGTACATAAACAAGTATGATAACTGTGCAAAGAACAAATTCAAAAGGTACACAAATGAACCTCTAGTGACAATGGACACACAAACCAGTAGTTGCGAAAAGATCTCAGTTGACACACTAGGACCTCTGAGGATATATATATTTACATACATTCTAACGCTACAATACGAATCATCAAAGTTCATAGAGGCATACCAGATATAAACAAAAAAAAAAAAAAACCGGCTCAGACTCAAGACTACGTAAACTAATAAAATGGTTAAATACTGTAGAATAATTATATAAAAATAATAGAATAATATATCACGGAGATATTAGTAACGTTAGAACAAAAAAAAAATCATAATAATAATGATAATAATAACAATAATTAGCAAATAATCCTGTATTAACAAAGCAATTAACCTGTAATAAAAATAATTAACAGTATACTATAATTACATAAATAAATTAGAATATGTTTAATTTAATAATATGCATAAGTTTATGTAACAAAAAAAAAATTTTTTTTTCATATACAAATTTTTTTTTTCTTTTAAGGGTAAGGATGTAAAGCCATGACCACGGTCAATCATTATAAACAAATATCAAATCGAAAAATAATTGAAAACAAACAAAGTTTGTTTGACCTCAAGAAGAATTTGCAACGCAAGCAAATTCCGCTATGCAAGCATATTTCTTGATAAATAAAATATTCTTACCTGAGGTCATTGCTTTACAATAGCGATACATTGTGACTCAATCAGAAATTCTGTGATCAAAAATGCTGACACTACAATTTCTGATTAAGAACTTTGTATATTGCAATTCTGCAATAATCCCCCCTTTTTGAATGGTAAAGAATACCGATTCCTTTGTATTCAATTTGTATAAATAAGGTGATACTAACTAAATAAAATCAGATTTAATTGCAACTTTAACGAGTAGTTTTTATCTCTCAAAACACATCGGCATACTCTGCCATTTGGAATATAGCGGCATACTCTGCCTCCAATATACGAACATCGGCATACTCTGCCATCTGGAATATAGCGGCATACTCTGCCTCCAATATATAAACATCGGCATACTCTGCCATAAATTTTACAGATTGGCAAATACCAAGCCTTAAGGGTGGACAAAATCTACGAAGGAAATATAACGATAAAACAGCGGCTCATCTTAGCTATACAGAACCCTTCCGGACAAATTGTGGAACAACTTATATTACACCATATCGCTTCTTTAATGTCATAAGTATTTCAAAACCAGTTTTACAGTACAACTTAATTAAAGAAATGGCTGTGCGCTTGCTGTTTATAATAAAACATTATAGACTAATGAGTCGTTAGTTAATTCTTCATTAAGAGCGCTGTGTGTCTAGGCATAAGCTAGGATAAAAGATCAAAATCACCCCCGTCTTGTACTACCCTTTCATAGACTCCTTGATATGACGGCTGAAACATTTGCAAACAGGTGCCAATATTGCATTTTTCTTTGCGTTTATTATTTGTGATCACGTGATCATTTAGAGATAGGCGCTTTATGTTATGTCGTGTCGCATTATGATAAACTCTGTTACATATATTTCAAATTATGATTGCATTTTAATATTAAAGGTATGCCATGCCAGATACTACACATACACACCTAGCCGTACGAAATCGGATAATCTCCAAAAACTGTTCCGAATTGATATATACATCAGAGGCTCCTTGAAGCAGCTTCCTCCACTCTAAAAGCTTTCGGTTCAACTTTAACTCTCGCAGAGATCAATAGCCGAAAATCATATCCAGGCCAAGATGAAAATTTATGGAATGAAGTAGTAGAGATAGAGAATATCCTTTTACAGACTTTATATTCCAGAGCTAGAAGAGACGACTATAAAAGACTATAGTTATTATTATTACTGTTTAAATGTTCTTATACCCTGGATGATAGATTAAAACCATCGCAAAACATTAAAAGTTATTTTGATTTTTGCATGTCCTTCTGTCCGTCCTCACCATAACTTGAGATCACGCTTACTTAGATAACCGAAAATTTGTACGTGGCCTTTTTAATAAAAATTTCAGACTTAAGTTCGGAAATGAAACAAATAATATAATCCTTCGTAAGGTTGCCATAGTAAAATTTTGCTATTCACTACATATTTGGACGCTGCGTGAGAGCTGAAATTTTGTACATGACCGACGTTTTCATAAAATCAGTATATAATATACAAGTTAATCTTTTTGGTTCTAAAAACTTTAAAAAAAAATAATAAGAACAAGAAAATTAAATTATCAACTATTTAAAAGTTAACTAAACTAACACTAACAATTTAACATTTAAATGAATTTACTAAAATCTCGACTGGAAAGACTTTTTGCTAAAACGTGATGCGGTGTCTCGTTACGCGTACTCTTACTGCGCTGGATGTTAAGTTACACTTTCAATAAGGGACTTTTTTGATGTTACCATACGAAAATTGAGTTTATTTACGTATACTGTGAAAATAGAGTATTTGTGTATTTGGAAGATATACTACAAGATTTACAATCTTTTTCTTAGTACCAATTTGAGTGGAATACAATAAACAAGGGAAAATTTAAGAAAAAATAATCTAAATTAAATGTTAAAAAATACAACAGCAAAAAAAATTGAAAAACAGCGTATGATATTAGATGAAGAAAAACAAAATAATAATAATAAACACTAATAACAAGTAAATAATGAATAAATAAGTAAATTTAAAATAAAAACATAATAAAAAACGAAAAAATTATAGCAAATGGGAATGAATAAATACGATAATAATAAAATAATAATAATCTGCGCGTACGGGTCATTATAAAAAGGAAACACAACAAAGCTACTTATGTCAAGAAATTTACAAGAAGACGACTGAAAGAAAATGATCAGAGACACGTCACAGTGTATACACCGAACTTATGTCTGGTCTCTAGTGATCTCTAGAACTTTGTCAATTGTCAAGAATGAGAGTGTCAAAAAGAATTACCTCAAAATTTATTAATATTTTTATGTTATACGAAAAGTGAAAAAGCTTAAAACGACAATAGATCTAAGACCAATTGATATCATACCCTACAATCTAGATGAATGCCCGTATGCAATTTCATCTGGTTATCTCTACGGTTCTTCGGGCAGTAAAAATGATTATGATCAATTTCATATTCTGAAGAACGTTTCAGTACAACAAAAACGTCTAAGACTGATCGTTTTCACAGTTTACTTAAAAACCAAAATTTTTATATTGCAACACCAAGAAGGGGTTTCCCAATTTAGCTCATGGAGATGTTGTTAGCTATGTTCTGTAAAAAGCCTATTTTTGACATTCTAAGTCTTTTACTTAAAATAATTTGTTTCGTTTTTTGCAGGTCGATGGGATATTGATTGCTGCCGTATAAATTTTCCTATAATTAATTCATTGGTAAGATATTTAACCAAACTATAAAAGCCAATGGGTCTTTTATTCATAATGGCATTTAAACTCCTGCGCCGAGGCCTTCCACATTATTTTGGGTCCTAGGAAAATTTGTAGAAAACGTGTCAACAAGATTAGCATTACAAATAACGTAATGATCTGTTCGAATCTGTTTGACCCGTTATAACGATGTAAAATTATTACTTCTTTCAAATTCTAATAATTAATAGTTTCATTTTAGAATGCTGGAAGTAATGTTAAGTTGGAAATACTAATCTCGCATTGAAAAAAAAAATTAAAAATTATTTTATTTCAATGCGAGCTTATGCGAAATTTTAATTTGCGAGATTAGAGAAACAAGAGTTTTATATGCTATTTAGAAATTGCGAGATTTTAATATGCGGGATTATAATTTGCGGTCAATCGTACCAAACGCATGACAAACTTAATATACCCTATGATTTCATCTAGAGTATAAATAAATCTTTGCTATAAAAAATTTGCAAGATAAAGAATAACGCAACAAATTTGTGTTTTTTTATCTTTCAATCAACAATATTAGTGATTTTATTAAAAATATTAGCAAAATTAAAAGTATGTATTTTGTGATATTCATGGATAAAAATATTTTTATTATCCGTAATTGTTTTTCTTATAAAAGACATTCTGTATATAATTTTCCCTGAAATAAACGAAAGACCATGGAAACGTGCAAATATTGTTCGAGTTTCAATTTTGTTAAATAAAAATTTACAAAAAACTTTGTCAAACTCACTTTACAGTTAACTGATAGAGTAGAGCGCACAAATAGTTTCTGGAGACCTGGAGACCTGGGCCGGATTGGAGTTGCAGAGATAGAGAGATGAGAGTTTATTTGACATTTAACTCTCCACTGGAAATTCTGTAACTCGGAGAAAATGTATTTGAGAATTACTAAACTCTCTATTCCACTCCCAAGGCTCTCAGCTGTTCTAGTTGTAGAGAAGCAAGAAGAAGAATTCTCAACTGAGAGAGTATTATCTGTTTTTGTTGTGTTTTGTGAAGGTATCTACTAACTAGGTACCTAGGAATTTTCAAATTAAATTATGGATTCCCCACATATCCTTGCTATATAAAAAAAAATAAGAAATATGGAAATCCATAGAATACTTAGAGAAACATGGAATTTTGTTCTCTCAAGGTACCCCTTAAAAATCTTAATGGTACATGGTACCAAAGATGAATTCTTTTATACATTAAAAATAATTTCATTTTTTTAACGCCAAAATCATTAGTATAAAAACATTGCATATGAAATAGTTTTGTGTCATGATATGTGCCGTGCCGTGCCGTGCCATGTGCCGAATCAGCTGCAATAAATTTAAGTCCTTAATGTCTTAAAAGTGTGTTTTCTTGATAAATTTTCTAGTTTATGGCCGTGTAACTCAAGTTCCTCAGTCAGCTATAAATTGAAGTGACGCCCAGCTTATGCTTATAGCACTTTAATTACATGTTGAAAAAAACTCCCCTTCTCAGCTGAACTACATGGCAACCCTAATCACAAACGTATTTACCTACGATAAGTAGCGTGTAACAGTGATTAGTTTTGTTTATTATTTTTTATTTCTTTTTTATTCATTATGTTTACATTTTTGCATTCATTACTTCTATTTTATATTTTTTCTCTGGTTGATTAATTCCTTTTCTGACCTTAATATGAATTATGTTTCTTTTTTTTTTATTATTAATACCAACTATCGTTATAACTTCATCAATAAATAAATAAATATAGGCGTACCCTTTACACATGATACCAGGAGATAAAAACATCAACTTGTTGAAACTACACCAAATTACCAAATATATTTGTTTACATTAATTAGTTTTGTCCTTGGGTAGCGCTGGTATACACCACATGTGTAGCTATTAATCAAAAGCTTAATTCCATGAATTGAATTTATGAGCTCTAAGTTTCATGCACACAAATCGATAAAATCAATTTTCATGCTGAGACAATTTAAATACCTCTCATATCGTAACTGCTTTTAAATGTCTATACAATATATGTAGATGCAGACAATTTATATATGACAAAACAAAAACTTTTAAGTAGCATCCTTATAAATTTTCTCTAGACATTCCCTAGTATAGTGAAAAATTTCTCAATAAATCTAATTCAGCGGGAAAAGGTCTTTTTCATCCTTCCAAATTATCGAAAGGAACAGCTTTCTTCCACTGACCGACACAACATTGAAATGAATGACTGAATAAACCCAATCAGACTACAAGGATCTAAGAGAAAATTTTTATTCTTCTTAATTATATTGTTCTCTGTAAAGTCGCGCGGAGGGTAGAAAAATTCAATTAAAAACCTTCCATTGCCGAGGGTTGAACAACAGACCTGCGGAAAATTTTCTTTTCATAGCTTTCTTTACGTCGAGCTCATTTTTTTTAATGCTTCTCTAAAATCAATGATGGATGGAGGTCGGTCTAATTAAGATAATGGTTTTTATGAAAATAGGGATTATTATTTTCCAAGCTTTAAATTAACTGAAAATTTAAGATTAGAATTTAAAATAATAACAACAATTTTGTTTATCTTAAAATATGCACAGCTTTTTAAAATAAAATTCAACATGACAGCTGTAATTTGGCATTCTCTGCCTGCCTCTGGATTACTGTTTACGTTTAGGGTAATCCCGTTGGTGTCACCCTCGTTATAGTTCAGTCGAATTAAATACGGAAAACGGGGCTATAGTGACGAACAGCTTAAAAACTTTTCTTTGTAGTATAATTAACATAATTATCAGTTACAGTGCCAAAAATTATAATTATACATTTAAGATAAATAAAAGATTAAGGAAAAATTAAAAATAACTAATAATAATAAATGGTTCTATGACTTGACCACCGATTCTCTGTGAGATTTCCTGATAGGGAATCATGGACTGTAGCGAGAGGCGTATCAGATATTCCTTACCTCACTCTGAAAATGTTCACCGACGGCGACGGCTCTCTTACAAATAAGGGTACAGGTCAGAGCTGTCGTTTGTAACATTTTAAGAGTATAGTACAATTTGCAAAGCGGAGTACTTTCAGCAAAAGCGAAGTACACAACTAATTATATAGAATCCAGAATCCATAAATCATTTAAAAGTGTTTAAACCCCATTTTCCTTAAAATGATTCATATTTAGATTTTTAAATCTTTATATACCTACTACCAACTGCTTCGGTATCTGAGTTCATTGTTGTGTAGACATGATGAGACCACCCTGTGCTTCTGATCGAAACACACAGTATACTCTCAAAATTTCTTAATAAAATCTTAATTTTTGGCTTTAACCCAGTGAACTGACAGAGATTGTACCTGAATACATCATGTTAAAAATCAATTATGAGTTTGCACTGTTTTTCCCGCTTGCGAGATAGCATTGCCATTTCCGTGATAAGTCATTTTAAATTATTCAGATATTCTCAAAAACAATACCAAAAATGCCCAAATGCAAACATATTCAAGGTAAATTAAAATGTTTCACAATAAGAGGAGCTGATGTCTTAAAGTTTTAACAAAGCTTTTATGAATCGCGTAATAAAGTCGCTCAAGCTTCCTTTTTGTTAACTTCATCAAAAAACCTAGTCGAACCGCTTCCAATCGTGTCGTAAAGGAGGAAATCCTATGTATTTTTTAACACATAAGAGATCATCATGGCAAGTTAAAACGGTGTGCCCAACTTCATTTCGGGGAATATTAAATATTGAAAGCAAAATATATAATAAGCGTCACGTCATTTGGCTTTAGATACAACACCGACTGAGAATTGTAATGGAGACTTGCAGGCTGCTGCAAGACAATACGCATCTTTATCAGTAAACAAAATGTGTCGCATGTTCGAAAAATAAATTATGGAGTCTGAACTTCAAATAAAAAATTCGTATTTTGAGAGATATTTCAAACAAAGCTTAATAATTACTTATCAGATTTTTGTACTTATTACATTTATTATTACATTATTTTCATTTTTTTTTTATATATATAAGGTAAGTATAAGTATTTTTAGATTTTCCCAAGCATTTTCTTCTCCAGCAATAAAATTTTCTTAAGTTTTAAATTTATAGTTGACAACTGTTAATTTAAAAGTTTCATTAATTAATAGCTTTGATTCAAGTAAAGTTTCTGTCATGAAAAGCTATTCTTGAGAAAAGCATACCTGCATAAGTTACTGCCTTACTCTACTTAATATATTTTTTTACAAATTTATAACTATGACTCTCAGACCAGTAGTAAATGTAATTTCAAAAATGGGCTTAAGCGGACAACACCATCTTAGGTTTTTACATATACTGTGAGAACAATCAGTCTTAGACGTTTTTATTGTGCTGAAAAGTTCTTCAGAATATGAAATGCTATGAAATTCATATATTATTATTATATTATATTTATTTTTACTGTCCGACGAACCGTTCTAGAAAAATATACGAAAAACACGAAATTACATACGGGCATCATCTAGGGTACACTGTTAGAAATCTTGGTGTAAATATTATATATAAATCCTTACAAAAGTTAATATAAACTTTATACTTGTGCTTGTTATAAATTTCTATATTAATAGAGTATAAAATAGATACCATGAGTTATAGGTGGAGCTAATCCATTTTATATATTACTTTTCTATGTAATTTCATATTATCTTCTTGTATTATGTTTTATACACATTTTATAATTCAATTAAGTTATATATTCTGTAGATAAAGTTTATATAATATACAGTCAAATAATATTAAATTTATGTATAAATTAATAAAACATCATATTTTAGTGAAATTGCAAATATTTTTAAAACATAAATTTACTCCATTGATTTCTGTATATAGGACTTCCTTCAGCCGCTATATATGGTGGTTTGGCTCCTGTACAGTTTCTATACTTTGCAGGTGTAAACCATGGCTAATAAACTAAGTTTAAATATGTCAAAATCAAAAGAAATCTTTTAAATGTTATAATCCTTTCAATCGCCTGCTCATCCGTAAGTCTCCTTACTTTCTTCTTTCAATTTTCAGGCAGTGGAAAAAATCGAAGAAGATCTATGCACAACAAAGTGCAGCTATCCCAATCTGTTAAATTAATAATAAAAATAAAGTCTATCAGTTGAATTTTAAAATATTTACCATTTTCTCTTTCAGCTTCAGTATACAAAATTCGTTTCCCGGAATTCTTCACTCCTGAGAAAATATGAGACTGAAAGTTCTTCCATGTATTTAGCAACAGTTGAGCAAACTACTTGTAAGACAAGGAAAAGTCGTATAAAATCTGTAAGTTAAATTTAGAGCATATGCTAACATTATTTTAGGAGCCCTTACTAATTCAGAACAGATGAAAAAAAAACCACATTTTGATTTTACTAACTAGTTCGAGTTGATCGGGTAACGTTAGAGTTTTTAATTCATAAATGTCGTTGAGAATCATTTCTGAAGAGCCCTGTTCGGTTTGTGTATTTGTCGGCCTATTCGTGGGCTCTTCTTCAATGATCTGAAGTATAGTTCTATTGTTTGACAAGTATTCGCACGTTATATAAATTTTCTTTTATACCAAGTAAAACATATTAGTACGACGTTTTGTGAACAGCGGTTAAAACTCTACTGACTGATGAGTTAAGTACGAAATAGCATAAAGAATATATTTCCAAAGAAAGAACCGTTATATTTTTTCAAAGAAACGGTACATACTTTTAAATTTTGAAGAATTTTCGCCGGATATATATTCTAAGTAGTATAAAATTTATTCAAAGGCGTATAAATAATACGTCGAAAGCCTAACTGAATATCAAATTTATAAAGAAGCATGTAAAGTATATATTGTTACGTGCAATAGAAAGAGACAACTGGTGACATCTACCTGGCAATGGAAAGTAAACGACTTCAGGTTCGGAGAATCGATTATGGACCCTACGGGAAGGTTCAGGAATAGAATGAATAGAATAGTCAAGAATCAAGAAGCTACTGGAATAGAACACTCCAGAATAATCCGGAGAGCTTCTAGGGTATAAATATAACAGTTGTCACCGCCACGAAAAAGAGTCTTGTCTTAGACGTTGCAGTGTTAACAAGCGAAAGTAATAAACAGGCGGAAGTGTTGTAATTGAATTGCGATAATTGAAAGTACAGTAGTAGCGATAATTAAAGTTGAGTTGATTAATTGAAGGTTTATGAATTTTGTATGATCAGAAGTGAAATAAAGAACTTGTTTATTCAAATATTTAATATTGTGTTTTAAATAACGAACCAAAGGCCACGCTCGCAACAATATATTAACGTAAGACTGACATTGTATACAAATGGTGCATGTATTCAACTTTGTCACTTTCCATATGAAATTTGAAATAGAAAGAGTTAATATTAAAAAATATATACATTATTTTTATCTTTTACACCAAGATTTCTAACTGTGATCATTAGAATTATGCTCTAGACAGACAGCGCTCTTAATGAAGAAATAACTCACGACTCATTAGTCTAATCTAGTCAAATCGAGAGAAGCACAGCGGAGCTCCACATTTATATTATATGCCAAATCTAGCACATTTTTCCTCATTATAGCTATAATGAAGTAAGAAAACACTTCATTAGTGTACTTCATTTTGATTTGATTTTCGAGCCATAATGACGTATACTATGTGACACACGGCATTTTAACTAATAGTTAGTACTAATAATTCATTAGATCGTGCTGTGTGTCTAGAGTATAAGGGAATATTTCGTCAGTAAAGCAGATTTTTTGTATAATTTTTGTTTATTTTTATTTTTATTCCACAGAAACATTGGTATGTATTTGCTTCTAGGCACAAATTTTGCAAAATATTAAATTTAAGGAACTTACAGCTTACAACATCTTTTTTAAGTTAATGTTGTCATAATGGTAGTAAATACTAAATAGTTAAACTTTCAATGACAATTCAATTATAAACAAACAAACAATGTTAAATTTTTTTGCCACGGCTGTTTATTTTTATAAATTTTTCACTTCTATTTTATTTAAAACACTATAATTTAATATTAAAAGAATTAAGCTTGCCTGCAATATGACTTCCTAAGAGAATATCACCGGTTGTTTCTGCAGCACAGCACAGCGCACTTCATCACGATAATTCAAGACTCCGGAGTCTCGATTATATAAAATCCCGTTCACAAAACAATATTTCACTATTGTACCACACTACTATTAAGTAAAAATCACTTTTAATTAGTTATTTACTATAAAATTGCTAAATCAAACCCGAACTTCTTGTCATAAAATCTGAAATGTCATAAATATATTACAATTGTCGAACTGCCGAATAACAAGGTGATACCCCTCTTGTCATATCCCCTCCGTGACGCAAGAAAATGCTTATCACAGGCTGTAGTTATGTGCTTGCTAAATTAGCGCTGCTATAAATGGAACGAGCAAATTGGCACTAGCAAATGTGTTCTAATCTCAATTTTTTTCTTGTGCCGGTGTGTTCGTTCGTTCCTTAACAGTGCTAATTTAGCAAGCACATAAACAACGGGACAGGTACACGAATTTTACACAGCATAGCCTATCCTTTTCGTTATATGACCTAAGAAGGACTAGCGCGCTTTTGTGCAATAAAAAGAAATTGTACTCAAAGTCAGAGCTTTTATTTTTTATATTTTACAAGTAATTTTTAAACTAGAAAAGAAAAGTCGAAAGTACATTTGGTACCAAGCCAAGAATAAATTCAACGATTGTACCGGAAAAATCCAGCAAAAATTTTGATTCCTCGATTCTCGGCGGTAGACATTTTCTCGAAGCTCATATCACGTGGTTGATTAATTATTTGGAGGGAATAGATGCATATTCCGTCATAGGAACACCACTGCACACTGCATCAGTACAGTAAATGGGCGGCAGCAGCAGCAGCCCAGGTGGCGAAGTCAAAAGTACATAGCTTATTCAACGCTGGGCAGTGCATCAAAAAGGGAAGTAAGCTATTACCATAATCAGAGCCATTAAATATTGAAATCATTAGTAGTATCGAAAATATTATTAAATACCGTTAAATATTGAAATGGCTCTAGGCCTCATGTTGGACTAAAAGTTATATACATTTGTTCATCGAGTTGGAAAGGACGATTTCCTATATTCAACGAAATAATGCACTATTAACGAAAATATTATATTTTCACAGTACATATACACATTAAAAGCGGTCCAATCATTTTAAGTTAGTCTTGCTAAATAATTAATATTACTCTGTTCAACTAATTAACAGGGAAATTTATACGAATAAGACTGCTAGAATGTAAGGTGGTCCCACCGAATGTGAGTAAATTTGTTCACCGTATTATTCGATAATTCAAGAAGATAAGTTGCTGAAAGAAACGATTTAAAGGTGCCATTAGCATTATAAAATATGTATGAATAGATATATAGAGCTTCTTTTTTATCAGTATTTCGAGAATTTAAAGTAAACATTCGTATGAACTGTATGTTCCAACAATCGGAAGATTTGTGTAAGAAGAATCTCGACCGGAAATTGTTTCGATTTGTTTCGATTTATGTATTTACAGGTACACTGGCACTCTCCAGAAGGCCTTCGTGGAGGATCCTGTGCAATTGATTCGATATGTAAGGTAATTTGTATACTCGGTTGGGGATTGGCGAGCTGAGCTCTCAGCTGACTTATAATACGTATTAAAGTTAATTATGACTAGTCTCAGTAAATTTCTAGCATAGGTTAAGGCCGCATTTGAAACTATCATGCCAGTTTTAATTCAATGTACAATGTTCAGATTGAATGAACTCCCTACGATCAGTTAGAGCTACGTTAAGTGTAAGTTCTATAGTACTACCGGGTGAATGTAATTTGGATATCTACCTAATATTTTTTTTTTTGCGAATGTAATTGTTACCGCGGAAGAGGTCAAATGCCTAGAATGTCATTATAAATAAATACAAGGTTTTAACGTAATGCAGCACTGAATGTTTAGTTCTTCCTCCTTCACTCTCCCGGAGCCCTCTTCGAGCATGAAGGTTGAATAGGTCCGCTCCTCCACTTTTCTATCTTTCAGGTCGTTAGGGACACTAGAAACAATACTCCACTCTCAGTGTCGATGGGTGGATGGGGCAAACAGTAAGAAGGCTGAACATCTGTGTCTCTACAGAAAAAAAAGGTAAGTGATGTAAAGTCCCCTTCCGGGCTGGATGTGGTGACGGTTTGTTGAATAGGGATGATGAAATTCTTTTATTTATGAATCATGTCCACCGTATAACTCACCCACACTAGTCGAGGTGCTAGCGTGCCGCCCTGCGCTATCGCCGATCAGTGAGTGATCTGTCAGCTTATGGTGACAGGATGGAAGTAATTACATAACAGAACCTCTAACCATTTCTGGCTCTAGATTCCCTTTCATTAGACCAGAACCTCTTATTAGCGTTGCGAAGCATCAACAGCGATGAGCTAACCTGAGTAATTTCAGGTGGTTGAAAATGTTACTTTATAGGCGAAATAGGAAGTCGACGCACTTTCTCTTGAGGCTCGGAAGAAAACAACCCAAAAAACAATTTTTTTTATATAGTAGTAATCGCAAGGTTTCCATTACCCAATTATATAATTTGAGTTATATAGACTGGTACTCGAAACGTGTTTGTAACCACTATAAACCCCTTATAGAGCTTAAATGGAGGATTATATAAAGGTTACCGTGGCTTGTTTTAGGTAACGTTATATAACTAAAAGTTTTATAAAATGAGTAACCAAAATATTCTGGTTACCTTAATATAACTTCTTATATAACCCTTATATAGCAGTGGTTGCGGTAATGTTTCGGTTACCTTTATAAACTTTGTTTATAATGGTGATGGTAACGTTTCCACAACCCTTGGAATTCTCAGACTGATTACTTTCAGTGATTGAAATGTTAGGGAAATTATTTTTCGTTACCTTTATAAAACAATAATATGTAAATCTTTACGAAACCTATCTTGACATAGAATTTCGATTTTTTTTTGTATTGTATTTTTATAATGTAAGGGTTTAATAGTTTTACATTTTAGAAGTACAATTTTTCGGCATATATGTGGTGAAATTCAGCTGCAATTGAAATTTTACTGTGAATATCATCAAAGATACTTCCAAAAAATACAGACCGCTCCAAAAATAAGCAATATTTAATAATTTTAATTAAATATGACAAAATTTAAGTTTTTCACTTATGTGACATTAATTCAGAAAAATTACATAACATACTTTAGAAATGTTATGTACCTAAAAAGATGTATTTTCTTCATATAAAAATAAAACGGAAGCTCTGCAATTTAAAAAATTGGCTAACCGACATTTTCTTTTTTATCTGCAATGGACAGGTGAAAAAATGGCGGCTTATACTTAAATGAACAAATTACCATTATGAAACTTCAAGTAGTTTTATATAAACTGAATAACCCTTATAAAACTTCTAGAAATATTATATAAACTAAAGGCACTACCATGCTTCGAAAATGGTCCTTATATACCCTTTAGTCATAATATGTAACCTTTGGTAATGTTATATATCTTAATTATAGTCACAAAAAACAGACGTTAGTGTTCTTATATACCCTTTGGTTATATTATGTTATATAAATAAAAAGAGTTTTATAATGACTCCATTCGACACTAAAAGTAATTTGTTTTTATAACTATCATCGTAGTTACTAAAGGGCCACCAAAAATGTTTACGATATTTTATAGTGGGTATATGTATTGCCGAAAGTTCCCAATTTTTATTAAAGTCACCTACCTATACCAATAAGTTTACAACGTGGTGATCAAAACAATTATAAAACTTTCTTATATACCTTCTAGTAATGGTTACTCTAAGTTATATAGACCGGTGATTGAAACATTTCCATCACCAACTTATAAAACCTTTAGTAACTTACTTCCACGATAACCATTAGTAACCTAAAAAACTCTAATATAACTACATGACCAATTGGTAATATTGTTACGTGCAATAGAAAGAGACAACTGGTGACATCTACTGGCAATAAACAACTTCAGGTTCGGAGAGTAAATGACTTCAGGTTCGGAGAATCGATTATGAAAGTTCAGGAATAGAACAAATAGAATAGTCAAGAAACTTTTGGAATAGAACACTCCAGAATAATCCGGAGAGTTTCTAGGGTATAAATATAACAGTTGTCATCGCCAAAAGAGGGAGTCTTGTCTTAGACGTTGCAGTGTTTAAAAGCGAAAGTAATAAAGAAGCGATAGTGTATGTAATTAGATTGCGATAATTGAAAGTACAGTATTAGCGATAATTAGAGTTGAGTTGATTAGATGAATGTTTGTGAACTTTTATATGATTAGAGTGAAATAAAGAACTTATATATTATTTATTTAATATTGTGTTTTAAATAACGAACCAAAGGCCATGCGCGCAACAACTGGTGTCAGAAGTGAAATATATTTGAGAAATAAAGTGGTGGCAATTGACTAAAAATTAAAAGAGTGATTAATTTTGAGAAATTGTGTTAAATTGTGAAAGTTCTGGAAAATAATTTATATTCATCTATAAGAGAATTACTAAAATAATGGGGCGCAAAGTGGACGAGCTTCGAACGCAGGACTTGAAAGTGGAGTTAGGGAACCGGTCATTACAAACGACAGGCATAAAGAAAGTTCTAGTCGAGCGACTTAGACAATCTTTGATAGAGGAAGGAAAGAATCCTGAAACATTTGTTTTCGAAGAGAACTTGGAAGAAATCAAAGTTGAATAAGCGCCTGCGATGAAAATGGAACAGCTTTTGAGTACTTTAATGAGTAAAATGGAAGCCCGTTTTGATGAGCAAAAGAATTCTCTCGAGGAACAGAAGAAATCTATGGACGAACAAAAGAATTCTCTAGAATCAACAGCAGAAGCACTAGCCTATGCATTAGTGTATGAATCCGCCAGACAAGCTTCGCGGAGTGCAGTACGAATGAGAGACATGTCGGTGGACAAATGTACTTGTAATAGAATGCAGTCATCCCAGAGCTCACCTTTGCGTGGTATCCTTCGATGCTGGAATTGCAATAGACCAGGACACCTACAAAGAGACTGCAGAAAACGCCGACGAGTGGAATCTCTAGATGAAGAGAGGAAAGTGGAATTTCAAAGATATCGAGCTGAGCAGCAGACTTGCAATAGATTGCAGTTATCATTGAGTACCCCTTCACGTAGTGTTCTTCGATGTTGGGATTGTAATAAATTGGGACACCTTCAAAGCGACTGCAGGAAACGCCGTCGAAAGGAACCAACAGAAAAGAAAGGGACTGAAGAATGTACAAGTTGGCGAGCTAGAGAGCAAACTATTCTTAGGCAGACTAGAATCCAACCTTATGACTTTGAGAGCCAACACAGAAAAGGACGTATCTATGGAAATGCAGAAGCCTTGGTACAACGTCAATGGAAACCTGAATGTAAGCATTATGGCTGGGAGAAAGGAAATGAGAAAACAGCTACTATACAGTTGGTATCCGTGGAACCATCTACAGGTTGGGACAACGAGGACCTGCGAACAGCACAACGAGAAGATCCGGACATTTCACCTATTCTTGCTTGGAAAGTAGACATAGAAAACCCAGAATGGAAGGATATTTCGAGGATGAGTGAAAAGCTGAAAAGCTACTGGGCTCAATGGAATTCTCTTCATGTTGAATGCGGCATATTAAAACGCAAGTGGGAAGCACCTAACGGTAAATCGTTCCGAATGCAAATAGTCGTGCCGGCATCAAGGGTCAACGATGTTCTAGGTAAAATGCATCGTGGAGCATCTGGAGAACATTTGGGAGTGAATAAAACAATTTCTAAAATACGAGAAAAGTTTTATTGGCTACATATGCGGGAGGATGTAGAGAAGTGGTGTCGCAGATGCACTGTGTGTGCTTCTTACAAAGGGCCGCCACGTAGCAGCAGAAAGGAAATGTATAAGTGTAATGTCAGAGCCTCATTGAAACGGACAACTGATGTACAAGGGGCCACGGGGGCGAAATTAGCAGTAAGTACCCATCGGATGAGGACCCGCTATGACTTACGTGCGAATTCAGCAGGATTCAATGAAGGTGATCTTGTTTGGCTATACAACCCGAACCGACGTAAGGGATGCTCTCCAAAATCACAACAACAGTGGGAGGGACCGTATTCAGTAGTAACTAGAATAAATGACGTAGTATACAGGATTCAGCGGGGCACAAAAGGCAAGCACAAAATTGTTCATTTGGACCGCTTGTGTCAATACTACGAGCATCAAGACCGTGGACCACCTGTTGTTCGGGACGAACAAGTTTAAGAAGGGGGCAGTGTTACGTGCAATAGAAAGAGACAACTGGTGACATCTACTGGCAATAAACAACTTCAGGTTCGGAGAATCGATTATGAAAGTTCAGGAATAGAACAAATAGAATAGTCAAGAAGCTTTTGGAATAGAACACTCCAGAATAATCCGGAGAGTTTCTAGGGTATAAATATAACAGTTGTCATCGCCAAAAGAGGGAGTCTTGTCTTAGACGTTGCAGTGTTAAGAAGCGAAAGTAATAAAGAGGCGATAGTGTATGTAATTAGATTGCGATAATTGAAAGTACAGTATTAGCGATAATTAGAGTTGAGTTGATTAGATGAATGTTTGTGAACTTTTATATGATTAGAGTGAAATAAAGAACTTATATATTATTTATTTAATATTGTGTTTTAAATAACGAACCAAAGGCCATGCGCGCAACAATATTATAAAACTCTTATATAACCACTGAAATTATTATATAACCGAGTAACCATTATATACCCCTAATAAAACTACCCATCACCTTCAGTCACCAAAAATTTGAAAAATTGTTACTTGGGAATGTAGATCTGCGGCCGGTATCCTCACTGGCCGTCGTCCTTTGCCCGGTGCAAGATTGATGCTCTTGAGACTGTCCTCTAATTTACGCATAGATAGGACAGGAACGTTTCTGTGACTGATCTTCTTTTTTAGCATTATGGCCCGCCTCGACCCCCGTGCTTGAAATCATTCGTCCCCTGCTTTGAAGTAAAAAGGAAGCATAATAATAACGAATTAGCAGTCAAAAATTACGTAGAATACGATGTCATTGAAATAGATTCACTTAAATATCCGGAAGAACAAAAACTTATATTAGGTATTATTTAAAACAGGAAGCAAAAAATATGAAGCGTATTCTATGAAAGAAAAACTAGGATCGTAATGAATTTCGCGATCAATGTGGAGATATGGGTACCTTTTTCTCGGAAAAACAGGAAGCAAAAAATATGAAGCGTACTCGATGAAAGAAAAACTAGGATCGTAAGGAATTTCGCGATCAATCTGGAGATTTGGGGACCTTTTTCTCGAAAAGACTCCCAAATTTCATATTCAGGCTCTCGAACTTAACCGGAAATATAGGTGCCACTATATCGAATGAATCCAAGAGGGAATTTCGCAATCAATCTGGAGATTTGAGGCGGTTTATCTAGAAAACCCAAAAATCATTTTCGACAGCTCGATCTTAACTGAAATATCAATAATATCACGAGGGCGGACGAGCTTGCTCATCCTGGTGCAGCCTCGGAGTAATCCCCCTCCACAATCGGTATTGCACCACAACACCTTGCCTCTCTTATCACAGTTTGGGCTGACCTCCAACACATTCGCCTTTGGTTAGATGACCCTAAGGATAGAACTACGAAAGAACTGTGGATTAAGACTAACCCAAACCGAACGAATAAACTCCTGGGTTTAAACAAGCTAACCCAGAGAACCCTAGTGGCACTCCATTCTCAGGGGTCACCTTTCCAGGATAAGGCTTGTAGACGGTCCTATATGCAGTAACTGCGGAGAGGAATCCGAAGACGTGACTCACTTTCTTTGTCACTGTCCGGCTCTCTCAGGAAAGCGTTACAGACAAGCTACATGAAGCCGGCAAGCTTTGTAAGTGTCCGGTTGAGCAATTGCTCATAAATCTGGAGGGTGAACAATGGGCCTTTTTCTAGCCTACGTTCCAGGGACCCTTCGGGCACCCAACATCTTTTCAATTCATCCATCCATCCAACTGAAAATATGAATTCCGCTGTATCGCATGAATCCAGGTTGTAAAGAATTTCGCAGTCAATCTAGAGACTTGAGGATGTTTTTCTCGTAAACGGAAACGATTTTCAAATGCGGAATCTCAATCATAGCTGAATATAAGAACTTCACTCTATTAAATGAATACAGATAGAGATAATATGCGCCATTTCAAGTTTCACAAATATAAGCCTAATGCATTCAATACCATAGCAGACTAAATCACCAACTTATTTTTCCGAAAGAATAATTTAAAAAATTTTGTCAGTTAATATCCAAATCAAAACAAACTTTTCTGTGGGCTCTTTCTTATATATGTACCTAATTCCTTGTATACCTTATACGTAGCGTTTATCTTTATAATTTGTTACAGCAGCTTCCAAGGACTATACCCATCAGGAAAACTTCCACAAAAACGCATCGATTGTTCTACCTCCTTGATTGTAAGAATGACAATTTTAAACCAATAAAGCTTGATTAGTTCACTTTTCAGTTATAATAGGAAATTTTTCTTTTAAAGATTATAATCGTCAATTTTATATTAAGCATATACATTAGCTACTAGAGGTTATAGTCGCCATTTCGTATAATAAGAAATGTGGATTTGCTTGGACGCTGTACTTCTGCATTAGATTTTGTTAACACTACAACTCTAACATATTTTACATCTATACTTTCTGTACCTAGCTCGATTTATTTATCATTGCTAGTAAAATGACTGCCATATTCTATTTCTATTCCTAGTTTTCCTAGACATGATCAAATTTTTCTTACTTACAAGCTAGGGCCTATTTTTCTCCATATCGAGTGTTAATAAATTACGCTTGTTTGGAATATTATTTATTCACTTATATCAGTTGATATTCAAATTAGTTGTATTCAGAATTCCATTGGATAACTTTTCGATAAATACTTTCCAATAAAAACTCGAAAGTTAGTGCTGTTAATATCTTGTAAAACGTTTAAATTATGAATACCGACATTGTTGTTGATAGAGGAGTGACGCCAGAGACCCAGAGCTTTGGGATACTAGCAACGAAATATACAAGGATCATAATAAGACGTACGATAATAGTTGAAAATTTTTCCTGAAAATTCCTTCAATTTAGGATGTTTCAAATAGAAATGCCCGGTCAAATATCTTCCGCTATTTAATGGATTAGCCAAAATTGCTTTCGTTTTGTTTTTTTTATATCATATAAAAATAAGACATTTTGATCAAAGCTTAAAATCAAGCTATGTAGTGTGACAACGAGTTTCTCATCATGACATGCAGACAATTGGACGCTCGGTCATTTTGAAGCTCGTGTGACATTGGCCTAAAGTCCGCACAACTGAGAGATGTTTTTAAATAATTGTTTGTTGTAAACAGCAACTGTACGACAATAAAAACGATAGTCGTCACATCGTTTTACGTGAAGAAATATTTTGTTATCGAGCCTTCGATATCGTTTTTATATTTCGATTCTCAAGTATCAAAAAAATGTAAGGACCTGGGCGCAAAATTTGCTCCAGCTATGTGTCTTATAAAAGTTACCTCATCGTATTTCAACACCTTCAATTTGTTTGAAACTATCCAAAACGCAATCGACGCAGCAAGCATTATGCTGCTTAATTAACCTCCAAGGCGAAATGAAAGCATCAAATGCAGTGTAGGAAACTTTGCAATGTTAACCTTTTATAGTTGAAATTTGTTTATATAAACATAACACTTTAATACAGAGCTTTGTTTTTTTTTTTATAATTTTAATTTACTCGATTTTCTTTAAAGAAATGTATCCGGAGGAAATATGAGAGCTATTTTGCTTGCCATGTTGTGCATATATATATTTTTTACTCCATTATGTTGGCAGAGTTGTCTCAGCAAGTATCAAAATTTCAACTTTTCCAAACCGAACAGCAAGCATATATGTAGTTAGTAGATATCACGGATGAATATCTACGCCTGAAAGAGACTTGTCACCTAAACCACATGTGTTTCTGGATAATGTAAATCGAACAAAAATACCCCTAACCCGTCACCAGCATCCGCCTTAATTTTTTTTTTTTCATTTTCATCAAATTCAAAAGGGAATAAGTTTATGGATATAAAGAATTGGGATAATATTTTGGATGAAGAATGAAAACCAACAAAAATTTATTTAAATCCATTTAATTTTTTTTTATTTATTTTGTGTTGTTAACAAAATTACTCCATTAAGAAAATCCCACCATAGCTGTTGCATCTCGATTACAACGAATGCGTACCCAAAGATAGTATTACACATAAATATTTGATAATAGCGCGTTTTTGTTCCATCTAAATCCACCTAAGTATATACCTTGACTTATGCTTGGCTGTGTTTTATGTCTCAAATTTTAATCATTATAATAACTCAACTTTATCCTCACACATTATGTACTCTCGTATTTCTATGAATAGTTTTCAACTGTGCTACAAAAAATATTTCCTTTCTCGGCTTAATTGTATTTTATTTTATTTTTTTTCTAGTACAAACAGTTAGTGCCAAAAATACGTATGACCCGAGAGAGAACAAGGCCACTCTTCAATAATGACCTCTACAAATGGCTACTAAGTAGAACACATCATACATACTTTTGAATATGTAGAAAACATTTAAACAATTCTGGTTCCGTTAGTAAAAAGGTAACTTATATATGTATGTTTTCTCGATAACTGTGTGTTTAGTGTCGTATAGTAATGTTTACTTATAATACTATCGATGATTTTGTTTTCTATATTCTTCTCTTTTGTAAATTTTATATATAATCGGAGACGGTACACTTTAAAAATTTTGTTTTTTTTAGATTAAATCTTGTATAAAATCATTAATTTACTCTGCATTTTAGAAAAGTGGTTATCTTACTTAGGTTTAGTGTTATAAATTTTCTTTTTTATGTTTGTGTGTTATAAATATAAAACATCAAAACCGAACTAATATTTTGCTTCTGACGGAAGCAAGGTAAGGACTACTTATGATGACGCTTTCTTTAATTAATAAAAAGCAATAGTGAATGTCATGTATAATTTTGAATAGTCCATTAATTAATAAAATTGTTACAGTTACTAAAGATTACGCAATTGAAAAATTATATGAGCTATTATGCACTGTGTTGAATCAATCGAGAGGGTGAAAATATAACGACGTAGGTATGATAAGACATAAAAAACAAAATCAAATAAAAATTAATCGATAAAATCCCATGGAAGAATTTCAGCGAATTCACAATAAAAAGTAAATAAATAAATCTACCATTTTTGCTTCTCACACATCTTATTTGTATTAAAACAAAAGTAAGAGTATTCTCGGAATATTTTTATATCAGAAATAAATAAAAGATTCTAGAGACGGCGAACGAGATTTGAAATATCCAGAAAAGTTCCAGTGATTCCAATGCCACAACCGAAACCTGTAGTTATGCTCCTGACAATCATTTGCTACAACCTCAATGTACGGAGGTACAGCAAATATCTATACAGATTAGAGCAAAGACCAAAAAGCTCCTTTTTAAAACTGGAAACACAATTGAAACTTTTTAGTCAGCTTAATCGCCAGCTTTCTTCTAAGGCCGACTGAAAAAACCTGATTTGAACACAACTGATGTTCTTGACATTTGCAACTATTATTCGTGAATGACCGACATTAAGGAAAGACAGAAATGCATCCCGATTTTCCAAAAGTACGATGAATTCATGCTTTTTTGGATAGTTTTCGAGATGTACCAGCTATATTAAAACATTAATATTTTTGGTAGCTGTTTACTTCACAACTGTCTCAAAAATGTGTTAACAGAAGCCATTCATATCTATATTTGACATTTGTACAGTTGGCAGTGTTCAAAATTCCCTCAACATGGCACATATTGGACATGAAATTTGCAATTTTTATCAAATCTCAAGCCAACTTGAAGCTAGCAAAAAATCTAAAGCTCTAATCATGTTCTTCTATACTGCTTTACATTGTCAACAAATTTCAAGCTGACTAAAAAAGCTCCAATTGTGTTTCAGGCCTAAGACAATAAGAGAAAAGAAGTGCGTTCTGAACCCGATAACCGGCTCAACGTAAGCAAGGAATTTGGGTCCAGAGCTGTGCACATCTTCAAAGCAAAAAGTGACAAGAAACCCATCTCGATCCTAAAGAGTGCCCAATATCAGCGAATCGATGTAAAATCTGTGACCCAGCAATCAATACGTAATGCCATAGTAATGCACTTCGTAGGTTTCTAAGACGCAAAAAAGATTATGAAGACAAAGAAAACACTTCTAGGCCTATTCGTGTCTGGCCAGATAATTTCAAGTAAAGGGACGATTACGAATGCATGAATTAGATTAGGTTAGAGTGGCGATCATCGTACTAGCACGGACCACCAGTCGCACTTAGACCATATATGGTCCATTGTGATGCCACCTTATTTGGAACCCTGCCTGGGAAAGACACCTCAAACTTAGGGCGTGCGCTAAAACCAGCCGCTGGAATTGATGAACCTTACCAGGTCCCCCAACTCTTAATAATTCTCCCAGTTCGCAGAAGAAGCAGCTACCAAGCGTATTCATCCTGAGGTTAGCAAGGTTAGGGCATTTGCACAGCAAGTACTAAAAGCTCTCAACCCCTTCCTCGTCCATACAGCTACCTCAGCAAAGAGTCAGTTTTCCCAGGACAAATCTCTGGCCACAGCTGTCTTGAAATGGTGCATGTGGTCAGTAATGCATTAATTACAACGCACAAGAATATTCTAAGCTAAAACTCATGAGATCGCACTCTGAGTACATGCTGCTTTTTCACTTACGGGCCAATATGTCATACTAGTTAAACAACGAAGACTATAACGATTTTATGAGAAAGACATATTTCGATTTAAGGAAAACATGCGCAAAACTTTTCCGATGCCTGCGAAGCAAGCACCCGAACAAATTCGCTCTCACAATGGCAAAGATATCAACAGATGCACAATTTGACCCTATCTACAATGGCAGGCAATGTGGAAATTTAGACAAGTGGGGTAAGCAATTTACACAGAGGTGGATATCAACCAAGCTTCCATCGATAAAGAATTGAAGACAACGATATTATTCAATAAGCTAGATGATCCATCTTACATCCTTGCTTGCTTAGAGAACACTGAGATTTCGAAGAATACCTTAACAAAACACTTGCCAAATGTGGTAATACGCTTCAAGCAAGTGCATTCATTAACGGCAGTAATTGTTGTAATGGCATACTCATACATTGATGAATTAGAATTATACCCACTCATCCATCAGGCATCTTGCTATTAGATTTACGACACAGCTGAATTCGTGTATATATATATATATATATATAGAGTTAAGTTCAATATATAATACAGTGGCACAGCCGAAATAATTGTACAGTTTGCTTAGAGATAACTGATAAAGCTGATAATATGTAAAAGGCAGTAGCCAGCAAGTGAAATAAAGTCATTAGAGTAATCAAAGTTGTTGTCTTAAATCAGATCATTCATTAAAAATACCACAGTAATATTCTAAAAACTTGTTCAGTTGGAACCACCACGTCTACCGACAGAGTGAAATATGAAGATTATGAAAATGCCGCCGTGATGTCTGTTAAAGTACACAATGTTGATATTGCAATTCAGATAAGCTGAGAGTTCAACTGAAAACAATCATTGTCCCGAGTATCGCGCTCAATTGGGATCCTACTACTCATGTGGTGTGACCGACGGTACTGTACATACCTATTACAGCTTATACAGTGAATTATGCTGTAATATGCCCAAAAATAGAGTAATTGTCTGAAAATTGGCATTGCAATGGATATCAGTCACAGTCCTAGACTGCAAAAAAAAATCTGTATTTCGTATCAAAGAACAATCTGCACTTTGTTTAGCAGGTGATGAATGGATACTAGACACTCTTTCTGTTTGCTAAAAATATTACAGTTGATATGGCTATAGTAATCAGTAGTTAAATACATTAGAGATTCCAATACCTAAGTGGTTACGAACAACAATATATAGGATACTTAATATAATAACTCAAGTATCATATCGGATTCATTCGAAAATTTAAACAGACGCAATATTTGGAGAAAACTGTTTGTTTTTATATACAACCGCTCTCAAGACTCAACTGACGACATATTTGTGGAAAGTGAATAATGGGAAGAATTCGTGCTGGCACCTTTGGACGCACTGAAATTAAGTTTTGTCGAAACCATCATATTTAGTAAATGGGCTGATAAAATTCTGTTGATAGTACTATGGGCAACAAAATTCTCTTATGAAAAGTGGATAAATTTTTCCCGAAAATATTGATACAAAGTACTTATGCTCGACGGCAACACTACTCTCACTTCCTCCGATGTACTGTCCTTGTCGTGAAAAACTATGATCATGTACACGAATTTTACACGTATCACCCTTCATAATTTCTATATATTCTAGCGTCGGCAGGGCTGCTAGACGTATGATAATACTAGTAGATCTACGCGAAACTCTACTCAGGTACGATGTACGAGGCAAAATTTATTCTCGTACGCGAAAGTATGAGAATTTCGGCGTCACTTTCCAAACACAATTTTCACATTGCCGCAATACTACGGAGAAGGAGCAGTAAAAGAAAATTTAAGATTTATAAGCGGTACGCATCTTGGTCGCATCAATATTTTAGGAACAGTGACTCTTAGACAAGACTAAAAAATATCAATACAAAAAATCGCATTAAAAATTGTTACAAATATAAATTTTTGAAAGATATCGATAATTTTTGTTTAAAAAACTAAAATAAAATGTTACAAAATTGTCTCCAGTTTTAATTTAGGCGCCCTTTCTCATTTACTTCGCGATAAGCCTAGTGTTAGCGTACGAGAATTTTTCATGATGTACGAGATTTTTGTAAAGTTGGTTGGTACGAGAATCTATTTGTTGCAGTCTAGCGACTCTGGGTGTCAATATAAAATTTACAATACAATGAATTTTTTTCAAGAAAAAGATAAATTTCTATCTATCTACCCCCTGTCGAGATTTAAGAAAGTTAAAAAAGGAAAATTAGTAGAAACAGACTTAATCAAGACTCTTCAACACGAGCGTTTAATAGCGCCGCCGCATATTGACATAATTACATCAACGCGAAAGAACAAAAGCAAACGATAAAACATTCAAATGAAAATTGTTGCAATAAATTGTGTGTTGTACATGAGAATAACAATAGTGATATTTGTCATATTCACAAAATTACATAATAAAAACTAGTTATATCTCCTTTTATAATACAAATACATAATAATGCTAATAAATATTTCATTTCTTTATGATAAATCTTTGTTCCCTTAAGGTAACCATATAACAGACTTAAAAATTTCATCAAAACCGAAGAAAATTGAAAACATCAACTGAGTGTAAAACAAAAGAATTCAAACCAAAAAAAAAAAAAACGAACGGAAAATGAAAAGAAATTATATTTGTTTGTTCAAATTACTAATAAAGGATGCTTTTATTCGATATTATCATTTCTAATAATTGCGATTAGCAGATTTAATATTATTTATTTCTCAACAACAATAGGAATAATAGAAAATATATATATAAACTTCAAGAAAACATGTTCTCCTTGTTCACAATGATTTTTCGAGACGAAATTTTCCATGGAAAACATGATAGGAAATTAAAATTAAAAAGTTTTCACATTTACATAATTGTATTAGCATTAAATTTAACAAAACACTTATCAACACTTCAATTATTTGTTTAAGAAACCAAAATTTACAAACCAAATAAAAATAAACAAATTATCACAGATCTTTTCTTTTTTTCAAAAATTAATTCATTTTGAAATTTTATTTATGTTATATTTTCTTTTTGTTTTTGTAGTTTTTTGTACTCGATTCACTTGTACAAAGCCCTTTAATTTAATTGATTCCAAATATTTAAAAAAAAGACTTGGTTCTTTACGGGTTGAATTTGAATTATTGAGTTAGAAAATGATTTATTATTGCGTTTTCATGTCTTTTGAAAAGTTTCTTTAAAAGAAAAAAACTTTCAAAAAAGATTCAAAACTGTTTGTTTTTTTGGAAATTTAAGCGAAATTCTTATAGCCATGTTTCAATTTATTTGTTTTCAATGTTTTCCCCCATTTTTTTATATATTTTATTATTACACCAAGCTGAGCAGATACCCTCTATGATGCAAACAAACAGCAAGGCGAGGAGGAAATTAGGAAGTGAATCAGAAAGACGTGTGGAGAATGGTGAATGTCCAAATGTACATATCTGCATAGGTCTTGAGCTTTTGCAGATTGTGAGAAATAGTTCGGGCTCAGAAAACACCTTGAAATATTACTGTACGGTCTAAAATAATATTTTGAAGAGTCAAATTATGGGAACACTTTGCAGACCGAGTATGGCATGCAAGTATTAATTTACAAGAGATCAGACTAAATAAATCAGTAACAAAGAATGTAGAGTGATACAATGTACCGCAGACATAATTCATTTCAAATCTTCCCAATAGCCCAGGTTCCTGAATAAGTTTTATTCTGTCTTGCTGTTCAATGCTTAAAATGCTTTCCTCACTTTTCTTAAAAACTTTTTATTGTCAAGTATTAAAAATTGTCTTGTTAAATTGCTTTAATATAAAACAACTAAATTATGTCTCTTGAAGGCTGGAATAAACTAAAGTTATAAACTAATTCTAAACTATTGAAATCCCAACCAAAATTATCAACAAATTTTTATAGCAATTCCTAATGATAGTTACAACAATGATTCAAAAGCCTGCAAAAATAGCAATTTTGAATCACAATCTCTCAGAGCAAACAAAAAAAACTTGTTCATACTTTACGACCAGCGGAAACCAAGAACAAAACCGTGCAGAGATATTTTTCAGTAAAGCAAAGCAGAGCACAAATTGTTGGGTTTTACATGTTTTTTTTTCTATAGCTTTCAAACTGCCTTTATGTGTTATATAATAACGGGTGGCGCAAAAGTACTGGCACTATAAAATTTACTTTTTATATGACATCTCCTGTCATTGGGTAGTAAACAAATGTAAAATTATCAAAAATAAACAAGGACCGTTATACTCCCTAAAATCGTGGAATAATCGTGTCAATGTTTTTACCGAATAATTCATCAAGAAAAAAGGAACATATCGGAGGAAGTGTTACGGCAATTTATGGAAAATGTCATAAATAGGTCTGAAATGTGCATCAAATCTGGAAGTCACCATTTAAGAGACATCATCTTCATATCCTAATGCGACGAAATTTCATGGCACAAATATACATATATAAAAAAACTAATTCTAGTTTTCTAATTTAGAAAAGAAGTTGTAGCTGGACCAAATAGGGTCATTACTTTTGCGCACACGTTGCATAAGTGTATGTTTGGTTTACTTTTTATACATCAGTGTACAAAAAACTGAATTCTTGAATAAAGATTTCTTTTGATTTCCTCTGCCTTCCTTATAAGCGCTCAAAAAGTGTGCTTCCTTAGAATCTTCTACTGAGCACTTCCCTCTCCCTCTGCGGACATGCTCTCGTTAAAAAAATATGAACGATAATACTGTGGGAAGGCGCTCAGAGCTTTAGAAGAAGTTCTCTTACATTTATCTTGAAATTTTTAACTTGCTGCATCTCGTGTCTCTAATGTCCCCTCAGCTATCGAAATATTGATTTAAAGCTTCCCCGCATGCTACTACTACTACTATATCAAAACTGCGAATTAGGAGACAGACCTGTTGTCCTGGAAATTCGAAACTCTAGTACGGCTAAGTGTAATCAGCAATTGTGTTTTCATAGCGGAGCAATGTAAACGGCAGCGAAGTTTACACCTTACTGCTCCCTGTCAATTGATGAATGTAATGGTAAAAAAAAGGTCAAAACTTTTGCATTTCATTTCTCTACATCGATCGAACACATATTGGAAAAAAAATACTACAATTTTCCTAGATTTGTTCACTTTCTTTAGTTTTCTGTTCTAGATGTTATTTAATGGATCGAATTGACCGCACATATTTAGAACTAGCTCAAGGTGTGAACGCCTGAAACAGAATGAGTTGGTAAAGTAAGCAACACCGGTTTAATATTCAGTTGAAAACAATACATCCCTTGTTATAATGAATTTCGTCCGCTTATTTCCAATTAAAAAAACGTAACACCAAAGTAGTATAGCAACAATAACAGCTCTTCTAACTGAAAATTCTTCACTGAAAAGAAATCATGTTAGGAATGAAGTCTACAGCGCGCGCAAATAAGAATATTCTATAACGGACAATTATTGTATAATAAAAATTTAATTCCGTCCGTCTGAATTTTGATCAAATTTCGAGATAATTTTCATGCATTCAGTCTTAACATGTTTTTTTTTTACTAATATTTTTAATAGATCTGTTAGAATGATGAATGCTTTCCGGTCTTTATAACCACACAAGATGTTGATGACAAAAATTCTTGAATTACAACAAAGTACTCTCCGTTTTAGGCCTAGAAACGAATAAGTCCTTTGCATAAAACATAAAAAATTTCACAAAAATTCCAAACTTAATATTAAAATGGTATAAAGATTAAAAAAAAGAATGTTTAAAAAAAAATTAAAAATCTTAGCCCTATGAGAGAACTTAATATTTCTTCAATTGGCACAAAGTTTAGTTCGTAATGTGCTTCTTGATTAGAGCCTGCAATAGTCTAGTTTTGGCTTTTTTCTCCTTGTATTGGGCGTAAGTTTCCTCAATAGCTTTACGGTCACCCTTTAACATTTTCCTTCCATTCTGCTCCTCAAAAAGCGTCTCGAATTCTTGAATCGTCCTCTTAAGCAGTCTCTTCTCCTCACGAGCTTTCTCCAAATGCTGCCACAATTCATCAATAGATAGCGTATGAATATTTTCTCCCAGGTTTGAAGTTTCAGTTGAATCGGTTGATTGTGCCGAGCCCGAATTATCACTTGGTGATTCCAAATTAGATGACGATGATGGTGGTTGTGGTACTGAATCTTCCGGAGAGCCTGTGGTGTCTGTACTGGCTGAATGTAATAGAGCTGATTCAACTGTAAATGCCATCGCTTCATGTTCTAAAATTGTTGGAAGCTCCGATGGTCCAGCTATAGAGCCAGAAATTGTAATACTGCGCGTTATCATTCGTTTGATGATTCTATATCTGTCGTACAAAGGTCTGGCAGTGTCACGTTCTTCACGTGAATTTGGGCGCCCATATAAGGATTCTAAGTAAAGTAAACCATGTTGAACTGCTGTTTTTTCCTGAATCAATTGATCCGATGTTAGTTCCTCTAAATTCTCAGGACGATTGCATTCTTTACGTTTTTCAATCAGTTTCTGTGAATAGAAAAAAAAATCATTATTACATCATCAGTGGAGAGATTTGTTGTGTGGTTAAATAGATATTTATCAATTCAGAGGAGAAAGCACTTTCTTTTATAGATAGAGATATAGAGGACTTCTTTAAAATCATTCGCTGAAATTATTATAACTTTCAATGCATCGTAACGTAATATGTAGCATGCTGCATGCTGAAGGCGCTAATTTTAAGCTATTAAAGTGAAATCATATTGCTCGAATATGCCCTTTTGATTTGTCATGGCATGACGAGCAAAGACAATTATTATTAAAGCCGCTTTAATAATGAATGTGTAGCGCGAACAACGATATTGTCGTCTCTGACTGATGATTATTATATCGGTTAACAATGAAAATGAATAATTGTTTGAATTAATCGATTTAAGCTATTTTTAGGTGTTTTTGTTTTCTAACCTAAGGCTCCATAATGACCAAAGTAAACTGGACTAAGTACACAGAGTTTGTGAGTTTTAGTTAAAATTTACCCTTAATCTATTATTAAAATTAATTAATGAACTCAATATACAGTCGCTAATAGCCTTGAAATCATGAAATAATTGATAAAAGTAGAATTATGTATATTTCGAATGAAAGTGGTAGCTAATGACAGACAACTACACATGCTGAAATTAAAAATTAAATGTAACGTGGTGAATACGCTAACTGAATATTTCTAGATAATTATTTAAAAGGCGTATATTTACGTATGTAAGTAAATCTAGATGTCTAGATCTAATGGGTTTTGGTTGGTTCCAGTTTTGAGTCGATTAAATCGAATAAATACGGGCTAAAAGCTTACACATGTCCACCCAAAAGTTGGACATCCGAGTTTACTTATCTGCCTCTGAGGACATGTGCGGATGTGTAGATTTGAGGTTCAGGTTTATGTGCAGCTTAACTTATTAAAAGAACGTTCCGCTTCTTCTGATTATATCACAATGAAACCAGAAGCTTTAGAACTGTTACTTTTAATGTTTTCCAAGATAATTGGAATTCATTTTGATTTTCAATTAAATTTCCCGCTTTTTGACGATTTTGACGCTAAGAACCGTCCAAATAACGAGAATTGCAAGACACACCAAAGACAACTCTGCGCGTTCACTGCGATTTTGCGTAGCGTAGTCGTTGCCGTAGTGTAGTTCTATCAAAAGTTATATAAATCAACTACGCTCAACTCAAATGTAGTCGACTATTTCCGATCTTCAAAGTGCGGAGTGAACGGTAGTCAATAATTAAAGTGTGAAGCACAACGTGGCGCTGGTGCCTAACCTGTCAAAAATCAAGCACACGACTAAGTAATGGTGGTGTCACAATATGCAACTGGCTCTGACGCCTGACGCTGCAGCTCAGTTTTTAGAAACTTAAAATTTTGGTGGGTGCCAATTTTTTTGTTGAGCCAAAGTTGAGTTATAGGCTGAAACGCGCGAACATGGCTGATTTTGAAAGTGAGAAATGAAATTCTCTTGAATTTTAGCCATGGGGATTACGAAAATATTAATTAATGAGAGGGGGGAAGTTTTGAGGAATATTTCAGAGGAATGTGGAATACGTGGTAAGGGTAAAATTTTTTATTATTATAACGTTGATAATTAAGGACGAAGGACGAATACCCACCATCTTCTCCTACTTTTCTTTTATTTTGAATACTTATAGCTACAGGGTGAACGGCAGACCAAGAACCAGCACCAGCTACAGGATCCAGCGCCACATTCTGTTCCAGCCTTAAGCGTAGTTGTTAATTGTCGGCAGAGTTAACGCAAGATAGTTTTCGGAACTGGATGGTAGTCCTACATATATTGGTGAACGAACTGAATTTATAAATCACCAGAGCACTTGAATACATCTGGAGTGACAAAAAAATGTATGACAGTTTAGATAAAACTCGGTATGGGTTCATAGAAACACCTTACAGTTTATACTTTTTTTGACTCTAGTATTCTCAAAAAACCGGTCGAAGCTCACAATGCAGCGTACACCAAATGAAATATACATATACAGATAATCTACTGAGAACAGAATACATCACTAAGGCCATTAAAATGCTGCATGTACGTGAATGAAAATTCCACCTAAGATTGTAACTCTAACTAAAGCATATGCCAAGAAGCAGATTAATTTCACCATCAACCTCATGTATCTGGAAGAAAATTAGTGAATCGAAATGAAAAGCAAAAAATCTGCAGCTGTTTTCCATTGAGGACTATACGCTCACCAATTAGAGCATTCATTAATTTCGCTCTGAGACATATTTCCCAAGTACGTCAAAATGTAAATTGATTCTTTATTCCAAGGTGTGGAAGGAGAGCTAGTGAACAAGGTACGCCTTGTTGTAACCTAATTTCTACTACAAATAATATAGAATGTGTTGAAACAACATATCTTAGAAAGAAGTATTGCTTCACTCAAACCTATTCACCTTAAGACATTCATAAGAAACCTAAATAATATTACTTATTCTGCTCTTTAAATGGACGATGCCGGATAAAGAAATGGAGAGTTGAGCTGTTGGAAAATGTCTGGAATCGTCAAATGAACACGATATTGGGGGTATTTTTTCCAAAGCGCAGACAATTCACGGAATGATCTGTACGAGAGCACATAACAGACAAATATACCACATTGAGACCCTATGACTGACAATGTGAAACTAAAATAAAGGAAATATGTATTCACATTTTTGTTACTTCCCATACGAAGGTTGTTTTTTTAAATTTTGTGACTAGGTTATTTTCAGCACGGTCGACACTTTTGAGAATATTATCTTTTAATTCTTCGCAATTCTTTTATGCTTTGACACCTTTAACATGTGAAAAAAGCGATTGTTTTTGGTTTTTTCCACGAGCTCAAAAAAAGTCATTTCGCTAAAAAAAAAATTGAAATATTCGAGCCATGATTTTTTATGAGGGATTGCTCGACAACACTTTTCTCAAGAGCTAAAACGGTTGTTTTACGAGGAAATACTATCCTTGACCATTGTAAAAATTGTAAAACAATGAATGGTGAGTGCTGAGTGGTGCAGCACCAGATTTAAAAAGAAAATCGTGGAAAGCGATCAAGAGAGAAAATTTATTTTCCATCACGACAATTCGCGATAACAACGATCTGGAAGTATTGAATTGTCACCTTGATAAAAAATAATATTCGCGGATTGACAGTTAAGAGTTCTCAAGGTGGAAGCCTTCAAAAATCTTGTTTCTGATTTTGATTCAAGTGTATGTCAAATGTGCAGAGAATAAAGGGGAATATTTCGGAAAACAATAATATGAAAAAATTAAATAATTCTAAAATCATCCGTTATACTTAAGTAGCAACTTCCGTATCTCAAATTTTATTTTGCTTCATGGAATATCCCCTTTAACTAATGCAGCACACACGAAACGTGTAACTACTTCAAAATATCTCTGATAAGTAAATTACTTTGTATGGCGAACAGTTCTTATGTTATGCTGATTCAATGGTTATTTTCCAACAAAATAAGTAGAACATGCTAGCACGTAGTTAAAAAGCAACAACATATTTAAGTCATCGAAATTGAATGTGCAAACTAGGAATAAATAATAAAACAGGGCACTTTAGACATCTTTGGGGACAGGTATTTAACATGCACAAAATTATGTAAGCAACTAAAAATTATAAAAAGACAAATATCTTTAAGTAAGAGAACCAATCGAAAGAGAAAAAGCTCTTCTTACTCAATACACTTCACTTCACTTAAGGGGAAAATATCTAGTCTGCAAAAAAGTTCATGTAGAGGAAAAGCTTTATACGACAAGTAGGTACTTCCCAAGAAAAGCTTCCTCCACACACGCCTTCTTTCCAATTCACTACTAGATAAATCCGCACAAGGTAAAGAAAGGGAAATGCACTGCACCAAAACCGGAACAATGCACTCGAATCAACCAGCAACAGAAGCACTACCACCTAACTTAACTGAAAGCACGACAACACATTTTTTATTTGCTTTGCACCGTGAAACAAGCAATCGTCGACCTGAACTGAAGTAACATCACAGCAACGACCTTCATGGATACATATCCATCCATCCATCCATCCATCCACCATAACTATGCAAGCAGGTGCACTGAACGACGTAGATTGTTAATGCTGAAGTGAGGAGTAACTGTGGGTGGCAATAGGAAGCAGCAGGCACCAAAAGCAGTAGTTCAACAGCGCGCCGAACCGTCATGGTAATAAGAAAAACTCTAGAACTTTTGTTGACATAGGTCTGGGTCTGGCTTTCTCTTGGACTCTTAGAATGTTCAGAATTGCGAGGCTTTGACTATTTTAAAATCTGGCTATATTTTTCGTAGCTTTAGTTTAAATTTGTATGCAAATATCCGCAAAAAAGAAGGCACATGACTGAGGAATGCAGTTACGGAAATATATGTATGTATGTACATATGTAAGTAAAGCTAATCGAACTATGTATGCTCCAGTCCCTGGCGTATTCGAAATTAACCCAATTTGGTAGTTTATTTCTGGCATGTCGTTGCTGATAAGCATACACATACATGAGATTTTCGTACCAGAATAATTCGACACACATATGGAATTGTGATAAAAATATATTTTTGATTTTTTATTAGGGAATTGCAAAAAAATAAAACCTTGACACTAACACTAACTGAAGGCTATTTATAAGTTCCATTATTCCCCCTTATATTGGAAAATTCATTGAGAATTTGTTACGTCAGTAAATTTAAAACTTATGATTTGGAAGAAATTGCAATACATAAATGAGAGATCGAGAAAAGTAAAAATGATCAGTGTACCCTACAAATCGGCGAGTTGATAGCCCTCATGAAATGTCAAAAGAAAAAAAACGAAGTTTTTATTTATCATCATTCTTAGGAAGAGAAAATTAAACCTTAACCCTGCGATGGCCTACGATTTAATTTCCAACAGCGCGCACCAAACTTGTCAGTTTGGTCGGCCACGCATCGAGCTATTTCATTACTCTGCTCAGCGTTCAAAGTGTTGCCTATCACTTGTTCATCATTTGTTTTGTTTCCTGCTGTCCCATAAGCACCACGCCCCTCACTCGTTGTTATAATTTTTGGTTCAATCGACCAACAATTCAATTCCACCAACTTCTTCGCTTCGCCACATGTCGAGGAGCAATACGAATACGAAATTAGTAGGATCAAAAGCCTCGAATGATCCTCTGTTATTTACATTATAGTGACCATCTCCTGCAAACTATGCTAACCGCCAACCCAACTTCCTGTTGCCTGTTCCTGTTCCACCAAAAAGGTAGGTACACTCTATACCTGAGCCCTTAAATTACCTTAATTTTTCCTAGACGGCTCCAAAGCAGAGGATAACTCTGGAGCAGATATCTTCTGATACAACCTTGGTATGAAAATGAGCGTAAATGTACATACCTCTTGAAAACCATGTCAAGGTCAACGTTATAGATAACTTGCCCAACTACAGCTCTTCAAGTTATATTAAACTTGTTCAAATTTCACTTAAAAGCTAAAAAGAAGGGAAGCGAACTAAAACCAGGTGTCCATGGATCACCAAAAATGGCACAACCAGTAACTCCCAGTTAACAAAAAGCTTTTCCGTTGGAAAGTAAGAAAAAACTTATTCTAGCAGTTCTTGCAGTCTAAAACCCTATTTATTTATTTTTTTTTCACTTTCATCAGTATCAGCAGCAAGTTTAACTTTAAATCATATTTATGGCTGACAATTTTTGCAGAATCTTAAAAAATTCTAGAATATTTCTTCTTATTTTTGAATAAGCTATACTACACTTATGAAGGAGAATGCTAAAATTTTCATCTGCGGACATAGGAATCAATTCTCCACATCCTGAGGTAAATTACTACACATCTTTCAAGTAGAATTGCTTTCCATTAAACTGTATGGTAAAGAATGATTCAGAAAGCGCAACCGTAAAATGAATATGCAGAAAAACTGAAATTAAAGACATTGACGCAGATAACAAGGAACTACTGATATGAATACCTGAACGTGAGGGAATTGATAGAAAACAAACTGCTAACTGCCAAGCTAAGAAAAGCGGACAATCTCTAGTTATTAATCCTGAACTTTTCTGTGACCTGACACAAAATTGTCTTAAAGGAAAAATTAAACTATAAAAAGAAATATTTAATTTCAGCAAAGCAAAACTGAAGCTCTTAACTGATTTTCTAGCCAACCGTGTCTCATTGAAGTACCACATGAAAAAAAAAGTGTGAATTCTACATGGAGCGGAAATACTTTCCCACATCACCTGCTTAGAACGTTCAGTATTTCTCTGAAGAAACACAGGGGAAATCTTTAGATTTTCATTTTTCAGATATGCACAAAACATCTAAATGTACCAAAAATCTACTAAAACTATCTTAGACTTGAACCATGTACACATAACATTGCCCCAAAAACATCATTTTAGTAATTTATATACCTCGCAATGGTCTGACTTATTTATTAGTGCCCAATTGAAATGTATACGTATATAAATCACACTTGTAGCACATAAGTATATCCCTAATTAGTTTATTAAATAAACTATAAAACAATGTACACAATAATGTCAAGTGGTGTTAGACAAAAAATAAAATCATAACACAATGTATGTTTAAGAGCTAATTTTGAAGTAAAAACAAAACTTCCTACTATCTAATCTCGCGATAGTAAAACTCTGGTTTTATTGGATTAGATAAGATAAGAAACACTACGATAATATCAGAAATAATATCAACTTCCAAATAATATTTTAAAAAAAAAGGAAGATCAACTAACGACGTGAAACTAAAAATATCGCAAGAAATCTAAGTTATTTCTGAGCTTCTTAACAATAACTTGACCAATACCCCATAGCTAACAATTAAAGTAGCAAAGTCCAATAGCTTGTGCCTACGTCAATTCATTTTATAATTGATGAATGAATCATGAATGTTGTTCATATATGTACATATTAAAATGAACCATATACCGAGCAATAGAATGGAACCTCACATGCCAACAGATATGACATGTTAGTGCTTTGAGATCTTGGAACTATTTGTAACGCGTCAATTAAATTTAATTTCTTCTATGCACCAAGAAGTCATAAGTTGTCTGTCACCGTCATCATATTATACATCGATTTTTTTTTTAATTAAGCTCATCATTGTGAACTTTGACAAGTATCATTAAAAATTCATTACACCGCGCCCACTTGAATTGGGCTGTATTTATGACTTTGACGTTTGTCTCCGTGGTATATCTGTTGATAACTTGACTTGTAAACGAATTACATATCTGCCATCAATAATTTACTAAATTAACATACAGACGTACGAGTAGGTAATATTACTTACAAGTCCCTACAATCTTTAGCCTAAGTTACAGGAATGCACCCATTCCATTCCATATTCGGGAAAAGTCCTTTTTTAAATGGTTTTATTTTACCAATTTTTTCTTGTTACTTACGCTTTCTACCTAGCTTCCTCTACATGACAATTAAAAAGTTTTTTATTTCACCATAATTAATTTTGAAGCATAACCATGGACACCTTCCTGGAAGAGCATGTAATAATTCCCTTTTAAAATAGCAATTCAAATCCCCTTGATGTATTTAAATATGAAAATTCACACGTGCTGAACACATCCCTCAGTCCTCGCCGAAATCAACACAATTTCCCTTTTAAAAAATTAATCTGGTTTTTGTTCGGAGATAAATTTTAATCCGAAAATTTTTGTGGTAGACTTCAATTATATTTATGTTTCAAAAATGTAAAAGTAAAACGTAACTTACCATTTCAATTTCAGCTAAAGTCTCCTTCATTTTCACAACCTTCTTCTGGGCATCCATTCCTCCGCTAACTTTAATTCCCAATGCAGCCATAGGATCAGATTTCAATTCATGCTTCTCCTTGCGTAGTTTGTTGATTTCAGTCACCACATTTTTAATTTGCTTATCATTAAATCGCTCCACTTGTGATGGACGATAACCATAGTTCCGTTCAAAATTCTCCTCCAATTGTGTCAAACGTTTCTTAAGTGCTATTAACTTCTTATTAACATGTTTCAATCGCTCCTCAGGCGTTTGAAATAAACCTGGAGGTGGAATATTCTGCATAATTTCGCGTGTTTTCATATTTTCAGAGTTTGTGAATGTTCGAAATGATTTAACAGGTTCATTATCGGCGACAGGTGGGAGTGGACTCGGTAGTTTTGAATCGGTGTCTGTAGGACAATCCTCAAATGCTGCAAAACGGCGACATAGGACTGGAGTCTCATCTTCAGGAATTGAACAATCCCATGGCAGTGCTTCAGCTGATGTTTCATAGTTATTCTTTCGTGGGATTGTATTTGATGGTGGCACAGTTCCATTCGATGAATAATGTTTGTATTCACCACGAATATGAAAATCGATTAGATTATTGTCGTTGTAGTCGTTTATTGAAATTTGTTCACCGTCAGCAGCCTCTTCCTTACGATTGCGCTCTTCAAGTTTAAATTTACTAACGAATCCTCTTCTCTCGTACTTCATATTACTAATGTCATATTTATAGACATTTTCATCACGTTCACGTAACCTAGTCCCGATATGCTTGTTTGTTTTTTTCACAACTCCAAATTTACGTCCAGGTGGTGCCCTAGTTTTACTGAATCTTTCACTTGATCTTCTTCGCTCATGCTCCCATTCACTATCATCACAATCTCTGTATTTTGCGTTACGATACTCTCGACTGGGTGACAATCTATGGGAGCGAGCTGGGCTTGAATCAAGACGTGATTTCGCCATATCCTTAATACTTGGAGAATTATTGCTGATTTCTTGTATTACATTTAAAATGTTTGCTTCCTTTATCTCCCGCAATGGCTTTTTGAAATCCTCATGGGATGATACTCGACGTATTACTTCGCAATCAGCATTCGAAATCAATTCTTCACTATTCGATCTAACCAATTTACGATCTTGTGTTATTGAAGACGTACTGTCGTGACGTTCCTTACGCTTACGTGATTTTTGCCATTCCAATGGATCGATGATTTCAGGTAAATAGGATGAATTGAAATTTTGTGAATTTTTTAAATTTTTTATAGATTCATTATCGTTGAGAATGGGAATAACCGCACAGCTATTATTGCTATTACATTCATGAGATGGAGTTGAAGAGTTTGTGGTCGATGATCCAGTTAGACGACTTAAGTCGTCCTCGCTCAGGCCAGAGGTAGGATGGCGCATGCCGCACTGAAATAATTTAAGAAGAAAACAATATTTTAGAGGAAATTTCGTAAAAAAATAAGAAAAAATATATTTGAAAGTTAAAATTGGTATAAGGAATATCCCTATTCATATCAGAGAGTGTCAAGAGAGTTATCAGAGAGTTGTCAAGAGTTGCCCTAGTTCTTCCATATTCGAACTTCACTTCAGAATTTTTGTAAAATATTTGTAAGCAAATTTTCAACTGCCGTAACTTAACGCATTCGCAACCAATTTCAAGCTTTACGTGAAAAATCACAATTTTTGTATGGCATATCTAAAAAGGCCTAATTTTGCACATAACGGCAACCGACATATAAAAGTAAAAAATCAGGCAAAATCTGATTTCACTATGTCTCAGCAAACCCATAGATGGGAAAAATTACACGAGCAATACAATAATTCGCTTGATTCAAAAGAGGTTAAGAACCAGTGGTTCCTGAAGTGGTAGCCCATTTTCACCCTAACGATCATGAAAAATTGAAAACCGTGGACAAATTTTATGGAGACATACATAGAAAGGAAATATTTGGTGTTTAATCCACTACTCGTGATGAATTTATAGTCACTTCGACACTATTCATATATGTAAATACATTTTCAACCAAACACACAAATGCGCATCAAATTCACATACAGCACACAACGTCTCGCAAAATTCTGTCTGTTTAGTGCCGTTGACTAAATCCTTATTACACGAGAGGCCTTTTACTCTATTTCATGAGTGATAGTGTCACTGCTGCTTTAAATGCAAGAGAGTTTAGGTATATAGCTTTGGGTTTGGCTTGGGTTTTTCAGATTCTACTTTTCTCATTTTCGTCATTTCAATACTGGTGTCGGAAAAGAATTTTGCAACTATACATTCAATGATATTTCAGCAGTTTAAAAAAAACTTTTTGTGAAGCTTATTACAGAATCTATCGGAACAACTTCAAAGGGTTTTGAAGAGAGTTGAAATAAATATTCTTCGATCAATTCCTGCCCCCCCCCCCCCCCCAAGAATATTAATTTAACAACATTTTTTTAAATGTAATTAAAATATTCAAGATGTTAGTACTCTTTAAATGACAGCATTATTTTTTCACATGACACCTACTCTTATTTGAAAAAATAAATAAAAGGTACATAGTGTAAAATTTTGCACCATAGTACGGAACCCTTCGTACGCGAGTCCGACTCGCACTTGGCCGGTTATTATTTTTTGTACCTACATCTTAAATTTTGCTCAAAAAATTTGAAAATTATTTTAAAAGATGAAGATTCGAAATCTGGGCTCACAAAATTTTATTAAAAAAATTAAGAAGAAAATCAGAAGGGATTCTGATGAAATAAATGTCAAAATTTATCTGTAATTTTGAGAATAGAATAAGTAACATTTTCGAACATATGATAAACAGAGAAAGTTAGAGAAGTATTAGGAAAAGTTATAATAGGTGTAAAATCAATTTTAGCGACAACATAGATGAATGTTCGTAAATAGAGGCGCCTCCCCTTTGTTTCGAAAATGTCCTCATTAGAACATTAATATTGTTTCCATTGTTTTCTTATTCCGAAGTACTCTTCAGTACATTAACAAGTCTGGTACTGACCATTTTTTAGGTTTCTATCTTAACGCATTTTCAACTAGTAACCAAAAAATATATGTAAATGCAACTTTTTTGTATAGTAACCCATTTTCGAACATATATCTAGCGATCTTATGAAAGAGAAGTTGACGAAATTTCTATATTGTCAACGCATTTTCAATCGATGCTTAAATTTTGTTAGGAAAAATTAGATTTTTGTATGGCAACACCACGAATTACTCAATTACGTTTGTAAAATTAAAAATTTTATATTAAAGTCTAAATATGTAGTAAAAGTCGAAATTTTTTATGTAAATCCTACCAAAGGCTTGCCCTCTATTTCGAATCTTCGCACTTATATCTACAATTTCCATAAAAGAAAAGTCGTAGGTATATAAAATTTCATTTCTCTAAGCTAACGCGGTGTCGGGTTTTAATGGGAAACAGACGGACTGCCTGACATAGACAAATTAATATGCCATTGTCCAATTCATTTTGCCGTTCTATATGTTACAAACGTAATGAGAAACTTAGTATACCCCAATGATCTAATCTATGGCATAAAAACTAATATAAAAAAAGTGGAAATATGTTCCAATGTCCAAGGCAAGAATTTAACAATCTGAACAACCAGTAAATTTCATGTTCTTCTTATCTTAACAAATTTACGTTGAAATTGCATACACTTATTACCACAGACTCTCCCTATAACTAGTGTCGTCACAGGCTAAACACAAATCGGATACTATTAATTAAAACAAACCCTTTCCGTATAGTGTTACGATTATGAATAGGTTTTCCCGGTCTTACATAAATTCAATGATACAATCCAAAACCATTGCACATATTGTCTGGTTAAATTTCTAGCCAAACCAACCCATGTCGATGATCGATGCATTATGCTGACAATGTAATGTGAATGATATTCCAAATGAGATTGTCAGCAGTCTACCTAATTATTGTAAGTACACTTATAGAATCTTATAAAAACACAAAACAGATGAACTTCTATATCTGTTCGATGTCCCAAGATCGATTTATGACAGCATAAGAAGAATAAGAAAATCATAGAAAGACATTAAACCATTAAAAGTATCTAAATTCCCACGCCAACGTAGATGTGGTGGGTCACGATTTCATACATTCTGGTACACCAAATCACACGTCCACGGTAGCCGGCTTAATAAAGATGTTTTGAATGGAATTAATTCAAAAATAAACATTCAATCGCAAACGAATGTTATAAATTTTTCGAATTTTCACGAAAACATTCTCTGATTATGCGAGTAAAATCTGGTTTGCACCAGTGATAATATATACTTTTTTTTAATAGTTATTATCTCACGTAAGCAGCTGCTCTTTAAGTTTGTATAAAAAATCGTGGAAATTAATAGCACATTTCACAGCTTCCCATATAAAAGCCATACGAAACAGGATGATCTTATTAAGCAAATTTAAGAAACAAAATTAATACTACTCACAAGTTTCGCTACCAGGAAGTAGGTGTCCCATCCCATATTATAATAAAAACAAAAAAATTGATAACTTCTGTAGCGCAACTTTGTATGCACCACTTACACTATTTACACAAGCGGGCTTTGTTTTAAATTAAAAGCAGCCACGCGTTCAATACCGAAAAACTTAAATGAATTGAATCAGTTATTTAAAGGAAAAAACACAAAAAGGTAGAAGTTACAGTTCTCTGAATCGAGCAGCAAAGTCTATTTAATTGCTAAGAGTCGTGCCGGGAATTTGATAAGAATAGCAAAGTGTTTTTGAATTTTATATATGTAGGTGCCTGCGTAATGTTTTGTTCGTTTATCACCTTTAAGAACTCGACCAGACTGGATGGAGCTGGGCGAAAGCAGACGAGACGTTCAGCTGACTTCTCTAAATCCCGTCGTTATTTATTTAGGTCCACAGATAAGAATAAGGTGATAACAATTTAATAATAAAAATTGTACGTATTTAAGTCTATGTATAACGAAACCTCCATATACAATTCACAAAAATATTATGTCCGGCGCTTTCAAAACGATTTGTTAAACTGATCTAGAACATACATATGAATAGGAGGCCCGACTCAAGATAAAATTCAAATTAAATGACACACAGACTCAATTACGCATTAACCAAAGTTGGTGGCATGGCATTGGCAGATCTTCTCAACTTGAGCAATTTCATAAATTTTCTATCTTTTTTGGGGGTAGTAGGAAACGTATAGTGAAACGTCGGGGGTTGATTCTATATCAAGCCATGTGTGTTAAAATTCTTGCAAGATGTATACATCACGTGGGAAAAACTCCTCTTCTTTAGATTACGACATCTGGGCATATCATTGCATGACCTTCAGAGATTTATTTTTGGGTGATACATGTATGCCTCTAAAATATAAATTTAATTTGCGGCTTATGTTTTGACATAATTACAAATGTAGGTATGTATGTACATGTATTGGGAAAATTTTATTCTTAACCAAATTTCTCCCCTCCTTTCTTTATATGACGCGAATATTAATCGATTTTACTCAAACGGAAGTTTCAGTGAACTAAGCCTTTGACACGTTCATTAGCAGGAGATTTGTTGTGCTGATTAATGTTATGCAAAATATCTTGGCTAAGTTCTAGCTCATATTTACGGTCTATACTGAAAAATTGCCGCATCTGATTCAATTCGGATGCGGTCTCGTGTTTGTTTACAGAATAATTTTCACAGGTACAGACATAATATATGAATGCAAATTGTTGAAGATGTGCTAAACAGAAAACTTTGAAAAAGCTCTTATCTAAGATTAGATGGTATTTGCTGATATTATAGTCTTGAAGTGTGATATCATAGTAAACATTTATGAATATCTTATAAATGCTGCAAATCTCTCTCAACAGGTATACTTTGTCGCCATAAATAAGATTGTATAATACCTTTCAAGTGTTAGAAAACACTTACAGCTTTTTTGGGTGGTAATCAAAATATTAATGCAGAAAAAGGTTAGTTTAAACATAGTGATATGTATGTAGAGTGAGGTGAGAGGTAGTCAAATACAACAGTTCTTACGAGATAACACGGAAAAATCCATCCAGTTCCAACTCACTTGGGTCTACAGTAGTGATTTTCTAAAGGTGATAAGTCTATGCCTAACTATTGGAAAGCATTCAAACAAGACATGTAAAATCCTTTCTACTTTAAATGGTCCCCATGTATCACGTCTGAGCAGCCTGTAATTTCTGGAATACAAAAAGCACGAGAGAATTTATATAACAAAATCCGCCAGAAGGTAATCACGGTAATTAATCTTTTCCACATTATTTGGGTTAGATTGGGTTGAATTATGAAGTTATACACATTTCTATGGTAAAGGTTTAATTAAAAAATTTAAAAGTCCTGAACATTGTAGATAACTAACCTCGGTGAAACTGTCACGAAATATTATAATTATACATTTAATTTCTTAAACTCTTGCAGGATTCCAGTATTTTTCGCGATCTTCTACTCCGGATTTTATATTTAGACTCGGATTTGATTCCAATGTTTCATGATATGTATATGTGTACAATCAAGCTCTGACTAAGTAAATTTTATTTTCTAAAGTTAAAGCTTTACCAATTCTTTGCGAATCCTTCCGAAAAGTTTGTTGATCCGGATTTCTTTCTCCAGGATTTTATATTCCAAAGTCTTGCACACAAGAATTTAATATTGCGGGTTTAGCCACTCCGTGATATTTTAATTTCAGAACTCTGGGATTTTTTATTCTGGGATTTAGTTACAATTCCATTTGGAGTATTAAGTAAAATTTTTACTATCAATACGGCTAAAAACAATATTTTTAAAAAACTAGAATGGTTCTGAGGCATATTTGTATAAAAAAAAGCACTGAATATTAGAAGACCGGATATAGGTATATATTTTACTCTTTTTGCATAAAATCGAAGAAATTAAATTATTTAATAAACCGAGATTTTGTATTTAAAATCCCAAAAGTCAAAATTACAAAACCTGATAAACTCCGAGACTTTAAGATCCTGATGATCCCGGAAAATAAAAATCTCAGAACAGAAAATCCTGAGAAAATTTGTTGCGATTTCTCCAAAAGTCAAAGAAATATATTCTGCATTTCCATGCTTTTTTTAATGGAATTTTTCAAATCCGGGATTTCATACACAATTCATTCAAAAAAAAAATTTCACGATTTTCAAATTCTGAATTTTATATTCCTCCTTTTCAAACACGGATATGGAATGGATTTTTAGTTCAGGGATTTTACATGTTTTTATCCGAACATTTATTTGCAGTCATGCATCTATTTGTTCGGGGTAGTGAGGAGGCTAAAGTTTCTTTTTGTATTGTCACCTCAACTAGAAAACTCTGACTACCTTAACACAAAATCAAACAAAAGGGAGGAGGGATAGATAGCAATATGGATATATTTCTGGACGGAGGTATCCCAGTGCCGCAATTATTTTATGATCTCTTCAAGTGTTCAACATGCTTCCTGGTAGCGGCCCCTAAAATTCAATTCCTGCAAGTTGAGGTAAATGTCAAAGGCTCTGCGTTGTCACTCAGGGGGTCTCTAAACCGATTTACAAATGAACACTCTAACTTTTCGAACTGAGATCTGATTTTGACAATGAAATATTTTACTACCGAATGGCATATTGAATGAAGTCTTCAGAGAAATGAACTTATAAAACTTCGCATTTAATTGCCTTAGACAAGTCAGATAATACGTTCTGGTAAAGAACTAAACAATATAGATATAATTTCATCAAAAATGTCAGATCTGTAACCTTATTAACTGATCTATACTTCCTGAGAGACTCATTACGCCAGCGGTATTCAGGATGAGGAACTTGTCAATAACACAATGCTATGCTTGAATTGAAAAAATAGAAGATACTAAGGACGAGTTTTATACGCAATTTTTAATATCATTACTAGAGGAGATATTTTTATATTTAAGTGTGAAATAAATGCTGAAATCAGCACGAAAACAGAGGCTTTGTACATATTATCGGAAAATAAGCTACCTATAAGCCCATGCACCAATGGCATCGTGAATCTGTTCGTAGAGTTACATTGGTACACACACAAGCAGATATACAAAGTATCACTGGACCGAAAAACTCGAATAGAAATAAACTAATGGTTTGGAAAATGCATATGTAAAAGACTTTTACTGTACATATTTTTACAAAAAATCCCTAAAGGTGGGCAATTTTTTCTGTAAAGAAACTGTGAATGGATATGTTTCGGAAAAGATATAAAAATTGCAAAAAGGGTTGCATTTTATATACAGATTACAGAAGGTTTTTGGACTTCTTAAATTTTAACTTGATGAAATAGTAGTTAAATATAAAACAAACAAAAAACTGAGGAAGGGAAGGGAAAATGACGTTTAATTTAGGAGTAGAAAAAAAAACAAATTCCGTAATTTAATATTTATGCCACAATAACACAGGCAGAGGTATGATGTAAGGTGGTTGTAAGATTTATGTAAATTCCTATGAACTTACTAAGTTTACTATTGAACAGCTCAATGATAATCGTATCGCGTTCTTTCAGAGCTCATACACAGTTATTTCCTATTTCCCTTCCATACTACTTTTTATTTCTACACGAACACTATTACTTCTTTCTGTATTGACATTTAAAACTTCTAGCATGTAATTCTATATTAGCACCGTCACCCTATGACAAATCTTAATTCAATGTTATTTATTCCAGCGCACGTCGAAAGCAATTTAACAAAAAGAATCACGATCACGATTAAAATTTAATTCTTAACACAAAAATTGGAAAATCAAACAAAACCAATCATAAACCCTGAAACTCCTATTTACTTCCAACTAAGGGCAATGAATGTCACTAGGCTAGACTATCTGGTGACTGATAAAGTTATTCTTCCATCATTTAATCGATCATCTTTATCTTTGTTATCACTATTAATATTTTATATTAGGATTAATTGTTTTTATGTCAACGAAAACATTCCAAGGGCAACACTTTAAAAGTGCACATGTTCTGCTAAACGAAAACAGTTCGACTCCAATTCGACAGGACCAGAAAAACTATGACTAGCCACCAATTCTCATCCTGTCTCTACTCATAGCAAGGTAAAGCTCCCTTAATTTACGTTAAAAATAACTCAAATATGAATTTATATAAATTTTTCGAGTTAATTCAAGAAAAACTTTCCTCTTTCTTCTAGCCAGAATTCATTAAATTCCGACTTCCCACTTGTGTTTACTCTGAAAACATTAATTACGTGCCTTGAGTCACGTAGACAATATTTTTGTTGTAAACAGCAGTTAGCACATTCGCCTCGCTTTGAATATTTTCGGACTTTATAGTTTATGAGTCAATTGTAATTTTTTTCTCTGACGTCCTTTAATGAAGGATATCATGACAAGAAAATATCATTTCAAGGCTTTCAACAATTGTAAACATTTACAAACGCTGCAATATCTCCAACACCAACCAACAAGTTCTAATCTTTCTAATTCAATCCACAATAGTTTTTGTGTTGATTTTTACTTCCATTGAATACTTCCAAAAAGAGCACGAACTCTGTGTGCATTTGGTACACCAAGGAGCAATATGAAAGCGCAGTCTGTAAATTAAATTGAGTTTTCTGCTATTATTTATTTTTGTTTAAATGTTGATCGAAATATGCACATAAAATTATTTTGCGGCCTTGGACAGTGTATCGAAATGAAGTCATAGCGAGCTTTAAAAAAGAAAAAGAAAAAAATTGAAAAGCTCATTTGAACGAGCATTTCGATCGTCGACAGTCAGTCAACAAAAGCATTTGGAGAGCAGAAGAACAAAAGTTTTTTGTAAACATTTCATTAATTTTGGCGGCTTGCTTGTTCGCCCTAGTCAATTTAGGCACGCTTTTCACTAATTAATATTATGTATGCATTTCGAATTTGTTTACAAACACGGAAAATTTCAGACAGTTTTTAGAGGAATCAGGAAATAAGAGAACCAATTATGATTACGCAATTAGTATGAACCGATTTAAGTTTTACTTTTAGAGTCAAGGATATAAGCATGAGTAATTATAAATTTTAATCTATATATGTATGTAGGTGTTGAAGGGTGATATCGTTTTCGGTTGGAAAGAACAACTGAAGCAATCTAATAGGTCTATAGGTATAAAGTCTAATTTAGATTTTGATAATATAGGTACGCGTATTAAGGAATTGATAATATAGTGGCCCTACGGATCCACCATTCGAACCCTATAAAACTAGCGCCCGATTAATACCCTTGGCATTTTCGTAGAGTACTACTGTCTCCTGCCTATTTGCTTTAATTCTGTTAATGCCACTGAAGTAGAGATTTCGATGATGAAATGAATTTTTATAATAACTCATACTATGGGAGGGAAATAATTGATTGCAACATCGATATCGCAGGAGCTGTTTTTCTTCATACATCAATGGAAAGCAAGAGCAAGTACCGACCCTAGTAGATACGATTTGATGATTTCATCATGAGTTCTTAGATGAAGATGATGATGAAATTCGTTCTGGACCACGGGTTAAATTCACTATATAATTTTCTTCAACATAATTAGCTTTTCCATTATCACTCAATGAGCAGTTCGATGAGTTGGTACATTATTTTCTTGTTGAGATAATAAAAATACTCATTGATACATATACGTCGGTCAAATTATGATGAAATAATGGAAATGCTCACTGCTACTCATAATGATAACATTGATATATATCAATTATTATGACTAGTGATGGCTTAAAGGATTTTTAAAAATTTTAAAAGATCCTCAGAAAATTTTAAATGAGACCATGCAGAATTAGAAGAGAAACCGTTCTGGCAGAATGCGCATCAACTGAATGAAGAGTTCTGGAGTTCTAGAAAGCAGCACCGATTTCTATTCTTTGTTTCACAAGGGATTAGACAAGCTAGATGATAGCAGCACACAATTTTCTGCAAAAAAATGCGATTTTCAACTACGTGTCATAATTAAAAATTTTACTGTTTTTTTAATTAATATAACACACCATTTGATTCATGGTAAGACATGCAGTGAAATTTCATGGAAATACAAATAAATTTGGTACTTTCGGAACTTATCAGAAAATTTCAACCGCATTCAAAGTAGAGAAAGTTACATATACATATACGCGCAATTTCCTTTAGCACCAGAATAGTTTACATAAAAATCTACCCGAGCGGTGACGAGGGTCTTCGAAACCTATGAGCGCTATCATGCTTACATTAACATGGGATCACTTTTCTATAGTTTTCTCTTTATGATTTAACTATATTCTCTTGTATTTCAAATAATAAGTTCTGTACGAAATCCAAGATAGTTCAGTGAATTTCTCAAATGAGTATGTACATATATATATATATATATATGGAATAGAAACAGATGACAACACAATATTTGTAATCTTTTCTCTGTCCACATACCTACTTTAGGGTTGCGGAACCACAATTTTCTTAACTTTATTTCCTTAAAAATAGAGTTTAAGGAATATTTGATGTTATAGGACGTAAGCTGCCAATAATAGTAATAATTTCGAATGTATATTTGAAATTTTCTGAACATGAACTGAACTTGAATTTTGAAGCGAAAATGAAACTTGAAAGTAAATCAATTGTCACACTCCTGCCAACAAAATTAGTCCGACATGAAATAGAAGCAGTCCACGTTATGCATGCCATATGAGTGCCATATAGGAAAGCAGTAAGTAATTACAGGTCTTTTAAGTTGCTTGTATAGCAGAAGTTTGGTCTTCATTGGATGTCCGTCCCTGACATGGATTATTGGGCTGAGCAGGTTGTAAGCGATATTGGCTTTATTAATGGTCGCCTTCGCGTGATAATTGGACTTAAAGAGTTCCTGGAAGTTCACACCGAGGTACTTGGCCTTTTCTATGGGTTTGATGATTCCAGAGTTGTATATAGCCTCTATGGATTTGGATTTGGATGCTTGCCGGTTTCGTCCAATTGAAGGTCTCCGAATGCAGATTAGCTCAGATTTTTGGACATTTATTTTTATCCCCCATTTTTTATGATAGGAGTCCACCTTTTTTAGGTGAAGGTTAACTTTGTTTATAGCCAAATGCGGGCAACGAGATTGAGCGTAAGTAAGAGAGTCGTCTGCATAGAGAAGTGTTGTCCCATTTTCGTTTAGAGGTTGGTCTGAAGTGTACAGGTTGAAGAGTATCGGGCCTAGGATAGAGCCCTGGCGGACGCCTGCTACAATTGCCTTGAGTGGTGATTTGTGGCTTTCTAGTTCCACATAGAATTTCCTAGAAGTTAGGAAACTGTGGATAAGCTCTGGTTGCATCTGTGTGGAACTTTTGCAGGGGGTGAAATGTAGCGTGCTGAGGCTTGAAGCCGAATTGTGACTCCTGGTGTATATTTTTGTCTTCAGAGGTATTTATGACCTGTTGTTTGATGAGTTTTTCAAATAGTTTTTCCAAATTTGCGATTAAGGAGATTGGTCTGAAATCCTTGATGTTTTTTGACGAAGATTTCTTAGGTATTGGGAAGATGCGTGTGATTTTCCACATTTCCGGAAAATAGGAGGTCTTGATGCAATTATTGAAGATGGTTGCTAGAAAGTCGAGAGCTATAGGCGGTAGGTTTTTTATAATTGCATTTGAGATTTTGTCAGGGCCGCTTGATTTTTTGTTTTTCTAACATTCTTTTTTTTTTTTGTAATTTTAACATTAACAATAATAACATATTTGTAAAAATCGCTCTGATGTCATTTACAAGTAACGTTCCAGAACCCATATGAAAATAAATTGATGTATACCCACATGAAAAAAGAAAATAAAACTTATCTAAAAGAAAAAAACCTAAGCCTGCTTTCTTTTGAATTAAATTCAACGATTTCCCAAACAAGTAAGTAAAAAAATGCTATAAATAAGCTTTAGTTTCTTATTCGTTCGGGAGATTGTTAACCTTGATAACACTGCATTGCTTCAATGTCTTGTTATAACTGAACCAAACCAAATTTATACTGGTCTATTAGCAAACCTTTTAGAAATTTACTGATAACACGGCATCATTTATAATTGAGGAAATGCGCAATAACAACCGATGCGATGTGGTCAACAACATTTATGAAAAGAAAATTTAATGTTCTCCTCAATTTAGCGATTATTGATTCAACCAAACGAATTCAAATGAAATTTTCATATGGATTATGCGGTTTCTGATAAAGTTTATTTGCGGTATCGTATTTGTGATACTAAAAACATAAGGCCACTGACAAAAGTGGTTTTATCTGAGCTTTTATTCCGTATACTTCAATAAATTATAACAATGCTGAAATAATTTCTAACAACTTGGGATTGAAACAAACATGCTCGTCTCAATTGCGGTTTTTTGAACGATCAGCTGTTGACGGTTCGCTTTTCATTTTCTTTACATCTTCAGTTATGAATAAAAAAAAAACATTAATGGTATCTATTAGATATACCTATCTCGATAATTTGGGTGACATATTTTATTCTTACTTATTTTTCAATTCCAATTCTACTGGTATCCGATTCACTTAAGTCTACGCCCATGTTTTGAGTAACCTATGGGACGCATCTCCGATACTACAGGTGGTCACTTTGGGTTGTTAGCCTCGACAGCTTATTCTGAATGGAATGACATTTCAGCCCAATTTGTAGCCCTTATGATTTTGGCTATGAAAGTATCGGACAGACTGACAAATTTTTTTTTTTTTTTAGATTCAGTTTAGCCACCTCGTTCTTCCATTCGAATGATTTTGTATCAAATAACAAACGGGGATGTTTCTAGAGTTTCTAGAGTTTTTTTCGTGGTACCGTTGCCATTAAATATCTAATCTATTTATCCGCATATGAATAATGGTTAGAAATATAGAAATCAGTTAATTAGAGTACACATTGTAAGGAATTCAAAACAGTTTAGCATATTCGATAAAACAAAAAATTTAAATTGAGTTTATAATGTCAAATAAAAATACATTCGGGTTCCTAAAAAGCAATTATAAACTCATCAAACGATTTCCTTACCATCTATACAAAACAGAGGCGGCTTCTTTCATCTTAGCCAGATCAAATTAAATGCAAAGACTTGGCAACGAAATATGGTAAAATAAATAACTTCAGTATATGATGATGCTAAAATCTGTTAGTAATCTTCATCCCAATGAAATTCTCAAGTACTTATTTTTCAGTTTTAAAATCATCAGAATAAATGGTTTGACAAGAACTATGTACCTGCATCATTAAAACCCATAATCTCTAATATTTTGATCAGTATCTACGTATAAAATTAAATAAAAATTTCCAAAAAATCAAAATAACGTCGAGGCGTGGCACAGATGACTATATAAAAATAATAAAATACTATAATATTTAGAGAACTTGTCGAACGGTCAAACTTTGATTTCTACAAACTAATGGAGCTTTTAAAGTCTGGGGGGAGCTCTAGAAGTCTGTCTAGATAATAGTTTCCTTAAAAATAGATATTGTTCCAACTCCTGGAAAATCTCAAGAACTTTTCTACATACTCAACAGTCCCCAAATATCGATAAACAAAATCAATTGTCTTTTGGTAGCGGAACTCCAGTTATGACATGAGTTCCAGTCTCGAATGATGCAACAATTTCTTTGTCATGAATATATTTTACTCAGACAGATACGTTCAAGAAGATCAAGATGATTTTTTGGATTGTCCTTCTGCTCTTTAGTGAGATCATTTGGAACTATTTTTGCACAGATTTTCCGTATGCCTACTCAATCCTTTGGTGAAAATGTCATGAACAGTCGAATGAATCGTTCTTAATGCTTTTGACAGTCAAACATCCATCAGATTTGATGAGAGTACACATGTTTGTGACATTCTTCTCAGTTTCAAAGTCTCATGACCATCTGTATATAGAACTTGATCTTCAAAGTCATTTTAAATGTGGCTTAAAGTTTATCACAGACTCGAACTCACAATTTTTTAGAATCGGTCTTAGATGGAAATAGAAGAATCTTGAGAGCTCTTAAAAATCGTTAAAAATAGAAGTTCTCAAAATTCTTCTATTTCCCTTTATCACAGAATTTAATCCCATAACTGTGGTCAAAATTATTGTGTTTCACAAAAATTATGGTAACATTACATATGTTAACTTTAACGAGTTAATCCATGCATTCAGTGAGCAGCAAGGTTCTACATCTTCACTGATGTACAAGTCCCTTTTTTTACAGTGTTGCCAATTTCTAAAAACAAATCAACCTTACCTGTCTTTATACAGAGAGATAGTAGAGTGCGAAATAAAAAATTATGATTATCAATGAAGAGCTAAATGAAATTTTCGAGGCTTCCAATATTATAAGCTATGAGCAATCTCTCATGGCTTTGGCCCTTTTCAAGATTGAACATCTGCACAATATCCAAACGGGCTCTGGAATGAAATTGTGAAGGTTTCAGGAAATCCCCGTATGCGGATGCTGGAAGGGATATGCTTGATATCAATAAAGAAACGATGCAGTGGAGGAGATAAAGACTCCAAGCCGATATATATAGGCAGAGAGATGATTTACTACACTTCACAATACGTCTTTTAACACCCATAAATATGACTGCTAATATTGATATATTTAAATGGTTAGCCATTAAGTCTATCACAAGCAATAAGACGGTGCGAAATTACACAGTGATTGGACTTGACTAATTGTCTTTGAGTTCACCTAACTTTCTCTTAAGTTGAAAAAAAAAATTGTAAAAACTGAAAAAAGAAAAACTTTTACTGGGCGAACAATATTACCTGATTTTCTACCATTTTATTGCAAAAAAACAGATGATGCAAGTCTTCATCGGCACCCAAACAAGGCAAATAATGTGGTGAGCTTGATTTTATAGCTCTCGACGCCGGCGGTCGTAGTTTCAGGTGTATTGTAAGGTCTTACATACCTGCGACTTATTCACATTAAGTCACATACAATAGGTTGGATGAAATACTTTCCCGTTTTATTAACCTTTCTAATCAAAAAGCTATTATACTTGTTGTGGTTCGTATATTTCTTACAAATCGATTATCAGAAACATACCATCGAAATGGAAAAAAAACAAGTGTACCTAGGTTGACAAAAAAGTGTGCTTGTCGAATCTTTACATTTTTGTCAAATTTGCTTACTCTGCTACCTGGTGAAGGCTTTGAACTAATGACCTTCCATAAGCTTAATCACACTGCCTTACATCATCTTAACATTATAGTAGCTTTATTAAATAAAATACCTAATACTCGTTATGAGCTTGATAAAGGTGAGATCTTGATGTTGTTGAATTTTACAAAAACTTTCAAAAGCTTTGATCAGGATAAAATGCATTCTTAGTACTCTACTATGCATACAAGGTTCTCTTCATCAGATATTATAAATTTCTAAAAAAATCACTGTGAAGAGCAGAGACCTTTTCGCTAATGATTGGGAGCCTACCAGATTCTATACTAGGTTCTTAACTCTTCAATATGTACATGTACATATATATTAATAATCTCTTTCATGCTGTTCAAGATAAAAACATACATCTTAACGATAACCAAAAATACCCAAGCCAAACAATTGGGTTCGTTTAGGATTGTATCAAATGTTATAATAAGGATGTTGTAAGGATTATTAACTGATTTATAAAATTTAATGCCTTCAAGTCGCTAATCATAGTATTAAATACGACTGAACTGGATCTACATACAAATGTATATTATTCTGATGACGATTACTTCTACTTGCAAACAATGCTTTCTAGCTATTAAAAACTTCTTTTTGTGTCAACTCCAAATTTTTTAAATGCTCGTCGAAAATAGAAAATCGTATTAAAAAATAAATAATTTGTTTTATTACAATACTATATAAAAAAATTCCATTAAACAACTTCTTCTATTAAATTCAATAAAAAAAGAAAAAGAAAAAACATGATAGTAATAGTAAGTAGCCACACCCTGTTTTAGTGATATTATTCCAGTCACAAAAAGAGAGTACAGTTGAGTTAAAATAGTTTCATCTCATATCAATATTAATCATTTAATAAAAATTTAAAAAAATAATAAGCACGCTTGCGGCGATAATACATATACATACTACCAAGTTGCTGTCAAAACACAACTGCGCACACAGATATTGCCCAAAGAAGTGGCGGTGAATTTTTATTTTTACCTAGCTTGACTTAATAGATAAATACTAAAACAGGTTTATATAAATTGTGTAATCAAGAGAACTGCACCCATATGGCCATATAAGATATTTTTCGCTCGTGTTTTTTAAATGCGAACAATTAATAAATTTTATTAGAGTTGACTACTTGCCACTTCTCTCTTTAGGCATTTTTGGACTTGGCACAATTTCAGCTCAGGCTATTTCTTGTATATTTAATTATTTATTTAGTTGTATGTACAGTTCAATAGAAATGAGTGATGTAAAATCCATTTAAAATGGATAAGTTTTCATATGTATTAATTATTTTAATTCAATACAGGACAAAAATTCCAAAAAGAAGCACCCCTATATATATATATTTCAACAAAATATTTCTTGTTAAATTACAAAATTCGTTCTATTTTTAGTTAATTGTTTAAGTTCAATTCAATTTGTTTGCAATAACAAAATTAATGTAAATTCCACTTTAAACTGTAAAAGCAAACAACATTATTTATCTACCTACTGTCAATTATTCTAAAAATAGATTGTGGTCAAAGATATTTATATACATCTAAATAAGAAATGTTGATTCATTAGCAGCTTAATTACCTGAAATTCTTAAAATACGCTACGCGTAAAATGGCCCGAGAGGCTAATGAGTATTTTTGGAATATTTATCAAAGGAATATTTTTAATTAACCGGTTACCGTTATGTGGTTTTTGCATAGCTTCCAAATATCTTAGTGACTTACATAGTAATTTAGCGAAGAATAAATTGATAAATTAATTAATTGAAAATAAAATAAGGGATATTGTCTTAGTAATTGAAGTCCTTCGACAGAATGAAATTGTGAAACACTATGAAAAAATATTTACAACTCTTGGAAATATTAGGGCTCCACTAAGAATATTTGTCGAGATTTATGTCAGATAAAGACTAGAACTAAAGCTTTAGGCTTACAAAAGAAATATGAATTTATACGATCTATGCAATGTGCAATATTCGAATGCAATTTTAATCAGACGATATGTCGACGTCCGTTGTCTGCTGAATGTATTGCACATGTTGGTAGGAGAAAATTTTATAAAAAACAAGGTTATTGAATTGCTCATCAATTCAATAGACGAATATTTGAATTCTATTTCAGTTGAATCAATTGAAGAAATATGGGAAAATTCTATTACCAAATCTTTGGCTTTACACGGTATGCACATATTTGTATAAACAATATTTTTTTTTTTTCTTTTTCGAAAATCATAATTTCTCTTATGGTCCAGCGGACCAAAGTTAGCAGTCGTGGGGTATGAAAACTTAATAAAGTGCAAAAAAATTAGATTTTCTTATTGAAATACATAATTGAAATTTGAAATTTTTGCACTGGACCAGTGATTCTTACCTACATATACGTAGATAAGAATCTTTTTTCTGCCTTAAGGTACTAACCCAGTGCATCAGTTTAAAAAAAAAGCCAAAATAAAATAAATATAGGTGAATTGCATGTAATACATAACTTTTACATTAACAGATATATACCAGTCATCCCTCGTTTACAAATTCCGGGTTGGGTTCGAAATGCTGTGTATTATAAAATTCTCTCAATTGTATGCTTTTCAAAATAAATTTTTTTCTATATAAATTTTGTGTTTTCCAGCGATCTACCAGGATAAATTGAATCGAAATTTTTTATTTTTTTTTGTTTTGACGACAGATTTGACAGAAACAATGTCTGAATATCAGTGCTTCATCCACGCGGTCCAAAACAACTTGTCCATCAAAGATGTACGGAGCATGCTGATTGAGGACACTTCAATTAACTGGGGAATCGAGACATCCCTGGACATGCCCAGTGTTCGACATTGTAACAGGTGACGAAACTTGGATTTACTGCTTTGAGCTACCAGAAAGTAAGCGATAATCACAACAATGGATTTTTACCGACGAAGCTAAGTCAATCAAAGTGAAGTGCGCATGGAGCATTAGCAAGAGTATGACTGCCTCATTCTGCGCCATGATTGAATTTTGTTCCTGGAATTCTATTGGCAGATCATCGTATTCTGAATAGTACACCACATCCAAGAGGTAAAAATTCTTCTCTATCACGACAATTCACAATCACACACCAAATCTCGGAATATCGAGTTTCTGACTACTTCAAGAGTCGTATTTATGACACATCCGTCCTATGATCCTTTGATATTTGATACCCATTTATTATCGAGAGAAAAGTTTCCCAATTATAATGTTCACTTTGTAGAATCTGGAATGCTTGAAAACTTATAAACTGATTATATGCAGTTGGCACTCTTCATTCTTAATTTTATTTTTAAAGTTGTATAGAATTTTTAAATATTTTTAAATATTTTTACAATGTATCGTTTTACAAGCAATGAAATGCCAGAACTATTCATTACATATGTACGTAGAGTATAAACGTAATGCCGCATCGAAATTTCGATCTAATCTTAAGATTATGAATTCCGAGTTTTTGGGATACCTTGCCACAAAAAAAAATCAAAAATCGAATTTTTAATACAAAAATCAAAAGCTTTTGAAATTCAGAATTTGGTAATACAGAATATCGACACGATCCCGAAAAATGGCTATTAACCTTTACTTGATCTTAGCTTCTAAAGATACATTTTTCAACGTAAATTTTATGGAATTTCACCGAGCGTTTGACGCCATAACAGATTCTACATATTTGTATATCCTAGATGAAATCTATAGGGTGTACCAAGTTTGTCATTCCGTTTGTAACACCTCGAAATAATGATGGTAGAGCAAAATGGATTGGACACACACGCATAATATTAAAAGTTATTTTGATTTTTGCATGTCCGTCCGTCTGTCATCCGCCCGTCTGTCCATCCGTCCGTCCGTCTCTGCGCACGATATCTCGAGAACGCGTATACTTAGAGAGCTGAAATTTTGTACACGGACTTTACAAAAAAAAAAGTAAAATTAAGTTCGAAAATGAGACAAATCGGGCAACTCTTTCGTGGAGTTGCCATACAAAACTTTCGTTTTTCACTGTATATTTGGACACTGCCTGAGAACTCATCGATATAGAGAGCTGAAATTTGGTACATGGTGTTTTCATTTTACTAGCAAAAAGAATTTCAAAAATGGACTAAATCGGGCAACTCCTTCTTGGTGTTGCCATATAAAAATTTAGGTTTTTTTACGTATACTTTGAAAACGATCAGTCCAAGACATTTTTATTGTACTAAAAACTTCTTCAGAATACGAAATCCTATAAAATTGGTTATAATCATTTTTTCTGTCCGACAAACCGTTCTAGAAATATATGTGAAAAACAACTTCAAAAATCAAACTTGCATAGATCGGTGACCATACGAAATTTAATACGGGCATTCATCTAGGGTATCCTAAGAATTGGTCTTAGACAAATTCTAGCTTTATTACTTGTTTAAATTCAAACTAACTTAAACAAACAATTAATTAATGTCATGCCTGTGTACTTACATGTTATATTCAACTGATTGTATTGACTTAAATTATGATACTATAAATCAGTAGAATTATTTTGCAATCTTTAACATTCCACCAGAGATATAATCATTTAACACGTGTGCGTTCATTAAACCTGTTAAAGAATACTGAACTTGAAAAAAAAAATCAATCACAGATAATCTCAAAATTGGTTACATTCTAATTCATTTACTTTTCCAATTTCTTGCTTTAACTTATTACCTAAAACCTTCCATATCTAAATATTATAATTAACAAACATAAAAAAGAACCCATCATCAAGTGATAATAAATCATTTCCGTATGGAAGTATGTATATACACATACATGGATAGGTACTATACGTCGTACCAGGCACGAGTCAAAAAATTCTTGTGACGTTTTTATATTCTTTTCTTTTTTATGAGACTATAAGAACCATAATATATGGATGCAACCAATTTTGTTTATCAATATTATTTTAATCTGATTTTTACACAAGTTTGGGACAAAATCTAAATATTCCTAATAGTTTATGTAACAAGAAGAACTACTTAAGCTGACAAGGTCGCATTCAATGTCAATTGATTTTAGTTTTTGCATATTAAGAAGAAATATTTCAAAATAAATATGTTGATTTCTGTTGCTAAGACTTTCTTCCTTAATCTTAAAACCAGTTTGAAGTATTCCAAACGTGAGTAAAAATTAATTCTACCTACACACGATATTACCTTTTTTTTTTTATGTATCTAATACCAGCAAAACTTGTATAACTATTTGATTTATGTTAAGAGTTAAGTGTAAGATGAGGTTATGTTTTGGTTCCATCGATATTTTAAAATTGATTAATTTAATGGAGTTGCATTGCATTTATGCAGGATTTTGTAGATCAAAAATGTAAGTACAGGCCGTGGACTTTCTAATTTTAATAAAATTTATCATTTGCATTTGCACCGTTTTGAAACCTTTATGTTAATTTGAGATATTAATGATGTACATTTTAATTTGCATTAAAATATGCTAACTATACAGAAATGTTTCTTAAATTTTTTATATCGGTTAGATACTTATATTGTTATCAATAAGAATAATTTCACATAGACGTTAACGAATGGCAATTTTTCATTACTGTAAAGTAATTTAAACCACTTTCAAAATTAACAGTTTATAAAAACTACGAACTTATGTTGATTTCGCCTGAAGTGTTTTACTGAAGCGAAGTTTGATAAGATAGTCATTTAAGTGCATAAATTGATGAATAAATTATATAATTATATATATATTTCTTTATATTCGAAGCTCCCAACATCCTAATATACGACAATGGGGTACATTTAAAGCTCCGAGTTTCAGAAACTTGCATTAATCTATGCTGAGATTATAATCAAGTATAAAGCATTCTATTATCCTTAAAGCGAAAAATGAATCAAACAATGAAAAACTTTGTTGCAACCATATACATATTTTAGATAATCATACGGAATGAGATAGTCACCTAGTCAAAGTAGCCTGCGCTATTCTCACTTGACTGCACAAAGCAATGAAACTAATTCCGTAATTTATATTATTTGGGAGGGAAATGATCACAAAAGAAGTGAGCTTAAGCCAATTACGTCAGCATCAGCTGTCAGTGTCGCATTTCAGAGGTTTAAAAGAGGTTGAGACAGATATTAATATATTATGTTGAGCCGAAGTAAGGAAAAGAGTTTACGATTTATGTGCGTATTTGTACTGTACTTGTTTTATATTTTCCAAAAAATAATAATAATAATTCCCAGCGGAAAACATTTGTGCTATCAGATTGTGATAGGTATTTTAACGCAATAGGTCTATTTCGGTTCGGATACTTCTTGTGCAAGAACTTTCTGAGTATACTCGTGTTTCCTATGGAGAAAATATGTAAAAAGTATAGAAAAGTATGCGAACGGGTTTCCTGCAACTTCCTTAAAAACGAAAGGAGGACGTGCAGAATAACAAAAGTAAAGAGAACTTTTTTATGACAACTGTCATTTTTCCTTAAAAAAATGGTGCGGTAGCTAAAAACTACGGATTAATTCAATGCATGAGGGGAAGCTGTGATGTACATAAGTAAAATTCATTTAATTTTTTGCACGAAAAAGTAAAGAAACGGAAAATGTATTAAGTTCATGCAAATGCATTATAACGCATTTTTCCATAAATTAGAACATGAACAGACCTAATATATCGGATTTTTTGAAGCTTTACGGCGGTTATCCCCATGAATCTATGAATTAATCAATAAAAGTGGTAAGTCTGAAGGCATTTGGCATAGTCAGGATAATATAAAACACTACGCTTCAAGGGAGCTATAATAATGGCACATATTCAATATTATACTAAAAATAGAATCGTTCATCGTTGTATTCTTATTATAGGGATGAGTGGAAGAAGACAGGCTAATAATACCCGAAAGGGTGTGTAACATTTTGAACACGCAGCAGTAGATGTTGGAAATATGGGCTGCTCACAAGCGTACTGATACAAGTACGAGTATGTACATATGGAGTAGTTAATAATTTGCAATAAATTTGAAGCGCCTGAAGCAAATATAAGGTCTATATTGGACTTCAACCTCTATTCCTATAATGGTAACCTTAAAGTTTGTACAAGATGGGGAAGGATTTTTGAAGCACGCCTCCAAATAGCTTCATCGTTATTATTAAATTATTAAATATATTATATTTAGAGACAGTTGTCATGGGCTACCGATCTTAAAAAATAGGGAAGCAAAACATACCACTATTTAGTCGCTGTCAATTTATTTTTTTTTTTAATTAAAAAACACAAAAACAAAACAAATTGCAAAAGGTTATAGCAATAGCAGGGTAGAAGAACATAACTCAACTCGAAAGAATTTGCGCCCAAAGCATGAATATTTCGAAAATTTAACGAGCCAAATGATCATTCATCTCCGTATCCTCTACATACAGGATTATCAACAAGTCCCATTATGTATAGGTGGCCCGTGAAAAATAAGTGTCTAGTAAGAATTAAGGTTCTCAGAGTTGGCTTGTTAAGTCCCAGTAACTTTTTAGTTAAATTTTGGTTAACTTTACCCCACAGTTCCTTTGTAGTTCTATCTAAGGGGTCAGATAACCCCAGACGACTGTGTTGGCAGTCAGTACAAGCCGAAATGCATTCTGTTTCAAAACTATAAACGAACGTGTTCTCTAGAACGAATACAACCTGTGTTTTTGCCTATTTCTTGAAATTTCATTTACAGAACTCAAATAACGTTTTGACCAGACAACTTACTCAATGTCTGAGAACATATTTTGAAAACAGTTTATCACAGGCTATAATCGTTTTCGGAAAAACGAAATATTTCAAATTCAGGGATCGTAAATAATAATTATTTTTACTGATTTTTCAACATTCATATACCAAACGAAGGTTATTAGAAGTTGGGAATAAATTACATAACATATTTTCATGCAGTTTCATTACGAGAAATAATTAAAAACATCTAATTTTTAAAATTAAAATCATTCTAAGATTATTTCTTTGGATTTTTATGATTTAATTTCTAATTTTTATTTTTTATAGTCGAAGATAATAATTATTTTTGATCAGAAATAAAAATCATTTGCCAATTTATGTTTTTTTGATAAAAGATTAAATTCATTTGCTATATCGCAATCAACCAAATATCTATAATATCAAATATTTGAAGGTTTATTTTTCAAAAATATTTACTAGCAACACATAGTTTTTATTTATCCACTTAAATAATTAAAATCAAAAAATAATTATTATTTTTATTATAGCAAATGATTTATATTTTTTGACATAAAAAAATAAAAATCAAAAATAATTATTAACTTTGATCAAAAAAATATAAAAAAAAATCAAAATCAAAAATAATTATTATCTTCGACTATAAAAAATAAAGATTAGAAATAATTGTTATCTCATGATATTATTTTTTTTTGTTTTGATCATAAAAATTACGCTCTCTTATAGCTTTGAAAAAAAAAATATATTAGAAGAAAGGCATTTTGGTGCAATCCCAATTGTGGAGGGGGAAGCGTCCAAGACGAGACTGCACCAACTCGTCCACTTTTCATATCCGCTTATATATTGAAAGACTACTTTTCACGATAAGAAAGCAACAAGGAGACAACAAAATGTAAGAAGTGATACCAGTATTCCTACTATTAGCAGCAGTGTTAGTGAGAGTGAAAATATCCCTGCTTCTCGACATTTTCATGAATGTTAACATGGAGTATTTCGCGTAAAAACTTTGTGTCAATATCCTTACATAGAGCTCATTAAATACATCAAAAAACTTCATTCTTAAGAAAAACGCAATTTAAACTTCCGAGTTACTCTCTTTTTGGTACAAAATACTTTCCAGCAAACGTGTGTGACTCTCTAGTATAAATTTTTACCAAGTTATTATCAGGATGAGTGAAACCTCACAACTGAGTTAATACAGTGTTATCTTTCTTACAGTTAAACGATCATACAAAGTGTATTCCACCTGTATAAAACTCAAAATTGCCATTTTTTAGTTAAATTGATGTATTGAATGAGCTGATCATTTTGACAGAAAATTTCTGCTGATTATGATTTTGCCTTCAATATATATATTTAGAGATGAAGAACGGTTCTGCTTGAGAGACTTTGTCAATAAGAAAAATTGCCGTTTTTGAAACTTCAGGAGAATATCAAAAAAGTTTTTCAATTCTTTCTTTTTACGTTCGCACGTTAGCAGCGTAGTATGTACTTTGCCCTAATATCAATTTCCCTAAATATAATTCCCCTAATAAGCAATTTCGCTAAATTTATTAATTTCAAATTCCTATGCATATGAACATTGGGATCTGTACAACACAGCTGATCCTAGAATATAAGTTTTAATTTGCCTTCTTATAGGAAATTCGATAAATATTCTGCTCTTATGTTGAAAATTATAAAAATTGAGAAATTAACAATTGATTTTAGGAAAATTGATCTTCGGGAAATAGTTTTAAAAAAAAGATTCTAACAACAACAATTGTCAACAATTTTTAGTAATATGTAAGTGAATAGTAAAATAATTTAGTATTTCCAAAATTATTCCGAATCTTCTCACTGTAATTGTTATGTATTGCAAACGACAATTGGAAGTATTCCATGACCATGTCAAAATCTTTTTTTTTTATCGTTACGAATGGTGAAATTGACCTCCATTCTTTTCGAGTAAACTGTGCACATATATAATGCTTTTTATAGCTATAAGCTCCTATACTTTTTAATTTCGATTATGCCAAAGCTTATAGGAAACCAACCATATGATGCCGATTGCATATCCTTAACAGGAAAGGAAAATATGGTTACAGCATTGATTTGGAATTTATAGGTCTGAATCTATGAGATGACGATGCACGGCTCAATTGAACGCATTTGTCTCATGACTACAAGGGATAATATGCAGAAGAGCTTATATATATATATAATTCAGTCCTTGTCCAAACGTGGGAACTGTATTATAATCTAGATCTAATATGAAACATATAGGTTTACACAAGTGTTATGAAATAATACATACATTTATTTCTTGCATCTTTGCAAGTATTCAAGTTATTCAATTGTGTACCGTACTAAAAATGTGGTCAATAAAATCATAAATAAAATATTTTGAAAGGACGATTTTGTGGGATCCATTCCATTTACTGATTGTGTTTAATTGATATTGCACAGCATTGGGTGTAAGACGCATTAACATTCAAAAAGTGAAAACTAGAAAATCATTGATGAAATTAATAAAAAGAATAGGAGATAGCATTAAGCCTTGCTGTACACCGGTATTAATTACATTGTGGTCAAATATAACTACCTCCAATATCATTGGGGACAAAAAAAATTTCAATCCATGTAAGGAAGAACCGTTTCACTATTTTCACTATTCGAAATATCTAATATAATGATTTCAGAATTATCCAAATTATGGAGACATGAATTTCAACGCAACGCTCGGTAAGTAATATTAGAAAATCTCTCGTTGTACGCTAGCATCAAAACGCTACTAATGGCTTCTGATAAGGCCGGTCAGCTCAGCAGATGTGTGTTCCGAGAACCTTAAAAAGAATCGAAGTAAAGGAAATTTGTCTATAGTTTTACGTAACATTTTCCTTTCCATGTTTTGCGTAGTGGCTAAATTTAAGCAAGTTTCCATGAAAATAGGAAAACTTCTGCTAAATGGAATAGATGAAAATGCTGCTAAAAAAGAAAAGATATGTCACATGTAATCAAGGACGAAATACTATCAGCCTTAAGACACATTGGCAACGGTAAGCAGTTCATATGCCACAGCTGTACGGAAATGCCACGATTGTTGCCTGTGATTCCACGGAGGTAAAGGAGGAAGAATCTGCGAAAAAACATGAAAAAAAGGGAGCTTAGCAGCCATATCGTCGATGCGATGAAAAATAATGCTATAAAATTCATTATTTATTTTTTGAAATTGATGTTCTTATTCTTAAATGGCGTTCTTGACTCTGAAATAATCGTATATGATTTGACGTAAAGGGCTTAAAACTAGACAGAAGACTGTATCTATAATGACTTAACTTTTAATTAAATGGAGTCCAATGTGCAGTGTGTCACACAAATGAAGCCGATCAAGGATCCATTTGCAACATTTCGCTTCATTTTTAAATGAAGCAAATCTTACTACATTTATTTAAATTACGTTAAAAATCTACTGTCATTAAAATCAGCTAAATTTATTGAAAAATGGAAAGATTTTCAAATAAAATCAGCAGTGAGAGGCATCTGGTGATCAGAAATTACATATCTTTGCAGCTTTTCTTCTCTTTTGATGTCTTTAAACTAAAAAAAAAATTGTTTTCTTCTAAGTGCTTTGCCATTACAGCAAACACTTTTTTTGATAGCATTTAAGTAAATTATGGAAATCTGTCATAATCTTTACTCATAGTGAGGAACTTTCAATGGCATTTAAAATTAAATAATTTTCGTCCAAAATCTGTAACCTCTTGATTTCCTTGAAATGACTGAATTTGAAATTAAGTCATAAGGAGACAGGTTGTCTGTGGTATAAGGGTTGCTTAGAAATATATAAGTACCTAATGATTTTGATTTAAAAAAGATAAAAAGATAATTTAAATTGAAAAAAAAAAACTTAAATACTTATCTAATAAGTCAAATAAAACCAATAATAAGTATTAGCAAAAAATAAATACTTACAACACAAGCCTTAACAGACTGCCAAAAGTTTCTTGCCAAGACTTCAATTTTGAACGATTTTCTCCGTTTACCGCTTCCAGAAACAAAAGTATTCTTTTCTTTTGATTAAAAAATACTTTTTCCAAATAAGTAGATATATTACTGTGGGCTTGATACGCACACAACAATAATAATTTAAATCTTTCAAAATATTTCTTAACGATGAAACTTGCTGTACATATGTATATATCTCCGTTTAAATACCTTCGAATATCGTTTCGTATAGTACAAGTTGTTATATATATATATATCAATATATACAAGAGAAGTAAAATGGATAATATTCTCAATGTTGTTGTTGGTGTTGTTGTTGTAAAGAAGTTCTTCTTCTTATCGTTCTTCCATTTAAACAAAAATTAATAATGCAGCTCCTTAGTGTAATCACTTTCAAGATATTTCTTTTGATGATGATGATGTTAGTGATGAAACCATTTAATTGGCGACTATACTGCTATGGCTGGTATAACTGTTGTTATCGTTAGCTTTCATATGCTTTTTAACGATTTCTTCATGTGCATAAAATAATCCTCTTGCTCCTTTTATTTTTATGTTTTTTGTTTTATAGTTTTTTTTTATTATTATTATAAATAAAATCGCGTGATTTATAATTATAAACAGAAAATCACAAAGAAGTGAATTAGAAAAGTAAAATTCAAAAAACGAAAGAAAAATGAACTTTATGTTAATGGCTTTATTAATATTTACTATGGGTTTCTACTTTTGTCAGTTATTAAAAGGTCGTAATACGGTTATAGTTATAAGATTCTATTTTAATTCAAAATTGTATATGGAAATTAAAATATTAAAATAAATTTAATTAAAAATCAACCGAGATTTTTTTTTTGTATTTTTTTTTTATTACTTTATTATAATTTTATTTTTTCTTTACTTTAAACTGTCGATTGAACAAGTCTATGTTGAAATCATATCGCGATCTCTGCACATTGTAACAAAGCTCTTCAATATTTCTACCACAAAATATTTTAACTAATTGAATAGAGGGCGTAATTTTCGATTTTTCGTTTAAAGTTTTTATGAAAGCACACAAGTCTTCCGTTTTATTACTTTTATTTTTAATTATCGTCGCCTTTTTTATTTTCGTTATATCTGGAGTTTCTTCATTTGAACAATTGTAGAAACAATCTATGGCTGTTTCAGGAAATGTGTTGATACAAGACGATAATTTAGCATGTGAACCGACTCACTTCTGTCTTATTTATCTGATTAAACAATCAGATTTATTTATTTTATATTTTTATTTAAGTTTATATATTTAAACACGAAAAATTCTAACCCGCTTTAATGAATCTGTTCAGTGTGTACAGACTATATAATATGATGGATGACACGGAAAAATGTTGACCGAATATTTTACTGTCAGAGTTTATTTACAGATGTTGTTTATCAGTGTAATTTCTCATACGTAACTCTCTTTCTTTTTCTATATAGAACACTTCTAAAACTCCGGCACAATTCAACTGCGTCGCAATTTCACAATGTGATAACTGAATGTCATTCCGTATATATATATGTATAAAAAGAAGCCAAAATAGTTCGCTGAGCTTTTTTTCTCGAATCAATGAATTTGTATTACGAAATAAGCAGATTGCCGGCGTGGAACACACAAGGGGAGGGCGAACTAGTATGTAGGTATGCCTAGAGTGTGCACCGACGACGACGACACAAACAATACCACACAAAACTCACGTTTACAAATTTCAAATAGATAAATACACAGTGAAAAATAATACGCGAGGTATTAAGCTCTTGAAAAAACTGAGTACACTAGACCGGTTCTTAACGTGTTGACTTTCTTTATAGCAGCAAAGTTGTTGGTCATCCAAGTTCGACAAGTTCAAAAGCTCTTTTGCGCGAAGCACTGGTTTTTCTTAAAGATGGCTTAGAGGAGGCGTGATAAATTTTATGTATATTATTTTATTTCTCTATTTCCTATACCTCTCTATCTGTTGTACTTTTGTATTGATGAAAGAATTATACGATGTTAATCTTACGTTGCCGGGTTTTATAGTCGGAATTTTTGCGCGCTTTCTTAAAGGTGACACTTGATTAGAAAACTTTGTCCCCTTCTGTTAAAAAGCAAAAGTTCTGTTTTTAGTTGTATATTTCGTAGAGCTTAGTACATACAAGCGCCAGTAAGTCACAAAAAATCCCGTCAAATTGGATTATGGTATATATAGAAATATATGTATGAACAAGCATGAATGACTGGAGTACGATATTGATGATAACACTTGGTTTTTTTCCCTTTTTTTTTGTTTTGTTTTTTGTTGATCTACTCCGATAAAATTATGAAAGTTGATCCCATTGATATCTGGAAAGAAAATTGAAAGAACATGTTTTAATAATTTGAGCTGATAAAGATACAAAAAATATATCAATGTTTCAATTATCGAAGAAATTGATAAAACAATATGTACACATAAGCAATTGGATGTTTTTTTTTCTATTATATTCGCCGCCCAGAGTTTCAATGGAAAGAAATTTTTCAGTATAATACAGGGCGTTTCAGATTTAAATGGTAATACTGCATTCAAAGTTGCTTATTCAAGCAAACAAAAAATTGCATTTCAAGACGTCGTCAGTGGTGAAAACGTAAATGCTCAATTTAACGTCTAGTTACCTTTATAATATAATTTTGATAGAATATTTATTTCATAAATAAATGGTAGACGTACTTAGTTTCTGACTAACAAATGCGTTTGACTCTTGATTATAATTGTCCGGGATCGAGGCTCACCAATGACAGCAGTTTATTCACTACAAAGCCGATTACAACAAATGAATTTCCTTATCACCTCCATGTCTCACAAGAAGTTTACTTTACAGGAATTGAAAGATATTACATACAGAAAATTTGTCCTTGATGTCCATATATGAACCGTATCGGAGTTACAGGGTGATTAAGAAAATAAACTAGGTTTTCACAAAACACCCTGCATCTTTAAAAGTAGATTACGAGCAACTCTTTAACGGCTACAGATACCACATAGGGTGTAATGGGTCAAATTAAAGAGGAAAAGTTTTTTTTTTTTTTTTTTTTTTTGTAAAAAAAAGGTCGAACTCAGAAAAAAAAGGTCGGAAAGTCCAAAAATTTTTAGTTTTAGCCACCATAACTGCTGCGGGGAATACAGGGCTCATTGAGGAGTCGTTGGAAAGGCCATGAAACTCTGGATACAATAAGCTCTTGACAGTGACCGAATACCTTATACTTTTTAAGATACAGGGTGTTTTGTGAAAACATAGCTTATTTTTTTAATCATCCTATAACTCTGATACACCATGTATACCACCATAGGCATATATGTATATATAGTTAACTGTGGTTTTAAAAATTTCTTAATCAAATATCCTTAAATATGAAGGTAAGAATAGTCATTATAATTAAACTGGATAGTGTCTTCAATTTATTTTATTTAGCTCTAAATAAATAATACTATAATATTGAAAACGGTAAATTTCGATTTTAACACCATTTCTCCAAGATTTTACCATTTCAATAGCGCAACGCTCGAACAAATTGGACAGTTGTTGACTGAAAGAAAATCCTTTTTGAAGACAAAAGCTGTTTCCAACTTATGCTAAACGCAAGACTTAAAAGCTCACCGACTGAAATGTGCAAAATTAGTTGGTCCTATATTTTTACACAAGACTGTATATATAGCCATTCCACGATTAAAAACGATAGCATTGGGCTGATTCAGAATTTGTATGGAATACGAAAATAGCTTGCCCAATTTTTTTTTCTTCAACCACGACTACACATTTTTTACGATAAAAACGCTATTTAAAAAAAAATCATACCTCGAGAATGAAGCAATAGATTCTTTTTATCTATATGTCTAATGAAGCTAAATACTTTATATTTTTCAATAAATACAGCAACACCGAAAGACATTTTGTTGTTCTTAATAATAATATTTTTTTTACTTATTTACTATATTAAGGAATTTTTTATACCCTAGGTGAAATGTCATAGCGTATGCTAAGTTTATCATTCCATTTATAACGCATAGAAAATGGGTAGCCTAACGCTTAAGGTTAAGAGTAGGGACCATTAGAACCCTGCCGACACCGCGACTAGGGTTGTTTATTGAGTCCTCCCCTATATATGGTTAATGGTTAGGTAAAATCAAAGAACATCTAAGTTAAGTTATATATTCTTTGGTAAAATCTAGCCTTTTTACGAACTCAATTATTGCCGTTGGGGTTAGCTTACAAATCTTATTAGGAGAGATATATGCTTCTCCAGTGATTCGCAACCTTAAACCTGCAAGCTATGCTTCAAGATTTCATCTTCCTCTTCACAAGACGACACACACTTTTGGATTTGCCTAACCTTTCCATAACGGCATTAATAAACAGCCGATTATCAGCCTTGACCAATTATTTCGAGCGTCCTGAAAGGAGAAGGGTGACGAATTCCTTCACTTGCCTCATACCGGGCTCGCCACACCAGAGGAGATTAAATTAAGAAATGCAAGATAGAAAAGCATCTGTGTCGTTAGCTCAGTGTTAAGAGCAGTCGCCCGGAAAGCGGCGGGTCCCGGCTTTAAAAGCCGGATGAGACGATTATTTTTTTCTCTTGTATTTATGATTGAATTTAGAATCAAGAGTTCTTAAAATTCCTCCATTCTCCATATATTTATAGTAAGAACACCAAGCTTTCTCTCTACCAAATTTGATCCTCCTTCACTCGTTCAGATATATAAGTTGACGAGCAGAAAACAGAAAATTGTCGATTTCGTTCTTTTTAATAATCACAAATTATCACGGAAAGAATGGAATGATTTTCTCTTGGATGGAGAGCGCTCATGTCTAACCTGAGTTTGACCCCACTTTTCCCTTCAATTTCACACATTATAATAAACCATTGACTTTTTCAATTAAGCTGAAACTTTGATCCCTAAATAACCTCTGCACACACACACACTGCACACAATGATCTTGATCTTTGAAATTGTGACGTCATAAAGTTCCGTTTTGTGATAAAGATTTTTGAAAACAAGGCGGCCTGTTTTGGGAACTATCACTGCAGAGAACTATTTGGACATAAAAAGTATGGTCGTACACTCGCTAAAATCCGCACTAGTCAGAAGCAGAACACAATTTAAATACTTCACGCCAGCATAATTCTTCTAAAATGGAATTGATTTTCACACATAATAAGAAGTTAAGGAAATAAGTTTGATTCGGAATGCTGCTATGAGATTTATTTAATATTATTTATGTATGTTTACATACGCGTATACTTATATGGTTTCTTGTCTATATGAAAGGTTTACACTAAAAGCTTATTTTGCCAAAGATAAGCTGTCTTTAATGCAATTACGCTAAAATTACGCTAAACTTTTCATAAGTCAAAAATCTATAAAATGTGGTAAATGCCCTTGAATCAGGCATACCTGAGACAAGTTTTTTAGTAGCTCTTTCTTCAGAAATTATTGGTAATTGGTAATCGAAATAAATCCATTTTTTTTTTTTCAAAATACATAAGAAATATAGCTTTCAAGTGGGGTTTCAAACAGATATTGTACTTCTCAAAAAGCAGACATTTTGCCAGCCACCATTAAATACTATTTTCCCTTACTAAAAACTATTCTTTAATTTCTAAATAAAGTTCTATAAATAGATGGCCTTATATGAAATGTTACAAGAGTTTAAGTACTTTAGAATGCGATAAAACAAAACGAAGAGAATAATTCGTTTCGGTAAAAATATTCCTCTTCCGGAAATCGCAGCTTGAATAACGTAACAGCTGATTGAGCAAAATTAAAAGCTGTTTATTTGTAAATATAAACTAAATGGTGTTGGTTTAGTGAGTTGCATTTGTGATGGATGATGAAATTTCCAAAATTCTAATCGCTTCTTATTTATGGGGTCATAAGGAAAACTGCAAAAAGTACATATTTATTTTAAAAGTGGCATTCATAGTTACACTAATTGTCAAACAAAAGCTCTTTTCTTCAGAATGTGAATGTGTGGTTTACCACGAAACTGCCTGAAACTGTTGAACACTACACTTAGCGTTGTGTCCATGTAACCACAATTTACAATTTACATTAAGTCAAATATATTCTGTTACAACCAGAGACCGAAAATATACATTTTTTTACATTTTTCAAACAAAAAAATCACATAGAAATAATGATCGGATCTTTAAATGATTATATCCTCATAAAGTGAACTTTCAATTTCTGGCGTAATTTAAAAAAGTATAACCTATAAAATAACAACTGCACCTTAACGGTTAATTTTTGATTAACTGTTTTCAGTTATCGGATAACCATTCTTTCAAAATAAGAGTTATCAATCGACTTTTATAATTCTTATCAATAATAGCAGTAATTTTTCGTTTTTTTTTATTAGCTACCCGTAACCTCATTTGAATTTTTTTTCGGTTGATCTACAATAATTATAGGTACACTTGTCGACACGATTTGTGCCAGATAAATTCTATTAGACGAATATTTCTGCATATTAAAAACGAATTCTGCTAACTCTTACTATTGAGAAGTATTAAAATGGTTATTGGTAAGTCTTACTTCATAACCAAAAATAAGAAATTGTTACATAATGGTTAAGTTTGTTCAAGAAGGAATTTTTTTAGATTCTCCGGTATATAGCAAAATCTAAAAAATGTTTTTAATTTGTTATTCTATCACACAACCCATTATATTTTTGGTGGCAAGTTTCAAGTCTTGGTGTGGACTCATCAACAGGTCCCAAATAGCGAAATTGAGTGACTTGAAAAACAAATGAAAAAATAGAATAAAGAAAAGAAATGAAAAAGATTGAGAAAAAAATGTTTATTAAAAAATTTTTAAAAAACCAGATTCATTCGAAACGAATCGAACCTGTATACGCCCGCACAGTGGGCTGAAAACGAAAAAAGAAAACGGAAGAAGAAGAAGCGTTTCGTGTTAGCAGAAAACCTTACACTCATCGGTACAGCTTGGTTTTCTGCCTGCTGTAGACGCTTGAAAACAGATCAAATTGATCTCCTCTCATATAAACTCAGAATAAATTCTGGGTGTGAATTATATGAGGCAAAAACTCATATACATATTACACCAAGGAGGAAAAGAATAAAAGTCGAGATTATTCTTTAGGACTTTTTACCGGGGTAAACTTAATCTTTTTTCTATTTTTTTTTCAATCTTTTTAATTTTTTCATTTCTTTTCTTTATTATTTTTTCATTTGTTTTTCAAGTCACTCAATTTCGCTATTTGGGACCTGTTGATGAGTCACGCCAAGACTTGAAACTTGCCACCAAAACTATAATAGTTTGTGTGATAGAATAACAAATTAAAAACATTTTTTAGCTTTTGCTAAGTATATACCGGAGAGTCTAAAAAAATTCCTTGTTGGACAAATATAAGTTTACCCCGGTAAAAAGACCTAAAGAGCAATGTCTACTTTTATAATGGTTAAGGGTTAACAAAAAAAAAAATTAGTCGAAAGATAATTATTAAAGTGCATTTTTTATCATAGATCTCATAATAACAATTACGGTCACAACGGATATTGGGAAAAAAACATAATTCGAGCTGCTTTCAAATGAAAGTGAAGTACACGATAAGGAAGACAGCAAAACAAAGGATGAAAGCTTTGATCATCTGGAAGAAAATGAAATTTAGTCAAAACATTAAAGCCAAATATTGTTCATTTCAGCAGATGTGTAGCTCAAGTATTCAACTTGCTATACACGATAAAATATCTGTGAATACTTTTGAAGAGTTTGTAGTGAAGCCTAGAGATATTTGTAAGTGCTTATAAATGCCCAATTGAATGGTGTAAGTAAAAAACTATAATATGATAAAAGCAATAATTGATTGCCTCCAAGATGGTGTTCGACATTTGATTTTAATTTTAATTATTGTTCGAATTTAGGTAATTTTGTTCTGATCTAATGGATGTTGATTTGATCAGTATTATAGGAATTTTATAAGGTTTTTTGAAGGAATATTTCAGCCAGTAAAGGTAACTACAAATCTCACTGTTGAAAGTCCTTAGGTAAGCTTATTTTGTAATCAAAAAGAGTGCTTTATCTGAGGAAACGTTTGAAAACATACTTTTAGTTCGGCTAAACGAAACATTTCTCAATAAATGATTTTTGAATTAAATTGAAAATTAAATTTCTTATTTTATTTTTATCTATTAAGATGTTTTCGTTATTGAAAGCAAAATAATTGTTATTTTTCTTGACACCTTTTCTACTTTATTATTACTCAATTTTTTAATTAATTTATCATTTTATTTGACTATTTCTAATTTTCATAATCTTTATTTCTTTAAATATTTACTTGAGCTCCTGATCCGAAAATAATAATTCTCTCTGATTCTACACCTGAACCGAATTCAAATGTTGACGGTTGAATCCTGCTTTTAACCATTTCTTACGCAATTAACGTTAAAAAATTCACGACACAATATCCATATATATCTTTTGCAATTTCGATGATTTTATTGAAATTATAATACCCAAAGTAAGAACTACCGGTTTTTTTTTTTTATATAAAAAAAAATGAGTTCCTCTCCCAGTACTCCATCAGATTTCTGGCCTATTACTGTATTGTGTTGTGTTATCTCTCTAAGGCTCTAGATAGGCTAATTTATGATCAATTAGAGCAATACTTCATGGATATCGGAAAAACTACAGTTGCGTGACCGCTCTCTTGAGGATTACAACGGACCTACGTTTGGCACTTGATAGAAATTTGATACTTGTCTCTGTTGGATTTTTCGAAGGCTTTCGATAGCCTTCAGCATAAACTACTTTTGGATAAACTCTCTAAAAGATATATAAAATCGGATGTTCCTCAGGGCACTATATTGAGACCACTCTTATTTTTTATCAAATGCTTGCCGGAAGTAATTCAAAGCTCGAGCATTCAGATGCAGATGACGTGCAATTATATATATCTTGGTCGGACGGTCCCGTTATGGACTGAGCTTCTAGACTATATGATGACGTATACCGCGTATAATTGGGCCATAAGTAACCATCTTTATTTAAACGCGACCAGATCAAATTACATGATTGTTGCGCGAACTGAAAGCAATACATCTAATTTTCAAATCATCGCTCTAAACAATAACCCTCTAGTTCGAGTATACACAACTAAAAACTTGGGAATTATGCTTAACAGTGGCATGTTTTATTGTGATCATCCAACGCTGTCTTACAAAAAGTTTCTGGTACGTTTAGAAGATTTTGGCTTTTTGACACGCTCCTCCCGATCTTGACTGAGCTTAGACTAATAAAAGCCCCCGTCATTGATACCCTTCCATGGATTCCTCTTGTTCTAAGAGAACTTTATCTTAGCTATAGATCATTATCTTTCCTCCATAAATTAATTCGGGCTAAGAAGCCTTCATATTTAATGAATTTCTCTTGTTCATTGCGCTCAACAAGACGTCTTAACTTTCTAGTTCCACGATTTAATAGTCTAATTGGCGAACGTTTCTTGTATGTTTAAACCTCCCATTTATTTAATCCATTGCCCGCTGATTTTCAGCGTTTGAGTTTGGTTGTTGTGTTCAAGAGGCGTTTATTTCAGTATCTAACCCGTAATGACTTTTCGTAGGTATGTGTTCACTCACTCGACTTTTCATTTCGATGTAGGTTCTGTAGAATTTGGTTTCTTGTCAATATTATTGTATTTTATTTACTGGTAGCAAATGTTTATTTTATCACGTTTTAATTTATGGTTATTATTTATTTATTTTAAGTTTATTAAATAATATGTAGGTAGTTGTATTTATTTGCCAACTCAACTAAATTGTTTTTATTGTACAAACTGAAAAGAACGTTTTTTAGGTCTTGTTGTACTCTGCCATAAAGAAGCTGTGTTCTTTTGGTTCCGTGCAGTGCACTCGAGAACACAGTCGATTGGGAATTGAATTGACTTGTAGGGTGCATAGAAGTAGAAAAGGTTTTGAAAAAAATTATCAAATTGCCATGACTTGAATCGTTGCGAATTGTCAAAATAGAACTTCATAAGCCTCGGGGCAAAATGTGGCAGGTTTAATCACTGACATCTATAACATGGACTGCCTGATTTTCTATTTCATATGGTTCAGCTTTTAGTCGCAGGGGTGTGACAATTTTCTTAATTTCAAGTTTTACTTTCGCTTTAGTATTCATATTTAAAGTTCAACAAATTACAGATGCATTCGAAATTATTTCTATTCTTGGAATCTTATCTCCGACAACATCAAATCTTTCTTAAACTTAATTTAAGCAATTTTTGTCTGCCTGTCCCTAAAAGTAGGTATGGGAGACAGAGAAAGGATTACAAATATTGTATTGCTATCTATTTTCATACTATATATTCATTTGGAAAACCACTGAACTGTAACTAGACTATGGTGGATTTTGTATACAAATAATTATTTGTAGTTCAGCGGAATAAAGTAGTTAAACCAAAAAGAGACAACTATAGAAAACTGATCCCATAATAATGTAAGCAATTTCAGTAGTATCAGCAGTCCATTTTATATATGGCAGTGGGTTTAATGTGTTGATAGAATTAAAGTCATGGCACCTAGATTACTCTCTCTAAGCTTTCAAAAAAATTTCTTGTTCTATGCATTCTACAAGTCAATTCTATTCACAATCTCTTATGTTCTGTAGTGCACTCCACGGAACCAAAAGAACACAGCTATTGTAGCTATTGTATTGTATTGCATTATAGCATCATATTTTCTCGCATGGTTTACTATAATCTTGGAACATCCTGGATTTACGGAATTTATTTACAAATTCGATCTTAAGCCAACTTTCTTCCAAGTTTAATTCTTGAAACAAAATTTACATTTTCCCAGTGCTTTTAAAAAATTTATTGAAAATTTCTCCCAAATTGCACGAACACGTATACTTATTCCCTGTCAAATTCGCTTTCAAATTTTTCTTACAAATGACAAACAAATTCCGGTAAAACTCAATATGGCTGGTTTACCAATAACTTCTTCCGCTTTATTTAGTTAGTACTTTCTTATGTATATAAATGTAAATACATATGATACCCGCCTAAAAATGTCGGAAAATTAATTATTAATATTTTTACTAAAATCTATTTTTACACATTCCTTAAATACATACCTATGTATGTAAAAAGAAAAAAAAACAATAAAATTTCTTCAGTACGAAAAATACGTGTTCTCTCGACCGGATAGTATAATTATAAAAAAATTGCGCACATCAAATTATGCATTGACAATTCGCCATTGTGTGGTTATCTCCTGTGTCCAAACGAATTCAGTAACCACAAATATACATACTTTTTGCCTGTGTATGTATGCATGACCTTGAACTTGACCGCACCATTATTTCACGATATATTTTTGGACTGTACGCTTTTGGTTTCAAATGAGTCGTCGCGGGTAATAAATGAGCATTGAGCGTGTTATTTTCATTCATAATTAAAGAGCGCAACCAGGCAAATTGATTTCTCGTGGGATCAATTTCATTCTAAGTCTTACGCAACTGAACTATCTGAATAAAGCATAAGCGACAGATCGAATTCTATGGAATATGGTTTTACTGAATTTATGGGTTTATTTTATTAATAAATTAGAGAAGAAAAAAAATTTGTCAAGATTCTAGGATCCACTAATATTACATGAACGATTAAAACATTTTTGTAAATTATTTTATCTAGTGAGTGCCTAAGTGGTTCAGAGGTTAGGATTTGAATGACCAAGTTCATGACATCATGACTGGGATAAAAGCATTTCTTCACAATAACTTGTTGTGGGCTGCATATACACGTAGTAAAAATTGTATATCACGTACACATATGAACGTATATATTATAGCAGAAACCTGTTTTCTGGTTAACCCAATTAAATACAGCCTACAGCAGAGTATTTGTTTCGAAGATGATAGTTTACTAGAATATTGTGCATTATAACTACGAGTTTGCACATGTTCATGATCACTAAATTGGTTAGTTGGTATTCGATTTTTTACTTATCAACTTAAGCCTTAATGAGATACTAATTACATGGTAGCAATGTTTTTTTCTATATTTCAACAAGTAAACCAAGGTTGAGGGTATAGCTTATAAAGCAGTGCCCTGAACTTCGACATGAATAGAAAACAGGAAAGACTATGATTAAATTGATGAAGGTACAAGTCAATGTTTTGGTTAAACACCCGCAGCCTATAGGAAAAACAGTAGGTATTGGGTGGGACTGCACAAGGTAATGAAACAGTACAATCCATAAAAACTTTCGAGATTTTAGTGAAGCAGTGAATGATTACTCACTTATTTACAGCGCCTTTAACTCCTTTAACTCTCCACTGGACTTTTTTTTTAGCTCATTTCAGAATCTCTATTAATGCGCTATCTCCTCTAAGCTATTCTGGTTCTACCTTTACGTATTGTACTTTGAGGATTCCAGTGTTAGCTCAGCGATTTTGAAGTGCGCGTCCAATATAATATAATTTTTTTAGATTTCTACGCAAGTGATGATATACCTACCTATCACAACTTTTCAACTTCCTCCACTCTTTGGTTTGGTTTGGAAATGAGGAAAATATGTACACATATGCTTCCTTGACAACGTCCCAAGGGTACTTTGAACTTAATTTATCAGTGAAGAATGTGTCACTTTGAATTGATGTAGAAAGCCTTTTCAACTCTATGAGCATTTTAGCACATATATATGATTTCCGTGTATTTTTCTTAATCAACAAAATCTAGGTATGTGGGGGACCTGAATTCTGTACTTTGGTCCTCGATAATCTAAAAGGTGTTAATGTGATGAATGCGTAGTTACAAAACGAATCCAGTATGCTCATTACTATTGAGACTTTGGTTGGTAAGAGAGCTGACTATTATCCCAGGGGTCGTGGGTTCTATTCCTGTGCTTCATCTACTATGTACCTCCGTTCCACTTCTACCCTTCCCACCAATCAAAAAGTGACTTGTAATATATGTACATATCTCTAAAGGTGAAGCTTACACGGCGAGAGACTGGCTCTCCAGAGACCAAAAAATTGGTCAGACCCAGAGATCCGTATAAGCTACACGGCGAGATACTTTGGCCGCCTCCAGAGACCAAAAAATTGGAGATCGCGTGTATACAGTTCGGAAATGCAAAAAATCTCTCTAAAGCAAACGAATTTTTTGGTCTCCATTTTCCCGTCGTGTATTTTAAAACAAACAAGTCTCCAGGTTCGGTCTCCGAAGTTTGTTCATTTGTCATCTCCAGGTCTCCAGATACTATTTGTGTGTTCTGGGTGTAGGTCTACTCGGAAAGAAAAAGGAATAAATGAAAGTGAGTTTGACAAATTGTTACAAAGAAATTAATAATATAATGGATTTAGGGCAGAAAATTTGTTTCGTAAAAAAAAATGTTGTGTTCATACCGTAAAATTTGTACAAGAAGTATATATTTTTTAAGCTTTTTCACTTTTCCCATAACATAAAAATATTAAAAACTTTTGAGATATATAATCCTTTCTAACAATCTCTTGCTTGACAATTAACAAAGATCTGTGGAGATCACTAGAGACCAAACTTTAAATTTCGTGTAGGTATCCACTTCACTTCGGAGACGGGTCTCTGGAGACTATTTTATTATGATGTCCGAACCGAAGACCTAATTTTTTTTGTCTCCAGAGACCGTGTAAACATTTCGGAGATTTTAGTCTCTGTAAACCGAAGACTGCAGACCCAAAATCTCTCACCGTGTATCTTTACCTTAAGAGTATCTTGATTTAGTTTGCTACAAATGTAAAATGCTACAAAATTTTAGATGTATTCTTTTGTGCATGCTATAAATTTTAGCTATGTTCTTTTGTGTACGCTGTCAAGTTGATTGAACTACTCATACAAAAGAACGCCTCACACAACCAATGAACTATATTTTTAAATACTAAGTTTTCCACATATGTCAAAAACATTAATTAAACATTATTAATTTGAGTAAGTTTCAGAAAAGAAAAAGGAAGCGAGGTCATATAAATAACCAATGCATTTTTTAATGATTTTAGCGACCCCTTTTGACCAATAGAACTATATTCAGTCGTGCAGTGCAATATTGCACTACACATTCTACAGTGTAGCTTGCACTCCCAAATGTATGATTGCACCAGTGCGCGAGACACAAAAGAACACAGCTAATATCTAAGTGCACAGTAAAAAAATTTCACAATTGTTGCCACAAAGCTTAGGTATTTTTCCCTAAAATGTAGGGAATACTCCCTAAACTTTGTGGCAACAATTTGTGCATTTTTTATAGTGTGTGCCCAGCGATTTTCGTAGCACGGGTTCCCATAATAAAATCACTTTATATATTTTTTTATGTATTATTCTGTAATTGGTATGTGGCAAAACCCAAAACAGCGGATTCTGTCGGAGCGATTTTTTTTTATTTCCATGCGAAAAGTAATTTGTTGTTTTTCTGCGTTAAGTGTATTACAATGGAAGACTGCTTAATATGTAAAAGAAAAAAGATATTCTGAAAAAAGGCAGGCTAATAGTAAGTGAAGAATAATTTCTTAAAATGTGTAAGCAATATAAAAAAATAAAAGAAAGTAAGAAGATTCTCCTTATAGAAAGAAATTCAGTTCAGAAAACTGTCTCGAACTTCGTAGTCTCGCGAAGATGAAATAAACATGCCTCACCTTATTGCTATTTAAGTATGCCAGATATCACGTAGAATGCAGCCATAATTTTTGCCAGTAACGAAGTTGATGAATCAGTTGAAAGAAGAATACAGGCCCAACATTAAATCAGTTAAAAGATACTTTGCTACAAGCTATGGGGATAGTATTTGAATTCTTAATTCCCCAAGAGAACAACCGACACTATAATCGGTTTCCGAAATACCGGTTGTAAGCTAGTTTTGCGAAAGTTCTACAAGAGGATAGAATACTGTAGAATACTGTACGTGAAATATTTGATAATATATTGCCAACTTTATTCGATCTTCTGTGGTTGAATCTATACCAAAAATCTACATAAAGTGGAGTACCTGTATGGAACTGCAAGGAGCATTTTTGAAAAATCAGAAAACATGTTGTTTCAATTTATGAATGCCGCCTTCAAATTACGATACTACAAATCTTAACTTCACTCTTATGAACTGTCAAGAAATGTAAGAAAAATTATAAGAAAATTGTTTCGTGACATTTGAACAGATATTATATTGGAAACTCGCGAATCATTACTAACGCTGATTTTTCCTTGGAGGAAGAAATCAGAAGTCAATAAAACACGCCTAAAGCTCTATCTCAACAGCGATGGAAGGAAAAAGAGTTTACTTGTAACCTTATTCGATACGATCAACATAACAACTTTTGAATCACTGAACTGCGATCGTACCGTAAAATTCCGAAATACTTTTTTTACTCCGAACTGTGCGAATATGGAATAGTGTATCATCCCATATCTTTCCTCGAGATCACAATGTGCATGCTCAGGAGTGATAATTTATATTCATCAACATTTGAGTCATTCTCACCATGTCATCTGATTCCTTGGCGTATTTTAATCCTGTCTTTCTGAGCTTTAAGTCATCAGGGGTGGATTAACTATATGGCGGGATTGGGCGCTCGCCCGGGGTGAAGAAACAAAGGGGCGAAATCCAAAATAGAAAGTAAAAAATTATTTAAAAAAAAAAATTAAAAATTAATCAGATTAGGGACCGGATTCTATAACACGGAGAATTGTGGAATTTGCCAAATAATTCTCCACTTGGAATTCTGTAACTTGGCGAATTTGTTTTGAGAATTACCAAATTCGCTACTCCCCTTGTTAAAATTCTCCGATGTTTTGCAAGTGGAAAAATAAGAAGAAGAACTCTCAACTGAGCATTTTGTTGAAGGTAGGTAACCTACGAATTTTCAAATTAACCGGTGGGAATTGCAATCTCTCTTTTCGCATTTCTCTCACATTTTCCCTAATTCTCAAACTATGTTCGTGAATTGGGAATGGAGAATTAGGGAGTTTAATCGGAGAAAACGAATATTCTCATCTCCCAAATTCCCAAATTCTCCGTAGTTACAGAATCCCGCCCCGAGGTGATAATACCGCAAAATAACATCCAATGAAATTTAACATATGGGAATAATTAACTGTTCTGAGACAGCCCTGCGTTCCATTGCATGCTTTAGGGCTAACACAAGCGTTTTGTTCATACTTTATGAGAGATTGCATATTTCAATTTCAATTTCAATTCATTTATTTCCTGGGAGCTGATGCTACAAGATTTACAATCTTTTTCAAACATCGAACAAAATGGCAAGAGAGCAAAATAAAACTAAACCTAACTTAAATTAAGCTAATACTGAAATATCGAAAATACATATTTAATTAAAAATAATATTAAAGAGATTTGAAAAAGAATAAAAGAATGAAAGATGAAAAAACAGAAAAAAAAGAAAAGAAAAGAAAAAAAGAGCTGCGCGTACAGGTCACCGAAAGCCAATGTCAACTATGCCAAGATAGAAATTAGGAGTCGTTTGAAGTTGCCGAGGGAGTTAGTTGTCTGGATGTGATGAGAGAGATAGTTGTCTGGATGTGATGAGGAAGCGAGTTCCAGATTCTAGTCAGTTGAACAATGCAAGATCCGTCGAATATGGAGGTTTGGAACCGTGGAAGTAGCAGTTTGAGCCCCCTAGTAAAGTTTAAGGGTTGAAAGAAGGTACTCAAATAGACCGGTTGGGAAGAACGAAGCAAGTTAAACGGGAACACTACAGCTACCTGCTTCAAACCTATATCAAGCGAGCAGCCCAGCAAGGTGAAATTAAGGTGAGATACATGATCAAACCTCCTCAGACCAAAGACAAATCTAGTACAGTCGTTGAAAGCGACATTCATTTTCCTTGAACAGTGCATATGCCGAGCCGCGATGTAACGTTCTCCCTCCAATCATCAGTGGCGAATTAAATTAAGTAACTTTCATAAACAATATACAGGAAAAGTTCAGCATGTTGGAAAAACCAAGATAATCTTTACCATTTCTTGAAATGACAAGCGAAATCTGGGTTTATATTAAAGATGCTGAAGTTCGCTGCATTTCGAACCAGATTCAATTCAGATTGAAAACATTGAAGCCGATTATTGCTGTTCTGATTTTGACCAATTTGATCCTGCAACGTGGAACGTTAGCGACAGTTTTATTGATAAGATTATAAAATTATATTCAGCTCAAGATTTAGATCAGCTTGACTTCAAAAATTCAAATAGAGTTTATGAACATGAATCCAGATATGCAACATATGATTGGCTCATGGATTCCAAGGTATACTGCTTACCGTGCAAATTATTTAACAGCCGGAATACTCAGAATGTGTATGCATCGCTTAACGATCGCTTAACTACAAAAATAATATCACTACAAACTTCTAAGAAGAGGACACAAGGCAGGATGGACACTACTCTATAAAACAAAGCTTGATTGAAGAAGATTACTGGAAAAATGTTTTAAAGAGATTTCTAGCAGCAGTGAAATTTTTATCTCAACAAGACCGGGCATTGAAAGGAACGATAGAACATTTGACTGATGAAGGATCAGGAAATTATTTAGCCACGTTGGAGTTAATTTCCCAGTTGGATCCTTTTTTGAAAAATCATCTAGAGTTAAAGGCCAACCCAGGAAGAGGAAATGTATCTTATATTTCAGAATGGTAAAGTGGTTGAACGTTGTCTTAAATTCATTAGCAGAGTCGGGCACAAAACTTCGGGCATGGAGGAAACTATTCTAAACACTTTAAGAGAACTAAAAATATTTTTGATTTGTAATGGTCAAGATGCCAACCTAAATTTGGGAGAACTTCTACAAAGTTTAAAATCTGAAAAACTGATCTCGACTTTTCCTAATATCGAGGTAGTACTGAAAATTAATCTCAGCCTTCCATCTACCAACGCCGCTGGAGAAGGCCTTTTTCCACATGAAGCAGGATTAACGATTATGAATGTTTCTCATGAAATATTGAATTCTATTTCTGAGGATGAAATTATAAATAGATTTGTATCATTAAAACAAACAAAAAATTGTTAAGCTGCATAAGCATTTTTTCGAATGTTCACTTTTAGTTCATATTCAAATCTATAGTTTTGTATCAGTATTAGTCACAAATATAGTCTTGAATTTCGTAATAAAAAACCTAATTATTTTTTTTTCCCCTCAGGAATTTTCATATTAAAAGATTGAAGGGATGGTCCGGGAAAGGGCGAAATGGTTTTGATCGCCCAGGGGCGAAAAAGGTCTTCTTTGAGTCATACTAAAAATGCGTATATGACGGCGAAAAATTCCTCATTCAAAATCAACCTCTTCCCATATAAATTTCAGTGAGTCCAGTACAAAAAAAAATAGAAACAACCTCTATCTACCCAGAAGAAATGAATCTGAAGTGGCATCAATTTTTTAGCATTACTATTTACATCTGGGTATAGATATTTGTTTGTGGTAATATTATTCAGGATGGAGTCAAATAATGTCCATTCACGCAATACAATCATCCTCTGTCATTTTACATTACATGTACATATACATATGTAGCAGCAAGGTTAAAAAATCTATTTTAAAAAAGAATAATTTATCCTCATAAATAAATCTAATTCTTAATTAAAGTGAGAAATTATCGATAAATCAATCTTCCTGTCAACATCCCCGCGTAAACATATTTAAAATCAATCAAATGGAATGCGGACAGACTGGTAGACTCCTTTTTAATAATTTCTCGTACATTTTTTGTTGTCTTAGTCGTAAAATTCTATCTCTCCAAACACCATTGACTGACCTCAATAGCAAAATATCTTTCGCCTTACTCCATTATGAAAGTTATTTATATTCCTGATCTAAAAAACTTTTATCTTATGGAAATTCTTCCCAAGACCGTCATCGCTTTCAACGAATGGAAAAAAATTCATAATAACACAAGTAAAATTTCTCGGGCTTTTGTTGAGTACTACTTGCTTATTATGCATGGTAAATGATAAAGGTAAAATCGTTAACGTCTATTCTATTTCAGAAGTATCCTACTAAAGTGTTTTTGAAAAAACCAGAACAATTTCTCGTTTATATGCGTCATCCAAATGCATTATATTACTTAATATGGCCGGCCAACAAAATAAAAAGAAAATTTCATGTTTTAATGCAAATGGTAGGATAAGCATCACACTTAACTTCAATTTTAAGTGTAAGTATACTTTCAGCATGACGTAAAACGCCCACGCTACATGCAATTTTATGTATCTGCATATTATAGGAAGAACGCACGCAAATGAAATCATTGGGTGGACTTGGGCCATTGTATGATACACATGCGCTACGGAATGTTGGGGGATGAAAAAGTCATCGCATGAACGATTAGTTTTACCTTATCTTATAGTGCATAGATATTTGTAAGGGTAATTTTTAAAGTACTAAATTATACTATAAAGTAACCTTCATGGTGTAAATGATGTAGATGATTTGTGGAAACGACATTATGATTGAGCGCATTGTTACCTGCCTTGAATATTACACTGAAATCGAATCTAATGGTGGGGGCTTATTAAAAAAAAACTCGTTTCATATAAATGAGGAAAAGATGAAGAGACCAGTTTTCCCAATCTTCAGTTTTTATACTGAGTAGGAGAATGTCGTCAGGGTACGCCACCCTTTTGACTTTTGCCCATAACTTCCATTTAAGGAAGAATTTGATCAATCCAAGCACGTCCTTGGAAAGGTTTAGGAAAAAGGAACAGTTTCGTTGAACATCGCAAATTGATTGGGTGAAAAAAAGGCATTTAAAAAAAAGCTAAATGCTATCAGCCCGTGCTGTGTTGGCCCATCGCTGACAATCAACAAAATATGTGCTGAAAAGATTGAATATGACCTGGAAAAATTAATTAAATGAAATAAAAAACTGAATTTGTTGCATTCTTTTTGTTTTTTTCTTCAATTCAACATAATTTTAATGGCACATTACACGTAATAGCATTTCCGGCAACTGTAATAGCTCATCGTTATATTGACGCACTTCAAATGTACTTCTGTCTTGCATTGTCCAAAGAGGACTTTTTCTGCGCTTTTTTTGGACGGGCATCTTCCTTTAGCTGGTGTTTTTTTGCCGGACTTCATTGGAATTGATGCTGCACGATTTTTGGGCGTCTTCGAAGCACACAATTACGGTGGTCCAACCCTGACTAGTGGTACAACTTTGACGACAAGCGCCATTTCTACATGGCATCACACCGCACATGTTACAGGTTGAATTTTCCTCTTAATTCATTCAAATACTTACCTTAACGTTTGCATATTTTCTCCTCACTTTATGCCCGTATTCACTGCTGCTAAAAGAAACTTTTTTTGAAATTTCAAACAACTGAGTGCACAACACATACATACTTTGTGTTCACGCTCCAAATCTGTAATGTCATGAAATATTCGCTGTCATTGAGATAAGTTTTACCGTGCTCGCACAATGGTGGCGCTAGTGTTCAAAATAAAATCGCAATTGGCCAATCTAAGCGACAGGCCAACCCTAACGACATTCTTCTACCTATTTTTTTTTAATTTAAAGAGTTGCGCAAAGATAGGGATTCGAAGATGCTTATCTAAACTCAAATCATCTCACCCAGATTTGAACCCAAGACAAATTATTTGTTAGCCTTGATGGTTAATCAAAATTAAAAATGATTTCCCTTTGGAACATCTTAGGACAACATTTCATCAATCGTGAAATTGTTACATACAAACGTAGCCAAATGTGTCGTAAGATTTCCTGAAATAAATCGACCATTATCCTCCATGTCTCTTTGACATAATAATTAAAACAGAGATGTGTATACATCTCGAATCGGTACTAAAACGTTTTATTGCCCGCATTAATGCTGGAAAACTTTTCTTTTCTCCGGTAAATTCAAGTTTAATCTATAAGATTCAGATGATAAGAGTTCAAAGACGACCGGATGAGCAGTTGCATCTAAAATTTTGCATTCAGTCAATCAAACATGGGGGGTTAAGAAAAATTATTATTGTTTGGGAATGTTTTTTCGATCAAATAAATAAATAAACATATAATGGAAACTTTTTTGCTGCCATATTATGGCGAAAACAAAATGTCATTAAAATTAAAGCTTCAACAAAATAAAAACTCAAAATAAACTATCGCATTTAAACGAATGAAAACAAAATTAATGTAATAAAAATTCCGGTCTAATTTCCGGACTTAGGTAACCCAAAAGAAAATGTCTGGAATGTTGAAAACCAAAAGGTCAAAAGTCTTTGTAAATTTAAAAACTGATAAACTATATAAAGTAGTTAAAGCAGTCGAAGGTGAATGAGATATCATTTTAATGTAGATAGCTGATAACATTATTAATTTTATTCAGAACAGATGTAATGAAGTTATAAGAAATTCATATGTAAATAATGAATTTTTTTTTTTTTTTTTGTAAATATCAAACAAAAAAAATTAAATAAAGGTGAAGGAATGTCGTAGTGTCGGTATCTTTACCTACTGGAATTAATACACGGTAAAAAATATGGGTTGAATTTTTAATCCAACGAAAGTATTAAGCTGAATTTGTAACCCTTCGGTCTTAAATTTTTGTATATTCCGAAGTATTAAAGATATATTTAATAAAATTGGAATTAACAGTTACACAACAATGTATTAACTTATTTTTGTTCGACCTAAAACTGTAGTCATACAGATACAATATGCGTATAACTTGTGTTCAGGAATTTATTACATTTTCTTGTTAAGAGATTGATTTTAATCGACTAGGAATTAAAACTAAATTTCTTTATTAAAATCTGTTCATCCCGGATCACATTTCAACTCTGCATGGAATAAAAATTAACAAATTAACTATCGGTGTATTAAAGTTTAACTATGTAAGATTGAATTTTATTCTTCCCAGCAAACATTTGGATGAAAAATCTTCAGGGCGATATGTGGATGATATTGCCAAAATATCTTCCCGCGAAATTAAAGCAAATACTGTGAAATGATTTCGTCCTTGTCTTGCGTAGACGAAAAGAAGATGAAATCACAAGCAATTTTATTTTCTGATTTTAAATGTGGAAGCAAGAAGGCAAGAGTTTCGCTTATTTGTCATCTCTTGATACACGAATTTATCATTTGGAAGAACGCGTCATTAGACTCCATGACAGTATTTAATTTGTGAGTTCTCTAGTGATTTTAATTCCACCAATTCATATTAAAAAAAAATTTAATTAAATAAATATATACTTATTTTAAATAAATATCTTCTTTATTCCCTTACTACAAATTCCAAAGAATTTATTTCGACGAGTCTTGAACGATTTGCTTAGACGATAAGAAAGCGAATCATCTTGAAGAAACGAATACGTTTCTTATACATGATATGAAAATAGCTCGCCATGTTGACAAATTACTTTAATGTATCGCATTCCTTTCTTCAAGATGTTTTGCCTTCGGGGTAACAGTTTCTCCCGTTGGAAGTTAAGAATGCAATACGAATATGATTATCATCCACGAGATATTTTATCGTCCAGGTAATAAGAAAGTAAATCTTCTGCGTTTCGCCATGTTTGCTGGGTTATTGAGAATAAAAAGTAACTTGCTTGTATTAAAGTTTAATCTTCACTTGGTTTCGTTTAGGTACACGTGACGCGTCATTTTCATTGTGTGGCTTTAAAGGAGTGTTAAATTTAAATGTGCAGTAGAAGTTCCTTAAATATAACAATTATAACAATGGTATCTTGTCGAGAGGACACTTTGTTAGAAGTTAATTTTTTGAAGAAAGGATTAATAAAACTTGTCAAGTTAACAATGAAGGAGAGTTGAATTGCAGAGCGATGACATTTTCACATCAGGTTAGTTTGAGTACAGATGTGTGTGAAATAAACGTATTTTATACTCTCAATATTTTCTCATATTCCAGATTGAATATGCACCGGATGAAACGTTCTATTTTACGGATAGAGATGGTGCGACCATCGAAGACGAAGACTTAGGTTTATATGTAAATCGATTTAAGTGCTGTAATTATTTCCATATTAATTTGCACAGGAGTACAGATACTCCATCAAAAGGTCTATATAATAGACTTTAAATAGTGATTCAGAGTTCAAGGTTATACAGTAACCCCTTCATCCTTCCACAGAAGCTAATCAGGCCGGAATTGTTGTAAAAAACAGGTAAGAAAATCCGAAATTTTCTGCTTAGACAACCATAATGCTTGAGGGGCGAGTAGTACGGGGCTGGTTGATCAGTCGTTGGAAAGGCCATGAAGTTCTGCATACAATGAACGCTTAAATGTGACAGTACCCCCAGTACTTTTCAAGATACAGGGTGATTTGTGAAAAACTAGCTCTTTTTTTAATCACCCTGTAATTCCTAAAAGGTTGATATGCCCCCCCCCCACCTCTGCTATACAATTTTTTTTTGTCTAGGGGAGTACTATCACCTCCTGCTCTATTGACCTCCTAGTGGGAAACACCCTGTATATGTATAAATTTTAGATTTTTGAATTCCATCGAACAATAATAAAACCCCGAAAAAAAAGTTCAGAAAAATATTATTCATTTCATGAAAAACAAAAATCGTAAAAATGTGCATTTTTTAAGGCAATAACAACTACATATTTTGTAACTATGGCAGATGAAAATTCTTAAACTAATTTTAATTAATTTACAGTTATCTATAAATAATATTTCAACTTAGAAATAAACTGTATTTTCACTCAAATTAACTAAGATTCATAGTAACCTTATCGGCCACCCTTCTACGGCCTTATGGCAGAAACGCATCCAGGCCTCGAGGCTTCCTCGCGGCGTTGTCACAATTGTCAACACGGATTTTTAAATGATCCAACACAAAACTCAAGGCCTAGCCGCAAGGCGCGCTTTGCTGAATGTTGGAAATTTTTCTCTCTCAGGCCTACTTCTGTCAACAGATATACTATCAAAATTACAATGACAGCACCGAGCCCGGTGATATCATTTTATTTTCAATTCTCTGAGGAAAGCCTTGAGATGAGCAGCAAGGAAGCCTGAGAGAGGTCAGGCCTGAGGCTTGCTTGGATGTGTTTCTGCCTTTACACAAAGGCACCTAGCACGAGAAATATTGTCCAAAACAGAAAAGGCTTACCAGCTACAATAGCAGAACCATCCTGAACTAAGGCACGCGAAGAACTTAATCAACTTTTCATACACCAGATCAGTCTATTCACTAGCATACTTACTGGCCATTGTCTATTTTGGTATATACTTACAAAAATATGCAAACCACAGACCATAATTGGCGATTCTGTATCGAATAGGTACAATTTTCAGAGCACGTACTTGCTCATCAAAGACTCCAACGTCTGGGTAAGGATTTTGTAAACTCTTTAGACGTCTGGAAAACTGACGCTAATGAGGTAATAAACATCCTAAAAAGGGCGAACGTGGACTGAACCTAACACGCAGGAGCATACCGGAAAATATCTTTAAGCCGCAGTGTTGGATCTCCAACGCCCACCTCTACTTGTATAATAAATTAATAATAACCTTATAATAATAATAATCTCTTAATTATTTCTAAACTTATCCGTATTATATCTAATATGAAAACACACCTCTTTATCGTTTAGCTCTGATCAATGCGCATGACTTTAAAAGTTGATTCAAACTGATTGCGCCGCTACTTTCGATCTTTTACAAAACTACAACAGATTCATATGTAGATGGATTTTTAGAGATTAGTGAAATTTTACAACACTGTAGCCTATTTAAGCAATTATGGAATCTGTTATAGTTTTCAATTATCAAAATTTCTAATGTAGGAGAGCCCGGGGCATAATGACGAACAGAGCATAGTGACGAATGAATATTGCCTAACAGCTTTATTCTAAACTCTCTGTATGATACCCAGAATGCAGGGTTAACTAAATTAATTAGTCGATGTTTGTTCTACAAAAAAAGCATACGAATTATGCAATTAGAACGCGCAAAAGTTTCAGCTTTGCAAATAATTGTGTTTGAGGAAATATTTTAGGCATTTTGATTTGAATAAAGAGTGACAATGGACCATAGATGGTCTAAGTGTGGCTGATCGTAGACCTCCTTACGATGGCCGCCACTCTAACCTAAGTCAGGTACATTTATGGTATGCAGTTTGTCTGGATAATGATATTAGTTTTAGACTAATGTGTGGTGGGGCATAATGACCAGTGGTTTTCGCGAGACATAATGACTAACTTTTTACGGGGCATAATGATTAATTTTTTTTACGGGGCAATATCATTTTTCGATTTTCACATTCTGGTAGACTCAACAAAGAGCTGATATAAAAGACATAATTTTACGCTAAAAGAAAATTCTTTGTCAAGGAAAATGACTCTAACAATTAGTGTGTTTAGCATTGCGCAAACTGTGAATTTTTCAGTTTTTCGGACGTTGGTTGCTCAAAGACCGTGAAATCAGCATGTTGTAAAAACAATATTTTTTCGAGTTCTATGAATATAAATGAAATTTTGGAATGTCAACCTATTTATCCTAAAACTTCCAAAATCGGGGAATTATTTTAAATGTAAAATATTCGATGTTTTCAGTTTGCATTTTTCGAATTCGAAACTCAAGGTGTTTCTCATTTTAGAATGTATAATTTTATTGTAAAAACCATTATGGTCATTAATTAATAATAATATGTGTTCATAAAAAAAGATGTTATTTCATGTATTAAATATAATTCGTTATTATGCCCCAAGCCCTTCGTCATTATGCCATGTATGTGGGGCACAGTGACGAACTGGTCATCACTCAACAGCGCACTTCAGAAGGATACTAGACGGTAATTATCTGTAACACATGTTCCTGATTGACCCTACTTGGTATTGATATATTCAAAACTTCAAGAAATCGATTCAGGGATTTAAAAAATAAAATCTAGAGAAAAATCTTTCGTCATTATACCCAGGGCTCCTTTATGAAAATTCTACTAACTCTGTGAAATAATACTTCTCCCAATATAATTAATAGTAAGACTTGGTAGTATACTGATTAAATACGTTTGTAATATTTTCAGATTACTCTAGTCAAAATTATTACAAATTACGAAACATTATGTGTTCCATTTTACCGCACCTTCCTCTAAAATAAGAAAAAATAAAAATTATAGTATATTTCTTTATTCCCGAAAGCCAGATAGACAAATTAGTGAGATTAAGATAAACATTTATCTGGAATGCATTAATGCTTCACTGACTTTAGATAAAAGAAAATAGTGCCGATATCTATTAAGCCAGCAATGTTTCTCAATTAGAGATAAAGATAATTTTGGCATTCATCCACATTGCGACACATGGTTATGGAATATTTTTTATTTATATACTACCATAAATAAATTTATGTACTAAGATATCAGAAAAGTAACGTCTGCATTTTATTAATATAATAAAAAACAAAAACTACGTTTTATTGAACTACGCCGTATCTTACATTTTCGAACTACAAATACATAATATCTATATAACCCGACGCACGACCCTGAAAATATCTTCTCACACTTGTATCTAATATTTAAGATACATATGCCTGTATATGTATGTGTAAAATATATAAGGAATCTTATGAGCATACATATGTATATACATCAATATGTTACTCACATAATTCATAAATAAGCATCGAGTACAAGGTAATTAAACTTTTTCCACGACAATTTGTAAACAAATTGTAGGAAAATATGAATCGCTAATTGGCTCTTGTAATTTCAACTGAACCGTAAACTAACCTACTTAACAAATTACGCAGGATAAAATCTCACAGCCCCATCATAACAAAATATTGCGTAGAACGGAAGTACCTAGGTATACATAACAGAGATCTGTGGATTTTTTTAAAGTCGACATAAAACGGCCTCCCACCCAATCTTTAGACTGAAATACATACATACATACATAGTTAAAGCACACATAAAATTTATTTATTTCAAATTAAATTCGATTTATGTACTTATTAATAAATAAGCAAAAATAACAACTTTCAGTGTACGTGACTATGATATGTATCACGTTCGTCGTTCTTAATTTAGATATTGAATACGTAAAAAAATCGAACACAATTTCTAAAAATTCCTCAAAGGATTTACAGTCTTTCCTTGAACGTAAAAAGAAAATATTTTAATTAGAATGCACTCGTCTGGTCGAAAAAATTATTAGCATCCAAATATTGATTTCATATTATCACAGAACAATCACATTGTTAACACTAGTCGTAGGTTTGGCTAATTAATTGAGAGAAATTTCGAAGAAAAATTAAAGTAAATTGAAGCAACACAACGATGACAACATTTCTCTGGTATTTTTAAAGGATCTGATGGGTGGAAAATTCCACAGTATGACAACATTTGTAAATCGATTGAATTTAAATTTATAAATAAAAAAAGATACGATTGAACATACTATGTACATACACAATATACTATACATAAGAGTGGTGTGTATGAGAATTATCACGTACTTTCTTTTCTTTTTTCCTTTTCTCTTCTGCTTACAAATGAACCTCACTAAAAATCACCTTCAAATTTATTGTTATTAAAACTTCCGCAATTATTTCCGGCGTATTGAAATATTTAGAAAACACTTTAGCTGACATTATATTTTAAAAACAATATGCAAAATTAACATCACAAAACAACACTTTTCACAAAATTTATCCACACCAAACTGTGCTGTGCTTAGATGAACAGGGAACAAATCTGAATTTCAGACGAGATCCTATCCAACTACGTCAAAAAATATTCTTTCCACGATGAGAGAGGAAAATAATCCTTCGAAAGCTTTTGAAAAGCCTTCTTCATGCTTGTTTAAATGTCCTTGACTGCTATATAAGGAGAGAAAGCTTCATCCTAACTATAACGACGAAATACATATCTATTCGCATCCTATGTATAATACTCAAGAGTGTTTACTCCGAATCTTTTCTGAGCTTACAAACTGAAACATGTGCTCCGCCTTCCATGTGACACGTCACGTAACTTTTTCTATAAGAAGGAAGATTTTACTTCATAACGAGAGCATGTGTAGTAGGTATGTTTTCTTTTAAGAAATAAACGCATTTTAGGTTGAATGATGATTTTTTTTTTTTTTTTTAAGAAATTAATGTCAGTGTCTGTCGGATCGCTTCTATAACATTAAGCGCTGATTTGAGATTTTTTTTTAACAATCATCACACATCAGAATAATTGTTCAGTATTTTGTTAATTGAAAAATCTATGCACATTGATACAGTTGCGTTGGTATGGTATTTTTACGCAATATACTTTTAAATTAGAATTTAAAATTCAAATTGAGTCCTTTTGCATTATTGTTTATTTATACTATAGATGGCACAAGAACTAGATGTCGCATGGCATACTAGAGCAGAGTACTATACAGATAGTGAAATGGGTATATAATATTATTATATTATATATTATAATAGCAGTTTTGTATAGATTTATCGACTTCCTCATCACATCAGATACGAAAAAATATGAGTCACTCGACATATACATCATTTCAAATGTTGTGGTCCATTCCGGTCATATAAATTTTGTATACTTCTTTGGTACTGCTTGCGACATCTACATAGTTCTTGTCCATCTATGGCTTATACCTACTCACGAGAGTTTGTTACGAAATTACACTTTTCTATCCCATTCCCATATGTTGTCTAGTCTTAGGATTCTGGTAGTCCTAGGATCGGACGACACCACAAGAGATATACATTGTAATTTATAAATATACTTAGATAAATTTTCCCCATAGACGCAAATCACAATATACCAATCGGCCAACAAAAAACAAGAAGAAAAATGTTGTGATGCAATTTAACATCTGATGAGCAACTTCTGCGGATTACATATTAACAATAGTATGATGATGTCCTAGTAATGACAAAAACCTGGCCTTAACAAATGAAACACCCTCCATATGGCACTAATATGGTGACGTCCAATACGGCAACTAAAGATACCAGTCGTCAGAAAACCACAAATCACCGTTCAAGACAATTAAAGTGGGTGTGCCTCAGGGTTATATCCTAGGCTCAACACTTGTAATGCTATATACTTCAGACTAACCTTCAAATGAGAATGGGACTGCACTTCTTTATGCCTATCGTCGGTGATTCAATTTCGCGGTTAATGATAACGTAGGTAAAAAACTACAATTTGTTTTGTCAATTTAATGTTTAAAATCCAAAAATATTATATTTTAATGCTCGCTGAAAACTTTAATGTATTTTTAACTTACAGAGTAGAGACATTAGCAGTATCGCGGTTTTATAGTATCACCGACAATATGAATCTCTCACTTACACCCAATCACGCTGTCACAAAAATTCGCTTCGAATGAATCTGCTTCTTAAAAAAAATTTTTACATTTTTTTAATAAATAAAAAAATTGTTTTTTTATTTTTCTCAAACTTTTCATTTCTTTCTTCTTTTTTCATTTTTTCATTTGTTTTTCAAATCACCCAATTTCGCTATTTGGGACCTGTTGATGATTCAAACCAAGACTTGAAACTTGTCACCGAAAATTAATGAGTTGAGTGATGAAATAACAAATTAGAACATTTTTTAGCTTTTGCTATATACCGGAGAGTCCCCAAAAAATTCTTTCTTGAACAAAATTAAGTTTTATATTAAGTAATTATTCCAACCCCCCCCCCCCCTTCAAAAATACTGGTGTTCTGATAATCTTAAGCTTGCTTTCTTGTCTTCCAACCAGAAATAAGACTTTATATACCTAAGATGACTACGATTCCTTAAACAAAAACTCTCAGCATTGTATATGGCGCTGTGCCGTTGTGGGGCATACCGTGGTCTGATGAAATCGAATGTAGCTGCCTACAGATTTGGACTCCGGCTTCACATACACACATGCAATTATTACTCAGCTCAGAGTTAGTGAGCATAAAATAGTAAAGTTAACTTGTAATCAAAACTATTTTATTGTTTTGCTATATAGTAAGTGTAGCCTTTGGGAAGGTAAGGAGCCAAGCTTTAAATTACTAGAAGATTATTTTCCTGTATGGATACTAGTTTAGGATCTATAGCAGAGGTGGCCAAAGTGTCGACCGCGTATAACTAATCCTAGTCGCCCGCCTGTCCTATAGATGTACCTTCACATCTCGACATGAATTCCAATAACGGATGAGAAATTCTTTAAAAAATTATCACTTGGTAAGAGACTCGATGATTCTTTAGTTTTCCTTAATCTTTCTAAATTCTTTTTTGGAATATTTCTTAATTTTTTTTCGAATTTTTCTTAATTTTTTTTTAAATGTTCTCCCTCATGCCTTTACAAATGTAGAACGGGGATATGCTGAGCAATTAACATTAATAAAACCAAAATAAGACATGAACGCAGCACCGATCGCACAGAATTCTTCATTCTTTTCGATATTTTTTCTTAATTTATTTATCATTTCATTCCCATTCAATGATGAAATAAACATGGAAGAAAAGTTAATAAAATTAAAAGGATTTTTGCACGTGGACTAGTTGAGAATGAAATTCTTAACTTAAAACTCGATATATTTTTGAAATCAAGATTCTCGTCTCAAAATAATTATTGGAATTTGTGAAGAAAAATATCCATGTTTTTGAAGATATGCAGCATATTTAACAACCATTTTCGGTTCACTTATCTCTGCGAAACAAAATTGTCTACCATGAATGCAATTAAAACAAAACATCGCTCCTGTTTGACACATGACCATTTGGAAACATGTTTACGAACAACTGTAAGTAGATATAACATTGTTCCCATGAATAATAAGAAAATAAAAGATCATTTTGTTATAAACTGATTAGTTTGTGAGAAGGAATCATTATTTTCTCTTAATAAAATAACTTGATATTGAATATGCATTAGTATTATCTACGGTTGTTTTAATTTAAACTTATTTTTGGCTTTAAATTACTACTTTTCTTATGATCACTTAACACATACGATGTTGGTAGACCGCCCCCCCTATAATTGATCAAAACTTTGGCCATCCCTGATCTATAGCTTATATAAAATCAATGGGTCATAGATAACTTCATAAGTTCTTACTTTCATTCCAAAGTACTCTTCAGTGCATTAAAAATTTCTGGCACACACACAGACAGTATACGCGAAAAATAGGAATTTTCGTATTAAAACATTAAAAAGGAGTTGTCCGATTTTGAACTTAAATATATGTACTCCCAAGCAGAGAAATAGCACACCCTTCAAATCTCGCAATTTAAAAAAAAGCAACAATAGACCAAATTGTACGTGCTAATGATACTTTAAAATAGATACAATTTTTCTTGATTTACGACAGAATCGCAGGCAAAAATACCGAAAGTGCAAAAAGTGAAATGAAGGAAGTGTACTTCAAAAATCACAGCTTTAATGAAAAGAATTAGAAAAGCAGTGTTAAATATACTAAAAGATCCAGAAAGTTAGTTGGGGCATAAAACAGATCTCTCGTAAATTTTCCGTTCTACACAACGGAGAAAAGCGGAAAATCCTCAGAATTGCATTAAATTCCACCCTCACCGCTGAAGAAATTATAGAATAATTAATATCATTCGGTGTGTTTTAAAAATTTCAGATAATTTTAACAAAAAATTGAAGGAAATCTTTTCTAAACAAGCAAACAAACATAATGAAGTAAGATTGAATTTCGCAGAAGAAAACATTCGTTGACTGAGACACTGACACATAGTGAACGACGGAGTCTATGACATTTCCCCAAAAGACGTTTGCCAAAAGGAGATTTGCACTAAAGACGTTTTACAAAAAGTTCATTTCACAAAAGAATATTTTACAAAAGCAATCTTTCCCAACTGAGACCAAAAACAAAAAAGTCGTTTGCCTAAAAGTTCGTTGCCTAAAAGATCTTTGGCTAAAAGATCTTTGTCAAATATGTTGCAAAAAATGAGGGGCGCACGCTTCATTTCTTGCAACATATCTGCCATTTGTAGAAACATGATTGCCTAAAACATATTTGCCTATAGCAAATAAAAATCACATTCTTCATAGTCGGATTTTTCCTCAGGATTATTTGGATGCGCTCATCTTTTAAGCAAACAAGAAAATTAGTGTTTGTGGACATCACGTCGATTCAGACTGAGTTTCAAAGCATCTCATGAGTTACACTTATCATTTATAATGGCAAACATTGCATTTCAGACCGTACGGTATACATAGGTAATTATTAAATTTTTCAATGTTTTGGGAAACGTCCATTTGGTAATGATCTTTTGGTAAAGATCTTTATTTGGCAATCATCTTTTTGAGAAATTACTAGTTTTGGGCAACAAACTTTGGGACACAATGGTCTGTTTGGGAAACAGAATTCAGTCAAATGGGATACACCCGAACGACGAGTAGAAGTTCAACTTTGATTATCTTTAACCAAAGCTCCATATTTTGCTGTAGACCTAAATTCTGATAAGTTAAATGGATTGTCCTTTTATTACACAATGTTGACACCATTTTCTCCAACCATCTTAAAGTTTGAGTGATGCAGTGTGATGCCGGAAGAATCTGCCAAAATATTATGGATCCTGTGTGAAATTTAATGAAAGGCGGCATGCAGATTCTCTTTAATATAAATGACACCATTTATTGTGCATTGCGGAATGAGGGTTTTTGTATCCGTAACACCTTTTTATCGTCATCAGTATGAAATTGAGGTTTTAAAATAATAAAATACACAGAGGTGGAAAGTAAGTTTTCTCCTCTATTCCGTCTACATGGCAATATTTAAAAACAAAAACTTTTTGTCTTTTCTTTCATTTAACATACCCATAACTCGATAAACATGTCATTCAATTTTGAAAGTATCGTTCGAAAACACCTTGCTTGAGTTTTAAAATCGAACTAAACAAGTTCCATTTGGAAGATCCATTCAATTACATTGCAAGCAACTTTACTTTGAACTAAAATAAACTGCCATTGCACGTACAAAAATGATTACTTAACAAATGTTTTCTAAAAATAAAAACTTGTTTTCGCACTTTAACTACCAATTAATTCATTGTTCAGGTCATAATTATACAATAAATCAGCAGAAATTGCCACTTATCCATTTAAATAATGGCATATGACGCAAAAATTTCGTTTCTACTGAATCAAATATAATATGGAGGTACTTGAACCCAACAGGGCTCAGCTCCGAGTTATCTATCGGGGTCAGTTTGTCGCCAACAAAAAATCGATATCAATTCCATTATTCAGGAATAATATAATTCAAAGTCGCATTAGAGCATCACAAATATTTATCTAATTAAGCTTACATCTATACATTTATACCCTATGTAGTAGCTCAGGTTATGTCAGCAACCTTAGATTTTTGCATTTTGTAACAACGTGCACAATTAAAATCTCTTTATACATGCTAACAAGGATTATGGCAAAAGTTGTTGCTTGTAAAGGATAGACAGACGGTCGCGTGATATAAGCATTTCCCCCCTTTGTTTATAGCGCGTTCTTATTTTCTACATCCATTGAGGATTTTTCTTCACATTGCAATTGAATGGAGAACAGTCATGCGCTTTTGTATTGATCACAAAGTGCCCGTATAGAAATCCTTCCGTGCAAATCTAGGTTTTCTGGGTGCACTGAAACATAAGTTTATATAAATGGAAAGGTAAACTAAGCTTATTTCCATAAAAGCTACATAAAACCTTCTTTTTTCTAAGGAACTGGAGCTAGAACTGATCGGCACACACCAGAAAAGTATGCAAAGACTTGAGAATTTGTTTCCTGAATTTACGTTATGGTCTATAAAAGTTAATTTTTGTGGATTATTATGGTGGGAAGAATATGTATACTATACGTAAGTATTTATACATAATATATTTTTGCTCTGATTATTTCTAAGGTAAAAGTGCATATTATACGGATTTACCTTTTTTCACCACTTTAAACCGCTTTAAATTGTATTGCACCGGGAAGCGGAGAAATTATAAATTATAAATGGTAAAAATTATCACAATGCAATGAAAACTAGATTATCCGTGATATGATTAGTCGGGATAAATCATATTTTCAATGAAATTTTGATATCTCTTGAAATCATAAAATGATTTCTTATAATGAGCATATTACATGCAGTTAGTCGATATGGAAGAAAATCCTTAGGTCGTTCTAGAATGGGCAATACATGCCCAATGAGTGACAGGTTGCTGCGGATTTTTTAATGGTGGAATGATCGATTCGTACTACTTTCAAAATGAGGCCGAAAATGCTATGTCTGAATGGTGTATATTAATATGAGATAATATCGAAAATCTTCCGAGAATTCATTTATTACAGCTAATATAGCGCAGCAGCTGTAGAAAGAAGAACCAACAGCATCTCGAGAAGTGAACAACCACCCCCAAACCAAACATCTACAAGAAGAAAAGAGAAGACATCGAATCGAACTGAGGGCAAAAGATAAGCCCCGACGCCTTAAATAAGACAATCCGTAGGATAAAAAAATCGTCAATAATGTCCAAAGAAGGAAGGCATTGAAAAACTTGAAAAGCGCACTTGACTTGACTTGGCCTCATTTGGAGAGTATACGGATTTTAATGACATAATAGTTCCAGCAGGATGGGATCACCTGTCATACGCCGTGCGAAATAACCTAATTGTTGTGGCAGAAATAAGAAATGATCACCATGATCTCATACCGCGACACTTCAAAATTGAGTTATCGACGAAACTGAGCTGAAATTATGTGAAATTGTGATAGAAAATTTTATCAAAATAATGCAAGACTGCAGGTACAGTCGTGTTTGTTACCCTTTAAAATGATGGAAGTAATATTGCTTTGCCAATATTTTAAACAATTAAACTGTTTTTTTTTAATCAAAAAGTTATCCAGGTGTTATTAAAAACGTCCAAAATTCAATAAAATGGACACTTTTATTGTAAAATAAGTTTATGATAAAAAATTTTAATGATACTGAATAAAAACTGTTACTGTTTTTCATTAAATAATTCATAAAATATTTTCGTTTCTCTATAACATTAGCTATGTTCTTTTGGTTCCGTGCAGTGTTCTGCAGAACACAGGAGATTGCGAATTGAATTCATTTGTAGGATGCATAGAAGTAGAAAAAATGTTGAAAGTACATAAGATAGTACATAATCGAGGTGCCATGTTTTTATTTCCAACAAAACACTAAACCTATCAACTTTGTCCTGAAATTTATTAAGTTCTATTTTGACATTTTGCAAGGATTTAAGTAATGGCATGTCAGAACAAAGCACGGAACTAAAAGAACACAACTATTATAATATGCCTGACATACTGCCTGGTTAAAGCAGCGCGAGCACAACATTTACAAAAATGCGCAGACGACACATTTTTGTATGCAATCAAGTGCGGACAGTGAGACTTTCCATTAATCATAGATTTGATAAATAAAATGCAGTGCACACTTTGCATACAGGCAAAGAAGATATAACAGTTTTATAAAGCCATCCAGACAGAGGGTAAAATGCTGGGTAAATGATATTATATTTGTAGAAGTTTAGGTTAATTATTGATTATACACTAGAGTATAAGCTATGGAATATTAAATAAATAGACATTGTGAACTGAGACGTTGAGCTTTTCATATTCAGAGCTGTTTAGCCACTCTGTTCAAGTCCTCTGTATAAATTAATAGCTCTACTGGGCAGCTCCATCTTCGAGTACTTGCCTTTCGGCAGTTCAGCCACAATACATAGAGTACCTGCCCGGTGAGGTGTTCAAACAAGGCATCAATTCAACTAAACCCCTCCGTGCCAGCTGTGCACATCACAACATCAATTTTTTTATTCATTATTGATCATCAGCTTTGATTTAGGTAAATTCTTATAGACAAAATTTCAATATTGTTTCAAAAGTGTTGTCAAACGAATAGCAAAATATAAGTAAAATATTGTCGTTATAATATAGAGCATTCTTGAAGCAATAATATTAACAAATTACACACAAAAGTAGTGTAAAATTGTAAATTGTTCTTCATCCATATATTCCTTAAATTTCTTACCTGCACGATAAAAGTGACTGTTCTGCCAACAGTATAACAAATCCAATATTTTCTGAAAAAGACAACAAAAAACAATTAATATCACTAAATCATTAAGACTACTTAAATTTTACTGAAATATTAATAAAAATCACATATACAGCAGAACTAAAAATAAATTTTCTTTGTCATTGATAATGGATTCAAAAATTTGCATATGATTTACAATATATGACTAGGCAAATAATTTAAAGTGGACACAAAAAGAATGGCGCCAATAGGTTCAAGAGATTAATTAATGTTGTACGTATAAAATCTTCAAGATAAAAAAATAAAAACACTTCAAACGCACAAGTGGCATCAAGTTAAAAATCTTTTGTAGTATGATAGTGTTATCTGCGATTTGAAATATTTTAAGAGACACGCCCATTTGTTTTTGTTTACAATCCGACATCTTTTTTTTCACAAATAAACCAAATTCATGTACGTGTGTTTGCAAGTTTAAGCATGTGTTCACTTGATTAAGATACTTTTAAAAAAAAAATTTCTTTAATTCCAACTCGACACCCGCTTACAACCCGACCAGCAGGTATTCTGCTTATACATTATATGACACAGAAAATTCAAAGTTATTACTTACTTACAAGGCAGGCAATACTATTTTTAGCTTAAAAGCATAAGCTTTAGGTTACTGAACTGACATAATCAGTCCGTATTGGTGTAAAATTAACTGCTAAAATGTCAACTTGTATGCAAATTATCGGAAAAGCTATTACTTTTAATTAGGTCGCACGTTGAGATCATTGCAAAGATTGTGAATTTTTATTTGAAATACTTTCATTATCTACGTGATTATGTTTAACTATGTAAAAATGAGCATATGAAATCGAAGATAAATCTTAAAAAAAGAAAAATTATAGAGTCAATTTATTTTATACTAAAACCATTAAGGGGCGGTTTAATAGTTCAATTTCAATAGCATAAGCTCCAGCTAAGTTAAACTCATTTTCATGGCTGTTAAGCTTAGAAAAATTGAATTTTATAGTTCTATAAGCAGAAAATAGTTTTGTATAGCTTTGAGCTGTGTAAATTAATTTACTGAACATTTTTTGTTGACATTTTGTTTTATCTACGATAAAATTAATTAAACAATGAGTAAAGATGTATAAAAACTGAAAATGAATACAATCAAAGATAACTGAGAAGGCAGCTGATCAAGGGGCTCTTCGAGGGTATCTACTAAACACAAATATTAAAGGATTAGAAATATGAGCTTATCAAACTGGAAATAAAAGGAGATATCTTAAAAACTGCTAATGAAATAGATAATGCTTTGAATGAATTTTTTATTGGCAATACTAATCATATCCCATATTCTGACAGCATTCCAGCAATACACAATGTCTCATTCGTATTTCAATGAATTACATCTTTCTATGCTTGAATAAATAATTAAGACAATGAATGCTGAAAAAATTGAGAGCGCTTGACTGCAAGGAAGAAACTATTCCACCATTGCTTGATAAACACTTAATTTTCAAGTAATATATTTCCTCAAGTAATATATTTCCTGATAGCTGGAAACACTTCATCGTCATTCCTGTGGAAAAAATCCAGAAACGCAGCATGCTTCCAAGATACATATGCATATGAAAAGGTTTTCCAAGGTAGACAAAAAATTTCTTGTGTAAGGCTATTTTGATGTAGAGAGAGATATTCGTGCGTAACGCTTACATTATATAGCAAAATGGATAGCTATGCTGTGCAAAATTCGTGTACGTGTAATAAGCATTTTTTTTTGTGGATACGAGTGGGGGAAAGAACAAAGGGCTGAGTGTTTAGTTGGTTTAGTTGTTGTCAGTTCGACACTTCTGACATTTATGAATTTATCTAAATTTACGAAAACAAGTCCGCTATTATTTTAGTGCTTTTGTGATTAAAAATATGATTAAAAGTGATTTATACTTTTATAATAGTAAAAAACTGTAGTAAAATATTGATTTAATGTAATCGAGCCTCTGGAGTCTTGAATTGAGTGCGCTCTACTGTGCTGTAGAAACAACCGAAATTATTGCCATAGGAAGTCGTTTTTCAGGCAAGTTAAATTGTTTCAATAATAAATTATACTGTTTTAAATAACATAGAAGTGAAGTATTTATAAAAGCCGTGGTAAAAAAACAATTAACATTTTCCAATGCCGGTTTTGTTGCTTACAATTAAATTGTCGTCGGGCGTCTATATGATGCCAGCCTTACCACCAAGAAATATTATCGGAAAATAAATGGGACACTGGGAAAATTCTTAAAAATGTAAAAAGTTATAAAAAACAAACATAAAGTTATAAACTTAAAAATGATTCGAGTCATGGTGACAGAAAATTATAAAAACTTCTTCAATAGTTGATAATCTACCCCTATATTGTGTGCCCGCTTAGAAAATATCGTAGTTTACGACTTCCATGACTACATCGATGAAATTCTACTACATGAAGAAAAATGCTTAAGTTTTTCTTCCTCATAGCCAAAACCCTCGGGAATACTTCACAAGCCATGAAAAAGACTCCCTCACTACCGCATGAGAACCGCAACGGAGTTGTTCATACAGAAAAATTATTTTCTGATAATCTTAGGCTTGTTTCGTTATCTTCCGAGCCGAAATAAAATTTGTATACCTTTCTTAACAAAATTATTTAGAAAAATTTAGCTAAGCCAAATGACTACTATTCGTCAAACAAAAACTTTCAGCTGAGTAATCATTGTATAATGACGCTGTGCCGTCGTGGCATGCCATTGCTGATGAAATCGAATGTAGCTATGCCTACAGATTTCGGACTCCGGCTACACTTCCACACATGCAATTATTATTCAGCTGAGATTTAGTGAGCGTAAGGTAAAGTTATCTTCTAATCAAAACTATTTTATTATTTTGTTAAGTAAGGTATATAGTAAGTGTAGCCATTGTGAAGGTAAGGAACCAAGCTTTAAATAAACTGGAAGACTATTTTCCTGTACGGATAGTAGTTTAGGCTCCACAGCATATATGTATAAAGTCAATGTTTGGCACTCTTTCATAAGTATCAATATAGAACATTTCAGAGAACGGACTCCCAACGCACACATATAGAGTTCTGTTTCATGGCTTGGGAAGTATTCTCCAGGGTTTTGTCATAGCCTATCTTTTTTGCTATATTTATAGTATAATCTAAGGCGTAACGTCGATTGGTTGGGTAATTAATAACTTGAAAAAAAGATATGATTAAAAGTGATAAAATTGTGTATTTAGTTCTTTTTAAGCGTTCTATTTAAAACGATGGATCGGATTGTAAAGAAATTATAAGAAATATGGTATTTTCTTGGTGGTCTTCTTATCCGTTTCTGTTCCTATTCCATACGCTTTTAGTCCTTCCTTTTTTCACCCTTTCTACGGTTGAAGATGATCAAGTACCATCTTTATTGGTCATTTTCTCAGACATGTGGGGATCTCTTCAAAAATAAAGACAAAACACGCGCTAAACATCAAAACTTCTAAATGCCCCCAGATAATACACCAACAGACCGGTGTGCACAGTTTGAACACCTGCCGTGCGTTCAGGTGTCACACACCGATGTGCTTTGAAGCGTTGTGATGTGCATGTCACGTGACTTGAAAAAGTAGGGATACACACCGCACACCGAATTTTCAACTGAACGGCTGGTGTGCACTTCGATCCGAAACGTCACTTTTGAAAGTGAACATTTTGTAAATAAAAAAGGGAAATGAATAACATAGTTACAGTACTCGGTGCAATTGAAACCTCAAATGAGTTTTTGAAACGGAATGCCTCTTTTCAGGTATGGTAATAATTACGAACTCATTCATGTAAATAATAAATTTGTAAAATTACAAAGGTATCTGCTATTTAACTGGACGACGATGATGATAATGATGTTATTATGAGAGCAGGAATTTATTCTTTACAAACAACTCAACCCAATAGGATAAAGATTTATTTGGATGAAAACGATTTTGTTATCTGAAATAAATTATTTTATTAAAAAATTATTTTTTTCTAAATTAAGGAATTTTTACCGTCATTCAAAACAGCAACCGTTTTTTCCTTTTGTAAAAATGAACTGTCTTCATTTAAAACGAAATTATAATTTTGCTCCATTTTTATTTTGTTTATTAATTTAATTTAATTTAATTTGAAAACACCGCGCTAAATGTCAAATTATTACACGCACCGAGACACTACGCTAACAGACCGTAGCACACCGGTGTGCACATTTTGGGCGGCTGAACGCTGCGATGTGCTTTGATGTGCTCGGGAAATGACAACGCTTCGGTCGCCTGAACGACATGGTGTGTAAAAATGTGACATTATGTGACATTCTGCGTGTGCCTGAATGCACGGCTGAACGCTCTGGTTTGTGTTGAAGTACCGAGAAAATGACAGCACTCGCCTGAACGACATGATTTGTAAGAATGTCACATTTTGTGGCACTATACGTGTGATTGAACCACTGACATATAATAAGAATGGACTGAGCCATCCTATCTAATTCTTATAGTCAAAAATGGCACAAATTTTGGCTAAAATCTATTTGTCTCTTCCAAGCTCAAAATGTACACTGAACTGTAACCAAACAAACGGCTGTTTTAATTGGAATACATCGGAATTGACATAAAAATGCAGACAAATATATTATTTATATACGTCTATCTCTTACAAGCTCAAGCATAATTAACATCAAATCTGCAGAGGAACACATTTTTCAGTAATATTAAAAATTAATTTTTGTGTTAATTAAATCGAGTTTAACTTCCTAAACAATTTTCATTTAATGCAATACTATTTTATAACATCTTTAGTGTTTCCAATTGACAAATAATAATAAATTATGAATCGGTGTGCAATTATACGAAATAAAGGGTTTTCACAGCCTGTTCAATATTTGTGGCATTTTTGAAGCAAGAACGCTCAGTCCATTCTTATTATATGTCAGTGAACTGAACGCACGGCGGGGTACAAAAACAGACACACGGGTTTTTCATTTGCATCGAACGCGGCGGTGTAATCCCGTGTAACCCTAGATTTTTAAAAAACCAAGATAGTGTAGCACTATGGTGCCCTAGATTTACTTGGTGTTTTCATGGAACAGACCTATTCACATTAAGAAAAGAAATATTTGTACAAACTAAATCCAGACAACTGTTATCATGATTAAGTTTGTTATATTACCTCTAATTATAAGATTCCATTTTATTAAGCAGAAACTATGCGATAAAACTATCGGCTTTGTAGGAACACATAAAATTTCCAATGGATCACTTAGATCAGGTAAATTGCAATCACCTAAGAAGACCACTTTCAAATTAACTATAAATCGATTGAAATTATGTAAAGACTACTCCCGAAATCGTTAAACATTGATAACATTTTCCAGACCTATCGATTCGCAATGCAAAGAATCAAAAATTCTGAAAAACTATTGTAATTTAAGAACAAAAATAAAAATGTTAACATTTCCGGAGGATTTCATTAGCATAATCATATTAATTTTCCTGATAAAGTAAACATTCAATAAATTTCAGTCGACTCTTTCAAACAAAATTTCTTGTTAATTCGTAATGTTGGTGGGTGAGGAAAACATGCGATGCGAGACCGAAATAAACAGCAAAGTACCGAGAAATATTGGTTCGTTGAAGAGGGTACTCCACTCACTCCATAGTGGTGGTTTGCTTAAAATTATGCCGCTGCCAAAGTTATTATTTCAATAGCGCCATCGTACCACCATTCGTAATGTAAACTCGAGAGTGAAAGAATCTTGTTCTTTGACTTAAATCAGAAAATATTCCAGTTTTAAGGCACACCACTGGCGTCAATTAGTCAAATAATGGAGAGAGAGTACCTACTTCTCGATGAAGTCGCAGCTTTTAATTGAATCAGTTTTCCTCAATTAAGAGAAACAAATGTTGTCTATATAGATATACATACATAGCTACGGTATACATATATGTACAGATGTACTTAAAGTCAATAAAGGCAATTTAGTTTGTAACTATTTGAATTTAATTTCAGCAATTGATTGATTTAATTTTGTGCAAAGATTTTTCAGTTCAAACCTTGATGATATTACTCTTAATTTCGACGACACATCTAATCACAATCGTTCGGATCAGATTTCCTCAGAAAAATGAATTGATATGCTTTGCGGTTATATGATTTTGCGAAATCAGATGCTACGATGCAGGAGGACGTATTTTCAAGAAAAATTTGGAGCCCACTTATTACCCTGAGCTTGTTACTAATTTCGCAGGAAATTATTACAATACGCCTCCAAAACATAAAAATGCTGTAATTCATGTCTGAATGAAGTATTCGAACTCATTTTTAGAAGAGATATCGTCGTTTTGATGGGTGATTTAAATACTGAAATTAATTCCGACAACACCAGCCTTGAAAACCTTTCCGGAAAACAAGCAAGCCCATAAATACCAATAGAAATAGTGATCCCTTTATAGAATCGTATATCTTAAATCATATACAAAAACACTTGGATTTTATCGAATCGAAGAACTGATCAAAGATAAACCACCATCAGTCAGCGGTATTATTACGAACAAAGCTAGCAAATAATTTATTATACCCTATATCAGGACTTCTTAAACTATGGGTCGCGACCCCAAACGGAGTCGCTTAGCGAAATCTTGGATGGTTTAAATAAATACAATTTTACCACTTTTTGTGCAATTTAAATTTTATATTTTTGTACAAATCTAAAACGAAAAAAATCACAATCATAAATGGGATCGTGAATGAAAATCACAATCATAAGTCGGGTCGTGAATGAAAAAAGTTTAAGAAGCCCTGCCCAAGATGATGATGAATTTGTCATTCCATTTGTAACGCATAAGAATAATGCTACTAGAGGAATATGGATTGGACTCCGACGAATAATATTAATACTTTTTTCGATTTTTTCATATCCGTCTGTTCGTCCGTCCGTCTGTCCTCTCGATAACTCTAGAGCGCGTTTACATAGAAAACTGAAATTTTGCACAAGGGCTTTTAAAAAAAAATTAGTTTTAATAAGATGTTGTTTTGGCACTGCCTGAAAACGCGTCGACGTTGAGAACTGAAATTTTGTATGCTGCATTTTCATAAAAATTGTAAATACAATTTTAAATATGGACTAAATCGTGCAACCCATTTTTGTTGATGCCATACAAAAATTGATGTTTTTACGCATACTGTGAAAAGGAGCAGTCCTAGACGTTTTGTTGTACTGAAAAATTCTTAAGAATATAAAATCCTATGAAATTGGTTATACTCATTTTTACTGTATGACAAACCGATCTAGAAATAGATGCGAAAAACCATTTATACAAATCAAACTTGAACGCATAGAAATAATAATCGTAGAGCAGAATGGATTTCACACCCGCGAGAAAAAAATTCGTGAAAAAACCTTTTTTTTTTAGCCGTTACAGAGGCGTTACCCCTTAAAGTCCATACGTCCACGTGGTTTGGAAGTTAGAATTCAACTGTTAGCAGCTGGATGTAAGTGAACACTAAATATAAAGATACAAATTTGAAAAATCCTCTTGTAGGCATATTCTTGAATAGTTAAACTTTGAAAATATGAAAACAAAAAAAAAATCGATTTTTTTCGAATTTCTAGACTAGAATACCCCCTTAATCATAGACATTATACTTGTGGAATCATTAGTTATAGAAATTATTATAGAATCATTAATTAACAGCTAACTTTTCCTTGGAAATATACATAGACACATGTAGGGTTTCCAATCCGGATATCAAATTATCCGAATTATCCGACCCATTTTGACTATTCGGTAATCCGGATATTTTTTCTTAATTATCCGATAATCCGGATATTTTTTTATCAGGAAAACACTGTTTTATTTCTAACTGTTCAGCTATTTTCAAATTACTTTCAATTACTTTCTCAAGTGGCAGTTTTATTTATTATGAATATTTATTTATTAAGGTTTCTTTGAATAAACAAATAAGTTGTCTTGTGGATGTTTTTTTATCCAAATTTTAAATAAAACAAGTAAGAAAGCTAGAATTGGTCCAAGAGTAATTCTTATGATACCCTAGATGAATGCTCTTATGACCCTGTTTATACGGGTCAATAAGCTGCGTCTGCCCCACGAAAACTTCTCGGTAATATGATGGTTGGGGCAGGAATGAAGCATCACCCAACCTACAGATTTCGTGCAGCAGAGGCAGCATACTGAGACTGACCTGTCTAAACTGGGTCTATGTAATTTCGAATGGTCATCCATCTGTGTAAGTTTGATTTTCGAAGTGGTTTTTGGCATATATTTCTAGAACGGTTCGTCGGACAGTAAAAATTATTATAACTAGTTTCATAACATTTCATATTCTGAAGAACTTTTGAGTACACCAAAAACGTCTAGGACTGGTTGTTTTCACAGAATACCTACGTTAAAGATCAAAATTTTTATATGACCCAATTTAGCTCATTTATGAAATTATTTTTACTATTTTTATGAAAACGTCGCGTAGAAAATTTCAGCTCTCTACGGTGATGCCTTCTAAAGCAATGTCAAAATATGTAGTGAAAAACGAAACTTTTGTATGGCAACTCCTTGAAGGAGTTACCCGATTTGTCCCATTTTCGAACATGAATTTACTTTGTTTTTTTTAAATGCTCATGTGCAAAATTTCAGCTCTCTAAGTACATGCGTTCTCGAGTTATCGTGCGGACACACAGGCAGATAGACAGACGGACAGTCGGACATGCAAAAATCAAAATAACTCTTAATATTAGGTCTGTTCGCGTACTTTTTCAAGTAAAATCATGAAAAACGTCAAAATGTATGATAAAGAGAGAAATTGAGAGTGACACTCACAAAGTACGCGAACGGCTTCGAGTAAAAACTTGTGAAAACTTGCAATTATTCGGGATCTGTAATAACGACGTGAAATTTTCCTAGCATATAGTACAATAAACAAATTTAATTTACCACTTTGAATACGTTGGAATGCTCTTGGAGAACATTCTACTTCTACTGGAGGAGGAGTAACAGGCTTTTCCATTTTTTTAAAACTAAAAACTTTAAAAATAACTGAAAACTTTAAAAATAACTGAAAACCGGCGACGATCTGTCAAACCTGACACTTTCGAAGTTTTTACTCGACGATTTTTCTCCAGTTAAATCAAGTAATAAATTGAACGGAGGGGAAATGTGGCGTCAATAATTTCTCTCTCAATTTTCGAGTACGCGAACGCCTTCGAGTAAAAACTTACAAAAAGTTTTACAAGTTTGTACTTTCAAGCTAGTACGCGAACAGACCTATTATGTGTGGGTGTCCAATCCATTTTGCTCTACCATAAAACTTAGTATACCCTATAGATTTCATCTAGGGTATAACAAAACCTACTAAGCACTGAAATTACATGATAACAGTGTGGTTAAAAATTAAATATATCTATAAATAAAATATTGAGTTAATCGCCCAAAAAGGTAGTATATACATTGTTTATAGAGTAAATAGATGCCTTCAGATTCCGGTGTAGGAGTTTTCTGTTATCCGTATGGCGTTATCCATATATGGCGGGATTATGTATATAAAATCGACGATGGCTCGACTTGTTGACGTAACCAACGGGCAGCAGTCAACGATGTGACATTTAATTTTTGACCATTTAAGGGCGATCAAGTTTAAAAGAATTGTTAGATGTCCTATCACCACTAGAAACTGCAGCAAAGGAATTAAATAAAAATTCAGCGACACTTTTGACCGCTGAATGTGTTTATAAATTTCTATTTGAAAGTTTAGACGAGTTTAGAACGAACTTAGGTTACAATTTATCGAAACAGAATAAAAAACGAATGGATGAACGTCGAGATAAATGCTTATGAAAGTAAATCTTCTTAGAAGCAGGCAATATACCACATTCCATAAATATTTTGATTATAATTCAAAAGGTGTTCCCATTACATTGTCAGTCTGCAGCGATAACTGGAAGTGGCAATTTCTTCAATTACCTACGTATGTTGATGAGCAGAGTAACGCAAAAAAACAAGGATAGATTATTTAACATACATATTATTCAATGCATTTCTTACAATAAAGCCAGCATTTACAGTTTCAATCGTAGCCCTGACTAAGACAAAATTTAGAACTCGTCTGAATTTTGAAATTTTCAATGCAATATCTTTTTAAAATATTTGAATAAAAAAAATTATAAAACACCATGAAATATTGGATTCAAGCTATTTATTTATTTTGTTTTTTTGTTATCCGGATATCCGGATTATCCGGATTATCCGGATATTTTGAGTCTTCAGTATTCGATAATCCGATAATCATTAATGTCGGATAATTGGAAACCCTAGACACATGTCAAGTACAAAGTAATATAGAATTATATCGAATTACAAAGTTATATAGAGTTATATCGAATATATTCGAAAACACAATTAAATGTCTATTGAAGAATGAATTAATTGCAAGGGTTGAGGAATAATGCAGAAAATGGAAGGAAACTAGGTGGAAGGAGAACCACAGGACCAAGTCGAGGTGGGAATCGAACCCACGACTCCAGAGATGGTAGCCAGCGCGCTTACCAACTGAGCTACCGAGGCCAAACTTATTTTAAATTTTGCATGTCTGTCTCTCCGTCACGTTCACTTATGTCCGTAAACACCAACGAGGATAATCCTATTTTCTGTGTAAAGATTATTCCCATTCAAGAATAGCCCCGCTTGCTATGGACGTGTAAAAATAAGTGTTTTTTGCTTATTGGCATTACTTTCGGACATTTTCGATATATCAAATGAAAAAGACGCGACGCGGCGAGTTTGCGGAATACATAAAAAATATGAGGAGTGGTTAAAAGTTAAATCAAATTAATTTACAATTAAAACCACAAATAAAAATTAGCAATTACATAAATGCGAACTGTCACATACAATGGTGTCGCCTATTCGGAATAATCCCCGCATAGAAACTATATCCGCAGCAAATCTCCGATAAAATATTATACTGGTGTAATACGACCTATTAAATCTCGAAGAGACTTGGTTGGTGTTTGTGCATTACACGCGAAAATGGATTATTCTGGCTGGTTTTACGGCCCTTTGAGTGCTGAAATTTTGCACACCGGCTTTTTGAAAAAGCAGAAAAATCGAACTTTCGACCCAGCGATCAGAGAGGTCTCATCAGTATGGTTATCTCTGATCGCAAGCTCGATGTAGACGAAAAATAATCCACTTTTGAAAAAAGTAAATTTATGTTCGAAAATGCGACAAATCGGGCAGCTCCTTCGTAGGATTGCCATACAACAATTTCGTTTTTCACTATTTATTTGGGCATTGCCCTAGCGCGTTGATGTAGAGCAGAAATTTGGTACATGGCGTTTTCATAAAAATAGTAAATGGAATTTTAAAAGTGGACTAAATCGGGCAACCCAGTCTGCCGTTCTTGGTGTTGCCATACAAAACTTTGGGTTCTCACTATATATTCGGACACTGCCTTAGAACGCGTCGACGTAGCGGGGTGATATTTTGTACACAGCGTTTTCACTTTATTTAACTTTTATGTTCATCTGTAGGGTATAATATTATTGATCTTAAGAGGAGTCAGTACTCAGCAAAAATTTCAATTTAGATATCAGCGAACCTGTAGACAATATAATTTATTATACGTAGGTTTGTGTCTTAAAAGTGAGAAAATTCATATAAAATTAGTCTAGACCTAGACCACAGACCACATTAGAGACATCTAGCGTAAAAAACAGAAACCAAACTTGCGACAAAATTATACAATTTAAGGGGGTATTCTAGTCTAGAAATTCGAAAATATCGATTTTTTTTTCATATTTTCCAAGTTTAACTATTCAAGAATATGCCCACAAGAGGATTTTTCAAATTTGTATCTTTATATTTAGTGTTCACTTGCATCCAGCTGCTAACAGTTGAATTCTAACTTCCAAACCACGTGGACGTATGGACTATAAAGGGTAACGCCTTTATAACGGCTAAAAAAAAAAAGGTTTTTTCACGAATTTTTTTCTCGCAAAATTAAAGGTATTTGAAAAAAACCTTTTAAGGGTATTATCGGGCATACATTGAACTTTATTGATAAATATTTGACAGCGAAAACAAAAACAAAATGGCGGCTCCACAGCCATCTTCCCGGGACATGTTTCGGAGCAAGCTTGACGCGCTTGGTGGCGACCTCCATTTTCAAAGGAAAAAAAAAGTTTTCTCGCACGGGACCTTTTTTTCTTATTCTAGAGGGTTTAAACTATTTTTTAAGCCAATAAAAAAAAAAACGATTTTTCAACAAATTTACAGTGGTGTTACACCTTAAACGCGCTTTTCTAGAAACTGCCTTTTTCAAGACGATGCCCACGATTTCTCAAGTTCCACTGGACCGATTTACTTGAAATTTTTTTGAGAGTCTTCTTTATAGACTTGTCTATGTCCGGAACTAGCCGCATCCCAAAATTTCAATTTTTACTATTTTTAAAAAATTCGAAAAAGTCAAAAAAGTGGTACAAAAATTGCTTTTTTTTTAAGGCAGCGGCCATTTTGTGAAAAAAAAAAATTTCAACTTTTCCCTAGTTCCGGACATAGCGACATTACTCTAGACTAATAATCTTTTTTATTTTATTTTTTCGGATTGCTAGGCGGGTTGGAATCGTGGGCATGATCACACGCCAATTTTTGAGGCCCCCCCACTTCATCAGCTGCTAATTTTTTGAATTTTTAACTTTTTTAATTTTTTAATTTTTTTCTGTATTCTTGCAATGTTAATAAATAACTCATAAAAAAATGGATAGAAAAATATTCATTGCCTTTTTTTTTACGGCACTTCAAAAATCACCTAAAATTCGGGCCTCTAGACTAAAATGCCCCCTTAAGACGAAAAATGAATATTTGCAGTTTAAATAAATTGAAAATTTTTAACGAGAATTAACTCTAATAAATTTTTATTGCAGATAATTGTTAAATATACTATTTTGCTTTGTAGTTTAACAACTTTCAACGAAATATTGCAATTTCTCGTCAGTGAAATATCGGGAGAAAAACCAAGTACTATTAGAGTCAAATAATTAAAAAAATCGAAACTAAAAATGAAAAAACTCGACGTTATTTGCTAGATCTAGGCTTTATCTTTCTAAAATCGTCACAATCTAAAGAAATAAGAATACCTACAACAGGAATTTGATTTGAAAAACTTCAATTTTTACCATTTTTTACAAGTTTCCGAGCTAATATCTCCGTTTTAATGCCATTTTTTTTCCGGCGTTATTTACTAGCCCTCTTCCTTATCTTTAATTTAAGATATAAATCATAATTCTGCTACAAATAGTTTGCCAGAAATTTGCATTGAAAAATGTATGAAACTTGCAAAACTTGGTACTGCCTCCTCCTAAACCAATGGTTACTTTTCTGTTGTTATACCCTCAATGAAATGATAGGGTATACTAAGTTGGTTATTCCTATTGTAACGCACAGAATTAATGCTAGTAGAGAAAAATGGATTGGAAACCCACGCATAATATTAAAAGTTCTTTTGATTTTTGCATGTCAGTCTGTCCGTCCTTCCTCACGAGAACTCGGGAACGCGTTCACTTAGAGAGCTGAAATTTTGTACACGGGCTTTAAAAAAAAGTACGTTAACTTCGAAAGTAAGACAAATCGGGTAACTCCTTCGTAGGGTTGCCATACAAAAATTTCGTCTTTCACTACATATTTGGACACTAGCTGAGAACGCTTTAATGTAGAAGCTGAAATTTTGTACATAGTGTTTTCATAAAAATAGTAAATATAATTTCAAAAATTGATTAAATCGGGCAACCCCTTGGTGTTTCCATATAAAAATTTAAGATTTTTACGTATACTGTGAAAACGATCAGTAATGTACTAAAAAGTTCTTCAAAATATGAAATCCTATAAAATTGGTTATAATATTTTTTCTGTGCGACGAACCGTCATAGAAATATATTCGAAAAACCACTTCGAAAATCAAACTTGTTCAGATGGGTAACAATTCGAAATGACATACGAGTATTCATCTAGGGGTATCATAAGATTTGTTCTTAGACCAATTCTAGCTATTTTTATTTTTTTCGTTAACTTCGACACAGCCTGTGTTGAAAGGAGCTCTGAGCCAATGATCCTCAATAATCCAAGGTGCCTTGGACAAACTGACGTAATCCTTTTTCTATTTAGGAGTTCAACTGTTTTTGTTTTCTTAACAGCGCGAAAATTATAAGTTCGCAAACACCCGCCTTGAAAGTTTAATAAATTGCCACATCAGATACTTGCACCGCTTTTCATTTTGGATCCGTCACTATCACAATTTTCCCCCATTTTAGTCAAATTTTAAGCAGCCATTTGCACATCCAAAGACAAAAACCCTGAACCGAAAAACTCACTTTTCTACCCCGCAACAGCGAATATTTCCAATTAAACTTAACTAAAAGGTAGAAAAGTACTTATTTCTTTCATTTTCAAGAAATTGTTATTTTTTTATTTTTTTTCCCAGAAATGTTTTCGCTGAATTTTCATTCAGAAAAACAATGAAATGTAATTTTTTTCGAGAATCAATGCAAAAAATTAACAATTTCTTACGAAAAACGAAAAAATAAGTATTTTTCGACGTTAAAGATGAAAACCCAATGAACGCGGCTGGTGTCGCGTCGCTTTGACAGTTCAATAGAATACACGTGTTTAAGTTCGTGCTGGACAAATGGCTGCCGCGCTTGCCGCATTCGACGCGAAAGTAGAGCAATATTCTACTTTTAAGGCCTGAATTACAATTACGACTGATCAGTCGACTACGACTTTGCCCAACGTCCATTTGATCTTGCTGAAATCCTACACGCGTCTGCCGCGGAGAACTGTCAAAGCGACGCGACGCCTGCCGCATTTATTGGATTTTCACAATAAGTTTAACGGCCTCACTTAAAGCCAGCTATCGGACTAATGAATAAAAGGATTATTGGACAAACTACGGCTGCACAGAACGATTTTGGGTCAAAGTGACCAAATCCCGAAAAAAGTTATCTTATACTAGCATAAAATGGTATGCGTTCTTCTATGTTTAAAATATCTAACTCGTGTTAAGTTCAAAAGGTATTTAGCTCCTAAAGGAAACGGAAATTCCTTTCCCTAATTTCACTGTACATATACTAGGTGGGATACGTACCTGATAATATGATCACATCGGCCACGTACGCAACCACCTTTACTCGATCTCTATCTAGTCTTAACACGATTTTGTTCATAACCTTTAGCCAGAAAAGTAATATAATTAGAGAACGCCCTAATTCGTTCCTGTGTGGGCATATTTGACAGCATTGCTGTTGCTAGTTTAGACAGAGTTATTGGCGGTTATTAAAAGTACTTACGAAAAAAATAGATCATAACAGTGAAATTATGATAATCATTATAACGTGGTATATTGCAACGATGCTATATTAGGGTGATTAAATGTGTTTTTATGCCATTTTTAAATAATTTTTCTTCTTCTGAGTTAACATCGTTGAAAGAGAAGAAATGTTAGACATTACCGTCCGTACGAATCAAGGTACACCCCAACCACAGCTATTATTGGAAAAATGTTCTGATATTGGATAAATAAAATAAAAAAACTGCAATGCTCGCTAAGATAAACTAGATTTTGTCAATGAAAAAAATATATGGCAAACCCGGAAGTGACTTTTGCGGAAGGCTTTTTTTTTTATTTTTTGTCAAACTCTTTTCCTACTATAGGGGAAATTAAATTAATCAAACACCTATCGAAGGTATACAACAAATTGAAATTTATCTAATTCTATGTTAAGCCCTTGTTATACGCCTATGTATAATTTAACAGGTAAAAATAATTATTCATAATGAAATAAAAACAAGTCCCAACAAGTTAGCACTTTAATGCACTTTAATGCAGATATATTTTCATAAAATATGTGTATTTCTTAGACATTTGTTAGCCATTTATACCAACAATATTAGTCAGCAGAGAGAAATACAACTTCATTAGAACTTTATTGAGTGCATAAAATCGATTTTTTCACAATACTTTTGGCACTGCCCCCAAGTAGAAAGCCAATTTACTTGCCAAATACTAAACTATGCACCAAGTAGTGTAGTTGAACAGAAATTTTATTAAATTAAATTAAGACAAATAGCACACCGGCTCGACACTCACCCTTGAATGAAAACACCTTTTTACACTTTATACTATTCGAGCCAAATTGAGTTAATACCACACAAAAACACTTTTATATCACTGAAAAAAATATTTAAGACCGAAAAATATCGCACCTTCGCTGATACGAATTTTTTCCACTGAACTAGTAAGCTGTCAAGTAAAATGTCAATCTCATCCTACCTGGCAAATTACTGCGAGTGGGACCATTCGTTCCATACTTCCATACTAAGGGCCTGTCGCAAGGTATTACAAGTATTCTTATTAACATTTTGACACTAGAGCTGTGACGTGTTTCGTCCTATAACGTATATACATACATTTCTATTGAAAGGACAGAGAGAGTAGAGAGAATATTGTGTTCTCTGTACCGAACTTTCCTATACATTCGGACACAAATGGCGGACCGTGGTTCGTAATGAGAATGCCTGTCCGGATCCAAGTCTTCGTTTTGTTATTACAACTAGTGACGTAACATCGAGTCAAGCTATATCCGAATCCATGTTTAGAGCATTGCTACTTTGTATAACAGTTTTGACATCTGGTTAGCTTGATCACCGAGTCAAGGTTCGAGTTGACATTTAAGGGGAGGTTATGTTTATTCGCTGAGGTTATACTTGTTTGCTGGCTGTGAAATCAAGCTGAGCAAACGAACGAATTCGGACAGGTTGAATTCGTCTCCGTTTAACTATTATAATAGCTGAGCTTGTTGTGTTACGTCGCTCTGTAATAACAAGACGAAGACTTGGATCCGAATAGGCCCTTAAATTTAAGGTATATAGCAAGATATATAGAAGACAAGGTATTCCCATTAAAATGTTGACTCATTTTGCAGCTGATAGTCTTTGAGGTAAATCTGTGACCACTTTATATACATCTTCCTCCAGAGCTCGGTACTTTTTTTGATATCTCATATCCTTTGTGAATTATACCGTTACATAATAGCTGCTAGCTGCGTTTTTCTTATCTCTGTGTTCTGATTCAGATCAAAGGAGATTATCAATTAACGTCGGTGTCGAAAACGGTTATATATTTGCATGGTTTTCAAAATCCTCACATTTTGTAGGGTAGAAAAATTGTACTCAGGTTCTATTTTGACGTTTTGTGAAGATTGAAATCCTCATATGTAATATCATAGCTACCTACAGACATTTTTTAGAGCCAAATCAACTTGAAATTTCCAGTGAACCGGATCAATATAAGAAAAACACAGCTATTATTACTTACAAATTATATATACTAGAAATTTGGTTTTCGAAAACTATATCTGCTTTCTGTGTCATCCGCATGGCGTGAGTATCGTATATAAGCTTGTCCGAATGAGGGCGCCAGCGTATTGTAGTATCAAAACGCCGCCGAACTTAGATGGCGCCAGCGTATTGTAGTATCAAAGCTAATGGCGCTATAGTGTCGGGTCGGGGTTGCATTTTCATTATCCCGTTCCGTTCCATCCGACCCTCAAATTCGATTCCAGCTAGTTCGTTCGTTCTGTAGAAAGCTGTCATTTATTTATGTACGAAGGAATGCATGTAAAAATGCTTTAAAATATAGTCAAATTTTGTTTCATATTTTGTACAAAAAAATGGCATTTTTATGCCCAGTTCGTATTCGTCGAGGTAAAAAGAAAAAATGTAAGTTCTTTCGTGAAGTAATTTCAGAAAATAGTTCAGAAGTGGAGTGTAGGGTCGTTGACATTTTTTTTGACATTTGCCACATAATTTATGAAGATTTTCCACATTTTAAGGAAAAATTTTATTATTAATTTAGAGAACGAGGAAAAAATTAACAATTCATTGATGTACACAAGTGCTCATACATATGAAAGTCACGTAGTAACCTTTCTCAAACATTTTATTAATATGTTTTTATAGTATATTCCTCACCCCATTGCCCATACTTCATTTTTTTGGTGATAGAAAAGGTGTGCTGCTCACAGCGTTCTCACTCACCGGCAAAACAACAAAACTCAAAACAAAAGACTTAAGTCGCGAACCTTGAGTGAAATATTTTGAAAACTTATTAGAAATCATTTTAAAATTAAGTTTTCTCCATTGTTGACATCAGACCATTTACTTCTTGCGCTTGCATAAACATCAACCTATCAATGGGAAGACAAAATAGTACGGATGGAATAATTATTTCAATTAAGAAGCAACTAAGGGCAAGCACACGCAGAAGCAGTGACGATAACAGCCGTGCTGAGTTCGTAGTGAAAACTATTCCACAATGTCTGTTCACAATACAGCTTAATGCATTTAGTAGTCACCGCGGTTTGTGTGAGCGCCTTCGGGTTGTAGTGTTCTTGCCTTTACAGTGTTTTTAAAAACTGGAACTGGTTGTTTGCTGCTCTTGCTTCTTTTAGGACCGAGAAATCGGTGTTCTCCTATGATTACCGCTTGCATTTAAATCATACCAGTATAAATTTAAACTATGTCAGCTATCATGATGTCGAACATTGCCTTTAACTGGTCTTTTTTAACTTTCTGCGGAATTTTTTTTTATAGCTCAGCCAAATTGTTCTGTATCCACCAAGTACAAATCTTCATAACGTTCAGATCTTCATTCAGGATTGTTCTTATTCGGGTCATTGATTTACCCCAGGGATGATTCAATATCCCTGTAGATGCACCGATTATATTCTCAAGCAACAGGTTCCGTACAGCCTGGGATATTGCAAGAGCTTCCTTGTCATGGGTCGTTCTTCCTTTAAAACTAATTGAATTACTGTTCTGCAGTGGCAAAATACGGTGCTTCATAGTCAAATAACTTTTAGATTTTGCAAGCTATGTTTGTCGAGGCAAATGAGGTGATCAAGGAACATCAACTTATATGGATAATTTGGACATTATTCGACCAGTAAATGCGGAATTTCAATCGATGCACGAGCTGAATGGCATATGTTTCCATATTTGTGTGACTATATGTGCTTTAGATTTTCGGCAAAAAACTTCATACAGTATCACTCAAATCCCGATAACAGCCACCCATTCTAACTAGAAAATTCAAAATAAAAATTGTTCAATTACCCCCTTTTTGTCTTGTTCCATAGTTGTCAGGATCCTTTATAAATTTTGCCGATCTCTTCTTCATTAAGTCGTTTACCGCTTCCCATTATTATTTTTATGAACACTTACTTTTCTAACTAACTTACGATTAAACACTCTCTGACTTTTCTCTCCGGATGCAAAGTTTAAACTGTGGCCTCAAACAGTTGTCCCTTTGAAAAGAGCCAAATATTCGAAAAGAATTACAAGCAGGTAAGAGCCGACAATTTCGCAGGTAGTTAGAATTCCCTCAATAAACAAAGGTACAGAACATCAAAACTGTATGACTTAAATAATCAGAAATATGTGAGAAAATGTGCGTGGCTTCTAACAGTTGGCCGGCAGTATATATTAATTGACATTTCAGCAGTAAGCCAGAATATTTTCAGACCAAAATATTTATCACAATGGGCGCGTTCACTGCCACCGAAATAGTGACTTTTTGTCGACTACGAGCCACTACCGAGCGTTCACTCCAACAATTTTGACAGTAAACGACTACGCTTGACTACGACTATCGTTTACTCCGCACTTTGAATGTACCAAATAGTCGACTACATTCGACTACGCTCAGGAGGATAGTCGATCGTAGTCGGTTTGACAGAACTACGCTACGACAACGACTACGCTACCAAAGTGGCAGCGAGTGAACGCGCCCAATGTGTGTTGCACCACTACAAAGGCACCCATGTGGAAATAAAAGTTTGTCGACGGTCTCCATGATTCCGGCTCAATGGCTTATTTGAAATAAAAAAACCAAACGACGTTTAAATCTATGAAGCTGTGGCTATCGAATGAACTAGAATCACTCGAAAATATTGAAAATTGATTAATTGAAATGTTATTGAAAATTAATTTTCAAATTTCGTGATTTTTTTCGATCATTTTGAAACGAAAAAAAAAACGGTTCGGAATTTTTGCATTATTTTAGTTCACTCGATGACTATATATGTATGTGCCGAATCTACCGTTAAAGTTTCAAGGTAATCGGCCAAACCATTTTTGAGATATCGTGGAGACCAGTTAGAAAAACGTAGTCTTGAGAAAAACGCGTTTAAAAGTTCAAATCCGATTATCACAAATAAAATTTGGGTGCTCAATTAAGACTAAACTAACCGTCATATTGGAAACAGAAAATGAGTTTAGAGATATAACGGCTCCGTATTGTACATTTAAATCTATGTTTGTATTAAAAGGGCTCAGGTAAGAAACCAAAGCGCAAGAGAAGGGGTCCGATGCTCGAGCGCACGCTCCAAATACCTGCACTCATTAACGCTGTAACTTTCGAACGGCGCAGAATATCGGAAAATTATTTTACCCACATATTCTGCACTATATTTGGATGCAACTTATGCAAAAAAAAAATGTTTAATCAGTCACACGGGGTGACCCCCTTAAGTAGGAACCTGCCTATATTGTGTCTGCTACTTCCTATTTTGATAAGTGGAACTGTAATGAATATTACACTTTTAAGACGCCAGAAAAATATTTGAAGGTAGGCCTTCAACTAGAACCAGCAGAAGACTAGGTCTGCTGTTTTATTTCGAATCATCATTTTATCCAGATTTACGAACTTATAAAGCTTGTAATGTATCATCTATATATGGGGGTTTTTTTTTTATTTACTGGCAATCCGATGGTTAATCTAAAAACAAGTGTAGAACAAAAGCATTTTTGCGGTTTATATAAATAAAACAACAGTTGGGAGGACTTATTAATCTATGCAAAAATACAAGACTTTACCTAGAAATAACAGTACAGGCTCAAATAACCAAAGATCGACATCCACGGAAAAACTTCACAACCTTTCATTGCCAGTAAAGGTTTCTCAATCGTTCTACAATTGCAGATGTATTAAATGGTAAGGAGATTATTAGTGCAAGTTTCACGAGTAAGTTTGAGAACTCAGAGAGTGACTGGATAGCTATTGCGATGACAATTGAAATCGCCAATAATATTTTGATCGGAAAATAAAGAAGCACTCCCGATACCGCACTATCGAGCTTCTGGTGTGAATTTCCAGCTTTTTGGATCTACTATGGAAGTACCGAAATGCAGCGCCAGAAAGACACAGACCTCGAATTTTATACATATATTATAATTTAAGAAAGAAATGCTTATACGTATAAAATGCATTTTCATCAGCGGGATGAGTCGAATTGTAAAAGTCTTCCTATCCATATAACATAGAGAATTTTTTTCTAAAAACTGTTTCCGAGATATCAAAAAATGTTCATCAAACAACTGCTTAGAAATGTCATGAAAAAAAATTCAGTTACTCTTCTTTTCTTCTTCAACTATGAACTATTCTTTGGTTTATTTATTTCAAATTCAAATCTTATCCTTCTCACCAAACATTTTATAGGCATTGATTGCTCAGAGACTACAACTCGGCTCAACTTTGAATAAATTCGATAAATAATATACTAAAATCAATAAATCTTCCCAATCTAATCCATTTTGAATGCTATTCATCTCTTTACAGCAGTAAATAGTGATGCCGATAAAGATTTATCTCGACCTGGAAGTGGTTTGGGATTAAATCATGGTATGGGCAGAATAACAGGATCAGCTAGTATTGAAACCCTCGTACGTGTTGGAATTGAGAAAGAGCATGGACTTAGTCCAGATTCAAAAATGGTAGTTCTTCATGATTTCACACCATGTGTAGATGATGAACTTGAAGTAAAAAGAGGACAAATCGTTAATATATTGTACAGAGAGAACGACTGGGTATACGTGATAGGACAAGATACAAGACAAGAAGGTTTTATACCACATTCTTATTGCGCCCCATATAACACACAACTTGCCGATTTGGCTATAAAAAAGAAATTGCCACGAGATCAAAATTTGCTAAATGATTTACCGGATGGATTAATTGATGCAGCTCCTGAAATAATTGATGAGACTGCAACACCAGGAATAAATGGAACTGTTGGAAGTAATGGAGGAATGCAATCTCCACTTAAACATTCCCAAGCTAGTTTAAGCTCAGAGCCAGATTTCTTGCCATTTGCCAAAGATCCCAGTGGCCGATATATAGTTCTATACACATTCATAGCTCGTGACGAGAATGATGTATCCGTAGAACGTGGAGAATTCGTAACAGTATTAAATCGAGAAGATCCAGACTGGTTTTGGATAGTGCGTAGTGATGGCCAAGAGGGATTCATTCCTTCAGGATTCGTTTATCCAGCTGATAATGTCCTTCAATCCAAGCCACAAATCACCCAAAATAATAATAATATCGCAAACAATGGCAATTCTCAGGCGACTAACAATAATACTTCATCGATAAATGCGACTTTAACAAGTAATCAAAATTCAATAATAAGTCCATCAAATAGTCCGAATCAAGTGACTTGTGGAGCCCAACCTCAAGTTGTTGGAGCTGATGATCTAAGGTATCACGGAACAGAGCTAGTTATGTTGTATGACTACAAGGTCGGATATTATAATTATTCTATGGGAAATTATAAGTTTAAAATTTGCATTTTAGGCTCAAGCTCCAGATGATTTATCAGTAAGACGCGGTGATTGGATTTACGCAGATTTGAATAATCAAACCGTGGATGGATGGCTATGGGCATATGCTCCAAAGACAAGAAAATATGGTTTCATCCCAAAAGCATATGCTCGACCGCCTGCCATGACAAGCCTTTGAGAGGTGTTTCAAATACTCTCCAGACACTAGCTTTAGAGATTATTCAAATACTGAATAGGTGTTATCAAAAATTTTATATAAATTAATGTAAGCAAATATACTTTTATTTTGGATTTTTCGACTCATCATTAACTCAAACTTTACTAATACTCCTCGGTTGTTATTTTGTCGACAATTTCCTTCTTCGCTCTAATCTCTTGTAATAGTTTCTTAACTGAATTTATATCTTCCTCTTGCACAGTCACAGCAACTTGGCATTCTTGTTGTTCTTTACGAATGAATTTTAAATTTTCTAACTTCTTCTCTAAGAAAGTTTCTTGCTGATCTTCTAATTTCTTCCGATATTCCTCCAGGCGCTCTTTTTTAATATTTTCACAATGAATATTTGTAAGCTTTCGTAGTGAATCCTTTCGTGTTACCGTGCAAAATTCTGCGGGTGGTGATTTATAAACCAAGTTAAGTTTTTCCAAAATCCATTCAAATCTTCTATAATCCCAGCGACGGAGATATTTTAAGAATTTCTTTCTCTTCTCTATCTTTTCTTTCAATTGAACTTTTATTTTAACATCCTTCGGGAATTTCTCCATGTGCTCCTGGAACCTACGTATTGTTGCTGTCATTCTTGCCACTGAAATGAAATGAAAATTAAGTTTTATTATTTTTAAATTTTTAAGAGATGCTATCGACATTTAGCTTCCATAGAGCCATAATCTAATTTATGCCGCTGGACATCTTTTATAAATAGTTCCCGGTACAAATCAGATGTTAGTTTTCGTTTATTGTTTTCAAGAGTAAAAACTGATTTTACAAGATCTTCAGCCCTGTAAATTCATGAAAATTGAATAATTTTATCAAATATCTGCGAAGAATGCTAAGCTTACCCTAATAACTCCTTTGAATCCTTGAATTCCGGTACAAAATTCTTGGGATTTATGGGAGATAACCCCAAAAGATCGCCACTTTTCTCTGGCCGAATAGAAGCTACTTTTTCTGGCCGTACCCATTTAATTTTTAAATTTGATTTGAAAGCATAGTTTCTGCATACCACATGCCCAACATTTTGAAGTGTTTTGTATGAAAATATACAATTCATCATCCTTTTTTAAAAATTATAAAATCTGACAAGGAAAACCAAATCTTATCAAAACGTCAATAAATTGTCAAAGTTGACATTGACGTTTCAGAGCCCAGAATGAGTACGTTCACTCCTATTGGACCAACGACGCTGCCGCATACTGCACAACGATTTTGCTAGATTTTTGTGCCTAGAAGAATTATCAATAATAACAATGGTAATTTTTGCTATATTTTTCCATTAATGATTACCGAGTTTAATTGTGTACGTGTTCAAATAAGTTAGAATTATTGATATAATAGCACGTGATGCTAATTAAATTATTATCGCTTCAAAAAAGAACAACACAGCCTTCTGATTCAAAATTTTACAATATCCAATGTCCGAAACAATATACTATACAATATACGTAGTATTGATTCGAGTTGAAACTTGTAGTCTCGAAACTTTTCCTCACGAAAAGTGGTACAAAGTGAGGTATACGGCAACTTGTACGTTAGCTAACGCAACGATTACACGAGTCAATAGAACTGACGGACAGTCCTGATTTCGTCTGCCAAATTTACTGACAAAAAACGATTTGCGTTCTATCAATTGACCAGTCTGTTCATAATAAAATGTCGTCAAGCCGTGCAGACATTCCTCTTCTATATGCATATCAAACAATTCTTCATTAGTCTTTATTCTTTACAAAATAAACAATAAAATGTATGTTAAACCCATTTCAGTCATTTCTCACTCAAAAGAGAAAAGATTAGGAATATAAACACAAATATCCACTAGCATCTACCTTTTATTTTCAATTTCCGCCATCTTAATTGTACGTTTGACAGTTTATTGTCTAGTCCGTACTGACTCGTCAGAAATCTTGTCAGTAAAAAAGAGTAGTCAGTAGGGGTTTACACGAGCCTGTGTAAGTGTCAATCGCTGTCAGAGTCAGTTCTACTGACTCGTGTAATCCCCGGGTAAATGACTCAACAGTCAAATGTTAGCGAAATTTATTGAATGGCGTTGCCGCCCAATGCAATTGTTCAATGTAACTTGCCTGGCGTTTGACGACGACGACCACGCTGGCAATATGGACTGCTTAACTTTCTATTTCATGTGGGCTCAATTGCTTATGTTCTTACGCCGGTGCCAACATTGAAAAAGTCATTGGCGGGAAGTTGGAAAAATAAGCGCGCAGCTCGAAAAGCGATTATAATAAAAAGTTTCGCATTTCTGCTTCATATTATATTCCTTTGATAAAACAATTTTATCAGTAATAACCCTAAATAATTAATTTAAAAACATTTATTTCGACGGACCCATTTATTTATTTGTTGTTTACAGTTCTCCTCAATTGGTACTTGGTGCTTAGACTGAAAGAGTCAACAAAAATAAGCCCACTTTTTGCAGTGCATTTCTATTAACGTAGTCAGTCCATATTATGTCAGTGGTTTTCACCACTCAGTACACCCAGTCCATTTTTGTCCCATTTCTACTGCGTTTCAGATTTGCCAAATTTTCGAATAAATAAATTTTTCGAATCGAAATTAGTTTGACAGCAACATCTGTACTTTGACGTGAGATCATTTTTCGTTTCTTGTTTAATTAATTTTTTATTATTCTTTACATATTTATGTGTGCTTAACTACCTGAAAACGTTATCCAAGTGCTAAGTAGATATTCAGACAGAATTTCTTCATGAATCCATTAGATCGGAGCTATTTGTTACCGTGCAAAAGTTTCTAATACTTACCAAAAATATGTCTTTAAGAGCAATAAAAAAACGTGAAACGAAACCGTATAGAAAGCACCCAGTACCAAATAGGGAAAATAAATTCGTAGAAGTGAATCATATACCTATTAAACGTTCAAAATCATATCCAGACTTTGAGAACCTTTGTGCGAAAACAACCTTTATAGATAGTAAGAAACGCCTTTCAAAATCCGATTCCAACGTTGCTAAACTGGCAAAAAAGTTCGAGGAAAACGCAAATTTAATTAGCGCGAAATCGGAAGTTTGCCTTCAAACTATTTCAGTGCATCGTACAATGCATACAACAAACATGTCGCGGGAGACACAGAGTGAAAGAAATTTTCCAGCAAACTCTCGCTGTGATATTTTAAATAATAACCAAATCAGACGTCTGAGTGAACAAAGCTTATCAGTTTTTTCTAATCGCAGCAGCATACTGACGCCTTCTGAATATGAAAGTAGAGGTTTTTCGGATAATTCTTGCGTTCGCATACCAATTGTTGGCTATGAGGTAATGGAGGAACGAGCCCGCTTTACGGTTTACAAATTGCGAGTTGAAAACCCATTTACAAATGATTGTTGGTTGGTGCTAAGGCGTTATACAGATTTTGTACGACTTAATAACAAAGTTAAACAGATGTTTCCCAATATAAACTTGCAACTGCCAAAAAAGAAGCTTTTTGGTGATAATTTTAACACACTATTTCTGGACAACAGGGCTCAAGGCTTGCAAATTTATGTCAATTCGATTATGTCCAATGATACGTTGAGAAATTTTAAAGTGGTTCGGGAATTTTTCTGTTTAGATGAACCACCGGCTTATTCAGAAAGTATGGAAGATTGTCGTGTAAGTTTAATATTTCTTTTGCTTATTACAAAATTTATAAAAAAAATTAAACTATGACAGGCAATTTTCGAAGCGCAAGAAGAGACAATAGCCCATCTGAAACTACAAATAAATAGTAAAAATGATCTCATATTATCACTGCAACAAAAGCTACGAAATGAAATAGCCGATAAGGAGCAATTAAAGCTAGCAGTGGGGTAAGTAATGGATGATCTATAAAAATATACCGACGTCAATATTTCCATAATATTGAAAACCCAAAAAGCGTAACACCAGTAACAGCCACTTTAGATAATGTTTTTTCTTATTTATTATCATCATATATTTAAAACAAGTAAAAAAGTTAGAATTGGTCTAAAACCAGTTCTTATGATACCCTAGTAGATGAATGCCCGTATGTATGGTCACCCATCTGTGCAAGTTTGATTTTGAAATAGTTTTCGCATATATCTCTAGAACGGTTCATCGGATAGCAAAAATGATTATAACAAATTTCATAGGATCTCATATTCTGAAGAACTTTTCAGTACAATAAAAACGTCTAGGACTGATCATTTTCACAGTATAAGAAACAAACAAAAATGTATATGGTGCCATCAAGAACGAATTAGACGATTTACTCCATTTTTTAAACTTTATTTACTATTGCTATGAAAACACCATGTACCAAATATCAACTCTCTAAGTCGACGCATTCTCAAGCAGTGCCCAAATATATAGTGAAAAGCCAAATTTTTGTATGGCAACCTACGAAGGAGTTTTTTTTCGAACTTAAATTTCCTTTTTTTTTCTAAAACACCGCGTTTGCAAATTTTCAGCCATCTAAGTGAACGCGTTTTCGAGTTCGTACGAACGGACGGAGGGCCATGTAAACACCAAAATAACTTTTAATTTTGCGCATGGGTGTCCAATCGATCCCTCCAGAATTCACAAGAACTCCCTCCATTTGTTCAGTTTTAAGCCGGGTGGACCTTTTATATTTGATGCCCAAGGCTAGCACCTTAATAATATTATGTTTGATACAGCAAATGTTTTCTTTTTTTGATCGCGTATCGTTCAATATACAAGGTGTCCTGGAAGTGGTGTGAAACCCGAAAGTTATGAATAGGTCATAATTAGACGAGCGACAAATTTTATGGGTGGAGAAAGAAATCCTAACGGTTTCCGAGATAAAGGGTTTAAAGATATTTGGGGTTGTTTTTTTATACCTATGATGATGATTTAAACTTGGTAGATAAATAATCGTTGGATCTTTGCCCAATTTTTCAATCGGAAAAATGCCTTTTTTTATATAATAGGTGTGTTCATCAACAGTAAAAAACTTGTAACAAATGATTATATTGTCACTATGCAACAGTGTCCTGGGTGTATTGTTTGTTATGCCAAAAATATTACTAAAATGTAATCCTACTCTTTAAATTTCTAGATGTCCAATATTATACGTAGCTTTAAGCAGGAGTACTTCAATGAATATTTTTTTTTTATTGTCTTATTCTGTGTACAGAAATGAAAAGTAGGTATTCACAGAGTATAGAGGCTAACAAGGTACGATTGTTCCACACCCTACCACCAGCGTCAAATGAATCCATTAATTTCGTAACAATAAAGACAAATTTAATTTGTTAGTTAAATCTTTAGAGGCTTTAAATCCGAAACCAATGCAACCAATGGCCGTTTTCCTTCGTGTCAAAGCCGTACAAAAGCATCAAAATGTACTTCCTAGTGCCTTAGCTTTTTATTTTACTTTTTCTAAACATTCCACCATTTGTCTTATAGTAATTATCTGAAGTAGTATAGTCACTGCAAAAAGGTAAATTTAAGTTAAAGTAGTATATAATCGTTATAAGTTCGTTGTTCCCAACATTTAAGCAGAGGTTTGTAATAAATCAAATTTGATATCTCCAAACCTTATTCTTACTAAAAGTATGAGTTTATTATAGTTATGACATTTAAATTCTAAATTAGCTATAATCGGACCTACATTAACTTAAATAAATTTGTTTTATGTATTTTAGAAAATCGACTTCAGATTGCATGAAGTGCTCCTCTAGCATATCATCGGTTGGAATATTGTCACAACGAAGCTCCACTACAGCAAATTAGTCTCCTCCAAGAGATTAGTTTTCTTTATTTTGTGCTTGAAGAATGTACGAAGAAGTGCTTACCCTGAGGATAGCTAATTAACATCTTTTACCATTAAACATAACTAGGGCAACTACGCTATTCATGCTTTAGATAATTACTTCTATATTTGTATTTAGGACAAATTGTATTTATAACTATTAATTATATTATAGTTTTAAGGATTTTTTTAGCCTTTTAAGATATACACCGAGAATCTGTTTAAAATAAATATATTTATTTTTGTAACTTGCTTTTAATATCTTTAGAAAGGGGAGAAATGGGGATATTGAATTTCACACTAAATTTTGTAAAGTTTGGAAGCTTAAATGAGAGAAGTGAAGAGTAAATGAAATGGAAAAACTTAAAATGAATTCTTTTCTACGGTTCGGGATTAACACTACCACCGAATCTGTCATTCTTGTGCTCTTTTCTTCCCTACTGGTGTGGTGGGAAGAAGAGTCAGGAAATGACACATTCGGTGGCGGTGATTACACCGAGTCGTAGAGAAGAATTCACTATTAGAAAGTTCTGATACATATAAAAATTCTTGTATGTGAATTTCTAGAGACGCTTAGACAGCACATTTGAGAAAGGGAGATAGATTGAGTTTCCATTGTCCTATCTCCTAAAAATAGTCTTCTATTAGTGCTATTCTTATCCATGGGCCCAGGGCCACCTAGCTCTTGCGATAGTAAATCAACTGATGACCAATCTTTCAACCTATTAGAAGTTAGTTTAGCTGTTAGATTTGGCTACTGAAAGTATATCATGGCTTTTATTCGAAATTCTAATGGCAACAAATTATCATGCAAAGTAACACATAACAAAACATCATTATCATTGTAGTATTTGTAGCCCCAGTATTTTTTAAATTTCCTGGATTTTTTCATGATTTACTTCCAGTAACCAAAATCTATTTGGTCATCGGAGAAATTGGTTCATGTTAAGATGATACTGGCCACTCTGCCTGGCAAAGGTTGTACCTCATCAATTTATTACAAAACAAGTAAATCAACTCACGATCGGAACATTCGGACGTCTATTCCCCTTAGCGCCACTAACGTTATCTTCTTGAGACAAAATCATTTTACTCGTCTTTGAACTTGCAATCGGAATGTTTCCCGTGTTGCTTGCAATATTGTTTTTTACGTTATTATTCCTGTTGATAACTAGAATATAGTTTCTGTTAGAGGGCGTCCATATCCTAAAGTATGCTGTTCCCACTTGGCTAAAGACGCCAATAACGAAAGATAATTCCTAGAACATTCGGGGTAGGAAAAATTCCAAGTGCCAAGTTTCGATCGGGAGGACGGGCAGCATACCAATAGTGCCAATGCTACTTATCGACAGGCAATTCATTCAGCAATTTTAAATTTGCGAAATTTCTTTTCGGAATGGCTCTACAGTTGTATACCTGCGATTTGAGTTGATAATATAATAATTCAATTATCATTACGTGCAGTGAATTTGTTTATATAAAAAAAACTGTAACTTAAATGAACGCGCACACAATTAATTTCGGTAACCATATATAAAGAACTACCGCGAAGCAAAATTAACAAATGTGGACGCAAATTACCCCGCGCGCTGCGTTAACAGCTATGTACGACGGCCGTAAAGTTTTTAAATCATGCTCCCGTGTAAATGTAGCTTTAAACTAAATTTCAAAAAAGAAAGAAAAAGTAGTTCATAATATGTACAAGCACATATACTAAATTAACCTAACAAAAAACTAATCCCTCAATACAAACTTATATTCTTAGTTTATAATTGTAGAAATATAATTAGTAGTTAATAAATAGATAAATAGTGGAAAATAGACAAGAAAAAAAATGTACGTAAAACTATTGGATAGATCGCAAATATGCAAATAAATCATTGCAAGAACTGTGACTGCTGATGCTTCTCCTTATATGAATTGGAAGAGAGCTTCACATCCTGGTGGACTGGACAAAGAATTGGATCTCACTAGTGCGCGAGCGGAACAGTGGCATAGATAGAGATTATGTTCTTGGAGATTGAGCAAAGGTGAATTTGCTGTAAAGGTAAACTGGCTGTTTGGTTACAATTAAATCGCGAAGAAACATTACAGTTCGAAATTTAAGGTAAGAGTCCAATTTACAACCCAGAATAGATGTGGAATACGCAGTGATATGACTGAAACGCCCTAGACCAAAAGCATAACGAGTGGGAGAGTTGAATGCTACATTAATCTTACGCAAAGAGTGGGAATCCAATTTGCAAAACACTTCACAGCCGTAAGTCAATAAGGGGACTAGTAATGATTTCACTAACATTACACGGATTTCAACAGGTGCAAAGGCCGCATATTTTGATAATTTGCGTAAAGCTCCATACACCCTGCCTATGATACTGTTAATGTGATCGGACCAGTTCAGAAGAGTACTATTGACAATTATCCCAAGATTCTTGACACGCTTGCTGTATGGAACAGCAATATTGTTAAGCATTACGTTAGAAAAGGTGGAAGTACTTAACTGGGTTTTGTAGACAATTATAGCGTCAGTTTTGGCAGCGTTTAAGTGGAGCGAATTATCAATAGCCCATTTGAAGACTCTTGCAAGATCCTCATTCATTCTGTACACAGCATTCTCTATAAGCCCTAAAGAGAGTTGAATGTCATCTGCATAAATGTGAGAATTACAGTCACACAAGATTAGTGGAAGGTCGTTAATAAAAATGGAAAATAATAATGGACCGAGAATAGTCCCTTGAGGCACACCACTAAGAACGGGTAGAAAATCAGAGGCAGTATCCCCACAACATACCTTTTGTAGTCGTCCGCTTAGGTATGACCCAAGAAGTTTGCAGGCAGGATAAGAAAAATTAAATGTTGTACACAGTTTATTTAACGGAAGCCTGTGGTTAACCTTATCAAAAGCTTTTGAAAAATCTAGAAGAACGAGCAGAGTGAGATTATCACTGTCCAGGGAAGTTCTGATGTCATCGATTATCTTTAACAATGCTGTGGTGCAGCTGCGCTTTGATCTAAATCCCGATTGTAGGCTAGACAACAAGTTTCTGCTATTTAAGAAGCTGATCATGTGACTATGCAGGATTTTTTCAAAAACCTTAGACAAGAAAGGTAATATGCTGATAGGCGATATTCAGGAGAGCTACAAGATCTTTTGGGGATTGGTATAATTTTCCAGAGTTTCCAAACGGAAGGAATGGAGGGTCTTAAAAGGATGTTGTTAAATTAATATGTCAGGCTTGTAGTTATAACAGGTAGCAAAAACCTTAGACAAGAAAGGTAATATGCTGATAGGGCGATATTCAGGAGAGCTACAAGATCTTTTGGGGATAGGTATAATTTTCCAGAGTTTCCAAACAGATGGAATGGAGGGTCTTAAAAGGATGTTGTTAAATTAATATGCCAGGCTTGTAGTTATAACGGGTACTAAAATTTTAACAAACCACATCAACATTTTAAATGCGAAATTGTAATCAGTCAGTGGACTGCGGTTAAATTGTTTTGGATTACATTTACTGGCAAGACCTAAAAACAACTATAAGTTACGGGACACTAAAAGTACATGAGCGTAGTCTAAAGTAGACATGATAGCTCAATCTATGGATCGAACTATAGATACAAGATACACACAAGTTTTAATAAAGAGAGTTAATTTCTTCTAGTATTCTCCAAAGTTCTGTCTTTTTAGTTGTTTTGATTTTGTCATTAAGACGTTTGAGTCTTGCCCTAATTAATGTAATCAAAACATATTTAACCATTGCTGTCTTGTGGTCGCAGCCGTCCTACTGAGTAATTATACTGCCAACGATTGGAAGCATTTTCTTTAAAATGTTTCTCTCACTCATGTGCTGTTGAAAAAATTTTGAAAATTGCTCATAAATTTTGTTACAATCCATTTGAAAATTAATTGTTGGGATTGTATTAAATTTAGATCCGAGCCTTTTCTTCTCTGTCAACGCATGATTTTTGTTATGACCAGGGTCGTCATCAATCATGTGTTTTTGACAGAACTCACACTTTGTTCGTCTTACAACCATTTTTGCAAGATGTCCAAAGAAGTAAGTCTTCGAAGAAGTACACAATTTTTCTGTAGGAGTGCATGTTCCAAATCATCAAAAATTTCATTATCATCTTCAGAGATATACCCTGCAACTGCTTCATTATCTTCACAATGGCTTTCTTGTGAATCCACAGTTTCAACATCCTCTACTAAGATATTGATGAACTCTGAAGTGAAGTTGATCAAATTTTTTGGTATATTATGACTGGAGCACTCCGACGGTAATACATCAGAATCATTGGAATACAACAGAATTTCTTTTAAATTCTTGTATGATACATATGTAGAAGGGTTCCGCTCATTCGTACTGAATTCTCTAATCTTTAAAAATAAGCTTTCGAGAGGGTCTTGATTTAACCGAGAAGTCATTAAAAAGGTCTGCTTCTCTTTTAAATCTTCCCATAGCATACGTACCACATTTATGGTTTGTATTAATCCATCGAACCAGTATGGACGCTTTATTCTTCCCGTATGAACCCATGTATCAATCCATATCTTTGCCGAAGAAAGATTTTTGATCGTATTACTGTTTCTCTGCGATAGAGCATTTTTTTCAGGATTCTTACTGAATTCTGAAACACTATTTAGGTGGTCAAACAGTGTATTCATGTTCGCAATGAACTCTGCCGTATTACTTGCACGTAGTTTTTCGGCAGATTCCGGGAAACTATCCAAATTTATAGCTGCCAAAATCGAGGAAACAACCGAGTGGCTAAATATCTGGGTCGCAAGCTCAACAGGTACTTTGTGAAAATATTCGGGATCAATATGTGTATCGGTAAGCCGATGCATTGCTCTAATGTTCCCACCACTATCCATATCGTATTTCCCTTCCGTTAGAAATAATATTACTATGATACAAATTATTTCTAACGCTCTTGAAGAGATGGGGTATATCATAAGACGCATATATTTTATTGTCATTTACGAAAAAGTATGGGTTTTCACGTGTGCACCCTAAAAGCCGATAGCACTTTCTATTGTTACCTCCCTGGTCGCAAGTTATTGCCTTTATATCCAAACCAGTTTCCAGCAGTTTGGAAATCGCATCTTTTAAAATATGTAAACGCTAAATCCCCACCGGAAACGTTACCCGCCACATAGACTAAAGCTTGACTATAGTTTTTATTCAGTCCTCGTACCATCAGCACGAGGATACTGGAAGCTAAGCTGTTCTTGCGACCTAAAGGACCTAAATCTGTTAGTCCATGTATGAAGTCATTATTCAATTCCAACTCCGGTTTTGTCATCATTTCATCGAAAATTAGAACACACCGTCTATCTATTTCTGCCAACTCAGAAATTTTCTGTTTCAGTAGTTTTGAAACAATGTTAGAAATACCTGTGTCCAATCTCACCATCGAATGATGCCATTTAAGAATGGTGGATATCGGGGGCAATAAAAATCCCAAATTCAGCATATCTTTATAGAATGCTGGGGATTCGTTATAAAATTTTAACGCTAAGTTTGTTTCTCTATCTGTCCACTTAGTCGTATCTTTATGCACAAGCTGTGAACGTACAAAAGATTTCACAACCTCGCTTTTTCCTGCAAGTAGGCTTTCTAAATCTAGATTTGCTGGGCAACTGTAAATAGCTGTCTCATCAGGAAAACGATACTGATCTAAAATTTTATATTTCCTGTTACGATATGTTTTAGGATTCCCCGTTTTATTCACAGCTAGATTGGTATTTTCAACTAGGTGTGTGTGCAATTAGTAGTACCCAGCATTGCTAAGCAGACATCGTCCATGCTTGTCTCTGAGCAGGAACATACTCTTGAACTAAATGGCTTTGGTAAGGCCGCTTTATTTAACGTGCTTCTTCTCGCATATTCTATAACGTCCTTTTCGTAAAAATGATTTTTACAGAGCCTTTTCGACGCCTTACTCAATGGTTGTCCACAATGGTGTAGCCCAACATTTCTACGGTAATCGTCTGGGAACTTGAAAAAAGATGAATTTGATAATCCCCCCTTTATAAATTTTTGAGGACAGTTTTTATAACAGCAACAATATGCCGATTCCATGCTGTCGGATATCAATACTAAAATTCAAAAAAACTCAAGAAACTCGCTAAATAAAATAATTGTTGTGTCAAATCAAAATATGAACAAGAAACTCTAAATTCAAATGCGCGTACCTCAAAATATGATAATAGAAAAACCACAAAATTAAGGAAACTCAAGAACAAATTGTTGTTTCAAATCAAAATATGAACAAGAGACTCTGAATTCAAATGCGCGTACCTCAAAATATGATAATAGAAAAAACCACAAAATTAAGGTAACTCAAGAACGTAGAAAACTTCCTTCTTCACAAAAACTTTTTATTCTATAAATTGTTGTTTCAAATCAAAATATGAACAAGAAACTAAACTCTGAATTCAATGCGCGTACCTCAAAATATGATAATAGAAAAACCACAAAATTAAGGAAACTCAAGAACGTAGAAAACTTCCTTCTTCACAAAATCTTTTTATTCTATAAATTGTTGTTTCAAATCAAAATATGAACAAGAAACTAAACTCTGAATTCAAATGCGCGTACCTCAAAATATGATAATAGAAAAACCACAAAATTAAGGAAACTCAAGAACGTAGAAAACTTCCTTCTTCACAAAATCTTTTTATTCTATAAATTGTTGTTTCAAATCAAAATATGAACAAGAAACTAAACTCTGAATTCAAATGCGCGTACCTCAAAATATGATAATAGAAAAACCACAAAATTAAGGAAACTCAAGAACGTAGAAAACTTCCTTCTTCACAAAATCTTTTTATTCTATAAATTGTTGTTTCAAATCAAAATATGAACAAGAAACTAAACTCTGAATTCAAATGCGCGTACCTCAAAATATGATAATAGAAAAACCACAAAATTAAGGAAACTCAGAAACGTAGAAAACTTCCTTCTTCACAAAAACTTTCTAAATAAATTGTGGAAAAGAAAGAAAACTTTATACCACCTTCTTACTTCTTACATTACAAAAACCAAAAACAAAACTTCTCTAAACTCAATTAATTAGGAAACTCAAAAACTTTCTTCACTTCACAAAAACCAAAGTTTTTAAATTGTTGTTGCTTTAATTTTTATGCACCTAAAAAAAACGAACTTGACGAATACCGAATACCGAAACTTTCATATTTTTGTTTTTTTTTTTAATTTGCAAAGCTTTAGCTTTTCTCCGCTGGGGGGTTGCAAAAACAAAAAATTCTTCTACGCCCCGCCGGAGGGCGGCTGCGGGAGCGTGTGAAAATCTATTGGCTACAGTTGGCGTGGCGAGCTTTTCTGCTTTTCTACGCCCCGCCGGAGGGCGGGCCAAAACCTCTGGATGTAGAACGTAATTCAGTTTAGGTTCGTTTAGGTCAGTTTCATGTGTGGAATCTGGAACTTGGAAGATGATTCCGTCTGGCGCCCTCATTCGGGAAAAGCAATATAATTACAAATTCGGGAAGTTTAATTTTCCGAACACACTTGAAAATTGATTTTCGAACTGCCTCGAATGCGGCCAGCGGCGTATAGACGAAGCGTTTTGACAGATTTTGATATAGTATTTTATATAGATTTAGAAGTATCAAAGAAAATTACTTTGCAAATACAAAACATGTTCTAATAAATTGAAAATAGCACGATAATTAGTGAATTAAAGTGATTATGTCGTCATCATCAACATCTGAAGGCAAATTGATAGATGGTGATTGGATTTGCAGCGATGCTGAGTAAGGAAAATATCGAAGATTTTTATCTAAGCAAAAATATTCGTACAATGCGATTAATTGTGTTTTCGTTGTGTTTTTCCTTAAATTACTGCTTAATTAATACAGCTGCAAGAATTTGAATTTCGCTCGACGAACACAATGCAATCGATGCAACAAGGAGCGCGACACAGATGGAGGTCTCGTAAAGAAGAAAATGGGAACTGAAATAGGTAAAGCGGCCGCAGAAAAATCACGGGGTTTATTCAGTGCGGAGGATTGGCAATGTAGTAAATGCGCAAATGTTAACTGGGCCAGACGCCAGACATGTAATATGTGTAATGCACCAAAGTTTTGTGACGTTGAAGAGAGAACAGGTAATTATATTTTTAAATTTAAAACGTCTTTTTTATTTTAAATATACCATTCCATAAAATTTTAAACAAAAGGATACGGAGGAGGATACAATGATCGAGGAGTTGTAGAATATAAAGAGCATCGAGAGTCTGATGATGAATATGATGAATTCGGGAGGCGTAAGAAACGCAAAGAGGAGCTAATTAAAATAAATTCAAAAGACAACAATAAAAAAACTGTACTCGCTGAAGAAGAAGAGGACGATGAAGATGATGATGATGCAGGAGATTTATCAAAGTATGATTTATGGGGCTCAGACAATGAAGATGACAAAAGTGAAAACAAATCGTCAATATCACGATCACGTTCTGATTCTCGTTCACGCTCGCTATCGTCAAATTCCTCGTCTTCCGCTTCCCGCTCTTCTTCCAGCCGTTCTACTTCCAATAGTTCAGGATCTCGATCCAAGTCACGGTCTCGTTCGAGAACAAAGACAAGATCAGGATCACGATCGCGTTCTGGTTCCAGATCACGTCGTAACAATCAATATAGAAAATCTCGTAAAACACGCTCTCGAACGCGCTCAAGATCTCGATCTAATTCTAAATCAAGGAGGAAATCGTCGACATCTCCAACACGTTATCGCAAACGTTCGAGAAGCCGTAGTTTATCTTCCATCAAAAGACGTTAGGAAGTTCCATCTACAATTTTCCGTTTTATTTCAAGGCCGCTTGCAGATTTTTCGTAGTTATATTTAATTAGCCGCTTCGGAAATTCAAGATACCTAATTTTTTTTTTCTCAAAAAATAGATTTAAAGTTTACAATATTAACAGAAGTTCTGTTTTAATATTTCATTTAAATTTAAGACATTGTGTTTAAAACTTGTTAAAACTTTTGTTTTATAATAAAAATGAAGTGATTTTAATATCTTGTGGTATTCATACTTGACTTACAAACTCAGTCGTCTGACACGCCTCATCTGTATTTGTGTCAGTAAAATGCTTTTAAAGCCTCTGTATGTGATACACATTTTGTTTTGAAAAGATATCTCGCTACTTTGAAAAAGAATTTTACGTATATACATGAAATGCTGACTACTGCAATTTAACAACAGAAAGATCAAGACGTATGAACTAAAGGAAAATATAAATAGAATCTTGCAGTTGCGATTGCGATCTAGAAATATAATATCTGTACATAATGCTGAAAATCTTCTCAAGAAGCGTGTTTGAGAGTAATATGGATCATTTATGAAATATGCTTCTCAATGTGTAAACTAGTGTGATAATACGCCATTTAGCAATTCCACTTGCAAGAAAACGCGTTTCTATCAGCAGCTGTAAAGATTTCTTTAAGATGGCATGACGGCTACCAATGCAACGGCATATCCTAATGAAATCACACATCAAAGACCACGGAATCTTTTCTAGGAATGAAATCAATAATCTTGTTCAGGAGTGTGTAACCAAGTCGCCCTACACGTTAGTGATATATGTGTAAAATCTGGCGCATAATAATAAATGGGCTCTCTGTAATAATCCCCTCCGAAGGTAGTGAGACTTTTAATGGTTTAATGGAAATTTTGTTTCTATATAAATATTTCGTTGATCGCATGTAGTGTACACCAATATTTGATCATTATTACCTTAATAGTATTAAATTAATTTTGGAAATGTAGTTGATTTTTTTTATCTTAAATAAAGATAAAGAATTAGTGTCATGAAAAGAGTTTTGATAATTATTTATTAGCTTCATTCTATTCCATTAGCAGTCTGAAAATATCTCAATTCCTTCAGGAATACTCCATTTATATATCAAGTTTGCTTAGAAAAATGTTCTTATCTCTAGTTTTAAAGGCTTTCTTAAAAACTGTAAATACTACTATTATAGATTCTCCACAACCAATTTAACATCGACTCACAGTGTCCACCACTAAAATCAGTCTATTCCTCTGTTAGTAAAGTATTTTTCAATAATTACATACCGCACAAATTTACCGCCCACCAAATGTGCCAATAATTTCTTACCTTTAGATAGCATACATATGTACTTTTTCTATATAGGAAACTATCTCAGAATTGTTTCAAATTCTTGAAAAATGTCCGCCATTTAAGTCATTAAAACCTTTATATTGCAGATTTCATTATTTAACATATCACATACCAAATTTTCTTCACAGTAACTTATCTTAAATGGGGTAGGTGCAGATAATCTTAGGTTCTTGATCCATCCATATTGCACTGAAGGTATCAACTGGTGTATTTCATTTACACTCTCTACAACACATATATATATTTTTCAGTCAGTCTCTTGTCCAAATTTAACAGACAAATTTGTTGCTTTATTTTTATTACTGTCTGTATCCGTTTTTGATTTCGAGTTTTACCACTATGTCCATTCACAAATTTTTTTTTTGCTAGTACCAAATCTCTTTCAATCCATCAAGTGCTCAAACTTTTAACCAAATTTTTAAGGTATTTATATATGTACAAGGATCTCATATATTATTAAAAGAATTTGTTTTACTCTACCCTTCCTGTATATTTTTCGAATCTTTTTTTTTTACATATTTTGAGTGTTATAAAATAATATAATATCAACTTTAAATTACCAAACCCTGTCAATAAAACTATTATCTTGAGGCTTATTTTGCAATTGATTGGTGCTCATTTGTTGATGATACTGTCTCATCATTTGTCCAGATCGTCTAGGCGGAGCTAGATACTCGAACATACTCTGCAGATGTTGAGACAACATTTTACTCAAGTCACTTGGCATTGGATCTGTCCAAAAGAAGTCATGATTTAAAGCTGTATCAGCATCTATTCGCTTTTTCGGATCTAACTGTAACAATTTATCCAATAAATCGCAACCATGTGGATCTTTAACATAAGGTCTTAGCCTTTCTTTGACTTTTCTTTTATGTCCTTTTGGTAATTCCAATGTTTTGTATAATTCTAACTCTTCAACACCTGGCCATACATCAGGTGTGAATGATCCGCACAGTTGTGAAATATATATTAGTTGTTGTTGCTCGGTGTTTCCTTGCATAATAGGTGATCGTGTCCACATTTCAGCCATAATACAGCCAGCTCCCCACATATCAACGGGTGGGCCATAGTTTCTATCCCCTAATAAAAGCTCAGGTGGTCTATACCATAAAGTAACTACACGATTAGTATATCTATTTTTTTGTTCATTTTTTGGAATGCTGAAAGCTCGAGCCAAACCAAAATCTGCTAGCTTGAGAACACCATGCTTGGTTATAAGGACATTTGCTGCTTTCATATCTCTGTGGAGTATCTGAAAGATTAAAATTGGTTTAACTAATTAAATCAACATTAATAATGATATACTGAAACTAACCTTATTACTGTGAATGTAATAAAGACCATTCAGTAACTGTTGCATAACTTTTTTGATTTCACCTAAGCTAAACTTAACGTTAATATTAGAAAGAAGTCCAGCTAAGTCATGTTCACAGAAGTCAAAAACTAAGTAAAATGTTGATCGGTACCCATTGCTGGCAGTTGCTTTTGTCCGACAAATTTCGATTAAATTAACTACGTTTTCGTGTTTGAGTAATTGAAGTATTCGAATTTCTCTTAAAGCAGTAATTGGAAACTGTAAAAGAAGTATAATTACAACAACAAAAATAGTACATTATGAGGACCAACCCCTTCTTTTTCATTGTCCATTAGGACCTTTTTCATAGCCACAAATTTCTTATTCGATTTCTTCTCTCTAGCTTTGAATACTTCACTGAAAAGTGAGGATTCATGAATGCCTTAATAATCGGATTGCTACTTTAATTTTACCCAAAAGTTCCTTGTCCAATTTTTGCAACTTTTTCATATTTACTTGATTCATCGCAGTAAAGAAAATCGTATTCCTCAATATACTTCTGTTTTTCTGCTAATGTCAGGCATCTCAAACCGGGCAAATATTCATCTCGATTATCTCGAGCTCTTGAAGACATTTCAATTGAAATACTATTTATATTATGATTGAACTTGTATATTTTTCTGTCCAAGATTTCACAATTTTTGATTGCTGCCAAAATAATACTTCTTCTTTTCAATTGACAGGGCATAACCAAGCTAGGCTTATAAAAACAGCTTGGACAGCCTTCAAAGGCGCAGTTGTATGTGCCAAACCAAACTTTGCAGCGCGTACTGTATGCGCGTTTTTTTCTACACTTTGTGCCTAGACGTATCATAAATAATTTTACTGCTACGCTGTAGTTCCTTGTCCGGGGGTTACAACAGATAGTACAGCTTGCATGCAACTTGCACTGCCATTCTTACACGTGTAATCCCTACTGCCATACAGGCAGCTCAGTGTTCAGCGAACTTGTATAATGAAAAATCATGGCAGCTGAGGTGATAGTAACTTGACATTATACCTTAGAATATAGAGTACAGGAAGTGTGATAAGCCAAATTTGGCGTAGTTAAATTCTGGTTGTGGCTTATATAATTACCGATGTTTGTTTACGTGTTCTATTAAGTTACAGTTCTTTAAATCAACAATAATTGTATCACAAATTAAATCGCAGGTAAATAACTAGCAGACCGATTAGAAATTTCGCAATTTTACTCGAGGGTTACACCAGATAATACAGCTTGCATGCAAGCCTCCCTTCTAACGCGAGCTTAAACTTGACAGCAGGAGGCAGTTCGGCTGATGTTTTATCATCTTGCATGCAAGTTCATTTACAAAATGGCATTGAGACGTCAAGTCTTACGTATACTGGAAGATTATAGCAATGATATAGCAGAATGATAAAAACCCAAGAAAAACTTAAGAGGAAGCTGTTGGTAAATGAAGTAATGCAAATGATCCTAGAAAATCCAGTACATATAAATTTATCACTTTCTCTCAAGCATTTCTTTTTCGCCATCTCGAAAACTGTATTACCCATAGCCAACAAGTGGTGGTATAAGTATTCGGGGGTAGGATAGCATACCAATACTACAAAGCCGGCCTTTTTGAAATTGCGAAATTTCTGAAATTTCTCATCGGACGGCTGTGCAGATGTTTATTTGCGATTTGAGGTGATAATATAATAATTTAATAATCATTACGTGTTCTGAATTTGTGATACAGTTATTGCTTATATCAAAAACTGTGACTTAATTGAACACGCACACAATGAATTTTGGTAATCATATAAGGAACTACGCGAAGCGACATTGTTGCTATGGTAATTGTCAGATTTTCCGGCCATGCCTTGTTAATCTTTGTATCATGCATTTAATGCTGTGTATTATTGACAATTCTGCTTGATTTCTGACATTTCATTGTGAAAAGTGCATTAAATTGTCCAAGGCAACGTCAAGAAATATTATCTGAAAATAAGGGAGCGCTAAAAATTTGTTTATTTTACATAGCAATTTGGATTTTAAAAAATGTCCCCCTTCAAAATGTCACGAATTCATTACTGCCATGACGAAACGAATAAAACACAAATTGCATTGCGTCATTTATTAATAGCCTCCTATTCATTTTTTGTCTGTTTTTATCATCCTCCTACTTCCTTTATTGCTATAATTTTCCAACATACGCAACACTTTACGTCTCAATGCCATTTTTTAAATGAACTTGCATGCAAGATGATAAGACATCAGCCGAACAACCTTCTACTGTCAAGTTTAAAATCGCGTTGGAAGGGAGGCTTGCATGCAAGCTGCACTATCTCGTATAATCCCCGGGATAAAAACTTCTCGTGTGTGTTGGCCCCATAGTACAGAAAATACAAGATTCTCATTACGAAAAAAGTAAGAATAGAACCTGAACGGTTGGTGTGCACTTCGATTCGAAATGTCAATTTTGAAAGTTCCTTAAGCATAAAACTACGCTAAACGTCAAAACTACTAAGCGCGACGAGACACTACGCTACCAGACTGTAGCGTAAAAATGAGCGTACCGATGTGCTGGGAAAATGACAACGCCTCGGTCGCCTGAACGACATGATGTGTAAAAATGTGACATTCTGCTGTGGCAATATTGTAATTTTGTATTAAAGCTGTGTTTTTTTGTATCCGCAGACCAAAATATACATAAAAGAACGCCTTATACATTTCACAAATTGTTCGCTTCAATCGACAGAACAATTTGTTCCCGCCGGTATATGGGAGTTCTAGAACAAGGTACACAAAAGAACACAGCCTAAGAATATAGATAAGATAAGATAAGATAATTATTTATTAGTACAAATAATACTTTTATAAACATATGTAGCTCCTAAGTTACATACCAATTCCTTAAACAGCTCTATCCTTTACAAATTGCATACATTTTCTCTTAAAAATCTTAAAATTACTTTCTCTTTTTATTTCTGATGGTAAATCGTTAAATTTTTTAAATCCTTTATATATTAGTGAATTTTGAGTCCTATTTCTATTAAATAAGCCTAATCGAATATTTACATCTGCTCCTCTCAAGTTATACGGCTGAACATCTGATACCATCCTAATTCTCTCCTGTAGCTATATTGGTAAACATCCCTTTCTAATTTTTAAAATGAAAAGAAGTACATTAATGTCGATTTCCATTGATATTTTAAGAGTGCACGTCAATCAATGAAAAACAAGTTCAATGGAACAACTTTTGACGCGATGAGAATGTAGTTGTAGCTAATTTGTCAGATTGAAATTTTCTGGGAACAATAATATCACGAATAACGTAAAAATTATGAAAATTGTAATTTAAATGATTTTGGCGTGATTGCGGATGAATTTGGTAGAGCAGTAGTTGAAGATTTTTATGTGATGCTCAATGACTTTCAGTTGTGATATTTCTCAGATAGATGTGTGCGTATTCCCGTGTAACACCACCGATTATTCGAGTGTAGCACCACAGGCGTTTTGACGTACACCATTTCTAGCAGTGCAGGTCAATGGAACAATTTTGGTGTAACACTACAAGAAAAGTGTGACACTTCTGCTAGAAAACGTGATCAATGGAAATCGGTATAAGATGCATTATCTAATTTGATATTCGTTATTTTAAAGCGTGAATTACAATTACGACTGATCTGTCGACTGCTACTTGATTTTAAGTCGAAATCGACGCTGGGGTGAAATTTGTAATTAAATTAAAGCTTCAACGCTTCAACTGCTTGAACAAACTAGAAGGTGCTAGAAGTCCCGACCTCTGTGATTGAACTGAAGTTGGCCGCAGCCAACACCAACTTTGCACTTTGAGCAAAATTTAGTTTCAGTCGCAGCAAAACCCTCTAGAATACTTTACAAGCCATGAAACAGACTCCCTCCCTACCACATGCGAGGCCCATCGGAGTCCTTACATTCTAAAATATTTGCAGTGCTCTAATGTAAAACTGACAAAAGTTTGATTTGAATAGCTCTTCCGCCCTAAACTACTATTCATACAGAAAAATGGTGTTCTGATAATCTTATGCCTCATTTTCTTCGTTAAGTTAATTCATTTGACTAATTTTCCTGTTAATTTTGTCGTTCTAAATACTAATTTGGATTTCTATGAAAAAAGTGGGTTATAAAATAATTATTTTTAAATATTTACTTTTAGCAAGATTATTGTAAAATTCCCTTATCCTAGTCACTTTAAGAAGATGAATAAATATATATATAAAATGGACTGCTGATACTACTGAAATTGCTTACATTATTATGGGATCACTTTTCTATAGTTGTCTCTTTTTGGTTTAAACATAAACATTTATTTGAGTACTCGTGCGAAAGGCACGCCAAGCGCTGGCCACATCATAGCGAGTTACATAGTAGATACATATTAAAGCAAAACTAAACAATGAACAATTATTTAACTACTTTATTCCGCAGAACTACAAATAATAAAGTTCTTTACAAAATACTCCATAGTCCAGTTTCAGTTTAGTATTTTCCAAATCAATATATAGAATAGAAATAGATGGCAATACAATATTTGTAATCCTTTCTCTTTCCCCCATACTACTTTTAGGGGCAGGTAGACAAAAATTGCTTAATTTTATTTCTTTAAAAATCAAGTTTAAAAAATATTTGATGTTGTAGGAGAAAAGCTTCCAAGAATAGAAATAATTTCGAGTGTTTCTGTAATTTGTTGAACTTTTAATATGAATATTAAAGCAAAAGTAAAACTTGATATTAAGATAATTGTCACACCCTGCCAAAAAAGTTGACCCATATGAAATAGAAATCCAGGCAGTCCATGTTATATATGTCAGTGGTAAATACATGTAAAACATGGACTACCAACGCAATCAGAATTCATTACGCAAAATCTGGCTTATCATATCACCATTCCTTTTGCTATATGCCAGGGGTGGCCAACTATAGTAACTTTGGGAGCCACATTTTAGAAATGCATATTTTAAAGAGCCATTTATTTATCTTTGAAAACAATATACATATAAGATTATTATAATTTTAAAAGTAAAGAATTAGAACTACTGGAGCTGCAAGAAGATGAAGGGTTGAAGCAAGTAAAACAGAATAGTTGTTCAACTATTGACTTTTGGAAACAGGTTCCGGAACACAAATATCCTAAAACCAAAGATTGTGCACTCAGAATAATATCTATTTTCGGCACTTCCTATTCTTGCGAGTCGTTGTATTCCACTCTTAAATTTATTAAAAATAAGTATAGGTCTGTTTTAACTGATAAACATTTAACTGAGCTTGTGCGAACTGCCCTAACTGATCATCAACCAAACTTTCAGCGACTAACTGCTATAATAGACAATAACCGTAAGGCATCAACAAGCAGATCTAACTTTTAAAGATTTTCTATTTTTTTTTATGTAATATTTTCTAAAATTTTGTTGTAATGAAATAAAATATTTTTTTTTAAATTAATCAGTTATAGTTTTTTTATATCAAAATTATGCACAAGAGCCACACCACACGACTCCAAGAGCCGCATGCGGCTCGCGAGCCGCATTATGGCCACCCCTGCTATATGCTCTAAGCGTTTTTTTTTTTTTTAATAAAATGCTGCGTTCCTTTTCTCGTTTTGAATGAATCTGTATGAATCGACAGAACGATGTCATAATTTAATTCTGTGCTCATAGAAAAGGAACAAAACAGAACCATTTCAAGTGTTTGACATTTTTTCCATTTGATAAAAGCAAGTATTAATTCGTAAAAATTGTTGTTTATGAAAAATAAAGCTATTTTCCAACAAAGGCAACTTAAACTCAACTAATACCACTTCGTCCAAATTGTAAACAATCGTAACCCCCGGAATATAATACAAGCCATGAAGTCTCCGAAGGCACCGACACATTGAAAGGCCTTAACGTGCCGGGTACAGCATGCAGTAAGAGCTCACTCTCACGGCATTTTGTATACTCGTCATGGAGGAAAAAATAAAATTTCATTTTAAACAGGTCCTAAATCCCAAAACTGTCGCTCCTACAGCAAAATGAAGTTAAAACAAATTGCAGCCAAATATGTTTTCTTTCTAATAGTTTTAAAAAAAAATAGCATGTAGAACAAATTTACGGAAATTATAGCGTTTGAACAAAATACAAGCAACTTTTATATGAAAAACTCCTTCAGTAAGACAAGGCAAGAAGACTGTGGATGTCGCCTGCTGACCGGCCCGCTGCTCTCTTTTTTCGACTTTGTTCATGGCTTGTATCTTGCGGGGGTTACGAAACAATACATTCGCGAATGCAAATTAAAATCGTTCTGCTTGAATCCGGGAAAAACTCAGATACATTCAGAACGATTCGGAGTCCGAAAAAAACGATGACAGATTGAAACTAAATCGTTCGGTCCGAGAAAAAGAACGACATGGATTGAAAAAATTTATTCTGAACGAGAAAAGGAAAGCAACAAAAGGTTCAATTTTAACTTTGCAAAGTGCCAGGAAATAGCTGGCTATTTTTGGCGCAATTTTAGAAATCTTAGATCTGGCAGCTCTGGGGTTCCGCAACTGTGAAGAATTTGCAAGTGTACAAGATTTGAAAAACTCACGTGAGCGCAAGTGTACAGCTCCATCAAGTTTTTAATTTTTATTGCACGTATCGATTGTTGGTCGTTTGTTGGTGATTGTTGGCTTAACTTAAACGTTTGTTGGATAAGTTTTTTTCGGAAATCAAAAAAGAAAATTCACCATCAAGTAGCCGGAAAATTCTTATTTTTAATTTTATTTTATTTATAACCAGCTCAATCAATGCGTAATTGTTTGTTGGACTCGTTTTTATTAATAAAATCGTTTGTTGATCCCTCAATTCTTCGCTAATTGTAAAAATAATTTACCTAGCTAGCTACACATGAAGTTGTGCTAATATTAGCCAAATTGAAATATTGTAGCTGGGGTAACACCAACATGATAATGAAGTAAAAGTAATATATTTCATGCATTGACAATCAACTGTAGCTCCATCAAGTTGGCTGGTCAACTTATACTTTTTTAATTTTTACCACGTCAACTTTTACTTTTTAAATTTTTTATTGCATATCTCGATTGTTGAACGTTTGTTGGTGATTGTTGGCTTAATTTAAACATTTGTTGGATAATAGTTTTTGCAAAAATCTAAAAAGAAAATTCACCATCAAGTTAACCGGAAAATTCTTATTTTTAATTTAATTTAATTTGTTGCCAGCTCAATCAATGCGTAATCATTTGTTGGACTCGTTTTTATTAATAAAATCGTTTGTTGGTCCCTCATTTCTTTGCTAATTGCAAAAACAATTGACGTAAGCTACTACACATGAAGTTGTAGCTGATATTAGCCAAATTATAATTTGCAGCTGAAGCTCCAGTAACACCAACATGATAATGAAGTAAAAGCCATATGTTGATATATTTCATGCATTGACAACTACTGTCAAGGATATTGCTGAATTTTATTTAATTTATTTAAAAATTTTCATTGAAGAAAAGTACCATTTCTCAACTGGGAATTTTAACACTAAAAAGTGAACGAGCTCAAAAAGTTACAGATCTCACAGGAAACACTTTAAATCTAAGCGGCGGGGTATGAAGGAGGAGGAGGCGAACCTTTATTACAAAATGGATTAGATTTAGCCATGAAATTTTTAAAAATAGTTCCATCACATAACCGAAAATTTTTAACAATAATGTGAAGTCTAACTACTTGTGATCCAGTTGATTTAAATCTTACAATTGAAGTAGTCAGTTTAACATCATAAAAGCCGATTTATGTGTTTCAGGCATTAAAAAATGAGTGTTTCCTGTTCAGTTGTTAGCTTATCACAGGAGATACGTGCTTGTCGTTTTCTGCTGATGCTGATGCTCATTAATTCAAATTCAAATTCAACAAATGTTTAAATTAAGCAAACAATCACCAAAAAAAGTATAAGTTGACCAGCCAACTTTATGGAGCTACAGTTGATTGTCAATGCATGAAATATATGACTTTTACTTCATTATCATGTTGGTGTTACTCCAGCTACAATATTTCAATTTGGCTAATATCAGCTACAACTTCATGTGTAGCTAGCTTCAGATGTAGCTAGCTAGGTAAATTATTTTTGCAATTAGCGAAGAATTGAGGGATCAACAAACGATTTTATTAATAAAAACGAGTCCAACAAACGATTACACATTGATTGAGCTGGTTATAAATAAAATAAAATTAAAAATAAGAATTTTCCGGCTAACTTGATGGTGAATTTTCTTTTTTGATTTCCGAAAAAATTATTATCCAACAAACGTTTAAATTAAGCCAACAATCACCAACAAACGACCAACAATCGATATGTGCAATAAAAAATTAAAAAAGTAAAAGTTGACCGGCCAACTTGATGGAGCCCAAGTGTACACTTTTGAATTTCAAGCGATTCCGTAAGTATCTGTGTATACTTAAGTGCTGAATGAAAATTTTTCTATGCTGAATGTTGTTTGAGTGAGAAAATAGTCTTTTAAAAGAAGTTAGGTTTAGTGATAAGAAATGAGTTACACGAATTCACTAGTATTAAGGCGACTACGACTTCGAGAGAGGTAAAAAAATAAATAACATAACAAATAATTTTGAAAATACCGCTTGACAAAAACTCACAGGTACTTATTCAAAATTCACGACCAAAATGGCTGTGAGAAAATATTAATTAAAGTGTACACATGTGACAGAAAAACTCATTTCCATTTTTGCGAAATCGGAACAAAGTGGTTTACGCAAAATTAATTGTACACCACTGGTGTACACGCGAAAACTCAATGCAGCCCCTATCCTACACTGTACTGTACCTTTTTCAGCTATGTGTGGTTGTACCAATCACCTTTTTTTAGATACAGTCATAAGAAAAATTTAAGCAGTTGAGTTGGTTGGTTGGTGCTGCTAGTGCTATACAAGTCGAAGAAAGTACGTCGGTGTGCTCCGGTGAAAGTGCGAAGATACATTAATTTTTCTCAAGGATTTAAAAGTTTGATTCCTTGTTTTAACGAGAAGAGATATCGCTGTTAAATTGTTTGGATATTTTACAGAGAAAAAGTTTGGGTAAGTACAACAAGCGATAGAAATTTTTCATATCGATTTTTTTTCGCTTCTTGCTTGTACATCTAAACAAACGTCATTTCACAATAACATTTTTTTGTTCAGAGGAAAGTATGAATCATCACTCCCTATTTTTTTAAAATTGCAGTGCAGATTGACCTTGATTGATACGACTAATTGCATTTCACAGATTAGATTATGTTTATAATTCATAGAACAAATTTAGAAATATCTTAAAATATGAAAGTTCTACAATGCTTTTTTTCCGATTAGCAATGTTAAAAGGATTATATTTCCACAAAACACTCCCCATCAGTTTTTTAAAGGGAATTACCTTTGCTCTAGTCAGTACGTGTGACGGTGTAAGCATTATTGAAAACTCGAAAAACAAGTCGTGTTATTTGATAAGCGTCATCAGATTATCATTATCACGACGTCTCGGCGGTGATCGCCAAATTCTTCAAAATGATAAGAAAATTGTAGAAAATGATTCAATCCCGGTTAACTTTCAGGGAATCCAAATTTGTATCTTATCATACAGGGTCACAAGTTCAGATTAAATCAATCGAGCGGTCAGGTTAAAGCTAGTAGGGCAGAGTTCGTTAGGCTGTAAGAATTACACTGGATAATTTTTTGATTTTGATAAAAAACTAGAATTAAGATGAATGCCCGAATGTAACTTCGTATAGTTACGCTCTGTGCCAGTTTAATTGTTAAAATGGTTTTTCTCATCTATTTTATGAGCTGGTGACACTGAAGTGATTATAATAAACTTCATAGGATTTTATATTCTGAACAACTTCCCAGTATAATAAAAACGTCTAGGACTGATCGTTTTCACAGTATCAATAGAAAACCTCAATTTCTGCATGGAAACACTACAAACGGCTTACCCGATTTTGTCTATTTTTGAAATTGTATTTCGACGCTTTCTCATGCAGTATTCAAATACCTATTTTGTAAAAAAACGAAATTTTTTATGGCAAACCTACGAAGGAGTTACGCAATTTGTCACATTTTCGAATTAAAATTTAAAATTTGTTTAGACGGGTCAGTCTAAAGTGCCTCAAAATGCACATCAGTCAGCTTGCTGTCTTGTTTATAATCGGTGAAACAAAATAAACACACATTAGGGCTGTTCGATGAATACCCCGGGTAAACCTAGGGCACAGTATACATATAGTAGAACAGCTTACAACAAAATACACTGAAAAGTGAATTTTAAAACTTTAATTACAAAAAAAAAAAAACTTCAAAACTTCTCCCTAAGAGGAAGTATTAAGTATGACACGGAAGTAAATGGGCGAACAGTAGCTAGTTGCACAATCTATGAGAAGAAGTATTAGTCAAATCTACTTGCAAATGTATCCATTACTAAACAGTTGTTTGACTGTAAAGTGGTGTTCGTTCATAGAGATGCCATACCTGAGACAACTTATCTAGATGTGCAAAACGTCACAAAAACGCGGTCCAACTTAAACGAGCTAATGGCCCTCTAATAGAAAGCTCTACACATTCTCTCTCTCTCTCTCTCTCTCTTACTGTATTATGCCACATAAAGTCTTCGCAATGATAGCTTTTTTTTGTTGAATAAAAAGTTAAAGAGCTTTCAAAAAGTACTCCGGGTTTATATGGAGTTTTGCACATCTAGTTGTAAGTTATCACAGGTTCTACCAAGCAGAATGGCATGGGAAGAGGAACAAATTGTATTAGATTTTATTTTTTTGTAGAAATAGTTTTGCTTGTAATTTTGCCCTTTTCCTCTAGTAAAAGTTTGTGCATGCTGTAAGTTTTTTTTCGTCAACTTTAGATTTACATAGGAACCTTTGTATTATAAGTAAAGAACCTGGTCGAAGACCAATTCTTATGATATCCTAGAAGAATGCACGTATGAAATTTCGTATGGTCACCCATCTGCAATTTTGATTTTCGAAGTGGTTTTTCGCATATATTTCTAGAACGGTTCGTCGGACAGAAAAAAAGATTATAACCAATTTTATAGGACTTCATATTCTAAACCAGTTCTTAGTACAATAATAATGTCTAGAACTGATCGTTTTCGTAGTATGCGTAAAAAGCCTCAATTTTTATATCGCAACACTACGATTTAGTCCACTTTTGATTTTTTGCTATTACTATAAAAAGACCATGTACCAAATTTTAGCTATCCAAGTTGCGTTCTCAGGCAGTGTCGACGTATATAGTGGATAACGAAATTTTTGTATGGCAACCCCACGAAGGAGTTGCCGATTTGTCTCATTTTCGAGCGCGATACGATACGTGCGATATTTTGGTGTCGTTCTGTTCTTCCTGGTTTTTATCGCGCGATACGTTCACATGGTTGACATCGGCTGCAACTTAATTTGTTTTGGTTTTGTGGTGGCAAGAAGATATTATTGTGAAATTTATATATATTTATATTTTTATATTGATATATTTACATATTACAGTAAATTTCGACACTGCTGCGGAACTGCAGTATCTGAGTACAAATGTAACCAAGCGTAAATATTGAGGTTAAATTGAAAATCGGCTCAAACTAAGAGCATTACTGCGATAAATTTTTGTATCGCACGAAACGTAGAAAGAGTAAGCATGTTCAGCGACAACCACATTACTGCAGCCAATCAGAGCTCTGTCCATGCGATAAATCGCGCTCGTGAACGAGCCATTATTTTACTTTTTTGTTTTAAGTTCGTGTACAAAATTTCAACTATCTTAAGTGAACGCGTTCTCGAGTTATCGTACGCACAGACGGATGGATATGCAAAAATCAGCACATCTTTTAATATTATGCGTGGGTGTCCATTCTGCTCTACCATTTTTATTTCGAGGTGTTACAAACATACTATACAAACTTAGTATACCCTTTAGATTTAATCTAGGGTATAAAAATTGACTATTATGTTAGTTAAAAATGTTGAGAAAGTATAGTCACATTATAAAAGCATTCTACTCATGTGGGGAGTTTTACTACCTGGCCACTGGATCTAATCTCAACGATTCAGATCTGGGACAGAATCAGGCCAGCTTTTTACCTTAAGTGTAATGCTCTACGGTACACGCAATTCGCGTCGATTCCAATCAGGTTTAATTCTGAATTATAGATCCAGCGTTCAGTAATGCTCGGCGTTTTGAAGCTGACACGCAAACACTGACAGTTCTCAGAGATATTATTGATATCTCTGGAAACTGTCGAATGAACACTAACACTTCAAAACTACACGACCTGGCTGCTTCTGCGCAAGAGAGATTTCGCCAACTTGGGACCAGTGACCCTGGCACTAAGTTGGAAGATGCTTTCGTTTTGAACAGACCACCTCACACACCTTTCAGCACACTTACAACACGTATGCTCCGTGACGTGCTTATGTCCATAAGACCTTCGGAGTATACATGATACAACAGATGGCGAACACACCTCGGGGTGAATATGGGCGTGATGGGAGGGTTAACTTGCAGAGTAGTCTACAGTTATCCTTCTAATTACAAAGATACTGATGTAGCATTCAAATTGCTGCATCACAGTCTTATACATCCTAATCAGCTGTTACATATTGACCGGCGAGTTCAGAGGATTTGCACAGTTTGTGCTGGTGAAGGCACCCTGTTTCACAGGTTCTTTGCTTGTCCAAATTTGCAAGGTCTAATGGAACTCGTACGCTGTATGTTGTTATGGTAGTATGTTAGAGAGTGACTTGAATTGGACATGAAGTCCAGACTGCCAGCATGAGCTGACAGATCACTCGGTGGACAGCGTTGACTGCAGGGCGGCACGCTAGCTCGCCTCGACTATTGGCGGAGAGTGTGGGGAGGTTCACGAAAACCTGCCGCTGCCACCAGCCATATACAAAAAAAATTTGTGCCTGACAAACCAAAGGCTGTCGCACATATTCGGTCCTGAAGTGACCCTTACATCACTTACCTACATCCATTGGGAAGGCGCAGATGTTTGGCCTTCTCTACTTGCCCCAACCACCCAACTGACTGTGAGGGCAGATAATTTTCATAGTCCCTGTGCTGACCTGAAAAGAGAAGAGTAGCGGACCTAGACTACCATCACACTAAGAGGGCTCCAGGACAGTGAAAGGAGAAAAAAAGGCTCTCAGTATGCCATTTCGTTATAACATTCTTATTTTAATTAACTTGAACCTCAACCATTTATCACAAAGTAACAGCGAGAACTTATATTTACCAAAAAGGAGGAATCTAACAAAAGTATAAGGTTTTAGCTTGCTATACTCAGTCCAATAATACTATAGCCTAATAGATTACCTATAGTTGAGACGAAATTCAACAAAATACAAAATTTATTTATTTATTTATTTATATATTCCGTCTACCGATATACAATCTTACAGACTATTTATATTACGTGCAAAAAAAAAAATATATACAAAAGTGAATTTATGAGAATGAAGTCATAAAGCTACTTGCAGATTTTTGAGTAAAGCACCTATTGTCAACAAAGTCAATCAGGCCACTACAAAGATTAAATTGTCGAATACAGCGACTAATTGGACCATTAAGGCAGTAATTAGTTCTGTGAAGGGATGAATGTGGTCGAGCAGGGAAGGAGAAACAATTTTATAAGCCAAAAGATCTCTTAAGAACATAACATTTCGGGTCTTCGGTCTGGTAGACAATTTTTGTAAGTCAATTAATTGGCATCTTGCATGATACGGAGGTAGATCAGCACTCCAATTAAGCTTCCTCAGGGCGAACCTGGTGAATCTCCGCTGAACGCCCTCGACTCTATTGCTATGAACAGCATAGTAAGGATCCCACAAGACAGAACAATACTCAAGGATTGATCTCACCAAAGAAATGTATAGACTTTTGAGTGTATAAGGGTCCAAAAACTCTGCAGCACGACGCCTGACGAAGCCAAGGCGAGAGTTAGCCTTGCTCACGATGAAATCTATATGCTGGGAGAATGACAACTGAGAATCAAGCAAGACCCCAAGATCAGATGATAGATTACATTTGGCAATTGGGTATCCGTTAATGGATAATTCAAGTAGTACCGATGAGGACCTTCTAGTGAAGGTAACATGCTTGCACTTTGATAAATTCAAAGATAAATGATTTAGGCAGCACCACCTAGTAAAACTAGCAAGGTCGTGTTTAAGGTTAGCTACATCTTGAGTATTAACAATCCTCATGAAAATCTTTAAGTCATCAGCAAAACCAAGGCACGAAGCAAAACTAAAAATTGTAAAAACATCGTTAATAAAAATTATAAAAAGAATAGGACCCAAATGACTGCCCTGAGGTACACCAGAGAGTACACGAATAAAACGAGATGTTATGTCATTAATAACAACCATTTGCCTCCGGTCCGATAGATAGGAAGAAATCCATTTTAGCAAAGAAGAATGAAAACGAAAGACACTCAGCTTCGCAAGAAGCAGGCGAATGTTTACCTTATCAAAAGCTTTACTGAAATCAGTGTAAACAGTGTCAACTTGACCTGAGTCCTCCATAACCTTCAGTGAGAAATTAGCAGAGGATACAAGATTAGTCTCACAAGATCTACCCTTAATGAATCCATGTTGATGGGGTGAAATGTGCTCCTTAACAAGGAAAGAAATTTTATTAGTTACAATACTTTCGAACAGCTTGGGAATAACAGAGAGCTTACAGGTTGGACGATAGTTAGAAACATCGTTTTTAGCGCCAGATTTATGTATAGGACGCAGTAGAGAAAGCTTCCACTCGTCGAGAAAAACACCTGAAGATAAAGAAATATTGAAGATATGGTATAATGGTTGAGATAAAGCCTCACGACAGCCAAAGACAAAGGCAGCTGGAATCCCATCAGGACCTGAAGTGGAGGATGTGTTAAGCTTGTTTAGGGCATCAATAACATTATCAACCGATACATACAATGATCCTAAATCAACGGAGGAAGGTATGTTCGTCATGAGGTCACTATCTATTGGTTGACCCGTATCCATAGCATAAACAGTATGTTCAATATAATATTGCTATAGACTAGTATGCTACATAGAGTCGAGAAAAATTATAAAAAAATGTTAGCATAACAGGACGACACGGATGATTTCTTAGTTGATCACAACCTAATTCAACATTTAAATTAGTATGTCAAAATGAAAAACTTAATCCGTGTTCACTTCTTTCCTCCAGGTTGTCATAGAGATAATGATTGGAAAAAACTAATTATGTTATTTATTGCATTGTAACACACAGAGGCACTTCAGCGCGAGGTACTAATAACATCTGGATGAATAAAGGTTTCATTTCGTTTGTTGTTTTGTGTGTCCACAACCTTGGAGAACTAAATGAATATTACCTTAAGCCTAGTATGTATATCTTAAGCCTAAGTAAATATACATTGAAAAGAATACAAATAAATTATATGTGTGTGCATTTAAAGAAAATGTTCAATTCAGAAATAGTTACTGTACTCACGTTTTCTATCCGCCGTGGTGAAGCGCTTCATCAGACGTATGCTGTAAGTGAAACTAATTAACAAAGGTCCTGGGCTAAATGTTCACACAATTCAAATTCAGAATATTCTGACTTAACATAACCGCTGACGAGATAAATTAGAAGAAACAAATTTCAAGTTCTCTTAAACAATAATATTTTCTCCCCTTTTGTGTCAGCAATGATGAAATTCACGAACTGGATGTTGATGGTACGGTTTGAGACTGGCTGGACAACTCGTCTTGGCCGCTATTGTACTAAAGGAACCTTTTATTTTTCCAATGGATAAATGGACGGTTCTTCACTGTGTATAGGTGGATCCGTATCTTGTTGTCGTAGTTTTCTGGATAGCTTCCAGTACTGAAGGAATGCTTTTTTTGTCTTTGTCATGAAGAGGACATCTTCATCCCGATTTGAGATGGGATCGTAAGTTGGCAACCCTGATATTCTTTTGCGAATTTTGTTAGTCCTTTTGTGGGACAAATCTATACAGCCCCCATAGAACACAACGTTATTTCCTATGGATATTCCTACGAGTTGCTTTTATTATCGTCTTGGAAAGCTTTCTTTACTTTCAACGCAGGATTAAACCTCCTGAAGGTTTTGGTGGACGGACGAAGTTGTCGTTTAAATCTTTTTCGATTTTTCTTTCTTTCGCTTACCCACGTACTTTTACTACTCGCCGGAATTTTAGTTTCGCGCAAACAATATTTTGGAATCTGAAGTACTGATCAATGCAAGTACACACAAATATCGACTACTTAATTGTCGCTACTTTATTAACTTCGGTGCACTTGGAATCCCCGAAAATGCAGTGCATTTGGGTGCTTACACACATTGATAGTTGTCAGCTGCCCCTGAAAGTTGAGTCCAAATTAGATTTCGAATCCCGTGAGGGATTATAATTCCGCTGCCGATGTTACAAAAAAATTCCGATTTTTCTTCACGGTAGGACTTACTCGCGTGATTCACTTGAACAACAAGACAGATGTCGACAGTGTCGCATATTGCTACATGCAATACGCTACGACCATAACAACGTCTCAGTTGATCCACCCGAATTTCGGCATTACTAGGACATTTTTTCTATGGGGACCAAAGGCTTGTAGTCGGGTGAACTGTTTGATTAGCTTTGTGTTGACACTGGCCAAATCTACAATTCACTTGAACTACATGAGAGTCGAAGATGGGGATCAGAACACCGACCCAAAACACCACCCACAAGCACTTAAGCGCCACTTCGTTGACAGATTGAAGAGACGTTTACGTCTTGAATATCTGGCAAAGAACGCAGACACATTCAACTGCACATGGCAGCCACTATCGTCGGTGCAGGACGGCGCTCTTGTCTTTCGCTGGTGATAGCAGGTTACAGTATTTGCAACACTAGTCAACGAGGCTTCTCCCCGCTTTGGAACCATTGCAAGTGCTGTGGAAAGGACAAGCGCTCCGTTAGAAATGTTCAGTTGGAGGGATGATGAGGGAAGTTTGTAGAGGTCTATGATACTACAGGCTGCTCTCGCGAGACTATAACGGTATCGGGGTAATTTTTTTCGTTCGTTCGACTTTTTTTTTTATTCGGTTTCGGTCTCGGTTCTAAATTACAAAATTTTATGTTGAAATTTCTGTCGTTTAGGTAATTAGCTTTTATTAAATTATTTTGGAACTTCTTGGAACTGCCACTTACCTAATTGTCAAAATTGGGACTGGTTTTAAATTTTTGGTTATAATTTAGATCTTTTTCAAAATTCTTGTGACCGTTTTTAGACTTTTTGAGAATTTTGTTTGAATTTGTTTTACTTTTTGTGTCATTTTGTTTTAGTTTTGTGTCGTTTGTTTAGTTTAATTGTTTTACTTGTCCCTATTGATTTTTATAACTTTAGTTTAGCTAGTGCCTTTTTTACCCTTTGTAGAGCCTTTTGCCGTCTATTTTTAAGGAATTTTAAATAAGAGCCAAAGAGCCAGCAAATAAGGAGTATATACACATAAAAAAAAAAAATTATTCTAAAATAATTTAATACCTACAAAGCTTTGTCTTAGGAATTAAAAGACACTAAGATCTTATGAATGGAGAACTTGAAAACTGACTGAGAAAATTGTGTGTTTTTCTGCCTTTCTGGAGGTGCGCTTTTATTAGAATATCTACTCCAAAGCAGGCTTCATTTATAAAAGGTGGCTCTGGTTTCTTGATATGCTTGTGGCCGTACCCATTTTTGAAAAATATAAAAATGTTGCACGGTGACTAGCATTTCAAGTTCATCACATTTGGTGAGGTATACCCATACTCTCTTCTATTACTTCCACTAGGGGACATTCAATAAAACTGCCAGTTTAATTTAAATTTTCCAATGTAGGTTGTAATGGGCCATAGTGCTTCTGTCTGTCTGAACTATGGATGAGTACATATAGTAAGATAAAACTACATGTCCTCGTTACCCAGTTACAAGGGCCAAATCATCTAATTCTATGCTCGAAAATCTAACTCCAAGAACAATAAGAACGATACTGTCTATCGATAGCAGAATTTTGCTAAAACGCATACCTATCCATTATAAATTTTTTTAATCTTTTGTAAGTAGTTTTCTTTTAGAGTTAACAAAGAATTATTTCAGTACTACGAAAAATGCTTTGGATTTTATAGCATTTATGAATTAAATGAACTTTTTCCAGTTTCATTTCATTAGAAAAAAATTGAATTCAACGCGAACAATATTTCCTACCATCCGTCCGAAAGGGCTTCATTTAATGTAAAAATAGTTCTTTTATTATTTTGAATTTCTAGAATTGTATTTCATTTAAAGCTCAACTTTGTATTAATGAGTTTTTTTTCGGTTTCCATTTTATTTTCCGTATTTGAACAGATCGTACAGCGTTACTATCATCAGATAATATATAAAATAGAGCGTTTGAGATTGTAGATTAATATATGCATGCAAGTCTTCAAACTCTACCATGCTTACATCATAGAGTATGTATTAGCATAGACAAAACAAATAACTTATATTGATTATGTTAGTATTATAATAATAATGTATAATATAAATAATAATAATAATGTATAATATATATAATAATATAATATCTTGGATATAACTTTGAACTTCTTTTGCTCCTACTTTATTGACGAGTGCTATAAAACATAGTGGGAGTTTAGTTTTATTACAGACAAGTAATGAGAGATATCCAGCGCCCATGATACAAAGATAACAAGATATGGCCGATTTGGGAGGATTTTTTTGTGTTGCTACGTCATGAGGTGACAATGTCATTTCCAGCGAATTTGTTTTGAGCTTTGCGTATTTTATTGACTGAAATAATGTTTTGAATATATTAAAATATTCAACACAACATTAGTTCCTTCGTTTAAATCACTTCGGGAAAAGTAATAATAAAAGTGGGAAATCAAAGAAATTTCCAAATAGAAATTTTTTTTACTTTGATAAGGACAAACAAATTTGTGACAATTGTCGCCAAAGGAGGCAAGCAACCAATTGACAGATTTTTCAGCCATACCCTGTTAATATTTGTATCATGTCCAGCGCCTATGGGCGAAAGTGATGTTTGTAGTATTCAAGAAGCAGCGTCGTTTGCTTTGCCCTTAGAAGTTCTTGTCTTTGCTACGAAATGAAAAATGTTATTGCTTCAATATAAAATCAACGATGTCTCAGCCTAATGTGGGGAAGCCCTCCATTTTTTCTTAGAAATTTACGGGATTTTTTTTTTTTTTTTAGAAGTTTTATGCATTATTGTAAGCTGACAGCAGCCTACATGAAAGTACTGAGGGGCACATACACCGTCACGCATGTGGGTCAACTTCAGTAGGACAACGATGCCACGCAGATTTGACCGTGTGTGTGCCTGTTTTACGGTGTGACATGAAGTGTATCAAGCGGTTGGACAAAAATTAAGTTAGATTGATTTTTAGGGGCGGGATTACATATTTGGCAACATAGGGGTGATGTTTGTCATGCATTCGTTATTCTTGAATCTTGAGTGAACTCTACTGAAGAAAAGATAATAGTTAACAGTTCTAGCAGCTGTGTGGATAAAAAAACTTTCACGTGCTGCACACCAAGTTGGCCAAAATGTTCGCCGTGTATGAGCCGCTTTGTATCTGAAAAAAATCCCAGTCTACCACCAAAGTGAATAAAAATTCTAACGAAACATTTTCTGGAAATTTCTAAGAAGAAATGAATGCTTATCTTCAAATCTACGCTCATAAGAATTGTTAGCGGGCCTTCCCTACATCAGGCGAGGCATCGTTGATTTTGCAAGTCAGCCAGTCGATTTTATATTCTTTGCGAGGCGTTGCAAATTTCTGTTCTTTTCCCAGTCCTTGTATGGTTTATTTTGTCTATGCATAAATCATATCCAACCAATCCACCCAATCTATACACCCCATTCCCAATCCGTCAGAAAATGAGCAAATGAAAAAGGATTGCAGTCAATGAAAAAGTTTTGTCGGTTCATTTCATTGTTCGGAGTTTCGCTAAAGTTATCCAAGACTTGTCAGTTAATCTTGTCGGTTAATATGAACTCGCTCTCCATCATTTCTATTGTTGCCAGAAACGGTATTGTGGAACATTTACATACATAGTTTAGCAATATTATTGTATTATATATAGTTAATGCACTAAAAGTGTCAACTTGCGTCTAAGTCTTAAAAAATCTTAAAACATTTTACCATTTTTTTCAGAAATCATATTCATGTTAGTTTTAAATTCTGAGTTATTATCAACAATAATACTTGCCTAATTATTTTATTTCTTTAACTTGTTCAATGTCTGTTCCACCCACAATTATCATTTATAAACTTTGATAGTTACATTTTAAACGGTCCACTCATATTTTTTTCTCTTCGTTTAATTTCTTCACAGATTCGAATGTACTTTTTCCTCCGGTATACAATATATTTCCCTGCGGAACTTTCAAGTTTAAATTTTATACTGTCTGCTAACTTATCACTTATACTTGCTTTTTATACCCTAGATGAACTCTACAGGATATACTAAATTTGACATTCCGTGTGTAAGGCATAGAAATAATTCGGTAGAGCAAAATGAATTGGTATTAATTGAATTAAGGAATATTTTTTTTCCATATTCACTTGCCGTGTGATCAATGATATAAAATAAATGTTTACTGGATTTTAACGTTATAATGATGATATGATGATTATGTTACAACACGCAGAAGATAAATATTTACAATTTTCATTTCTTTCTTATTTTCAGGTTGCGCTGCAGGTAATAGTCTTCTACACGTGAAGTAAAAATGGGTAAGTAAATAAAAAAAAACTATCTAAAAATGTTTGCTTCAATGTTTCAGGTTTTCTCAAGGAAAACTTAATTCTCTATAGACAAATTAAGTTTCGTCACTTGTTCACAATAAGCAAAGCATAAGATATTTCACAATGGCTTGGCAACAGGGTCCTTATTATCAAGGTTTAGTTAAACAACTTTATATTTTCCCCTTTGTTTTTTTTTACTGTTCATACTGATTGCATTATTCTGTTTGATTTCATTTTTGGGTTTGTAATGTTTGGCTCTGATAATATTAAATCAGAAGGTTTCAACATAGTTTAAATCTTTTGATAAGAACAAATTATTCGAGACTTAGTCTAAAAAACATGGGTGGTAGTAGTAGTGGTATATAAATAATTCACCTTTCTGGTCTTTATAGCATGTTATTTTTAATTAACTGTAATTAACATCATACGCAAAATTTGGGAATTAGTGACCTAATGATTTTTTTTTATAGTGTGAATAGATTTTAGAATTTTATTTCATCTGGGGTTTTTTACCATTTCACTTATCTAGAAATTGCTTTACACTTATTTTGGTTGTCTTTATTTTTAATTTTTTAATTCTCACTATTGTGTTTGCTCTAAAATATTCGCTTTCTTTTATACATTCTAAATATTTTGATACATTGATATTGAGACACTCCGATGTTACCTTGAACCTTATGAATTTTTCGGTTATGCTTTGGTGATTTGAAAATTTTAATAAGTCTTTCTGCCAAAGAGTTGGAATCGCGAAGATTGTTTCAAAACTGGCCAATATGTCATCTTCAGAATAATCAAATAACTGGGAATAATAGGAAATTGGCAGGGCTGTAAATACTAAGAGAGATACTCTAGAGTCTAGACGGATAAACAAAATTTTCCATTTTATCATACTCTATTAATATCGTTGACAAATGATTCGGAATCGAGTAATGAAACGCACTGCGGGACGGCCGCGAAAACTTGAAAATCATAAGGCTGATTTTCGGTGTGGCAACAGAGAATTATATTTCATATTCAATGGTAAATTTGACAGACAATTTTGCTGGCATGGCAGACGGCAATACAGACGTGCGCAAATATGTATAGCTTACGTCATTACAGGAAGGTTTGAACAAAAATAAATATTTACAGAAGTCATATACGGAAGGACAGACAACAATCTTGAGCCAGATACCCTGGAAGAGACCGACAAAGAGCGATAAATTCCCACATCATACTCATCACAACACTAATCTATTTTTTACGCTTAAAGGCCTATTCACACCATCCATCAGGCTTTCGATAGCCAACCGTCTATTAGCTATTCATCAATTTTCATTGCATTCACACTAGACCGTCGTCTGCCAAACTCAGAATAGTATTGGACATAATATTAACATTAAACCATCACGACACATCACCGAAAGTTTGACGGCATCAAAATATTCTCGGAAAGTTTTCCTGATAGTGACTGTCGTTATGTGATGTGTCAGTGGCGGATGGTGCGAATGGTTCGATTCAAGCTCATTCCAGAATATTTTGATGGTTGATGATAATTTGGTTAAGGTTAACGATACCCACCAAGGATTGAAATGAAAGCATTTTTTGAACTACCTTGCATTTCACTAATTCAATATTTGCTCGGCAACAGTGGTCAAGAAGTCACAGCATCTGATCAACTATAATATCTCCTGTATACGACGAAAGGCATTACAACAAGAGAAATAGTTATAATAAAATGAAAGATCGAAATTTTATATGGCAACTCCAAGAACGGGGTTCCCGGTTTAGTGCATTTTTGATTTGTTTTTTACTATTCCTATAATAACACCATGTACCAAATCTCAGCTCTCTACATCGAAGCGTTCTCAGGCAGTGCCCAAATATACATATAGTGAAGAACGAAATTTTTATATTGCAACCCTACGAAGGAGTTGCCCGATTGGTTACATTTTCGAACTTATATTTTGTTTTTTTTTTGTTTTTTTTTTGTTTTTTTTAAAGCCCGTGTGGAAATTTCAGCATTCTAAGTGAACGCCAGACGGACGGACATGCAAAAATCAAAATAAGTTTTAATAGTATGCGTGGGTGTCTAACCCATTTTGCTACTAGTATTATTTCTGTGCGGTTCCAACGGAATGAAAAACATTGTATACCCTATGATTATTTCCTCTAGTATAAAATCGCATGATAATACTGCTAATCTGGAGTGACATCTAATTATAAAAAATTCTACTCATCTTTAAAACTTCAGAGACGCTCTGAACAGAAATATTAACCGATTTAAACCAGACATTTAGGAAGACTAGCTTTCAGCTTTAATGTGAAAATCATCATTTAAAAATTTTCGCCTGCTATTTATCAGTTTGGTTATGCGATTTTCTATTCTAATATAATCGCATATGTCGGATTCGTACGGACAAAATTGTGGGTACGATATCATTTCTTAGTGTTAAAACTGATTTATTCGAAGTTATTTAGTTATTAGTATTTGAAGTGGAAAAAGTATGGTAGTGAAATATAAGTAGTAGTAAAGATTTTCTGAAAATGGTGCCCCGAAATGAAATTAGGTTAGATTTTATGTTAGAGTGGTAAAGAGTGGTAGAAGATCGCAAGTGGTCATCAGTATATACGGTATAATAGGTGGCCCAAAAATGTATGTATTTGCAAAAAAGTGTTAATGCTCATTCAGTATTTGTTAGCTAATGTAATTTTAAACTTCTATGCAAAATTTCAGTCAAATTCATTAATATTTAGAAGTCGCTCAAATCGAAAATAATGTTTTTTTTTGCTGTTTTAGACTTTCAGAAAAACTGTTTCAACATTTTCTGTTATAACTTTTTAATTTGACAATATTTTTTCTTCATTCTTTTTTTTTAATTTAAAGGAACTTAATTATGAACTTATTGCAGTGAAAGTCGTTTTAGAAAATTAAATTCTTCTATTTTTTATAAATTTTTCAAAACGAAAATTCGGACACAAACTTAAATTTTTTGAGTTAGTATCAATGGCTTTGTAAGGGAAAATGGCACGCGGGTATACTTTTTCTACTATAACGTTATCTACAATCGATTATCTTTCCAACGACGACAACTTAAAGGGGCCATGGAGTGTATGAACTGTTCTCAAAATGCGTTTTTCGAAGGTGAAGCATTTTTGCAAATTACGAAGATGTGCCGACCATAAAAGTAACGACTTTGTGCCAATCACCTCATCTTTTTCAATTATTGGATTGGACACCCACGCATATTTCTAAAAGTTATTTTGGTTTTTACATGTCCGTCTGTTCGTCTGTCTGCCCGTCCACCCACCCTTCCGAACGATAACTTCATTATCATTGTGGGTTGTCCAAAATACATAATGTTTGGTATCAAATTAAAGAGGGAGAAGCAGGTAATATAGTGGTGTTGTTTTTTTTTGATCATTTTAACTTCATAACTGACTTTTTACATCCGAAAGACCGATTTTTTGCGCTTGGGTCATATACACCCCAGTTCCTATATTTTGCATATATTTCTTCCATTCTTTGTTTCACATTCATTAGTACTTTGTTGTGAACATTTTTCTCATGGAAAGTGAATTTCCACGACTTACCAGTTCTTCATATTAGCTGTGTTCCATTGGGCAGTGTAAAGTACTCGCGAGCACTTTCCGAATGAAACGCAAGTTTCTGTTGTCAAGAGTAAAACATTCTCCAATTTCAAACATTTCTGTTATATCAAGTTTCTTATGAAATTGGTTAGGATTATTAACTATATTACTCAAATTAATTTCATTGAAGGCAACTGAAAATAAAATTATGAAAATCTGGACCTATATCCGAGCTACTTTCCTCGAGCAGTACAGTATAAGGATAAAAATTCGTCTCTGTCCGATATTTATTATATTAAAAGTTATTACCGTATTTAGTTTCATAACGATAATATATAAATTTGAATAATTCTCCTGTTCTCGATGAGTCAATTGTTTCTTTATAAACATTTTCTCTCAAATTTCATCTATCTGACATTTCAATAACCACTTATCATCCAAATCCACCTAGCGGAAAATTCTTGCGAAACTTCTCAGCACATCTACTCGCGAACAAGAGCATGAGTAGTTGCGAGTAGGTAGAAGTACTTAGGAGTACTTTACACATCCCAATGGAACAGAGCTAATGGTGAGCTGAAAATATGCCCATTTGTACCAAAAAAGGGCCATTTTCTCATCTTAAAAAGGACTGATTCACTTCTTTTGCAGTTGTCTCCAAAACCATTTACCGAATTTAAAAAAAGGTACAAAATGTAGATGCGATTTAATTCTACATACAAGCTTTAAGCCCTGGTCACACCGGGAGCGGCGCGGCGCGGCACGGCACTGCGTGGCACTGCCCGGTGGCACGCGCAAAATAGAGTGTTCACACCGACAGCGGCAGATTTTATCCAAATGTACTTTAGTTTCGAGGAAGAAATTCTATTATTAGTAGCTCTGCTTGAAGAAAAGCAAAGAAAAGTGATGAAGTTCGATTACAAATACTTAAGAATGCAAAAAGCCTCATTTAACGAATTGTGCGGACTTATTTCGAATGAAAAGGAAATTTGCCGCCAGCGGCAGCGGCAAAATTGTGTTTTTGAGTAATCTCCAAAATGGCCGTGCGGCAACTATTTTGCCGCGCCGCTCCCGGTGTGACTTATACATTTAATTTTGCTAGAACAATCGTGCAGCGGCAACTGAAAAATGCCGCGCCGCTCCCGGTGTGACACCCACTTTAACGTGCATATGTAAAATTTTTATGGCATCTCTTCTGTACTGGAAGACGACCAATTGACCATTTAAAATTTTTAGCGGGTACCACCTTGAGACACCAAAATCCATATTTCTCTGCAAGTATTTCAAGGATTTCCATAATTTGTTTTTGTAAACATAGCCAGGATATGCAGTGAGTCCATAATTTAATTTGAAAATCCTAAGTACCTAGGAACCTTAACAAAACACAACAGAAACAGCGAATACTGTCAGTTCAGAAATAATTTTCTTACTTCTCCACAACTAACACAGCCGAGAGTTTTATCGAGAGGAATAGAGAGTTTGGTACCTCTCAATACGAATTCCCCGAGTTACAGAATTCCGAGTGGAGAGTTAAGTGTCAAAAGAAGTCTCATCTCCACAAGTCCGGCCCCAGGACGACGTTAGGTTGCTGACCACCGAGGCGGAACAGCTTCATAAAATTGCTAAACTATATTTACATACCTACCTACATTGACCATTGTGGGCTCATATTTCTTCATGTTTATTTACGTATTTTTATGATCGCTCTCGGGGGGCCTTTTCTCAGTTATTTCCGATATGGAATTGCCGTGAGATTCGGTTAAAGTAAAGCTGCAACTTTCCTAATCCATCGTGAAAATAGTGCAACTATTATGATTGCGAAACTTGAGGTAACTTACCCAATTCCATATATTATGATGGCAAAACTTTATTAATAGATGTTTACGTCCAATTCTGATAATTTGCTGGAGAAACCCAATCTCAAAACAGATAACTTTGCAGACGATAAGATTAAGAGAGGATCGATGTAGAAAGAAAAAGAAAACTTATACTGGAACTGTTAAGGCTTCGTCACCGTGCTTTCTTTGCAAACAAAGAGAAGAGTCGCGAACCGAGATTTCGAGAAGAGCGATGATATAAAAAAAATGAAAATAAACGAAAAACAGTTTTCGACCTTTCTTTTCTTGAATTTGGTATCTTTAGTTGTTTATTTTTATTCTTTTATATGCATATAGCTCGATTTTTAACAAAATTACTTTTACTTTTGCTCAGTTTATCTGTGCCTAGTTGGTGGTGGTTCTCTTCGAAACTGAAACTTTTCTTACATGCCTCTTTTTTACTTGTGTCCTATCTGCTTTCTTTCGATGGTAATTTGACTCCTCTTGAACTCTTGAAACTGAGTTTATGCGAGGGGCCTTGAAAAGTGAAATTTTAGACAGGAAATTATCGCATGAAATTTATTGAAAGATTTGGGTTTTTGTAATTTGAAATTATAAGTGCATGAATTTATACCAGAATTTATGCTGACGTTAGTCAGAGAGAATTTGTAAGTGCGATGAAATTTATTGAATATTTCGAAATTTCGGTACATGTACCTTTAAATTAGAAAATGCAGATAGGCACTTGATCATGGGGCATTGCGCATGGGAATTTTAAGGAGGTTTATTATTAGGGAGGTAATGTTATAGCTGGTGCTATATTGTGCCTGTATGCATGTTGTGTGTCACAACAGAGCCCACAAGGGGGCTTATTACGCATTTGAAGGTACTGCATGTACTTTGTAGCGCTAAAAGAAACACAGTTATCGATGGGGAAACCTCTACATTACAACTCAGGCGTCGTAAAATTACATCTGGTCTCAATTTCCATCTTTTCGTTTTTATGTCGCTGCTGCTTTTTGAGCTTAGCGTCTGGTGAAGTGTTCTCTATTCCGATTCCGACCGCATATTGTGCGAATCGGAAGAAAATAATTGGTTACCGGCGATCGAGATTCAAACCGTGATACCAAAAATCATATACATAACTTATAAAGATATCGCATGCCGAGCAAAGTCCATGTACAAGAAAAGTTGTTCATGTGATGTAGCAGTACAACCCAAGCAACGTATTTGAAATTTGAATCTGGCGAAACTTTTCAGTTTTTATTTTATATGGGAACCTGTCCTCCATCAGCTGTTTTTTTCTTTAACGAGATTTGAATATGATGTACAAAGTCTGTTGCCTACTAAATTGTGTATGAAAGTTCACAAAGCATGAAACAAACTGTCTTCTGTTTTTAACATTAAAAATAGCTTGGAATGATGCTTGCATGCATACTGCGCGTTCCGTTAGCGAAAAGTACTTCAGAATATACTTGTTGACAAAATGTACCCAAGCGTTTAGTCACTAAATGTGAAATGTTCTTTGACTAAAGTAATCCCATTTTTAGGGTTCTCATCCAACAGAATGTAACATAGCTCAAAAAATCCACCAACGTTCAGTTTGTCCTTTATGTCAACAGTAAAGGAAGAATATTGATCTTCTTAATCCTTTCGGACCCGAATTTTTTCTACGCGCTGGAACATTTCTTTGTACTAATTTTTAATGTCTGGGAAACCTAAATATATAATTAAAAGCATCCCTTCATTATATATGTTTAAAATATTGATTTTAGAGAATGTCCATCCCAGTGGACATACGGACTAAGCGGTCGCAAAATTTTCTTATACATTAAAATGAAAACAAATGTTATGGTAAGTTCACATTTTTTTTATTTATCTTATATACTATACTATATACTATACTTAAAATAAACATATACTTTTAGAAACTCAAAGAAATTCAGTAACAAAAACAATATGCAGGATGTGCCGTATGTAGTCTTGCACCCGAAGGCGATGGATAAGTCATGCTTAGACAAGCAAAAATTGTAGGTGAGGAGAGGAGGGGGTAAAATCTTAACGGTTTCCGAGATATCGGTACTTAAATATTTGGGTATGTTTTTATAGACATAGGATGTAACGTTCAGAATTTACAGTGTGATCTATAAAAACATACCCAAATGTCCAAAGTTCCGTTATCTCGGAAACCGTTAAGAATTTCGCCCCCCTCAACCCATACAATTTTGCTTTGTCTAAACATGATCTATCCATAGCTTTTGGCTGCAAGACTACATACGGGACACCCTGTATAAACTTAAGGAAATAATAATGTCTCTCGCTTATTTACGTCTGTTGGTGAAATTTTTTAAAACAATTCCTACCTTTTATAAAACATAAATGAACTTTGCACTTGAGGCAGTATACATGAGTTTTATAAGTGCAGTTTACTGTTTTACAACGTGTTGCCTCTTTTTTCTCATCATATTCTGGTAGGTGATCAACAGTATCCAGCCTAACTTGGGTCAAGGGCCTTTTTCCTGAGAAGACCCTGCCTGTTGAAGTGCAACCCTCCTGCTCTCCAGACGTGCTTGGCCTACCGCGCTTTGTTCCAGCCATTGGTTTCCAGCAAATAGCAATAAATCAGATAGCGTTAATCGGAATTCTAATAAATCCATTGTATGTTTTTCGGAGATTTCCAAGCGTTGGCAATCGGCCTTGTACTCTAGCCAGCTATTAACAACCGCTAAATCTAAATCGGGATTTTATATGGATGCTATAGTAGCTGATCAATTGATCGTTCTTGTCAACTCCTCCCATTGACGAGTTGTACAAACGCACCACCTCTGGTCACAAAATCCACGATCATTTTTCTTTAATACTTTGTCAGATGAAAAAGGAGTGTTTGGAAATCTGTTCTTCCTTATTGTTCCAGCTGCATTAATGCCTCTTTGCTTCAGAACATACAAAAGATTGTAAGTTGTGAAGAAGGTATCAACAAATAGATTGTGGCCTGCACTAACTGACTCACATAGATGCATGACCACTCCTCCTAGACCGAAATACCTCTGATATTCTGCTTTTAATTCCGTAGTTTTCTCTTGGTAAACCAAGAAGTCGTAACATATACCACTTTCGCCACAAAGTAAAAAAAAATTTATTCCCCATGGCTTTGGTGTACCTTTCAGATACTGCTTGAAGGAAAGTCTTCCTTTCAAGGAAATAATTTGCTCATCCATACACAAATTTTTCTCTTTTATCAGTTGACGGCACCTGATTCCAAGATCGGTCTAACTTTAAAAGTTTTTTGGAATCTGCAAATTATCTACTAAATGTAAATGAGTGCGAAGAGCGAAAAATCTATCTCGGGTCATAGTATTTGAAACTTTCGATATTCCTATATTTCGATCCCAAAACATCTTTACCCGTGGAAAGCGTAAAGATCCCATAAAGATATGTAGTCCAAAAAGATTACGAATTTCAGAAGCGGTAGTGTGTTTGAACTTAGAAGTCAGTTGTTGCTCTGCGTACATATTTGTGTACATGGCCATGTTTTCGTATAGCTTTGTAATAATATATTTTTCGAAATACTGAAGTGGATCTTTTTCTTCATCAGACTCATCAAATCTATCAACACTTTGTTCATCCTCAGACCGCATCACGTATGGACGATTTCTCCATTTTATATTCCTTTTATCAATCAATAAATAGGGTGTCTCCGCAATTGCAATCACGTATGATTGATCTTCCGTAATTGCAACACGTTCATAGCTCTCTCGTTGATCTTTATCTTCCCCAAAAGCGACCTCTAAGCTTCTAACGTAGTCCTTTTCCTCATTTTTTGTTAGTTTGGAAACACCTGTTCAAGAGTAATTCATGCTTTTGTTACTTTTCAACGAATTTTGTTTTATTTATACCTGGCCTTAATCTTTGTTTGATTTTTGGCGATACATACATTTCGTCCTCGCTTATATCACTACCCTCGGAAATATCACTTTCTAAACATGCCATCCACTCGTCTTCTTTTAGCCTGCTCATATTTGTAATCACTGAAAACAAGCATAAAAATATACCAAATATCACAAAAAAACAAAATCTATCCTTCAGTCCCAATGTCCACCCCAGTGGACAATAAACTCACCTGCTTATATTGCTTAACTTGAAAATTGTGGAGAGGCTATTCTGTTATAACACCACTCTTTTAAAGTCTTACAAAACAGGTTTTTAATAACTATCTTCTTTTTGATTATTTCACCACTAAATTATTACACAAGAAAAATCACTCTGCGAACGTTCCTGTAATTGTTACAAGAATAAATACAAAAATGAAGAAAATATGACTCATACGCCCTGCCATTGATTATTTATAAATAGATGTGCCCAAAATCATTGACGTCTTAGAAAGGAGATGTCGCTACGTGTCTTTCGTCTGTTATTTCCAGCTATAAAACTTCTAATAAAAGAATTATTAATGACTGGTAAGGAGTTTTGATTTAGTTTTGAAACATTTTTGTATTATACGCTGGAATAATTGTATTTTTACCATTAAATAAATGTTTCAATCACATTTGTGGCAAGTAGCGACATCTCGTTTCTAAGACGTCAATGATTCTGTGCACATCTATTGTATAAATAATCAATGGCCCTGCTTTAGTTAAGTTTGACGCCTAAAGCTTATGCAAGAGATATTAAACAATAATTTTGTGAAGCCAAAAGATAGGCTTCATCGAAAGCATACCTCTAAGGCTCACATGTTTTTCATGTCCATTGGGATGGACACTGGGTCTGAAAGGGTTAAGCGTCTCTTAACAAATATGTAGTTATATAAGTTTTATAGCATGAAATTTCAGTGGTTTGGTATGATCCTTGGTCCAAATAAATCCAGTGCAATTCCAAATAAATCCAGTGCAATTCTCTTGGATTCGTATACCTCTTCCAAATTCATAAATATAGTTTGGCGGTCTATATTATGGACTGCTTCAAATTAATCACATTAAATATTGCTTTTGTTTGGAGGATTTGAATGTGCTCGGATGATGCTTGTTTTTGTTTTTTTTTGTTAGTAACACAGGATCTTCATTTAATTTAGTTTTGTTTTTAAAGATTCTTAAGTTGTCTTAAGTAAATTATATCGTCAACAGACCCAAATCAACAATATGGTCAACAGAATTATGCAAACCCTGGATATCCTCCACCAAGTGATTACCCTCAAGGAAGATATCCTCCACCAGGCAGTTATCCTCCACCAACAGGAGGTTATCCTCCACCAACAGGAGGTTACCCACCTACTGGCTATTCTCAACCTGCACAGCCTGGATTTATTCCTCCACAACCTGATGCTGCATATGGCCAAAGTGGGTATGGAGTATATTCTGATCCAGAAGCAGGAGTAGATGACGAAATCAAAGGATTTGCATTCACAGACCAAACTATTAGAAGAGCTTTCATTAGAAAAGTTTACATGATCTTGATGGTAAGTTAAGAATGGGTTTAATTCTTGCAAAAATTATTTAAATTATTTTATTTCTTTGTAGCTTCAATTAAGCATTACCTGTGGATTTATTGCTATGTTTACATTTCACAGACCAACGAAGTTGTGGGTATTTAGACATCCTGAAATGTTTTGGGTTGCTATTGCTGTACTGATTGTAACTATGATTGCAATGGCTTGTTGTGAAAGTGTTCGACGAAAAAGTCCTATGAATTTCATATTCCTGATACTATTCACTGTTGCGGAATCATTTCTTTTAGGTGTGGCTTCTGCACGATTCGAATCAGAAGAGGTGAGTAAACTAAAAAATTATTTATTTGTTGAGTATAATTATTGATGCTATGCGGTACACTATTTAATTTTTAAAAAAAGTATAAATTATCTCGCTTATGATTGACACACGGTTGGTTTCATGAAAGTGGGTAGGAATAATGACGATTTACTACCAGAGAAATGAGTTCATCTTTTCGATACGATTGGATGCACGATATTTGTATAATAGAAATTTCAAATACACCTTCTTCTACTTGTAGTTGTTATATTTTGAGCCTCACTACAGATCGTCTGATTCGGTTGGAATGCCTTAACTATTTTGACTCGGATACTTTACTCCAATCAAGATTATAATTGAGATATGAACAAATTTCCTGGGATATTGGTTTGATTGATCGAATTCGCAATCTTCTATCGATTGTTAGCGATATTGATGTTGTCTGCATGCACCGAAAATTGTTTTGGTTATAGAAAATATTCGTAGGTATAACAACCAAAAAAAGTTGTAAGAGCTTTTGTGCATATCCAATGCTGTAATTTTTTTTTTTTTTTTTTTGTAATACAGTCTCAAAAGTGCCAGACCATGGCGTTATAAAATGCATATGCATGAAAAACGCATTTTTGAAAAACATTAAAAATTTGTATAAAATAAACAACGCTTCTGGTGACGATAATTCTAATAATTCTACAATTGTTTGTTGGATTCACTGACATCTATATAAATGGACTGCATGAAATCAAATGGCACCACTTTCATATTTCTGTCTCTTTTCGTGAGAGCATACTTTCCCACTGAATTGGGAACGAGAAATTGCTTGGAAGTTCAGCGCTATTTTCAGAGCAGGCAACAGATGCCGCCTTGTGAAAATCACTTCCTTTGGCTCATAATTAACAATAAAAATAATCGCAAAAAGCTTTGTGGCAAATTCGGTAAATCCCACTGACATGCATATAAGTAAATTCCCAAGATTTAAATATAGGGCCAGTTTACGACAGTGGTAGCATTGACAGTGAGAGCATACTTTCTGGAATCAAAACTGGTGCCACATGAAACGAGATCAGTCAGTCTATTTATATACATATCAGTGGTTGGACTCCATAAAAACATCATTTTCATTTTTTTTACCTCCAATTTGTCATTCTCTAATTTTGAAAAATAAAACGGAGTACCCTTCGAATTGCAGCGAAAGCTTTTCTCTTTTTGTTTTCACTTCTATACAACTTTTCAAGACTAGAGAATGACAATTTGGAGGTAAAGAAAAAAGTAAAAATGCTGCTTTTATGACAAATTTAATGTAATTCAAAGAAATTTAATTATTATATAAAATTCATAAGTTTAATTATTAAGCATCTGAATTTGTCATTCTTAAAAAAAAGCTTTCGTCTTAAGCGAAAGTTGTCAACTCATTTCACAGTGAATTGGGTGAGTTTAGGAAAATGCGGAAACACTTCGTAATTTTGTTGAAATACTTACAATTACTTTCTTTTTCGATCTATAAATAGTCGTTAGAATTATCGTCACCAGACACGTCACGACACGTTTTTCATATACAAATGCAAGTAAAGAAAAGTCTTAGCTCCACAGCCTGTAGTAAAGAAGGAAATGGCCAGTGCCCATTTCCATCTCCAAGAGTGTTGTGAAATTTTACTTCTTAGGCTATTGCCATATTAAATTTTCTATAAGATTTTAGTACAATTTTGTGTCGATTAAATACAATCACATATTCTTCAACTGTCTGTATATGTAAATGCAAGATTGATAGTTAAGAGCCAAGCGTATGGCAGTGCGCTAGAATACCGTTGTGGGTTTAAAATGGTCCATATATCACATTTTAGAACCAATTGGAACCAACTACAACGGCGCGTATCATGATGACTATTAGTAAAATATCTGCGTTCTGATTTCTTCTCTTCGCGGCATTCGGTAACAAATTGAAATAAAAGACAGCGAATAGCGATGCTTTCGACCATAGTAGTTGAAAATTAGCATTGGTAGAACTTCGCAAAATCACTTGCTTGCCATCATGCAGGCTAGTATATGACAAATATGCCTACCTTATGTTATTGTCTAAAGAGCCGACTTGTTAAAATAGGCTAAATTGCTCACTTAATGATTCAGGCTTGAGAAGAACGAACAACACCTTGAGGTTAGATTTCAATCTCTTTCTTTATTCACAAAACATGCTACGAATTAAAAAGTACTTAATAAAGAATTCGCAATCGAATTGCTTCAGCATTTGTACAATCTCAGAAATTCAATTACCAATTATTTTCAAATCAATAAATTCTATATACTACATGCATTCATAACACATAACATGTCAAGAGTAATTCCGCATATCATATTTTCTCAGAAGTAAATTTATATGTCGCAAAGTAGATTTGTAAACTTGTTGCATGGAATTGCGATTAACTCTTCGCAATTAAAAAATGCTTGCTTTCCTTTTACAAGGGCTTATTTTGTAATATGATCACAATGTCGTTTACATGATTTCTACTATTGATTTGTTGGCTTGTGATCCACATAGTAATTTTATCTGTATATGTATTACACAGATGAATAGCCTGATTTAGTATTTGGTGTTTTCCGGAAAGTTGATAGAATTGAGGTGAAACATTTGTTTTGTTTGCATTTTCCTTCAAGATTTTCTTTAAATTTGTCTGCAACATGTGGGCAAAACATTCTATCACGGTACAGGTAGAATGAAAAATTTATATATGTATGCGTAAATGTTCTATTCCAGTTCATTTACAAAAGCTTGCAAATGGTACCCCTGAAGACCAAAGAGCGGCAACAATTGCTATTCAGCGGACTTTTGCAGCTTCTGATCTTCGGCTTGAACGGTTCTTCTTCATGTTATTCTTGTATTCATATCTTCCTGGAAGATTCCGAAGAAGGATTTATACATATTTGGTAATGTTAATTCCATCACGTGCATATTGTGTGGTCAAATCAATTCAATTTCATTCTTTTGATTTCTTAATCCTCTCCAGTTCGAGCGTCTCCACAGTTGTTCGTCTGACCCTCAATCTGTCCAGTGATTTTCTAGAATTCGCTGACTTTCAACTTTTTACAATAGTAGATATATTATATATTAGAGTTGAACACTTTTGTCTTGATTAAGATCTGTCTGGAGTTTCTCATTCGGGCTACTATATTGTTCCGTTAGATCTTTACCAGAGTCCAAAATGAATTCTCCACCTAGAAAAATTCGTATTCTGTATTATGTTATCTAGTTTCGCTGAGTCCTTATAACCATAATATTGTATTCAGATCAATTTGTGTTTGTATGCTGCTTCTTGATCTAAAGCGGATTTTTTAATTATAAGCCATTCATTTGCCTATCGTTGTAAAGTCAACAAAACGTAACGTAACGTATTCTTCTCCCATATTTATATTTTGAGCCTAACAATAAAAAACATTAATTTGTCAACAAAAATGGCTATTGCTTTTCAAACTATTCTCCACGATGACCTATCGATACAGTTTGGCATGCGTTTGAATCAATCGGCAAAAGATTTTATCCATTCCATTTGATACACCTCCAAAACATGGTTTTTGAACGCATCAACAGCTTCCTCGGGCGTCGAAAATCGTTGTTCACGTAGTTTGTTTTCGATTTACGGGAACAAAAAGAAATCGCTAGGTGCCAAACCAGGACTGTGCGGAGAATGATGCAGTAATTCGATTTTTTCAATGGTCAAATAATCGGTTGTTTGATGAGATGTGTGAGAGCTCCCATTGTCTATAGTGAAGAATGATTCGACAATGTTTTGTTTGTTTTCCTCAATTCACAAAACACTTCTGGCAAACAAATGCTGGAGTACCATTCAGAAGTGACTGTTCTTTGTTGCCCCAATGGTACAGTTGCCACATGATCTGTTAGTCCAAAAAACACGCCGCAGTCATTCGACCGCGAATAAGTTTTGTTGGATTTGGTTCATCTTGGAAGACGGATACAGTCGATTGCTGTTTAGTTTCGGGCTCATACACACAGATTCATGATTCGTCACCTGTCACGATTTTATAAACGTCTTTTGAATAACCACGACTGTATTTGTTGAGCATTTGTTTACACCAATCGACACGATCCTTTTTTTGAGCGATTGTCAAGTTATGCGGCATCCAACGCGAGCTAATCTTTATCGCTGCTAAGTGTTCACGCAATATCTTATATACGCTAGTGGAACTAATGTCCAAGGTTGCCTCACGCTCACAGTATGTCACATGACGGTCTTGCATTATTAGTTTATGCACAGCATTAATGTTTTGTGACACAACAACCGATTTCGGACGACCTTTACGAAATTCGTCGGTGAGCGAACGGCGGCCACGATTGGATTCATTAAACCAGGGTTCACAGTGGCAAAAGATGGGGCTTCATCTCCAAAGGTGGAAGTAAGTTGATCGATTCACTCTTGTCTTGATAATCCACGTTGAAAATCGTAATAAATCATCGCACGTGTTCACGTGTTAATTCCATTGTTTTTACCAAGTTGAATATAAAGAAGAATGTGAAGAAAAGAGGTTCTGAGAACGTTAATGGTAAAAAACGTCAAACTTTACGAATATGACAATTTTTTGCATCGGCAAACACTAGTGTTGCCAAGACTCACAATATAGTCAGTTGATAATTTTTCGCGCATGGGAAATATTTGGGCAATTTTCTAAAAAATAATTTCGCTCTTTTTGCTATTCAATATATATATATGCTATTTAATATATATATACATATATCCTATATAGAAATTTCCTACACAATAAAAAAAAATTAACAGGTCCCCATAGCAACCGCCTCTAGCACTCTCAAAAGCAGACTAATTTGACAAAAACGACACTAGCACCTCGGTGGTCGGGTGCTTGGGGCGGAAAAAATGCTGTGCGGGCGAAGCTAGGTATTTACAAATGAAAAAGTTTGTGAGCATGATATGCGCTGGGGTACACTGTTAGAAAAATGAAATGTTGAAATTGCTTTTCAGTAAAATTAATCGTAAAGAAGTAAATTTATTATAGAAGCATATGAGTGAGTACGCTTTTGGATGTGAAGTCCCTCCTTTCAGCATGAGCTGACAGCTCACTCCCGTGATAAGCGAAAGCACAGGGCGGCACGCTAGCACCTCGACTAGTGCGGGAGAGTTATAGGGGGGTTACCCAAAACCTGCCGTCGATCACGAATCATAATACAAAAAAAAAATTGTGCCTGTACACCAACAGCAAGACACGCATACAGCCCTGAAGGGGTCCTTACAGCACCTACCTTCACGCCATTGCCCCATCCACCCAATGATACTGTGGACGAGAGTTTTTTTCCAGTATCCCTTATGATGATGACCTGATATTTCAGCGAAGGAGTAAACTTATCGATCCTTCATCGTGGAGAGGGCTCGAGGAGAGAAAGGGATAATAAAAGCGTTAAAGTCGCATAACGTCATAAATATTCACTATTTTATTTTAAAACATTCTTAGAAACCCAACCAACAAAATGCTCAGCCATATTATTAACAGCAATCAACGTGCAATTAATAAGTTCGTACATGCTAAAGTCAGACCTATAGGAGTTAACATGTAACAGAGGTACCCTTCTTTTTGTTCTCAAGAGAAAAATGTGATTTGGAAATTAACATCACTTCATCTTGTAGAATCCGCTTCTTCATCGTCGATACTTCAAACACAATCAGAGGTTCAATAAAGAACTTAAACATCTCAAAAATAAAAAGAATAAATTGTGGAAAAGTTACATGAGGGACAAAGACTTTATAAGTCACAACAATTTCCTCACATCTTATAATGAGTTCAAAGAATGGTCCTCTACACTTAATGATGAGTATATCCAAAGCAATCGCGCGAAATTATTTCGTGACCCATGAATCTCTTTTAAGTTTATTAATATGAAGAAAAAAATAGACAACTACCCCAATACCATGAGGTACAAAGATTCTGCTAGTGATAATTCCTCCGAAATTTGCAATACGTTTGCTTCATTTTTTGACAATGCATTTTCTTCGTCAAATTTCCTTCCTCGAAATGACAACTTTAGTCATATGAACGATTCTCATAATGTTTCATGCACTATCCCTATAATTGCGCAAGAGGATATACTCGATCATATTAACGGCCTTTCAAGTGACTTCACAACGGGCCCTGATGGCATCCCTTCAGCTTTCTATAAGTCATGTTGCCATGCCCTTGCAGCTCCGCTGAGAATTATTTTCCAAAAATCACTTAATAGTGGTTGTTTTCCTCAGCTATGGAAAAATTCTTTTATCATACCTATCCACAAAAAAGGTAATAAAAGTGAAATTTCTAACTACAGGCCTATTGCAGAATTGTCTTGTATGCCTAAATTATTCGAATCTATCATTTACTCTCAGGTATCAATCAGCATGGGTTTATTTCGGGCAGGTCTACAACCACTAACTTGTTGGAATTTGTCTCGGATACCATTGGCGGGTTTGCAAAAGGTTATCAGACAGATTGTATTTATACTGACTTTAGTAAAGCGCTCGACAAGTTATCTCACTCCGTGATACTCTTTAAAATGGAAAAGTATGGGTTTCCTCCAACTTTTCTAAAATGGACGAATTCTTACTTAAATAAAAGAACTTATCAAGTCTTATTTCGACATTCCATCTCTGAGTCTTGAAGGCTTCATCCGGCGTACCTCAAGGAAGTCATCTGGACCCGCTGTTTTTTATTCTGTCTATTGATGACATTGTATCTGTTATGAGACACTGCAAAGTCTTGATTTATGCTGACGACATTAAATTCGCTCAGATTAAATCTTTTAGTGATTGTGAACGGGTACAAGGTGACCTTCACAAATTTTCCGTTTGGTGCCAAAAGAATGATTTGGTTCGCAATATCGACAAATGTTAGGTTATGACTTTCCACAGGAATCAGAAACCAATCACCTGTGGTTATGTGCTCTCGGATTCCAAGATTTGCCACCGCGAGGGTGCTGTTTGTGACTTGGGTGTCAAATGTGACCACAGATTGAATTTTATCTCCCACATAAACTACATGGTATCAAAGAGTAGTTCTATGCTGGGCTTTATCAAACGTTGGTCTCGAGAGTTCTCGAATCCCACCATAACATTGCGTTTGTACTGCTAACTGCTTAACATCATCTAATTTGAAAGTTGTATTTCTGGAACCAACCATGGATTTAACCGTAGCTCAAATATTTTCAATTAGATTTAAATCGGGGTGGTACGGTGGAAGAGGTTAGACTTATGCCATACATGCCCATACTCCGAATCAGATCATCCACTATATGCTTTCTTGGAGTACGGTTATTTTAATCAAATTACACAACTGAGGTGTGAACATATTTTCCTCAACTTATATGTTATTTTTCCTTAGACATTGTTGCATTTCTGCCTTAGTATTGGTAGATGTAACGCAATCTTGTTTAAATTTGTTGTGATATGATGCATTAAGCAATTTCGTAGTGTCAGCGGTCCATATTATACATGTCAGTGGAAGGGACCATACCCACAGCGGGAAAAATGGGCATACATGACTTAGATAAGGTTTACTGTAAGCATTACCTGGAATTCATTAGTAATAAGTACATGAATATACCTTACGTTGAACTGGTTTAGGAAGGTAAGCGTCATATCAATATATATATTGATGCATTATATTTTTGAGCATGTTATGTACCTTTCAGGGAATACTTAGAAAAGGCAGGGGTAGGTAATGATTTTTGATTTGTGCATTATTTTGAAGAAGTGGATAATTATCATTTTGAATTCGAGATACGAATAAGTAAAGGCGTGTTTATTTTCCATACCTTCCTAAGAAAGCAGGAAGAGTTCTTCCCTTATCTCTCACTGAAAACAAAAAGAATTACTTTCCTGTAAATTTATAATTATATAAGAAAACAAAACAAGGCCAAACATATATCATATTTACCTGTTAACTGGAGTACTCTAGTATGTACAAAGTGTCGGAAGAAAAAGTCCTGCAATTTTACAGTGTACTCATTTCATTCCCTCTTTGCTTGTTCGCAAATTTTAAAATGGGCGCCGACTGGTACCTACTGCGCATCAAGAGTAATTATCAACTGTGCTGAAACGTACTCTATCTTCGGATGCATGATGTATGTACTTTCTTTTTGCGTTACCACAGTTTCAACAATTCAATTTTATAAATATTGCGATTGGCAAGGCATTACTGTTCATCTCACTCTAATTTAGCAACTATTCTTTATCAATTTTTTTAAATTGTTTTCTTTTTTATATTATTTTCTAGGTTTTAATAGCTGCTGGAATTACTGCCGCTGTTTGCTTTGGCTTGACTATGTTTGCCTTACAGACAAAGTGGGATTTTACCGTTCTTGGTGGCGCTTTGTTCGTATGCTTGATAGTATTCTTCCTGTTCGGAATTCTGGCAATTTTCATCAAGGGAAAAATCATGGTATTAGTATATTCATCAATTGGTGCACTTCTATTTTCTATGTATTTAATTTACGATACACAATTAATGCTTGGAGGTAAACACAAATACTCCATTAGTCCTGAGGAATATATTTTCGCTGCTCTTAATCTTTACCTTGACATAATTCAAATCTTCTTACACATTTTGACAATAATAGGAGCATCAAGAAACTAGAAGTAAATGACGTACTTCGCTTTTATTTTGTTTGCTTACGATATTATAGTTTTCCTTGTTTCTTACAACTTCAAGTGTAATAATTTATAATACATACCACCAATTCTTCCTATATTATTGTTTTGTATTTTGTTGAACGTTTATCACACAACATTTTTTGTTGGTACCTTAACCTGTCTATTATGTTAAGAGCTATGATTATAAGAACTTTATTTTGTTTACACTAAAATAAAAAAATAAACTGAAGTGCATATTTAAAAGAAAATTTGTACATGCTTACTACTAACTAATAAACCAAAAATTTTTAAATGAATATTTTTGTTCTTGCTCACATTTACGAAATATGTATTAACGAAACTTTGTTAAAAAAATAAGAGCTTAAATGCCTATAAAGAAGCTCCCAGAAGAAATGCACTTTCTTCTTCTTTGTCAGATTGATGCCCTAATAAAATTAAAATATAGCTAATGACTGAATAAATTAGAACTATTCAAGGGACATGTTGTCTAGTTAGTAGTATAAATTTTCTACCCTGGAAAAATCTGTGTCACCAAGAGCTCAGGGCGCATTCATAAGAAAAGAGAATAAAGCAGTTGTAGTTTTTCAGTTAATGTTATGATTGGTCAAACTTAACCTTTTTAGTATTAAGAATTATTCCAAATTTTCGTGTGTTATTGTTAAAAACCGTTTAGTGCTAGCTCTAAATTTTATAGATCTTCTACATTATTACTTATCTCTCCCAATATATAAAACAAAAATAATTAAAAATGTTTGCTTATAAGGATTGGTATGGACCAGTCATGTTTTTTATGGATAAGAACAATAATTCATAGTTTATGTGTATGTGTATTCAGAACTGGATTAAATAAACAATGAAAAGTATGAATGTGTTGCATATATATACTTCAGATACATTATATTAAAAAAAAACGCAACGGCTTTATAAAGGCTGTTTCGGAAATATATTTGAATATTTCAAAAAAAAATTTCATTGTGAAAGGTAATTAAAAATTAAAAAAAAATAATAGCAATTACGATGGGACTTCAGCGCAAAACAAGTGTTGCACTGAAAAATTTCGATATAACACTTTTCTAGCAGAAGCTCAACACTAGCTTTGCACTGAACTAGATTGATTTTTCTGTGTTAAGGCTTAAACACAATTTTGACAATAGAGTGGTTGACGGGCAGCTGCAGATTCCTATGTAATAAAACCCATAAAACGTTCCCAGAGAAAGTTATTCCTATGACTGCGATTTTCGTCTGCCCCTCTGATCGTCACAATTGAGTGGTCGACGACCACTGCAGATTCTTATGTAATACACGATCCATAAAACGTTCCTAGAGAAAATTGTTCTTATTACTGAAATAGTCGTTGGCCGTCTCAACTATTTTTAAACCTTAACGAATACATATTTCAGTTAATTTGTGATCTGTTCTGTCAAGTGGGCTGTCATGAAACTTTTGAGTCAAAGATTAAAAGATTTTCGGTAATTTTTATGAAGTATAAAGTGGGTGTCACACCGAGAGCGGCGCGGCATTTTTAAGTTGCCGTTGCGCGATTGCTCTTGTAAAATTAAATCTATAAGTCACCACGGTAGCGGCGCGGCGATCTTGGAGATTACTCAAAAACACACTTTTGCCGCTGCCGCTGGCGGCAAAATTTCTTTTTCATTCGAAATAAGTTCGCACAATTCGTTAAATGAGGCTTTTAGCATTCTAAAGTATTCGTAATCGAACCGCACCAGTCTTCTCTGTTTTTCTTCAACCAGACCTACTTATAACAGAATTCTTCATCGGAACTAGAGTAAATTTGGATAAAATCCGCCGCTCCCAGTGTGAACACTATTTTGCCGCGTGCAAGCGCGCCGCGCCACCCCCGATTTGACCTTAAGAGGGATTTTCTTTTTCTATATAATATTAAGACCCATTTTAGACGGGTCAGTAGAAAACTTGTGGGTAAGAGGATGGTTGGAGGCAGGAATGAAGCATCACCCTACCTACAGATTTCGTGTGGCAGAGGTAGCATTATTATCGTTGTCACTTTAAGTGAGAAATGGCGTTATGATACAAAAATGGTATTATGATTTGTCGTTATAGTGACATTTGTCGAAAACATACACATACTTCAATAATATAGACTGCTAGCTGCAGGCCTGTCCCATACAAAATTATTGAAGCCAGCATATGCCCACATCAGTGGGGCAAAAATTCCCAAATTTTCTGTCATGTTGCTGGATATTACATAAATAGGGCTACCATGATTATCTAAGATGAAGGGAAATTTTCAGTTTTAAAATTAGTTCTGTACGTAGTTCTCAATTAAGTTGTTGCTGCTAAATATTCAAAAAATATTTTAAGTATTTAGGTTTTTCCAGTTTAAAATTTATTTATTAAACTTTTTGAATAAGCGAAAAAAACATTTTTCTGAGTGACGATATTATCATCTACTATTAGGTAGTCAGAAAAATGAAGGAAAGCAGAGAGTGCTGGAATAGGTAAATAAAGAAGCAAAATAGTTAATACCCTGTCAGAATACAAAACCCATTTTTTCGCTTTATTATAAATTTAGTCGCTATAGCCAGAATAAGGCCATCACTTTCACATCTCAGGTTGAAAGGCGAATTATCTATGTATCATATTCCGTCAGGTATCTATGTAGGTACTAATCCAAATACCTGAATAATGCTTGGTCTAATATGAATCATTCTTACATACCTTATAAGAACATATTTCAATGGAAATTTGTTTCAAAACGTCCACATTAAAGCTGTTTGCGTAGAGGTTTTCTGGTGAAATATGTAAGCTTACATTTTTCTAAAACATTTTTGAAAAATAACAATAATACCACGAAATAAGACAAACCTCACTTTTGTCTACAAATATAACTCATACAACGACGCTATCTGTCACTTTAAATGAAAACGATAATAATACCCTAGGCAGTCGGACGAAATCAATGATCATTCATTCGTAATTGATTTTTTCAAAAATCAAGTTACCCAAGATTTTGTGAATTAAAACGAAAAAAGTCCTGTCAATTTTATATCTAAGCACATTTTTAATAATTAAAATTCAAAGCTAATGCGATTTTTGAAAAATTCAATTACGAACGAATGATCATTGATTTTGCTCGTCTGCCTAGGGTATAAGGCTTCGAAGAAAAATGTCACGTCACACCATTCGACAATGACAATACGAAAAGTGAAGTGTGAGTGAATGTGGAGCTTGTCACTTCAGTGAGTCGACAACGGGTGAATAAAAACAAAGGACGCATTCAGTGGAGCTATGTGATGGGCGCCAGGTCCTCTGTAGAAACATGACCAGGCAGGGCCCCTATTCTGCAGTCTCACTCACTTATGACTGTATGAGAGAAGTCACTCACTTCGATCTCACTCACCCACCATTTAGTTATTCTAGAAAACAAATGGGATGAGATGTACACTGTCAAATAAAATAATCCACCACATTCGTGGTGAATATTTTTGATGTGATTTTATATTTGCTATAGAGCCTAAACTAGTATCCATACAGGAAAATAGTCTTCTAGTAATTTACAGCTTGGTGCCTTACCTTCACAAAGCTACACTAGTTATATACCTTACTTAACAAAATAATAAAATAGTTTTAATTACAAAGTAACCTTACCATTTTACGTTCACTACCTCTCAGCTGAGTAATAATTGCATGTGTGCATATACAGCCAGAGTCTGAATCTGTAGGCAGCTACATTAAATATCATCAGCCCACGGCATGCCATGACGGCACAGCGTCATATACAATGATTACTTAGCTGAGAGTTTTTGTTTGAGGAATCGTAGCCATTTGGTTCAGATACATTTTTTTTATATAATTTTCTTAGGAAAGGTATCACAAATTTATTTCGATTCGAAAGATAACAAAACAAGCTTAAGATTATCAGAATACCATTTTTCTGTATAAATAGTAGTTTAGGCCGGAGGAGCTATTCAAATCAAACACAAATGGCCGTTTCGAGTACCGTATACCCAGTAGTAATATCTCACTCACTTGCGTTCCAGAATAAAGAAACACGTGGAATCGGGTAAGTGAGTGAGAATGCAGAATAGGGGCCCTGATGTACCTTGCGATAGTATATAGGTGGCAGTCATAATTCAATTCTGTGATCTTAGTAAAGGAGGCAAAGCAACTCATCACTTCATGAGTCAACGATTTCATCTAAGCCGGCTAAGCTCCTGATTGGGCGTGGGAGGGAAGAAGAGATTTCAACGTCACACAGCTGATGACGGAGTAGAACAAAAAAAACTTCATCTCACTTCAATACGATGAAACGACTCACAACCCTTTTACAATAACAATTCGCACTGGTCACAACACAAAGATCATACCAGTGCTTAACCTTAAAGTCTGCTAGCATATCAACGCTGACCATTTTACCCCGCAATTTACACCCCAGCATGTAAAAAATTAAATGTTATTCTCATTCTTTCAATTGTATACAATCCAAATTCTGTTTTGATTTCAGCCTTGCAAGCTATTGCGTAGCAACTTAATCACCTTCAATTAGGCTACAGTTTTAATATTTTAAAATTATTTTAAGCAAAAAAATATATTCCAACTTAAACTTGGAAAGCAGGACGAAAATAAATACGACTTATTGCCAGATTACTAAGCCGGACTTCACAGGAGAATTAATAATTGCCCAGTGATCTTGAGGACTCGTCACCAATGCATAATAATAAATAAAAAACAACTTTTGATTGCATTGATTCAATTTCCACCGATTCGAGCTTTTCAACTTAACAAAAATGAATTTACACAACTTGACTGGCATACCCTAAATCACTAATCCCATATACATATACATATATGCATATATATATAAAAAAAACTATATGAATTCTTGGGCTATAAATATAACATAAGTATTACATTTAACGGCATAATTTAATGTGTGGATTCTTCGTAGCTTTTTTTTCAGGTTTCGTCGTCAACGGGACTGGATTTTAATAAGGGATGGATTACTGATTTCCGGCGGCTATATTTCATTGTTGCTTCCAACCGTCGTTACATTCTCACCCATCTAAACTGGATCTAAAGAACATTGATTACGTTTGGCATAGTTCCCTATATACAAAGAATATGACACAAGTATGTTCGATGGGCTTCCGTGCTGAACTATCATAAAAAATGGGCCATTGCTAAGAAAAGTGCAATCTGGTTTAGTTCCATTGAAATCGACATAAGTAAGCACAAATTGTTGACTTCTCCGTTGTTTTACAAATGGTTGAAAGTATCGATTTTGTTTCTGAGGCCTTATTTTAAGCAAAGGTAGGTAGGTACTACCCTGTCTTCCGACTTTGTAGAAGGCGATTAGTTCAGATTTTGTAATCACCACCTTGGACAAACTTAGAATGCAAGGTAGTTTTTTTTTCGCTAAATGTAAGGTCGAATTTTTGGCATATTCTTATGAGAGAAGACTCGAAACAGTATACCGTTATTGTATTTTAGCAGGGATTTATTTTAGTTCCGACGTATCCTTTTTGGTCTTTCGAATTCTCCGATTGGTTCTTAAGATCAGTTCCTGTGATATGTGCAGTTGATACATTTAATCGAAATTCTCGATATAAGTGGCTCACCAGGGTATGGAACGAATAGTTTCTGATTCCCCTTATTTTCCTTACTGAAAGATTGAGAAGAATAGTTGATTGAAAGTTCGTTTTCTTATGGCGGAATCATCTTATTGGAGAGAGGGAGGGGAGAGGTGAACCCAAAAGAACATAAGAATAATATTGTGTGAAACTGCATGATGCTCCAACTTCTGGTCATTGTGGAATTCAAAAACCTTTGGGAGATTGCAATAACACACTATTAAAAAAGATGTGTGTGTGCCAAACAATCAAGCCAAAACTATAGAAACTTGCGGGCCTTTCCGATCGCATTCAAGTCAAATTTTAGTGTGAAAATGGTATCCAACTGCAAGTGAGTAGAAAGTTCGAAGAGTACAAATGAATATGATTGTAATATTGAAATACGATGTAAATCATTCAAGACTGTAAGGGAAGAAGCTCTGGCTAGGCTTCCAAGGGCGTCGCTAAAATCAAAGAAAATTAACGACTTGCGAAGTAGTAATGTACAATTTTTCCCAAATGATTTGTTGTCGTGGAAAAGTTATCTCTTATCCGACAGTGTCAACGTATTTCACTATCAAATTAGCACCGAAGTTTATAGGGCCAATTCAAATCTCTCGCCTTTGGTGTATAAATTTACAAGATGAAAAATGTTACTTACAAGTGAACTGTCATGCAAAGGATTGGAATCTTTTGTTTCTCATGAATGTGAACCAGACGTGCACATGGCATTTATAGTCACTTTGCCCGTAGAAGATTTCGTGACACGATTGTGGCCGGACGTAGCAGTAATTGAAAGAACTGCGAATGATGATACTGCCCGCAATTTACACTTTTAGAAAACTAACAACGCTAAAGGAACAGGCAATGGTAGAATTGGTTCACACATACGTGCCCACTCTTTTATACACGATCATCGTCTGAAAAATATACACACCACTGACTTATAACAATGGACTGTGCGATTTGCTATTTCATGTGGCACAAAAAATATTGTGTTTCTGTATATCACCGTTAGAGCACCCTTTAAAACAATTACATAAAAAACATGTAAAACTCAACCAATCAGATAAAATTTAACACCCGAAAATCGAATTTAATTAAAAAAATATATTTTCTTGTGCCCAAGTGATATTTTAATCGCTTATAAAGAATTAAACTCATTCCGACTTTAATTTTCAAAAGTTATTCTTAACTGAATCCTGCTTATGGGCAAGAGAGACGGAGCATGGTAAACACTATCTTTACCTTATTCCTTCTGCGGTGATTGCATCTGTAGCCAACATAAAAACATCAAATGGCATATGCAAACGTTCCAGAATGCAATATTTTGTGTTGGTAGCTCCAACTCTGCCATAGGGCGAAAGAGAGAACTATAAAACTTGTGTCATGCTTTCTTATAGGAAAATTACAATACGCTCAGTCCATTGTTATAAATCAGTGATACACACTCAAAACCTTCGAGAAATACTTCTCAAGCCATGAAACAGAAAGTATTTCTTGAGGGTTTTGGTCCTGCTCATTCTTTAAAATTTAACATAGATTGGAGTTAACTTCAAATACATTTCAACCTGTTTAATTGAGTGAACTTCAATGGGTCAAGATATTTAAATATATAAATTGAATTACTGCCCTCTAGAGTTCTTACGTCTGAATTTTTATACCTCAAAACCCTAAAATAATTTATTAAACGCAATCATGGGTACCTGTAAAATTCCCCGGAAAATGCAAAAAAACATTGCTTCCCTCGGTACAACAATTTTTGCGGCCAACGCAAAACGAAAATGAAATATAATTGCACCGAAATAAATAAAATTAAAACAATATACATATTTATATAATATATAAAATAATTTATGTATAAATGAATCGATTGGGAACGGGAACGGATGACAAACAAGAAGGCCCCGATTGGGAATATGGTAAGAAATTTCCAACAAGATGTCAAAATATATAAATGAAGGTGCAAAACCTCGTTTTTTTTCTTGTCAGTTTGGTAAGTTCAAGTTTTCTTACAAATTTTCTGAAACTATTGAAGGTATATGCAAAGGCAGAGTTTTAATTGTACAAATAAGGTAGAGAGGAATATAAAAAAATGAAAAGAGAAGAAATAGGGAGTCCAAGAGGAAGAACATTTTTCTTATTTGTTTTCCTTGTGCTGCTTTGAAATTCATTTTCTTAGAAATGAAATTGAAATTGTGTTATAAAAATTATAAATTGTATTATTGATCTTTTTTTATGCAGGTTTATTAAAAATATAAGCTCAATGGGCGCCACGAGATTATACAGTCCACGAACGAATTAATAAAAAATAATCCACTCTTTCTCCTGAGCAAGCTGTTATACTTCCGACGTAGAAAAAATACATATAGAGGAGCATTAACAAATAAATGATCTTAATAATTATAGTTAGGGAGAGTAGAACTAACTATTATGTTCTCTGTAAAACAAATTAGATACGTTATATCTTTTGTGATGTAAATATATATGTACTAGCTATACATGTAAGTACATTTTTTTTTAAATTTAATTAACAAATCACACAATGGTTGTAAGTAAATTTAGACTCTTACTAAAACTTAATTATCTTTCCGGCTTAGCATAATTTATGTCACTGTCAATAGTCCATGACCTGATCATTGCTAAAGTTTTTATCAATTCTAATGTAAATATATATACCTACTACTGCAGCAATGCTTGATTTTCTGATTACATAGTCTCGTGAACCCCACGATGGAAGCTCGCCTAATCAGTCCCTCACTCACGTATATATGTACGTACATACTTCTTAATTGCAATAATGGAATTATCTCTAAATTAAGATGAGGAGCGGCATTTTAACTTGACTTCCTCTAATAGTTGATTTCAGTTTAAACTGTATCCGAACAGAGGTTATATTTTTAGGATAAAGTTCTTAATTAAATTCAAATATATTTGTTATTTTTATTTTTTTTACAACGATGAATAAATTCCCATGGCGATTGCTTTGTTATAATGACAATATTCTAAGGCACGTTATTTTCAAGATGCATTTCCGTTCTTAGAAAATATGTCTAGAAATTAAATTAGTTGCAAGCAAAATATACATTGTCTTTTCTTTGCAATTGTACGGCCATGCTAATATTTCAATTTTCAAGTCCCATTATTCCTTCCTTAGCAGCCCTAGATTCTCTAGTTCAGACTAAAATGGATTCATAAAACCCCATACTTGCCTCAATGATTTTGCGGTTTGTTTTTAAACTTGATTTACCGCCTGCTGCTAAATGTGCATCTAATGTATTTGAGGATCATAAAAGAAAATAGTGTACAGAGTGATGTTGATGCAGTTGCATCGTTTTGGAAAACAGTGATGGTATTGAATATCTAGTTCGTTGATAAGAGTGTTTCCTCTATAAAAGTTTAGTGTTACATTTTTAATTAAGTTTAATTAAGTGAATTTTGTGTTGATTATGGAAATTAGTTTTTATTCTTAACCATATATATATATATACAGAACATTCCATTATATCTGCCTAGAAAGTGTTCCGTTAAAAGTCTAATATTTATAAATGGACATTAAAAAAATGGATTTTGACTCAATTTTAAATGAAGTCGGGTCATTTGGATTATATCAAAAGTTAATAATTTGTTCTGTGCTTTTGCCGGCTGTTTTGCCTTGCGCTTTTCATGCATATAGGTAATAATATAAACAGTAAGAATTTTTTAATAATAAATTGTTTTAAATATAAATAAAAAGAAACGTTTCTTAACGTTTTAGATTTATTTTCAACAAAACTTTTACTGTATAATATTCCTACAGGATGTTTCCGTCAAAATCGAAAAAAATATTGGGAATAGAAGAATTTTCAGAACTTTTTATTTTTAACGATTCTAAATCAAATCATAAATACAAGAGGAAAAAACAACCGCCTCGTCCGGAGTTTGAAACCGGGACCTTCCGCTTGCCGAGCGACTGCTCCCGTCCGGGAAAAAAATATATAGAAAAAAATATGTTCAATGAAATGCACTCCATACTACTACTATGTTTATTAATGATATATTTGGCTGCCCTCAACATTCCCGTTTACATCTCTATGCCGATGATGTACAATTATACATCTCTCGTCCTATTGGTTTGGCTGAGGATGGGGTGTTTTGTATTAATCAGGATTTGGAATCAATAAATAGGTGGTCAGCTTTGAACAAACTTAAATTAAATCCGGAGAAATCTAAATGCTTAGATATTTATAAGACATTTTTTGATCTAAACAGCTTTCCCGTGGTTGAACTCAACGGTTCCACTATCGCTTTTGCCCAATACGCTCGAAGCTTGGGGGTAATATTTAATAGAACCCTTACGTAGAATAACCATATAGATATTGCAATTCAAAAAGGATATGGTAGTCTCTGCACACTGTGGTCATCTGCCTCATATACTCCACTCTCGATGCGCACTAGCTCGTTCCTTACTTGGCCCTATAGTAACATATAGTTGCGTGGTCTTCTGTAAACTTGACTCGGAGTCCTTTTCTAAACTTAATATCGCTTTTAATTCTATATTGCGATATGTTTACAGTCTTCGGCCTATTTTCAGATGTAGTTTTTCACTTTACCTTAGGTTTCGGTGTACCTTATTCTTGGCTAAGGTTATTAAGTTTCATTCTCATAATTATTTATACGACTGCTTACAATTTGCTAGATCTACCAGGACTGTAACATTGATTATTCCTCGGCTCAATTGTATTACATCTAAGCACCAGTTCTTTGGCACGCTGTCAGAGTTTGGAATATTTTACCAATTTCTTTGAGAAATTCTTTGTGGATCCTCGCATTCAACTGCTTCAAAAACCTACTATTTGAATATATGAAATCTAACTCTACGTTATTTAATTTCTAACTTTGTATATTGTGTATTTACATCTAGCTCAATTGGTATTTTTTTTATGATTGCTATTATTATTTCAGTTTTTAATTTAATTATAGGTTTACATACTCCTTGTAACTATTAGGTACAATTATTTATTATTGGTTCATCTTCTTACATACACACTTATGACATAGTAACTTTCCAAATCAATAATTTTGTTTTTTTTTTGTTTTGTAGATAGGTACATGTATTCATTATATTCAATATTTTGGAGTTTCGATATGTTAAGTTGTGTTTTGCTTTTGATTTTACTTTTGAACTTGTGCTAATTATAAGATCCAACATCTTCATTGTGCATACAATGCCTTCATCGAAAAATTAAAATTGAAAAAACTTGACTGCTGTCATCCAAATTTTGGTAATTACAGGTACTTGTGTTTTCTGTAGGATTTGAGGTAAGATGTTTTGATGAACCCCATTTGACCCCCCCCCCCCCTTACTCTCGAAAACCAATACGTTGAGAAATCTTTTATTTAAAAATACCTTCCATAACATTATTGTGACAATCTTAAATATGGTTTATGTGACATAATATGTGACAATTATCGTCAACCCTGACCACAGTTTCAAATCATATTTGCCACATAATTTTGTCGACAATTGACAAGAATTTGTCGTTTTGTCGTTCGTGTGTATTTGATAGTATATATATATCAATAATATCTCCGAGAACCGTTAGTGGATGTGTGTCAGCTTCAAAACCTCGAGATGTACTGGAATTGAACCTGATCTGATATTTAAAGTGAAATGCTGGCCTGATTCTGGCCAGTCACGAGGATAGGGTGGTTCCGAACCAAAAAATGAACGATAAACGAGGTAATCAAATAATTTATTACGACTGCCCTTCCCATTAAGGATAATGGAAATAGTAAGTTTTTAAGAAAAGGCTTCAGATGTGTATTTAAAACTAGAATTATAGTGAACTCAGCATGTGCATCGGTATAGCCTCGTTCCCATGATTTTGCTTTTGTTTTCCACTAATAACAACAGAAACGTAGCAGCGATGAATGCGCAACGTTCACTGTAATTACACCTTAAGATAAGGTGTAGTTACAGAAATTTCGTGCAGTTTCAATAACAGAAACGAATCTTCAGGCTGTAACCCCCGGAATATAAAATTTGATTTATCCTTTTCATCAACCACAAAATAAACTAAAATGAATTTGCAATGAATTAATGTCAGAATACACGCATAAAAGTACGACAAATTAGTCAACTGCTTCCGAGGTTGTGACAAAAATTTTATATTGTGGTAAATTTATATTCTGCATCTAATTAGAGCAATACAAGTGTTTAAATTCGAAATAATATAATGTAATGCGAAGTGTCATTTTCAATTCATTATATGTAATGCAAGGCTTGCTGAGCTGGATAAAAACACGAAAAAATCAGTAGAAAAGTTTATTTCATTTAGGCGTATATTTTGACATTAAAGTACGGCAAAAGATCAGAATCACCCTCCTGGACCGGAACTATACGACAAAAACGAAATTGACTATCGAATTTCCGAATTTGCATTCAGTTTCGTATTAAATAAATTGTCTCGTTTTCCGACCGAAAGAAGCTTCCTAATGATCTATAAATGTTTGCAAAATACTGTAAATTTATCACCCACCTTGAAAAGGCAGAAATCAAATGAAATTTTTAATAAAAAGCTTCTTTACTATGGTTTCAGTCAATTATTTATAGCAGCAATACCAGTTCATTGGTGTAGAATACCAGAACTTGAACCATGGGTACATGACTATCCCGAGCTGGTGAAAAATTTAAGCATCCCGATTGAATATAAGGACAATGCATATCGATATGCTGAATGCAAAATGTATGTTCGCAATTATACGGACATTGTTAGATTTCTGGAATACCGGACACCGTATGATTTGCAAAATGATCATGTAGCTGATTTCGGAGATCCAAAAGGATCAACAATTACTGAATGTAAATTCGGTTGGAACTACGACAAAAGCATCTATCCAAGTACCGTAGTTACTGAGGTAATTTTCTTCAATGTGAATGCCTTGGATTTTCAATTTAATATATAATTTTCAGTGGGACCTTGTTTGCTATAATGATTTTTATATAACATTGGCGTTAGTTTTGTTCGGTGTTGGCGGTCTAATTGGGAACTATATATTCGGATATCTTCAGGATATGTGGGGAAGAAGACCGTCCTTTTACATTTATCTGATAATTGAAGTATTCGCATGTGCTTTAAGCGCTTTTACATGGAGTTTTAATGCTTGGCTAGGAATGAGATTCATTGTTGGATTGACTGTCCCAGCGATTTTGGCCAGTCCATATGTTTTAGGTGAGTATACTATGAGTAGCTAGATCCATGTATGGGAAAATTTGATACACTTAAGGCACTTTCACATCAAAAACAAGAACAGAAAAATGTAAACCGAAAAACTCAATTTTTGTTCCAATGATTAATTAAATCCAGAGAAATAGGATAAACTAAGAATTTTATTGAGAAAATAGTTATATTTATTTCAGATTTTGAAGAGAACACAACTTTTATGTTTTATCGGCCGAAAAACTTTTTCGGCGGAAAAATTCGTCCGATAAATCATAAAAGTTGTGTTTTCTTAAAAATTCTAAGATAAATATACTATTTTATTAGTAAATTTATTAGTTTATGCTATTTCTCATGATTTTATTAATCATTGGAGCAAAAATATTGTTTCAAAGTGGAATAAATTGAGTTTTTCGGTTTACATTTTTTCGATTCTTGTGTTTGATGTGAAAGTGCCTTTACAGTCAATTAATTATATTATGCACATTATACATATATTTAACAAAAATATTTGACTTTGAATTTCAGCAATCGAATTGGTAGGACCTGACAAGAGAGTGTTCTGTACAATTGTGAGTAACATTGCGTACTCTATAGGATTGGTACTTTTGGCTGGCGTAGTTTATCTTGTGAGAGATTGGAGATATCTTTCTTTGGCAGTATCCCTGCCCCTCCTGATGCTTTTTTCATGTTTCTTTGTTTTACCAGAATCGCCAAGATGGTTAATAGCAGTAGGGAAATATAAAAGAGCTGCAAAAGTATTAAAAACTATAGGAAGGTAAGAGACTCACTTAAATGTATACATACATATACACTGCAGATTTTTCTTTGCGAAATAGGCAGTATGTAGTTCTTTTTATGATTCCGTAATTGTTTTTGTTTAAAAACGGAGTTCATTTGTGTGTAAGTAGTTTCGAATCCTTATAAGAGCATAATTAGATAGCTAAAATTGAGAGTGCAACTTCACATTTTTCCATTAAGCCCAACCTAGCCAAATTCAAAATACTATATTCTCCAAAAGGAAACAGACATCGACGTGACATCTAAGTATACACATACATATATACACATAACCGAAAAAAATATATATATATATATATATTTTTTTAAATTAAAGAATTAAAATCATTGCAATTTTACATTACAGAAAAAAAGAAGAAAAATCAAAATGAAAAATATTAAAAGGAGTGATGCATGCTTTCATTTTTAGTTCACATAAACCCAGAAAATTCTGTGAGTTCACTACACAAGCATTGAAAACACTGTGAGATGAGATCTGAATAAAAACGCTTATTTTATCCTTTTTAGTGCATTTAAAATAAACGTGTTTTTATTTTGGTTTTTAATAAATACTTCTACGCTGTGACCTAAAATGCATAACCTACAACCAATAATGTCTCCATTTATCGATTAGAGCCGAATCAGATCATAAATGACAAAATTCGTTCGCCATCTCAGAGCTTCCATTTTGAATTTCTAAATTTGGACGAAAAGTTTGTAATCCGATATTCTGAAAATCTCCATATTTCGATTTTTAGTCAACCATAAGGACAACAAAATTCATCCACCATATTTTTATACATGATATAAAAGTTTTAAATTATACTGCCATGGGAGCCATGTGTGGCTTTTACAAAGAGTTTTTTCGGTCCGTTGTTCCCCAACAATAATGCCGCATTCACAATGCAGAGTGGAGTAGATTAGCGTAGAGTGGCAACTGGTATCCTTTTTTTCGCACGCAGCAGTGCATATGGCTATCTTTGTTTGGCTCAGAGTAGCACAGAGTGGAGCTGCATGAAAATAGGTTTTATTCTAATTTCACGCTGACATTTCCGAAAGCTTACAAACTGGAATTCCGAACTTCTAGCATGTAGATGACGTGGAAAAAGCTCCATATGATTTCATATTTTTTATGACTGCTACTACAAAAAAAATAAGTATTTTTTTTTTCAATTTTCATGATTTAAATACCAGAAAAATTACGTTAATTTTTATCTACTTTCTAAGCAATCTGATGCTGCAACAGGTGTGCGCTTTTTCGAATTTATTATTTGACCATGCGGCATTTAATTGAACATAATAATTAGCGACATGAAGATCAAGAGAATCCAATTCTCGTAATATAAATTTATGATATACATATTGTTACGAGCGTGGCTTTTGTTCGTTATTCAAAACACAATATTTCAATTTTAATTCACAAGTTCTTTTTTTATTTAACTATACTGTTTACAGTTTATTACATTCACAAACAATCACAAATCAGTTTTACTTTAATTATCACTAGTACCTACTGTATTGCAATCCAAATAGCTTACTATGTTCACTTCACTTCACTGTGTGAAATAAGACTCGCATCCTGGCGGTGACAAGCGCTGTATTTATACCTTCCTGAGTATTCCGTTCTCGAAAGATCGATTCTTCGAACCTATGTAATGTTGTTTACGTCCGCTTTTTATAGATGTCGCTTGCCCTTTTCTGTGATACGATTCTGCGAAATTTGTTTATGTCCGTACTTAATTAGTCATTTCACCCGAAGTATGTAAATATGAAGCTTGTCCTGTTTCTACTGCACGTAACAATATGTAAATTTACTACTCTGTTCTTCTGTAAAAATGGAGGTAGGCACAGAACGTATTGTTGAATCTCGGGAAAAATTACCTGTACAAATTACTAAATAATGACCGTATGTAATCAGGATGCTTTACGATTATATTATGATGATCTTGTAGAGCTACTCTTCTAGAAAATACTTTAATATTCTTTTTAGATGAAAAATATACCAGAAACACGTCTTTTCAATTCTGTGGTTTTTATTATGTGAAAAAAAATGACATATGAACATGACACAAATATATTGTCGTTCTTAATTACAAAAAAGTGTTGCCAATAGATAAACATGTTTGATGCTGAATTTAATTTTACTTTATATTGCTATAATATCTAACACGTATAACCAAAGAACATCTAACAGAAAGAATACGCATTTCGTATATTGAAAAGTTTTATATGGCGGGTCGTTCTATTACGACCCGCTCTCACAAATTGTATGAAAACTCTCTGCTTGTTATCGACCCGCCACTTATCGCTGGTGATATTACGACCCACTCTCACAAATTTTACAAAAACTCTCTGCTTTGACGACCCGCTGCCACTCACTTCACCAGTGGTGAGTGGCGGATGGCGAGTCGTCAAAGCGCCAGCGCTCAGCACAACACCAGAGCCAGAGCCTGCACTCCGCATCATGCCCATGCATTGCATTGCTTGCTCTCTTTGCTTCTTTTACCTCTTCCCTAAGAAACCGGTTTCATTAAGAATACTTTGTTTGAGAGTATTTTCATTTACATTCACCTCTTCCCTAAAAACCTGGTTTACATACTGCATCAAGAATACTCGTGTGGAATAGCTCATTACTTGCATTGCAATAGAACAGAGGGAGAATAGTAAGATGAACGGATGGGATAAGAATTGGTGGTCGACAAGCAGTCAGGCAGCAAACTGAAACATGAAATTATGTGCATGGCTGCCGTAGGCGTGTGTACATGTACAGCTATGGCGGTGGCGAAGAAAGAGAGCACGGAGCAATATTCTCTGAGTCTGAAATCATTGCTTCATCCCATCTGTTACCTCCCGACCGCATCAACAAATAAGCACAACCAGATGAAGATTCTTGTTAAATTATATGTTCTTTGGTATAATTGACCATTAAGCTTGACTGAATGTTAGTTCCATTTCACGATAATATAAAGTATGTACTTTACCTATGAGTTGTAGTTGTAAACGCAATAAGGACGATTCTCCCTTCTGCAACGTAGTTTAGAATAGAAAATACCGAGTTATGAGTTTTTTAATTGATAACATCCTTTCGTCTTCAAATAAATATTCGCTTTTCTGTTCTTTTTAAGACCGCTATATTAAGTTAAAGCTCAATGTATTAAAAAAATATCCCCGGAATTCGGATCATCTCCGCACTAAATTACCGCGTTAGAAAAAGTCCGATTTATTAGCGATGACATAACAAGCACCGGTGTAACGTCGCTTGTCTACCCCTCTATCGCTCTTTTATCGTTACTTCCCTGTCCCTAGTATGATCCCCTGTAGAATTTTCTCTGTGCGTATCACCCGAGCTGTAATCCGAGTTCAATCTCACACCCTTGAAATCAAATTCGGCCGTAGTGTGAAATTGCGTGAATTCTTCATAAGCAGAACAGTACAAATAAGCCGGTGAGAATCAGAGCGGCGTAAGTCAAGTTTGCATAGTTTAGAATAAATTGATGTTTCGGACCTCGGCCCATAAAAAAATGAAAATGACAACAAAACACTGCCATCATTAGCTGTAACTGTAAATGTTGACTCACTTCAAGATGGTGCTTAGCGGGTTAAGAAGTAAGAATGAATTCGGCCTTGAAAATTATTAACTTACACCACTATGTATCTCGTCGGCTCAAATGTGGAACAGCTTACCATCCTTAGTTTCCTCTCCCCTTCTTCCCTCCAATTATGAGCCACAATCATTCAAACGAAATGCACACCGTCACCTCTTCGACTAAACCTGATAATCCTTATTTCCCTATTCCTTCTTCAGGTCATTAGGGTATCTCCCAAGCTTTGGTAACATCATAAAAAACTGTAGTATTTACGCACCTGTATTCTTTTATATCGTATGTTTTGTATTTAATTTAATTTGTTTTCATAATTATAGAGTTAATGGATGTGAAGTACCACCAGATTATGAGAGCCTTTTACATCAACAGCTAAATACTTCGGATGTTAATAGAGATAAAATCCAGGAGTCATCTTATGGTATTTCAGATTTATTTCGAACATCGAACATGAGGAAGAAAACACTTATTATAACATTTATATGGTTTGCTAATACCAGCGTTTACGTTGGATTAAGTTACTACGCTCCAGCGCTTGGAGGTGACGAAATTTGGAATTTTTTCTTAGCGGGAGCAGTTGAATTACCCACATATCTCTTCCTTTGGCCGGGTCTTAATTTTTTTGGACGCCGTTGGATACTGTGCACATCGATGATAATTGGAGGAGTTGCTTGTATGGCAACTTTTTTAGTACAGCACGATCCGGCTGTTATGTTAACGCTTTATTGTGTTGGAAAAATGGGAATCTCTTCGGCATTCGTGGTCTTACCACTTTTGGCATCAGAATTGTATCCAACAGTAGTAAGAGGTTTGGGAATGAGCTTTAGCTCAGTCGTATCAATGATAGGACCTATTGTGATACCAATTATTAATCACATGGTATTATTATTTTAAACAAAAATCAAATTTACGCTATTTAACATTGTGATATTTTAAAGGGTGCCCACATGCTTGTTTTACCCCTTGTAATTATGGGAATACTATTATCGATTGGAGGCATTGCAAGCTTATTTTTACCAGAAACAATGGGAAAACCACTGCCGCAAACTCTAGATGAAGGTGAAAGTGTTCCATTAACACGGTTCTCTGCTTGCTGTAAATCACCACCTTCGCCAATTATGAATAATATGTCTTCGAATAGACCACGACCGGTTTGCAGTATTTGTCAAGCAGAAATAAAAAATCGGTCAATATAAAAATCAAATAATGTAAATATATATCTATATATTCGTTTGGAAATTTTGAAATAAAAGACAATTTTGAAACTGAAGAACATAACTCTTTTATATTTGCCTGTTATATTAGCTTTATCTTTCTGCTAATTGTGCAACTGTTTTGCATATAAGATATTCGATAAAAATTGGATTGACACTTTAAATCAATTTTCAAGTAAAATTTTTCAAAAAGTGGTTAATAAATTTAGTTGTTTTTTTGTATTTTAACGGATTTCGAATGTGTAAATAAATAAGGGATGCACCCGGGTTTAAGTAGTCCGTGGTCGTACACGAATTTACAGGGGGGAAAAAATTCATATTTAACATTCAGTACGTTTACATGAATGCTTGAAGTATACTTCAAGTAGAGATCAAGTAATCAAAATATCATGTGTACGTGCATTGACTTCAAGTATACTTGAGTGGAGTCAAATCACAAAATTTTGTTCGATTTACTTGAACAAATTCATGTAAACGCAACTTCAGTAACTGAAAATTTTTCTTTTGTGCGAGATGTGAAAACGGCAAAGAGGATGAGAATAGTAGCAAGGGGCGGGGCGTTAAGACTTAAGACACAAATCGCAAATTGATTAATGGAATATTTATTTAAACACCTAAGGCAAGGCAACAAAATAACGTTTTCTAATTTTTAAATTTGTCCCCCAATTTTTATTGATAAAAATGATTTAAAAATTAAAATTCAAAATTCAATGATTTTTTTTTAATTTCTCTGGTTTGCGGAGCGGGGCTACCACAAATTCGAACTCAATAAATAAATTTTTAACAAGTTAATAAGCAGCACATAACGGTTACCGATTTTTAAAGTTCAACTTATTTTTGTGAAAATTTGACGCAATAAATTGCTTTCTTAATGGGTAAAATGCAGGTAAAACAATTAAAAACAGTATTTCCAAGTGACCGCGGAGGTAACTGTCTCCACTCATTTTTTTTAGAGGGGTGTCGCCTGTAGCCCTAATCCCCTTTTGTACTAAGTACTATGACTATTCAAACAAAATTCAAATTTCAAATTCAAATTAATTTATTTCAACAAGTAGTTTCATTTCAACGTCTCCATACAAATTGTCTACTTACGAAAGTAACTTTTCACTTTCTGGGCCCACGGAAGTAAATTTCATGAAAGTTGAAAATAATGAAAGTGATTTGTGTCAAACAACAAGGAAAAAAGCTGAAATGGGAAAAATTTGATAAGGTGGGTACAGTGTGTGCTAATATAGTTTTTTATTGTAGAGTGGAGTGATAAGTAATTAAAAGTGAATAAAATTGTTTTTAGAATGAATAAGTGGTCTACCAAGCAAACTAAAGTTCCTGGAAAAATATGGGGAACAAATTTGTTTGTGGGAGTATAATCATAAAGATTATAGAAACCGCAACAAAAGCTTGCTGCGTTAGAAGAGCTGGCGGAATGTATGGATATACCAGGTTTTAAAGCGAACGAAGAGCCGAACAAAATTCATTTGCTGAGGAATACATATATGGCAGAAGAAAGAAAAGTCGCTAAAAACAAGAAGTCGGGAAGTGGAGTTGACGATATAGTATATGTTTCCAAATTACCTTCTTTTGTATCGCTCAATTTCTTTAATAAATATTTCGATAAAAGAGAGCTAGACCAAATTTTATTTGCATGCATTGTGCTGAACACTACTTACGTAAGTAAATTTCTAGAAGAGCGAGCAAAGTGATCAATGTCCAGGGAAGTTCTGATATCATCGATGATCTTTAGCAATGCTGTGGTGCAACTGCGCTTTGATCTAAATCCCGATTGTAGGCTAGACAACAAGTTTCTGCTATTTAAGAAGCTGATCATGTGATTACTATGCAGGGTTTTTCAAAAACCTTAGACAAGAAAGGTAATATGCTGATAGGGCGATATTCAGGAGAGCTACAAGATCTTTTGGGGATTGGTATAATTTTCCAGAGTTTCCAAACAGAAGGATTGGAGGGTCTTAAAAGGATGTTGTTAAATTAATATGTCAGGCTTGTAGTTATAACGGGTAGTAAAATTTTAACAAACCACATCGTCAACATTTTAAATGCGAAATTGTAATCACTCAGTGGACTGCGGTTAAATTGTTTTGGATTGCATTAATTGGCGAGACCTAAAAACAACTATAAGTTAGGGAATACTAGAAGTACATGAGCGTAGTCTAAAGTAGACATGATAGCTCAATCTATGGATCGAACTATAGATACAAGATACAAACAAGGTTTAATAAAGAGAGTTAATTTCTTCTAGTATTCTCCAACGTTCTGTCTTTTTAGTTGTTTTGATTTTGTCATTAAAACGTTTGAGTCTTGCCCTAATTAATGTAATCAAAACATATTTAACCATTGTGGTCGCAACCGTCCCACTGAGTAATTATACTGCCAACGATTGGAAGCATTTTCTTTAAAATGTTTCTCTCACTCATATGCTGTTGAAAAAATTTTGAAAATTGCTCATAAATTTTGTTACAATCCATTTGAAAATTAATTGTTGGGATTGTAGTAAATTTAGATCAGAGCCTTTTCTTCTCTGTCAACGCATGATTTTCGTTATGAGCAGGGTCGTCATCAATCATGTGTTTTTGACAGAACTCACACTTTGTTCGTCTTACAACCATTTTCGCAAGATGTCCAAAGAAGTAAGTCTTCGAAGAAGTACAAAATTTTTCTGTAGGAGTGCATGTTTCCAAATCATCAAAAATTTCATTATCATCTTCAGAGATATAACCCTGCAACTGCTTCACTATCTTCACAATGGCTTTCTTGTGAATCCACAGTTTCAACATCATCTACTAAGATATTTATGAACTCTGAAGTGATGTTGATCAAATTTTTTGGTATATTATGACTGGAGCACTCCGACGGTAATACATCAGAATCATTGGAATACAACAGAATTTCTTTTAAATTCTTGTATGATACCTATGTAGAAGGGCTCCGCTCATTCGTACTGAATTCTCTAATCTTTAAAAATAAGCTTTCGAGAGGGTCTTGATTTAATCGAGAAGTCATTAAAAAGGCCTGCTTCTCTTTTAAATCTTCCCATAGCATACGTACCACATTTATGGTTTGTATTAATCCATCGAAGCAGTATGGACGCTTCATTCTTCCCGTATGAACCCATGTATCAATCCATATCTTTGCCGAAGACAGATTTTCGATCGTATTACTGTTTCTCTGCGATAGAGCATTTCTTTCAGGATTCTTACTGAATTCTGAAACACTATTTAGGTGGTCAAACAGTGTATTCATGTTCGCAATGAACTCTGCCGTATTACTTGCACGTAATTTGTCGGCAGATTCCGGGAAACTATCCAAATTTATAGCTGCCAAAATCGCGGAAGCAACCGAGTGGCTAAATATCTGGGTCGCAAGCTCAACAGGTACTTTGTGAAAATATTCGGGATCAATATGTGTATCGGTAAGCCGATGCATTGCTCTAATGTTCCCACCAATATCCATATCGTAAACCTTGCGAATTATATCCCAAGATATTTCCCTTCCGTTAGAAATAATATTACTATGATACAAATTATTTCTAACGCTCTTGAAGAGATGGGGTATATCGTAAGACGCATATATTTTATTGTCATTTACGAAAAAATATGGGTTTTCACGTGTGCACCCTAAAAGCCGATAGCACTTTCTATTGTTACCTCCCTGGTCGCAAGTTATTGCCTTTATATCCAAACCAGTTTCCAGCAGTTTGGAAATCGCATCTTTTAAAATAAGCGCTAAATCCTCACCGGAAACGTTACCCGCCACATAGGTTACAGCTTGACTATAGTTTTTATTCAGTTCTCGTACCATCAGCACGAGGATACTGGAAGCTAAGCTGTTCTTGCGACCTAATGGACCTAAATCTGTTAGTCCATGTATGAAGTCATTATTCAATTCCAACTCCGGTTTTGTCATCATTTCATCGAAAATTAGAACACACACCGTCTATCTATTTCTGCCAACTCAGAAATTTTCTGTTTCAGTAGTTTTGAAACAATGTTAGAAATACCTGTGTCCAACCTCACCATCGAATGATTCCATTTAAGAATGGTGGATGTCGGGGGCAATAAAAATTCCAAATTCAGCATATCTTTATAGAATGCTGGGAATTCGTTATAAAATTTTAACGCTAAGTTTGTTTCTCTATCTGTCCACTTAGTCGTATCTTTATGCACAAGCTGTGAACGTACAAAAGATTTCACAACCTCGCTTTTTCCTGCAAGTAGGCTTTCTAAATCTAGTTTTGCTGGGGAACTGTAGTTGTCTAATCAGGAAAACGATACTGATCTAAAATTTTATATTTCCTGTTACGATATGTTTTGGGATTCCCCGTTTTATTCACAGCTAGATTGGTATTTTCAACTAGGTGTGTGCAATTAGGAGTACCCAGCATTGCTAAGCAGACCTCGTCCATGCTTGTGTCTGAGCAGGAACATACTCCTGAACTAAATGGCTTTGGTAACGCCGCTTTATTTAACGTGCTTCTTCTCGCATGTTCTATAACGTTGTTTTCGTAAAAATTATTTTTACAGAGCCTTTTCGACGCCTTACTCAATGGTTGTCCACAATGGTGTAGCCAAACATTTCTACGGTAATCGTCTGGGAACTTGAAAAAAGATGAATTTGATAATCCCCCCTTTATAAATTTTTGAGGACAGTTTTTATAACAGCAACAATATGCCGATTCCATGCTGTCGGATATCAATACTAAAATTCAAAAAAACTCAAGAAACTCGCTAAATAAAATAATTGTTGTGTCAAATCAAAATATGAACAAGAAACTCTAAATTCAAATGCGCGTACCTCAAAATATGATAATAGAAAAACCACAAAATTAAGGAAACTCAAGAACAAATTGTTGTTTCAAATCAAAATATGAACAAGAGACTCTGAATTCAAATGCGCGTACCTCATAATATGATAATAGAAAAACCACAAAATTAAGGAAACTCAAGAACGTAGAAAACTTCCTTCTTCACAAAAACTTTTTATTCTATAAATTGTTGTTTCAAATCAAAATATGAACAAGAAACTCTGAATTTAAATGCGCGTACCTAAAAATATGATAATAGAAAAACCACAAAATTAAGGAAACTCAAGAACGTAGAAAACTTCCTTCTTCACAAAAACTTTTTATTCTATAATTTGTTGTTTCAAATCAAAATATGAACAAGAAACTCTGAATTCAAATGCGCGTACCTCAAAATATGATAATAGAAAAACCACAAAATTAAGGAAACTCAGAAACGTAGAAAACTTCCTTCTTCACAAAAACTTTCTAAATAAATTGTGGAAAAGAAAGAAAACTTTATACCACCTTCTTACTTCTTACACTACAAAAACCAAAAACAAAACTTCTCTAAACTCAAGAAACTCTAAATAAATTGCTTTAATTAGGAAACTCAAAAACCTTCTTCACTTCACCAAAAACTTTTTAAATTGTTGCTTTCCTTAACGACAACTTGAATACCGAATACCGAAACTTTCTTATTTTCATACTTTAATTAGGAAACTCAAAAACCTTCTTCACTTCACCAAAAACTTTTTAAATTGTTGCTTTCCTTAACGACAACTTGAATACCGAATACCGAAACTTTCTTATTTTCTTACTTTAATTAGGAAACTCAAAAACCTTCTTCACTTCACCAAAAACTTTTTAAATTGTTGCTTTTCTTAACGACAACTTGAATACCGAATACCGAAACTTTCTTATTTTCTTACTTTAATTAGGAAACTCAAAAACCTTCTTCACTTCACCAAAAACTTTTTAAATTGTTGCTTTTCTTAACGACAACTTGAATACCGAATACCGAAACATTCTTATTTTCTTATTTTTTTTTTTTTTTAATTTGCAAAGCTTTAGCTTTTCTCCGCTGGGGGTTGCAAAAACAAAAAATTCTTTTACGCCCTACCGGAGGACGGTTCCGGGAACGTGGGTTATTAGGAAAGGTTTCAGAACGGTTTTTGTAAGGGGCGCGCGGGTGAAAATCTATTGGCTACAGTTGTCGTGGCGAGCTTTTTTGCTTTTCTACGCCCCGCCGGAGGGCGGGCCAAAACCTCTGGGTGGGGAACGTAATTCAGTTTAGGTTCGTTTAGGTCAGTTTAGGCCAGTTTCATGTGTGGAATGTGGAACTTGGAAGAGTCGCCCTCTTTATGTCAAACTGGATTCTCTTAGTACGAGAGATTTTTGGGTTGGTTCCGGATCCAATGAGACTTGACACTTGACATTAATAAACAAAATTGGACAATAAACTTAGAATATAGAGCCAACAATAAACAAAGTTGGTCGGAACTTCGTGAACGTGAATGATCAACAACAAGTGGGAGAGGAAGGGCATTCTGAATATATGTATTTCAATACACAATTTTGCTTTTTGCAAAAAAGGTATCTTTTAAGAATAATATGGCAAACTAAATGCAATACGTTAAATTATATTCCTGCTCTCGTAACTACACTCTTTTAATTCCAAACAAAATCTAATTGTCATACGATTTTTGAAAGTATCAAACATAAAAATTTTCGTTTTCCCACAAGATGTATAAATATTTTGGCAACAGTAATATAATGTTTCCCATCCAAATTATTATGTAAGTACTGAAACAGCACTGCTAATATTGAAAGCCAAATAATATTACTTTTTAGCAAAAGGGGCTATAGCAGTCACCAGACGTACTATGACATTTTGAACTTAAAGCCAAATTGCACAACGAAAGAAATCAGGGATTCATTTCTAAAATTGTCCAAAGAGGTGAGTTTGTAGAAATTCTGGACCAAATAAAATGGTTTTTTTTTCGGGTTATTTTAATTGTGTAAACGCATTTTTCAGTAAGTCAAAGAGTTCTTACTATGCGGATAATTTTAAACACTTTTTCCAAATGTAAAAATAAAATAATACATCAGTTGAGCATATAAATACATATGTCTGATCAAGCAAGAAAATAAGGAAAAAAATATTTCAAATCAAATTCAACCCTTAAATGTTAAACCACAAAGTTGTCTACTATATCGATTGTTGAATATATTCCAGGCTTATTCACGGTGTCTTTAGCTGGAATGAACTCACGTGTGACGAGGGCGGTCAACATTATATCCATCCTTGTAATTATTTTAATATTTATTATAATCTAGGTTCATTTATTTTAGGGCCGGCCCACATAAATGTTGGCTTAAGTTCAGATTAGGGAAAACTCCGATTTTGTTAAAAAATATTTCTACTTCCAATTTACTCACAAAATCTATTAGCTTTAATATGTTGGATATGTTTACTCAACTTATTTCCTTTATATTCTTTTAAATTCTGTCTATCTAGACAGATCGAGCCACACGAATTTTGGTGCTATATTAATAGTTAATAGAATAGAATAGAATAGAATAGAAAAGTTGTTTATTTTCAACCGGCCACTTAGCCACGTCCTAAGACGTTGTGTATTACGATGTTACAAAGATTTACATTTAACGAATCTTAATTATAATGAATACAAAACAAATGGTAAGATTATACGATAGTATATAGATAAAGATTTTAGTTGTGTCAAAAGATACAATTAATATAGATACTACCGAATTAGACTAGAACATTTATGTTGGAATAAAATATATGAGATACATGTAACATAACAAAGTTAACAAAACAGTTGCAACACAAAGATGCCCTGATAATGATTGATTAATTGATTAATGATTGATGTTTATATTAAGGTTGATATTAATATCCATATTGATATTTGCGTTAGTATCGATGTTGATATTAATCTCACTACTAGTCATAATTAATCTTAGTTAATGATTCAATATAGTTGAACTGTTAAATCAAGAAATTGATATGACTGTATAAGATGTTAATTTAAGCTGATTGAATTCTGTTTAATTTGATATATTGTTTATTTTGCTATGGTATTGTGTAAGCTAATTGTTGAGCTAGGTATTGTCGTGGAACCCAGCGTTGTACGTTGCTTTAAGCAGGGGTTCAAAAATAAATGCTCTTTGACATACATATTTAGCTAAATAAAAGAAAATGTTTGAAGAAAACACAAAGGATGTTGTGTTTATTACATTAAAGCGTCAGTGACTATAACGGATAGGAAGATAAGACAAAAAAACTCAATATATAAAAGAAGCAATTATAGACTTAGACAAAAGTTGCGCTGGTGAACCAGAGTGAAAGTGTAATTTACAACAAACACTAATGTCAATTTCAATGGGACCATTTCAGTGTTGCACACTAACTATACACTTCAATATGTACTATTATCAAGTTTTGTACACTATTTTCAACGCTATGAGCGGATTTAGCCATATTTAAAAAGTGCTACAAGCCACAGACGGGACTATACTACGAGAAGATGGCACATTTTGGTCGTTCGATAGCATTGGCGAGAATGGAAGGTTAAAGTGTCATCATTTGCCTTCACGCTTAGACCCTCATTGTGGGCCCATCGTTCCACAAGCAGTGCATATAATGGTACCTGGTATGAAAAAAATCTACTAGTAATTTATATATTTAGAATAAGGCTAAAGTCTTAAATTGATTAGACGTGCTGTAATTGCTTACTTGTTCAAGTTGTGCGTTTTAGGTGGATATACATACTCCTTTCCATAAATGATTCCAGCTGTGGACTTAGTTTATGCTCTTGGTAGCAATATTCTTGACTTGGTATAAAGACTATATGAGAACTTACACTTATATATCCAGGCACTTATATATTCCGTTAGTTGGTGTGAATAAAACTGAACAATTTTTGTTCATTAACAGCTTCTTTTGGAGTGCCCACGCATAAATTTTCAATGGTGGCGTATCGTGAGTATTTTCCAAATACCTGATACCTGATACTGAAGAAGTTCTTTTATTGTTGTTTTATAAAATACAATTTCAAGGTTATTACGCAGTTACTTAAAATAATTTTTCTACCTACTCATCGAGATCCTCGCAAATCTGCTTAAAGCTTTGTTTCAACTGCTATATTCCTCTTATTTGCATCCCTTCTAAATTGATCTTCATCAGAAATCACATAGCTATATTCCTCTTATTTGCATCCCTTCTAAATTAATCTTCATCAGAAATCACTTATCTTGTATCTAGTGATTTTTTTATTACATATATTTAATTGCGATATTTTACTGTATGCAGAGTTGACCCCGGTGTCTTAGATCGTTGTTCTCTTGTAGATTCCTTACTTGTACAGTTGAAGCAAACTTCAGCGTCGCGGTGAAAATGAGTAATTTGCCATAACCATGTACTGAATAGTGAACATGATCATTGGCTGGGTGCTTAACAAGTGCAAAATTCTTTTTGTTTTTTTTAGTTCAAGCGCGTTTCACTAGATTATGCACACTACATTATACTTTCAGTTTGAATGAAATAGACCTCTTTATTTCTGAATTGTGCTAAGCGCGATTTTAATACCTTTTTTTTAATGATAATAAATAAATTTTTTCTAAAAGTATTTTTCCCGCCGTTCTTTTGAATCTTCTTCCATGAATTCTTTCCACAATTCCTACTTTTGCATATATCCTCAGCCATTTTCTCCTCATCTGCAGGTATATTGCTATTTGCCTGATACTCATTTGTTGTTCTTTTGGTTAGCTTCCTAAAAAACGACTTCGAATCGGTTTTTGTTTTTGATTTTGTTTATGTCTGCTATGTCTTCACTCAGATACTGTTTAAACAAAATTGAAAGAGATATGTTAAAAGTAATTAAATTTGTACCGAAAATTAGTGTTTGACATTTCTATCCCTTTCACGACTAGACCTCTGCTCACTGGGCTATTATTATTTTTTTTATTATAATTAGGCAGTTTTTGAAGTCGGGTCATCGTCTAAGGAATTTTATTACATCCCATCTTTTGTAAATATCTACACATTTAATTTAATTTAATGTTATATATATTTATAATGCTTTGTAGATTATTTATTTGAAAATACATGCGTGATAGATAGTTTTCTCTTTTGTATATACAAAGTTTCATCCAGACCTAAAAGGACCAGATGGTGATCCGAGAAATACAGCAAAATTTGTGAAAGTCAGAGAAGCGTACAATACACTTAGCAAAAAGAGAGATCGAGCAGCATATGATTTAAGCTTGCATTATAGATATCCAACATCAAGAGCAGGTGCAACAGTAAATCAGTAAGTACCCATTGCATTTTTTCTATAGTTCATTGTCTTCCCCCAATGAACATGAAGAGCTTAATAATAGCAATAAATTTGTAGCTGCAAAATTTTAACATTGATTAGTTGTAACTTGCAAGGACCATATCTTAGCTTCATCATTCGACATGGATTTTATAATTGCTTTATCGCTAAATGCATGGTCAATGTTCTGATGAATTATATAGTCTGATCACTTGTAGCATGATGCACGCAATACTCACGCTGCAAACCGCACACATCCTTTTACCCTTCAAATTACTTATGGCTATATAGTAAAATTCCGTGATGTTTTTTTTTATCCAGAACTTTGCGAACGTGGAACGACTGTAATACGCAGCAAATCAACTTGAATTTGTAGGTCCAATTACAGTATATGTCGAGTAACAGATGATATACTTCATCTATCTTACAGTGCATTCAAGGTATTTAAAAAAGAAGTAAAGTAGGTCCCCTGACACACGATGATGCACACTTTAGACTAGACACGACGTAAAAACTGGTTTTTGTATCGAGTGTGTATCAGCCCATGGTACACGTAGTTGATACATGGTTGATACACGATTGAGACAGCAAAGAAAATTCATCTCTCCATATGATCTATATGCACACAAACTGAGTACACGCAGACATATGTAATAAAATAATCGTGGCATAGAAAAACCAGTAACGCCTCGAATATAAAATCCATGATGCCTCGACTTGATAACGTAAGCCAGCAATGCCTTGTTCGAATATAAAATCAATCATGCCTCCTCGATGCAACCTGATGTACTGGAAATTCTTTCTTTAGAATTTTTATGCATTATTGAAGGCCGACAACGGCTGCTTGGGCCTAACAATTTTTATGAGTGTAGATCACTAAGAGTGAATAAAAATTCTGCCGAAACATTTTCTGTAAATTTCTAAAGAAAAAATGAATGCCGTTTCCTTATCTACGCGTTTACCATAAAAATTGTTATCGACCCAAGCACCCGTTGTCGGCCTCCAATAATGCACAAAACTTTCCAGTAAATTTCTAAGAAAAAAATTGTGGGCCTCTATATCTTTTTATACCCTAGATTAAATCTATGGGGTGTACTAAGTTTGTCATTCCGTTTGTAACACCTCGAAATAATGATGGTAGAACAAAATGGATTGGACACCCACGCATAATATTAAAAGTTATTTTGATTTTTGCATGTCCGTCCGTCCGTCTATCCGCACGATAACTCGAGAACGCGTATACTTACAGAGCTCTACTATATATTTTGACACTGTCTGAGAACGCGTTGACGTCGAGAGCTGAAGTTTGGTACATGGTGTTTTCATTGTATTAGCAAATAAAATTTCAAAAATGGACTAAATCGGGCAACTCCTTCTTGGTGTTGCGATATAAAAATTTAGGTTTTTTACGTATACTGTGAAAACGATCAGTTCAAAACATTTTTATTGTACTAAACACTTCTTCAGAATACGAAATCCTATAAAATTGGTTAAAAACATTTTTTCTGTCCGACGAACTGTTCTAGAAATATGTATATGCGAAAAACCACTTCAAAAATCAAACTTACACAGAAGGGTGACAATTCCACATTTCATTAGGGCATTCACCTAGGGTATCATAAGAATTGGTCTTAGACCGATTCTAGCTTTTTTACTTGTTACTACCTCAAAAACGTTTTTTTACTCTTGTGTCATATACACCCCAGTTCTTTTATTTAGCACATATTTCTAGCATTTATCTCCATTCCACGCGACAAAACTATCGACTGTTTTAGTCGTGGAGAAGTAAGAAGAAAAGCTCTCAACTGACAGTATTGTCTGCTTTTGTGTGTTTTGTGAAGGTACCTAGATACCTAGGAATTTTCAAATTAAATTATGAATTCATCGCATATCCTGGCTATATTATTTACAAGAACAAATTATGGAAATCCATGAAATATTTACAGAGAAATATGGATTTTGGTGTCTCAAGGTACCCGCTAAAAATGTTCAATTATGCGAATATGGTCAATTTGGTCGTCTCCCAGTATAGAAGAGACGCTATAAAAATTTTAAATATGCACACTTAAGCATTGTATTTTGCCCTCTAATTAGACATGTAATTAGTTTTTTTTGAGTCCGATAAATGGTTTTGGAGATAATTGCAAAAGAAGTGGAATGAAGTGATTTTTGGTCCAAAAATGGACATATTTTCGACTCATCCCCCAAATCTGTAAAGTACCTTTAATCGAAATAAAATATAACCTATAATACCCATGCATACCTAATTACCAAAGTAATTTCTCAGTTTTTTTATTTGTCTCACATATCCTAAGATTACCCCTGCGACTTATTGCAAAACCTGTTTTTTTTTTAAATTTCCATTAATCCGCTCTAATTTTTATATGTCCACTCTTCCCATACCTTTTCCTCCACTTATCATGTTCGGCCTGAGCTTCCATGTTTTTGGATACTACATACATTTCTCCCCTTCTCTCTACTCTCGTTATACCAGACCAATTCGATAAAACCTACCTTCCTACAATTCTTAGATTAGATTTGTGAAGGGGTGTATAGGCGTTAGCCTCGCAATCACTGTGACCGGAAAGATCTATTGTGAGTCCCCGTTGAATTTGCTCCGTTTATAGGTTTAGACTGTTAATAAAGTCTAGAACCATTCTGGGCTTGAGGTTCCATACGTAACTTGGAGGAGGAAAAGCATGTTCAAGGTGGAGTAATCTCCGCCTGGCCAATGCTTCGCAGTTGCAGAGCAAGTGCTCCGAGCTTTCGTGAGCATCCTGACAGAAGCGGCAGGATGAAGTCTCAGCCAAACCCAGCTTGTTTAGGTGATACCTCAAGGAACAATGGCCTGAGAAGAGCTCAGAGATTAACTCTTAAAAACTACCCTTATAACAAAAATTTCAATGTATCTCGACGTTGGGAGGTAACAGACCCATATAACTCGAATATAAAAAACAAACCTAACTCTCTACAACAAAAACTGATACCTTTGTCGTCTCCCATACTCCCAACTCTCCGTGTTACAGAATCCTGCGTCAAGTCGAGGCATCGTTGATTTTATATTGGAGCGAGCCTTTGAGGGGCTACCTTTTGATTACGTCATCGTCGAGGCATAGTCTACTTTATATTCGAGCGAGGCATTGCTGGCTTGCGCTTTGGTTACGTTATTAAGACGAGACATCGTCGATTTTATATTCGAGCGAGGCGTTACTGGGTGTTGCTCTACATGTCCAGTCTTTGTATGTTATTAGTTTTTCTATGACCTTAGTCATAGGCTCTGTAGATTTCACGAAAGAACTAATAAGATTCATATAAATTATATATAGAGCGCAGAAGTGTTATGGGTATATTTGTCATGTGTGTCTATGCGGTTTAGGACCCGGTTTTCCATTCCCATCTTAGATCAAAGTTAAAAGTGAAATTAAGAGTCACCTCTCTGGAGCCATACTACATATATAGTTGGGACAGCAAAGGTTTACATGATTATGCAGGATCATGCAAAATGGTGTTGGTGACGGAGAAGGCCCAGAGTAGGGCCAAGAGTAGTGGGCATAATATCATAAATTCTGACTAAAACCATCCACGCAGGATATTACCTCCCTCCACTATGTTACATCTCCATCTATATCCATCTCGAACGTATCCAAGGGCGGATTTCCCTATAAGCCGCGTAGTTCCGGGCCTAGGGCGGCAAATTGAAGGGCGGCAAAACTTGGTGAGATTTGTTTTCCAGTAGTCGCGCCCTCTGTGAACCACAGTTGCTACGGTCTTTGGATTGTGATGTTTTGATACACAAATTCGCTGCGCAGAAGGCCAGGTAAAAGAGAATTTGTGAATAACAATTCTATAAAAATGGTAAGCATCAGTATCTAAAGACTGATTGAGATAATTTTATCCTTTACAGACTTTTGTTGTTTTATTCTTTAATTTAATTCTTATAGATATAGATCATTCAATTTTTCGTGTTTTACAGGGAGTAGGGGGCGGCAATCTTCCATAAGCCTAGGGCAGCCAAGTTACCAAATCCGCCCCTGAGCATACCCCTGCTATTGAGCAACCTGAAAAACCTTCTCCACATAATCTAGTAGCCTTATACAGGGCTCTTCGCGAGAACCGCTTTCGAAATCTTGAACTGTTGATTCTTGAAATATGCTCAAGGTATCAAGTCTTCCTGTTTTATATAGTTTATCATATTGCGATCTTGAAAGATCACATATATTTCACTTTGCAAGTAATTATTATCTATATCGGATCTCACCATATATAGAGCTTTGGGTTCTACTCTCAGAAAGAAACTTAACATTCTAAGACTTCTGACCCATATCTTTGAACCTGATGTCATATTCTTATCATTGCTTTATACTTAGACTCATTTATTAGCTTGTAAAAGCAGGCGCGAAACAAAGGTCCTTTTACGAATTTCAAAATTGATATCTCCGGATATCAAACATTACATTGTTGGTGGAGTTAAAATTAGAGCTGAAAGCATCCGGTAAATTTGCTATCCGGATTATCCAAAATAATTAGTATTCGATTCTTCAAATCCGGGTATCCGTTCCGTTGCGTTGCGTTCATTGTGCTCCAGGTATTGCTCTGTTAACACATTTTCAACGATTGTTTGCCATTATGGTTTCATCAGTGAGCTTGTCAACATTGTGTCTTTTTCCGCTTGTTATTGTTGTGTCATGTATGACTTATTCTCTGTTTCAACAAAGGAATAATTACTTCAACGGTGAAAAACTGTGCCACTCCATTAAAATATTCATAAGATAAAGTCACGATACAATATATCGTTGACTCCTCGATGCCTCAACGAAACTTTTCCTACTGGGAGATATAGTTCCCTGAACTTTGTCATCTTTTTATACTTCTATAACGACACGATCTTTGAGGAGTGATAGCTTTTTGCAGATGTCTCGCCACCGTAGTAATTATGAAGTTTTCAAGCCTATTTCGTTCACTGCACGCTTTTCTAATTATCATTATGATTTTTAGAGTTTTGTAAAATGTCAGCTTCACCTGTCTTTAGCTTTATCTTATTTTCTTTATTTTTAGTTTATAGTTTATATAATGTTATCAATTTCTTAATAATCATAATCATGCATGTAGCAGTCAGGTCTTTATGATGATATCATAAAGAAAATGTAATAAATATTAAAAAAACAAACAAAAAAGTTCTTGAAACTCATTCTTGTTTTTAAAATGTGTTTAGGTCTAGGTCTCGGATGCATTTTCATAATGCTAATCCAAATCCTGAGCATTATTATGGTGTTAAAGGAATCCAAAAAGTCTCCAATTTGAAGATTGTTTGTATCTTACTAATACTAGCAGCACTTGGAACGGCTTTTGAATTTTACCTTGTTCGGTAAGGAGTTATATGCATTTTATAATGATTTATTTATTTACTATACATTTATAAATACAAACTCTAGACATTCTTTTACTTTACGGAGAGATCGTTTAGATGAAATATCCAAAGAAGCAGGTATTCAGCTTGCTAGTGTTCGAGCCGATGCTGAAAAGTATGGAAATGAAAAACAGTTAGAAAGGATTACGGAGAAACTTCTTAAAGCGAATGAAACATGACAGGACAAGTTTTTAGACAAAATAACAAAAGTGTAATTTTAAAATAGTAGAAATTTCTAAAAGTGATGTGCAGATCGAAAGTAATACATTTTTTTCTAATACTTTCAATTGTTTGTTTTTATTCACATAATCTGTGCTTATAAATAGAACTTCAGATATAGACGGATGTCATTTCTGAATAGATTTTTTGTTTTATATATGAGATACTCAAAGCGTTAAATTGGTATACCTTGAATCTCAACTGGTATTGATGCTGAAGTACTGTTTTGAAGCAACTAGCCGAAATAAATAAAATTACGCTGATTTGGGCGTGGGGACATGAACGCATCAAGGGCAACGAGATTACGAACTTCATTGCACAGAAAGGAGTCAGATTTTTGTCTATTGGCCCTGAGCCTGTTTTTCGCTCAATTAAAGTGCCACCTTTCGGTACAAGTCACGTTTTCGGAGGACAGAATTAATTTGGTCTAGGAAAACAACTCAGTGCTGAGACAAGCGAAGAAATTTATTACGTATTCACAACAGAGGAAAAAAATCCTTACTCTCAGCAGGAAAGAAGAAGGAAGTAATAAGGGCTTACTTATTGAGCACTGCCCACTCAGATATTATCTCAACAAACAAACGCGTTCTTTACTGTACTTTTCATAATGGCAACCCTCAATAGGAATAAGAAGCCGGTCGTCAAGTTTTAATTCCTTTCGTCAACTTCTGTCTGTACATTCATGATCGTATCTTGCATAAGCGAATTTGACAGTTTGCATAAATACTATACAAATGTTAATGATGTAAATATAAGGAAATATTTGTAATATTTTCAAGGCTTGCATATGCAAGTTTATGCACATTGTGGTTAAGCCTTAAATGTCAAATTGCAGTAAGTAAAGTGCGGTAAGAGTCGCTCGTTACGTACGGACGCGTCTGTTTATCCAATGATAATAATGAAATATTAATGAAACCGGTAATACTCTTATTATTTTATATTATTATAGTGAAAAGAGGTGGTCCCTTCTATGAGAAAAGTTTGGGAAGTGGCTAAGAAAGCGAGTTATTGCTTCTGGGAGTGCTGCCATTCTTCTTCAGATTCTTCTTATATTTTTTATATAATGTCCATAAAACGTACAAATCTTCATTTAAATCAACTTCTAATTGTTAATTTTTTTACTTTTACCACTTTTTAAAATTGAAAACATTAAATGTCAACTTAATAACCCTTACTGAATGTGATTTCTGTTTGGGACAAAAATGTCAATCATCAAGTCAGTCTCGTTCAAACTCGTAAAGTTCTTACGTCCATTGTGGTTCAACCAATCTTTGTATCATGGCTCAGCCTATTGCCAAAGTTACATTCGCGGCCACAAGTCACTGCGAAGTTTGGTCAAATGTCAAATCTCAAATTATGTGGCTGAAATTATTCGCAATTTTGTTTGTCAGTGCGAAATTTATTTACCTGTGAGAACTATTTCATATTGGATTGTAGTAATTCTACGAAAAAATAAAATGGAAGAAAAAATTATTAATTCAATGCAAATACATACATTTATTCCTAATAAGAAGCATGACTCCTTGTGGCCAGTGGTCCTGAATACTACTTACTTGACTTCAGCAGTCGTCCACAAGTCTCAAGTCAACCATCCCCGGTCTCCTCTACTTTCTTACCTTCATTTCGGATGGGTGCAGTCGATTTCCAGGTACTGCTGGTACTTCGAACTTTCTAAATTTAACGAAAGAAGTGGCGAAATGTTAATTAATTTTTCCTTTTTACTAATTTGTAAGAATTTCGGCAATTTACTAGTTCTAATCATGTTGGGCGGGCTAAAAATTATAATAACCGCAGCAATACTGATATATTTTTTATTTTTTTATTATCTTCACAATTAAATTAAACAAAAATAATTACATCTTTACGTCTTACACCTATAAATATATAATAATATACATAATTGCAAATTTTAACAATTTTCATTAAATTAAACATCACATTCACAAAAACATGGTCTTTAACGAGCCATGCTAGTGCCTATGCATCAATATTGAGAGAGTTCTTCTCAACGTACTTATAGTTAATGCATTTGCGCGGGTCTAGATATAGTAGATACTTATACTTAAGAACTTCATAATAATATTATTTAAGGTACACGTAAGCACAAATGGTTTTCCTAATGAATTTTAGAGATCAGTTATAAACAGTGTAATTGACTCTCAATAATTGTAATAATTAATTTGAAAACAATAAGAGTACCTACGTCATGGCGGATCTATAGTTCTTGAACTAGAATTCTAGCCGCTGCATGTGGTGGTTTAGGTGCAAACACTACTTCACCATTGACTTTGTAGTCGGAATAATTTAATCGAAACACTTCCTTAAAGTCCAACTTTTCCAAAACTCTTGCAGAGAAGTGACTAGAACATAATACATGCATTACTTCAATCTGGTTTGCCCGCATAAATTCTAAGGTTTTTTCTATAAGTCGTCCTGCTATGCCCATGCCGCGATACTCAGGATTAACTGATACTATTTTCCCATCTAATATGGTATCCACATTTGGATATAATTTGAAAATATCAAATTGGGTATCTAAGTAGTCCATTAGTCCAAGAATTTTCTTGAATTTAGGATGTTTGCAGTCATCAGCGTGCTTTTGTGGTACATGATCTGGTGGCTGTTGAAATAAAGGAAAATCAAATCATGCCTATTTATACGTATATGTAATATGTATGGAAACTTACCGGTCTTTTCAGTAAGCCATTAAGTAATATTCCTATAATGTCACCTTTATCATTTACTGCTTTGAAGGAGCAATGTTCCGGAATACATTTCAATGAGTATTCTTCAAGTTCTTGGCAATCACCGAGGTTGATGTAAGTGTTTAAAGGTTCATCCTGAAATATAAAAGAGATTATGTAGATACAAGTTTTTGTGAATGTTCTGCAGGTTGAAATATTTAAACAGAGTCAAGTCTGTTTGTGCATTTCACAAATTAGAAAATCAAATTGTTTACCGAAATTAGTACTTTCATTTTCATATATGTATTAGGTATGTACATATGTACATGGCGCAGTCAAATAATATTTTGCAATAAAAAACTAAAAAAACTGGTACCGTATTTGATTTCTGTGCAAGTTTGATTGTTAAAGTGGTTTTTTGCATCTATTAGAACGGTTCGTCGGACAGTAAAACTGATTATGACCAATTTCATAGGATTTTATATTCTGAAAAACTGTGTGTGAAGATTGTACTGTAACATTAAAAATGTCTAGGTCTAATCGTTTTCACAGTATACATACGTAAAAAAACTTAAATTCTTTATATGGCAACACCATGAAGAGTTTGCCCGATTTGGTCCATTTTTGAAATTATATTTACAATTTTTATAAAAACGGCGTGTATAAAATTTCAGCTCTCTAAGTTGACGCGTTCTCAGGCAGTGTCCAAATATAAAGTGAAAAGTGAAATTTTTGTATGGCAACCTCCCACCAGGGAGTTAACCGATTTGTCCCATTTTAGAACTGAAACTAACTTTTTTTTAAAGCCCGTGTGCAAACTTTCAGCTCTCTAAATACACGCGTTCTCGAGTTATCGTGCCGACAGACGGATGGACGGACATACAAAAATCAAAATAACTTATTATGCGTGGGGGTCCAATCCATTTTGCTCTACGATAATTGTGTTACAAACAAACGGAATAAGAATTAACTGAGCTGCTAATGACGTTCCTATAATGGACGAAAATGGTAAATCTAGCATCTTTCCAGCTAAAGATGTAAGCTATAGAGTAGATACAACAAGTGTAGTTCAATGAAGCTGAGCAATTTCAGTTGAGGCCAGAAACCTTTGCGGGTTTTTCAAGATTTTTTTCCCAAAAAGATTTTTCTCTCTGGATAGTGGACTTGCAGTTGCAATTAATAAACGCGAAAAGTAGACTCTTTAGCTCTTATAGCTTGGTTGCACTTATCATTGAACCAAGAGCAGCTAGATGAATATCTGTAAATATAGCCAATCGTTGGTTTTAAAAACGTGCAAGTTAGATCGATCGTTAAGGGGGTTACCATTAAAATCTTAAAAAACCCGAACAGTTAGTATAACTTCGCATCAAATCTGTGCGTATTATCGTGCTCAAGACTACACATATAGTTGGAGAAAAAGCTAAACTTAGGTAAAGGCGTGTCAAAAATAAAGATATTCGGGTTTTATGTATATATAAGTAAATTTGTATTTAAATATGGAAGGTCTTGAGGTGGAAGAGGAAGTGGCCGATACAAAACCAGTAAAAAGGTTTTGGTTACTAATATAACCTCGTTTGAAAAGCGCTATTTTCGTGGAGAAATATATACCAAAATTATGATATTATTGCAAAGAAAGTTTAATTTGTAACAAGAATCACATGCTTTTCTAAACGGCAAAAATTTCTTGTTTTTATATATTTTGCATAAAATTTGGCGTTTTTAATTCATTTCATCACCGGGAGATGTACTTTTGGAAGGTCTGCGGGTTGCAGCCTGCATGCTCAGAAAGCGTTTTGCCGTCTGAAAGCACTTATATAGCTTTATATGATAAGAGGCGAGTTCAATGCACACGGATATCACGGGATCATATCGCTTTGCACCATTGATTATTTATATTATTTATATATATAAATAATCAATGCTTTGCACATACTTAAAGTGGTTTATTTCAGTTACAAAATTGCATATTTTTGTGCGTTTTATGGGTCCACTGAACTTTTGAAAACAGAAATCGTGAGCTTTTTCTCGGTGGTAATCCCTCTTAATGTGGTTTTGGGTATTCCTTTTTATATAAATGGTTAATGTTCTAAAGAATTCATCAGTATATATATATTGATATCTGCTGCCTGATTTCGTCTATTTTCTATGCATTATTACGAGAATGTTGAGTACAAAATTTCAGTTTCTCTATCAACTTCTTCTGAAATTATCGTATGGACAGATGGACGGACATAAAGGTGAACGGATATGGAAAAACTGAAATTTTTATTAGTTTTATGTATGTTTACCATGTTATTTATTACTATCATATTCTATGTGTTTGAAACTAGTGAACCCATTAGGACGAAAAATCTGCACTTCTGAAAGAATGTAAATTTAAGCGCTTTCCTAGACATTATTTGGAAGCTCTTTAAAAGAATATTCATGAGCTTCTATAGCCATCACCTGGAAGCTCTATATAGAAGATTATTAATTTGATGAGGTCAAGCAGAAGTGCAACAAGAACAGATTTCATCTAATTTTCCATGAATCTGTGGATTTTTCCATTATTGTGCGAAGTACACGCATTTCTCATTTTCAAGGTAATGTTCAGAGTGGTTAGAAGTAAATCTGAAGCTTTGGTTAATTAAAGTGAGATTAAAAGGAACAATATTAGCTGATTTAATCAACTTCATAAAATTTTATATCACAAATAACCACAAGCAAGCGCAAGCGTCTTATTACTATTTTCAGGAAGCAGTCTTGAAGGCCTCATATGAGATTAAGGAAGAAGCACTGCGATTATTCAAAAAGCTCATTAAAGCTTTTGCAAAGATACCATGAAAAAACTTCTACGCCAATCATTTAGTGTATACCTCCTAGAGCGTTTCTTAAGAACAGCGGTGAAGTGCTTGCCTCTTCGAACATACCTATGTAAAAAAAGCAATAACCTATGGGATAGAGAAAAGAAGCGCTGCGAGCTTCCCTTCCAGCGCAGCGCTTCAGGAAGTTTCTTAGGGTAATCTTTTTCCCAATGGGAAAAAAACTTAATGTAAACAAGTGCATAAGGGTATAAAACACCTAATATGACGCTTGTCGAAATTATTTCAAAGACTGTTGTCTGGAACTTTTCTCTTTGGATACCGCTGGTGATCATATTTCCGAACAGCCTTTTTCTGCATTGCTGTTGCAGAAACCACAAAATAAATTAATGTCTGTGTACTTCCGCCTAAAAAAAAAATGATATTATTTAATTGATGTACTCAAACTTAATCACAGACTGAAATTATTTACATATTCCAAAAACACGACTCAGTGCTATTAATTTAAGCAATTTTAATACCGTTATGCAGTAGGAAAATATTTATTATCATGAGAAATTTTCATAATTTCCTAATGAATTGCATGTTTTTGTTGTGACTTTGATTTTCGAATTAACTTGATTATTTACAATTTTTCTTTAATAATTTTTAATTGGATTTTATGGGCGAGACTATATTTTATCAAATATCTGCAAAAAACGTGATTCAGCGAGGCTTACAACATTTACAGCAATCATTTTTTAAGGAAGCATTTTTGTTTTTACATATAATCTTTTTTTCTTATCTTCTCGAAACACCCTGCATAAATATATTAATGTCATCGTATGTACTTATACATACATCTATCTATATATATACAACCTTCCATTTTGATAACTGAATTAGAAGTTAGGTTCACAGCTATATAAATCATTCTTGACAGCTATATAATTATAATACCTCAATTTTTGTTATGTTGTTCTCACTGAATTTATTATAATCTTAATTGATCTAAATTTGTGATTAAGTTGCAGCGAAAATATTGCAGTGAGTAATGTTAGTTATGAACTACTTACTTAAATTGAAGTTTGGGATTCATTAATCATTATGTAGTGTCTTAATAGAGTATACTTAGTCAGGCAACAAAACAGGTGTAGCCGGATTAAATTTATAAAAAAATTGACTGAAATCTGAAATGCTCAAAAGATAATGATTAATTGAGGCATTACATTGTGTCGGGAAAAAGGTGTCATTTTAGAAAGAAAATTCGCATACAGTTTTAGAAAATTTTACTTTTAAAGGAGAATCGACATTTTAGTTGAAATTCATTATTAAATGACTACGAACGATATAATAGGTATTAATAAGTATAAGTTAAGTTTGGATGAATGAACGCAAGCGTTCAACTTTGAACTCAGGGAAGGCAGAAGAAATCGAAGAATATGTTTTCCGCTAATACTTACTGCTTATTTTATGTATTTGTGGAGATATTGTATTTTTTAATAATATAACACTTCATTGCATTTATTAAATATAATTGAATTATTTTGTTCTTATATTTATTTTTTTAATTAATAGATTCTTAGCTCGTATAAATTAGCTTTTCAATTGATAGAACCTTTTAAAATCATTTCATCAAAATGCAGTATTAAATCTAAATATACATTAAATGAGTTCTTAGACTCCTTAATTATCCATGAATATCCCAAGGACCACGTACATAATTTTTTCTAAAGTCGACACGGTAGATTCACCTCACTTCATCATAATGCAGTACATTACCCCCAAATATCCTAAATGAGCTTTTCAAAGGTTAGGATATTGCTAAATCGTTTTGATGCACAAGAAAACGGTATATTCACTTTATTTCATCAGAATACAGTATTGGCCCCTAATTGCCCCTTAAATACCCGATAAATGAGCTTTTCACCCCATAAATCCCCCCGAAATGAATTTTGTTAAAGTCGTGGCCTAGCTAAATCACCTATTCGCTTATCAAAATTATCCCATATATCTGTTATTACTGCGTTTACCACCTAAATGAGTTTTTCCAAATTTGAACTGGACTTAGTTTGGGTCCGACCATTTCCGATTTGGATCAAACTTTCAGAGTTTGTATTGGATATCAAAATAGTCCACCCATAAGTGTTTATGTTTTCTCATACCACAGAACGGTGGAATCGATTTTTCTGATTCAAATGCCAAATGAAGCTAAATTTTTATATTATATTATTATCTTTAAAAATGTTTTCCATTCCATTACAAGGAATTGCTCGTTTTAATTGAAATTGAAAATATAAAATTCTCCAATAATGGACTTGAAACATTTGTCAATATCATTACAAGGAATTGTACTTGTAATTTTGTCAATTCATCAAATGAAATTAAAAACGACTCGAAAAATTATGGAATTTCTTTAAATTAAATTTTTTATATAGATTAAATAAATTTTGATGTTCTTCATGAATTTTTAGGACAGCATGTGAAAGTTAAATTCCAGCTATGGATGGGGAATTACCCAATTCCTTTTGGATTATTTCCAAACATTTAGGTTTCCCCGATTTCACCCACAAATAATTACATTTTGCAAATATCTGGGCGTGTAGAAATATTTTTAAATATATCGCACCTTAACAGAAACTTCTAAATAATAATATGAGACATCAAAGTTCGATCATATGGTCATAATGTGTATGCACCAGCGAATCTTTTACATCCTAATGTTGCAACTAAACATCTAGCATCTAGTCGATGAAATAATGACAACTGTACATTTAGCAAAAAAAAAGTTCCATCTTTTGCAGAAATTTACGGCCTACAGCCACTGTGGAGCAAATTTAAAGAAGCACACGCATTCATGGATTTTTTGTTTTTTGAATATTTTTATGTTGTGCGGTGCGGTTATGTTCTTGCTTTTTTCTTAAAGTTCTTTCCATTATTATTAATGGAGTTAATTACTTGTTGGGTAATCATTCCTACTAAGTAGAATTAGATTCATATAAAAGTAATTGATTACACGTTCACTTTTAAAAAACCCCATATTTTTTCGAGTACTTTTTAGATTAATAAGCTGTGAAGTAGAAATTCTATCTCTAATATGTATCCGAAAGTAATCCTTCTGATAATACAGTAATTTTATGCAACAAAAGCATTAAGTAACGTTTAGTTATAAAAAAATCTTTTTCTCAAAGGTTTTTTTCTTGATTTTCTGTGAACGAACGAGAAACAAACATTTGGTAAAGATTTTTGAAAACTATATGTCTTTTAGTAAATTTTAAATAATAACAAGTTGCTAAAAATGTCGTTAAAATATATATGAAATATCGAGAGAAAAATTACATGGAGGCATAAGGTTAGATTTAATCAACGGTTTATTTTACAGTTTGAGTCTATTAATTTCTTTTTATTAAATATAATACAATGTATCGTAGAACCACCAGGAAGTACTAGGATGAGAGTCGACAGAAAATTTTGTTGGGATTAAATTTTTATTTTCGTGAATTTCAAATGTTAAACTATTTTAGGACGGAAATCTGTCGAATTTAGTTCACAGCCAAATATTATGCGTTACTACGGGTAGTATTTTTCAAGTAGATAAGTTGATTTGTAATTTTTGAGTTTAAGTCATCTATGGACATAGATATTTATAGATATAAATTTAATGACAAAGTAATTATAAGCATTGAAAAAGTTGAGAAAAAAAAATTTTGAAAATCAGTCCGGAGTCATTTATGTATTTAGAAGTGAAGAGCGGAATTGATGTATAAAAATCATAAAAATTGGTGTACTTATCTATGCGAAAAACTTCTTAGTGCGAGGAGATTTTAATTTTTTTAAAGAAGAAATAAATCTATTTTCATTTGAATAGAACAGTTTTTAAAATATAGCCTCGAGTTTCAGGTCAATATCTTAAAATGTTATGGGAAATAAAGCAGGGAACCAAGTCGGTTATCATGCACATTTAGCCTTAAAAACAAAAAATTCACAAGGTAATAGCACAGTAATATCATACAGTAGCCCAGCTTAGAACAAACTACTGAAAAGTGAATTTTAGAATTTTAATTAAAAAAAAAACCTCAAAATTTCTCCCCTAAGAGGGAACTATTAAGTATGATACGGATGTAAATGAACGAACAATAGCTAGTTGCACAATGGTTGGGAGAAGTATTAGTTTTATGTAAGTACACATCTCAGTGCCAGCCTGCAAATGTATTGTTCCATTACCAAACAGCTGTTTGATTGCAAAGTGGTGTTCGTTCCATGGACAGTGTAACAGGCAAATGGCTGTAATAACCTTAGAATATATAGCAAACAGGAATGGTGATAAGCCAGATTTGTGTAATGAATTTCTGGTTGTGTTGGTAGTCCATTTTTACATGCATTTACACGCCATCCCTATTCTAAGCAACTTGTCAATTTGCAAAAAGTAAACAAAGGTTTTGAGCGGATCATCTGTGGTAAAAAATGTTCTTTTTCTACTTTATTTTGAAACAATTCACATAATAAATTTATATAAATCTTTGCTTCTATTGACAAAAAAGATAATTTTGATAGTGCAGTTGCCTCAAACAGGATTCCCTAGTTTATAATCCCATTTATATTTGCAAGCACTGACCGAGCACTTCATATCTGTTTTTCTAAATGATATGAAGATTTTAATAGGCACTAGTGGTACTATAAAACAAACTTCAAAGATAAATAGATTTGAAAAGAATTGATTACGTAGTTTTGTTAAATTTCACAAAAGAATTTTAAATTGACTAAATCTGCTCACAAAACAAAAGCGCATTTGACAAATTACGCTTATGTACACGAATTATACACGATTCAACCATTCCTATTTGCTACATATTCTAAGCAAATAATGTTTGTGACAGTTTGATATTTCTACCAAGCCGAATGACATGGGAAGTGGAACAAATTGTTTTTAGCTTTTTTTTTCTTGCAGAAATAGTTTTGATTGTAATTTTGTCCCTCTTCCTCTAGTACAAGTTTGTGCATTCTGTAGGCTCTGTTTCTTCAACTTTAGATTTACATAGGAACCTTTGCATTAGAAATTGACTATTGTGTTAGTTAAAACTGTTGAAAGAGAAAGTATAGTCTCTTTATAGAAGCATCCTACTCGCTTGACAATTTTGACAGAGCTGGGCTACTGTATGATATATACTGTGGTAATAGATACAAAGATGTGTGTTTACACAACCGGCTAACTAGGCAGTAATTTTGACTTTGATTATAACATTTATGTCAAAACTGTTAGCAGAAATGTAGGTCTGCGATAAGAATCCATGTGCTCCTAAAGTAACTGGGGATATGTTGAATTATATGGCCAAAAATGATTAATGAGTCGTTAATAACTGGAGAGTTTGCCGGGAATTAGTATAGTAATACCAATTTATAAGGTAAAAAACACGCAGAAATATGAAGAATTCAGACCAGTTAATATGTTACCAGTATATGAGAAGATTTTGGAAAGGGAATGCTAACCAACTAGAACAAGTAAAAAAGCTGTTGGTCTAATTTTAAGACCAATTCTTATGATACCCTAGATGAATGCCCGTATGAAGTTTCGTATGGTCACCCATTTGAGCAAATTTGATCTTTGTAGTGGTTTTTCGCATATATTTCTAGAACGGTTCGTCGGACAGAAAAAATGACTACAACTAATTTTATAGGATTTCATATTCTGAAGAAGTTTTTAGTACAATAAAAATGTCTAGGACTGATCGTTTTCACAGTATCCGTAAAAAACCTAAATTTTTATATGGCAACACCAAGAAAAGGTTGCTCGATTTATTTCATTTTTGAAACTTTATTTTTTAATACTATGACAACACCATGCACCATTTCAGCTTTCTATGTCAACGCGTTCTCAGGCAGTGTCCAAATATATAGTGGAAAACAAAATTTTTGTATGGCAACCCCACGAAGGAGTTGCCCGATTTGTTTTGTTTTCGAACTTAATTTTACTTTTTGTTTAAAGTCCGCGTACAAAATTTCAGCTCTCTAAGTGTACGCATTCTCGAGTTATCGTGCGCACAGACGGACAGACGGACGGACATGCAAAAATCAAAATAATTTTTAATATTATGCGTGGGTGTCCAAGCCATTTTGCTTTACCATCATTATTTCTGTGCGTTACAAACGAAATGACAAACTTAGTGTACCCTATAGATTTCATCTACGGTATAAAAATACCTAGAGGAAAACTGTCTTACAGCTAAGGAACAATCAGGGTTTATAAAGCAACACAATTGCGAGAGAGCATTAAATTGGGCAGTGACGGAATGGAGGAAGGTAACGTTATTCTACCAGTATTCTTGGATTTTAAGAGACAGACAAATTCTTCTATCAAAGCTTGAAAAATGTGGTATACAGGGCAAGGAGTACAGGCGGTTTCGGAGCTATTTAGAGGAAAGCAAACAGAGGACAAGAGTGAATTACATGTTCTCCGAAGCAGTTGAAATAAAATTGGGAGTACCACAGGGATCAGTGCTGGCGACATTATTGTTCTTGGTATATATAAACGACATTAAGAGTGCGTTGATGCATTAAACAAATTAGACTTTTTGCTGATGATTCGTTGGTGTTTGTGACTGGTAAAGATGTAGAAGGAATGATTACAATTTAATAATGAATTTAAATGAATTAAATGAACTGAATTTATGGCCATAAATTGTGCATATAATGACAACTTAGAAATTGATTGTGAAAAAATTTAAAGCGTGAGTGAAATTAAGTGTCTGGAGATTATTATTGACAACAAATTAAGCTTTAATGGACATATTGACTAAATTTGCATAAAAAGTGGAAAAAAAGTTGCTTATTTTAGAAGAATTCGAAGAAATTTAACGACATTGAGTGCAGTCAAAATATATATAATGTTTTAATAAAACCACATTTTGAGTATAGCTCTTAATTCTACTTCTGTGCACAAAGAAAAATTACAAAGAATTAAAAAGCTTTAAAATAGAGCTATGAGCGTACTGCTAAGAGGTGTAATAGATTCACGTCAATAAGAATTATGCTAGAAGCCTTAAAATGGGTGAGTTGCAGCTAAAGAATACATCTTAATGTACACTTACTTCTTTTCGATGAATTTACAGCTGATAGGTTTCCAGCTGGCATTATGATTTTGATCGGGCTACTTAAATGACGGATTCTTTGGAAGGTTTGAGGTTATTTTGTTGAAAAATATTTAATTTTCTATTTCATTGCTCGACGTTTCAGGTCCAAGTGCGGCCCTTCTTCAGGAGCTCTATTTCTGTCTGCGGCGCGTATTAATAGTTTTTAAAGATAATAATAAATAACACATAAGCAACATGGAAAACAAGTTACAATAAAAGACAAATACATTATGAATAAATTAAAATAGACTTAGAACAAAAGGACAATTAAAATTATTTAACTTGAGATATGACGTTAAATAGGTTGTTGCGATTTTCTTTAAATTTTAAAAAGAAAAGTAACTAAGGTAAAATATTGAAAAATAAGAAGTTTGACCTTCTGAATTCGTTCCTGATAATTTCAATGCATTCTTGAATCACAACAAGTCCAGCGTAAAGGCAAGTGGAATTGAGCAATCTAAGCATTGACATATATTAAGAATGCATTGAACGTTCTTGCTTCAAAAATGGCACAAATTTTGAACAGGCTGTCAAAACCCTTTATTTCGTACAATTGTACAACGATTCATAATTTATTATTATTTGTCGATTAGAAATACTAAAGATGCTATAAAATAGTATTGCATCAAATAAAAATTGTTTAAGAAGTTAAACTTGCTTTGATTAACACAAAAATTAATTTTTAATATTACTGAAAAATCTGCTCCTCTGCACATTTGATGTCAAACAATTATTGAGCTTGAAAGAGATAGACTGAGTTTTTATGTCAATTCTAATTCATTTCATTTAATACAACCGTACTGTTTTCAAAATTGGTTACAGTTCAACGTAAATTTTGAGCTTCAAGCAGACAAACTGATTTTATCTAAAATTTGTGCCATTTTTGGCTATACGAATTAGAAAGGATGGCTCAGTCCATTCTTATTATATGTCAATGACTCCAAGAGACCTTGTTAATTAACCATTGTAATAAATTTCCAAGAAATCTCGAAAGAGAATACAATTCGTTGAGCTCTAAATATATACTTATACAGCAATTAGTTTATAGTCCAATTTGTTTAGTGGATATAATTGCACACAGTCTCAACATCTCAGCTCGAAAAGTACTTAAAGTTAGTAACATCTTCTCTGCGAAGCTCGGATCATATTGTCTCGTTTCAATCCAGTTTGCCGTTTTTCTCCTGGAAATGATTGGTGTGGTATACTATGACTGATTTTTTTTTTTGGTACGTTTCAGGGGAACAAAAGAATCCAATTACGGCAGCCAAGGTTACCTACCCATTGTCAAAGTTAACTTAATGACAAGTTAGGACACAGAAGAGTTTTCCCGATTGTTTTACATTTAAAATGCACACGGCAAGAAAAGGAAGAAAAAAAGAAAAACTTTTATGAATACAGATAAAAAATGTGAAAGCGCAGATTGCATGCAACGAAACAGAATGGCAAATGATTCATTTTCGTCAATAAATGAGAAGGGGCGGAGTATTCACACTTTACTCTCATAAAATATTCCCGCGCTTTTGTAAAAACCGATTTTCTCTGAAATATTGTGAGAAATATCCAATGTTTCTTATAGCATCATAACCAATGTTTCTTAGTGTAATTTCTATGCTATTTGCACAGCACGTGCTTCTGTATACAGACGAGGAAGCACGATCGAAATTGTTTCAGAAAAGTAAAGAGGAGAAAGTACCAATAAGAAAAATCAGCCAAATTCACAGAATTCCCAGATCTAAGCTTCAAGAAAAACTTACAGGAAAACTATTAGAAGGTGTTGTAAAATTTGAAGATTCAACTGTTCTCACAAAAGCGGAGCAGGAAAGAATTGTTGATTGGTATACCAAACTGAAAAATGCGTCTTCCTCTTAGCGTTTAAGACTTAATTGATATTGTCCCACAAATTGTAAATGAGGACCAAAGAAAAACGCCTTTCAAAGGAGGTCGACCGGGTAAAACCGGATTGCCGTTATTTTTGAAAAAAACTTCCTGAGATAAATGAAAAGGCCGTTATTTTCTTTATTGATAGGCACAAATCCCATCTAACACTAGAGCTAAACAACTTTTGCGATAATGCGATAAGAGTGTATGGCTTCCATCGAACACTACCCCCTGCAACCTGAGGACGTAAGTGAAAAGGAATGGAAAAATACCGTAGTGGGAAAAGCAACCAGATGCAGATGCTATAATTAACATTTTAAAATGAGAATACGACGTAAACTTTTACAGTAGGTAGGTACACGAATGCAAATCAATTTCAATGACATGAATTAGCTGCAAAGGTTTTCTTTGGTATGAATTTTAGATGATTTTATTGACATTATTGTAGCAAGAGATAGTCTAATTAATGATTCTCCTTCCTTACCAGTAGATAACTCGGCGATCAGGTACACCAATTAAAGATATTAAGACTGAATTTCAAATTAATGTAGAATTAAATTATAATTTGTTATGTAAACAGCCGAAAGGGATAAGTAAATTTATTAAATATAAGTAGATACATATTTCCGTTATGTAAAATATAAAAATATACTAAAAGAAAATATTTGAAAATAACGACAAGAGTGTACTTATAATTCTCATTAAGTTTAAGCTTTGCCAGAAATAGGATATTTTTTATCCGGAATTAGAAGTTTAGTGGTCTGAAACTGTGTACCTTGTTCTAGAAATCCCATATACTGGGGACAACTATTTGTATTGTTCACTTCATTTAAATCTTCTATGAAAATGTATGAGGTGTTCTTTTGTGTATATTTTGTTTTGCTTTGTTCTGCGAACACAAAAGAACTAAGAAGCTAATATTAATAGCATATTTTGATTGCCACAGTAAATAAGGGAGCCAGTGGCATAATGACGAACGGCGCATAGTGACGAATGAATATTATCTGTAATCAGCTTTATTCTAAACTCGCGCTATGATACCCAGAATGCAAGGTTAAATATTGCCAACATATTGTCAAAATTTTGTTCACATTAATCTATCTTTGTTTTGTGAAAAGAGCAGACGAATTTTGCAATTAGAACACGCAAAAGTCTTAGTTTTCCCAAAGATTGTATTTGAGGAAATATTTTAGGCGTTTTGATTTGAATGGTGAGTAAGTCTAGTATATTTATGGTGTGCAGTTTGTCTGGATAAGAATAGAATTCATATTAGTTTTAGACGAATGTGAGGTGGGTCAGAATGACTAACTTTTTACGGGGCATAATCATTTTTCGATTATCGCATTCTGGTAGGCTGAACGAAGAGCGGATACAGAAGACATAATTTTTCATTAGAAGAAAACTCTTTGTAAAGGAAAATGACTCCAACAATTAGTGTGTTTAGCATTTCGTACATTGGTTGCTCAAAAACCGAGAAATCGGCATTTTGTAAAATCAACTTTTTTTTTCGAGTTCTATGAGTACAAAAGAAATTTTGGAATGCCTGCCTATTTAAAACTTCCGAAATTCCGAATTGTTTTATATGTAAAATATCCAATGTTTTCAGTTTGCATTTTTCGAATTCGAAGCTGGAGGTGTTCCTCATTTTAGAATGTATAATTTTATTGTAAAAACCATATTCCTGCAAGGCTCATTATGGTAATTAATTAATAATAATTTGTTGTGATAAAAAAAGATGTTATTTCACGTTATTAATTATAATTCGTTATTATGCCCCGAGCCTTTCGTCATTTTGCTCTATATGTGGGGCAGAACTGGTTATTACTCCACTTAGGTCAACAGTGTATGCGCACTTCATAAGGATACTACTAATATTTGGTTTTTGCCCACTGATGTTGTACAATTTACTGTTACCGTGTAAAAGTACAAAAAAAAAAAAAAATTAAGTGGCCGGTAATTAGATATTTTACCCTAGGACTTTGTAATGATTATCTATGACGGTTGTAGGAGTGTAAAAATGCAATTTAATAATATCAATACTATAATCATATAATTTTATCAAGGCTCAAAATTATAGAGCAAGTGTATACTTGCTTCGTAAATAATCAATGCTTATACAAATCATGCTGAACACAGCACAGCACATAAATCGTGGTCATGTTATTAAATCCCACCTCTTCCACGTTCCTTATATATATTTTTTATTTTTTTATTATAATTACGTGTGTATCTGAATTTTAAAATTACAATAAATAATATTATCTCGATTATCATTATTGTTCGCCTTAGTAACAATTTGCATAAGTGGCATGATTCTTCTACTTCATGAATTCTTTATGATTCCTTTCCTACCTACTCGTACAATCACACAAAAAATATTTTTCTGGATTAGATACATAACCTAAAATTATGTAGGTATGCAGTACTTATGTTTGGTGGATTGTCTAATTGTTTTTATTAACATAAATTTCGTATGACAATTTAAATTTTCTGTTTTAATGATGAATATTGTATTGTACAAACATACCTTAAAGAAAAAGTCCTTTAGAAATCTGAGGACCTCTTCAGAATCATTGTCAGTCATGGGCTGTATAGTATACTGCTGCGAAACTTTTAAGGACTGTGACATTTTTTGCGAGAGCCTTGCAATGGGGTGCAGGTCTGATAGCTTGAAGAATATATATATATTTTTTGAAATTAGCATAAAGTTTTTTTTTTTCAAATAAAAAAGAAAATAAGAAAAGAGAGAAAAGCTATTCAAATTGTGCTTTGAACTATAGATAAAAAAAAAATTAAAACAACACTTACCGTGTATCTGGATGTCTCAATCATAGTATCGTTTGTAGCAAACGATGTCTTTGATTTCAATTCCATTGTGTTTGAATGCATTTTGTAATCCATTTTTAAAACGGTTTAGACAAATTTTTAATTTTACTATAAGTAGGTAGATACTATAAGCGCAAGCTTACGTTAAATTGAGAAAAAACAAAAAAGCAGCTTAACACAAAACGTTTAAGCACAACACACACAATGAATATAATGAAGATCACTTGCAAGCAGCGTTCACATGCAATTTGTCATACAAAATTTCTGTCAAATTTTTTTAAGGACGCGATTTAATACTAAAAAGTTTTAAGTACAGTTATTTCTCTACACTTTTAACGGTTTTTAATTGCGGTAAGCTGTGTTCAATATAATTATATAATTTTACCGTTTTTTTTTTCTTAAATAATAATAAAGATTCGTGTCGCTGTTTAACAAGAAAAACAAAAACTTGGTTACAAACTGGTGGAAAAAACAAAATATTTATATGGCCAAACTAGTTTTTTTTTCGGCAAGAAATTCACAAATAAATTGAAAATATGTACAAAACTCTGTTTATTTTTAAACAAAACTTAGAATTGAAATAGAAACCGCCGAAATTATCGCTTTTAATAGCGCACTTTATACACATGTATAAAAAGCACCGGACACCCGTTCTGTTTAAATTCTGAACCTGAACTTATTGTTATTCTTGGAGAGTTAACAAATAACGAGTTTGTGTTACGTAGAACAAAAGTTAATTCAGCTGTCTCGAGCTTTATATACGCGAAAGTTGCAGACCTTTTTGAACAGGTGGTTCGGTTTGCCTGGAGATTTTTTACTCCTCAATTGTATACCCCACCACCACCACCACCACCGTATATACATGCATATGTATCGACAGCACTGTATAGCTAGAATGAAAATTTACGATATTTTTTTTGACGTGATCAGGAGTTTAAGAATCTCTCGGGGTTTGACAAAACAAAATGAAAAGATTAAAAGCAATTGCTTCTCATTTTTTCGTGCTTATCAGCAAAAAATTACTTGAGTAAATATAAAAGCTGTCGCAAATTAGTATTTTAATGGAAAAATCTTTTTGTTTTTGTTATTATTGCTTTTGCTACCGGTGATTCTTCACAAAAATATTGGTGATAAGATAGGTGTAATAAGTTAAATAGATTTTGATTGTTTTTTTTTTTTAATACGGAAGTGAAGGGGGGCAAGTATTATTATTCGCGCTTAGTACTATTGTTCTAACTATTATCAAGTCAAATAGTTTGATGTTGTTGTTGTTGCTAACCAATCATTCGTGTTCTAACTATTAATCATGCTCTACGACTATATTGAAAGCTTTGTTTGAGAATATTTTTGTGAAGCCAATTTTTTTGTTGTTAAATAAATAAGCTGCAAACAAAAGATTAAGCGGTATGCATGTAAATCAATTATTTAAATTTTACTATTATTTTTTTCATGTAAGTATGTAGGTTTGATTATAAGTAAATTCTGGGTGCGTGCATTTCAATATTTAGTTTGTTGCTTGTTTTAATTGGGGTTTAATTTTTATTAGATTATATTAAAATGTCAAAAAATTGTTTAATTATGGAAATAAATTTACATTTGTGGGAAAAATTAAATGCTCATACGAAATTTTGTTGACCTCTTTTCAATCAGATGATGATGGTTTTGCAGTTCACTGTATTAAAAGAAAAACATGTTTAACACTTAGGTAGGTACCAGCCTTAGACGCATTTCCTGATATATTATGTAAATGAAACAAATAACGGTATTTTTAAAATTTTTAATTAACGGTTGAAAAAGAGAATAATATTTATTATTAATTCAGTTTAGTTTTAACTGTGAAAGTGAGAGTTTTGCGGAAGAAAAAAAAATTCTTTCATTTTATTTCTTTTAAAACAGGTTTATGGAATATATTTTTATTAAAATCGTTGTTATTTACGAGAAGTTTTAGGCTATCACGCAGTAATGAACTTTTTGATGAAGAAATGAAAACAATTTGGTTAATTTTAGATTGCTGCAGAATTTGGATGTTTAGAAAACCCATTTCGTTGTAAGAAATTTTTTAAATTTAAGCCAATAAAATTCCGTAGATAAGAGATCAAGGAGGAAATGTCCATAAGTATTATTATACCATACAGTTAAGAGATGAATTTTAACAGAAAATTCCTCAACTAAATTTTCATGTGTGGTAGGTAATATGAAAAAAAAAAACATTAATTTAACATGTCACCGAGATCGAACTCTCACATTGCTAAGTGCTCCTCCAACTAAATAAATATTGAAAGTTTTTAAGAAAATTTGCTTTAAAGAATAATCGTATTTTGCAGTTAGATTAAATATTGTTGAAAAATAAGTAAGTAGGTATATAAAAAAAAAAAAAATTGGAAAGCGGCAGCATGTAATTTTCAGGCAGGTAATGCAGTGTTCGGAAATGATTTTATACGGAGGACATTTTAATAAAAAGGAAAGAAATCGAATATTGTTTTTAATGTGGGAAAAATGAATAACTATCACAAAGTACCAGAGCAATCTTCTGTTATTTGTTACATTGATACCATACCAGGTAGGGTATATGAGTGGAATCAAAATTACCTCTCTTGGCTCAAAACAATAATATAATAATGAAGGTCGCAAAATGCAGAGAAAAATTAGATAAAAAAAAAAAAACAAAACAGTACGAATTGAAAACTTAATGATGATATATCGATAGATTTGGACTTCTAGAATAAATCGACTGCTATTTCACGAATTCGGATAGCTGTTCATAGTAGAGCTGAAAGTATCCGGATAATTTGCTATCCAGATTATCCGGAATAATTAAAATTCGATTCCTCAAATCCGAGTATACGAATAAATCGGATCCGAGTATTCGGATTATCCGGATCTGGATCCCAACTATTCGGATTTGGATTCGAACTAACCGAATCCAGACTAAGTAAAAACTTTTTAAAATTTCGTCCAGATTGCATTGTTTCATTGGAAAAATGGAAATAATATGAAACTTATATTTTCCCAATGAAGCAATGCAATCTAGATGAAATTTTAAACCTCTTTGGCTTAGTCATGGTTCTGGATAGCTCGGAGTGTATAGTTCGGATCCAGATCCGGATTGCAGGAATCGGATCCAATTTTCAGCTCTAGCTTATACCTGTAAGCTGCAATGTGCTCTTACATCCGCAAATTTAAGCCCAACACAAATATTGGTTCGATCTTACTTAATTTAGCTTATGTGCATAAGTACGCATCACCTCTAACATTACCTTTATCGATTGTGTAAAACCAAGTCGAAAACTCCGCCGACTGGCTTTGTGTTTTTTTTTTTTTATTTGTTGGTAAAAGTGAGGTGGGTTGTTTTTACGTTTAATTTCTGTTACAATTGGTAAGAACCAGGTATTTTTATACCACCAACTTCAGTCCCACGTGAAAGGTCATATCCAAAGCTTATCCAAGAGCACTTACTGATGAAAGGAATCGAAAAAACTTTTTGTATGCTTATATTTTAATTCGAAGCTACATATGTTATTTGCTCTTAATTCTATTATAAAAAAATCTGCTGAACTCGCAACATATTTCTTTGAATTGAATTACGAAAGGAACGATACAACGGGTCTGATGAATCAGGTTCGCATTATTATTTATTTAATAATTGGTTTTTCATAGCTTCAAACTAACCTATGTCTAAACAAAACAACATAACTAATGTTGTGATGCCCACGGCTGCAAGGCCATCTGAGCAACCTCAGTGGGTTTTGACATCTTAAGATCTTAATACAGAGTTTCTTTTTATCTGAATGAGATGATCCGGACCCGGATCCGGTTTTGAACATTTAGTTGTGACATTCGGAAAGTAACATTATGGATTCTTCCGATGAGAAATATTTTCTTTCGCAAAATATTTGCAATTATTTTCTTGCAAAAGAAAAATCATTTTATGCGCGTCCATTAAATGGTAACAGAAAGCAATATGGGGAATTTCTTCAGCTATACGATTAATTATGGAATTATCAGTGTTTACACATGTATACCCATTTCAACATTATGCAAAACTGCGAACTTAATGAAAAACCCTCTTTGCCTATGCGAGAAAACACTGCACAGCCAGCTTTCTTGCTTTGCGCTTTGATATCAGCTTTGCATTCAGTTCCGCCTTGCTTCTACTTTGACATGATCGCACGACTTTGTATGAAAATGTGTGTACATACATAGCTTTCTCGCGTGAGCTCTCGTACTGGCCAGCTTCCAGCTCGACTCCGCTTCTCGCGCGCACTCTGACTGCAGCCTTAGGAATTAGGATGCGGAACTGAAAGCAAAGCTGATGTCAAAGCGCAAAGCGAGAAAGCTGGCTGCGCAGTGTTTTCTCGCGTAAGCAAAGATGGCTTTTTCTTGAAGTGTAGTATAGAAATGGCCATACACACGGAAATACTTAATTCACCGTGTAGGTGATGAAATTCCCTATAATTCTTTTCTTTATTATTTAATGGATGCGCAGAAAAATGAATTGCAAATATTTTGCGAACGAAAATATTGCTCGTCAAACGTCTCCATAATTTTATTTTCCAAATGTCACAATTAAATGTAGTGACAACTAATTCTGAAATCAAAAAGTACATGTAAAATGATATGCGTGTCTCGCTTCACTCAGGCATCTTCTCACACGAACAAGCTCTGCTTTGAGCTCCGCTCCGCTTCTCGCGCCCACCCTTACTGCAGTCTTAAGACTCAACTACAATTTACGTATACGTAAGTAAAGTTAAGCACTTTAAATTTAACAAACGTTCACAAATTAACTGTAACTCGTTAGAGAGGAACTTTCGGTAAGTTAAAATGCTAAATTGCATTCAGTAAAGGTGCGGTAAGAATCGCTCATTCTGTAAGAGAGCGATCTGTCAAACAATTAAATTAAAATACTGTGCAATGTAAAAATTAAAATAGAATAAAAATGGTACTGCGAATTAATAGAAACCACAAATCTGCAATTAAATCAATTTCGTAAGTAAACCTTATTCTCGTTGAAAATCGTAAGTTCTAGAAATATATGTGAAAAACCACTTCAGAAATCAAACTTGTACAAATAGGTGATTATACGAAATTACATACGGGCATTCACCTAGTATCATTAGCTTTTTTACTTGTCATATTTCATTTAAAATATATATACAAAAAAAAAACACTTTTTGTTGTATATGTTTTCTTCACCTTTCCAACATCTTTTTATACCCTAGATGAAATCTATAGGGTATACTAAGTTTGTCATTCCGTTTGTAACACCTCGAAATAATGATCGTAGAGCAAAATGGATTGGACACCCACCCACGCATAATATTAAAAGTTGTTTTGATTTTTGCATGTCCGTCCGTCTGTCTGTCTGTCCGTCCGTGCGCACGATAACTCGAGAACGCGTATACTTAGAGAACTAAAATTTTGTGCACAGAGTTAAAAAAAAAAGTAAAATTAAGTTCGAAAATGAGACTAATCGGGCAACTCATTCCACACACTGCCTGAGAACGCGTCGACGTAGAGAGCTGAAATTTGTTACATGATGTTTTCATTGTACTAGAAAATAAATCGGGCAACTCCTTCTTGGTGTTGCCATATAAAAATTTAGGTTTTTTACGTATACTTTGAAAACGATCAGTCCAAGACATTTTTATTGCATTAAAAACTTCTTTAGAATACGAAATCCTATAAAATTGGTTATAATAATTTTTTCTGTCCGACAAACCATTCTAGAATATGCGAAAAACAACTTCAAAAATAAACTTTCATAGATCGGTGACCATACGAAATTTAATACGGGCATTCATCTAGGGTGTCATAAGAATTGGTCTTAGACCAATTCTAGCTTTTTTACTTGCTTCTAAAAATATTGCTTTTATGTGATTGATCCTAACTAGTAGTAGTGTAGAAAACTGTAAGCCGTATATTTTAATTTATGTTACTGAAAAGTCGCTTAAAATCTGCAAAAATTGTTTAGAAAATTTACTTCGAACCACCAAATTTCGAAAACACCTTTTAATTATTTTTCATTGTTGTATTGGATAGCAAAACTCCCATATTCTCTTCAATGAACTCAATTTAACTGCATATAAATAATATTTGATGAGAAAAGAGAAGTAGGTATGGTATAAAAAATTTGCCGACAAATTAATTTCAAGACTTTTTTTTGCAACCAATTTCAATACTTTGGTCAGCGCAACTCGCTTTTTTATATAACTCGGTCATTGAGCCAGCGCGCGACGCGGCTTCATGTTAAGAATGATGATAACAAGGTCATCTTGAACAACTTCCACAGCACGTAAAAAAGAATTTGGTAAAATAGAGGTTTTGAGCTTTTGTTTGTAGGTAAAAACAACAAAATTTGTTGTTATTGATATTACAACTTTTTATGATACTTGTGGTGTTCAATTGTAATTTAAGGAAAAAATATATTTAGGTCTTATAAAGCTTCTTCGAGACCTTGTCCAAATTTCCAGCATGTGTTTTTGTTTTGTTTTTTCTTTATAAAGCCCGGTACGCTAGAGCCAAGGAATTTTTGTTCCTATACAAAAGCTATGTAAAAAAAGTGTCATGGAATGCTCAAGGAATTTTTTTCTTGACCGATTCCTTGAGGTAGTACGCTAGAGAAAAGTAATTCGAACAGAAAAACTCTACTTCCCGATTGACAAAAAGATGTCGCTCTTTTACGAAAAATCCATTTATGTCAATATTTCTTGAAGAAATAAGTACCGATGCAGTTATTTCTGTAAGGAATTTCGACGGTGGTGGAATAATTGAAATATTGAACGAAGGAACGGCGATTTTGTAATTTTAAAATGACAAATGGACGAATAAAAATTGTTTTACGTGTATCTTCATTTTTCATTGGAAATTATCCATTTCTTTACTTTCTTCATTATTTCTTTATTGTCAGAAATATCACACAATTGAGAAATCCAAATTGTCAAAAATTCCTTGACCTAATGTCAAATTTTCTTTAAGAAATAAGTGGAAAAATTCCTTGACCTAATTCCTTGGCTCTAGCGTACCGGGCTTAAGATGCGACACAAATCAAAGCTGAGCGGCGAACTTTCTAACCTAAAGCTCGGGTTGCAGAATGGTTTGCAATTTCTTATTAGGATTAGTTTTGTCAACAGAAAAGCTCGTAATGTTATGCTTTTGATTTTTCTTGTAAAATAATTTTTTGCATGTTAAAATATTTAATACATTTGAAAAATGTAAATAAAGGCGACATTAATTTGAATGCAATAATTCATCAAAAACTGGCTTTCGTCTTCCTTATTTGTGTTAGCTTTATGTCTAGATACACGTGTACATATTTGCAAAGTGGCATTTGACTTGATTTATTAAATAATAAATTGTTCATCAAGATTGACAATCTCTTGTAGCATATTCAGTAAGAAAATTTAAGATGTAATCTACAGAATATATGCGAGTTGATAGATGTGCATATATAAAAATGAACTAAAATGTTAAAGAAAAAAATATTTAATAAGAAAGATTTACTTAGATCTCTGTGTAAAATCCTGTTTTCGGTGTAATATATTATTACTAGTTTGATGGATATTGAAATTCAAATTAATAAGTGGGTAAAAATAGGTTTTCAATCAGAGCTGTGAAGCGTGGCAATATTAATTTAATAAGTCTTGAAGACTTATGATATGGAAGGTATTTCTGTTTAGCAGTAATGGAAAGAAGATATAAATAAATAAATTTTATTAACGATCAATGAACAAACATTACAATATCTTATATACGTACGTATTTCTAATTTGGTGTAAAGATTCCTGGTTCAACATAAAAACTAACTAAATCACGTTAAGATGGCGAAATAAGTAAATAATAAAAGGAAGAATAAACAAATAAACAGATCAATAACATAAAATAATAATAATAATGATATAACCTCAATCGATTAACAAGTACAATTGTTATAAATAGTACAAAAAAGCTGAACTGTTTTGTAAAACAAATATATATATATATATATATAAAACAATAAAACAAACTGAAACATACCACCATAGAAGAAAAAGAAATAAAAGCGAAACGAAAAAGCTTAAATTAAAGTTAATGGAAATAAAATTAAACCTTAACCTAAGAAATAAAAAAATAAATAAAACAAGAAAACTAATTCCTATTAGAAGTGCGTGCCTTTTACGCTCTTAAAAATCTTTTAATAATAAAGAAAAATGTTTCCCAGAGCCCATTCGCTACATATTGGAAGGAAAAAAGTTCTACTTTCGTATTGCCTGAACAAAGTAAGAGTACTCACCCTATAGAGAGAGGAACACCAAGAGACTAGTAGCGGACAACCCCTTCCCGAATACAAGAAGTCCAATCTCTCATACAAATATTCCGGAAGCTGGTTATATACTAGTTTATGCAGAAGAATAACAGTGCATACTGAGACACATGAGTATTCCGAGGAAGTCTATAAGTATAACGTATTAAATCATTGAAAGCAACATCTAACTTTCTCTGGTACTAAGCATCAAGTTTGCGAAAGATGGTACTTCACAAATAAACAAAAACTGAAATAAATTTGAAATGTGACATATAAACTCCAAGATTCTTGACGTAGTCAACGTACTCGAGAACGAATTATCTAAGAAAATCGGAGGGAGCTCCGATTTATCAATCCGACTCCTTTATATAGCTAATCAGTGCGACTTAGTTGGATTTAATGAAAGCAGCGACCAGTCATATATGCTACGAAGGTCTTCATTAATGCGACAAATTCAATCCTCCATCAAACCTACTCAAATATATCTGGACGTCATCCGCGTAAAGATGAATGGAGGAATTAGTAACAACATTCGGTAAATCATATAAATGTAAAGTAAAAAGTAGAGGGCCAATAATGGATTCCTGTGGAACACCAGGGCGTAGATACATAAGATCAAACCAAAAAAATTTAGTTTTAACAACTGAGATCGATTGCGTAAATAATCAGCATCTAGCTGAATAGCGCTAGATGAAAGGCCTAATTGATTTTTTAGCTTTGAAAGCAGTCTTAGATAGTTTACGGAATCAAATGTCTTGCTAAAATCAAGAAGAACGCAAAATGTATAAGCTTTAGACATGATACATAAAAACTATTATGTTTTGATCCATACCTGATGCGATTCCGGAATTTGAAAAGGGCTTTGTTTTATAGTCTGTATTATGCTTTTCTTTCTCCATAATACACGTTTCTGGGAGAGGTTATTGGCCCCTCACACGTGAAGTTCGAAATTGTATCATTTAATAACAACAGATTATGATTAATTGTATACGATATGTTAATAACAGCCTTAAACGTAAATCTTAAACTTATGAAGTAGGTTTCATTCGATTTTCTTGAATACTTACTTAGTTTTCGCACCATTATAAAAATATTTGAATTCGACATAATTTCGCTCAAGTGTATATGGGCGAGATATGTTACAAAATATTTCTTGAGCTATGCTAAAAATGTTGGGTTTAACTGAAAGGTAACCGATTAGGGATATTTTCTGTGGGTCAGTTTGTTAATATGATTACTTTAGGTAAATTTTGACCATCAAAGGGGAAAACATTTTCGAAATTACATACGAATAAAACAAGACCAAAATAGCGGTTCTGTAAGGAAGACGAGCTGAGTTACAGTAAAAAATAAAAACGTTGCAAGAACCAAATTTTCGAAAAAATCTAAAATCCCCTGCACTTTCGAAAATAACATGAAATCGAAGAAATTTTATGTAGAATTTTCGATTGTAAATCACCTCATCTTTTACGGGTTTCAGTATAGACAACGAAGAAAATGAATACAATCAAGCAAAAATTAAAGGATTTCTTAAATATAAGACCGAAAATTATAGAACAACAGAATTTGCGAATCCATCTGCTGCTCAATAACTACACCAACGATTTAGCTTCAAATTGAATTTTAGAAACTGAAATTGGGAACGAAATTGAAAAAGTTTCAAAATTCTAAATTACGCCCACAGTGTGTCCGGTATATGTATTATAGAAATTTCCAATGAGATTATTAGGCTGGACATGGATGGCAAAGTAAGAAACCCCTAGGGGTATTGATTGTTGTTGTTTTGCGGAAACTTACACTGAACTACGATTAACAGGTATTATATTTACATACGCTACGCTGTAAGGTAGTGCATAGGGCGCTATACTTTCATACATAAAACTTAAACACGGCAACTATATCTAGCTTATTATAAAACAGCTTTTAGGGTGAAAATGCTTTTTTTTTAAATCAATTTTTTTTTAATTTTTTTTAAATGTTGAGTGGTGCCGAGGTTTTCATCATTGAATGCTCCTCTTGGCCTTTTGAAAGAGTTCAACAAGGTAAATAAAATCACTAAAATAAGATTCGTTTGTTCTTGTTTATTTTTTAGATTCACAATTACTTTTTGAACTTGTTGTAAGCCAATTTTCTACTTCTTGATTTTAACTTTTACTTTTTTATAATTTTTAGTATAGATGGTACAAGAGCTAGATGTCGCATGCAATACCAGAACAGAGTATATGTATAAGTTTTATATGGTTGGGTGTCGCATTTCATATTTTCTCACATCTGCCATGTTGAGGAGGTCGGTTAAATGTATACAAAACTTCTATTCTCAGCACGCCTTAAACCATGTTGTTTACCATTCCGGGAGATGAGTAGTTCATCTGTATACTCTGCTCTGGTATACCACCATGCGACATCTAGTTATTGTGCCATCATTTTTAGTCATTTCTCCCACCTCTTAAGAAAGTTTTTATTCAGAAAATTTTTGTCCAAAAAGTACTTGTACTAGTCGTAATGTAGGTTAAGGTCGTATGTAATATTTTAACCAGTAGCATGTAAATTTGAGTAGGTAATAAATACTGCAAAGTTGACCAAAGTAGAGGTGAATTTTTAAAATCAGTGCCTCAACTCCCCTATTCAACGTGTATTTATCAACATTTCTCGATTCCGATTTTCATTTGTATAGGTACTTTTTTTTTACACTTAGTCCAGTTCATGCAGCCGTCTTGAAATGAGTTGCTTGTTCATATTATTCGCCAAAGGTTTAAAAACATCAGAGAAATGAATTCAATCATAGTCATGCATCACTTTGTGTGGCTTGAAAATAAATGGCTTGAAAAAAAAAGGAATTAATAAAGGAATAAGAACAAAACAAATTCTCAGTCTCCAGTGCATTTTCTTAAAATACTTTCTGATGCTAAATCCTGAAATTCTGATTCAAGGTGAAGACAAGTTTTAATTTCCGATAATAAATTGCATGGCGGACGGATGTAGAAATTGTAGACAGAACAGAGAACTCTCTTAGTTTGCGTTTTTGTGGCAAGAGACAATGATATCAAGGCCTATACTAACTAAGTATATAGTTATGCATGAATATACCATTTTATCTCTTGTTTATTTTTTCATTTTACATTCGCTGATATTGTTAAATAATGAAAAATGGTAATTTCTTTTGAATTTTAAACTTTCTTGTTTACTTAAAACTTAATGCATATACAAATGCACATACAGTGGAATGAGAATGGGGAATGGAGTGAATTATGATATAATAAATGTATGATTACCAATCTTGCAGCCAATAACAATAGATTTTTATTAATCTATATTATCTCAAGTCTGCCATTTTCAAGATCAAATAAATCATTTTTTTTTCGGAAAAAATGTACACTAAATGGGTTTACACTTTCAATTGTTTTTTAGTTTGTCACCGGTAATAAGTTTTTTTTTACCAAGCAGAATTAATACTTTTTTCCGATCATATAACTCATGATAGATTACCATTTCTGCTATATAAACAAAGATCGTATACCACTTAACTTATATGACTGTGACAATAGCTAAGAAAATTCATTAAAAACCTCACGTAGATGCGTATATATTGGCCTATGTACGGTTTTTATTTTGAAACCAAAATTGCCATTATTCACACATATCGAAGAGTATTTGGTGCACGTTTTTACACAATTATTTGTGTTAATGATTTGTTCATAGACGATGTAGAAAACATCCAGATCAATGAAATATTTTGTTAAATACTTTTTTAGGTATACGAGGTATTTGATTGATAAAGCGAGCGGGCAGATCCGGTAATCTACATATTTTACATACCATACCGGTTTGGAGTGACTGCACGTAGAAAATGTGGAATTTTGATAAAAACTGTATTAAAGAAGTGAATCAGATTATCTGTGACTATATATCGAATAAAGTTGTTGTATTATTCCATAGAACGCATTTTTTAAAAATATTATGATAGCACCTACTGCGAGTGTAGCGGCAGTTTTATTCAAAACAAAATATATCGAATATAGTTTGTTTTTTAATTCAATTCATTGCTCACAAATTCCTCTACTATAATTATCGCTTATTATTAAACTTGACCTTTAAACACAATTTTTTTACTCTCTTCACTAAAGAACTCAGAGCTTGGTTATAAGATACAGGAAAGGTTAACAGATAGCGGAATTTTTCGGTTGACATCTTGCATGGAAGGTTTGAATGATATATTGAATAAAAGGCTCCTAACCAAACAAACTCCAACCCAAGGTGTAACAACATACACTGTGAACTGCAGAGCTAATGGGGAGCCTTAGTCGTTAGTATGCGAACTCTAGTTATCAGTCAACCGCCAAATTAAATTCAGCCTTCTTGCGTAATGCATAATAAGGTTACACATAAAAATCTCTAAAGATATCTAAATTGGACATTATAGAGCTTAAAAAGTTGCAGAACGCCATACCCGATGTACTTGACAATACACCAGAAGAAATTACTAAATCAAAATTTGTATAGGCTATTCAATGAAGTCGAGTTGGTTAAACACTTATACCGAAAGCAGGAAATTGGTTAGAAAGTACGATAACAAAGCTAAAACTAGTATGGATTCTAGAATAAAGAATAATTCTATGAAAAAACGTAAGATCAAATTCGTAGATCGGTAAAACCGAGCAACTCTTTCATAGTGTTGCGATACAAAAATCTTGAGTTTTACTAAGTATATATTTGGACAATGCCTGAGCAGGCCTTGCTTGCGATTTGCTATATAACGCTTTCGTAATATAGTTGTAGATTTAAATTTAAAGATAAACAGAATCGTTGTAGAGTTACCATACAAATATTTCCGGATTTGTAGTTTTGATCTACTTCGGAATATATAAATTCACTTTTATTACCCGACGAAACATTCTAAAAATAAACTGTACAAAATAGAGTCGAGCTCGCACAATCAGGGTTCCGTACAAGAACTTTATCAACGAATAGTAATCGATCGAATTTAAGTACATATATTGAAATCTAATCAAATTTGACTGTGATAAATGAATTGTACCACATTGTTCTGGAATATTTTGTGTTTTCCTTAAGTTAGTTCTATGTTTTGCATGTTTTAATATTATTGTATTGTCAAATTTCAATACTATTCAAACAGACGGACGCAAAGGTGATCTTATTGGAGTTGAACAAAAAAAAGTCATAAAGAAAAGCCATAGGAATTTTAGAAAAATGTAAAAAAAAATTTTTAATTGATAACTAAATAGCACTAATAAGGCGTTTCATAATAGCAGGAACCAATTCTCTGCAGTACGGCTAGTTCCTGCTTGAAATACCTTATTCATTGTTGGTTTTATTAGTAACAGTTGTCTTTTTAATAAACACAAAAACCATATCTTTTTTTTCAGCAGCTAACAGGACTGATGAAAAAAGCGGCAGTTTCCTATTATGTATATGACTAAATACCTATATATCCCTGATATTACCTTTAAATAAAAGCTTTAGAAACTTAGAAGATCTTAAGATAGGAGCGCGTATTTTTCTACATATCTTGAGCTATACGAATTCACCAAAAATATTTATTTATTTTTTTAATCCTTGAAAGTAGCATTTTCATACAATACTTAACACGATACAAAAAAAAAGTTCTTTTGGAGGGCCCCACTCACCCCAATTAAAAAATATATATATCATATTCTTTGACTATTGAAATATGTGCTAACATTCCTACAGAAATTCTGGACGCAGTGGCACTTCATCCCACCTTCATCACCGCATTTCGGAGGTCTTCGGGAGGCTGGCGTCAAATCTATTAAATATGACATGCGGAGAGTTATTGGAGAATGGCGAGACTCAAATATGAAGAAATGTGCACGTTAAGCATGTCTCAATTCGCGACCACTTTGACTACCCTTAGAAGATCCAGAAAGCTTTGAAGTACTCACTCTTCATCACTTTATAGGGGGTGCTCCTAAACTGAAATTTTATCAGAAAGAATGAATCAGGAGTTCTCGAAAAAATAGTCGATGAAATATTTAGAGAGGCTACAGTTCAGACTCAAGAGACTCAAAAATTGTGTTAATAAAGAACGAACAAATGCCACCTCTATAACAGACAGACGGACGGATGCTAGAGGGGTCTTATAAGGGTTCCGCTTTTTTTCTTTTGAGACAAGGAACGCTGAAAACTAGAAAAATTAAAAAAAATTGTTAGGGAAGAAAAAGTGTACCCACAAATACAAAATAGATTTATCTTTACAATGACTGCAATGTTTCAATTGTCGAAAAATTGAAAGGCAGGTGGAGTTTCCAATTACTCAAGATGAAATTCACGCGTTGAATGAGCGTTTTCATGATATTTTGATTACTTTAAGCATACTTCAAGTATTCTTGAAGTATTCATGTAAAATGTGAAATGGAAGCAACTTTAGGCTAGTGACATCTTAGTAAACCTTGGGTTCGGAAAACGGAATATTCAGAAAGGTTCTAGTATAATTTGTAGAGTAGGTATAAATACGGCGCTACTCACATTAAGGAGGCAGAGTCTTATTTCAGACAGTGAAGTGAAAGAAGTAAACTATTTGGATTGTGATAATTAGATAGCGATTGTGAGAGTAAACAGTAAAGTTAAATAAAGACAGAACTTTTGAATTATATCTGAAATATTGTGTTTTAAATAACGAACTAAGGCCACGCTCGTAACAATAAATTATTCAATGTCCCAATCTTTTCTTCAAATCAATAGCATAAGCCTAGACGTTACTACCATGCTACACATTTCGTCGATGACAGGCATTTGGGGGGAGGAAAATTTCCGCGCTATGCTTTTCTAAGCTGCAGTACGGAAAACATACAATACTACTCAAGCGAATAGTTTCGAAACTTTCGATCCTTTTGAGATTTTGAAATTTCTAATCTATAACATAATTGAACACGCACACAATTTAACTCGGTAATTATTTAAGGAACTACTGCGGAGCAAATTATTGTGTTGACACGTCTGGGGCACAACTGTTTGCAAAATGCCCGTGCTTCGTGCTTACTACGTCTGAGTCGGCTCATATAGATTCAACTTATAGATAAATGCTGCGTTCCTTTTCTCGTACTGAATGAATCTATGTGAATCGACAGATGAATAGGTTTGTTCGATGAAAACACCGTGTACATTTTTCACTCCAATATTTACCCAGAGTTTTTGCGCTCACCGAAAACACCGGGTAAACGTAGTGTAATGACATTTATCTGACAGTTCTCACAAGTATAATTAATTGTAAAAAGTTACGTATAAGGTGGGTGAAGACAAATAAAAGGTGCTCTAGCTATTTTTCTATTTCTTTACTTCTAGTTTTTGATTATTTTTTCTCTAGAAGTAATTTATATACCCCAATCAGCAACAAATTGCAAGTGACAGTTCTTAAGAGACAAATGGCAAACTATTAGGTATCCCAAGAAATATTTAGTGTAAGCTCGGGGTAGCCCTAGGTTTTTCAAAAAACAAAATAGTCCAGCCTGGTGTAGCCCAAGTTTAACTGGGGGTTTTCTTCAAACAGACCTAATATCATACATAATTTAGTTCTGTGCACATAGAAAATGAAGGAAAAAGAATCATTTCAAGTGTTTGACAAAACAAATATAAATTCGTATAAATTGTTGTTTATAAAAAATTAATCAATTTTCCAACAAAGAGAACTTAACCTCAGCTTTTACCCTAGCCAAAATGTAAGCAACACAATTACAAATACAAGCGAATTTCCTTCTGCTTGAAGCCGAGCAAAACTGAGGTGCATTCAAAACCATTCGGAGTCCGGGGAAAGCAATGACAAAATGAAATGATGAAACTGAATCATTTAGCCCGCGAAAAAGTACGACATGGATTGAAAAAGATTAATTCTGAATGAGAAAAAAAAACCCAACATAAATCATCAAACATTTTTCCTATATGGCGTTTTCACTACATCGAAATCACGTGATTTTGATGAAGTAATTTCGAAATCACTGTCAGGTGTTTTAGCTACCGCTGAGATGACTTCGTTTGACAGGTTGTACTTCACTTAAATATCAAATTGGCAATGTCAAATGATACAGTTTGAGAAAAAGTGGAAGCCGAAAATGGGCTCGTTTGGGCAAATTTTCGTAATTTCCAACATAATTTCATTGAAATTACGCAAAATTGAGATAATTTTCATTAAGTTTTCTGTACTTAAAATTACGTGATTTCGAGGCTTGCTGAAACAGCGAAATTGCGTGCTTTCGATGTAGTGAAAACGCCTTATTAAGTCGGAAAAGTTTCGTAAATTGCTCGCGGAGTTCAAAGAAATCAATGGGCTGATGAATTGGATGTTATTCATTATCCGTAGATTTCAGAGGCACACAATATAATAACAAGTCACTGAAGGAAGCCATTTTTTAAAAGTAGTAAATAGACAGGTTTAATCTTACCATACTCGTTATGTTGAAAAACCTTTTCACCACTGCTACTTTATAACGATAAACTCTAAGAATACCCGTATGCGGGGTATTCAATTCGTTATCAAGCATTCGCTATCAACCTTGGATATTTACCGAATTCGTAAAAACCATTCGTTATTCAAAAATAGTTCCCCTAGTTGCTTTCACAAACATATCACAATCATGTTTCTTCGCTATTTTCGTAAAAGCCATCATGTTTCTACTCGCGTATATAACCCTTACCCAGCACGTTCTTTTTATACCCTAGATCAGGCGTGTCCAACCCGCGGCCCGCGCGCCGCATGTGGCCCAGGACGGCTTTGAATGCGGCCCAACAAAACTAATATAATTAAATACTTTCTCAATTAATTTTATAAAACATTTTCTTTATATATATAACATTTCCATGGGAGTAGATACTTCTCGACATAATAAATGTACGATTGCGCAATGTGGCCAAAGATTGTTTTCAATGTGCAATTGTACTTAGTCAAATTGAAACTGAAGACATTGGGGACATTATTTATTTTTCGGAAGTAAGATGATTAAGTCGGGGTAAAATGTTGAAAAGATTTTATGATTTGCGAAATGAAATCAAGTCATTTATGGAATCAAGAATAAAATCTGTGCCAGAGCTTGGTGATGAAAATAGGCTCACAGATTTTGCGTCTTCAAAGTGAAAAACAACTCATAATACTATGCCTCAAACTATAACGCCTTTCGAAATGAAACTGAAACTATGGTAGTCACAAATTCAAGCGAATAATTTTATGTAAGTATGTTGAAACGTTAGCTAAACACTGTCCTGAGAGTAACGAAAAATATGCAAACTTGATTTTCGACTTGATACAGAAAGCTGAGAAAAGATTTCAAGATTTCCAAACAAAAACCATCAATTTTTTGACATATTTGCGACCATTTTTAGTCGACATAAACTTGCCAGCAAATTTTGAAATGAAATGGCTAGAACTGCAATCTGATGTTCATCTTTAAGAAAAATTTAATAATTTCTCTTTACTGGACTTTTAAGAATTATCTTCCGAGAGAAAAGTACCCCTTGCTTCACAGTTCATGCCATCGCTATTTGGAAGCGCCTATATTTGTGAGCAGCTATTTTTGCTAAGGTGAAGCACACAAGGAATAAAAATAGGAGCAAAATAACTTATGAGCACCTTGAGAACACACTGAGACTTGCAACAACTTCGATCGCAAAATATTGAAGCATTATTTTCTCAAAAGCAATGTCAAATATCACATCAATTTCATGTTGCCATCTCTTTAATTTTATAATAAAAAATTTATGAATTAATGAAGCTTAAATTACTTAAAATTATTAACTAAGTATGTATATTCTTCGTTTTTGTTCATTACCTATCTTTAGGGTTCGTATATTTTATGTGTGGCCCAATATAATTCGCTTACTTCCAATGTGACCCAGGGAAGCTGAAAGGTTGGCCACCCCTGCCCTAGATGAAATCTATAGAATATACTAAGCTTGTCATGCTGTTTGTAACGGACAGAAATAATGATGGTAGAGCAAAATAGATTCGATACCCACGCATAATATTAAAAGTTTTTTTGATTTTTGCATGTCCGTTTATCCGTCCGTCTGTCCATCCGTCCGTCTGTCCGTTCGTTCGTCCATGCGCACGATAGCTCGAGAACGCGCATACTTAGAGAGCTGAGATTTTGTACGCGGTCTTGAAAAAAGAAGTAAAATAAAGTTCCGTGAGTGCATACTTTCCCACTGAGCTGAACGATTGAGAACGACAAATTGCTTCAGGTTCAGCAGTATTTCCAACCAAAACAGCCTTGTGAAAAAAATTTCCTTTGACTCATAATTAAAATTTCACAATATAAATAGTCCCAAATATTTACTTTTGTGATAAATTCTGTAAATCCTACTGACATGCATATACCTAAGTGAATTCGGAAATAATTTAAATATAGCGCCAGCTTACGACAGTTAGTAGCATTGACAGTGAGAGCATACTTTCTTAAGTCGAAACTGGTGCCACATGAAACAGGAGATCGGTCAGTCTATTTATATACATGTCAGTGACTTCGTTCAAGGTCGTATATAGTAATAGTTTGACAATTCGGAACTTATTAGAATAAATAAAATGTGCATCCATATAATGGACACATCAAGAGGCAGCTAACACCTTAATGAAAATGAACGGTGACCTTCAACACGTTTCGAACCACCATACATACATATAATACAAATTAATAAGATATGCAGTGTGATTACATAATTCTCTTTTAATATTGTTACGTCAATTTCCTCATCAATAGTTATATTCAAAATTTTCCAATACATTCAGTGTTCTCTTCAAACAGGTGATTGAGATATCGTATAAAGTCTTATGCAAATCAACATTCAAGTTCCTCCAAAATAAACAATATCGGACAACATCGGACATTCTATTTGTAATTTGTATGACAGTCCAAGATATATGGCCCATGAAATCACTTATCGGAACTCTCTCGCTATTAGTTCTACTTCCCATGAAGTTTACGAATCGTTTTTACATATAGAGCACTTAACCCGTATCCGCACCCACGTTAATGGATGGGAAAAGTGCATGAATGTACTCGATCTCGGCCACAACTCAATGAGGTGAGTGCCTGACAAGATTGATAGCTTTTTAATAAAATTAAAATGTTGCTTTCCGCTCAGCATGGTACAACAACGGCAATTTATATTTTTCTACTTCAAGAGTTAAATGTTCATTTGTTAGACGAAGTGCATCGTTGTTTGCTAGGAATTGTTTCAATCCGGGCTGAACTTGGGGCTCTATTCTTACCGCAGTTGAATGACTCATTGGGCATTTTATGTACAATATCCTTCAAGGTGATTTATTTTCTCCGGCTCCGGATTTTCATAACATCACATTCGCAATCAGATTATTTAATTTAAAACGAGTCATATATCCGTATATATGTATGTAAGTATGTATGTCTGCTGTTTGTATTATCGAATAAGGATATATTTTAAGCAATATCTTATATATGACTGACAAAATATTTTTAAGGGCATACGAGATGAAGTTTATCCTCAGACAAGGTTTATTCGAAGGGTTTTGTAATACCTACATTCATTATACATCATGTGTTATCTCCCTTGTGGATTACTTAGTTAATTGAAAGTGTTGTTGAAAATGTTCAGAATGAATTAAAGACGTGATTGGATAACGGTATTATATTACAAATTTTCAAAATCCATTTTTTTTTAACGGATGAAGGTATTATCTACCTACTTGTCACATAAAAGTAAGTGAATCTTTCATACACTTGCACGAATTAGTATAGGTAGAAAACAATGGCTTAGGAACAAAGCTATCCTGCAAGCATTTAACTAGTTACTGGTTATTTATTTGGCTAGCACTACTGGTTATTTTCTGGAGAATTATTTTGGTCAGCTAACTGCTTAGCTAAGTAGGCATTAACCAGTTGAAATGTCTACTTCAGAATAAAAGTCTAGCACGTCGCGGTTTCGATAAACACGAATGTTAACATTGAAATGTTTCTTTATATTCTCTGTAAAATTAAATTGAAAAAAGAAAATATTTCTGAAAAGAACAATATATTTCAAAATTTTGTATATTTTAAATATTTCAATATTAAGATTCGATTATACCAAAGTTGGAAAGATATAAATGAGCGCCTGTACATTCAGGTTAATTTTCCTGTTGGCACTAACTGGAAAATTACCCGATATTTACTGTGGTTAATTAAAATTTCATGAGATGTGTGCAATCGCACTAACATCAGTAAATTGTTGACGCTGATGTTTGTTTCGGTAGCTTTTACTTGCCGGGTAATTGGTATGCTGCTAAGTCAGTTAAGTGCAGTGAGTGCTCGCAATATGTAATGCACGTAGGTAACAGTGTCCAAGATTCGAAGCTAAGAGAGAATGATCAGTAATTGTTTTGAGCCACTGACATGTATATAAATGGACTGCTCGTTGAACGAAAAATACATGAAAACAAATGACACCACTTTCATATTCCTGTCTCTTTCCGTGAGAGCATACTTTCCCACTGAACTGTAACGATTGGGAACGAGAAGTTGCTTTAGGTTCAGCGGTATTTCCAGAACTGGCCACTTAGTATCAAAACCTTCCCACTAAAACGGCCTTGTAAAAAGAATTTTCTTCGGCTCATAATTAAAATTTAACAATACAAATAGTCCCAAATACTTTCTTTTAAAAAATGGCATTGAAACGTAAAGTCTTGCGTATATTGGAAAATTATAACAATAAAGGAAGTGTCAGAATGATAAAACCAAAGAAAAAAGGAAGAGGTGTTGGTAATGATGTAATATACAAATCATTCCCGGTATAAATTTATGAATTTCTCTTAAGCATTTCTTTTCCGCCATTTTAAAAACTGTATAAATGTCAAATTACTATCTCCCAGCTGCCATGATTTTTCATCATGCAAGTTCGCTGAAAGTTGCATGGCAGTTAGATTACACGTGCAAGAAGTATGGCAGTGAAAGTTGTATGCAAGCTGTACTTACAGATACAACCTCCGGGTTAACACACTTGCGCAGGAAAATTTAATCTTTTGTGTCAATTGTAAGGAAATATTTTCTGAGCTTCGGATGTATGACATTTCCCATAATTTTATACGGGGAGACGAAATTTTTTCTCCCATTTTATTTTTTTTTTTTAGTCAGAAATTTCCACAATATAGGAGAATTCCTACGGTCTCTCAACAGTGCCTCCGATCCACTCACTCCAAGCCAGAGTTAATCAAAAGAATAAAAAGGTTTCGTGGGTACTACGAGCAGTGTTTTCAAGATTTGGATTGCCAAACTTATTTGTGTAGATTTACTTCGTGTTCTATATTCATCTTTAAATCTGTTAAAAAATCACTGGCAGCCTCAGCGTATACTCACTAAAGCGAATTAAAAGGAAAATCGATGGGTATCTGAGAGAAACGCTTAAGCAAACCAAAGCGAAAGGGAAAGAAGCTACCCACATAAGTAGCCGGAAATATACGATTACTTAAAGTAAGAGCCCGAGGCCACTGATTACTTCACCGTACAGCAGTGTTGGGAGCTTGATGGAATTTCAAAAGTTTTCAACATGAAAATTACCATCTTATACATGTTTTAATTTTCGTTCATTGCTTACTTATCTAATATTGTAAAGTTAAAGTCATACTCGTCTCACATCTCCGAACTCTGATGCATGCTACCAGCGTGTACCCCTAGCCTAAGGAAGTCAGCCAAATATTATCCAGAAAATAGTTTACAGTGTTTCAGTTTAAATACAAAGAATAAATAGAAGAATTCTCGATTGTTTTATTGTTGTATCATCACTGCTGTCTAGTCAGCTTATTTGCAGCTTCTCAAAGCCTATATTGGTATGAACACTAAACACCTTTAGATGGAACTGAAATAATGAAATCATTACATAGTTAATATAATTTTTATTCAGAAACTGAATTTTAATTGAGTGAACCCAACTCTTTATTAATCCAGCGTTGTTATTTTATGTGGTTTCAAGTTTCATCACTTATATGAAAATATTCATTTTGTAGGCTTTCGTGGGCCCTTACAAATTATGGGGCCTGCGATGGCGTTAGTTAAGCCAATGCAAGTCAGTGTTTTTAGCCAATGAAGGTATTTTGTGATTGAGTGACTGAATGTAAACTTCAGAGGTTTGTTTATTGATGGTCATGTCCGAAGGGATGCATCGCTTCATTGATTACATAGCGAGTTATCTCTTGCGGCTTGTATGAGCAGTACCACACTATTGAATTGTCTAGGTGGTATGTAGTAGTGTAGCTAAGGGATCCAATTCTCCTACAGCAAATTGTCATGGCATGATCCCCGCCCGCTGCCCTTGAGTGAATTATCCTCTGTATTGAGTTGTCACGGTGACATTGTCACTCATTCGAAATTAGGAAGAGAATGTCTTCTTGGAAGTAGGTACGTTACGGCTAGGGTTGGACCGTCAGGTACTTACCTCTAAGCAACAATCTCGCTGAACCTGTTTGTTCGGGAGCTGTTCATTTCATAGTTCGACGGTATCTACTTTAGACCATTACAATAATTAATATAGAATTAAATAAAATAACGTGTTTAGTATGCGTTTTATTTAGAATTAAATTTAAAGTTGCGTATACCCTTTTCATATACCCATCAATACAATCGAAAACCTCAGAAATTCCAGAAAAGTCAACATTTATCATACTATTTCATTCTCGAAGTCTCGAAGATAGAAGAGGGTTTTACGAGCTTTTAACACTTTTGGGAGTGGTCACATGTCCGAAATCGACCGCTTGTCATTTTTTGGCGGAATCGTGTTAGCTATACTAAACTTTCTTTATTTTCAGTCACTGTTCTTTCAAAAAAGCGCCAAAAGTAGCACAAATTATGAAATCATATTGGGATAATTTCGAAATTCAATTGTTTTGTACAGTTTTATGTGCTTTCTGTAAATTTTTAAGAATTGGATTTGTGACAGTCAGTTCGCCCACTTCTTTTTATCCATATCAATTTCTTCATAGCTTTAATTTTGCAACAACTTCAATTGCAACGTCTTCAATTGTTAATAAATATCGTAAAATTTAGAAATAGTCGTGTTCTTTTGTACGCGCTATCCAATTTACCTCACTACTGCTACAAAAGAACGGCTCACACAACAACGGCATTTACTTGGGAGCTTTCTAGCACAAATGTAAAAAAACTTATTTGTGCTCTAGGAAAGATGGTGCATAAACGCAGTTAATGCTATGCTAAAACATTAATTAAAAAGAAAAACTAATTTGTAAACAAAAGTAACAATCTCACACTTCTTTTGCAAGATAAATGAAAGAAAATATGTTCTATGAAAAAATTCTTGCTTATTCCATAAGCCAATCTCGAAATTTAGAAAAAAAAAACACTTTATAGTGAAGTTAGCGACCTATTTTGTCGAAAGAATTATATTCAGCTGTGCAGAGCAAGATTGCATTACACACAGGAACCTTAATTGGATTGAAATTTGGTGTCTACCTCCCCCCCCCCCCCCCCCCCCCTCCAACAGAAAAATATTTGTAGTTTTCAAAATTATGAATTCGTATCCAGTGATGTCAGTGAATTTAAACGGATTTTCCGATATGGAATCTATTTCGCTACAATTCCTCCGAATACAAAATATTCTCTAGACTCAATTTTTTTTTTCACGAATTCATGTAAAGTAAATTACGATTTTTTTCCGTGGGCTCTTTTTGACAATTTTTGGACCCCCGAATTTCTGGAGTATGTTTGAGTTCCATTTTAGCCAATCGAAATCCGTTAAGACACGAAAAAACTATATTAAATTTTAATTTACTTGAAATTTTTTTAAACGGATTTTAACAGAGCTTAACAGGAATGAGCTCAGATGACGCGAACGAATTCAAGGATCATGAATATATTCGCTAGTTCCCGAAAAAAAAAGTAGTTTTTCCAGATTTCTCCTCTAAGAATGAATTGAGGGCAGCAAAGTTTTCAGAGGAGTTCACAAAATAAATAAATCGGACAACTTCTGTAATTATCAAAAATGATTTAAAATTAAATTAAAATTTTGGCAAAATTTTCGTGACTTTCATTTTCAGGGATACGATTAACAATTTCACCACACAGCACAGTGACTACACTCAATTGACTATTTACTGAAAAATTACTATTATTATGATAATATCATTCGTTTTTTTTTGCTAACAAATAAATATGTCTCTGCTGTTTATAGTTCCTTCTTTCTTTGGAAGAAATAATGCTTGGATAACATAAGTATACAGCTTTTTAAAAAAGCACCGTTCTTTTTCACCATATTGTTTTTCTTCTCTATATGAAATATTAAAATTAATTGTATCTCTCGAAATATGTACATAAAGCAAGAAACACAGTGCTGGCTTTTTCAATCTGGTCGGCCTTTGACAGTTCTGTAGAATATATGAGATCAGGTTATCAAGCCCCCTATGGCAAGTTGGTGATGCCGGTCAGGTTGAAGTTGAACTCGAGTAGGTCTACTTTCTACTCTGCTGGAACTTTGTTAGCTTTGACAGCTTTTTTTTGTTATAATTTGATGCCAGCATTGTTTACGGGAAAAAGGGTACGGGAAATTTGTTGAAAAATTGGGTAACATATTTAACGTGAAAGGTTATTCCTGCTGTATTAAATTATTACAAATTAATTAATAATTTTCGAGCCAACAGCCCAATTAACTGCTATCATACAGAAGTTGTCAAAGTTCGTATTGAGAGTTGCAAAAGTCATCAGGTTGAGGTTCTTCAGGTTATATTGAGGTCGGGGTTGGAAAAGTTAGCACTGTGTTTCTCGCTTAAATGTTGAAAGCTTCAGAGATCTAGCTTGTCAAGCTCAGGAGGTTTGTGAAAAAATGTGTAAGAACTTGAAACATTATTGCTATCTATTTGAATCCAACAGTATATGTTTATGATTCTCTGAACCAGACATTCGAAAAGTTTATTGATTGCTTTCGCTAATAACCTAGATACTGAATTTGTACAAAATGGGATTATCAAAGTCTACTGAAATAATAGAAATAACAACGATGACTGGCTTCCCTCAAACAAAAAAGGATAAGCAGAAAATGGAATCACAACTTTGGTGTTACCTTCACAGAGTCCGGATTAAATAAATTAAGTTTACTCAAAGTGTTCATTTGAGATATTTAGAAAGTACTTAAATTTTTCCATGTATAAATGTTAGAAATTGAATGAATTTTGCCACTTGACAAAACGTTTTTGCAAAAACACAAATAAGTCCTCGGTCATAGACCAAATTGTAATTCTTGCTCTTTCTAAAAATGATTCAGTAGAAAAAAAATGCTATATGTGATCGTAGTTATGTGCTTACTAGGCGACATACCATGTAAAAAAGATTACCACCAACAACAATAATCACTACTATTGCTTAATCTTTGATGTGTCGCAGTTATATTATAATTTCCTTAAGATCTATTGTCTGTATTCTAATGAAGCAGTCATAAAATCTACAATCTCAGGTGGCATCCGAACAACTGAGGGTAGTATTATATCACTGAACTGAATTTGTAATATCGCCTTTAGTTTTTCTATGAGAGTATATCCTACTGTTCTGTTGGAGCAGATTGCATTAATCGCATTGAAAGGTTTCGAACCTAACATTTACGTAACCATAATTTTATGTGATATTCACTAGATCACGAACGTCTCATGATAGTTAATTTTTAATCAATTATGTAAATGAAAAACCATCTATGTACCTGAGTTAAAGTCAATTAAAGTATAATAGTACAAAGTACTCAGCATTCTGTTCACTTTATTTACATTCAACAGTTTATTGATTTTTGCATATGAGTCAGGTGAATGGGAAGCTGCGCAATCGTCACAGGCTTTAGCAAAAGTATAATTAGGTGCAGGTATAACTAAATAGTTTATGTGATCTGCATTTATATCTGGAAAAAATAAAAGTGAATTAAGTACGTGACCTTGTATATTTTAAAGACATTAACTAGTTACTCGCCATCAATTAATTAAACCTTGTCCATTTAAAGAAACGATTACAATTGGAAAAACCTACCTATTCTTGGAAATTTTGCAAAAACCTCAAGAGGAGGTAATGACCTGACCACACGTTACCTTTATGCAGGGTTTTCTTTCACTTGAACTTATTATTCTGAGAAATTAAAAGCAACTGAACGATCAAAGGACAAGGCGGAGTTTATGCAATTTCCATTAAATTCCTTTGTTGTAGTGATTTTCTTAGTTAATTAATTCCCACGATTGTCGTTTATAAACGGATCTGAAGTGGTTTAGCTTGACCGCTTGATGTGTAAAAGGAACAATTCGGTACTTAAAATACAGCTACATATGTACGTGAGGTTAACACTTTATGTGCGGGAAAGGTAGTTCTACCCGCGCGCCTGACTAATGCTAAACGGCGGGACGGGTAGTTCTACCTAGGTGGAACTACCCGATTTGTGTATACGAATGTTGTATGCCAATCTCTTGGTAAAGGTCCAAACTACATATGTATACATGTATAATAAATCCCAATATACGTCCACTATACCCTCTTATCTTCTTGCCCATTATGTAGTAAATAATAAGTAAAAAAGCTAGAATTGATCTATGGTGCACTATGGGTGCACTATGCAGGGTGTAATAATTGGTGCGCCTAGCTCAAGGGCTTGATAGCTGAGGTGGAGTCAAGCAAAAAATTATAAGGGTAAGGGGTTGGTAAGACGCATCGTTTCGGAGGTGGGGGGGGGGGCGCACGAATTATTACACCATGCATAGTGCACCCATAGTGCACCATGCACCCTGCAATACATGCGTGACATATGTGATTACCTCAATATATTTTTAAAAATGTAGGCGACTTATTGACAGATAGTATACAATATCGAGGACCATACTGTGGTAAGTGAGAATTCCAAATTTCATTAAAAAATAATAAACGGTTTGGAAGATAGAACTTTTTTTCTAAAGTTGATTTTTTATCACATTCCGATGTGGTTTTCGATGGTTTGCGGCACCCCGCACATAAAGTGTTAATAAAAAATTCTCTTCACCCTTCCTAAGGCCCAGTATCGAGTTCGAATAAAATGTGATATTTTCATACCAATTTTACCAACGATTTTAATGTGAAATATTTGGAGACCGCGTTAATTTTACTTTGCCCGAACTCGATACTAGGCTTAACTCTGAAGTACACTTTTAAATTTAAAATTCGAATTTGAATTATTCCTATATTGAAAAATTAACATTGGGTCAAGAAATTTTTGACATTTTGCATTTGGCAATTGTGTGTATTTCAAAAGTAATAAAATATTTATTTTATTTTCTTGATAATAATGAAATGGATAATTTCCAATTTAGATAATTTTATCATTGCGGAATAAATTATATCGTAAGTGTTACATATCTGTTATTATTGCTTTTACATGAAAACTGTGTATTTAATTATAAGTGATTCAGTGCTTATTAATAAATTAAATAAATTAAATGAACAAATGATTAAGAAGAGACCAATTTGTAGAATAAATCCGTATTTGATGGAAAGGAATACAAAGGGAAGATTTGTAATCGATTAGATTTATTTGAAATGAAACTTTCTTCTATATTAATTATAATTTTTCAATAAATTTCAGTTTAATGACATGATGAAAAATACTAAGACTTTTCAAGAGCGTTGCATTATTTGACTCTCTTTTGTGCTTCACTTGTCACATTAAAATAAATTTTCTTTTTGTAAAATCGCCGTTTCCTCTTTAAATTATTCCACCGACGAACGTCAAGATTCTTTACAGAAATAAGTGTAGCGGTACTTATTTCTCCAAAAAATATTTACATATGTACCTGGACTTTCGAAAAAGAATGACATCTTTTTTCAATCGAGATATAATGTTTTCCTGTTCGAATTTCTTTTCTCTGGTATACTACTTCAAGAAATCGGCACAGAAAAAAATTCCTTGCGGATTCTATGACCTTTTCTTTACACAGTTTTTGTAAAGGAACAAGAATTCCTTGGCTCTAGGATACCCACCCGCCCCTGAAATAAATTGTTCACTTACTTAGCTTGATTTTTGGCACATAGTTTTGTTTAGGTTATACATATTTTTCCGAAAAAATTTGTGATTTCTAAAGAAATCTTTTAATGATTTATTTATTAAAAAAACCGTTTACAATTAAATAAAATGGTTGTCTTTGTTTTTTGCCACGTGGGTAAAACAAAACAAAAACGACGCTGGTGAGAGCCTACGAAGACTTGTGTCTGAGGTGGGTCCAGCCCAATGCTTTCAGGATTACTTTAAGCGTATGGAAAAAATTGTATAGAGCATAAAGAAAAAATAAAATAACAAAATTAAATAATTCGGAAGTTTTTTTTGTCATTCACAAAACATAATTTGAAATAAATCTTTGCAGCACTGTGAAATCGTAGCCAGTTCCACCTAAGATAACAAGGGCAGAAATTAGTGGAAGAATCTTCCGAGAAAGTCAGATAGAATACTAGAAAACTTTAAAAGACTTGAAATAGTGTGTGACAAATACATTCTTATCAGCCTCAAAGTGGATCCTTTTTGATGCGTTGGAGAAAAACGAAGAAAGTCTTCTGAAAAGATCAAGCTCCCATTTAAGTTGGCCAACTATATTTAAAAGGGATCCCACGAACAATTAGTTAGACAACTATTGATTGCAAAGGAAGTTACCGTCGAATATAGTGTCACGATTATTCTCTACCATGTGATCACGATTAAACGGACACCAAACTGTTTATCGACGTCCTGTAAGTGGAATATAGTTGTAGTAACTGTATATTGTGAATTGTTGATCCTGCCAAAGTGGTGGCCCTTATTGGCAAGCTCCATCATCATCTGATGATCATGTTCGTACAGGCTAAGCTTTCACTTACTATCAAATTAATGATATCCACGAGAAATTGGTTAGGAAGAAATTCCTGGCTATTCCTGATTTCCACAGTTTCACGTCATGTGATACAATGAAGAGGCAAAAACCTACCTGCTAGGCTGTTATCCATATCTGGCACATGCCTTTACTTATATGGTACTCCATCCTTACACAAAGCATAAGATTTACGATGATAATTTCAAACTGTTATAACACTTCACCGTAATTTTGTACAATAAGACCAGTAACGTAAAACATGTGAATGTAGCCAGAAAGTAGCTGGTTTTTTTTTCAGAACATTAAAACAATGGAGAAACTTCCTTCCAACTAGGGAGGCAATATTATAGTAGCACTCAAAGCGGTTTGCATATTAAGCAGGAATATGGTGCACCAGTGAACACAGTCAATAGCACGCTTTTAATCCAGAACGTTGGGACTGAACTCTGAATGGAGACAGTGCATCCTTGGTCTCTACTATATGGAACATGGTATCTGTTGCCTCAATAGTTTATAGTGAATTGCTGAAGTGTAACTGTGTAAATGGCAAAGTGTATAGGATGATAGGTATGCAGACTAAAATGTAGACTGCAATTGCACAGAGCTCTGCGAATGGGAATGTTTGAAACGGTATGATTACCAAGAAAAAACAAAAAAAAAACAAATTTAATTTGAGCAAATAAATCACCATAAGGTGTATTTAAAAATGGTATAGTCTGTTTGTATTTTCTGATCCCGAAAATGTTTATTTACGCAAACCAGGGATTGTAATTATAATGTATGGGTATAATACGAAAAATTTTAGTATTTCTGCGGTTATTTTTTGGCTTGTTTTTTGTGTGAAAATCTCGTCAGTGGTATGCATTAACGCACGCAATTGAGTCCATAGCGTGTGCATATACGTATACCGAAAATGTACTTAAGGCTGCATTAATTTGCAAGTATTTTGTTCGTCCTGTTTATTTTCCACAAATTTTACGATATTGATTTGAAACCTTTGGCAAAATATTAGAAACTCTTTAGTTCAAATGCTGCCTCGTTTAGATTTTGAAAAAATGAGTTGCGTTTTTTATTTAAATCAAAAACCTAAAAAAAAACCGTGATATTTTCCTCTCGGTCCTAAAAACTTTTCCATGTTCACACGAATTTCTGTTATTTTTCGTACATAGATTTTCCAAACATATTTGTAAATGCTACCGGAACTGTTTTTCCAAATTTTTTAATATTTTTCATGTTATATTTACCTTCATAACATTAGAATTGAGATCCCTGTAACTTGAATAAAATGTATTGGTACACGTTTAATTTAACACGAGAATAAAGATTAAGGTAATTTTATTCAAGTTGCTTAAAAACCGGAAATTTCTCGTAAGCAGTTTATTTTATAAAAATCAATTTGTAAACCCTCTAATATTGATAAAAAGTGAATGATATATTAATTTAATTCTCAAAAGCTTTTCGTGATGACGACAGGATCCACTAGTCCAGGCAAATACTCGGTTTGTATAAATGTGTATAATTTTTAATAGTAGGTATACTCTATAAGTATTATTGGTAGGCATTGATAATCCTGGAAACAGTGACGTAACTAAATCTTACTAGGCCCCGTCTCATTTTTCATATTTTTTTCTACATTGATAAGTTTATGACTAATGAGTAAAACTTACCTTCTTCATAACTTTCCAAAGATCCGCACTTTTGATGACAAGAATTCGTCCATGACTCTGTCAGTATTGATATTCCGACTTTCTTCATTTTCGATGCTCAGTATCGCCAGAGATTGTAGCCGCATCTGTGACATGGTACTACGAAGGTAAGTCTTTATAACTTTTAGCTTACTGAAGGAACGTTCGGGCGTTGCTGCTGTGAGTGGTAATGTAAGATAGAGCTGTGGAGGCATATCCGGGACACCGCTTGTTATAGCTGAGATATCTACTATTAAGAGTTCAGCTAGTTTTCTAATAGTTGAATTTTCTAGAATTCTCTCCAGCATCATGGATCGAAAACTTAAAAGTTGTTGAGGAAAAGTAGGTAATAAATCTTCTGAATAATACTAGCAGCGGCGATTTGCTTTTTCAACATTTTCATTATCTGTTAAGCCATTGAAAAACTTGCGGTTGAAACAGAGAAAATCTTACCATCAAGCTATTCATACTTTCATAGAGCACTGTCAATTGTTAATTATGATATTCAGATTTACAGATTTACTTTCCAAGATGTGGTGATTTCTTTAGCTTCTTTTAAAATTGTCGGAAATCCTGTCTGAGCTCTATAATTTTTTTCTGAGTTTGCTTCAGCATTTCGGTGGCTGTTAATATATCAATGGCTGGGTCTTGTAAATATTTAGAAACAACCGAATTTTAATTGAGTTAATCTAACTGCTTATTAATCCAGCGTTGTTATATTTCATATTAAGAAAATATTAATTTTGTAGGCTTTCATGGCCCCCGCATGGCGGGGCCTGTGGGGTCATTAGTTACGCCAGTGCCTGGTAGACAAATCATGAGCTAATCAATGAGCTCCTCATGAGTATCTAATCAGATGAAGATCCTGATCAAATTTATTCGCGTTTGAATCAAAACCGGGAAAAAAATCATTTATTTACTTATTCACAGATAGTGTACATGAGATATTCCATTTCTTTCACTTATTTAGAAATGTATACTTTGCTTATCTTTTGGGTATTTTACAATATTAGATGAGCACTTCGATGACTACATAATGAGTGTCACGATGAGCTTATTAATGAGCATGTCAATGAGGGTCACGATGAGCCTATTAATGAGCATGTCAATGAGTGTCACGATGAATTTATTAATGAGAATCTGATTTTACGATTGATTTCATATATATTTCCGAACTCAAACTCCGGTTGCAAATCAAACTCTGAAGCGTAAGGATTTGGGCATAACTTCTTTTTCAGCATATGGGCGACAGTCTTCCGGGGAAAAACAAATCAAAAAATTAATTTAAAATAAATAATTTAAAAATTTAAATAAATAAATCACAAAAATAAATGTCATCTGACAAAGTGAGGAAAATAATAAATATTTATTTATTGCTGGTTTTGTATTATAGGGAGCAGTTTCATGATATCCAATAAAGCCTTCGATGTTATTTAATGAATGCTCATCAGAAGGCACATCGGCACTTAATTTTCTATATGTTTCTTCATTAATTGCAAACACATTGATATTTTTCAGTCAAATTGGTATTGGTTTACATAATAACTGCAACTTGCGGGATAAGAGACTAGGTAAAACTGTGAGCAATTTCTACTAGGGAATGGCATTAGAACGAAAGCTCACGCTACTACTACATAGTTAAATATTGGAAGTTCTTAATCGAGATCTTTATTTTCTGCCATTCAGCCTTAAAGTGAAGCACTTGTATTGTAATTGTCATATAAAGGCATAACGGCAACACTGTATAATGTATTTAAGAAAAAGGATAATGCCCTAGACACTCAGCGCTCCTAATGAATATAATTAACTACCGATTTATTAGACTATAATGATTCATTAGGCAACTGCAGACAGACAGACAGCCATTTCTGTAATTAAGTTGTGCTGTCAAACTGGTTTTGATATACTTATGACAGTGAAGAAGCGAAATGGATCGAATCGACGCTATAAACTTAGTTTTTATTTATTTAATTTTTCAATTTAACGATTTGGAAATGAAAAAGTATTTTGATAATATAGTTTGTGTTTTGCATTTTTTCTTCTTATTTTTCAAATGGGACTATGCATAGCAGAGCTTTAGATTTAGTACATTTTACCTCATAAAAATCACATCATTAATGTAACTACTTCATTATACTACTACTCTACTTCACATAATTATGAATACTATGTAAGGGACGGCATTTTAATGAATAATTAGTACTAATGATTCATTAAATCGTGCATGAGCTTACTAAATACTGTATTCTGTACAGTTAAAGTATAATAAAGCACACAAATGGACAAACGAAAAGGAAGGAAGAAAGGTTGACAGAGAGGACAAATCTTGCATTTCGAAAGTCGATTTAAGTAAGTTGGAGATATGTATGGAGTCCTTAAAGGAGGAATATTCGAAAGAGTAGAGGCTGATGTCGATTGTTAGAGATGGTCTTTCAAGAAAATTTGAAAGGTAGCTCTTTTTCTTTCCGTATAGATTTTCAGTGTAACAGGCATAATCCCATACAAAGTTAGCATTGACTTTGAAACATCTTTCAGTTGCGAGATGACGGAAAGCTTCCAAGAGACTTTTTGTAATTAGACCTTCAGGTTATGTGATGGGTTCAACTTTATTCCGCTCATCTTCTCAGTCTTCTTCAAAACAGACAGTTACGAAGAAACCCGTGTGCAAATAAACTTATTTCCGAATCACCTCACTTTTCGTTCGTGATTAAGGTTTTAAAATGCTTAAAAGCTTTTTATAAAGCTGCCGTTAAAAGTTCGGTCTTGCGAAGCACGTGTCCATTATCTGAGGAATGGTGTTAATGAAATATGTAAATCCGTACACTCGCGAGTGTCTGTAATGTCCGCAAAGTGAAGGTCCATTTACCGGAGTATGACTATCGCCGTATTTTACACGAAATTAATAAAAATAATTGAAATATTTCTTTTTGTTTACATATTTTTAAAAAAAATTTACGTTTCATTTGTGGGCATTGAGTAATAGAGTCTTCTTTGGAGTGCTGTATACAAAATCATTTATTGAAAATTTTCTTAAATTTATATTTTCTGTTTCACTCTTATTATCTATTGAGAGTGATTTATGATTAAGCAAAATTCAAAATGTTGGCTTTGGTATTGAATTTACGCAACCTTGAAATTGGCATGCTTTTTTAACTCTAAAATTCCATCTAAAAAAAATCACTTAGCTAATGATGTGATTGTTTTTTGTCACAATTATAAATTTCAAATTTATTAATATTGAGTTCAATATACTTGAGGCAGAAAAACAAATGTTTTCTTTGTTAACCCCTCTCACTATGTGATTTCCAGCAAAGGGTAGAGTCGTTGTTGTGATAATATAATACACGTATCGCCAGGTAGAAGAATAATGATTAAAATACTACTGATCTTCAGTTGTTCAGTTGCAGGGTGGCACCTGTATGTGCACGCCTTATGTCGTTATGCAACAACGAAGAGTGAAGGCAGCCATTAGGCAGATCTGCTAAGAGATGCTAAGGATGCAGCTATTACTAGCAGTCACAAAGTGAAAGACCCGACTTCTGATAATACTATATCTGTTTAAGAAAATATTCCTAGCTTATTTATGCAGAGGTAAATTTGCTAGTCTAATCTTAATTACGATTTGTATATTACGATAAGTACATATGCCCATGATTTTGGACATGTTAAACTAATTTATCCTTTCGCACTTATGCGCTGAACATTTGTTTGATGTGATGCAACTAACTTGACCCGTATTAAGCATGTTGCAAAACATGTAAACAAATGCAGTCACTTCCTACGGTTCAAGTGTGACATGCATTTGGGTGAATATTTTGCTTATAATGCATTAACATTATTATGATTAACTTACTGAGAAACGATTTCAGGTCAATTGATTATTGCAATTATGTGTTTTTAACTGATTTGTTAACTGCTTCTATTTTTGTGCATCATAATTCGCTTACAGCTTGCAAAAGCTCTTTTATTACCCCATTTTACTTACGGATGTTTGGTATATCCTAAACTTGATGGCGTATGCGCGCGGAAAATTAAATTTGCTTTAAACGATTGCGTTAGATTTGTGTTTGGTACTAAACGATGGCAGCATATAACTCCGTACTGGCTCTCATTGGTTGGCTGCTCGATCATTTCTTACTTAAATCGTAAAGCCTTAATCTTCCTTTATAACTATGGTCTTCGCCGGTTTGACCATGTTTCATCTCTTAGAAACTCTCTTCTTCAAAAATGACTGGATTAATATCTTAAACGGAGGGCACTTATTTTTCTTTTTAAACTTCTGCAGTCACGCGAACCTGCTTACCTTTTTGATTTCATTCAATTCTTATAAACCCAGCGGCATCGTATGATACTGATTCCTCATTTCTCTCGTGTTGTTTTTCCGAGTATAATCTTTGTTCAATTCGCCCGCTTATGGAACACCTTGCCAGTCACTGCTCAACTTGCTACCTCCGCTGGTGCCTTTAAGTTAATTATCAATACTAATTAGCGGAATAACGTCTTCTCATCATTTGCACAAAGTAGTTAGTAACCTTGAATTTCTTTTTTTTTCTTTTTAATTTTACTTATCTAAACTTTTTGATTTTTATTTATCTAAATTGCCTTTTTCTTGTATCTTTCTTTTTTTTCGTGTCTTACATTTCTTTAATTAAGTTAATTTAACTCATAATATCACATAATATTTCTTTTGAATCTCATTTGGCTACTTCTTATATTTAATATTATATCTTCCCAGCCTCATTTTGTTTTTAGTTATATCTTAATTTCCAAGTAATTATGCCATCATTTTAATGTTGTACTAGATATACGATCCTTAATCTTGTTTACATTTATCCAGCAATAAAGTTATTCTAATATTGTCTGAATACACTCTGGTGAACCTGGATATCTTTATGACCAGATACAATTCTTGCTTGTTTCTCATTTCCATTCTTTGACAGGTGAGGCTTTTTATTTTGTCCAGGTCTGCTCTATCAATATCTTCAGGCGTCTAATTTCTGATTTAATCTTGTGATAATTCACTTGTGCATATATATATTCCTTTCTTTTTCTTTGAGGTGTTAGGTTGAATTAAATCATAGATTATACTTCAAGGGAAATTTAATTAATTAAATATTTTTGTATATCTTTCGCTAGTTTTCTGTGAATCTGTTATTTTTTTCATCTTTCATTTTTTTCAAATTGTTTAATTACTCTTTAATCTTTAATATTTTTAGTTTCAAATAAGTTAACCTTAGTTGTTCGTAATTTCTATTTCTCTGTTACTCTTAGCTTCCTTTTATATAATATACTAGGTTAAGATCTTAAGATCTTTTGTACTTTTCCCAAAATAATTTGCTTCTGGAGAACAAGAAAAATAAATATGTTACTTGGAGGACGTAGAAAATTTGATATCGAAGGAATGAAGAAGAAGAAAGAAGGGAAATAAAGAAAGTCTTTCAGTCATATGGTCTACTTAAGTACAGGAACTTTACAAAATATTTCATATAATTTTCCTCATTGGTTCTATCATTATGAACGATAAAATAACAAGTAAAAAAACTAGAATTGGTCTAATTGTAAGACCAATTCAATATGTATGTAATTTCGTATGGTGACCAAGTTTGCTTCTTAAAGTTGTTTTTCGCTTATATTTCTAGAATGGTTCATCAGACAGAGAAAATGATTATAACAAATTTCATAGCTTTTCATATTCATATTTTTCAGTACAACTGATCGTTTTCACAGTATACGTAAAAAACTTAATTTTTTATGTGGCAATACCAAGAAGGGATTTTCCGATTTAGTCCATTTAAAATTTCATTTACTCAGCTCTCTACTCTACGTCGACGCATTCTCAAGCAGTGTACAAATATACAGGGTGTTTCCTCCATGGTGGTCAATAGAGCAGGAGGTGATAGAACTCACCTAGGCAAACAGGCAAACAAAAAATCGTATAGCTTGGGGGGGGGGGGGGAGAATCAACCGTTTCGGATTTACAGGGCGATTAAGAAAAAAAACTAGTTTTTGACAAAACACCCTGTATCTTTAAAAGTACAGGGCGTACTATCACAGTTCAGCTCATTGTATACAGAACTTTATGGCCTTCCATCAACTTGGCAATCGGCCCGGTACTCCTCTCATCTCAGGAGTTATTGTGGTCTAAGATAAAAATTTCCGATTTTCTTACCGTTTTTTTTTTTACTTTGACCTCCTAATTAATTTGACCTATTTCAGATTATATGGTATCTGTATAGTAGCCGTTAAAGTGTTATTAGTTCTTAACCTATTCTCAAAGTTATTTTCAAACCTATTCTCGCTCCCTTAGTAACTGAAAATCGTCATTTAAAAAAAAATCTCAGCCAATTTCGGTATGACCTGAATAGGCTGTGAGCTAATAACTCCTTAACGGCTGCAAATAGCAAATACAAATTTTTGTATGGCAACCTTACGAAGGAGATGCCCGATTTGTCACATTTTCGAACCTAAATTTACTTTTTTTGAAAGAAGCCCGCGTGCAAAATTTCAGTTAAGTCAACGCCGTTCTCGAGTTATCGTGCGAGGACGGACAGGCAGACAAAAAATCAAAATAACTTTTAATGTTATGCGTGGGTGTCCAATCCATTTTGCTCTATCATCATTATTTCTGTTCGTTACAAATGTAATGACAAATTTAGTATACCTCATAGATTTCATCTATAGTTTATAAAAATACCCTTCCAATCAGAAGCTTAAAAACTCTTATCATAAAATGTTTTCTATGAAATTCCTCACCTTTACCGTATCTAGCCTGGCTTTTCAACTCTCTTAAGCCCGGTACGCTAGAGCCAAGGAATTTTTGTTCCTATACAAAAGCTATGTAAAAAAAGTGTCATGGAATGCTCAAGGAATTTTTTTCTTGACCGATTCCTTGAGGTAGTACGCTAGAGAAAAGTAATTCGAACAGAAAAACTCTACTTCCCGATTGACAAAAAGATGTCGCTCTTTTACGAAAAATCCATTTATGTCAATATTTCTTGAAGAAATAAGTACAGATGCACTTATTTCTGTAAGGAATTTTGACGGTGGTGGAATAATTGAAAAATTGAACGAAGGAACGGCGATTTTGCAAGAGGTGTATCAATTTAAAAATGACAAATGGACGAATAAAAATTATTTTACGTGTATCCTCATTTTTCAATGGAAGTTATCCATTTCTTCACTTTCTTTATTATTTCTTTATTGTCAGAAATATCACACAATTGACAAATCCAAATTGTCAAAAATTCCTTGACCTAATGTCAAATTTTCTTTGAGAAATAAGTGGAAAAATTCCTTGACCTAATTCCTTGGCTCTAGCGTACCGGGCTTTACTATGTAAAATGTGTAGGTCGTCTGAACAATGAAATTTTTCATGCTATGACAGCTCTGATAAAGTAGTTTCGCAGATAGTTGAATTAATATTTTTCTAGACATATGGTTAAGGAAGATGGCGGATGTTTAAATTTTGAGGATAGAAGTAAAATATTACATTTCTGTATTTTCGACAATATGTATAAATTTTTTGTTTAGAAATATGGTTGTTGTTTTTTTTTAACTAATATCTGCGAAATTTCGAAACGTTTTTAGTATTCTTAACAAAATTTGCCCATAATTAAGATATGAAATTAAAATTCGGTTATCTTACTCAAAAATCGTATAAGCTTAAGTTAACGTGTGGAATCATTTCATCATAGTAAATAAAGATACATATTACATTTAGCTCAGTGTTCTTTTGTCCGCCTTTTTATAGAACACACGAGCACGATTACCCAATATTGAAGAGAACTATTTATAATGTTCGCTTCATTTAAATCTTTTAATGACTAGATGGCGCGGTGGTCGTTATGTACCAATATTTAATAAAGGTTTTCGTTTGAAAGTAATGAAATTAATAAAAGCAATGACTTTTCTCCGCATAAATACTTTGGTAATTATTTTTCCATACACACAAAATTATTTATAAATAAACTTCAATAATATTGCCAACTGCTTGAAATAAAAATATCGTATATTTTGATGTGTTTTATTCTGTTTTTATTTTTCTCCTTTGTCCAGTGAAAATGAACTCAGTTATTGGATAACTTAAGAATTGAAATTTTCTATTATAACATAAAGAATAAATATTTTCAATTCCTTATGTACATATGTATATCCTCTTCATGTATCTAATTTCCATACATATATCAAATTTCACGACGGTCTTTATGTATTCTGTTTTAAAATTACATCACATATCTAGGTTTGTCATCAATAACTCGTGTATTCTCAAGTCCTATCTTAAAGATTTTTTCTATAGCTACTAAAGAGACTGATATCAGTTAATTTTATGTGCATAAAAACTTGCATCTACCTTTCAAGAGCCAGATTCATGATATACATATATATGTACCTATATAATTACCGGATATCTGAATCTGCATCCAACTAATCTTCGTTTACCGTCACGAATCACCACGACAACGGTGTTAATTATGTGCAAAATATTTAAATTTATACCCGCTGCGGCGACTGCGCCAGTCACTCTAGATATACTGAAGTTTTTACATTCGCTATGCATTCTGTTCTGTATAGTCACTTGTTCAATATACTATGCACGAGACAGACTATGGATACGGTGTATGGTAACCACGACCGGAAGCCCCAGGCCTGATAGCTTTGATCACCAGTTCGACATTATTCGAATTTTTAAAATTTTATTGCATTGTAGGTGTTGCATTTAGTTAGTAATTAATTGTTGGCATTTATTTAAACGTGCCGATTTTCCAATTTCATTGATTTTTAATCAATAAATCACCGCGGTAGTACCGTAACCATGTAATCATACTTGGTCACGAAAATTGCTGCAACCTCTCGGAAAACTCCTTCACCTCGCGATCTCGCGCACAAACCACTCCTTTCCTTGGCCAGCTGTGTGTCTGTTGCTGCTAGTCGTTCTGAATTTAAAAGTATAATTAAGACGTTAATTTTACATAAAAAGGTCGCAATTTCTTTTTATCAATCAATGACAAAGTGTTGCTTTGTTTAGTTTAGTTTTTTTTTTTTTTTTTTTGCAGTTGAAGCAAGTTCGGTCAATGTCATTAACGTTTGTTGCACCGGCATTTGTTGACTTATTTTTTTTTCTCTAGATTATGGAAGTGGACTTTTTTTTAAAGCTCAATTTCTTACGTGCGTTTTGCTGTTTTTCTGATTTTACAGCGATACATAACCGCTTTTATGTTAGTGCAGGTTTTGTACTGATGGAATTATGTTAATTTAGTTTTATAGTGTAATGTTTACGTTTGAAAAGGGTGCAATAAATAAAAGAAAAAGGTTGCTGACACTAATTATCAAGCATGGTGATAAAAAATAAAAATTTATTCTATAATTCCCGTCTTAAGCCCGGTATTGTGTTCATTTAGCGGATAAATATCTCGCTGCAATCGAACAGGGACCCTTTTTACGGCTAAAATTGTTCATTGTTTTGAACTATAGGTGGCTGCGTTTGAAAATCAGCTGTCGTGCATTTGTGATATTAATTCGTGTTCTTTTAGATTGCTATTGCAATTACCCAATCTCGAAATAGTAAGGAATATTATATTTATACTTACTATTTTAATTTCTTTTCAAGAGAAAAAAATAAGAAAAATACACTGCTCTCTTGTATTCCAATTTCTTTCAACTTTAAACGTCAAAATGTTAGCGTGGAAAAAAGGTATTGAGCGGATAAATCTGATGCTAAATATATGTTTGTGGTAATTACTGCCATCTACTTGTCAAAACTAACCAACTTTTAGCTGATAAAACACAATACCACTTTTTCCAGCGATGTGGCTAAATATTTCACCACTAAATTTCACCGCTAAATTTCCATACAAAATTTATCCGCGGAATGAGCACAATACTAGGCTTTAAAAAAGAAACATTAGCATTAACATTTCCAGTAAGTTAAGCTGGACAGACCACATCTTCTCTGTTGCCAAAGAAGCATCGAAATCTCTTGGATTTCTGAAAACGTGCAAGAAATATTTCAGCCCATCAAATCTAGCGCTCCTCTACAAGTCCTATATATCAGACCTAGAATGGAATACAATTCCCACATCTGGGCTGGGGCTGGACGTACAGCCTTAGCTTCATTGGATATTGTCCAAAAGAAAGCCTTTAAGCTCATTGGCAATTTAGCAATAGCTTGGCATATCGACTCACTAGAGCACCGCCGCAATATTGAATGTCTTTCGCTCCTTTATCGCTACACGCATGGCCAATGTTCCGATGAAATATCTAGTCTGATCCCTTGTAGAGATTAATTCCGGCACGCAATACTCGCACTGTAAGCCGCGCACAAATTCCGAGATCCTTTCTTATCTCGCACTGTGTGAATGTGGAACAGTCTACCATCGTCTGTTTTTCCTCAGGCTTATAATCTGCGAAGGTTTTAGAGTGACATACATCGGCACCTTCGCCACTTTCCTCATGTCCCCTACTCCTTTCCTTATATCCTTCCTGCCGTGCTGAGCTTGGCTTAAAAATATAAAATAAAATAAATAAATAAATGAAGCATTAAACGATCAATTTATAGTATACAAGTTTTTTTAGGTACTGATATTCATTAAAAAAATCTTTTGATTCTCTTCTCTTCTAATTACCAACAAATATTCGTAAAGTAACTCTTCAGTTTACAGTTGTCGGTGATTTTGGGTCTTTTTTACGATTGATATAAGCATCGAAAAGAAGCCGGTTTTATTTTAGAATGGTAGCCTTGGAAATTTTTCACATTTTTCAAGAATAAACTATTGAACTAACTAGTTAGTCGATCGAACGCAAAGTGTTTTTAGTCAGTAAAATGACAGGCAGACAGACAAAATTAGTACTATCCGTCAGCTCTACTGACTCGTATGTAATCGTCATGAAAGTCAATTTCATTGGCTAAATGACAAAACTCGAAAAGGATCCTCAAATCAGACTAACCGATGAGATAAGAAATTCTGGATAATCTAAAGTTAGAAATAACTTTAAACATGAGATAGTTTTCTTTCTTTAGCATATTTTTATAGGGTTAAAAAAAGATTAATTTAAATTTTTCTGTATACAGTACTCGCCCCGATGTACATATTTTCATCCTTCAAAGTACTTTAGATTGCCCCGTACAGTAAAATTCCAATTCCGTGATGCAGTTTTATCCTAAACTTTGCGATGTGGAACAGTCTACCATATTCTGCCTTTCTACAGACGTATAAAGTGCGATGGTTCATGAGTGACATAACATAGACTAGTACCTCCGAGATTCCCCTTAAGAATATCCTCGGTTCCTCAGAGGCGATATATATCATTATACTTCACACCTCTGATGGATTGATCTCTACGTGTTACAAATTTTCTTCTAAACTCCATTTGGAAACGGAGCTTTAAAAAAATCTGACTGTTTTAACATTAGTCAACTTGGTAGTAGTGGATCAATTACTAGCACGCCGGAGGATTGTAATGTCAATAGATAACTGACTAACAATCTGTTCCTTGTCGAGGTACACACAGCGTCGCATTTTAGATTCACTGTTATAGTTTCTTTACTTCTTGCAGTAGTTATGCACGATCTTAAAAATTTGCTGAAGAACTAAAATGAAGAGACATCAAGATATTCATGCCTAAACAGGAACGGTATATAAACATTGAATAAATGCCTAAGGAAACGGCATATCGGATGAAAACCTAAGCCACTTGGCGAAATGTATTAGTGTGCTGTGTTTGTATTCGTTTCGTCATGACAGTAATGAAATCGTAACGTTTTGAAGGGGGACATTTTTATACCCTAGATGAAATCTATAGGGTATAGGTACTAAGTTTGTTATTCCCTTTGTAACACCTCGAAATAATGATCGTAGAGCAAAATGGATTCGATACCCACCCACGGATAATATTAAAAGTTATTTTGATTTTTGCATGTCCGTTCGTCTGTCCGTCTATGCGCACGATAACTCGAGAACGCGTATACTTAAAGTGCTGGAATTTTGTATACAGACTTTAAAAAAAAAAAAAAAAAAAAGTTCGAAAATGGGACAAATCGGGCAACTCCTTGCCATACAAAAATTTCGTTTTCCACAATATATTTGGACACTGCCAGAGAGCGCGTCGAGGTAGAGAGCTGAAATTTTGTACATGGTGTTTTCATTAAAATAGCAAATAAAATTTCAAAAATTGACTAAATCGGGTAACTCCTTCTTGATGTTGCCATATAAAAATTTAGGCTTTTTACGTATACAGTGAAAACGAACAGTCCAAAACATTTTTCATTTTTATTGTACTAAAAACTTCTTCAGAATATGAATTCCTATAATATTGGTTATAATCATTTTTTCTGTCCGACAAACAGTTTTAGAAATATATGCGAAAAAACACTTCAAAAATCAAACTTGCACAGAAGGGCACTCATCTAGGGTATCATAAGAATTGGTCTTAGACTTTTTTACTTGTTTATAATCCAAATTGCTATGTAAAACAACCAAATTTTTAGCGCTCCCTTCTTTTCAGATAATATTTCTTGGCGTTGCCTTTGTATGAGTGACATAATTTAGGCAGCAATTACAATTCAATTGTAAACAAACAAACCGGCATTGGAAAATAATAATTTTTTTGCATAGCTGTTTATTTTTATAAATATTTTGCTCAAAATACTATAATTAATTAGTAAAGCTATTAATGTTACTTGAAGCATGCTTTCCCATGGACAATAACGCCGTTTGTTCCTGCAGCACAGCGCAGCGAATTTCATTACGATAATTTAAGACTCTGGAGTCTCGATTATATTAAATATCGTTCACAAAAGGATATTTCACAATTATGTTACACTACTATTAAGTAAAACCAAAATAAAGGCGTGAAAAAATCCAACTTGTTTGGAATTTTTTCGATGTTTTGCCCTTAATGTGTCTAATTTTACTGGGCTATAGGTACATACTCGTGCGCAAGTGAATATATCAATAAAACATTGAAATCTTTTGTATTTCGTTTTAACTAGGTACACCCCATATTCTTTAGTGCTAAAACTATTCAAGTGCATCATACTCAATGTGCCTTGGTTACTTTATATATAAACAAAAAATAAAATATATTAAAACAACTTTTAAAATAAATAAATAAAATGCACTAAATAGTAAAAACTAATTTCTTTCTTTCTCAGTGATATACACAAGAAAAGTTTCATTGAAAAATAAGAAATGCTACAACTCACATTAAATATTAAAAGTTTTGGCATCCATAACTACTAATCACAATTGTCTAACTGCAACTCATGCTCAAACTTTTAAGATTTATTCTGAGTTGTATCATTTCTTATTTTGCAACGAAACTTTTCCTGTTTATATCACTGAGATTTTTTTTTAACTCTTATTGCATTTTATTTGCAAAAGTTATTTATTTTAAAAGTTTTTTTAATATATTTTATTTTCTCCTTTTTATACCCTAGATGAAATCTATAGGGTATACTAAGTTTGTCATTCCGTTTGTAACACCTCGAAATAATGATGGTAGAGCAAAATGGATTGGACACCCACGCATAATATTAAAAGTTATTTTGATTTTTGCATGTCTGTCCGTCCGTCCGTGCGCACGATAACTCGAGAACGCGTACACTTAGAGAGCTGAAATTTTGTACACGGACTTTAAAAAAAAAGTAAAATTAAGGTCGAAAATGAGACAAATCGGGCAACTCCTTCGTGGGGTTGCCATACAAAAATTTCGTTTTCCGTTATATATTTTAACACTGCCTGAGAACGAGTCGCCGTAGAGAGCTGAAATTTGGTACGTGGTGTTTTCATTGTACTAGCAAATATAATTTCAAAAATGGACTAAATCGGGCAACCCATTCTTGGTGTTGCCATATAAAAAATTAGGTTTTTTATGTATACTGTGAAAACGATCAGTCCAAGACATTTTTATTGTACTAAAAACTTCTTCAGAATAAGAAATCCTATAAAATTGGTTATAATCATTTTTTCTGTCCGACGAACCGTTCTAGAAATATATGCGAAAAACCACTGCAAAAATCAAAATTGCTCAAATGGGTACCCATACGAAATTTCATACGGGCATTCATCTAGGGTATCATAAGAATTGGTCTTAGACCAATTCTTGCTTTTTCACTTGTTAGTCATAAGTTTTATACACACTCTCGACTTTCGAATCTCTAATCTAGACTCTCGACTCTCGAATCTCGACTCTGGAATCTCGAATTTCGAATTTTCACACACGGCCAACATTAGACAACCCAAAGCACCCCAAACCGTAAGAAAATTTTACCCCATCGGAAACCTTCCCATTCACTCATTCTAAATCAAAAAACTGCTATGTTATATCCATCCACATTTACTACCCTAAATCTTTTTCGTCATGAACTCTCAGGCGCTTAGAAACAAAGTTTTTTAGTCAGGGGCTGGTGAGTTAATAAAAGTTACTTAAAAAAGTCCGTATAACAGTTATAAATGTCTAAATGAATATCTATGTATAAGATTGAAAATGCTTTCGACCTTTGTCATGAATAAAATTTTCCTCAAAACGTAAAAATTCTTTCTATTTTTACCTCCACAAAAGAATAAAAACCCGCTCACGTGAGCATTCTAGACCTTAGATAAAATTCTCAAAGCAATTATAGTACGTAAATAAATCGTGATACCGCAAAAATTAAGCTGGAATCTTATTAATGAAAGTGAATCTGCGTTCACACCTGTTTTTTTTATCCATTTACATATTTTAAATTTGCATTTTTAATTATTTCTATATTCCGCACGAGACCGAACGTCATAATATTTATTATGGGCGATTACAGCACTAGATAGATACAAATCAGTTAGATGCAGCTGTTTTTTACTGTAAGCATATAACATATGGTGCAGATGGTGTAGCTAATAATTATGAATTGTTTTTTTCTGTCTTTTGGGTTGGGTAACAATTAAGTATTTTCCAGTCTCCAGACCTCCCAATTAGGAAATCGAGTTTACTAGTATGATCACGAACTCTGTAGTAGTTAGAATAATAAAATAAAAACAATAAAATTTACCTACACGTTAAGTTATTATATTGCAGTGAAGGTCTTGTGAGGTTTCGTTGTATAGTAATAATATATTTTTGCAAGGTTCAATTACTACCGATTATAATTATAATAGATTTAATATGGATTAGTACATAGGAGTATTTTGAGAAAGAAAAAACTGTTCATGATTCAAGGACTTTTCTTAATGGAAAGGGGTGCAAAGATATTAGAACAATTAGCTTGATTTACCGGATAATTATTTTAAGCTGCATGGGTAATATTAAACAGAATGAACCTATATTTATTATTGGTAATGGAATTTACTATTCAGTGGTAAAATTAACATTTTTATACACAGCTACTCATTTGATCTATGAAATGCGAAAAGTGTAATTTATAGGTACTAAAACCAGGAAGAATTCTATTTGACAGCCAGTACAAAGGATTTTTTTTAATTTAATTTAGAGACACGTTTCAAATAATTTTCAAATAAAATTACAGCCAAGGTTAGAGTGGCGACTGTCGAAATATGTATCTACAAATACCCTTAGACCATCAGCGGTCCATTTCGATGCCTCTCTATTAGGTACTCTATCTGGAAATGATTACCTAATTCAGGGAGAGAACTAAAACCAGAGTAGTTCCCCCAACTCTTTGTCTGGAATTTCCCCCAATTCGCGGTAAAAGTAGCTATTCTCTCTACGTTTGACAAGACAAGGGCATTCACACAGCAGGTGTTGAACGCTCTCGACCTTCTCTTCGTCTATATATCTTCTGCAGAAGTAATTGTATGGAGCTTGCATACGTTCGGCATGTTTTCCAAATAGACAGTACTATGTGATAACTGAAGTAATACCGCACATACTTAGCAGACCTTCTGTTTTTCTGGGACATATATTGGGTCATAGCTGTCCTGAAATCGCACATTTGGTAAATTCATCTGCGATTAGTCAAGCTGCAGGCCGGTAGATCTAGAATCCTCTTCGGTGATTCTTCCGTTATGCATATATTCATAGCCGAACCCTTCCTGACCAGAGCATCCCCTGCCCCATTCGTTGGTACATCGCTGTGACCCGGCACTTAGCAGAGAATAACTCTGTGGTTGGTACCAAGTCTCCTGCTAACTTTACTGCGAAAACGCTGGATTAGGCGCGATCTAATGGTATTCGAATCCAGAGCTTGTCAAAGCAAATCCTAATATCTCAATCACTAGGTACAATGTCAATTGTTTCTACCAATCTTACTGCATTATTTATAGCTAGAATCTCCGGTTAGAAGACACTATAGTAGACTGGTAGGTGATACGATTTTTGTATTTTAAGGGATGCTGAGAACCTATTACCCGGGTGCCACTCTCACATCTATTTTCGAATCATCTGTAAAGACACATACCTATATATAGAGTCATTTGGTACGCGATTATCTTTCCATTCTTCTCTGCTAGGGATGTTAATTACAACTAAAAACCTTGGAGATTTCCAAATTATCGTTAAATAAATACATACCACCTACATAAATATCATTGGATCTGTACCGAATTGAAAATATTGGTATTTTTTCGTATTTCTGGAACATCCTTCGGTCTACACGATAGGTTATAGATCTTTACATACCGAAAAACTGTTTATTTTTCCTAGTATACGTGAAATATCTGCAAATATGCAAATTTCTGTATAGTAAGTAACTCTACAAAACAACTACCCATTTTCGAACAAAGATCTACAATTATTACAAGGATGCAGCCCACACATTTTCAATTCTTTAATTTTCATATATGCTAGCTTACGCATTGCAACTAGATGAGGCCAAAGACGTTGCCAGATTGACAATGTTACTGTTTTTGTTTTTTTTTAATAGCCATGTTCTTTTGATCCGATGATGCATTACACTGAACTGGATATTACGAATTTATTTATTTATTTATTCTAGTCTAGAGAGTGCATCTCCTGACTTAAATATACCAATTCATTTCACATAACTACTCAAACAATTATTAATATAAAGTAATATTTGGGTATCACTAGAAAGGGAAACATTGTTAAAATAAATTCAATTAAGCAAACTACAAACACGGTGAAATAACAATATCCTTAAACTTTGAGCGTTCAAGAGCTAAATCGACTTCATTGTCATAAATTTCATTAAAACGACGAGAGCAATAGGAAATGGGTTCATGCTGAGAGGTTCGGTCATAAGGTACATGTAACAGACATCTAGTTCTTAGAGAAAAACCTGGCACATAAATATTAAATAAAATTAGCATATCAGGTAAGCAGATTTTGTAGCATAGAATATCTTTAACAATCATTATAGATGAATTTCTTCTCCTAGTATCCAAGAGGTGTAATTGGATAAACCATTCTCCCAATACAATTTTCTTAATATATAGCGAGTGAAATATTTTTATATTTTCTCAATTTTATCGATAATTTGGTTGGTGGTAAGGACACCATACAATAGAAGCATACTCAATTATATATCTAACTAGGGCAATGTATAAAGCTTTTAAGGTGCGAGGATCTCTGAAGTACTCAATATTGCGTTTTATAAAACCAAGCATCTTAAAAGCCCTGCAGCAAATATAATCAGTGTGCAAACCACTCCCAAGTTTCGCGTCAAAAACGACACCAATGTCCAAAATCTCATGGGGCCGTTTCGTGGAAACATTACCAATAAAGTATTCAGTATGAAGGGATGCAGCATATGGTAAAAACTATAAGACATTTTCTTGGATTTAGAGCCAGTCCATTTTAAAGATATCATTGTTGTAAATGATCAAGATCCGACTGCAGAAAGTAAATGTCAGATGAATAATTTTTAAATGGCGTCGGCTTATAGTAACGGTAACATGAAGCGAAAAATATTTATCGTATTATTTATAAAAATAATAAACAATAAGAGATCTAAGTGGCTTCCTTGGGGAACACCACACAAAACTTGGAATATTCAATACTGAAATCAATCCACTTTAACAAACTGGATACGATTAGTAAGATATTATGTCAACCAATTAATCAGAGAAGAATTAAAACCGAACACTTTAACCTTTTTAATAAGAAGTGCTAAATTTATACAAAATCTGTATATATAACATCCACCTAAAACCAGTCTTCAAATAAGTTCAAATGGACCTTAAAAATCGCAAGAGCTAGATAGAAATTTTCCGGTCTTCAATGCAATGCGGTGCTGATTGACGAACAGATCAACTTCTGACACTGATAAAAAATTTTAGAGGCATTTTTGTCTGGGATCAGAGAAAATCTAGTGACCAGCTGAAGGCTTATTAAATAAGACTAAGTAAGACAATGGAAATAAACGGCCTTGATGAGCTACTAGGCATTACAGAGACTAGTGAAGTCAATCAACGCAACTTGGAGATAGAACATTATGCGGATAGTCTGAGTAAAATGTAGGGTATACAAAAGCAAGGTAAGTAATTCAAATTTAATTATTTTTTATGATTTATTTTTTTAATTATTATACAGTTAATCACTACTATTTGGTTCGAAGACTTAATGGGTAGGTAGCAGGCATTTAAATGTGTCATGTCGAAAGTTTGATAATCAGAAAAGCATAACGAGGCCGCAATAGTAGGGAGAACTGTATTGTGTGTATTTGGGGCTAGCATCCTACGTGGATTGACTGTCCTAATTATAAAACCCTATACTTAAAAAATATATATAGATATATATATAAGAAATTCATCAAGTTTATTCAGACCAACTGAACTTACATATGACATGTACATAAATATAATTGGCCAATCTAATGTGTGATTTTTGTTTTTACATTCTTCTATTAAATTGAATTTTCTTGTTTCTTCAGATTTCAGGCATGAGTAAATCCATAAAATATAAATTATCCCGGAGAAATATGGCAGAAATTTTACGAGGCATACTCTTAATGCAATTATTATCAAGCAATTTAACCTATACCGACAACAATCTAAAATCGTGACGCTAGTTATCTTATAAAGTCTACTGAAAAGTGATCAAATTCAGATCAATTCATTTCAAAATTTGCATATTGTGGGAAAATTGTAGAGAATCAAATGAGTGGATTTTTATTAAAGCACAAAGGCATGCGCGCATTGTTTTCAGAACCCTTTCATATAAGTCGGTTACGGTGATGGTTTTCCATTTATTTATTTGTTTCTATGCTTTGAACGGGCTGAATGTAATAGCATATACTTAGTTTCCAATATCACAATATGCGTTCTTCCTAGCTGACATTGTACATTGTCAGTAAATTACAGAGGCCACAGTCTCTTAGAACCAGGTGACATATCTCAAGAACGAGCTTAAAGGTTACGGAATAAAATAATTTTTATTTATTTATTCTTTCTAATCGAGTTCAATATTGACCGTGCTCGTGACCGGGAACAAGATCAGCTCCAAATCATAGTTGCGTTGCGGCTGATTAATTAAAAGCGCACACAATCAACCGGAACTGTTTGTCACAAACGTAAGGACTGACGGGCTGTTAGTTAAAAAAACAGTAATGAAAAAAGAAAAGAAAAAAAATATCGCGCGATCAGTTTACATGGAGGAAATGACTTTTACCTATGCACGTATGAACGTCTGTGCATATCGGTTTTTTTTTCTCTATCAGAACAGAAACCCGCGCATAATTCAATTGATCATGTTGTCAAGCTTTCCTATTTCGATAATTACTATTATAAGTTCACGATAAATTGTTAAAATCGGCCGCGATATGATTTATTACGTCGGTTGCATGTAATTTACTTTGCTGTTACTCCCTAATTACATGCGTGTTGCTTGATATATGCAGGAACATATTTCAATTTGAATAATTCGTCTTTAAAGTGTAACACTTGAGATTATTAACGCCGATACTTTTAAATATATTCAGATATTATGTATTAATAAATCACACATGGGATAGGCATCAATCAGATATTTATTAATATTTTTTTTCTTTTTTATTGAAATTTGTTGTATCACCCAAGGCGATTTAAAAGAGCAACTTTCAAGTTTAGACCTATTATTTATAGACTATACAATATATAAATTATATAAATACTGTATTTACCTAATGCATATATGTATATATTACAAGTGTATATATGTGTATAGGTACATACATATAAATGTGTACGTATGCAAAAATATGGCGAATACATACTTCCGAAAAGCAACCTCGACCAATCCAAGTTGAGAGTTAGTAGGTACATCCATACATACTGTACGTACCTGATAGCCAAGTTCATTTTAGCATACCAACGATCGATGTGAGATAGGATAAATTATAGAGGAGACTGATTCCAATGCAAACACAAACCTATAATCATCAAGACCGAAAATAGTGCAATAAAATGATAAAGAAAAATATTCCGGAAAATTGCTAGGAGAAAAATGTATTTAAACTGCCCAGGTAAGGTAATCAAATTAAGCCACTTTGGTTGGCAGGCGCTAATACTAAATAATAAGAAAATAAAAATGCTTGTTTACGCTCTGGTTACCTTTGGACTGTGACTATGTAGGCTGTTGTTGTATCGCCTACAAACTTTACATAAAAATTCCGATGAAAAATAGTCGTATAAATACAATTACAATTATTTACTTCCAAAATAGTACAATAAGACAAAGGTCTTTACATCAGTACGTTAAACAAAACAAATTATAATTCGCTAGTTCGAAAGGTGCTAGTCAGTACTACTATGGTAAAAAATAAATTAATATAAAAGAAAATTATAATGATTAGAGGTAGAATTAAATCAAAAACAGAAGTTATTCAAATTAATAAGAAACTGTCAAAAAACAATACAAAAAAAGCTAAGAAAAGAAAAACCTAAAAGAAAAGTGAGTGAATTCAAAAACTATAGCTATACAAAGAAAGAAGATATCCCAGACCCGTGAATGTGTGTGCTGAATCTTGAGCGGAAGTGTATTCCAAACACGAGTTACGTGGACAAAGAAAAAACCATCAAGTATTGAGTATTTAAAAGCAAGGTAAAACTAGATTCAAGTATCCTTCGCTACGCAAAAAATAGATAAAATCGAACAGGTATTTAATTACGCCACTGTACTGAATTTTATGAAGTGAGAGTAATGCTTTGCTCAATAAATAAGTGTCCGGAGAGCTTACTAAATTGAGTAATGTGGTCAAATCCACGCAAATAAAAAACAAATCTAGTGCAGTCATTGAAGGCTATTTCCAGTTTCCGCTTCCAAGCGGCATCTTATCTAGGGAGGAATATCAAAGATCCAATGTAAAATGAGGTAGTAACAGCATGTAGTCATTGAAAGAACTATAGCCATCTGAACGTTCTGTACACTTTACTAGTATTAGTAATCGCTATAACATTGTCTTACAACAAGTCATTCTAGAATTCAGGACTTAACCTAAATTTTTTATACGACAAAGATAGGAAATTGGGGCACCTTCATGTAGAATAAGCGTTAGTTGTGAAGGGTCAAGACAAGAGTGTACCTGTACAAGGGTATAGACAATGATTTAGTGGGGTTCAATAAATTGTTGACCTTTGAGACTAGTACCAATTTTTGGACATGTTCTTTGCTTTTTAGTACTTTGAATTATCCAAAAATGTCTAAATATAAGGTGGATTTTTTTTAACTAAAAGTGATAGTGAGCGTGACATAAACAGGGAACATGAATTTTAAACGGTTGAAATTAAGACATTTAAAAGAAAAAGGACTTGAAATCGTCCTGTGCATCCCTAAGAAGATAGCCAGAATTAAAAATAAACAGTCACATATTACGGTAAATATCAATATAATAGGTTGGATGTTAGAACAAACATAACCAATCCTTTTTCTGTTGCTTCGGAAACTGAAGTGTTACTTACATTGGATAAAACTAAAATACATGCAGTGCATTCACCTGAACAGATACTTTATCTTCGGAAATGTATTTATTTATTGCTATTACTATACTTATGTACAGAATGAAAAAAAAACATCTATGAGAGAATATTGGTATACTGATAAAGTTATAAAAACGGAAATTTTTTTCAAAAATAATGAGCAGAGTTTGATATGAATCATTACTAAAAATGTTTTGCATTTTAGTATAACGATGATATGAGTTCGTCCGATCCGGTAGACTGGTAGTCACTGAACTTAAAAAGGATCATACACTTATTACTGACAACTAAACGGGTGCACGAGCTCGCATTTATACAATCTACTAGACGAAAAGAAAAAAAACGCCTTTAGTGCGAAAAAATAGAAAATATATACCAAAAATGGAAGAAAAATTAAAGGAGGAAAATATGCAAATAGATCAACACACAATCTATTAGATTTAATGTGGCGTGATAAAAAAGACGTATGGAGGCTATCCACCTCACATTCGAATGAATTCGTTGAAACAAAAAACAAACAAAAAATTAATTATCAAACAGGCAAACCAATGGAAAACCCAAAGTGTGTACCACAGATTACAATGCCTTGGTGGGGGGTGTTTGATAAAATCGGTATGATTATGAGTTCACTTCACTGCGTTCGAAAAAGCACAAAACGATATTAAACATAATTTTTCCACTTCTTAAATTTCGCTATATACAGTCCCGTAAGTCGACGTCAAGCCGGAACCGGCTGATAGTCCAAATCATAATAGTTACAGAAAAATATAAAAAAAAATCCAAGTCATGTATTTTTTAAATTATAGACATTTCTTTTGTTTTCGAGAAAATGTACAGCCTATGATGGTTTTTTAGCTCCTGTTGCTACAAATCCTTACTTTTTTTCAATTTTATTTTTCTTATGTTATACCGAATAGTGCTTATGTAACCTGTTGCTTTAAATTCTAAACCAGCTGCTCCAGCTTGGAAGAAAATGTCAAATTTTGCCGAACCAAGAATAGAAAGTTAATACTTGACCCAACTTTAACTTGCTGAAAAAAAAATGTACTACGCCCGTTTGGCAAGTAACTTTAAAAGTTGACGCATTTAATAAGAATTCTAAAATGGTATAACACTTCCTATAATATTTCTTAGATTACGGAAAAAAAAATTCTGGAGCTCATGTTTTTGTAAAATTCTTTTAATACTTTTAGGCACTTTTGTGCTTTCCTGGATTGCGCGTACCAAAGTACTTGGGTCTTCTTCAACTACTTGAATTAGTACGTCCTCGTAAGATAAGGAACTCTTTCTTCACCATGTAGTTGGTTTGGAAGTCGGCCCTCTGTGGAGAGTAGACGATGCACATTTGTAAAAACTCAATAATTTGACGAGCGAGCGTCACTATCTTGCTCACTCACACTTCATGTAATGACTCTCCGTCTCACTCCAACTAAAATCTGAAAGTTACGGTCTTACGGCAAGCTTTGGGTACACTAGAATCATTTTTAGTAGGTGAAAAGAAATTTTTCGAAACTGGGTTTTTTGAAGAAAAATTTTTTTTTCCGTAAGCTAAGAAATACTGTAGGAAGTGTTATACCATTTTAGAATCTTTATTAAATGCGTCAACTTTTAAAGTTACTTGCCAAACGGGCGTAGTACATTTTTTTTTCATTACAGTCAGTTAATATTAAATTTCTATTCTGGGTTCGGCAAAATGTGACATTTTCTTCCAAGCTGGAACAGTAGGCTTAGAATTTAAAGCATCAGGTTACATAAGCATTATTCGCGATTACATAAGAAAAATAAAATTGAAAAAAAGTAAAGATTTGTAGGAACAGGAGCTAAAAAACCATCACAAGGTGTACATATTCTCGAAAACAAAAGAAATGTCTATAATTTGAAAAAAACATGACTTAGATTTTTTTTATATTTTTCTGGTAACTGTTATGATTTGGTCTATCACCCGATTCCGGCTTGACGTCGACTTACGGGACACCCTGTATAATGCATATGAGCCGTTTATTTAAGTCCATTTGGGTATAGTATTTCTACTTTCTTCAGAATTCTTTAGTAAGCATAATTTTCTGAAAAATTTACACTGTCTTTAACTTCAAAACACACAGAAGTTTACAGTCAGATCCTATAAAAATTTTTAATTATTTTTTTAAATAAATTTAAGCTAAAATATTTCAATATTTCGTCCTAAAAAAATGGACTTAAACCACTTTCAAAATAAACGGCTCATACATTCTTCACAAAAGTTATAGTAATAAAACTGAAATATTTGACAAATTTCATCTAATTCTCATAGAGGATATTTTACAAAAATATTCATCAGAAGTTAGAGGGCGATCACAAAAGTCCTGATATTGAATTAAATTTACGAGTGGGAAAATTCTGTCAAGGTAGTTCATTTCTCGTTACATTTTTCATGCCGTTACACGTCGCCAACACGTTACGGCTCTCACTTTGAGATCAAGGCATTTTTAGCACTTGGCGTTCAAGTTCCAAACATATTTTCGTTCCCGATAAAAATTGGGTGTATTTGCGAAGTGCACAAGCCATATAAAAACACTTCTCCTAGCGCACAAGCAGGAGTTTGTGAAGCGCACACCTATTGTTAAGGGATTACGCATTGTTTTGGAAACTCGCGGCTATGGTTAAGGTCAACAGACAGACATTTCCCTACATCGTGCATAAGTAAAGAAAATTATAAGCTGCATTCACGGCAAAGATGCTATGATTGCAGAAAGTGCAAGTGTAATTTACCACACAACACAAAATTATTAAATTTTCAAATTAAATGATATTAGTTCTGTTAAGGTTTTTGCAATCACAGTTCAAATTATTTCAATTACAATCAACATATTTTGCAATGAAATTTCAGTTAGCCCAGCTTGCACATTAACGTCGCAAAACTCAGCGCTCAAAGGGAGCGCTTTCTTCATTTACTTTTCTCTAACCTTGGTTAGGTACTATAAATAAAATTACAAAAATTCTGAATTACAAAAGAATGAAATTTTTTTAGATCACTCCTAAAATCTCCAAAACTACTCAAATATCTCAATGTTCAAATACAAAGGAAAAATATCCCAAACCAGTTGCTATTCAGAAAAACCCAACATAAATATCCTGTGTAAATCTATTCTGAAGTTATAACAAAAAATCGGCGATTGTAATCTTTTATCCCAATTGAATCGATTTGAGTTCTTTATGTTGGCATTCATTTTACTTTTATTCAGCACACGTAACACTTTAATTGACTCACAAAATAATTCCCTTAACCGAAACGTCAGTAATTTAATTAAATCATGATTTAATCATTAACCGTTGTGTGACTAAATTATACGTTAACGTTAACCTGATGATTCGTAAAAAAAAATTCAAATAAAATGATTTCAACCATTTTAAAGAGATGCGTCCATTAGAAAAATTGAAAGTCGACAAATTCAATAAACCATCAATGCCAATATTAAAGATGGTGAATAGTGAACGGAAGGTAATGGGACCCGGCAAACTCGGGGGCAATTTTTATTCTTCCTGCCTTTTCAGCTTTTTCCCAGGACGAGCTAGCAAGGTAAACTTTTACTGATTTTGCCCTTTTCAATTTCTATACATTGCGTTCACCTTTCACGATTCCAATTGACCTATTTCCCATGACGAAGCAGCAGCTACAGCACTTGCTAAATCAAATAAATTGAAATTCCCCCATATAACATTGTGTCTATTCAACAAATCGCCTTTCCCAGCTTGTCGGGAGCCCCCGGAGGAACGGAGCCATTCGTTTTGTAGCAATAACAATCCTAGCTTACTTCCTGACAGTCATCATGCATACAGCATATCCAACCCAACCCCAATTTACCAAACCAATCCTCCAGTCAGTTCTGTTAGCCTAGCTACAGTTAGAGAACAAAATGAACGGATTTTGCGATACACGCGAAACACGATATAGTTAGGTAGGTAGCTGGAAGGTAGCCCGGCCGTTAGACTGGGTGGTGAAATATTGGGGTCTGTGCTGGGATTGGGATCGGAATATATCCAGGATTGAATACAATGTTGCGGCGGTCGCAGTGTATATTGTGAATGGCATGGGCAGGAGGAGGTAGTAGCCTGCCAGGATGTGTATACTACTATATTTCCACGACGTTTGCTTGCTGATAGTTTTTTCTTTTTCCTCCATTTGCCTTAAATAATGCAGACTGTGAGCGTTTTGCAGTGTCGCGTCGCTAACTGTAATACCCCATTGCTTGTGATTGTTTTTGTTTTTTTTTTTGTGAATGTCGCTAAAAATTGATCATTTGCCAAACGTGAAGCAAAAATAGACACACATATGTGAACACATGTTTACAGTATGTCATCATATATGTAACTGTCGTGTACATAACGCGATATTCACGTGTATCTCAATTGGTTATAGATATGCATGTAGCTACACGAAATATATATAGATATGTACCCACTTTACCATAAGCTCTGAGCTAGCCCGAAGCCCAACCGAAACAGTGTTTGGTGTTAGGCTGCTAGCTAGCTGGAGGAATGGAAGATTCTATCTTTCCATCTCAGAGAGTTTATTTGATAGATGATGGAAATCATTGATGCGCTCCCTATATATTATGTATCTCTACATATATGTATTTATCTGCGGGCATATTGGACGTGATTGATTATTTTGGGTGGCTAATCATTAAAGTGGGAAATGGCGTAATTGAAATTATTTCCGATTGATGGAAACTGGAAACAGTATAGATGAGGGTAAAGCGCGGCAAGGGAACTGTAAGTTATTTTGTGTTTCTTGATCAAAATTGAAATATCCATTAAAATTAAAAAGTAATTACTTGCTATATATTTATGAGTATGTTGCATTATGTATCTATATCAAAGCTAGCGGGATTTATGAGGAATTTCCGGAATTATTTTCAGAATCATAAATTTACGCAAAAGTGTTAAGAGAGGAAAATAATTTATTTCATTTATGAAGGCATACTTTAGTTGCCTGCATCTGCATGACTTTAGAAAATATTTCGATCAGAATCGAAAGATCACTTAAACGGATTTGGGCTAAATAACAGATGGAAATTGTGCGATGACTTTATCGATCGAAAGTGTTTTAACTCGATGAGGTTCAGCCAAACTATTTTTGATATAATTGTAGTAACTTATTTTGAAGGATAATTTGAACTGACTGACTGTGCCTGCTGATTGTGCCTCATAATCATAAGGGAGACTATTCCACCCATGAGCAACTTAGACGAGGTAAGATCTTACCATCATTAGCTTCTTCTGAGAAAGCGAGACAATCACCAGATTTCTGTTTCTACGGGATGTTGTAATACAATTTAAGGAACTGCATAACAACAGCCGGCACAGTGAAACATGATCCTCCGACGTCTTTGACATTGTGTAGGGATGCTTTGTTACAAGTTGTAGTTGTTTTACTTCGGTCCATGTCAAATAAGAAAAATAAACGAAGATTTTACCGCTTCCATTGGTATATTACCCCAGTTATAATGGAGCCTTTGAGGCAGGCTCCTCCAGTATTACCTCCATATCTTGAGTATTTCATAATTTTAATTACAAATGATGATATAAGGTGTCACCACCAGCGCCCATATTAGTGTTTGTATTTTAAATTCGGAAGTCTCAAGATAGGGTAATTTCTAAATTCTAAATTCCTATTAGACAACTTAAGTTTTAAACTATGGTCCCGTTAGGGGTCAGCAGTTCTTAAATATGGCGCTGATCTGAAGACTCCAAGAAATAACTCCCCAATAAAATAAAACTAAAAACAAATATTAACCTCTTCGGGAAATAAATTTCAAATTGTGAATGAAATCCCCAAAGCAGCTAAATATCAGCAATGAAATAATTTTTTGAACCGATTTGCATTTGGGATTAATATCATTAAAGTTGCAAATTATTACAAATTATTAAATTATTTTTTACTGTTATTAACGCCTTTTCTAAAAAGTTTTATTAATGAATTTGCTTGTTGCTTGTGTTGCGGACACAAAAAAAAATCAATTTTTACTTAATTATTCCTTGAACCTCAAGTACACATGCTTCCAATTTATCATCATTATGGAAAGTTTTATTTCTCAAAAAAAATTGTGGGAAACGCTTATCTAAAGAAATGTTTTGTTCAAGAACAAAAGCAATGAAAGTATGCAGATGTAATCAAATATGAATATTTTAATAAAGGTTATAAATCTCGGGATAATTGATTACCAGATAATGCATGTATTAAAGCGGAAAATTTAGTTAAACATTAGATTCTGAGTAAAATTAAGAAGAATTATTTGATAAGTAATAAATTTAATTAAAGTTGATTGTGGGAAAATCTACTACTATTTTATCAGAGATGAATGTTTCAAGTGGAATGTCTTCTGTATTTCAAAACATTTTTAACTGCTAATGATAATTCATAAATCTGAAATACATGGAAAAATATGTAAAATATTTAAAAAAAAATCTAATATTCATGTATTTGTGTTTTTGGTCTGATTCCATTTTTAAGTAAAATTTCTTTAATGCATTCTCAGATGATTAAAAATACGTGTATTGGACAGTAGAAGTAGGTATAGTATAGACAACTTGCAGCAAAAAAGTGTATAATTTTTTTTTCGAAATTCGGCATCGTTTCTGAGTTATTTCCGATTTTACGTTTTAAACTAAGTTTAGTGCCCTTGAAAATGTATATGACTATACCTTCTAAGCCGTTTATCCGAAGAAAGGGGGTTTGAATTCATATTAAATAGAACAGTCTGACATTTCCATTTACCTACGCGTTACACAAAGTACTAACTATACCGCAATAATTTCCAAGAAAACTTTAGATTTATGGAATTTAAATTTTTTTAATGGAAATTTTCTAATATGTACTTTGAAGAACATTTGTCTTGAGTATCAGCAAGTAACACTCCAGGAAAAATTAATAATAATTTGCCAGTACCTATATGCCTTTTCTAAATTATCCGTTACTCATTTCACTCCGATATGTACCTTATTAAATACTAGCTAAAGCTGTCCGTTCTTAGAACGGGATTCTCTCTTAAGTTTGTAAATGTTTTTTTTTATTGTTGTTTTTATTTTAGTTTTTATTAGTTAATATTAATATTTTTAATTTTCTTGTATTTTTTGATTTAATTTTAAATTTTTAATTTTTTATTTATAAATTATATTTTTCATAAATTCGAAGAAGTAAATATGTATTATTTATGCTTAAAAAAGGTTACTGTTTTATGGTGCAAAGTCTGTCGTATTTATATAAACATTGATTTAATCTCAATTTGTGGAATAAAGTTGGTACTCAGGTAATAAATTGCTGAGAAGTTATTGCAATTCAACCTCAAAAAGTACTCATCTGTACGATAACTAACTCATATTATCTGAAATATTGCTTACCTATTAGGTAAAACTCATAATTTACTACCACTTTCTGGAGTTTTTTTATTTATTAAAATATATGCTCAAAATTTTCTCCATGTACTGCTATGCATATTTTGGATCTCCAAAGAAGGGATCTTTTAATAAGTCTGCCTCTTAAGTGGATAAACGGTTTAGAAGATACAGCCAAATACTAAACCTAACTTAAAATGTAAAGTATTGTAAAAATTTCTTTCTACCATTACCATTTATAAATTCGTAAAAAAATCAGAGAATTATTACAGCACATTCAACTGTATGGTCTTACATTCAGATCAGTTTTCGACAATTTAGCTAAACATTTACGCAAGAGGTTTTCGAAATACTCATCATATCCCAATTCATGAAATTTCTAGCGACTAATCACCTTATTAGTGATCAACAATACTAATACAATAGTTACTAACATTCCTTACCGATCGTTGTAATCAATACCTCCATAATTTCGGTGAATCTGAAATCATCGTATTAGATATCTCGAAGGTCTTTGACAGAGTCTGAGATCCTGTTCTTTTAGCTAAACTTCAGGCATTAGGTCTAGAGCTAGACTCTCTTTTCTTAAAATGTATTGAAAGTTTTCTCTCCCGCCATTTAATTTAAGTTATATTGGACGGAATTACTTCGGACCGTTTTATATTCGATGCCGGTGTACCGCAAGGTTCTGTTCTCTCTCTTACTCTCTTCATCACTTTTATTAATGATTTGCTAGCTTCCAATCCTATTCATAGCTTTGTAGACGACAGCACCCGTAATACGCAATGCTGTCTATTATCACTCACACGTACTCCAACGCCCGCTCAACATATTTCGGCATAAGTCAAGAATCGGCCACTGTAACCGATTTTCTTCAAACTTTGCGAATTAGTTACAATTCGCTCGCAAATCACAAATATCACATTAATTTTTCCCGCAAACTTATACTTTCCGAGATATTTCACTTTAAAATCACGAACTTTGCACTGCACAACTCAATGCAATTTGATAATAAATATTCTTCTTCTTCTTTTAAGTAGCAAGGAAATACTCTTATTGTTGGGTATATACATACCTCCCAACATTCGGGTATCCAGCATTGCGTTTTTTTAATCATTACGAGTATTCAATTGATGTGCAGTAAGCAGCATTTAGTTAGAATGGAATAGAAAAACATTCATTAAAGAAACGCACACACACACACACACACACACAGGCAGGCTGGCAGGGGCACACACACACACGCGCGCTCCGCTTCGCTCCATTCTAACTAAATGCTGCTTACTGCACATCAATTGAATACTCGTAATGATTGAAAAAAAACGCAATGATATTGTTGGGAGGTATGTATATGCCCAACAATAAGAGCTTTTCCTCGCTACTTAAAAGAAGAAGAAGAATATTTATTATCAAATTGCATTGAGTTGTGCAGTGCAAAGTTCGTGATTTTAAAGTGAAATATCTCGGAAAGTATAAGTTTGCGAGAAAAATTAATGTGATATTTGTGATTTGCGAGCGAATTGTAACTAATTCGCAAAGTTTGAAGAAAATCGGTTACAGTGGCCGATTCTTGACTTGTTCCCATATTTCTATCGATAAAGAAGATATCTCGAGCTCGCCATCAGGCCTCGATTAGAATATAATTCCTATATTTGGGCAGGAGCTGGACGCACTGCATTGCTCGTGTTAGACGAAGTCCAAAAGAAGGCCTTCTAGACAATTAAGGATGACATTAATACCAACTATTTGTTTCCTAGAGCACCGGCATAATGCTATTTCTATAACTATTGCTCTGGCGAAATCTCTAGCCTGATTCCTATGCGCACCACACGAGCTGTAACTCTAGCTCACCCTCACACCCTTCGGCAGTACTATGAAATTCCTCGAAGTCTTCATAAGCAGAACAGTAAGAATGTGAAACAGTTTGCTACCCTCTGTTCCTCCCCCCCCGATATGAGTCGCAAACAAACATTCAAGCATAATGCGCACTGTCACCTCCTTGGCTTAATCCAATAATCCTCAATTTCTTATAATTTACTCCTTTCCGGCCAAGGCTGTGCTGCATCATCATATCCCCTGAGCTTTGGCAACATCATAAAACAAAAAAGGAAAAAAAACATAACTTTCTAGAAAGACACTATTCCGTCAATTATACCTGGAAAAATATTGACTATTTGTTTACCAATTTGTTAAACTTGGCATAATTTAGAATGTTTTTTTCTAGGGTACCGAACGCATTTTCTACAATCCTTCGCGTGCTACTATGCTTACAGTTAAAAACAATTTTATTTATTTTTTATCTTCACACTTTGTTTTTATGGCCTTAAATGTATTAAATTCTTCACTTTACTATTGCAGTTATTATCTACGTACATGAGGTAATAATTAGCATCCACTAAAACAAGTAAATGTACTGCTATAGAATACTTTATACTCATAATAGGACTAATCTTATCTACTGGCTCTAAATGTAATATGTCCTCAATCTGTAATATTAACTAACAATTTCCTACCTGTTACAAAAAATAAACGTTTTCATTATTAGACTATAGTACACTCAGCCAAAAGGAGAAAGAAACTCGATTGCCTTTCAAAATATCTTTCCATTCATATTTCGTTTGTGGAATCTACATAGTTGTTAAATATTTAGTAAAGCATTTAAAAATGGCCATAATCGCAATTGTTACATGTACATATTTATTTACTATCCGACTGCTCTAATGCACTATGTAAGTTTTCTAGTCTAAATACTATTTTAGCTCTGTAAATGAAATTTCCAGAAATTGACAACAATTACACTTGGGCCTGATAGACAGTGAAAAGTTAACTGAAAATAAAAAATTAACCGTTTGAATTAATGTTTCCATATCTCGTGTAGCGTACTGCAATAGTTTTCATAAATTTATATGTAGAAAACTTTCAAAAGTTGAAAGCGAAAGCAGTTCAAACAAAAAGTATCAAGGGCCTCAGAGGACCCACGTGTCAGTTACCACTGATAGGAGAAACGCAAGAAGATGCTGGGTTCTTTTTCTCGTTCAGGATGAATTTGTTTCAATCCATGTCGTTCTTTTTCTCAGGCCGAACGATTTAGTTTCAACGTTTCGTCACTTTTTACGGACTCCGAATGGTTTATGATGGATTCAAGCAGAACGATTGTCACTTGTATTGTTTACATTTTGGCCGAGGTAATAGTTTTGAGGTTAAGTTTTATTTGTTGGAAAATGAATTTGTTTTTGATAAAAAAATAATTTATACAAATTTATGCTTTGCTTTTGTCAAATGGAAAAAATTTCAAACGCTTGAAGTGGTTCTGTTTCGTTCTTTTTCTATATCATAAGAACTAAATTAAGACATCGATCTATCGATTCACACAAATTCATTCAGAACAAGAAAAAGAACGCAGTAAAAGACTGTGCTTTCTGCACCAAAAGAAAAACAACTCGCTACTTCTGTCAAAAGTGCAACAAGTGTCTATAAATCTGTTTACAGCATGCTCATTATATTTGTCCATAGTATTCCGGAAATATTCAAGAAAATTACGATTATGATGACGTGAAGTTGTTAAGAGATATTTATCTTTTATGAGTTATATTGTGTGGTTATTATTATTACGCATAAACTTTGCGCTCAATAAATCATCAAAAACATATTGCATAAAGTTTGAGCTCAATAAATCATCAAAAACATATTGCATAAAGTTTGAGCTCAATAAATCATCAAAAACATATTCATGGACATTTTCAGATTCAGGTAATGATTCCTCGATTAAATCTTGCTGTTGGATCAGACTTTATCTCCCTAACCTTTATCATATCAAGACACTGATAAACCTTATCCAAATAAACTTCTTTGTGTAAAATGGTAGTAGTATTACCCTTATCAGCATTACAGAAAATTAATTCATTATCTTCAAGTTTTTTCTTAACATTCGGTTCTATATGCATTTTCCTGCACTCTATTTCTAGCTAAATTCTTTTTTCCACTATTAATTGCATTCAAATATTCAAGCTTTGTGGCTACATCACTTACATCGAGAGCACAATCCGCAGCAAGATTTAAAATTTCTTTGTCTCTATTAAGATAGGTCTGTGATTTTAGATTGTAAACGCATATGAAGTAAAATTGTAAGATTTTAATAATCATTCGAGTTATGGAAACCATCTCAACCAAATCTGAATAGTGTCGCATCAATTCCAATTCAAAGCTCAATATAAATATAATTAAAAGTAAACCTAGCTTAATAATATACCAATAATTAATTTATTATTGGAATGCAGAAATATTTCTATCACTAATTTGAACAAAATGTTGCTGTCCCATTTACGAGAAGAAGGAAGTTACTTTTAACTGCTCTGGTCCACAATAGCAAATTTATTCTGATTTGGGGAGTATCGAAATCGCTGAGATTCTAGCTTGAAATAAGCCTAAACGCCCTTTCTTAGACCGAATTTTTTCTGTGGGGAATCATAAAGTCACCCTAAAATGGTCCTTATACTCTGGAAAAAAAGAACAATTGGAACACAGCGTCAAATATAGCGACACATGCGACATAGCGATTAACTGTTACTTTCTTTTTATTGTAGCTTTACAGCATCCTTCAAAATAGTTATTAAAATTACGATAACTCAGACTAAAAAGTAGACTCATGACGGTAATATTACGAAGAGCATAAAGCCTACTTACCTTAAATCCAATTAAGGGCTATTCGGCGTAGTGAACTATTTAGCAAAGAACATATAACAGTTAAATTATATGTTCTTTGCTATTAACATGCTTTCTTAAAACCGTTATGCATAGAGAATTTCAGAATACATTTCAATATTCACTCATTACAAGATTACAAATCCAGTTATATACTCAAAATAAAATAAAAATAAACAAAACGAAACATAATAAAATTTACTGAAACGTGCCTCCTCAATGGGATGTTGAAATTTGGATTTGAAAGTAATAATGTGTAATAATTAGGAAATCCAGATATTTTTATTGCAGCCGGTTATTGCAGACCTGCACTCTTTGACAGGTATCTTTACTTCACATTTTCACAAATTTATTAATTAAAACTTCGATTGGAGGACGAATAGGACGATAATGTTGACTGGAAGAAATCACGCTGTGTACGATACGTTTCCCTAAAATTGGTGAGGGGATGAGTCCTAAATAGAGCTGGTGGGCCCATATTCTAAATGGGTACCAAATTAAATACGCATTACTCTCCACAACTAAAAAAGCAATGCTTCCTGGTGATGTACAGAAATGGCGCTGAATTCAAAATTCAATCTCCCATTGAAACACCTTTTACGAACCAAACCGAAGCGCCCATATATGTAAATTACCCCATGTCCAGAATGACTTTTTCTACAATCTTAACGTGTAAAATGTCTGCTCTTATTATTGATAATAGTAAAATATCTACTCTTATTCTTGATAAAACAACTCTGGTAAAGCAGTTCCGCATTCAATTTAATTACAGTTTTTCATGCAGAGTTTTGACATTTGGTGAAGGAACTGAAATTTTCGCAATTGCAAAACGTATTTTGTTATTCACCGATAATTTATCACATGCAACGTCTTAGCAAAAAATTGCGAAAGTTTAAAAAGAAAAAGTAAGCAGCAGTTTTGTCAGCAAAAAAAGCCAGTATATAGCTGCTGCTAAAAACGAAGCCAACTTCAGTTGTATGAAATACCAAGATTTTCTTAAAATCTAGTACGATTCCGAAATATTACTTATGTATTTCGTAATTTTAAATAGTATTTATGAGAAAGTGTTAAACATTTCAAGGAATTCATTTTAAACTAAATTATTCTATTTAAAATTAAAGATTATACCAGAAAAAAAGGTGCATTTCTAATAAAAAAAAAAAAATGTAACTTACATGTTTTTCAGGAAAGTACAAAAAGATTGATTTTTCCGCAGAAACTCCTCGAAAATATAATTCTGTGATATGTTCTTGAGTTTGAAAGCATAGACAAATCGAGAAATGTGACTAAAAAATCAATGCCTACAATGTTAGAAAATCTCGGAACAGAAAGCAATCGATCTCGTTTAAAACTAAATTCAAGTATACAGAAAATATGCCTAAGCATCTTACTATTCAGCTGCATAAATCAACCAGAGTGTAGGAAGTGAAGAGCTTTTCTTACCTATATACAGGTGGCATAATTACCAGGAGTACATTTTTTAAACTATTTTCCAGATATGAGAATACAGTAAGATCTCAGTTAAACCCAAGTTGCGACTACTTGTTGTGAGCAGTAGAAGGCCACCCAATTTATAATACCAATATATATTGCATAAGCAGTCAGGTAAAGACAAAAGACAGGATAGACATAGAAATTAAAAGGAATAAATGGAATTGGATTGGCCATACAATTCAATGTAATAACTGCAACAACGAAAGGTTTGGCAGTTGCAGTTGCAACCACTTGAAGGACATAGTAGCGTAAGTCAATAATTTTCAAGCTCAAATTCTTACTTCTTAACGATCACCCGGTAAGCACCATCCTGAAGTAAGTCGAAATTTACAGTTACAGCTACTGATGGCAGAGTTACATTGTCACTTTCAACAAAAGATGTCCATACTTTTTATGGGCTGAGGTGCGAAACAATAATTTACTCTAAACTATGCAAACTTGAGTTACGCCACTCTGATTCTTACCATCTTTGAAACGTCATTGTATCATTGCCGTATGAAACAGGGTATGTAATTCCGTATGGTCACCGAACTTCTCTGTACAAGTTTAATTGTTGAAGTGGTTTTTCGCATATATTTCTAGAACGGTTCGTCTGATAGTAAAAATGATTATGATCCATTTCTTAGGATTTCATATTCTAAAGAACTTTTCAGTACAATAAAAACGTATAGGACTGATCGCTTTTACAGTATATACATAAAAAACCTAAATTTTTATATCGCAACACCAAAAAGGGTTGCCCGATTTAGCCCCGTCTTTGAAATTATATTTAGTTTTCGAGTTATCGTGAGGGCGGACAGATGTACGGAAAGACGGACAGGCGGACGGACATACGGACGGACAAACAGATGGACAGACGGACATACAAAAATCAAAATAGCTTTCATATTATGCGTGGGTGTCCAACACATTTTTACCATCATTATTTTCTATGCGTTACAAACGGAAAGACAAACTTAGTATACCCTACAGGCTTCATCTTGGTTATAACAACACTTTTCTTAAGGTTTCTATCGCATTGCCGAAATATGTAACACTCCCAACAACATCTGCGTCCTCTGAGTGAAGATTTTCTAAACTAGAAGTTACTTGAGGTCAACAATGACTGAAGAAAGACATTTTAACCAGGCAATCCTCTTTATTGAGTTCAAAATGAGATAGCAATTACAGTGAATTACAAAGACTCAATTATCACCTTTCCCTAAAAAAAAGCATTCCTTCTTAGTGAGTCAGTAACCGAAGACCATTTTATTAAAAATGTTAGTCTAATGTGATCCAACTAATTCAGTAGTGCTCCAACATACACATTCTTATCTAACGAAAACAACGCAGTACCTTTCCTTTGTTTCAAAGAGTAAATTGCACTAACTTTTAAGAGTACTAAAGTGTTTGAAAAATAGAGAAAGTCACTTTAAATTCCAGCAGCATAAATCTTTAGTAAGGAAAAACACAGGCCATCCACATCTTGTTATAATTTGCTTTTAAGTTCATTCGAGTAAATATTTAGTTCATCATCAAAGAGCCTTATCGATAGAGCACTGAGATTATAGATAGAAAACATATCGAAGGATGTATGTACATACATATGTAGATATTTTTAAATCAGAGGCAAACTGTGGAAGTCTTAGGGACGTCCATTGCATTAAATAAACAAATTCATTATGCGTTTCGGGTGTGAGTGACCGTCCCTTGAGACAGAAAACTTAGGCAAGGCTCATTTTCTACTGTGTCGTTGCTATTTACGAAAGCGCAGGAAGTTTTTGCGAAAAAAACTTCCTGCGCTTTCGTAAATAGCATCCACTACACAGTTACTTGTTAATACAAGTGAAAAAAGCTAGAACTGGTCTAAGACGAATGCTTATAATACCCCAGATGAATACCCGTATGTAGTTTGGTATGGTCAAGTTTGATTGTTAAAATGGTTTTTTGCATATATTTCTACAACGGTTCGTCAGACAGTAAAAATTATTATAACCAATTTCATAGAATTTCATATTCGGAAGAACTTTTCCGTACAACAAAAACGTCTAGGACTGATCATTTTCAGAATATACGTCAAAATCCTAAATTTTTATATGGAAGAAGGAGTTGACCGTTTTAGCACATTTTTGAAATTACTATATTTACTATTTATATGAAAACACTGTGTACAAAATTTCAGCTCTCTAAGTTGAGGCGTTCTCAGGCAGTGTCCAAGTATGTAGTGAAAAACGATTTTTTGTATGTCAACCCTATGAAGGACGTACCCGATTTATCCCATTTTCGAAATTAAATTTACTCGTTTTTAAAGCCCATGTGAAAAATTTCAACTCTGTAAGTACACGGGTTCTCGAGTTATCGTTAGGATGAACGGACAGACGGAAAGATGAATGGGTATGAGGAACGGACAGACGGATGGACGAACGGGCATGCAAAAATCAAAATAATTTTTAATATTATGTGTGGGGTTGTCCAATCCATTTTGCTCTACCATCATTATTTCTAGGTATTACAAACTGATTGACAAACTTAGTATACCCTACGATTTCCTAATAAATGAAATTAGTATTCAAATTTTTACAATTATTTAATTTTGAACTGAATATAAATTCGAATCTTATTATTGATTTTTTTCTGTTCTATGTAAAAAAAACATTCAATAATAATTCTTTCTCATGTCGAATTTTTAAATAACCAACAAAAACGACTAGTTGTTATTTCTTAATACGACGACGCCGATATCAAAAAAATGTGATTTGGGATGTGAGCGTTCCTTTACGTTTCGTATTTGTATATTTGTAAATAACGGAAAGATCTTTTTACTGCTTCTATCCCTAGTCTTAAAGGCCTTCGTGTGTTTTGTATTTTTGTGCCATAAAAGAATTTTTACGCACCATTTCGGATGTTTATTGAAAATTTAAGACCCTACCCATTTCTAAATGGACGTTGCGTACTTAATTAAGTAGCCAATAACAAAAAAATTGGAAAAGGCAAAGAGAAAGAAACTGTTATGGGTTGAAGGTACAGGGGTGTATTCTTACTAGTCAGTTATGTTTAAACAACTTTGAATAACTGATGGATTGTAATCCAATCTTATGCACTAATGACGGTATAAGAATCAATTGCTAGAGCTTATTGCAATACCGATCTACTTATATAATAAAAACACAATAAGCCTGTGATAAATAATTATAATAATAGTAATAATGCATTTATTTAGCTATACAGCTATTACTTTACAATTCAGAATATAAATTCGCTTTCTTAATTTATGTTTTCTTTAACAAACTCCATCACCATTTTTTTAAATAAATTTAAGTACTCTATTGCCCACTTCGTCAAATGCTCGTTGGAACCCCCAAAGAGCTTTGATTTCGCCCAGTAATAAATATCACCAGCGAACTATTGGAAAAGAAAAATGTGATTTTTAAGTTTCCGTTTCGTGTGCACGTCCACCTGTCTGTCATAGACGTTTTTCTCGAAAACGACGTGACGCAGGAAATTTGGCAGAATGTTAGGTTATCATGACCCGCACATATATTGACAGCCAAAAATTATTCAATATTTTTTTTTATTTTTAATGGACGTTGGTGGGATCCCCTCAAAATAATTTTTTTTTGTATGTTGTGCGGTATCGTTTGAAAGGGCTACTTTCAAGGATACCAAAAAAAAAATGTTGATATTATCAGGGATAAGCACTGAGTCATAGATAACAGAAAAACTTCAAATTTTCGCCAGTTTCATAGTTGCTAAAAAAAAAAATTTTTTTGTGTTATAACACATTTCTTAGGCCAATTTATATAAGATCACTCTTGTGTCCGTCTCTTTGAATATTATTCAGTTATCATAAGCAAATCTGGATTAGATATAAATATACTTAAGTTTGGTTGATCAACTGTACGTTGATAAAGTTCTGGTACGGAACCCTGATTCGGGGGAGCCCGACTCGCTTTTAACTCTTAACCGAACTATTTTGTCATAAACTCTCTTTAGGATCTCATAGGTTCACGTCAATATGGCGCATCAACCTTGACCTGGTAGACTATAACATACATACATACCTCCCCATTCTCAGTGATGTCCCGAACCAAGGACTATCATTCTAAAATTCTGCCTAGACACTCATCCTCAAACTGAGTATTTATGAGGCTAGATTTTAAGCACAGAATTAAATAAAAGGATTCCCTTCCTTTAAGGTTTTTAAATTCGATACAAGATACTGGTGTCGATGAGGTACAATAGAAATAATTGCTTATAAAACTGGAACTATTTGGCACCCAATGAGTTTCAAGAATGAGCAAAACACTCGCATAGAGGTTACCAAAAAAAATGAATAAACTTATGTAAGATCATGAACCGTCATAAAATATGGTTCAGCGAAATTGGTGATTTAATAAGAAGTTAAATTTTATGTATTGTGTGCAATGAGCGCCCCTGCTTTTATTTTTAATCCTATAAAACCAAGAGTTAAGTAAAATAGATTATTTTATCCTTTTTAAATAAAAGCATTTTTTATTTTATTTTTTCTTTAGGGATACATAATTATTTACTTATTTCTAAATTTTGAAAAATATTCTTGATTCTCCATCCTGAAAACCCAACGATATCGATTTGAACTAATTCGGCCCATAAATAATAAAATACGCCCGCCATTTTGAATTTTTATTATAAAGGACGTTCGATACTTTCGATACCATCACTTATCAAACTAATGATGACAATTCTCTTTGACCAATTCTTATAATACCCCAGATGAATACCTGTATGTGATTTAGTATGGTCACCTATCTGTGCAAGTTTCATTTTTGAAGTGGTTTTTCGGATATATAATATTCCTACAACAGCTCGTCGGACAGTAAAAATGATTATAACCAATTTTATGGGATTTTATATTCTGAAGAATTTTTCAGTACAATAAAAACGTCTAGGACTGATCATTTTCACAGTATGCATAAATCCTAAATTTTTATATGGCAGCACCAAGAAGGGATTGCCTGAATTAATTTTAATTTTTTTAAATATTTCATTTTTCACTGGAATCTTGAATGTAGGGTAAGTGAACACAATATGCGCATGTTGGCAATATGCCCACTTGCCGTACTTTGATTATTTCATGAAAGACCATTATGATACTGTAATATCTGAACTGGAAATCAGGTCAATAGATGACGCGAAGCGAGTAGTGTCAGCGAAAACCATTTTTTTATAGACGCAGTTCTAATATTTACAGGTAAGTAAAAGAAGTACTATTGAACTGCAATATATTGTGTTCCATACATCGGTATTAAAGCGTGGATTGTGTCAACAAGTGATTGATAAATTGATTGATAAAACATTAAATAAAAACATAATCTAACTTATAATATAGTATGGCCATATTATCAACACCATGTTGGCAATATGGGCATTTACACAATTTTTTGAAAATTAGGTAAAAAATATTTCAAAACAATTTTCCGCGAGAATTTTTTTTTGGTTCTAAATATGTTATACTTTATCATGATATATAATTGCCGTTTCTTATTTAATATTATCTTGTTCAAAAAAGAAAAGGGTGGACATATTGTATTCACCTACCTTTTATAACAGAATGATAGGAATCACCTTAAAAATAAAAAATAAAATTCGACACAAGTATGAGATAATGGCACAGGAAATTTTTTCTATGCACCTTACCTGTAATCAGACATTGGAGTGTTAATACCTATTTTTATGTAGGTGAAATATTATTTCTCATCATAGTATATTTTTCCGTAAAATCTTCCAGAACATTGTACAGATAACAAGATAACAGTAAATTTTTGGAAAGGCTGAAAGTATTCAAAATACTCCCATTTCCTCATACACTTCAGCAAATCGCAGTACACATTTCCTTTTCCTTGTTTTTCTTATTATACCCTAGATGAAATCAATAGGGGTATACTAAGTTTGTCATTCCGTTTGTAACACCTCGAAATAATGATGGTAGAGTAAAATGTATTGGACACCCACGCATAATATTAAAAGTTATTTTGATTTTTGCATGTCCGTCCGTCCGTCCGTGCACACGAGAACTCGAGAACGCGTTCACCTAGAAAGCTGAAATTTTGTACACGGACATTAAAAAAAAAAGTAAAATTAAGTTCGAAAATGAGACAAATCGCGCAACTCCTTCGTGGGGTTGCCATACAAAAATTTCATTTTCCACGATATATTTGGACACTAGTCGACATAGAAAGCTGAAATTTGATACACTGTGTTTTCATACTAATAGCAAATAAAATTACAAAAATGGGCTAAATCGGGCAACCCCTTCTTGATGTTGCCATATAATAATTTTGGTTTTTTACATATACTTTGAAAACGATCACTCCTAGAGATTTTTACTGTACTAAAAACTTCTTCAGAATAAGAAATCCTATAAAATTGGTTATAATCATTTTTTCTGTCCGACGAGCCGTTCTAGAAATATATGCGAGAAACCAATGCAAAAAATCAAAATTGCTCAAATGGGTGACCATACGAAATTTCATACGTGCATTCATCTAGGGTATAATAAGAATTGGTCTTAGACCAATTCTAGCTTTTTCACTTGTCTCAATATTAAATTGGGTTCTTAAACTTTCAACTGTTTCCTCCTACATCCGTACTTAATTTTTGAGAGATATCTTTAATCGCAGAAGTAAGTTTCGTAAAATTTTTTAAATTATCTTGTAAAACATCCGAAAGTAGAAGAATACCGTTCAAAATAGATATAAATTGTTGAACTATTTCCTTTGTGCACTCACACTTTGACATTTTTAATTCTCGACCTTGTTTCCGGAAAATTAGAACCTAGCTAGATTGGTTGCAACAAATAACTTTACCTGTCGCAACGGAAATTGCAGCTATAGAAAAGAAAAGAGACTATTACTTTCTCTGGGTACACTAGTCTAGGACGCTGTACTGATGCGCACATTTAGTGTAAGCACTTATTCTAGACACATATATCTATCTTTTATATCGGGAAATATTTTAATTTGTTTTGCTCTGGTCAGTAGGAAAGGTTCCATTTGAGCTGCTTGTGATTGGTTCAGTGGGAAATCAGCCTAACAAGTTGCGTTTACGTTAAAAAAAAAATTAATTTTTGAAGACCCGAAAGAGCTGAATTGGGGTTATTTTCCCAGGACAATTCAAAGACCCAGTCCGGCCCTTCACCGCCTGCATTATTCCGGAATTGATATACGACCTGTGCCCTCTCAACTATCCAAAATTTTTGCAATTTTTTCCTGTATTCTTAAAATCCTATGTTCATCGTCGTATATAGTATATAAGCTATACCATTCTTAAAAATATAAATTTTATATTACATTTAAGCAAGGAATCTCTTCTTTCCTACTAAATGTAATAAAAAATATCTTTTACTTAATAAGTTTATCATAAATTTCTACTTCAATAAAACTCTAATCATTTTCCAAGTAAAGCATTAAATAAGTCAAGTACTGATTGTATTCCGTAGACAAACTTTGTATTGCATTTCGACTGAACTGCAGCTGATTGGCTAAAAAATATAAATTTTAGTTTCCAATTTAAATGGTAAAATCCTTATAATTAATTTTTTAAGTACAGCATGGAAACAACATTTAATTTACATTACGAAGAAGATGAAGTGTGCACTGAATAGAGCTAAGTAATTCATGCTACTTATCGTATCGTAGTATTTGTTTTATAAAGTCAGCTCATATTATATAATTGATTATTGTTTTAAAAAGTTTTCGATAAGATAAATTACGACGATCATGGGTGTGTAAGTAAGAATAAAACAGAGTTACAGGAATATAATTTCGTTACGCTTTAGGTGTACATATGTACATATAAATTGTCGATGATACTACATACCGCGATAAGAGCATTATCGTAACCATGTAACTGCATAAAGTAGCAAATTAACACTTTTTGTCAATTTCATATCTATGATATATTCAGGTACGTTACAATTCTTAGAAGGATATATACTATAATTTTTTTATACGAGTAACATAATAGGTTTTGCACTTGGGACCTTCCAATGCTTAATTCAAGCATATAATTTATCAAAATACTCTCCCAATTATTATTACAAGTACGAGTAGATGTAACGTTCAGTCGAGTAGGCAAAATTCTTTAATAAATATTTATCACTTTATTTCTGATGAAAAATGTGAACCTCCTGATTAATATGAAATTCAATATTCATTTTAAAAACATATGTGGTGCAATATCCATTCATATGTCAACGCATGCTAAATATTATTATTTTTTTTTTGCTCCATATGCATGCAATTAAATTTTCAGAACAAAAAACAAACGTTTTCTTAAAATTCTTTTTAGCGCGTGTATATTTTTTTTTTTTCAGTTGAACAGACAATTTCTTAGCAAAATTATTAAAACTACATGCGTACATATATGTATATGCTGTCAAAGAGAAGAAACACTAGAGAAAAATGTGTAAATAAAAGTTTTCGCGTCATCTTGTTCACGTTGGCATGCTCAAAGTTAATCTAGTAGTAAACAACTTCTCTACGTTCAGTTGAACTCAATATTTATACTTACTTCAAAGTAATTTTGTCTACGTTTTTGTTTTTTTCTTTTCTAATTTTGAAACTATATATGTAGGTGAATATGATAATTACCCTTTGAGTAAGCTACTTATTCTGAATCCATAAATTCGTGCAATAATCCAAAAAAAAAAAAAGATCTCAATTCGTAATTGGAGCGCACTCAATAAATGCATCATTTCACGGGGGAATGAAAAACTCACTTGTTTTGATATGAAGGACGACACAAATATGCTTTTGCTACTATCTAGCCGTTCTGGCATATTTAATTTTTTATTTTTTTTATGAATAAAAGCTTTTCTTTTCTTTTTCTTTTTTACTACACAACATACCAAATTAATAAAACATTTAAAGAACATTCACAATCCACTTTAATATATATACGAATAAAGAATAAAGAAAATTCACTTTTTCGTAAAAGAGCACTTACAGATCTCAGAGAAGAAGTTGTAAATAATTTTATTTTGTTTCGATTTTTGCAGATTCAAGATTAAAATTCTTTTCCTTTTTCACCAGAGATAATGATAAAATCTTAATTGCAGTTCCTTAATTGGAATAGTTATGTAGAAGAGTATAGTTTGTTAGTTAGTTAGTTAGTTAGGTTTAGGTGTATATTATTTTAAGCACTTCCGTTTTAATTGTTCAAACAAACAAAATTCCGAGGATAACTAAATAAGCACAACCTCAATAGTTCGAATCAACTAATTATGGATGACCAACGAATCAAGGGAGTTCTCAATATTGACATTGGTTCATCTAACTATACATAAATAATGCGCTTTCATTCATTTTATTTGATAACACTATCTTTTGCTCGAATTATAATTACTCGTTGTTGATCACTACTGATAAACTCAAACCAATTTAAAAAAAAATTCTCGAGTTGATAATGAAATTAGAGCGCGACGGCGGCGGTGGCAGCGTTGGGGGTTTTTCCATTTGCAGGGTGAGAACCAATATATAAATTTATTACAAGCGCACTTTAAGAAAAATAAAAACAAACAAAAACAAAATTAAATATTTCAATTAGGTATATATATGCATATGTATATACATATGTAACAAGAACAATATCGATACAGTTTCGGGGTGGTTTACTTGTTTATTTATTACGAAAATTAGAAGAAAATAATCAAAATTAAGTACGTTAAAAGCTTCACTAAGAAGAAAAGCGGCTTAAGAAGAAAAACGTAGAGCACGCAGCACTGCTTGGATGCCTTTCGAAATTGTAATAAAAAGGGAGCTCGGGTCCACACTAGTTTTAGGTATTTTCACTGCTTTTACCAGGAAGCTTTTAAGCTTAAGCTTGTTGAATAGGAAGAATAGCAAAGCAAAAACAAGCAACGAGCATAGTCAAAAAGTCCCTGGTACTTGTGATGACATCGAAAATGTTGCTTCTGCCCAAACGAATGTTTCTCGACCTCCGTTTTCCGTCCATTTCGTCACCATAGACAATCGTTGCATCGCACAATTGGGTCGTTAATATTTATATAAAAAACATTCGACTCATGTTTCGGGTGCTTTTTTTAGTTTGTTTTTTTTTTATTAGGGAAAATGTAACAGTATATATGAATTTTACTTAATCATTTGTTAGCATCTGTAAACAATAATTCAATATTTAATATTTCAAAAATGTGTAACATCATGATGACTCTGTAATATGGAATAATGGGGAACGAAATATTCATTATGCCTGATTTTAAAATAACCAAAATCCTAATCGACAATTAAGGGAGACACTTTTATTAATTTCGGTAAATCAAGTAATTTTCCAAATGAGGTAAAAATTAGTACAATTTTTTAAAGATATGTTTTCTTATTATGCAATGCGACTATCGTAAAAGGTCTTGGGAGATTATTTGGTACTGTGAATTAAAAAAAAATTCGACGGTTTAATGATTATTTATTACAAGAACCTGATATAATATCTACGTCTGAAACGATTACTTGACTGAAAAGAACTAAAATAATACATATTGGAGGAAGAACAGATTAAGTACAATGAAAATCAGGAAGGAAACAGTAGGTAACTATAGTAACGTATGCGTTGGACCGAAAGAGTTATAAGAAATATTTTAAAAGTCTGGTTTTAACACTTTGTTATTGATATCTTATATTTTATCTTCTAATGAAATAGTTAAAAAGAAAATTTTATTTTCTTCTGAGTAAATAACAGTCTTATCTTAAGTTTTATATTTCTCTCTCGGTTTAACATTTAGAAATGATTTTTATTTTTCTTTCAAAAAATAAAACTCATCATTCGAGTTTTTCATTTTTCTCAGCTTTTAACAGTTAAAAATGAGTTTTATTTTTTTCCTCAAGAAATAAACCTGTCCGAATTAGGTTCTTACGGAAAGGAAAATTGGAATCGGCAACCCCTTCTTGGTGTTGCCGTACATAGCTTTGGTTTTTCACTGTAAACGGCGTTTTAAAAAAAATGTAAATTTAAGTTCAAAAATAGGACCAATCGGGCAACTTCTTCGTAAGGTTGCAATACAAAATTTTTTAAAAAAATTGACAAATTTTATCTTGTAACAAATATATGACAACACAAATAGAAAAGATAAGTTTTATTTCCTAAGGAAAAAAATGAAACTCATTTTTAATTCTTATAATAGATGAAATATGCAAAAGTCGGGCAAAGAGTTTTATATCGCTGTAAAAAATATAAGTATTTTTTTTAACAGTTAAAATTGATATATAAAAAATATGTCTTACAATAACAGTTAGGATTGGATTTATATATTAAAATCGAAACTTTCTTGATTTCTACGTAGGCAGCTAGTCTAAGTGCTGTACATAGACCCCTTTGTACTACGCTACTTCCTTGAAAATTTTATGAAAGAGTTTTTTCGCTTACAAAAAAATAACAGTTATTTTCGGTCCCTGGTTTAGAAAGAAATTATTAATGTAGTATAGATATGGTTTGATTTTACTTTCAACATGCCTCCAGCTGGCGGCATCGTTACCAGTAAGTTTCCAATTAGTAACTTATGCGGTACTGCCTATATATTTCAATGGAAGTTCGCTGACGGGCTACTAACCTGGTATCCAACGCTCATCAGTTTACAAAATTTAAGTATCGGTGCGGGCATGGGCTTTTATGTTAACTGACATAACTTTTTAGTCAAGTGAGTATATGGTTGTAAGACAAGTAACTTTTTTACTGAGCGCCTCGATGAGTTTCTTCGCCAGCGCAGCTAACAGCTCATCAGTACATTTGTATAGATACTGCCCTATATGTCTACTGCACCTAATGTACGAGTGAAAGGGAGATAAATGGTGTTAAGCAATCATTGAATTGCGAAGTATACAGGGTGTTTCCCCTTAGGAGGTCCATAGAGCGGGAGGTGATAGTACTCACCTAGACGAACCAAAAATTGTATGGCAGGGGGGGGGGGGGCAATATCAACCGTTTAGGAGTTACAGGGTGATTCATAAAAAAGCTAGGCTTTCACAAAACACCCTGGATCTTAAAAACTACAGGGCGTATGGTCACAGTTAAGGGCTCACTGTATGCAGAACTTCATGGCCTTTCCAACGACAGCTCAACCAGTCCCGTACCCCTCTGCCCACAGATGTTATGAAGGTCTAAACTAAAAATTTCGGATTTTCTTACCTTTTTTTTAATTTAACCTCTATTATTTTTGCAAAATGGTCTTTAACTTAACTTTTTTTTATAAAAACTGTAAACTGCAGACTCTCCTCTTTAAGTTGACCTAGTAAACCCAATGTGCTATCTGAAGCCCTTTAAGAGTTATTAGCTCTAAACCTATTCTCAAACCTATTTTCAAACCTATTCTCAACGATAATTTGTTCCCTTAGCACGTCATTTTAAAAAATATCGTCTTTTTTCGGTTTGACCTGAATAGGTTATGAGTTAATAACTGTTTAACGGCTACAGTTAACACATAGGATGTAATAGGTCAACTTAAAGAGGAGAGTCTGCAGTTTACAGTTCTTATAAAAAAAAAGTTATGTTAACGACCTTTTTGCAAAAATAATAGAGGTCAAAGTAAAAAAAAGGAAAAAAAATCCGAAAGTTTTAGTTTAGACCTTCATAACTTCTGAGGTGAGAGGGGTACAGGGCTGGTTGAGCTGTCGTTGGAAAGGCCATGAAGTTCTGCATAACTGTGATTATACGCCCTGTAGTTTTTAAGATACAGGGTGTTTTGTGAAAACCTAGCTCTTTTTATGAATCACCCTAAAATTCCTAAACGGTTGATATTGCCCCCCCCCCTGCCATACAATTTTTGGTTCGTCTAGGTGAGTACTATTACCTCCCGCTCTATGGACCTCCTAAGAGGAAACAACCCTGTATAAATGAGTTTAGTACCGGCCCGGTGCTAGAACAAAAATCAGCATTACATTCATCCAAGCAATCATTATGAGTTCATCAGTGCGCTCATAATTATTGGGCTACCAGGATAACTGGTAATCAATTTGAAACACGTTTGTGATTAGTCACTTTCAACACGTCGTGCTGATCTCCAGGGTATCAGTTACAAACCGATTTCCTCAGCACTCACGCATTCTCTCATATTTTTATTTGTCCTTTGAAGGCAACGAACAACGATTTGCACCAAATCAAGGTACATTAGCGTTGCAAGTGCTTTTGGGGCCTAAAGCGGACCGTGAAAATGGTGTCCTAATTTTTACCATTCCATAAAAAATATCACCGCAGGAACTGTCGTGAAAACTTTTAATTAACTAAAATTTATATTTTGGCATAGGCTATGCTAAAAGTATAAAGTTAAAAATGTTCACAAAACTATTTTACGAGCTTTCTGATTTACGAAGTCGTTGATCACACCCTCGACGTCGATTGAGACATTCAGATATCGTTCAATGTACAAAATCAAAAATGAATCTAATCAACCTTGTGCGTTTCAGCAGAAACTCATCCTTGTCGATTTCATCAGCATCCAGGTTTCTTGAGTCGATGCTGAATCTGAGGTACAAAAGATTGCTTGGAGTCAGAAGCTCGAAACGACTTGTGAGTTCATGCAACTGTTGCAATTCTATTTTTACTTCTGGTTGATGCGATCAAATGAAAAAAGTATGTCGCGACGTATCTCATCTTTAAAAGTAAGCCCAGCATCTTCGCTATTTTCGCCAGGCATCTTCTTCTTTCTCCGAATGCGACGCTGAGATTGCGTTGTAATTCTAAACTCTTTACAATTCTTTTCAGCAAAATTTACAGTGCTTTGCGAAATGACTTCTCAAATAATTTTGCAGCACTTTTAGTCTCTGAACACAATTCTGCAAGTTGAGGCTTCACGCTTGTAAGTACGTTTGGATGCTATTCATCTCGACCATATGTACCCAAGATCCGAGAAAACTGAGGTGTGAGAAAGATGACATGACCACCAAAAGCGAAGCGGTATCAGTCCTGTTATTTCCGTTCTCGTTCCTTCCTGAAAGAAAGCTACTTCAGAATTTTTGAGAAGTTCGTTTTGACCATTTACTGCATCTCCTCTTGTGCTGCATCTCGTTTCAACCAGATGCTTATAACTGGAACCAGTTGTGTTCATCAAAACATCCCAACGGTGAGTTAAAGAAGAAAAGAAAGCGAAAAGTCAGCTTCCGCAGCATGAAGGCCAGCAAGATTGAGTGAATTGTTTGTGCAGAATAATCTGCTGTACTCCAATGCCTGTACAATTAAGCGAAATGCAGCTTTAGTTATCGTTAAAACTAAATATCGCCACTCATCAAAGTCACAGGAGCGAAGTAGCATCGAACATTGGATACTCTTGTGCACGCCTTCTTTGGCTTTCGCTTTTCAGCGCCACTTTCGTGACGTCTCTTCATTTTTCTAAAAACAGCAGCAGAAATAAGATAAATTACTTCAAAATCAAGTTCATAAATGAAATCTGATTGATGCTCACCAGATATTTTATCACTGAAACTATCATGCCAAACCATCATTACTAGTGTTACAAAGTTACAAGCTGTAACTTTGTAATTTCATTACTGCGAGCTCCATGCTCAGATTTGTAAATCCACAAGCCTACTATGGCTATTTGAAATTAGTCAGTTATAAAAATTGAGCTACCTGATCATTTTATTCAAAATAATTTGTGGGCAAACATTTTTAATTCATCAAAATATACGATAATACTGTTAATTTTCTCCAAAAAATTAAAGCCCCCTTATTGTTGGTGCCCCAGCCGGCTAACCCCAACCTCCCCATCCTTCCTACGCCACTGACTCCGTAGACATTCCACAGAATGCTAAGAACTTTGTAAGTATTCATATGTTTGATGCAATTCATTTACCGCGACGAATAACTAGTCTGCACTTTGCAGTTTCTATTCCTTTCTATGTAAGGATGAATCCTGTATTAATATTAATGTAGAGGACGAAATTCTCTTCGTCATTTGTTTCACTCGACATTATATTAATTATAAATACTTCAAAATCTTCAGACTTGGCTTGCTACTGAAGCAAAGTGTTTCGAGGACCATCCTTTATGTAGCTCCCTGTGCGAATCATCAGTTATTAACCATGCTACGATTTCGATTATAGTATAGGTCTTTGTATTTTAGAACCATTTGCTAAAAGCATTTCACAAGCTCTAATTTTGCCGTGTCGACCAGAAGAGAAAGGTCGTTTCCACTAACGCTAATCTCCAAAGAACCCGAGGTGCAAACTAATCATGCACAATTACTACGTCGCCTTACTTTATGTTTGACGAGAATGACTTTCCGATACTGTGCGCTGATCGCAGCTGTTGGAGTTGCTCCTTCTGCCAACGACCAAACGTTTAAAAAAGGAAGAATGAATTTGAACACGTGTCTTCAATTTTCTTCGAATATCCTGTGGGAAGATTGCATTTAGTCTGTTAAAGGTAATAAAGGAAAACTTCATATTAAAAAATGAAATGTGTGGGCGGTAAAGATCTAGATGATCTTAACAGATGTAGGATAATGGCCAACCGTTGATAACGGATCCAGCTTCCGCTAAATATGTTTCAAGCTGTTACTTTGTGAGAATTGCTATAGGTAAATTACTGCTCTCAGAATCTCTTTAACACTTTTCACGAGCACGAGGCGTTCCCAAAAACCTCTACACCAAGGCTGCGTGCTCCACCATAAAATTTCAAGTAATGCCTTTAGTCAGTGCTTGCATAAATTTGACACTGCTCAGAGACAATATTGTCAAAACTTTTAACTTCTATAGCAATTCTCAATTTTTCCAATTTGCTATTTTCGTTGATTTTTTCGAGTCACTCAATTACGCTATTTGGGACCTGTTGGTGAGTCCTAAAACAATAAGTTGTGTGATGAAATACCGAAATACCGAAATACCGCCCCCCTTGCCTTACAATTTTTTGTTTGACTACGTGACTATTATCACCTCCTGTCCTATGGACCACCATGGACGAAACGCTATACGAATAAAATTTATTGAAAGAATTTCACTTTTCCGCCGCTGTAACTCGTTACACATCAGGTTTACAAAAAAAGTGTTTATACATATATATAGTCTTCTTCAAATTAGAATCAGCCATTTTTATCGTAGGATCAACCGTTGAGGAATTATTTTGAAAAAAAAACAACTTTTTGTACCATTAATTCAAGATGGCGAACCGGGCGAACTACCTCCAAGGGTGAAAAATTGGATTTTTCAACGGGGTCCGGATCTAAGTAACATATATAAAAATCATAACTACCTCACTTTTTTTTTAAATATGCCATCGCGTAGAGAGCTGACACCTTCTTGGTGTTGCATACAAAAATTTTCCCTATACTGTAAAAAAGATCAGTCCTACACGTTTATATTGTAATAAAAAGCTCTTCAGAATATAAAATCTCATCAAATTGGTCATAATAATTTAGAAATAGATGCGAAAAACCACTTTAATAATCAAACTTGCCCAGAGAGCTACCATACGAAATTACATACGGGTGGGCAATCATCTTGAGGTATCATAGCAATTGGTTAATTCCAGTATTTTTCCTTGTTATTGTAAAATTCGCTCAATGTTGAAATCAACACAGTTGAAAGATCAAGTTTGAAAATTGTTTTTGAAGCTTCCTCATAATTTATCTTCCAAGTTCAAAAACTACAACTTATCTCTTGACTCATTTTTAATGAAATTGAGAGCATTTTTAAAATTGTCATTAGTGTATCGTCAAGCATTTGAAATTGATCACATTCCGCTAAATAAAACAAAATACAAATTATAATCTTGCAAATTTCTCCTTTATGATATGGTGAAAAACTTAAAACCAAGGGTAGGAATTAAGGCGGTGGGAATTAAGCACAGGTGTAAATGTATTAACTTATAAACGTTCACTGTTTTCAACTGTTTGAGAGAAGTTTGCAATAACAAAAGTGAGTTTTAACTTCCTCTTACAGTTTATATACAGGGTGTTGCAAGGTGGAGGGAGAATATCTAACAGTTTTCAACATAACGGGACTTATACTAAATGTTAAACTCTAAACTATAGTGCTGAAAGAGAAGCGTGAGTCATTATTTGCTGAAAAGAGATAAGAAGACATTATGTGCTGAAAAGAGATGAAGGTGGTTTTTGATGCTCTAAAAGAGTAAGCACTCAGAGCCGTTTTGTTGTGTTTAAGTTATTTGGGCAGGGTTATAAATGAGCCTAGTTCCTTGTGCTGATTTGTGGTAGTAAATCAGTCTTCTATGGTTGTCGTAGAGAAGGTTTCTATTTTGTAACCTTTTGAGCATATGAGATTCTTTATATTTGGGAATTTCCACATTTCCATCGGCTAGGTTTTCCGAGTAATCCTCTATAATAGGGTTTGGTATTGTTATCAATCCATTTAGGAATTTTATTGCGGCGTTTAACATGACGTTGGTTTTTTCGTAGAGCTCCTGGTTTTTAATATGTTTGTAGTTGTTTTCCTCAGATCTTATATGATTTACAGCATATCTCAGACATTTTCTTTCGAAGATTCTGATTCTTCCCATTTGTGTTGAGTTGATGTCGAACCAAATGGGGAATGCGTAGGCAATTATCGGCCTGATGAGTTGTTTGTAGCAGATGACTATCATCTTGCTTGTTCTGAATGGATTTCGTAGGTTTTAGTATCCTTCCAAGTGATCCAAATGCATAACTGGCTTTATTTATTTTTTCCGATATGTGTTTGTTGAATTTCAGGTCTTCTGTAAAAAGAACTCCAAGATACTTCAGCTGTTTGCTGTATTCTACGTTCTGGTTGTTGATTTTGACGGTGATGCTTCCTTTTGTGCTGTTCCTTGAGATGTTGGAAAATGTATCCTGTTTTCCTTTTATGACGATGGTTTGGCATTTTCCTATATTTATCTTTAGTTTTCATGTTTTATAATAATTATAGAGGGTGTCTAAGTATTTATTCATGACCGTTTTCATGATGTCATCAGTGTATGTAATAATTTTTAGTTGATTCGGAGGAATAGGAATATCTGCTGTGTAAATATTATATAAAGTCGGTCTAAGTATTGATCCCTGGGGCTTTCCTGCTGCGATGTTGAATGTTTCCGATAAGGTGTTATCTATTTTCACGTTATATTTCCTGTTGGTGAGATATCTAGATATGTTTCTTCATAGGTGCTCATTGAAGTGAAATATGTTCCGCATTTTGTATACTAGTCCTTGAATCCAGGTTGTGTTGAACGCCTTTTCAGTAGATCAATGCTGCACATTAGTGTAGCTTTCTTCCTATTAAGATTACTGATCTGGTGGTGTGGTCCATTAAGATAGTTAGCGAATGATTTGTTGAGTGGTACTGCCTGAAGCCCATTTGGAAATCGGGGATTATGTTGTGTTCCTCTATGTGTTGCTGGATTTTGTTCCTGATGACTCGCTCATATATTTTGCTTAGCGTAGGAAGCAATGATATAGGTATATTGTGAAAACGATCAGTCCTAGATGTTTTTATTGTACTGAAAAGTTCTCCAGAGTATGAAATTCTATGTAATTGGTCATAATCATTTTTACTATCCGACGGGCATCTAGGGCAGGGGTTCCCAAAGTGCGGCACGCGGGCCAAATGTGGCCCGCAATGCCTGTGAATTCGGCCCGCGATATCGATACGATATATTATATTTTTATTAAAAAATAAATAAGTAAATAGTAAAATAAATAATAAATATTACAAAAAGATACAATCAAATATTTTAATATTTTTAAAAAATTCTTACAGAACTTCAACCATAAGCGTTCGTATTAATAAAATATTGTTTAGTTTATATTTAAAAAATTATTGTAGTACGTCTAGTCTAGTTATCATTTGTACAGAAATATAATATAGTAGTCTCAAATAGATACGGAACTGTTAATCATTTCTGGCGCATCTAATGTAATACACAATTTCAAGGAGTCAGTAACGAATTTATCGTTTTTTTTTTCAATGATGTGCACTGTGCCGTACACTACAACCACAGACAAGTAATAACAGATATCCAGCGCCTATTGGCGAAAGTGATGTTCTGCAGTTTTCAAGAAGAAGAAAGTTTCTGCCTTTGTTACCCAATGAAAAAAAATTTATTGCTCCAATATAAAATCAACGATGTCTCGACCTGATGTAGGGAAGCCCTCAATTTTTTCTTAGAAATTTTTATGCATTATTGGTCGGCTCGGTCGCCAAGGTTTTTCAGTTTAAGAAAAGAAATTTTTAATTTTGAACTGAAAAAATCGTTGAGTTGCGTCATTACAAGATATTAACTGATTATGCGACTTGACATTTCTAGTAGACGTAATTGGTGTTATGAACGAATTGAATTTAAAACTGCAAGGTAATGGTAAGCTTATTTATGATCTTCTTGGATATGTAAATTCCACGGAAAGAAAATTTCATTTATTACAAGAACAGCTTCAAATTGGTAACTTTTGTCATTTTGAAACATGTGGAATATTAGTAAAGGAAAACACCGAGGCAGCAGTTATTCTTTCATCGGAAAAGTATTACAAAATCATACAGAGTTTGTTAGAAGATTTTGAAAAACGTTTCGATGATTTTAAGAGTCACGCGGACAACTACATTTTCTTTTCAGATCCATTTTCTTGCAATCCGCGTGACGTTTCTGAAGACATGCAATTTGAATTGATAGAATTACAGGAAATTATCGATGCTAAGAATTCTTATCGGAACAATCCCTTAATTGATTTTTATAAAGGATTATCATGCGTGAATTATCCGAAAATACGAAAACATGCTCAACAAATGTTTTCATTATTTGGGAGCATATATTTGCGAAAAAATTTTTTCAATTATGAGCACAAATAAGTCGAAATTAAGATCAAAATTGAGTGATAATCATTTACAAGCAGTATTAAGAATACATTCGACGGACATACAAGCAAAGTTTAATGACATCATTAAAATAAAACAACTACACAAGTCGCACAATACAAATGAATAAATTTTTTACAAGTTTTTATATTCACATTATTTTTGTTAGCGTTAATTAATAGTACGAGTTTGTGATTATTGTTGCAATGATTAAAAATTTATATTTATAATTATAAGTTTAGTTCCAGTTACATTTGTTTTTGTTAATAAATAATAGATTATTAGTAATTGTAATACTTGTTGCTATAGTTATAGTTCTGTATTTACAAAAAGAGTGATGTTACTTTCGTGTTAATAAACTGTGTGATTTTATAATAATTGTTGTTGCAGTTAAAGATTTATATTATTAATAAGATGGATTTCAGTTATTTTTTTGTTTTAATAAATATATATTTAAAGATTTATATTTATATTAAATTTAGTATACTAATAAAAAAAAATAAAAAAAATAAGAAATAGTTAAATGTATTTAAAACAAAAAAAAATCGTGGTTATTGTTTTGATTTTATTCCGTTTTGTTTTTTCCCGCCAAGAAATTCGGTAATATTAAATTGGCCCACCTAAGAAAAACTTTGGGAACCCCTGATCTAGGGTATCATAAGAAGTGGTCTTAGACCATTTCTCGCCTTTTTACTTGTTATTAAATTTAATATACCCTGAAATTTCGTCATCTAGGGTATAATAATGCGATTAGTTTTTTCTCATTAACTTTGTGATGTAAACAGTTTCAAGAAACACTGGATTTATTTCTTGCTTTTTATCCACGAGTCTGATTCACAGTTTTAACTTATTCAACAGCGTAGCGTAGCTAATAAGATGGACTCGAAGTTAGATGATTTTTAAACGAATATTTCACATTATTTTCTGAAGCTCACTTATGTATCTCTTCTTTTACCCATACATTTTTTTCTGAGAACTCTCTCTTCCAAAATTCCTTTTAATTCCTTCGTCAACCAATTTATGTACTTTTTGAGGCCATTCCCTTTAACTCGTACACGAATTTGTCTATTTATATATTTCTTTTTTACCATTTTCGACACTCTCGTAGACCCACTTCTCATCATTACAGCGAGCTGAGATTTAGCACACAGGTTCATGTCGCGTGGCAATTGAATCTATCAAAATTTGTACCGGAAATTTCCATGGAAAATCCGGAAAATCGGGAAAAATCATTTGAAAATTTGGTACAAATTTGATTAGTGATAAATCCGTTTCAGGAAAATTGCAGAGTTTTCCGATTTTTCCGAAAAAAATTTCCGGAATTTTCCGAATTTTCCGGAAAATTATCCGGTAAAAAAGTTTTCTAAATTATGCAGGATCAAGTTCCCTATCAACTGGCATTATTACTTTCTCTCCGACAATGGTGAAAACTTCCAGAAAAAATCGAGGAAGGTTCATGTAAAACGCTTTTCCGGAGTTTTTCAGGCCAAGGAAGCGTTTGAGCGTTTTGCAATCTAAGACAAAGTTGTAGAGCGAAATGAGTTGCATAAAGTTGCGTTTGTGGAAAACTCCGTGGAAAGCCCGGAAAAGCGGGAAAATCATCAGACAAATTTTCATCGATATGATTAGTGATAAATCTGTTTCAGAAAAAATGCAGAATTTTCCAATTTTTCTGGAAAATTTTCCGAAATTTTCCGGAATTTTCCGACTTTTCCGGAAAATTTTCCGACAAAAAAGTTTTATAAGCTATGCAGAATCATTTTTTTTCCATCCTACTGGCATCAATACTTTCTCTTCAACAATCATGAAAACTGGCATGGAAAATCGAGGAAAATTCATGTAAATTTTTAAAAAAAAATCATAATAATAGGAAAAGTCTGTGGAAAACATGGAAAATCGGGAAAATTCATGTTATATGGGATCAAGTTGGAATACAGCTAAAAGCGCTGTTTAAAACATAATTTGAATTTCAGAAAACCGTTGCAGTACTTCAACGATTTGATACTCGACAAATTTTTGTATTCGGATCGACACCAAACATTACTTAAAAATTATTTTAAAATATCTCCATGCAGCACGTAATAACAATTTAGTAAACGTGAAAAAGGCAGTAAATAAAATAAGTAAAAAACAGGTTTTCAAACAAAACTGAGGCCAAGCCGCATGAAAAAGTAGAAAATAAACTTTTCTTCACACACAGAGGTGGACTCAAATTTTATTCGTTGACAATCACCGATATATTTCAGCATGATCAATTAGAGGTAATAAGTGATTTGATTCATGAAGAGAAAGAATATTCAAGAGAAATGTCCCAATCAAAAAATCTGAGTCCACCTCTGTGTGTAAAGAAAAGTTTATTTTCTACTTTTTCATGCGGCTTGGCCTCAGTTTTGTTTGAAAACCCGTTTTTTACTTATTTTTTATATCCTAGCCTAGATGAAATCCTAGAGTTCTTAGAGTGCTGAAATTTCGCACACGGGCTTTTTTAATAAAAAAGTAAATTTGATTTCGAAATATATAGGTATTTGAAATGAAATTTGTTACATAGTATTTTCATAGCAACAGTAAATAAAATTTTAAAAATGGACTAAATCGGGCAATCTTTTCTTGGCGTTGCCATGGAAAACTTTGGTTTCTGATTATATGTACTATGTATGTTTGGGCACTGCTTGAGAACGCATCAACGTAAAGATCTGAAATTTTGTACACAGCGTTTTCATAAAAATAGTAAATAAAATTTCAAAAATGAACCAAAACGGGCAACCCCTTCTTGGTGGTGCCATACAAAACTTTGAGTTTTATTTTTATTTAACTTTTATTTTCATCTAGGGTAACAATATTATTGGTCTTAAGCCAATTATGACTTTTTCTCTTGTTAATAATAACATTTCCGCTTAAAGGCATTATTTTTGTATGCTTTTTTTTTTTTTTACATATAACAAACTCCAAACCAGCAGTTATAGTTAAAAAAATATACCAATTTCAGAAAAGTCGCTTTTTAAAAAAGTAGGAGTGTGCACTACTCACCCAAGTAGGCTCCGGGGTCTCGACCCAGGATATGCAAAGAGCAGATGAGTGCTGATGAACATGAGGTTATTTCAGACAGTAACTTTATTTGTTAAAACCATGCCTTAACCATGATGAGTACCTATTTTCAATCGTGGTAATATTAACTCTTCAACCTTGCTATTGATTACTTGATGCTGTTCGCCATTTTGAAAAAAAAACGAATTTATTTCCTTCGTTCGAGAAATTTTAATGCTTTTCTACTTTTACATCCATCGATTTACTTTACTGGGCCCATAACTTGTTGATTGAGTGAAAGGGAAAAATGCAATTGGTAATATAAAATTCAGTTTATTTTCGAGTTTATATTTTACTGGTGACATATATTAGAGATAAATAATAACTTAATTATATTTATGTACAATAATATACATACTTATGAATACGAGGTTGGCTTTAACTCAATTAGGAGACGTTCAGAGCGCTCTCAGTCGGCATTTATTTCTCATAAACAGTTCAATTTATTATAGTTGTGGTGGTTTATCTAAGAAACGATATCATTGTCTGATTTATAAAATTTATTGTTGTGCGCATTTCGTTTGTTTCTTTGTTTCTTTGGTTGGAGCTTGCTACTCATTATTTATATAATATCCACGAGAGTAATATTAAATTTGAGTATCATTATTTATGCAACAAAAACCCCAAATATAAGTACTTAATTGCAGTTTATAATTTAGGATATAAGCATTTCTCTCAACATCCTTTTTTTATTCATTTAGACAAAAAATAATATTTAAGGGACTTTGAAAAAGTGAATACGCAAAACAAGTGCCTTAAATTGGTAGCACTTGAATGGTAATGAAGAAATTGAGCATGGAACTTTCTGACGGTAAGGTTTGGGTCTGCCTCGTGTAATTAAAATGATCCTTGAGGTATCATAAATACCTATGCATGAGTAAATACAGATTTATGCATGCACATAGAAAAATAAGGAGGTAAACATGATTCTCTCCTTTCTGCTTCCGCACAGATCATTCATTCGAAAAGGTGCTGTGACGGAATTCGGAAATGTTCTAAATTTAAAATTGTCACGAAAATTTGGTACCGATTATTTAAAAAAAAAAAAATTAAAAAGAAACAAAGAAAGTAAAAAATTGAGTTATCTTCTGATTGATTGTAATGTGTTAGTGTTAATATTTAGTGAAGTGTAACATATTTTATTAATTTATTAATTAAAAATTCGTTAAGTGACTGTCAGAATGTAGATGTAATTTGGAAGTGTATTGTTTTGTGGATCAAGGTAGAAGGAATTGGCTCTCCTCCCCACTGTCCTTAAGGATAGATCTCCTCCTTATAATATGATGCAATCGTGAATGGCTTTTCTCCCCGTGTTTATGGAGATGGTGCTCCCCTCCACCCTTTTGGTGATTTCATGGTTTTAGTTTTACTATCATTTTGTGGCTCTTCCTTAACGATATGACTCACGAAACGAGCACCTCCTCCTAAATTTAATAAGTGGTAGAATTGTCAGCTACATAGTACCTATATATTATCTTAATACTTACAGGTGCGGCTGCCCACTACATGTTTCAATTTAAATGTCGTTTTTATATATTATAAGGATTACGGAGAATAATTATTAAACTAAATATTGATAAAATTGCTTTTGCTTTAGAAAAAGTTGTACTCACTGTGGCAATAAAATAAAATATTGTTCTCTGTCAGCTTTTACTCACTAAATGATAATCAAAACATGTTTGTTCTTTACTTAAAATTCTATTGTCGATAAAATCATTATTTAAAACTAATTCTTGACATAAATTTTGGGTAATGCTTATTATTATTATTTATTATTATTTATCTTAATGTTTGTTAATTACATATATTACGGTATGATCATGATATTTGCCCTGTCTGAGCGACATATGTAATATGCCGAAAGGGAAAGAAACTCAAGTAATATTAATTTTGCACAATGAACTTTATTTCACTTATATGAACAAATACACATTTACAGTGTAATCTTAAAATCTATTTGGGATGAGATAATTTAAAATTAACGAGCGCTTAAAAGAAGCTTATTGAACTGGATAGATAGATAGAATTATAACTGGCAGAGTTCATAAAGAAACCGTGAAATTTCGATTATATGTGTACAATGCTACGCCCAAATAGAAGCCGAAAACGACGTAGGTAACAAATAATGAGCCCTATTTCCAGCTCTCGACAGCTATAAATTGGATTTCAAGAACAGTCAGCGTTAACGCAAAAATAGCATTAAAAAATATCAGCCAAGAAAAACATACTAAGCAAACACCGAAAAAGCAACAAAAATACCAATGGAAATTTACTCATAAAATTATGTTAAAGAGTTGCCAACTCTTGGCTAAGCTTTGTGGCTAAAATCTACTTAAAAAGTGGCTAAAAGTGGCTAGATTTCAGAAGTTTGTGGCTAAAAAAGTAGCTAAAGAACATCACAACATTTCATTTTCACATCACATAGCTCATTTCATTTTCGAGCATTGTATGTATATGTATTTGATTTAAGTATAAACCGGTTTTTATTTGATTGACTGGGGTAACAAATCGACTGATGTAATCATGCAGGAGTACCTCTAAGGAGTAAGTCTGAACGGAGGATGGCAAATACAGAGCAAATTAAATGCTAGTACAAAAAAGTGGGATAAATCAATGATAGCATGAAGAAGTGCCAACAAATTTGCACACATATTAGATTAACTTGACTCCTTCATGAATTCTGCTAGCTGACTAGCACGTATGCTCTCACACTATGTTATATACTATATATATTTCATTCGACTTGAGTGTATTATTACGTGTATATTCAGATTTGGTCAGATGAAAACCACTTTATTTATATGTAATGTATGCAAAATAAAATTTTATGCTCCTTAATTTATTTCAACTTAACGCAGCCCAGCATTTGACCTCCGTGGAAAAAATTGTGGTATACATATATCTAAAACATCCCCTACGATACCGATTTCATAAATTTTTTGCTACACACACTCAATACAGAAATGAAATAAATCGTGATCTCGGCATCGTTTTCGCTACTTTCCCATGTATGTATTTAACAACAATGATACGATCTAATCCCGTCCATCCATATCGTCATTCAAATATACTCACCCGTATTGTTTCAATTTTTTAAAAACTTTAAGCCCTGGGGCCCTGGGTATAGAAAGTTGGAAAAGTTCTTAAAAGTGCCTGTAATGAAAAAACCGCTTTGGAAAGAAAAAGTGGCCAATAGCTAAAAGTAAAAAAAAATGTGGCTAAATGCTTTGAAAAGTGGCTAGATTGGCAACACTCCATAAGAATATCTATATTGAAGTTCCCACATGGCCAAACGAAAAACTAGATTGATCACATCTGCATTAGTCGTAGATGCGAAAGCAATTCGATGTCGGAACATACACATATGTTATGTTTACTGGAGATATGACGGGAATAAGCTGTAAGTAATCATAAGAACAAACCTAAGCATAAGAAATTAACCCAAAAAGATAATAATATTAATTTTTATTAAAGCTAGAAGAGACAATAAAATATGGTCATGTTCTCTCTTAAATGAAGAACGTTTGCAAACCCTAAAATGTGAAGAGACAAAATGGAGAAAATAATTCTTAGGAAACAACAAAATCAGACAGACAAATATGGATCATTGACGAAACATGAGTAAAAGTATAACAAATAACAACAGTAGAAATAATCGAAACCATTACCAGGCTTAAAAAGGTGCTGAAGGTGCCGAAGGAATTCCAGAAGAACTATACTCAAAACAAGTACCTACAAGTTATAAACAAACGAAACACTCCATCTTCCTGGAAGAAAATAATCATTACAAAGCTCCCGAAGAAGGGATCAATCAACAGAGTGAAAATATAATCTGTACATAACATTCGTTGATTTCGAAAGAGCATTCACTCTATCCTGTGCAAAGGATTATCAGAGATAGACGCATGATACCGAACGATACCGAACGATACCGAACGATACCGAACGATACCGAATCTACAATTCTTCACAATGGACAGCTAGTCGATGATATACCAAAATTATGTAATTTTTTCAGAGACTAAATGAACGAAATGCATGTTACACACAAAACATATGCGAAATGAAAAGTATTTATCAATTTTAGTTAAGTACGTAATATTCAATTCATATTACTTGTATTTCGGTCACCGGCGTTTTCTTTCATGTGTCTCACTCTACAAAAGATACAGAGTGTTTTGTGAAAAACTAGAGTTTTTCTTAATCACCCCGTAACTCCGAAACGCTTGATATGGCCCGTCCCTTTACCACACAATTTTTTGTTTAGCTAGGTGTGTACTATCACCTCCTGGTCTATGGACCACCTAGGTGGAAACACCCTGCATTAATAAAACAAAGCAATTTTGGAAAATCTTTACGAAAAATGCATTCCATTTCTAATAGAGAAATATCTTAGATATTAAATGCTAAATTTTGGATGAAGCCTCTGAAAATCCACCCACTGGCACTGTTATGATTGACAACAATATTTTAATATGTATTTTTAGTTTTCATAAAGAATAGTGGCCAAAATTTGTGTTATAAATTAACATTTTTAAGCCATCTTAACTTCGGTAAAATTATTAAAAAACTGCATGGCAAATGTAGACAAGAAAGTGTTAGGAATTGCAAGGAAAGTCCTTTTTGTTAATAAACGAATAAAAAAATTCCCTGCCCAACATTTTCAAAACAAGGACTTTTCACTTGACACTTCATCAGAATAGAGAGAATTCGAAGAAAAAATCAAAACATCGGAAGCAGCAAGAAAACAACTGGTAACAACGTTACATATAAATTATAATTAGTAGATAATTAAGGCATATATATATTTACAGTTTTAGTTCTACATAAGGATAGGGGGAAAGACTGTGATTCTATTTTAAAAACCTGTTTAAAATCTATTCTTGGGGATACTGCAAGCTCACCTTCTTCCTTCTGAACTGATCAAGAACACAATAAATAAATTAGGTACCTACTACCATATATGATAAAAATATTAAAATGTGAAAAAATAGCCTCAACTATTAAATAATTTTATGAATAACATTTCCAATTATATTTATTTCTCATATTTTCAGAGGCCTGTTTTAAGGTATTCACAGTCTCAAACACCGATTACAAAAACTTTTCCGCCGATAATACATAAAAGTTGTGTGTTTTTTTTTAAATCTGAGATAAATATACTATTTTTTTAATAAAATTATTAGTTTTTCCTATTTCCCATAATTTTATTAATTATTGGAGTAAAAATCATGTTTTAAAGTGGAATAAATTAAATTTTTCGGTTTACATTTCTTCGGTTCTTGTTTTTGATGTGAAAGTGCCTTAACCCATTCGAGACCTTCTGCATACCGTGTGTGCAATGCATTTTCGAGCCAAAAAGACAGGTACCACACCATGTGTGCAATAATATTGAATTGCAATTATCAGTCAGTTTGGAAAAAGCAGCCGTCAGGACAAGACTGGTTTAAAATAAAAATTATCTTAGAAGTATGTAAAAAATAATATTTGGTGTTGTTTTATTTGTACGAAGGGAGTTATAAAGCGAGTGATTACTATTGAAAAAATATTTTTTTATTAAAAATGGTCAATTAAAGCAAAAAAATTTAGATTATGGGGATGGTCTCCAAAAATATGAGCTCTCTCGAATGGGTTAAGGTATAATAAACTCTAGAGATATGAACCAACTAATGATCATTTCCAAGAAAATAACTGCAAGCATTTTCACGCGGTAGACAATCGCGAAGGCAAAAACCAATCGACCTATACCATCTACCATCTCCAAATGAATATAATATGTATGAACATACATGTGATAAGTCTATGGTACCACCCAGTTAATTAGCAAATAGCAATAACATGGTTTAAACAACATTTAAAGGCTGGCCTCTCCAGAATTGTTTCTATCTGTATAATTTTTCAGAATAAATAAATTATTAATTCAAGGAGCACTTAAGAGATTGCCTGCTTCCAAGAGCAAGCGTTGCTATGGTCTGATAGAGATATGCATGCTACAGATAGATATACAGCTCATATGTGTAGATTCTGTTCGGGAATAATATTCTATAGTTACTCCAAAGTTTCCTTTTCTCCCTAGAATAAGGATATAATAAGAAGATGCGCATGTTTATTGTCCAGCGTTACTGTTACTATAGTTCATATCATACATACAGTCTGCATATGAAAGCGAGGTGGAAATATTTTCTACATGAATTCCTCAAAACATACGGGCCACAAGAATGATTTGCTGTCGTCTCTCTTTACGGGGGAGAAAGTACGAGTTTAACAAAAGAACAAATATCAGGAAATAATTAAAACATACCCCTTCATCGAAATAACAGATCTCTGGATGTATACAATACAATTCTTTAAAGGTTCTTGTACATGCAATAGAATGTATTTTTTTAAATGCACACACTTATACTTAAGTGTAGCTTCCAATGCTTCTACCATTGTTGTTCTACTCAATATACTGATATTTTATTTATCTCTTACATCACCCTATCAACGTCCTTTTAGTACGTAATTTAATTCAATTCCAAGAGGAATAAAAAACTGCTAAACAGAAAAGATGTGCTTGTGATTTTTCCAATTATTGGGAGAAAAAGATTCAACGCTTCCATTGGTAATGGGCATTTTAAAATTTCGTCTGCGAGAAGTTTCAAAGACAAGAAACTGCAGAGAAAAGACAGCTATGCAACATTTATGACATAAAAACAAATATGTAATAAGAAAGGTGGCAGCTCACGGTCAGAATTGTCGCTCAAATTTATTCTATTTTTCAGTCCAATTTTACCATATGTCAGTCTGTCGGATGAAAACGATGAAAATTTGGTGCGTTTTTTGTGGGTGGATCTTGATAGTATAACCACTAGAATGAGCTTATACGATTTAATAAAATCTATCTTCTTCAGAAAAAATTTATTGAAAAGTAGAAACAATTAGCCAAATTATGAACAGACGAAATAGTCCAGTCAAATTAGAAAAACTAAAAACATTAACGAAAAAATAGTTTAGATAAAAAATAAAGTTTAATAAATTGCTCAAAAAAAAAAAATCGTCTGGTGGAAGTGGTTCATCGGGATTGACATCGTAGAAGTCATCGTATTCTAGTTGGCTGTGAGGCGCGTTGAGAGGTTCCTCATAAAACTTCATCACAATAGAACTCTCATCTTCAATGTCGAGATTTCTGTTCCAGTTCAAACACGCTGCGCATTTTATCTCTTTCCGGCATCCACAAGATGAGGTACATCTCTTTTTACAATTGCATGACAGTAATGGCCCATCATCCCACACGAGTATTCTTGATGCAGTATGCAAACCGTTTTTATAAAAAAAAACCGGTTGGCATACTGCATCAAAAATACATGTGTCGGATGGCCCAATGAGAGCATGGAACCTGGAGCAGGAGCCTTCCGAACAGGGTCAAAGAAATCGTGGATTTTTCTCCAACCCCACAGTTCGGGAGACTTTTCATATCCACGCCATTTTTGAACTTGCTGATAATCACGAAACTGGTGTTGCTGGGCGGGAGCCGTAGAGGGTAACACTCAGTACGTTTACAAGAATGCTTGAGTACTTGACTTGAAATTCACTTGAAGCTCAGGTAGGGCGGTTGATTGAATTAATTCCAATTACTTGACTTGAATTTTTCTTGAATTTAATTTTCCAATTACTTAAGTTGAAATTTACGCGTTGAATGAGAGTTTTCATGATATTTTCATTACTTCAAGCATACTTCAAGTATTTATGTAAACGTACTGAATATATACTAGATTTGGCCTACTCTTGTATGCGAATTTTCCGAAGGTGTGATAACGATGTCAGATTTAAAGAGCGTTTACAGTGGCAGAGTAGAGTGGAGTTACCAGGGGGGTGATTCTGATCTCTTTGTCGTAGCTTAGGCGTATATTTTATTCACATATTTTGACATTTCACCTCAAATTTGTCGTACTTTTATATTCACCATATTCATTTTAATTTATCCTTTTCATCAACCACAAAATAAACTAAAATGAATTTGCAATGAATTAATGTCAGAATACACGCCTAAAAGCACGACAAATTAGTCAACTGCTTCCGAGGTTGTGACGATAAATGGATATTTTACACTTAATTAGAGCAATACAAGTGCTTAAATTTGAGATAATATTTTGAGTTTGTAATGTGAAGTGTCATTTTCAGTTCATTCTACGTAATGCAGGGCTTGCTGAATTGAATAAGTACACGAAAAAGTAGAAAAGTTTATTTTGACATTAAAGTACGACAAAAGATCAGATTCACCCTCCAGATTGCATTGTCTCTCCTTGGGGGTGACTCTGATCTCTTTGTCGTAGCTTAGGCGTATATTTTTGTCATCTATTTTGACACTTCACCTCAAATTTGTCGTACTTTTTTATTCACCATATTCATTTTCATGAACCAAAAAATGAACTAAAATGAATTCAATGAATTAATGTCAGAATAAACGCCTAAAAGTACGACAAATTAGTCAACTGCTTCAGAGCTTGTGACAAAAATTTTATTTTGTGGTAAATTTATATTCTACATCTAATAAGAGCAATACAAGTGCTTAAATTCGAAAAAAAAAATTAATTTGTAATGCGAAGTGTCATTTTAAGTTCATTCTATGTAATGCAAGGCTTGCTGAGCTGGATAAAAATACGAAAAAATCAGTAGAAAAGTTCATTTCCTTTAGGCCTCACCCTTCTTGTCTCAAACTTGCACTCTAATATAAGTTCTTCGCGCTTCGCACCAGAGTGGATTTCACACAATAGCGTCAGATTTGAAAAATTCCTAATCTCACGTTGGTGAGATGATGAGAGAAAATGCAATCTGGTGACTCCACTCCACTCTGCCTTTGTAAACGCTCCTTAAAGATCTCTCACTAGCAGGCGCATTAAGAAAAGCATTCTCCAGCGTGAGCAATTTCATCGTGAGTGGCATTAGCGTCATTAAAAATTCCTATATTTTCGTTTAGAATGAACTGAAAATTAATTAGGTGTAGAATATACATTTACCACAATATAAAATTTCTGCCTCACAACTTCGGAAGCAGTTGACTAATTTGCGTACTTTCAGGCGTGTATTCTGACATTAATTCAAATTAGTTTTAGTTTATTTTATGGTCCATGAAAAGTATAAATCAAAATGAATTTGGTGAATATTAAAGTACGACAAATTTGAAGTGAAATGTCAAAATATGTGACTAAAATATACGCCTAAGCTACGACAAAGAGATCGGAATCACTTGAATGTCAAAATATACGCCTAAATGAAATGAACTTTTCTACTGATTTGTTCATGTTTTTATTCAGGTCAGCAACCCTTGCATGGCGTAGAATGAACTGAAAATGACACTTCAAATTAATTTAAACACTTTCCATTTACCACAGGTTAAAATTTTTGTCACAACCTCTTGAGCAGTTGACTAATTTGTCGAATATTTAGGCGTGTTTTTTTACGTTTGTTCACCGAAAATTTATTATAGTTCATTTTGTGGTAGATAATAGAGAAGACACAAAATGAAGTGTGTTTAAAAAAAGTTCGACAAAATATGTCAAAAAACTCGCATAAATAGTACGACAAAAGATCAGAATCACCTTCCTGGATGGTGATTCTGATCTTTTGTCGTACTTTAATGTCAAAATATACGCCTAAATGAAATGAGCTTTTTATTGATTTTTTCGTGTTGTTATCCAGCTGATTCTGATCTCTTTGTCGTAGCTTAGGCGTATATTTTTGTCACATATTTTGACATTTCACCTCAAATTTGTCGTACTTTTATATACACTATATTCATTTTAATTTATCCTTTTCATCAACCATAAAATAAACTATAATGAATTTTCGATGAACAAACGTCAAAAAACACGGCTAAATATACGACAAATTAGTCAACTGCTCCCAGAGGTTGTGACAAAAATTTTACACTGGTAAATGGAAATTCTACACCTTAGAGCTTAAATTCGAAATAATATTTTGAGTTTGTAATGTGAATTGTCATTTTCAGTTCATTCTACGTAATGCAGGGCTTGCTGAATTGAATAAAAACACGAAAAAATCAGTAAAAAGTTCATTTCGTTTAGGCGTATATTTTGACATTAAAGTACGACAAAAGATCAGAATCACCCTCCAGGTCTTGCTAAAATTCACGATAAATTTTCGCCAATAGTTCTTAGTGCTCTAAGTTTTCATATAAAATTTAGCTTAGCTCGGACCTTAGAGCTAGGCTATACATTGGATAGTGCAAAGCTACACTGTGGAGTGAGTGGTGCAAACTTGCACTTGACCGCTGAATATGGCTCTATTTGGCGAAGTGGGTCGCTAATGCTTTGGTCTCTTTATATGAGCACGATTTCCTTTCTTCCTTTGACCCTGTTTAGATAGATCAGTAAAAGTGTGCTTCGAGGTACCTCAAAACACTCTTCATGATTACATCAGTTAACTTGCTGATCTTACTGGAACAAATACATCGACGAATTATGTAACTACATACTGCAATGTAGCCAATAAAAATACGTGCAGCCTCAAGAACTGCCCGTGCCGAACCTTAGAATATAAAGCAAACAAGAATGGTGATAAGCCAGATTGCGTAATGAATTTCTGGTTGTGTTGGTAGTCCATTTTTACATGTATTTACACGCCATCCCTATTCTAAACAACTTGTCAAAAAAAATGTTCTTTTTCTACTTTATCTTGAAACAATTCACATAATTAATTTATATAAATCTCTGCGTTTATTAACAAAAAAGATAATGTAGATAGTGCAGTTGGCTCAAAAAGGATTTCCCTAGTTTATAATCCAATTTATATTTGCAAGCACTGACTGAACACTTCATTTCAGTTTTTTCATTTGTTATGAAGATTTTAACAGGCACATTTGACAATTTTGCACCCAGCTTTGACAACTCTTTCTTGCAGCATCTCACTTACTCCTATGTATAATCTCCTGCTCTTGACAAATTACGCTCATGTACACGAATTTTACACGATTCAACCATTCCTGTTTACTATATATTATATATATAAGTGGCACTTCACTCCTGCCCAACCTTCATCCTGTCTACAAATTTCGTGCGGCAGAGGCAGCATACTGATCCATCCATCTAAACAGGCTATTTCTACTTGCACAAGTTAATTTTTCTCCTTTTTAATTAACGTTTGTAGCCTCATATCGTCGGTAATACATACTATAGGTTTGTTCGCGTACTTCTCGTGCAAAAACTTTCTGGGTAAAAACTTACTCGTGTGGTGGGAGAAGAATGTAAAATGCATGAAAAAGTACGGGAACGCTTTTCATGCAACTTCGTGAAAAACAAGAAGAAGAAGTGTGGCATAACATTTGAGAATAAGTATTGTTTTATTTTTTTTAACTTGTTGCAGTCTTGAAAAGTTTATGAGAGCATTGAATGCTTAAACTATATTATTTCGACATTTTGATTGCGTTTTAAAAACTTTTCAGAAAATTAAAAAAATTAACTTTCCTATGACAGCTGTCAACCTTTCCTTGCAAGAAGTGTGCAGTAACTAAAAACTTCGGGTAAATTCATGCAAGAGGGGAAGCTATGACGTATGCAAAACTCGTGTAAATTTGTGTGCACGAGAAAGTACGGGAACGGAAATTGGGTAAGTTCATGCAAATTCATTGCAATGCATTGTCCCAAAACTGAGTACGCGAACAGACCTTATATAACCGAAGACTAGCTGTTAGCGTTATCATAATCGGGTAACTGCCTACACCCTGTTTGACGGGTCAGTATGCTACTTCGGCCTCACGAAAACTTGTAGGTGGTTGGGGGCAGGAATACCGTCCCGCAATATTCCGAAATATTGTGAAAACGTATAGGAAAGCACGGTACAGAGAACATAATATTCTCTCTCCGCTCTCTGTCTTTTCTGTGTATATACATACATTAGTCACAGAATTACGTCACAGGCTATCAGCTGCAAAGTGTCAACATTTTAATGGGAATATCTTGTCTTCTACAGGGTGTCCCGGAAGGGTACCGCCATCCGCCATACTGCACCCATAGAATCTTGACAGAAAAAGGAACAGAAAATGTCCAACAGGACATATGTCCTATCTTGCGTAGTTTTGGAGTTATTAAGGAAAATCTGAATTTTCTTAGAATCCGTTCCGTAACGTAACTTACAGTTTACCCTATAACTCGGTAAATACTTTGCGGAAATAAATCGCACCTAGTAATTTTTTTAGAGCAACAAATTAGCTTTTAAACTGTTTATTAAAAATGTTCCAAGGTGATATGCCTTCCTTTATTTTTGACTTAGAATGTGTCGTCGTGCCTTTAGAACAAAATAACCCCAATTTGAAAGTAATAATTCTTGGAAATTTCTTATAAGAATGGGATGCGTAAGTATGGGAAAAACTTCTTCATTTTATGACCCTTTAAATTCCCGAAAATATGATATTTCTAGTTATACTAGAGCTCAATGGTAATAATTTTGTAATCATATAATAAAAAATGAAGAACTTTAATGTCTGCTGCTGAAAACTTAACCATAACTTACGCGGTATTGAAATTAGTAGTCTCGCGGTTATGCAGTATCACCCACGATATATCAATGGCCTATGAAAGATGGACAAAGATCTACGAGGGCTGTGTTCAACTTTTGGCTAGTGCCGGCTATAGTTGGCTATAGTCATATTGAGTCGTTCAGTTGTTGACTATAGCCGTAACCCCCGCAAGATACAAGCCATGAACAAAATCGAAAAAAGAGAGCAGCGGGCCGCCGGTCAGCAGGCGACATCCACAGTCTTCTTGTCCTGTCGTACTGTAGGAGTTTTTCATATAAAAGTTGCTTGTATTTTGTTCAAACGCTACAATTTCCGTAAATTTGTTCTACGTGCTATATAAGCAGGCGACATCCACAGTCTTCTTGTCTTGTCGTACTGTAGGAGTTTTTCATATAAAAGTTGCTTGTATTTTGTTCAAACGCTATAATTTCCGTAAATTTGTTCTACGTGCTATATTTTTTTAAAACTATTAAAAAGAAAACATGTTTGGATACAATTTGTTTTAACTTCATTTTGCTGTGGGAGCGACAGTTTTGGGCTTTAGGACCTGTTCAAGATGAAATTTTAGTTTTTCCTCCATGATGAGTATACAAAAAGCAGTGAGAGTGAGCTCTTACTGCATGCTGTACCCGGCACGTTAAGGCATTTTAATGTGTCGGAGACTTCGGCAACTTCATGCCTTGTATTATATTCCGGGGGTTACGGCTATAGCGTAACCCCCGGAATATCCAAGCCATGAACAAAGTCGAAAAAAGAGAACAGCGGGCCGGTCAGCAGGCGACATCCACAGTCTTCTTGCCTTGTCTTACTGCAGGAGTTTTTCATATAAAAGTTGCCTGTACTTTGTTCAAACGCTATAATTTCCATTTGTTCTACGTGCTATAGTTTTTTTAAAACTATTAAAAAGAAAACATGTTTGGCTACAATTTGTTTTAACTTCATTTTGCTGTGGGAGCGACAGTTTTGGGCTTAAGACCTGTTCAAGATGAAATTTTAGTTTTTCCTCCATGATGAGTATACAAAAAGCAGTGAGAGTGAGCTCTTACTGCATGCTGTACCCGGCATTAAGGGTTTTTAATGTGTCGGTGCCTTCGGCGACTTCATGGCTTGTATTATATTCCGGGGGTTACGGCTATAGCCAATTTTAAGCCAAAAATAAGAGCTATAAATGACGAAAAATCATATCTGTATATGTTAACTCAATTTTCAGAATTTATTGTTCAACTCTTGGCTGTAGTCGACTATAGCCAAATTGGTTAGTGCTCTGGAGGTGAAGCCAAAGTAGCATGACGTTTGATTGTTTAGTTTTTGATGTCAAATAACCAAAAAACTTTCTGAATTTTATTACTATGTGGATAGCACAAGTGAAAATTAATAAGCTCAAAGCGAAATATATTTAAAAAAAAGACAATAAAGATCCAGGCTGTAGTGGTGTCTCGCGGTTCGATTTTGAATATTTCTTGTGCCGTTCAATTTCTTAATTCAATCCATTCTTTTATTATATTATATACAATATAATACAATACAAAAATATTTTATTGATTTTTTATGCTATTGCAACTAATTTACTTGTATTACTCGACATAATTCTTACAATGAAATTGAAGCAATTTATGGAATGACGCCGGGTCTAGCCAAAAGTTGAACACAGCCAAAGGTATTCCCAATGCGAATCACGTTCCGCCAGTAGTGACGAAATATCATGAAAATATATAGGATAACACTGTATAGAGAACACAATACTCTCTGCGCTCCTTTCTGTCTTTCCCACGGTACAGAGATACAAGATATTAGGTCTGTTCACGTACTTCTCGGGTGTTTTCGTTCTTGGGTTTTGTTGTGTGAAAATGTTTAGGAGGGGAAGCTATCAAATTTGGAAAGTACGTGAACAACGTTTGTGTGTTCTTGGACAGAAAGCGAAAGTGACAACTACAAACTGTCAAGCTAACAACTTTAAAGGCACTTTCACATCAAACACAAGAATCGAAAAAATGTAAACCGAAAAACTCAATTTATTCCACTTTAAAAGAAGATTTTTGCTCCAATGATTAATAAAATCATGGGAAATAGGATAAACTAATAATTTTACTAATAAAATAGTATATTTATCTTAGAATTTTTAAGAAAACACAACTTTTATGATTTATCGGACGAATTTTTCCGCCGAAAAAGTTTTTCGGCCGATAAAACATAAAAGTTGTGTTCTCTTCAAAATCTGAAATAAATATAATTATTTTCTCAGTAAAATTCTTAGTTTATCCTATTTCTCTGGATTTAATTAATCATTGGAACAAAAATCTTGTTTTAAAGTGGAATAAATTGACTTTTTCGGTTTATATTTTTCTGTTCTTGTTTTTGATGTGAAAGTGCCTTAATTTGAAAATAAAATGCCTAACATAACATATATATATTCATTTATTTACTATTGTGTAAATTTTTATACGACCTGGAAAAAAAGTGCACATCATTTGCAAATTCTGCCGCCTTTTCCTTTTTCCTTTCACAATTTAAACTTCTGACAATTCTCGATTTCAAATTTTAATGTGTTTGACAGTTTTTACACAGTTACCCCGAGTTGTTTCTCTGGTGGATTTGGGCTAAAACTTTATTGAATATGGGAAATGTGACATCTAAATATTTTCCCCAATTTTCTGAGTACGTGAACAGAGTTTGGGTGCTTTTGGGTGAAAATGCTATAATGCATTCACACAAATTCGAGTACGTGAACAAACATATTCTCATTACGGACCACGTTCCGCCATTTGTGTTCGAATATGTAGGAAAGTACGGTACAAAGAACACAATATTCTCTCTCCTTTCTCTGGCTTTTTAATAGAAATGTATATATGTTAGACAAAATACGTCACAGCTCTAGTGTCAAAATTTTAATGAGAATACCATGTATTCTATATACTTATTTCATATACCTTGTACATATTCTATATAAATGTATCCGTCCGATCATTTAAAGGTTTTTTAACATTCGCCTAAAGCTAAGCAATATTAATTGCATATTTAAGCTTATCTAAATAGACTAAATAAAATTTGTTTGCATAATAAACAAATTATTGGGATCATTTATCTCAATACTACGCATAAATTAAACAAAAAAAAAACTATTTAAAACCAACGAGCAACATCCCGTATTGACGTATTGAACGCACTAATATATTTTGCACAAATTTCTAAAGGCTGGCAGTACCAAATTGTAAAAAGAAATGGCGAATTACTGTCAGTCGAAGTTCTTGACTCTCGTGTCATTTGACTTTTGATTGGGTTTTAATTGGAAATTTCCAAGCATTTTATATTAAAACCCTTTAAGGTGCGATTGTAGGTCAGAAAGTGGCATTAATATGAAACATTTTAGAGAAGGAACTCATTTTAAGCTGTAATATCGGATTAATCAAGTGCAAATAAGGTAGATGAGATGATTGCATTCGAGATCGCGAGAGGCGAATTCCGCATTTGTGTGAATATCGCGCCGCCGTCCTTTTAAGTGCGTGTGTCAGTGTTTTTCCTGAAAGGGCGTTTTAAATATATAAAAAAAAATTATAATTAATAAATAAGAAACGTCAAGTGCTCTATAAATAAGTTGGCTGCCAAGAGTGGAGAATCTGCAAAGTGCAATAGAGAAGAAGTGCATAAATCAATGTCGGCGACTGATAGCCGGTGACACTGGTCATATTTACGCTTCAATTGAGTAAAAACTTGTACAAGCCACCTTAGCCCTAATAGGAAATGGAAATTAATCATTTTTCAATCAACTGTGACTATTTTTCTACATTGACGAGTTATTTGCAACATTTTATCGAATACACGGTTTGTCAGCTCCCTTGGCTTTGATAAGTGCTAATTTTCGAATATTTGGAAATATTTTAAATGAAGTTAATAGAACGATCTTGATTAAATGACACTGTAATTGCAGGAATTTTATATATTTTCTGGATAAAAATTAAGAAAATAACCTCAAAATTGGGTGCATGCGTATACGTACTTTGTACTTTGTTGCAATAGTGTCGGTGTTTCAGTGGCGTGCAAATAATCAGAAGTCTACCTGCACCCTCATAAACTTAGCACTCATCTAATTAGGGCACTTTCATAACATACCTAGATTATAACTGCATTGAAACTTGTATGCGGAGAATTTATTTTAATGTTCATTCCTTTTCAGCATACCATTTGATTATGCAAATGTTAAGATGCTGTAAGCATTAAAGGGAAATCGAATTAACGATCATTAGGGGATCGACGAAAGTTTTAATTTTAAAAACTTATTAAACCAATTTGGCAATGCCGGGTAGCCGGTCCAGTACTACAGACCCAGAATTGAACAAATCGCCAAGAGAAAGTGGAGAGGATTCTGAAGATGAGAGCGAGATTCTCGAGGAAAGCCCTTGCGGGCGATGGCTTAAACGACGTGAAGAGGTATATTATTCCATTAGTAATTATAATTTTCAACTGCCTGAAATTAATTTCAAGGTAAGGCTATTTAGTATAGCTTCAAAAAATTTCTATATTTGATTTTAGCTTTAACAAATCTGAATAAAATATAGGCGTATTGTGAAGATGCGAGAATGAGGTCAATTAATTGAAACTTCTTCAAATTAAAATCCAATTTCGTTTATTAGATGTGCTTCTCCGTTGGTCTGCTCTATAGCTGTGTTCTTTTGTGACCGCATAACAGGGCAGAACAAAAAGTACACAAAAGAACGCCTCATACATTTTGATATGTTTTTAAAATGAAGCGAACAGTACAAATAGTTCGCTTCAATCGACAGAACAATTTGTTCTTTCCAGTATATTATGAGAGCTCTAGAACAAGGTACCCAAAAGAACACAGCTTATATAACTGAAGAACGCTCTGACATTGTGCCTATTTTACGAAAAATTTAGATCTATGTTGAAAAATACCACGCAAAAAAATTTTTATTCATTTTTACAACGCTTATTGCTTATTCATTGACTTAATTTATCAATCAACTAGTTCCAATGGTTATTTAAAATATTCCTTAAAGTCGAATTGAACTTTAACTTTAGGTATGCTCTATATGCAAAATGCTGTTAACGTGTTTTGTTTGAAGCAAATATGATGTCGCAGGTTTCATCTGAAAACAAACGAAAGAGCGTTAAGTAAGGTCTAAATAAAATTATGCCGGCACAACAATTAAGACGACAATTAAATGTTGACTCTATGGCAATACCATACCGCTGTGCTGTGCGCAATGGTGCCGTGTCGCCGTAAACAGAGTTGGAAATAATTGAACTTTTGTCGTAATAATTTGAGTTTGGCAGCTCTAATTGGAAATTTCTTTGCTTTCATAGTAGGAAAAAGTATATATTGTACAATCATGCTAATAAATTAAATTATTATTATTATTTTACTTCCCGAAGTGATTTACACGATGCAACTAATGTTCTCATTAAATATTTAATCGGATGTTGCTTAGCAGCTTAGCACAATTCAAACCGTCTTTCAGTCAATATAGTTACTCTCGAATCGGCCAAAGTTTGTTACTCTTGGTACCATGCCCAGCATGTCCTTCTCTCTTATCTAATTTTTTATATGCCCTTTTTATATATTTCCTATTTTGTCAATAAATATAAAATTTTAGCACCTATATTGATATCAACAATCATCAGAATGTCGATGTTATTGGGTTATTTCGGCGACAGTTACTTCCATGAAAAAAAATCTCAATCGGTTTCAACGGGTTTTTCTCTAACAAATTGCATTGCGTAGTCGTCGATGTCATTTTTGACTATCCTCTGGGAGCCTAGTCGAGGATTGTCGTAAGATATTTATATGTACTTAAAAAAGAACTATGCTAAACTAAATGCATGGAGCGCGTTCACTGACACTTTACGTAGTGTAGTAATCTCAAAACGACTACGTTCGACTATCCTCGTGCCGTATTTGAATGTAGTCGACTATTTGTTACATTCAAAGTGCGGAGTGAACGATAGTCAAGCGTAGTAGTGAACTCAAAATATGTTTTGAGAGTGACTCGTAGTCGACAAAAAGTCACTATTTCGGTGGCAGTTAACGCGATCATGGGGGGCGTTCACTGACATGCAAGTGAAAGCACGATAGCACTTGGTAGTGACTGATAGTCACATTTTGCACTATATTTTGCTATCGGTGAACGCGACCATGGTAAAGCGTCGTAGTTTGTTGAAGAGCTGTCGCTAACGCAAAATTTTATGTCAATTACGGAAAGAAAAAAGAAAATATTCTAATCAGTAATTTAAAAATAACAGAAATACTGTACGGTGCATTTTGGTTATTTTTTACTTTATAAAGCTTTAAGCCCCCCTTTTTTTCTCTGAATAATTTGCGATTATTGACCGATTTAGTACACATTCTAAACTATGCTGAATATACATAAGGTAGTACCTACTACCTGGATTATTTTTAACGATCAATAACCAAGTAAGCGGGTTCTTATGTTGTCAAAAGAGGAAGAAGGAAGGTTAATTTGTGCAAACATAAGTCTTTAAGGGCAAGAGTGGAAAAAAATAAGGATCAACAACGCTTAAATGACCCCGATTAACATGCACTATCTTATCGAAGAGATATATGCCGGGACTAAGCATTCTACCTTAAAATTCTTAATTTAACAGCACTTTTAATGTTGGTAGCTATTTTCTTTATTTTATCACTATCAATTTTACTTAAATCCTAATTATCCCAATAGACACAAGACAAAAGTCTCAGTTAAGAATTGGTTGGTTCGATTGTTGTTGCTTAGTTACCAAATGCACTGTTTTAATGGGCTGAAGATCTGGAATACTAAAAACAAAGTATATATAAAGTCATATCAGAGAAAACAAAGTCATAAATCTTCCTCTAAAAACTTTTATATCAATACTTATACCTATATCTACAAAAAAAAAAAAAAATGAGTAAAATTGCCTTTTGCAGCACGCAAAGTGACTAATCCCTTATTCATAATTATGACTCTAAGATCAGAGCATAATGATGTACACTAATGAATGTTCTTTTCCTTCATTAGAACGCTAACGAGGAAAAATGAACTAAAACAAGATGTATTTTGTAATATAATATAAAACTAGTGTTCATCTGCCCATTTGAAAAATTAGAAGAAGAAGAAATGCAAAACACAAACTACCTATATTGTCAAAATACTTTTTATTATAATGTTTTCTCATTTAAAAATCGTTAAATTAAATAACAACTAAGTTTATCGCGTCGATTCAATCCATTTCACTTCTTCACTGTCATAAGTATGTTAAGACACTTTGATAGTACAATTTAATTAAAGAAATGGCTGTGTGTGTATCTGCAAATGTCTAATGAGTCATTAGTTAATTACTTGTCATTAGGAGCGCTGTGTGCCCAAGATATGCTGTTACTTGCTAATAATAAGTAGTATAACAAATACCTTTACATTGCCATTTATTTTGACATTAATATTTTATTACAACTTACTAGAAAAAATTCTAAATTTTAAAATAAAATAACTGAGATATTTTTGACTGGCAATGCCTTTCGAAAGCTTTTTTTTACCATTTAGAATCTATACACAGTCGTATAAACATATAACATTCGCTTACGTGAACTTGATAACTCAGTTTTCGCTGCGCCAATTATGGTTAAAAATTAATGAATTGATAAAATTAGCTCAAATTATTCTGCGTGCTTGATCCAATTGACCTTTCTACGTACTCCCATTCATTTATATGAGTTTCCATGATCTTGCTTATACGCAGATATTCAGCAAAAACAAATTAGTAGGTTGGGTCAGATTTGTACAAATAAATACGCAATAAAGTAGCAGAGCTAGTCACATTAGCTCTGCTATTTTAGCCTAGATTTTATGTGCTTATAGACCGAGTTATAGGTATTTTGTCATTAGAAAGAAATTAACGATTTTCTTCTATGTATTTATAATTTAGGAACTTAAGTCTTTTTTGTGCATTTGAAAAATTGAGATTTTAAATAAAGTTTGTTTTTGGTTATACTTGTTATGATATAAACAAGAAAACAATTATTTCTAGTAACTGAGGAAAATTAAAAATAAACCTTGTCAGAAAATTTTATGCAGGAAAGCTCTTCATAAGTTAGCATCGCTAAACTGAATTTTTCCCCCTGTATTTTGTGTCCTTTATTTAGTTCCCACCCCTCCGAGAATTATTACTACTCTGAGATTCACTCCTTACACATATTTTATTATATTTATTCTAATCTGTTTACTATACATCTTACGCGTAAAAAAATCACACGTATAAGCATATCTTATGGTGGAGGTAATATCATAAAAATTAGGAAGTAAAAAAGTTTTACTAAAAAAAAAAACAAAAACAAAAAAAAAACGACTGTGGAAAGTTTTTCTCGAGACATTTTATATATTGCATTCAAGTAATAAGCCAAAATACTTTGTTTGGATTGAGTCTCCAACACCAAAATAAGTAGCTCGGGTTTTATCGACTGGTACACTTGAAACATTTTTTACCGCTATAAATCCCGTGTTTAACTTAATATAAATTTTTTTTATAACTCGGGAGGTTCTCGATTATAATTTACCTTTCTTTGTTTTTGTAATGTTTATATAAACCTCAGCAAAACAGTTACCTATCGTTCCGTTCACGAGAAAAACAAAGCTTTCACCACTTCGTGAAAATACGGAAATAATAATTTCGGATGAAGTTAAATCTCTGGGGTCACTCTTGATAAGAAACTTACCTGGAACTTGCATCTGTCGAGAGTGACGGAAAGAGCTGTACTATCTCTCTACACGTGTCGTCGCTTTATTGATAGAAGTCTGAAGCAAAGAATGATTCATTGGATGTACACCACGGTTGTTAGAACCATGGTCACCTATGTTACCTTCGCATGGTGGCCAAAAACTAACCAAAAGAAAACCAAGGCTCTTTTTTAAAAAGCCCAGCGGCTTGCCTGTTTTGGAATATCTGGTGCCATGAGTACTTGTCCTACTGCAGCCATGGCAGCCTTGTTAAACCTTCCACCTCTGCATTTGCATTCAGTGCTATCAGAATATAAAAGACGAAACAGTTCAAGCCAGGTGATCTGGTTGGTCATTTAAGTATTTAAAAACAGATAAGCTTCGAGCAAATGACAACAATATCTGATATAATCACAGCCAAAATGGAATATGTGAAACCATTTGACCATTTGACGTGGTTATGGGAGACCGACAACAATGGCGCTCCACTAAACCGTCCTTCCAACAAGGATCGATGTGTGTTATATATATGGTTCAAAAACAAACGAAGGCGTCGGACTGGGCGTATACGGCCCCAGATGCCACATCTCAAAGGCCCTGGGTTTTACGCAAACCGTACTCCAAGGTGAGGTATTAGCCATTGAAGAATGCGCCAATAAATGCAATAAAAGAGCCATGAATGGCTCAACCATCAATATCCTCTCGGATAATCAAGCCGCACCCAGGGACTTACAGTTCTTTACTATTCAATAGTCTGGGGGTGTCTTTTAAAAATGTATCGAGGAAAAACAAAGTTATCCTCATGTGGGTACCGGGGCATGAGGGTCATAAAGGCAAAAAAATATCTGACTGCTTAGCCAAAAGAGGATCGGAAACTTCCTTTGTCAGACCAGAGCCATTTTGTGGCACTTCAAAGTGTTACCCCAGAGCTAACCCAAGTAGCTGGTAGGGCAAACAAAAATCTCGTTATTGGGAAAGGCTACAAGGACTTCGTCAGGCAAAAAGTTTATCGGTACCTAAGGTGGTAATACAAAATATTCCTTAGAAGAACAGAGCTGAAAATGATCACAGAGCTCTTCTCAGGCCACTTTCTTGCGGTATCACCTAAACAAGATAAGCTTGGCTGAGACTCCTGCCGCTTCTGTCAGGATGCTCATGAAACCTCAAATCAATTGGGAAGCATTGGCCAGGCGAAGATAACTTCACTTCGAACATGCTTTTCCTCCACCAAACTACGTGTGGAATGTAAATCCCAGAAGGGTCTTGGACTTTGTTAATAGTTTCTAGAAAGGAAGTAAGTTGAACAGGGAGTCACAATAGATCTTTCAGGTCGCAGTGAATTGGAAGCTAACGCACCCCCTCCACAAATCTAATCTAGTCTAACGTCCTAGAATAATTCATTTTCGTTATTTTATGTAGATATACATTTATAGATGTTCGCCTAGAGCAGGACTAGTAACACGGTCCCTACCACCCAGTAGTGGACAATTAAGCCTTCATAGTGAGCGATAGCGATTTTGTTCGTTACTTTCGTTATCACTGCGCATCTAAGACTCACTGACGAGAGCGGGGTGCATATCAACGTTGTCACTTCCAAAATGTAAAGTGTGATAGATTAAAATTAAAAAGTCTGGTAGATTGAAAAATGCGTGGTAGATTTTACGTGTACCTGCGCTTAATATTAACTATAACACTATAATTTTTTTCAAACTTTAAGCACACAAACGAAAAATTATATTTCTTCAAAGGTAGGTGAATGCCCACTTTTCATACAACAGGCGCGACACCTCCAGACATGGAAGATGACTTAAACGATGCATTATGATACTGTAAAGATATTTTATTAACAATGTTTATTTCAATTAAGTTGGGGAAAGCTTTGGCAATCGGATGTAGCTTGAGCGACTTTCTTGGGTGAAAAAGTGGACTTTTCTACAGCTCGTGATTGCGCGGAATTGGTGAGTCGTGGAAAGTGACTTCCTATGAGAAAAATATTCACAACAGAGTACTAATGGCCATGGAAAAACGAACTGCAAAGATATATGAGAAATGTAGTAACTGGGCTGTATGTATGTGATCCAAGTGCATGAAAATGGGTTTTCCGGCAGAAAAGTCCCGAAAAACTTTTCTATATCAGTGTGGGTACTTAAACTTTTTCTCAGAACCTAAGGAATTCGATCCTGTACTCGAGTACTTGAGTACTACTCCCAGCCTTTCCTTGCTTAATTGGAATAAACATTGTTAATAAAATATGTTCCAAGTATCATTATGCTTCAACACATCTCTCTGGAGGCTTCGAGCCTAAAATGAGCATAATTCCGAAGAGTGAGATATCTGAATATCAACTGATATGAATTATATGTATTTACTGTTGCTACTCGTTCTTATTAAAAATTTCAAGATTAAAATTAATGAGTTTTTTTTTAAACACATTCATTTCCAACAAGGTTGAACAAAGAGATGTACCCGGAATCGATTGTGCGCATTTGGCGATGGATACTGAGGAAGGAGTTGAAGTAGTCTGGAATGAAGTTCAATTTTCTGAACGGAAAAATTTTAAATCTCAAGAAGAAAAAATACAACAAGTTTTTGAGAATTTGACGCAACTTGAACATCCCAATATAGTCAAGTTTCACCGTTACTGGACTGATACACATAATGACAAACCTAGGGTAAATAAATGCAAAACACAATCTCACATTTTTAGCGTAAATAAGTTTTATTGAATATCGTTTGTCTATTATACATACAGGTCATATTTATTACGGAATACATGTCATCCGGTTCATTAAAACAGTTCCTTAAGAGAACTAAACGCAATGTAAAACGACTGCCCCTTCAAGCCTGGAAAAGGTGGTGTACACAAATTTTATCTGCACTAAGGTAAGAGTGTACTTTATTTTTTTGAGTTTTATTATTTCTATACAAAACGTTTTAAATTTTAATTTAATACTTTTTTAGTTACTTGCATTCCTGTTCGCCGCCTATCATTCATGGCAACCTAACCTGTGATACAATATTTATTCAACATAATGGCTTAGTTAAAATTGGTAGTGTAGCTCCTGATGCAATTCATCACCATGTGAAAACTTGTAGGGAAAATATGAAAAATATGCACTTTATAGCTCCAGAGTATGGATGTAAGCTGATCATCATAATTATTTTTTTGTTTAATAATAAAATGATCTTTACAGCTGCTTTAACGCCTGCTATAGATATTTTTTCATTCGGAGTATGTGCCCTAGAAATGGCAGCTTTGGAAATACAAGGCAATGGTGATTCTGGCAATTTAGTCACTGAAGAGAATATTTTGCGCACCACTGAGAGTCTCGAAGATGAACAACAAAAGGACTTCATACTCAAGTGCCTAAACAAGGATCCAATCGATCGTCCTAGTGCCCATGAATTATTATTTCATCCTCTGCTGTTCGAAGTACATTCTCTAAAACTGCTAGCGGCTCACTGTTTAGTGAACTCATCACGTAAGAATTGATTACTATTTATGTGTACATAAAACTTAGGACCTTTGGACCTTATTACATTGGCCAAATTCTTGAACGTCTTTCTTATTATTTTATTCAAATTTAATCCATAAACATAAATGAGAAATTTATTTTTCTTCAGTATTTATTTGTTATTTTTAATTTATATATCCTTTTAAAACAGCAAATTTTTCGGAAACTATTATCGATGAAATGATGCAGCGTCTATACAAACCTGATGTTATTCTTGCAGACATCACAAGCAACCAAGAAATTATAGAATTTAAATTAGCCGATGTTCCATCAGCTGAAAAGTTAGAGAAATTCGTAGAAGATGTCAAGTGAGATATTTTTAAATTTCTAAAAAAAAAACCAGGTTAAGTTAACAACTGTATAATGTCCTGCCTCAGATATGGAATCTATCCCCTTACTGCATTTGCGGCGAAAAAACCGCCTCATCCAAGGCCTAGAGCTATATCTCCCGAAACTGCCGAATCCGTTAAATCAGTTACTCCAGAACCAATTGATGTAGAAACTCGTAAAGTTGTTCACATGATGTGTAGTGTTAAAACGAGAGAAGATTGTTGCGATCTATTGGTACAGAGCTTCACTGATATCATAGAAAACACTTATATTGGATTTTTCTTTTTGTAGATGACAATATTGCTTCGAATGGATGATAAGATGAATCGGCAGTTAACTTGTCAAGTATCGCAGGATGATTCAGCAAATTATTTATCAAATGAGCTTGTACATTTAGGCTTTATTCATGAGGTAAGTACGATGATGCTTTTACTACCGTCATGCTATATTCAAAAATATCAGTTTTCATTGAACTGAAAAGATTTAAATGCTACCCATTTATTCGAAGCATTATACACAGTATATTAACGTGTGGACTAGAAAAATATTTGATCTCCTGATACCGTGTCTGATTCTCCGTTAAATTTCACTTTGCATTCATGGGAAGGACTCGATTTCACAAATCGGTCGTCCTAAAAATGGACATATGTCATCCGAAATCCGCCTTTTACATATTTCTTGCATTTTTTAATTACTGATATGAGATTAAACACCAATCTTCTCGTTCCCGGATGACCCCTCTTATTGTTGGAATTGAAGAAAATATTTGGTCATTGCTGCTTTTGGGCACGCAACAAATTCCTCATAAAAACGAGTTAAGAAGTAAATTTCATATTTGCTATAATTTACCACAAAGCCTTCAAGGCGGGTAAGTAAACTGTAATTTATTTTAGGCTCCGTTAATTTTGATAAAAAAGAAGAAAAGTATTGAAAATTCGCTCACAAGTTAGATCCATAAACCATTCCATCTCATAAAATGATAAGATTGTTTCTAATTTTAATTTCTATTTCAGTTATATTTATGTTATTTGTATTTATAATAACCTAGTCAGTTACAAACTGTAGATTCATTCCTCGTATGCTCATTCACCTTTTTAGAAAATTCATTGTCTTTTATATGTTGCTTGAGTTTTCTTGAGTTAATTGCATTTCATAGAAATTAATGGTAAATTTCCCAACTATAATAACCTGAACATTTAGGTCATTTAAAGCTGGGAAAATGTTACTAAATTCCCTTTCCAATTCCCTTGTATCAATTTTGAAATTACCAACAATCTTTTACATTAAGTTCAGTTCTATTCTTGTTCTATTTCATTCAGAATTGCATCTCATTTACCTCATTTTTCATTGGTTTACTCGTTAAATGAGTTTTTGACTACAAGATAAGATCAAATTTATTTTCATCCTATTCATTGTAGCTCAGAAAAATTATTTATTAGACCCAGAATATTTTAATAATTTCTATTCCTCTGAGCATTCAATATTTTCAAGTCACATCCAATCTTTATATATATAATTGCTGGTACGTCTGTTAGTGATGGTATAACTTCTGAACGACTTGACCGATTGAGGTCATATTCCCACAATATATATATTTGTTTTATCAAGATCCAATAGGTGGGGCTGAAACAACAAAATACTTACGGTCAATTCGCAAGAACATTAATTCTGTAGTTCCAGCATATTTTACATGCAATAAACCATAAAAGAAATGGAAGCCACGCAAACGAGGTGTTGCTGTTACTGCTTATGAAGGTATATTTGCAGCAAATACATTAGGCTGATTATACACTGTTCATGCAAAATAACGTGAGCGCTTTTATTACGATTGCTTTTAAAAAATTTACGTAGAGGAACGTCACACGAATATCTGAGACGAGTTAATCGTCAATTATACGCTACAAATTATGACGCTTGCTGCGCACTGCAATTGCTTGGAGGTGACAATCATTGGGATACAACAATTGCCGATGCAGCACTTAGTTCTTCTCCACATCAAATTGGTCAATTATTCGCCATATTGTTGACGACATGTTTTCCAACAAACTCAACTGAATTATGGATAAAATATAAAAATTCAATGAGTGAAGATATACAGCACAAAATTTAAACAACAAATCAAGACGCAGAACTTCAATTTACACCAGAAATGTATAACGAAGATATGTGCATACTTATCTGGGATGAACCACTCATAAATTTGGGAATGCCTTCACCTAATGAATCAGCAAACGACTTAGTAGTAATAATAACAAGAACCGTAAACAAAATTAATACTAACGACTTCACTTCATTTGTTACGACAAATGAACAATTGTTGTCAAACGAACAAAAGGCCATTTATGATAGAGTTATGTATGCGATTGCTGCAAAAGAAGGTTTTTTATTTTTGGGCGCGCCAGTTGGAACTGGTAAAACGTTTTTAATTTTGCTTATCCTTACCAAAGTTAAATCTCAAGGTTACATCGCATTAACAATTGCTTCATTTGACATTGCTGCAACTTTATTGAATGGTGGAAGAAAAGCCCATTCGGCTCTACAACTACCATTAAACATACAGACCATGAAAATGTAGTATGTAACATCAAAAAATACTCAGGCGTGTTACACTATAAAACGATTTATCCACTGAAGTATTTTTCAAACAATTGCTAAATATTGGTAATGGAAAAATTAGTTTTACTCAAAATACACAGTTAATGAAAATTTTCTCTCTCCTATGGGAGCTCTAGAATAATTCAATTCAATTCATTTATTAATAAATTAAGTACATAAGATGTAAATCTTAATTAGTACTCTAGATAAGTTAGTCAAGCTACTCTGAAATCAGTAAAAAAAAAACATAATTTTTAGAAAGTGTCTACTATAGCTAAGAAAATGTAAAGACAAGGAACAAATATATTGTGGAAGTAAAAGAAAATTAAAACTAAATAAAATTATGTTAATAACAAATAATAGAAATAAGATATTAGAAAATCTTGCACAGTCATACCCAACATCCCATAGCACTCAAAGGATACAATCATACAAATACCTTTTGAATTCGTTGACAGAAGCCGCACACTGAGTATTGCGAGGGAGTGAATTCCATAGACGAGCAATTTGGACAAAGTAAGAACCCTCATAAGTCAATGTACTAAAATGCGGTATACGTAAGCTCATACCTCTCCTAGAATACAGAAAGTCTAATTTTTCATAAAGATACATGAGGTCTGTATTAAATTAAATAGGAAGATTAATGCCTTTTAAATAAATTTGAATTGATCATCCCAGTAATGAGTACCTAACAGAGGTAATGTGGGCAGATCTGCGCAGGTTAATAATAAAAAAAAGCAACTTCCATACTATGTCTGCACAGGGAGTTAAGAAAAGCGTCTTCACCAATCTCAAACATGAATTTGCAGGTAAGATATTAGCAAATAGCCAAAGTCTTCGCAAGCCACCATAAATTTTACCCAACATACCCTTAACATGATCAAAACATTTCAGGCGACTGCTGAAACAGAAATGGAGAAATAGTTATTTGATATTTTTTTTCGCAAATCCAATTTCCGGTAAAAGGAGTTGAATAACTTCACTTCCAGATTAGACATCGAATCAACCAAAAGGTAACATGACGTAATTGAGAATAACTGAGGGTATATCATCGAAACGAGGAGGTGAGCTGCACAACACCAAACACTGATTTATTTGGATTAAGAGATAACTTATTATCAATTGACCATCTGTGAATTGCAGCAAGATCATCATTGATTCTGCAAATACAATCCTCAATCAACCCAAGAGGTTTGCTCAAGTACAATTGAACATCATCGGCATAAAGGTGTAACTGTACGTTATGTACGATATCACCGATATCATTAATGTATAGACTAAAGAGGAGAGGTCCTAATACGGATCCTTGCGGGACACCCTGAAACAAAGGTAAGGAGGAGGAGAGAATACCATTAACCTTTACTTGTTGAAAGCTGGTTGTGAGAAAACTACTTATTAAATTGACCGCAGAAGAAGAAAAGCAATAGTTAACATACAATTTACGGAGTAGTGTAAAGTACACAACGCTATCAAAAGCTTGAGAAAAATCCAATAAGACAAGCACGCCAATTTCGCCAACGTCAAGGGCCAAACGGAGATCATTAGATATGATATCTCGTGAGCAGATTATTTTGATTAAGAACTCCTGAATTTGGTAACAAATAAGTTTTTCTAAGACCTTCTCTAGGAAGCTAAGGATGCTAATAGGGTTGAAGTCAGACAAGCTGACAGGGGAAATTTTCTTAGGTACAGATATGACCCTAGCAACTTTCCAAATGTCAGGGAAACAGGAGGAAGACAAACAAGAATTCATAATGTGCAATATATATGTGGATATGTACGGAAACAAAAGCTTTACAAAGCGGGGATTGAGCTCATCAAAACCGACCGGACAGGACTTTTCAGAAAAGGTAGCTTTGTAAAGCTCCATCATGCCCGACGCCCCGGAAAGACAAACAATTATGTCTTGCTCGCGCAAGGGATAGGTCTCAATACACGCAGCTATGAGAAACAGTACCAGAGCATGTAGTAAAATGGCTGTTAAAGGCCTCTGTTTCAAATGATCTTTCAGGACCCAAGTCAGGGCAAACACCAGCTTTCCTCAGATTAGACCAAGAAACTCTGGGAAGCAGGTTAGGATCATATTTGTAGCTATAATATAGACGCTTTGCTAACCGAATCTCAGAAGTTACCCTGTTCCAAGCGCATTTGTATAGAGATCGAGCATATTCAGTTCTAAGTCGCCTCCATTGACGATATAAGAATTTTCTTGACCTAGAATTTTGTGACCAAGCCAGGGAGAGCTACTAGCACTTACACGCTTAACTATAAGGGGAACATATTTATTATACAAATAGGACATTAGCTCATTCAATATGTCAAATTTACCTTGAACAGAAGGACAGGCATAGATATCAGTCCATGTAAGGGACAGATATTCGTTAGTCAAGCTAAACAAGTCGATGTGCTTGAAATCCCGATAGTAAAATTGCTTCAGCTGATCAGGATTATCAAACGAAGCATTATAAGTCATGAATAGCATATCATGATCAATTATGCTGTGTGGGAAGAGAATTCACAACATTGAGGTGAAGACCTTGAATTACAGGTTGATAACTTTCAGTGGGAAGATTACTGTGAAGCAAATTTACATTCAAGTCACCTCCATTGCTATAGCGATGTGCAATAATTGAAATGGAATTAGAAAGTTCTTCTGAACATTCATCAACAAAATTACCAGGAGGACGATATACAGCACATAATACACACCTCTACAGACCCACCTCAACCTCCACACATAAATACTCGACAGCACCACTCGAGGAAAATTTGATAATTTTAGATTTAAAAGAATCTTTCAAATAAATGGCAACGCCGCCACCACTCTGGCCTTTGCGGTCATTGCGTAGAATGTTGAAACCAGGTATGGAAACAAACGATGAAAGAACATGCTGCTGCAGCCAAGTCTCACTAACAATAATAGCATGCAAATCAGAGCCTCCAAAGATTTGTCGGATCTCATCCATTTTATTACAAAGACTTCTAGCATTAATCGTGGCTATATGCATTCCCGGAGAGCGCTTATAACAAATATTAATTAGTGATCTCACTCTGTCCAATTCACAAAAAGTATTAGCCGAACTCATCGATCAGCATGCCTCTGCCAATGACCAAAAGCAAACACAAGAAATAACAACCTAATATAAGAAATTGAGAGACTGTGCAAGACTGTGCAAGACTGTACAAGAGAACGTAAAGAACTGCAAAATTCAAAATTCAATAGTATCATTGCTTAACCTTAAAGAAAGATAAATTATTATACCACAAAAAATAAAAAAAAATAAACAAAGAACAAAAAGCTAGGAAAACTAGAAAACAAGAAAACTAAAGCTAATATTTCAATATAATGCAAAGCAAAGCAAATGTAGAGACTTCATAGTACAAACTCCCAAAATTAGGTTAATGCCCAGAAATGCCCGTTTTCAGTTGTTCGGCGGTGGTGATCCTACATAGTGTCATCCTTACTCCATCTAACACAAACAAATCCATTCAGGGTGACCACAGTTTACCAGATGCACGAAGCGCCTGCGCATCCCGAAATGACTTCGAACTCCGAGGAGTTAGGCTTTCATTGAAGTAAATGACGGCTTCCGATGAAAAATCTTTCAACTGATTCAACTTTAGCCTGCCATGAAGTTTTAAGGAAGCGAAGAATGACTTTCGTTCTGCTGGACATGAAAATTTTACTACAATAGGAGCATCCCGTGACTTGGCGTTAAGGCGAAAAGCGTCAACAAAAGGTGAGCATTGGTGTTTCACGATATCAGCAATATTTTTTACGACATTAAGAGGGATTTCCTTGTCCAAGACGGGGATTCCACGGATAATTGTCAGATGTCCGTGAAGAGCGCCGTTGATCCTCAATCTCATCAACCATAGAATCATGTCCTGACTGTAGATTCGCAAGTTTAGCATTAAGTAATCTCATTGCATGCCGCCTGTATTATATGCACCATAGTTTCACAGGCAGTTTGGTGTACATTAAAATTCATAATTGCATCGTCAATTTTTTTAGAAATTTTCGCTACAAGCTGGGCCAGTAAGCACTCAAAATTCACAAGAATCTGGGATTCAGCCGCCGTTAAGACACCAGCAGTTGCATTTGCGAATAGAATGGCCTTATCAATACACTTTTTAGTGTTGAAAGTGCTGTGTGTAAATGTGTAAACTTAAATGCACCCAGACTTTGCAATGTAACGAGATTAGCTATTAAAAAAATTATGAGAAATGTTATTGAAGCGACCATATTAAACGGAAAATTCAGAGAAGGCAATGTTTTACTGCAGCCCACCGATGTACAAATTCAGTTCAAACGTTTACAATTTCTCATTTGTTTGGCATTTCCGATGACCATACAATGACCATAATATGCGGATTGGATCTAGGAGATCCATTTCACTGAAAATTATATGTTGCGTGTTCACGTGTTGGAAAACCATCAGACCTTTTTCTTTATGCACCTGGCGTTCATGATTTAACGTTAAGATAAACAGAAAATAAGTAATATAACATTAATCAACATTTATTACATTATAATATTACATTAAATAAAAATGTTTATAATATGAAATTCTTAACATATTTTGCATCAAATCCTAGTTACGAACTTTCATTTCCAATATTTAACTACCAAAATACTGATTTGAGATTTTCATTTATAATAATTCTCAGTTTTCAATCTACAGTTTTTGAAATTACTTTTAAAAATGTCAATTTTGATGTCTCATATTTAACCCTTTGCACTTCGTTGTCCCCGTTACGGCGACATAGTAATATAAGCTACTACTCCGTTGTCGCCGCAGTGGCCACATCTAAAAGAGACATTGTTATATATATTTTTTTACCATTTTTTGTGGGTGTGTTCGTCTCTATGTCGCACATCTTGTAATCGTGTTCGTTTATAGGAGAGGGGCTCGCATCCGGCGGGGCGGGAGGGCAAAATTTCAACTTCTTTTGCTTATAACTCCTTATCGAAAACGCACACAAGGACTTAAATGAAAGCTACCGTCGGGGGCTACAAGTGGTCGCTGAGAGGTGGTTAGAGTGGGTCGCTGGTAGGCGACATCCTAAACATCTCCGAAGACACCCATCTGATTTACTTGATTTCAAAGCGTTTTTTAGATAATCACCTAGAAGGACAAGTAGGGTACTAGGTTTTTTGATTTTTTTTTGTAGGGGAGGGGAAACGGTGGGGGTATTTAGTTTTACGCTTATAACTCAGCCATTTCACCTCGGACCATAGTGGTGTGGGTACTCAAAATCCATATAAAAGCATAGTAGAATTTATACTAGATTTTCCGAAAACGTACTAGAATAACTGCTCAAGCTCTGCAGGGAGCGTAGTATACTTTCTAAACTTTTTCTAAAACCGCTATAATTCTTTGTTTTCACTTCTCCTTCGATCTCCATACCCACTTTTTTAGTACGTTTCTTTTTTTTTCTAAATTAGGTACTAGATTTTTGCACGGTAAATCACCTATAACTTGGTAGGGTTAAGTCCGATTGGAAAATCGATTTCACTGTTCATCTCAACTTCGTGCCAGCTACAATTCGTTGAAGATTTTTTTTTACAGGGGGTACTTTAAGGATGCGGGGTAGGTACCCCCGGAGGGGTCCTTCCAATATCGCATATCAAATGAAAGGTCTCACTGAGTACTATCGAGTGGGTTTATTTTTTTCCAATTAAAAAAACTTCATCGAGACGTTTTTTCCGCCTAAGAACCCATTTTCATACAGCTGGGTCCCCTTTCCCCCAGTTCCTACATTTCGCATATATTTCATCAGTTCTTTCTTTAACGGCATTAGTGGACTGCTGTGAACATTTTTTTCATGGGAAGTTTTTTCCCCCACGCATCAATTCTTCACAATCACGAATAGAAAAAACTCAACTTTTCCTTCTTCAAAAGGACGCATATTTTTCTTTTTCGATTATCTCAGAAACTATTTATCGCACGCAAAAACATACTTACTTACTTACATACTTACGTTGATCCCAGTAAATTTTCCAGGAAAAACTTGAGACCTTGGATCGAGGCATTGTTGTCTGCCTTGAATATGCATAAAATTTATAAAGAGAAAATTTCCAGCAAATTTTTCACTCAGAAAGTAATGAAAATGAATAGAATATTGGAAATCTTAGTATGTTTAGCTGAATTATGGAGTGGAAATGGATGTATACACTTATACACACTTAAATCGAATAGAATAGAGTTTTTTAGGGCTGAAAAAATTCCAGATGTTTGCTTGGCGGGAAGGGCGGGGGGGGACCAAATTTGACTAATCTAAATCATTTTCAAATATGTATTTTTTAATGCAGTTTGAGTACCCTTATGCCTGCCTATGCGGGGAGGTGAAATGGCTTAGTTAAAGCGGCCGTTTTTTCCTCCACTCCCCCCGATCGATAAACGTAGTATATAATCGACGCAGGATGTAAAAGTAGGAGAATCGTTTTCAGTAAAGTTAAATCGGTTGCTTTTTGTGGGCACCTCAGGGTTTTCCGTTTTTGCATATGTATGGTGGGAAAAATCCGATTCCAACACCAACGTAAATTCCGCCCCCTTCCCACCGAGGGACTTGAAATTCATATCAATGATAGCCCCCGCTGGGAACTTTCACTTAAGACTTCCTTCATGAATTATAACTTTGCCGCCTCGCCCATCCGAGAGCTTACGCCTCCCGATAAAATGGATAGGGGGAAAGACGCGCGCAAACAAAAAGTATGTAAATACCAAGTTTGGTAAAAAAGTGTTTTTTCGAAATTACCCCCTCCATTTTCGAAATCCGAAATCGAAAGTACCCTATGGAACAATAAATTAATTTGTGAATCCAATCACATAAGAATCATAGTTTGTTGGTTAAAAGCGTAGGAGGAGATAGATTTCTACGAAAAGGCGAAGTGGGTTGGGGTGAAAAAATAGCTTTATTTTATCGTGTTTGCGAAGAATCGTTATGTCGACGAAATTTGCCACCCAAACAAAAGACGTTCACAGCAGACCGCTAATGCATTCACAAGAAAGAACGGCCAAAATATATGCAAAATGAAGGGGTGTATGTATATGACCCAAGTCCCAAAAAATCCTTTGTTAACGGTAAAAACGTCCGTATGAAGTTTACAGGATCAAAATAAGAACCTCTCCACTCGATCACACTCTCTTCCCTCTTTAATTTGATACCCCACACGCCCCATTTCGGACAACCCCTCGGGGGTACAAGCTACCCCAGAAACCCCAAGACAAATTTTTCTTCATCTATCTTCTTCTACCGAATACCACAAATTTATCTAAAAAACCGCATTCCTCTATGGCCATCCCACGTCAAGTTATTTTTTTTATGAATTTTTAAATCACCGTATACCGTAAAATCACGAAGTACTATTATTAACAATATTTATTTTTGTCATTGAGTGCTGCTCTATTTTTTTGTAAAAGATTAAAGCATTATGCTTTATTCGGCATTTATATCAGAAAAATCGGTTGTTTCGTTCCCGAGGTATTGAAAATGACGTTTCATTGTAAAATCACTTCTCTAGCGGGGAGGGGAAACAAAAAAATACGTGTCAGCTAGTTTGGTATCCTATACCAACTGTAAAAGTTTCATCCAAATCGGGCGTTATAAGCAAAGTTCCCTCTAAGCTGCGCGGATGCGCGGCCGCGCACTAAATTTGCGAAAGTTGCGCAGCCGTTTTTGTATTCTGCGCACAATGGACTTGTTCATATTTTTTTTTGTCATTTTATAAAAGAATTGTATCTAAAAATGGCAAAAATCTAAATTTCTCTTTTCATAGAAAATATTTTAAATAAACTGCTAGAAGCAGATCTCCATACACTTATAATACATAGATGAAAGGACAGACATTTTAGTTCAAAAATCATTAATTTTATATACTTTAAATTTCGAATAGAAAATGAATTGACCTACAAAACAGAATTTGGAGGTATTTTGAAGCTTACACATACAGACAGTGCTTCTATTTTGGAAAAATGGTTAGAAAATGGTTATGTTTACAACGAACGGAGCAAGTGTTATGGTAGGACGAAGAAATAGAGTGGCAGCACTTCTCACAAAGGAAATATACCTCATCTCAATGAACAACATTGTGTTGCGCACCGAGAAGATTTGAGTTTGGATGATGCATAGAAACATGAATCTCTTATGCAAGATATTGAGAGTGAAGATTCAGGAGAATGAATCTAATTAAATCCAAACTTAGGAACTGATTAAATATCGATCATTTAAATGATTTGATGAGGATTAAAATATACTTTGCAACTGAAAAACAAAAAAAAAATATAGAAAAAGTTTATAATGAATGGACAAGTATGAAAGACAGACGGGAAAAAATGTAGTGCTAAGGTTTTTGTGAGCCGTAAATATAATTCTTAATTCAAATAATATAATTTATATAGTAATTACAGATATTATGAACTATATAAAAATAACTATTGAAAATTTGTTTAATGTTTATTCTACATTTAATGTCGTATTATAATAAAAGTTTTCATTAGGTTAAGTACCTACCTACAAACATTTATTTTATTACATTCATTTTTATAAAATTCCACTTAAAACATTCTGATTAACATTTAGAAATAAAATTTAATTCTAATGTTAATCGTAAAATGTCGTTCAAAAATAGTAGATCTTGCCCTTAATAAATAAAGGGTATAAACAAAGATATGAACGAAAAAGTAAAAATCCTTTCTTGTTCGTAATTTTCAAGAGCATTTATTAAAAAATTGGCACAAGACCCTCGCCCCCCCCCCCCCCCCCTCGCACTTTTACATACATTTGGAAATTTTTGCTCCTATATACTTTTGCACCGCGCAGTCAATGAAAAAATTAGAGGGAACATTGGTTATAAGCTCACATTCAACACATACAAAAGCTCGACGACATACGGACATATTCCGGAGTAGCTGGTAGCCCACAGTAAAAATGGTTCGGAGTTACTGATAGGTCATATTAAAAATTGTTCGGAGTGCAAAGGGTTAAATCTAGGATTTTATTTTCAAAATTCAATGTAAGTTTGAATTATCATTTTCAATATTGGACTATCAAACAGTTTATTTTTCTTCATTCAAATAAACTGCCTTTTCCGCGCCGTGAATGTATTTTGGCACTTAGTCCCTGCCGTAATCAAATCAACACAGCCAAATACAACTACACTTACGCAGCAGCACTCATACGAAACAGCCAGCTCTTTGTAATAAATTTTAGCTAATTATCTAAATACACACAAGTAGTAGTAGTAGTAAACTAAAGATACTCACAATTAATATTAAACTTCAATACTTTATTTAGTACACACTCACTGCTCTCAGTTAAGGACAATTCGCAATTGAACCTTTATGCATGTAGCCGGCGTGTATCTACCTTTACTTGTCATATAAATGGTGAGCCTTAATTAAGCCTCAGGCAGGACCGCCTTCTATGTTTAATATAACTAAACTACAATATTAGTAAGGAAGTTTCATATCGTCAATCTCTGACACCTTAAATCTATAAAATTCTAAAAATAAGATTAATTATACTAACTGGCAGATCAACAAAATATTTTCGTTTTTATATACTTTCAGACGGATCGAGAAAAAATTGCAGCTCTAATAGAAGACACGTTACGAAGTAGTTTCAATAAGCAACATCAATTACATATAAGTGCGCTGAGTCAATCGTCAAGTGACGTAATTAAGCATTTGTCTGCTCACCAAACTGGTAAGATTATATTATATTATAATTACTTTGTATAGAAGTATGTATTTAAGAAAAACAACGAAATTATGCAATACTACCCCATTTTGTATCTTAAAGGAGCTGATCGAGGTTGGGTTGTAGCTGACACAGACTGTCCATCAAATACTTCCGGTGATCCATCCACACCAGCTGAAACACAACAACAAATTGAGGGTCAACAAACAGCAAGTGTTCCGCAATCCATTTCAAATCCAGATTTGAATGAAGAGAGCAACAGCCCTTATGAAGACCAAAGTGTTGAAGCTGAAAGTGGTGTTCCACAAGCCGAATATCAGTAATTTTTTTCTATTCGAAAAAATTTCAGATTTTAAACTAAAAGAATAAAAAAGAAAAAAAAGCAAAAAAAAAATACAATGGAAAACTCATAATTATAGCAATTACATATTCAATTTTATGAAAAACGCTGTTAAAGTTCTGCCGAGGGACTTCCTTGCAGTGAAATCGAGTCTAGTTTATATTAAGTTAAATGTTATGATAATTTTATTACTTTTTTTTATTTATACATTTCGTTTGAAATAACCAAAAAGCTAGTATTGTTAATTTTGACACAAATTCTATTGATTGTAAATAAATATTTATTATTTTGCCTATAAAATCGCTCAAACCATGTCAGTGTATGTGTACATATAATATTTTCAATAATTACAGTTCACAGGGTACTGGTATTCTTCTAAACGGGATAAATTAATATTGCATTTAATCTTTTCCACTAAACTTTGTGTGTGTACGTTAACGATTTCTGTTCTGAGGTCCCTCACAAGTCATGAACTCACACTCCAATTCCACTCCTCCACCAAAATCAACCACCATTCCTCATTTTTACTATCGACTTAACAACAACAACAGCAGTACGATCTTTTTAATGAAACTAACTAAGCATTTTAACGAATTAACTCCAAATCGTAATGATAAAACTCTTTTAGCGTTGAAATTAAGTTTCAGAAAATCTAGAAAAATAAATCAACAAAAAAACAAAAAAAAACAAGATTTTATTTTTTTTCAGCGAAGGCACACATGTATCCTATTGTAAACATGCATACAAACATACATATTGTAAACACATTGCTTGTGCTAAATAGGATTTAGTTAAAAAAATATGTACATGAAATAATGCGAAGAAATTATATAAAACTACGAATAGTATGAGGAAGTTGGAAATTATTTTAAAAAGGCAAGACTTCGAGAAATGAGCAGCAAAATAAAAGTTTTTATTTAAACGCTGTATGACTGTTTTTGCGCTGTGAGCACAAAATTAATTTCAAGATAAGATTGTAATTATTAATGTTATTGTAAAATTAGATCTAAAGTAATATTTATTGAAAGACATATGAGAAATTAAACTGAAAAGGATATTTTATTTTCTAAAATGATGTGGAGCTAGAACGTTTATAAAAAAATAAAAATAAATCAGTTATACTGAACTAAGAATGGAAAATAATAACAATAAAACATATTAATATTGTTTTTGTACATTCATAAATTACCAAAAGAAACATTTCAAAAATAACGCTGTCGTGTATTTCATAAATTTCTTTTGATACACAATCCCATTTTATCCTATCACAAGGTTTTTCATTATTTTCTAATTATTCTCAACAACAATAAAGGGCACAGCACTGTTAAAACATCAACAAGTACTGCAATCGAAACTGTAGTAACAACAATGAATACTACAGCCACCGAAGAGCTATTTTTAGCTAGACAAGACAAAAATTATAGTTTTGGGTTAAGTAAAATGGCGTGCCCTTAAGGCCTTTGTAATTAAATTAAAGCTTCAACTGCTTGAACAAACCAGTACCGAGATTCAGCTAATTTGTTACTATTTCACTTCACTCACATGTGAAAATAAAATGATTCCTTTAAAAAAGTGAAGTGAGTAGTTTCGAATGTCAATTTCACAGCTTTTGGGCGTTTCTTATGTGTGAAAATAATCGCGGCTGTGAATTATTATCCTCTAAACGTTTTATACGGATAACAAGGAGGAATATACAATCTAATATACCGCAAGAATTTAATTGATCCTATATTTTTTCTTTGCATTGGAGTCCATGTGCAAAAACAAGCTACCCCTCTAATACATCATAACTTTATTTTAGTCCATTAATTAGAACTTTCTTGTGTGCAAATGGCAAGTTACAATTTATTAGTGATAAATAATAACTATATGTGCTTACTATTTCTAAAATAAAATCGCTGTTCGTTGATTTCACTCCCACTCACCGCAAAATTGAAGGTGAGTGAATTGAGTGAGTGAATTTATTAGCAGAATCAAATTTGCAGAAAAGTACTCAGTCCCGACTTCTGTGATTGAACTGAAGTTGGTCGCAGCCGACACCTTTTAAGCAGCAAATAATGGTTTCCGATTTTTAAAGTTCTACTTATTTTTGTGAAAATTTGACGCAATAAATTGCTTTATTAATGGGTAAAATGTAAAACAATTAAAAACAGTATTTCCAAGTGACCGCGGAGGTAACTGTCTCCACTCGTTTTTTTTAGAGGGGTGTCGCCTGTAGCCCTAATCCCCTTTTGTATTAAGTACTATGACTATTCAAACAAAATTCAAATTAATTTATTTCAACAAGTAGTTTCAATTTAACGTCTCCATATAAATTGTCTACTTACGAAAGTAACTTTTCACTTTCTGGGCCCACGGAAGTAAATTTCATGAAAGTTGAAAGTTGAAAATAATGAAAGTGATTCGTGTCAAACAACAAGGAAAAAAGCTGAAATTGCGAAAAATTTGATATTGTGCTAATATAGTTTTTTATTGTAGAGTGGAGTGATAAGTAATTAAAAGTGAATAAAATTGTTTTTAGAATGAATAAGTGGTCTACCAAGCAAACTAAAGTTCCTGGAAAAATATGGGGAACAAATTTGTTTGTGGGAGTATAATCATAAAGATTATAGAAACCCCAACAAAAACTTGCTGCGTTAGAAGAGCTGGCGGAATGTATAGATATACCAGGTTTTAAAGCGAACGAAGAGCCGAACAAAATTCATTTGCTGAGGAATACATATATGGCAGAGAAAAGAAAAGTCGCTAAAAACAAGAAGTCGGGAAGTGGAGTTGACGATATAGTATATGTTCCCAAATTACCTTCTTTTGTATCGCTCAATTTCTTTAATAAATATTTCGATAACAGAGAGCTAGACCAAATTTTATTTGCATGCATTGTGCTGAACACTACTTACGTAACAAATGGTAGCAAACGTGTAAACAGAAATTTCATTGAAAGTACTTGTCATGAAATTTACTTACGAAAGCTACTTTCACCGTGTAAATGTAGCTTTAAACTAAATTTCAAAAAAGAAAGAAAAAGTAGTTCATAATATGTACAAGCACATATACTAAATTAACCTAACAAAAAACCCTAATCCCTCAATACAAACTTATATTCTTAGTTTATAATTGTAGAAATATAATTAGTAGTTAATAAATAGATAAATAGTGGAAAATAGACAAGAAAAAAAAATGTACGTAAAACTATTGGATAGATCGCAAATATGCAAATAAATCATTGTGAGAACTGTGACTGCTGATGCTTCTCCTTATATGAATTGGAAGAGAGCTTCACATCCTGGTGGACTGGACAAAGAATTGGATCTCACTAGTGCGCGAGCGGAACAGTGGCATAGATAGAGATTATGTTCTTGGAGATTGAGCAAAGGTGAATTTGCTGTAAAGGTAAACTGGCTGTTTGGTTACAATTAAATCGCGAAGAAACATTACAGTTCGAAATTTAAGGTAAGAGTCCAATTTACATCCCAGAATAGATGTGGAATACGCAGTAATATGACTGAAACGCCCTAGACCAAATGCATAACGAGTGGGAGAGTTGAATGCTACATTAATCTTACGCAAAGAGTGGGAATCCAATTTGCAAAACACTTTACAGCCGTAAGTCAATAAGGGGACTAGTAATGATTTCACTAACATTATACGGGTTTCAACAGGTGCAAAGGCCGCAGATTTTGATAATTTGCGTAAAGCTCCATACACCCTGCCTATGATACTGTTAATGTGATCGGACCAGTTCAGAAGAGTACTATTGACAATTATCCCAAGATTCTTGACACGCTTGCTGTATGGAACAGCAATATTGTTAAGCATTACGTTAGAAAAGGTGGAAGTATCTAACTGGGTTTTGTAGACAATTATAGCGTCAGTTTTGGCAGCGTTTAAGTGGAGCGAATTATCAATAGCCCATTTGAAGACTCTTGCAAGATCCTCATTCATTCTGTACACAGCATTCTCTATAAGCCCTAAAGGTGTAGAAGTGAATGTCATCTGCATACATGTGAGAATTACAGTCACGCAAGATTAGTGGAAGGTCGTTAATAAAAATGGAAAATAATAATGGGCCGAGAATAGACCCTTGAGGCACACCACTAAGAACGGGTAGAAAATCAGAGGCAGTATCCCCACAAAACACCTTTTGTAGTCGTCCGCTTAGGTATGACCCAAGAAGTTTGCAGGCAGGATAAGAAAAATTAAATATTGTACACAGTTTATTTAACGGAAGCCTGTGGTTAACCTTATCAAAAGCTTTTGAAAAATCTAGAAGAACGAGCAGAGTGAGATTATCACTGTCCAGGGAAGTTCTGATGTCATCGATTATCTTTAACAATGCTGTGGTGCAGCTGCGCTTTGATCTAAATCCCGATTGTAGGCTAGACAACAAGCTTCTGCTATTTAAGAAGCTGATCATGTGACTATGCAGGATTTTTTCAAAAACCTTAGACAAGAAAGGTAATATGCTGATAGGTGATATTCAGGAGAGCTACAAGATCTGTTGGGGATTGGTATAATTTTCCAGAGTTTCCAAACAGAAGGAATGGAGGGTCTTAAAAGGATGTTGTTAAATTGATATGTCAGGCTTGTAGTTATAACGGGTAGCAAAAACCTTAGACAAGAAAGGTAATATGCTGATAGGGCGATATTCAGGAGAGCTACAAGATCTTTTGGGGATTGGTATAATTTTCCAGAGTTTCCAAACAGAAGGAATGGAGGGTCTTAAAATGATGTTGTTTAATTAATATGTCAGGCTTGTAGTTATAACGGGTAGTAAAATTTTAATAAACCACATCGTCAACATTTTAAATGCGAAATTGTAATCACTCAGTGGACTGCTGCAAAAACCCCAAGACTGCGGTTAAATTGTTTTGGATTGCATTAATTGGCAAGACCTAAAAACAACTATAAGTTAGGGAATACTAGAAGTACATGAGCGTAGTCTAAAGTAGACATGATAGCTCAATCTATGGATCGAACTATAGATACAAGATACAAACAAGGTTTAATAAAGAGAGTTAATTTCTTCTAGTATTGTCATTAAGACGTTTGAGTCTGCCCTAATTAATGTAATCAAAACATATTTAACCATTGCTGTCTTGTGGTCGCAGCCGTCCAACTGAGTAATTATTCTGCCAACGATTGGAAGCATTTTCTTTAAAATGTTTCTCTCACTCATGTGCTGTTGAAAAATTTTTGAAAATTGCTCATAAATTTTGTTACAATCCATTTGAAAATTAATTGTTGGGATTGTATTAAATTTAGATCCGAGCCTTTTCTTCTCTGTCAAAGCATGATTTTCCTTATGACCAGGGTCGTTATCAATCATGTGTTTTTGACAGAACTCACACTTTGTTCGTCTTACAACCATTTTTGCAAGATGTCCAAAGAAGTAAGTCTTCGAGAAGTACACAATATTTTTCTGTATGTTTCCAAATCATCAAAAATTTCATTATCATCTTCAGAGATATACCCTGCAACTGCTTCAGTATCTTCACAATGGCTTTCTTGTGAATCCACAGTTTCAACATCCTCTACTAAGATATTGATGAACTCTGAATGAAGTTGATCAAATTTGTTGGTACATTATGACTGGAGCACTCCGACGGTAATACATCAGAATCATTGGAATACAACAGAATTTCTTTTAAATTCTTGTATGATACATATGTAGAAGGGTTCCGCTCATTCGTACTGAATTCTCTAATCTTTAAAAATAAGCTTTCGAGAGGGTCTTGATTTAACCGAGAAGTCATTAAAAAGGCCTGCTTCTCTTTTAAATCTTCCCATAGCATACGTACCACATTTATGGTTTGTATTAATCCATCGAAGCAGTACGGACGCTTCATTCTTCCCGTATGAACCCATGTATCAATCCATATCTTTGCCGAAGAAAGAGTATTACTGTTTCTCTGCGATAGAGCATTTCTTTCAGGATTCTTACTGAATTCTGAAACACTGTTTAGGTGGTCAAACAGTGTATTCATGTTCGCAAGAAACTCTGCCGTATTACTTGCACGTAATTTTCGGCAGATTCCGCGAAACTATCCAAAGTTATAGCTGCCAAAATCGCGGAAGCAACCGAGTGGCTAAATATCTGGGTCGCGAGCTCAACAGGTACTTGGTGAAAATGTTCGGGATCAATATGTGTATCGGTAAGCCGATGCATCGCTCTAATGTTCCCATTATCCATATCGTAAACTTTGCGAATTATATCCCAAGATATTTCCTTTCCGTTAGAAATAATATTACTATGATACAAATTATTTCTAACGCACCCCATCTTATCATAAGACGCATATATTTTAATATCATTTACGAAAAAGTATGGGTTTTCACGCGTGCACCTTAAAAGCCGATAGCACTTTCTATTGTTACCTCCCTGGTCGCAAGTTATTGCCTTTATATCCAAACCAGTTTCCAGCAGTTTGGAAATCGCATCTTTAAAATAAATGCTAATTCCTCACCGGAAACGTTACCCGCCACATAGCCTACAGCTTGACTATAGTTTTTATTCAGTCCTCGTACCATCAGCACGAGGATACTGGAAGCTAAGCTGTTCTTGCGACCTAATGGACCTAAATCTGTTAGTCCATATATGAAGTCATTATTCAATTCCAACTCCGGTTTTGTCATCATTTCATCGAAAATTAGAACACACTGTCTATCTATTTCTGCCAACTCAGAAATTTTCTGTTTCAGTAGTTTTAAAACAATGTTAGAAATACCTGTGTCCAATCTCACCATCGAATAATGCCATTTAAGAATGGTGGATGTCGGGGGCAATAAGAATCAATCCCAAATTCAGCATATCTTTATAGAATGCTGGGGATTCGTTATAAAATTTTAACGCTAAGTTTGTTTCTCTATCTGTCCACTTAGTCGTATCTTTATGCAAAAGCTGTGAACGTACAAAAGATTTCACAACCTCGCTTTTTCCTGCAAGTAGGCTTTCTAAATCTAGATTTGCTGGGGAACTGTAAATAGCTGTCTCATCAGGAAAACGATACTGATCCAACATTTTATATTTCCTGTTACAATATGTTTTAGGATTCCCCGTTTTATTCACAGCTAGATTGGTATTTTCAACTAGGTGTGTGCAATTAGTAGTACCCAGCATTGCTAAGCAGACCTCGTCAATGCTTGTCTCTGAGCAGGAACATACTCCTGAACTAAATGGCTTTGGTAAGGCCGCATTATTTAACGTGCTTCTTCTTGCATGTTCTATAATGTCCTTTTCGTAAAAATGATTTTTACAGAGCCTTTTCGACGCCTTACTCAATGGTTGTCCACAATGGTGTAGCCAAACATTTCTACGGTAATCGTCTGGGAACTTGAAAAAAGATGAATTTGATAATCCCCCTTTATAAATTTTTGAGGACAGATTTTATAACAGCAACAATATGCCGATTCCATGCTGTCGGATATCAATACTAAAATTCAAGGAAACTCAAGAAACTCGCTAAATAAAATAATTGTTGTTTCAAATCAAAATATGAAACTCTGAATTCAAAAGCGCGTACCTCAAAATATGATAATAGAAAAACCACAAAATTAAGGAAACTCAAGAGCAAATTGTTGTTTCAAATCAAAATATGAACAAGAAACTAAACTCTGAATTCAAATGCGCGTACCTCAAAATATGATAATAGAAAAACCACAAAATTAAGGAAACTCAAGAACGTAGAAAACTTCCTTCTTCACAAAAACTATTTATTCTATAAATTGTTGTTTCAAATCAAAATATGAACAAGAAACTAAACTCTGAATTCAAATGCGCGTACCTCAAAATATGAAAATAGAAAAACCGCAAAATTAAGGAAACTCAAGAACGTAGAAAACTTCCTTCTTCACAAAAACTTTTTATTCTATAAATTGTTGTTTCAAATCAAAATATGAACAAGAAACTAAACTCTGAATTCAAATGCGCGTATCTCAAAATATGATAATAGAAAAACCCACAAAATTAAGGAAACTCAAGAACGTAGAAAACTTCCTTCTTCACAAAAACTTTTTATTCTATAAATTGTTGTTTCAAATCAAAATATGAACAAGAAACTAAACTCTGAATTCAAATGCGCGTATCTCAAAATATGATAATAGAAAAACCCACAAAATTAAGGAAACTCAAGAACGTAGAAAACTTCCTTCTTCACAAAAACTTTTTATTCTTAAATTGTTGTTTCAAATCAAAATATGAACAAGAAACTAAACTCTGAATTCAAATGCGCGTACCTCAAAACATGATAATAGAAAACCCACAAAATTAAGGAAACTCAGAAACGTAGAAAACTTCCTTCTTCACAAAAACTTTCTAAATAAATTGTGGAAAAGAAAGAAAACTTTATACCACCTTCTTACTTCTTACACTACAAAAACCAAAAACAAAACTTCTCTAAACTCAAGAAACTCTAAATAAATTGCTTTAATTAGGAAACTGAAACACCTTCTTCACTTCACCAAAAACTTTTTAAATTGTTGCTTTCCTTAACGACAACTTGAATACCGAATACCGAAAACCGAAACTTTCTTATTTTCTTATTTTTTTTTAATGCAAAAGCTTTTCTCTACGCCCGCCGGAGGGCGGCTCGGAACGTGGGAAATTGGTTTCGGAAACGGTTTCTGTAGGCGCCGGGCGGTGAAAAATCTATTGGCTACAGTTGGCGTGGCGAGCTTTTTTATGCCACGCCGGATGGCGGCTCGGAACGTGGGTTGGGAAATTGGAAAATATGTCCAAAAAATCAAACATTTGTAAGGTATTGTATTAACTGAAAGGAAATGCGTCTTGACTAACCTATAATTTTAAATTCACGGTACGCCACTGACCACTAAATTGTTGTTGACATAACATGACAAGTGCCGTTAAATGATTCATTTATTTTTGTTCTCTGATTCCGAGATAATAAACAAAAAGTTCTGTGCGCTGTACTGATAAGACGGAGTCCAATTGGAATTTGCATTTTATCTTTTATTTTTCATTATTAGGGAATCGGAGACTAGAGAGTGTGCCAAACGTCAGCAGTTTAGTTCTTAAGTGGTTTTGTACTTTTTGCAGCATATATAAATAAATAAAAAAGGTAAGGGTGGTGTTTTTTTTTGTTTTTTTTCTTCGTCTCTGCGCTGCCATTTACTTAAGTGATGAAATTTCTTTGTTAAGAAAAGAGCTTTCTTTAATTTCATTTTTTAGGTCAAAATGTCGTTGTATCCTTCACTGGAAGATATGCAGGTAGACAAAATACAGCAAGCGCAACGAGATGTTCTTAGTCATATCGCACAAAATGAAAATCCATCCCAACAAGGATTCTCGGGCGTTGCTCTTAATGACCGGCAAATATATCCAGCCTTGGGAAGTTTTCTAGGAATGGAGCTTACTGATGAAGTCATACGCGCCAACATGCCTGAGTAAGTAATAAAATGTTTCACGGGTTTCCCCTATTCTACAACATCCGGCAATGTGTTAATTGATTGATTGGATGGAATTAATAATTTGTTCAAAGAAATTTAATGTAAAGCTAAAAACCATGATTTAAAAATTCACGGTGTAATGTTGAATCTGATTGCTCAAAGTATATATTTTCAGGTATCTCCAAAATAATCTTAATATTACTGCTAGTAACCAAAAAATAGATACTTCCGTGGCTCCTGTTTCTGGGACCGTCGCTATATCAGCTAGAGCTCAAGTAACGCATAATATAAGAGAACTTATCGTGTGTAAAGATGCTAATGGAAAAGTTGGACTTCGTGTACAAGCAATTAACAACGGAGTTTTTGTTTCTATTGTGGTAAAAGATAGCCCAGCTGCTTTAGCAGGTCTCCGATTTGGGGATCAAATTTTGCAACTTAATGGAACCCTTGTGTCTGGATTTTCCGTTGAAAAGGTTCATAAATTGCTCAAGTCATCGGGCAAAAATAATATTTCCATAGTAGTTCGAGACAGGTAAGAGGTTATAATGATTTTATTATTTATCCTTTTCTTACACACACACACATTCTTAGGCCATTTGAGAGAACAGTTACGCTGCTTAAGGATTCAACCGGTAACTTAGGATTTCAATTTAAGAATGGAAAAATTACAGCTATCGTCAAAAACTCATCTGCTGCTCGCAATGGCGTTCTGACTGACCACAATTTACTTGAGATCAATGGACAAACTGTAGTCGCCATGAAAGATAAAGAGATTACCAAAGTGATTAATGACGCTGATAAAGTCGTTAAGATAACAATTGTGCCAACATTTATATATGAACACATGGTCAAAAAGTATGTTTATGATGACAATTTGTGAGATTATGTTTTGTATCAATACTAAATGAACCTCTTTTTAATTTATCAGGCTTACTACTGGATTTCTTCGCGGGATTATGGATCATAGTATCCCCGAATTTTAATTATGGTAAAGCACATTCTGAAATGTTTTTTATTACTTTTATAAATGTCGGTATGAAAACCATATGCATATAATACGATATCCCATACGTTCCAAAAATATTATACATCCATAAAATAATAAATATGTAAAAATAGATTTTGTTTATCTCTTGTGTTTTCCTTTGCAGTATAGGGCGTCCATTGATTACATATATTATTTTTAATGTGAACAAATTTCAAAAGCAACATCTTTACATCCTTTAGGATAGTTGAAGTATTTATTACTTAACTTGCTGCATATTAGCGATTGTGTGATACGACTAGCCCAGGACCACGAAGATAGAACTTAGCTCAAAGTGTTGTTGAATAGCAAAACACGTCTTGCGTCCCTCGGCACGTGCAAGATTCACTTCCGCTAAAGCTTTACAGTGAACGGATAACTTCACTTCTGCTATATGCACTTGCAAATCATTAAGGTCAGCATGCTCTTATATTTGTCTCTTTTATTCTTTAGTAAGAAGTATTCTCGAGTATGCTAGTCAGGCTTGGAAGCCATTTTATTCCTCTTTTAGTGCAAAAATTGAGGCTGTCCAGCGTAAATTCACCGGAGTTTTATTACTCAGATTGGACAACACCAATCTAGAATATCATGATAGATTAGCGAAATGCAACTTAATGACACCCATAGGGTGTAATAGGTCACATTATGCAAAATGATGTAATTGAAACAAATCACGAATGTGTTCTCAAGCTATAGTGGTGACGGACGGACGACGGACGGACATGCAAAAATATAAATAATTTATAATACATATGCGTCGGTGTCCAATCCATTTGGCTCTACCAGCATTATTTCTATGCGTTACAAACCGAATGATTAGCTTAGAATACCCTATGAGACTTTATCTAAGGTATAAAAATAATGAGTTTATAAAATTAAAAAATTTGTTAAAATATTTTTGGAACGTAAAAAGTATAATTTGATTTCTAGGTGGCTCTCAACCGCTCATAGTACATACGATTTGAATATCACACGACCACAATATGAAGTACATCGACGTATGGGAAAAAATAATTGATGAATGCTGTTTATATTTTCGAAAATGTTCCCATTTCGAACTGTTAGAGCTATTTATCAACTATTTCATTATATTTATGTCTGTAAGATAAAAACTGTAGAAGAGGATAGAAACATACAATACTAAATCGCTTTGAAAATTATACTACAACTGTGAAAAATAAATCGCCGCCTAAGAAATTTGCTTGCATATAATTTGCAGTACTATTACGATTACAATGCTGCGTTCTTTTTTCCTGATCCATATAAAAGGAGATACACGGATTAATAAATGGATAACAAATCATCAAATTGCGAGCTTTGGAAGAATTAAAACTTTAGAATTAGAAGCAAATATTTTAGATCTATTTTGGCATTTTGTGAAAATTTGCTCCTATAAAAAAAATCATGGCTACCTATAGACGTTTAATAGAATGAAATTAATTTAAATTTCCAATCAACCAGTACAGTATAAAAACACGCAGCTAATACCTCTATATCACTGACATATAAAATGGACTGCTGATCACAGACATATATATATATATGTGGGATTTCCAAAATTAATAAGACCGAATAATCAAACTTCAAAATACAATGTTTATTAATTCACTGATTTTAAATTTAATTATTTGTAATAATGGAAATTTATATAAAACGATACAACAAATTTATTGTAATAAAAAAAATGACAAAGTTAACATTTACTGGAATTTACTTCAATTTTACTTTCCACGTTCAAGAAAAATACTTCTTCGTTGACTGAATGCGGAATATCGAATGTTCTTCTTTTTCTTTCAAATGACAGCGAAGCTTTTTTTATTATTTGCAGTGTTGCCGTCGTTTTTCATTTGGTGGTTAGAAGTAGTTTGGTAGGGTAGAAGTTACGAATAGTTATTAATGAATTCCCACAATCGGCCATCCTGATAGTCTTTTCGCCCTCGAAAATATGAAATTTGTGGACGTCATTACGTGAATTTATTATTAGGCATCATAGGTAGGTAACTTGGTAATTTTTTGAACATCTTTGGTAAGTATTCTTCATCTTTGGTAATTAACTTTATTTTAAGAAATTGTTTATCATCTTAGGTAAGTCTTCATTTTAGGTAAATCTTGGTGTAAACTTTTTAACATCTTTTGGGTACATCTTTTAAAATCTTGGTATAAACTTTTTAACATCTTTTGGGTACATCTTTTAAAATCATCTTTTGGTACATCTTTTAAAATCTTGGTATAAACTTTTTTAACATCTTTTGGGTACATCTTTTAGAATCATCTTTTGGTACATCTTTTAAAATCTTGGTATAAACTTTTTTAACATCTTTTGGGTACATCTTTTAGAATCATCTTTTGGTACATCTTTTAAAATCTTGGTATAAACTTTTTTAACATCTTTTGGGTACATCTTTTAGAATCATCTTTTGGTACATCTTTTAAAATCTTAGTATAAATTTTTTAACATCTTTTTGGTACTATTCTTCTTCGAAGCCCAGGAAGTCTTCCTCCTCGTCGGTGCTAGTGATGTCATACCAACTCTTCATATTGTCAGCGCTTGTGATTGTTTTGTTTGGCCCCTCGTGTGTGCCAACTTTTTCTACGTGATAACGATCGTGTTCTGAACATCTTGTAATTTTGTATGGACCTATAAAATTAGTAGAGATTTTAGTATTATTTATAAATTGGCAACGTTTTATGGCAATTAAATCTCCTAATTTATAATTTTTTGCAGCTTTTCGCGTTTTATCATAATTTTTCCGATTTTCGTTTTGTATGTTTTCGATATTTATTCGTGCTGTTTCACGCGATTCTTCACGATTGTTTATAAATGCATTTTTGAATTCTTCATCTATTGCTTCGGCTAATGTTGTATTTGCGTTATTCCTCATTGGTACGCCTGTTAATAATTCGAATGGCGATATTCCAATACTTCTTTGATATGTTGCGTTAATGCAACGTTGTAATTTTCCGGTGTATGTATACCATTTCGCTGGTTCATCTATTGTAACTTTTGTTAGGATTGGTATAATCATTCTGTTGATTCTTTCTACCTGTCCATTTCCTCTTGGAATACCGGTGGCTATCTGCAAATGAATTATATTTTCTATTTCACAGTACTCTTTAAATTCGTTTGATGTAAACGCTGTTCCTCTGTCTGTAATTACTCTTCTCGGATTGCCAAAAGTATCCTTCTGTAGATTTAACTTTTGCAATACTTCTGATGTTGTTGTTGATTTTGTTGGATAAATCCAGCAAAATTTGGAAAAAGCATCAATTACGCATAAAATGTATGAGTACTTCTTTGTGGTATTCGTCATTGGACCGAGGTGATCGATGTGGTAGGTATCTAGTGGCTGTTCATTTTTGTGAATTGGGCTTAAATACCCTTCTGGTTTACCTGCTTTTTTATCTGCTAAAATACAGCGGACACAATTTCCTCGACAATTTTCAATTCTTTCTTTTAGACGAGATATATGATATTCTCGGCTTATTAAGTCTTTCATTTTTTTGTACCCAAAATGGCCATCGTCGTGAATATTTTTAATTACTTCAGTTTGCATATTTTTCGGGATACATAATAATTTACCGTCTTTACCATCTTTATATATTATATCGTTTTGTTTAAAATAACCGTCGTAGATTTCTGTGTTTTCTAATATTTTGTTTATTAGCTGTAATTCTGTATCGTTATTTTGAGCATGTTTTATTTTGTTCAAAAATTGATTTGTTATGACCATTACGACTGGGTTTCTGCTTAATGCGTCTACGTGTTTCATTCTTACGCCAGGTCTATGTTCCAACTGATAATCGTATTCTTGTAAGGCTAAAGCCCATCCTGCAATTCGTGGTAGTATGTTTTGTTTCTCCATGGTTTGCTTAAATGCTGAACAATCTGTAAATATTTTAAACTTAATTCCTAGAACGTATACTCTGAATTTTTTGAGTGCTGAAATTATAGCTAGAACTTCTAGTTCATAGCTACTGTACCGTTCTTCGGCTGGTGATGTTTTTTTACTATGATAGCATACTGGATGAAACAGATTATCTTCTCTTTTTTGTAATAAAACTGCACCAAATCCCCATTTCGACGCATCCGTGTGAATTTCAGTTTCCGAATCTTGTATATACAACGTGAGTACTGGTTGTTCCGACAATAATTGTTTAAGTTGATTGAATGCTAGTTTTTCTTGAATACCAAATTTAAATTCTGATTGTTTCTTTAATAAGTTCGTTAATGGTCTGGCTATCAGTGAATATGATTTTATGAATTTCCTAAAAAATCCTGTAAGACCTAGGAAACTTTGTATTTTTTTTAACTGATTTTGGTTCTGGAAACTGTTTAACTGCATTCGTTTTTAGTTCTGATGGTGTAATTTTACCATTATTTATTTTAAATCCTAAATAATCAATTTCATTACATAAAAATTGACATTTAGACCATTTGATTTCTAATCCATATTCTTCGGCTAGTTTCATGACTTCTCTTAATCTTTTCATTCCTTCATCGTAGTTTTCTGAAAGTATTATTATATCATCCATATATACCAGAACGAATTTCTTTTCGATTAATTGTTGAAATATTCTATTTATATATTTTTGGAAAACTGTGGGTGACGTGCACAATCCGAATGGTACTCTATTAAATTCGAATTGTCCTGATGGAGTTACAAAAGATGTATATTTTTTACTTTCTTCATCAACTTCGACATGAAAGAATCCATTTTTTAAGTCAAGTGTTGAAAATACTTTGGCTTTACTTAAGGAATCAATTTGGTCTTCTATTAAAGGCAGTGGGTATCTATCTTTGATTACTATTTTGTTTAATTTTCTGTAATCTATACATAATCTTTTACTGCCGTCTTTTTTGTTTGCCAACTGTATTGGACTTGAGAACTCTGATTCACTTGGTCGTATTATTTTCAATTCAAGCCATTCTTTAATTTGCTCATTTATGACTTTTTTTTCTAATGGAGCCATTCTTCGTGGACGTAATTTAATTGGTGTTTCGTCTGATAAAATGATTTTTAATTTAACATCAGTATCTTTGTATTTATTTTCTGGTTTATACTTTTTTACTAGATTATTTATTTCGATTAAATAATTTTTATTTCCTATTTTTAATTCTTCTTTTTCAGCTGTAATGTTGTAGCACGATTTTAATTCTGGGTATATTTTACTTATTTTGATATTATCATCTGTTAATTTAATGTTTGTTCCGTTCAGTATATCTCTTCCTATTACTGTTGCTGTTTTTAAATTCGTTCCTGATACAACGTACATTTGTGTTATGTATGTGTTGTCATCTATTTCTACAGTTGCTTTAAAAGAACCTAGTGTTTCAATTGTTTCACCTGACAGACCTTGTATTTTGCACTCTGATGTGTTTACTTCTGGTGCATTAATCTTGTGAAAATCTTCAATTCTTATTATACTGATGTCGCTGCCCGTGTCGATTAAAGCCGAAATTTCTACGTTATTTATTTTAATTACTTTTTGTATATCTTTACCAGATTCGATATATTTGATTGATTTTGTTGTACAATTCTTTGCGATGTGTCCGAATTCATTACACTTAAAACATTTCGGTGTATTTTGTGGACATTCATTTTTAAAGTGATCTGTTTTTCCACAATTATAACATCTTGATTGTACAACTTTCGATTGGCTATCATGTTTTTGTATATCTGGTTTTCTTGTTGTATATTCTTGTGTTGTATTTGGTAAACTTTTTAAACTGTCTTTGTATTTCATATATATTGGTATTTTTTCTCTAAATTCTTCAAAATTTGTTGCTTCAAATAGTAGACTTTTGTTTCTAGGATTGTCGTTTATTCCTTTTATTACATAGTGTATTATCGTTTCTTCGTCCATACATGGATTTCTTGCCGCTATTTCTCTCATCTTCAGAAAATATTCTTGTATATTTTCATTTCTTTCTTGTTTTCTATGTAATAATCTTTTGTGTATTTCTGCTGATGTTATTCTAATTTTGAATTCTTGTTTTAAAAATGTTTTTAATTCTTCCCAATTATTTAGATTTGGATTCGATCGTAAAGCCAGTTTTGCTGTTCCCGTCAGTAGTCTTTTAGCAAAGATAGTTTGTTGTAAGTTACTCCATTTAAATTCTTTTGATGTATTTTCTACATCTCTTATCCATGATTCGACATCATATTCATCAGTTCCACTGAATTCAGGTAATATATTTAATATATCTTTGAACGAAATTCTTTCTTTATCGTGTTTTTCGTTTGTTGTGCTTTCAAGATTGTTTCGTTGTTGTACTTCTACTTTTAATTGTTCTAATTCTGCAGTTAACTTGTCTATTTCTGGTTTTTCTTCTTTAGTTGTTAATTTATTATGTTGTTCATTTGTTATTACGATTTGTGTATCCAGCTTTTTATTTTCTGTTTGTAGTTGTACTATTTTGTGTAATGTTTTCAATTCTTCGTCTTTTTTCTGAGCCTTTTCTGCATTCTCTTTAATTTCTTTTTCTTTCAATTCTCTTTCCAGTTGCTGTTTTCTCAACTTTTCTTTAAGTTTTCTATTTTCTTCTTTTAATAGATTTAATTGTTCTTCCACAGTTTGTTTATTACTATCGTCAGGCATGTTTAAGGATGATGATTATTTTGATAAAATACGAAAAATTTTAATGATTTAATATTAATATTAGAATTAAATCTTCAGCGACTTGTACAGCTCCCTGTTTTTTTTTTATATAAAAAAAAAATTTTGTTTGTATGTAGGTATAATAAAATGGCGATATGTTGTCGATGGTTTTTATGAAGAATTGAAATGTCGAAAATAATTGTGTGTCGCTGATATTTTAGAATAGCGGTATTATTATAACATAACCTGATTATGCGGAAATTATTTCCACGCGGTTGAACTTTGCCACGAAATTTGGGTTTAATTGCCACTGTATATAATATGGTATATATTTGTCCAAAAAAAAAATTATGAAAATTTTCCACTTACGGTTTTATTAGAATTTATCTTTTTGTACCTGACCACTGTATTTAACCTTCAAAAGTTTATGCCAATCCTCTTTTTTTTTTTGATTTTCTTTAGATGTTCCGCTAATTTTGATGTTGATCCCACGCTGATCCTTGATGACACCTTAACTGCTTTGGAATTATACCAAGTTTTTTTTTTTTTTGATGAAATAAAAAAAATTCCACTTGGCGTTGTTTGGTTGAGCCCCCAATTGTGGGATTTCCAAAATTAATAAGACCGAATAATCAAACTTCAAAATACAATGTTTATTAATTCACTGATTTTAAATTTAATTATTTGTAATAATGGAAATTTATATAAAACGATACAACAAATTTATTGTAATAAAAAAAATGACAAAGTTAACATTTACTGGAATTTACTTCAATTTTACTTTCCACGTTCAAGAAAAATACTTCTTCGTTGACTGAATGCGGAATATCGAATGTTCTTCTTTTTCTTTCAAATGACAGCGAAGCTTTTTTTATTATTTGCAGTGTTGCCGTCGTTTTTCATTTGGTGGTTAGAAGTAGTTTGGTAGGGTAGAAGTTACGAATAGTTATTAATGAATTCCCACATATATATATGTCAGTGCTGCTGATACTACTGAAATTGCTTACATTATTTGACATTATGGGACCACTTTTCTATAGTTGTCTCGTTTTGGTTTAACTACTTTATTTCGCGGAACTACAAATAATAAGCTCTATACAAAATATAGTCCAGTTTCAGTTCAGTGGTTTTCCAAATGAATATATCGAATAGAAATAGATGGCAATATGTACAATTTTTGTAATCCTTTCTCTGTCCCTCATACCTACTTTTAGGGGCAGGTAGACAGAAATTGCTTAATTTTATTTCTGTAAAAATCAAGTTTAAAAAATATTTGATGTTGTAGGAGATATGGTTCCAAGAATAGAAATAATTTCAAATGCTTCTGTAATTTGTTGAGCTTTTAATATGAATATTAAAGCGAAAGTAAAACTTAAAATTAATATAATTGTCACACCCTGCCAAAAAAAAGTTTACCCATATGAAATAGAAAATCAGGCAGTCCATGTTATATATGTCTGTGCTTTATATCAGTTGTATATCATCGCAAAAATTTTCTTCCGCGTGAAGCAATAATATTTTGTATCAGAAAAGCTTTCAAAAGTAACACACTCATATTCGTATTAATATCTACCATGGTAAAATTTGGTAGTGTTGCATTTACTTCATTCAGTACATCATGCCTTGACTTGATGTGGTGCCTGCTGGTACAGTGCGCTGTAAATTCAATACAGAAGATGCAAGCTATGCAAGAAAAGCTTTTACGATAGCATCCAAACTTTCAGATTGAGCTTACAAATATTAGTTCGCAAAGCAAAACTAATCTTGTCATCTCTCTAGCCTTTATTACTTTATGCTGACACCATAAGGTGCCTCATCTCTGAAAACTAAACTAGCTACATATATATGTATTATATTGAAAATTATTTTCGAAGTCTTTTTTTCCTGATCTAACTATGTTAAGATTGTGGGTTTTCCTAAATGGGGAGTGAAATGTTTAAATGGCGTAGCGTAGTAGTTGGAAAAAGGGGAGGAGGAGGCTCCCCGTACAGGATAGAGTCAAGGATGATGATTAGTTCTGAGGAGAGGAGGGTAGGACACTTTGGGATCTTATGCAATTAGTTAAAAGGTGAGGAACTGCTATTGGTATCGTGCAGAGGGTGCTGGAGGATCTCGGAGCTCTGTTTATAATGTGTCCGTGAGTGAGTTTCGTATGTCCTAGTCTTATTGTTAGTCTAGTCAATGTTACAGTTTGTCTTCTACTAAGCGAACTGTTGTATTTTGGTTGAACGACTGTTGGCCCTTGTTGGTGGAGGAAGATGTTTGTTCGGTTCCATGAGGCTTAGTTTAATCTTTCCCATTCGGATCAATGTTTTAGCTTCTGCCGAAGTCCTGGTGTCTTCTTGGGTTTCTGGCTGCTAGTTTTTCTTGCTAGTCAGCTTTTTCATTCCCTACGATACCATCGTGTCCGGGAACCCACATTATGGTAGTGTTGATGAATTTCATGGTGTTTCGTACCACTTGAATGAGGGGTGCGTCGTTTTTCCTATTATTAAGAGCATCAATCGTTGCCTTGGAGTCTCTGCATATAGTGATTGTTCTCTGACTTGCAATTTTTGTAGTTTCCAGAATTGAATGAGTTCCGCTGGTTGCGCTAGGGCAGGGGTGGCCAATTTTATCATGCGTATAATCCACTTTTTTCTGAAAATGTCTCGCGATCTACCTACATCAGATTTAATAATACAAATATGCTTGTTGTGTACTAACAAGTAATAACAAGAAGTTTATACAAACATATTTCTAATTAATTTAAAATTAGGTGATGAAAAATACTGTAAAATTCGTTTAACTTAGCCTTAATGAAAAGTCGTCTCTGCATTTATCCAACCAGGTATTTATAATTTGAATCTTCAGTATGAGTATCAGTAAGTGGAGAACGATGTTCAGTCTTAGTTGATTTTAAAGAAAAGACAGGTTCACATAAGTAATGTAGTTCCAAAACAAGAGTAGATATATTCGCTATATTGAGTAATATTTGGAGGCTTCTTAGAGTTATACAGTAGAGTTCACTTAACACGAAATATTGCATAACACGAACAAACGCCCAGTATTCATTCCGTAAAATGATTTTCATGTGAACTAATTCTGATGTGCAAAATAAATAACAAGAAATATCGCTTAATAGGAAAACATTTGAAATTCTTATTTAGTTATTTTGTTAAAAACAAATTCTATTACCACAAAATAATGGTTATTGTACCATCGAATAGCACCTTATGTCCTCATTGAGAACCAGAAAACCTCCCACAGAAAGTTTCCGTTCAGGCGATGTTCAACAACCACAATAATTTAAAATTGCTACAATCTTCATGGATTTTCTTGGTAATGCCTCACAAGGTTCTTCGTCCCGAAGACGTTAAATTACACAACAGTTTACGCGGTGTCTACAACTATCTGAATTTAGCCAAGAAGATTATTTGAACCTGGACGAACATATTGAGAGTGCTCCCAAGTTGGCCGAGCATGAAATTGTGGAAATAATGAGACCATCAGCGTATGCATCTAAAGCTGAAAATTCAGATAACGAAGAATAAAAATATGATGCAATGCCTATACTCAAATTTTTTATAATATAAATGTTTTTCCGTATGTATATAAGACAACGCTTAATAAGAAATTCGGATACCACGAAAACCTTCTGCTAGTCCCCACGTTTTCGCGTTAACCAATTTCCACTATATTTTCATTTTCTAACATGTTTTTGTCAAGGTTAAATGTTTCCGATAGTTTGACAAGAATAAGTTTTACATTTAAATACATACTGTTAAAGGAAACGACACATGTCACATTATTTGAACCCTTTTAAAGTCAGGAAATCTCACGTAAAAGCTTTCAACAACTTTTTGATTTCAAAAACGTATTTTTAAATGTTGTAATTACAATTACGATGCTTTTTTAAGCGTTTTGATATATTTGGGAAATTCTCTACATACATTGTTTTTTGTTAGTATCACCTATTGGTATTATAAATTTTGTTTTCTACGCACTAATACTGCCGATAATCTCCTCAATGTTTTATGTATTCTTTTCTTGCATTTCTAAACTCAAATCACTCAATTTTTGTGTGAAATCTTTTAGAAATGCTAAATAAATGCCTCACCCAAGTTATATCATTGACATTCGTGCATTCTTTATCTTTTGCCTTAATAAAACCAGTTATATGGGCTAGTAATCTCAAAAACTTTGCCAGCTCACATCAATATGTAGTTAATACTAGTAATAATTCTGGCTGTTTCAACAAGTTGTAATTGGAATACATAGATGCCTCTTGAGGCAGCTGCCGCGAATAGAGTTTACAATTTTAAATGCAACATACATTATTTCTTTTGTATTTAACCTTTTGCTGGCTAACACTTTTTGATTAATTATGCAGTGATAGCTTAAAAAACTCGGAAATCTGACATCAGTTTAACATATAACACTATAAACGCTAAAAATTCATTTATATAGTTTATCATTGCTCTTGTGAATCTGTTGTCATTGAAACTAATTAAAAGGTGGCAGTTAAAAATCAGCAAAATATTCTAATAGAAGAGTTGAAAATGTCTAAACTTCTAGTCGTTAATTCGAATTAACCATATCCACCCATTTCTTATAGACGTATAATCTTTAAAAACCATATAAATAAAAAGAAAGCAATTGAGCTGTGTCATGTATATTCAGCAAATTGAAGAAAAAAAAAAACAAGAACATCTATTAATGTCATTATACTGTTCTCTTACATTTTCACTTGTTTTCTCAATCCGCCTGATCATAGTATTTCGGGAAAATTAAAAATCTGTAATGCCACTGATAATTTCACTCTTGTTCTTAAAATCATTGAAAATTGAATCTGATATTTTCAAAAATGTCGCTATTATAAATTCCCATCCAAAATTTTTTTTGCAATTTTTTGCTATAATTTGATGGTCACTGCTTGTGATTTTAAAAATATTTTGTTAAGCTCTTATTTGCGCCTTTAAATACCTAAGTTAATTTTTTCTCAATTCACTATTTAGTGGGTAATCTATTTGTTGTTTGCTATGTAGAGATAGGTAACGTATTTCAAGATTACCCCCTTTTAGAAACAGCTATAGAGGCAAAGATGCATCCCATATTAAACAAAAACATTTATCATTCATCATAATAACAAAGTACTCCAGTTCCCATTCATCATGAAAATGATAAGTCTTCGACAATTCTTAGCTAAAATATAAAAAAAGTACCTACTTACGTTCATTCACACTTTACAACAGTTGTGTTAATAAAAAGGATGATTCTTTTTTATGAAAGCTAATAAATGTTACCAGTTTTAACACAAAAAGACGGCGGCGCGGCGTGTCGATAAACCTACCAGAATTTGGTAGAAACTAAGTAGTTTGTTGCACACAAGGAAAATATTATTTGGTCGATTATAGGTAAACTGCAAAATTAAACTGTGACCTTAAGGTAAATACACTGTTTGTATGTATATATGTACATATGAGTTACGATTGTCTGCTGAAATTTGTTAATGTCTACTATGATGAACCAAAATTTGTCATCAGTTGTTTCTCGTTCAACCAAAAACAACATCGTGATCGACGCGTTCGCCACCCCTGCGCTAGGGTATCAGGATGTAGCCTGGCTGAAAAAATTCGTTGAATTATCCCTTCGTGTTCTCTGACAATAGCTACTCTTACACCGTCTATTGAGCAGCTAGCTAGAGTTCCTCGCTTTGGTGTTTTTCTTTCATTTCTAAGAACCTTTTCCTGTAGACTTCAGCAGGTGTCTCGTTCTTGCTGCCTCTGTACATGTCCAATCTGGAATGTCTGTGTAGGGGATAGTGATAAGTGTGAAAGACTGTGGTTTCTTTGTCCAGGGGACGGAATGGGGATGCCTAGCTCTAAATCTCAAGAGACGCATTTATCTAGGGTGGAAGAGGTGTGTGTGTGAGGTAATTTTATTGTGCAGAGGTTTTCTAGGGTCTGTGGTTTCCTTGGCGAAAAGATTAAGAGCTCCTTTTGGTGCTCTCTGTTGTATGTTTATGAAGCCTCCTGTTAGCTAAAAAGGTTCGGTGTAACCCTGGATCATCCCAGCGGGAAAAATGGGAATACCTGACTTAGATAAAGCTTACTGCCAACATTAATGGTTCCATACACTTTCCTGATGCCGGAATAAATTTTTCCAAAGAATTAATAAGGAATGCTTCTTCTCACCTTCCAAGGAATTAATAAGACTTCCTTTCAGCTTATAGGTCATGCAGAGGTAAGGTGTACAACTGAATAGCTGCCTTATATACCTTGCCGTCGTAGAAGATCAATGCATTAAAAGAAATGAACTGGGTATCAGAACGTATTGTTCCCATACCTTTCATAGAATGTTTTCGAAATGCATTCGAAATGCTTCCTTCCGTTTCCCCCTAGGATACTACTTTCGATACATACATGCATACGCTTTCCATACACAAACACACCTTCATAATCACCCTTTGCATAAATAAAACTCAATATACATTTTGTATTTTTATTATATATATGCGTATAAAAAACAGTAAAAAATAAACTATCCAATTCTTGTCCAATAAGATCTATTGAATAAAATGTTTTGGTGAGACTGCACTTTTGATATAGGAAGGATCAACATTTTAAGGCAAACTGAACAAGCAAAAAATGTATATACGAGTAAAAAATACAAAAAATAAAAAATACAATACATAAAAAAAAAAAAATTATAGCTTCGGGACTTTGTTTCCGTACATAAAAATTCATGGTTAGTGTGTAGCAAATTCGTTGCGCTTACGCTATATTTTATTTATTTTAGATATTTTATAATATATATGCGTGTGACGTGCATCTATAGTAGTTATATAAGTGCCAAATAGATTTTTTTTGTTATTATTTCTTTCAATTTATCTTGATTCATTTACTCATATAAAAAACAAACAAACCTTCAGAGATCCTCTTCACGATACTCCCATTAGCGAAGAAAAATTTTTTTTTGCCATGTGATAATTCTAATTATTTATTATAAAAGGCGACAGAGACAGAGAAGCATATATAAATAGTTTTGCGGTTACAATACATGCCATATACGCTCTTGATTAACAACAAAAAGCGTTTAGCAAAGAAGCCGCGTTATCACCTTCTTGAACAACTACAGAGTAGAATAGTCTTTTGTTTGTGTATGTGTTTGTATTCTGAATAGTTTGGCCCACGATCTATGTATGTGTGTATAATAAATAAATTCAATAATAATACAAGAACGATTATAATATTATGTAGAAACATTTAGATTATTTTTATTCGAATATATTCGCGCAGTTTAGAGTAACTGTTTTGAATGAGAAGTGTGCAAGGTCTGAAATATTTGTGAACTAACTAAAACTGGGAACGACATGTTAAAATTATCTTGAAAAACGAAAAACAGTTATTCTCCACGAAACACAATTAATAAATAAATAATACAATCTAAAAAAAAAACTTTAAGGTCTAAAAAGTAAATTTAACTTGAGCTGGAGGCAGGGCAGGGGTAACTTATTTTAATAAATTTTGTTGAAACATACTTTTCATATAATGTATACGTGTATAAAAAGGGAGAGGTGTTTGTGGTGTATGTGGGTGTGACCATTTAAGCTTGCTTAAGGAAAAAAGCGAATTAATACGCGTCACTATCTATGGGTTTGACTCAATCTTTTCAGCAGCAACCTCGATTGTTGCAGTCCCATTCAATTTTACATCGTTCACGATTCTGGTCACCTTTTTAATTTCTTCACCATTTTTCTTCACTGGAGTTGTGGCTTTTTTTAATGGTGACCTTTTCTGTGCTGGTAGCCTTGGGCTAGATGATAATGGTAACTTCTTTACAGGCGGCACCAATGAAGTAGTTGTAGTAGTAGTCGAAGATGTTTTACCAGCTGTTGTTGGTGTTGTCGATTTCGGTTTCGTTGTAGTTGAAGATAATGATGATGATGGTGTCCTTGTTGAAGTCACAGATGCCGTAGTAGTTTTTGTTATTGGTACTCTTGCAATACCAGGTGGACTCTGCAAATATATGAAATAAATAGTTTTTATATTAATTGAAGAAACTACAAAGAGAAAAATTTAAATTTAAAAGCAATTAGTTAAAAATATGCTTGTAACTCGAAATAAAACTTGCTACAGAACAGTTTGTAGAAATCTGGTAGTCAAAAATTATTCTTCATACGCACTAGTGGACAAAAGTCTGGAAACTTTTATGATGAAAATTTTCAGACATCTGTATTTTCTGTCTTTATTGCAATTCTTGGAAAATCACTTCTTCGTGTGTGCATGCATATATGATTCTATCTTGATATGTAAGTTTAAAGGGGAAGCTAAAACCGGTTAGTAAAAATATCCCTATAAGAGCACGACAAAAGCCTGGACCTTTTTACTCGCTAAGAAGTTGTTCCGGAAAATGTATTTACTTATTGAATACATATTTTTAAACAAGCAAGATACCAAGAATAAATACGTTAACTGATATTCAAGATCTTATTGTACATTATCGTGATAACAATTTAAAATTTTAAGAAATACAGAAAACGTTGATGATGAGAAAGGGAAGAAGTTGAAGATGGGAAGGGAATGATTTAAAAAATGTATAAAATAAAGAAGAATCCACCTACTCCGAAAAAATGTAAAGATCATGAAAACTCGATGAAAATTAAGTTTTAGCGAATTTGTATAAGAGTACAGCAAATAAAATTCTGTAATTCTATTCATAAGACGGATAGAGGGGGAATGTTAGTGGAGTCAAAAAAATGTCTTACGGCGCTTGAAGTTAAAACTACAGCGGACGTGCATAGTCATTGCCGTCTTTATGTTCCAGGCCGTGTCATCAAATTCTTTGAATGTATTAGAGTAGTACGATTTCGTACTTTTGCAAGTAAAAGAAAAAGAAAAATGGCTTTGTGTCATGGCCTGAGACATAAAGACGGCAATGGCATTGTGTTAGTACAAAGAACTGTCTAAAAACGTTTGGTAGAGTTTGAGCTGAACCACCATGACAGCCAGTTCAAATTCGTTATCAACCACGAAAATTTTTCTGAAGTTATTTCCAGTAGTTAGTCAGACAAGAAATATCCAGTATCGACGGCTCTACACAGATAAATAATACCCAGATTTTAAAACCAATGGTAAAAATCTGGTTCTAATGAGCCAGCCATGATGTGTTATATCAGCCAGCCTTAGCTTTTAGCAAAGGCAAAAACTTAACATTAACCAGCCTACAGGCCAACCGAATGATTTGGTTTTAGCCTGCGCTTGAAAAGTAAGAAAAAATTGTGAAGATATTCAAAACTTTAGCAAATGCTTTAACCAAAAATAATGTACAAAAAATCTTGAAGATGTCACTACGGGGCATGAACTGAATACCCTATATCCTTCAATATTTGGGTATTACCATAGAGAAGAACTAGATATCGCACGCAATGCAAGAGCAGAGTATACAAATTTTATATTTGCAATGATATATACGTCGAGTGAATCATATTTTTCGATCAAAAAAATACAAAACTGCTGTTAAAGTAACATTTTCTCTCGGCACGATCTAAAACATATTGTGGTCCATTCCTGAATGCACTGCCGATTTCACAATCTGTATACTTTGCTCTGGTATACCATGCGATATCTAGTTCTTGTGCCATCTATGGTATTACTTATACGTGGCTCTACTAACAAAGTGATGTATGAGAACAGCTCATAGAAAACCTCAATAACTCACTGATCTCGGTTAAATACATCAGCCGTTTTCTTTGAAAGTGGTGCAAATCCATTATCTGTACGACGAAATATTGAAATGTTTTAATTTAAAAATATTTATAGGATCTAACAGTGAACTTTTGTGTGTTTTGAAGTTAAAGATAGCGTAAATTTATTAACCAGTTATGTTTATTATAGAATTCTGAAGGAAATAGAAATACTATACCCAAATGCACTTGCACCACTTTCGAAGAAATGAGCGGTTTTCATGGTTATCATGGGTACGAACCAAAATGTATATTATCATTGTGTATAAACCGTCTAGGTGTACACGTTGCCGTATACTGCAACGTTATGTCACTTTTTGCGATGAGAGACATCCGGGGGGAGGAAAATTTCAACAAATGCAGCGTGTACGCCGGCCAATAAGCCGTAAGAGTATAGACAAACTAATATTGTAACATACAAAGCCTAGGCAAGGAATACCTCCCGCCAATATAAAATCAATAATGTCAATTTACTGGAATTTTTTTCTTTAGAACTGTAATGCAAGGCACAATCCGCACACTGCACAATCACCGACTGTAATCGTGACTAAAAAGTCTAGTTGACTTTGCTCGTTACACACAACATCGTCCGTTATCGCAAACTGCTCTATTTTACGTCAGTCATCAAGTAAAAAATTATAAGAGAGTTGACAACCGCCAACTGACTGAATCAAACCGACTGTTGTACCCAGTCTGCATCAGCAACCGTTATATCAATCAGTTGATTGTTGTTGATCGTAGCCGCCGTAAGTAAAGTCTTTTCTTTTGTTAAATCTTAATAAAGCTTGTCGTGACTAAGGCACATACATATATATTTGTGTAAACATTAAAAAAAACGGATTTACATATAATATTTACGGGGTGAGATCTTTTGCTTTTCTGAAGAGAACATCCTGAAAATTGAAAGTAGAAAAAACTCGTCTTATTGACTAGAAATTAAAGTGACACAAGTGGGAGCTCCAGATGGCCAAACGAAACCGAAATAAGGCATAATGTAGGGGGCCCGGGGTTTTGAAGCCTTACCCCTTGGAAAATGCTTAAATTTGAAAATTTTCGCTTTCAAATTGCAACAGAACTTGAGCGAAAGTGCCAAATTCATTCGGGTAAAATGCTAACTACTTAGGAGGTATGTAGATTATTGATTCTGTAAGTAGCATTTAAGTGCGTTTTCAAAGATCGTCGGTAGGTTGCAAAACGTGGGTATGCAACATTTTTATAGTTTTTTTTTTTTTATATATCCGATCTTCCTGAAATTTTGTACACACAATCTCTTAGTAAAATCGCATCCATGAAAAAACAAAAAACAAAATGGATTAATCGATAAGTTGTAGAAAAATATTTCGAAATGAACAGAATTTTGGCCTTCGAAAGTTAAATTTCGCAGGTTAATCAGAAGGGGAGGGAAAATATGTTCAAAAAATCAGAAAGAAAACTTGCAAAAGGAATTTTTCAAACCGGATAATATTTACCCCACCTCCGTCAGAACACCCGAATTCGGTACATGAGAAACTTATTCCCATTGGTGTATATGAACGACCTTCTGACATTGAACTTATCATCCGATTTTGATGAGATTGCTTACGAATATTTTACACAGATTGTAGAATGTAAAATAAATACCCCCACCCCTTGGAAAAATAATTTTTTTTTTTTTTTATTATATTAATATACAAGTCACCGTGGCTTATCACTCTGTAACCCGCTGCCATACAAATCTCGTAATAGTTTCAGAAAATTATAAAAGATTCGCAATGAATTTAGCAAAAGGAATTTTGAAAAACGGTTGAAATTTGGCCGAGAGATAAAGGTGGTAGCTTTACAGTAAATGCTGCTAATTAATGTAAGTTGAAAGTAATTTAGCAAACCTCGCAATCTTATTTTGGAAAATGCTCTTAACTAATAGGGGTAATGACTTCTGGTTTTCTGTATATGAAATATAACAGATTATAGATAATTGTAACAGAAAGAAAGTGGCTTAAATGTTGAGAAGATGGTAATTATCAAAGTTTTCCGAAAGTTGTTAATTTTAGCCCCGGGTTCGCCTATATTATGCATTATTTCGGTTTCGCTTTGCCATCTGGGGTTCCCACTTGCGTCACTTTCATTTCTAGTCAAGCCCAACAAATACTGTGAATTTGGACGAAATCGGTGATGACGAGTGCGACCCTCTCCCTGTAAGGCCAACAATGAAGGGGTTTCAAAAATGATTTAGTCCATTTTTGAAATTTTATTTGCTATTACTATGAAAACACCATGTACAAAATTTCAGCTCTCTATATCGACGCGTTCTCAGGCAGTGTCCAAATATGTAGTGGAAACGGAATTTTTGTATGGCAGCCCCACGAAAGAGTTGCACGATTTGTCTCATTTTCGAACTTAATTTTACTTTTTTTTTTTAAAAGTTCGTGTACAAAATTTCAGCTCTCTAAGTATACGCGTTCTCGAGTTATCGTGACCACAGACAGACAGACGGACGGACATGTAAAATTTTTTAATATTATGTGTGGGTGTCCAATCCATTTTGCTCTACTGTTATTATTTCTGTGCGTTACAAACGGAATGACAAACTTAGTATACCCTATAGATTTCATCTAGGGTATAAAAACATACGAAGGGCAAGTAGAACAAAAATCTGGAACGCCTCGCCCGAATATAAAATGGACGATGCCTCGTCTTGATCACGTAACGAAAGGGTAAGCCAGCAATGCATGGCTCCAATATATGTATGTAAAATCAATGATTCCTCGACCTGATGAAGGAAAGGCCAATTTAGAAATTTACTGGAAATTTTTTCTTTCGAATTTTTATGCTTTATTGGAGGCCGACAGCAATGCCTTGCTCAAATATAAAATCAACTTGATGGAAAGAAACCCTCGATTTTTTATACCCTAGATGAAATCATAGGGTATACTAATTTTGTAATTCCTTTTGTAACGGGCAGAAATAATGCTGGTAGAGCAAAATGGGTTGGACACCCACACATAATATTAAAAATTATTTTGATTTTTGCAGTTTGAAAGCAATAGCAGATAGCAAGCACAGCACAAAAATTCATGTTGTACTTGCTGCTATGCTATCGAAAAAATTCTTTTTGGAACTACGAGTACTATACTTGCTGCTGCTATTTGAAATTTCACTGCTGCGCATGCTGTGCTATTGGAAGTTTATTTTTCCATTGCTGTTGCTATAGCAAGCTTTGGAAAGCATTGCTAGTACTGTCGATTACTGTAATACAACGAAACTCAAGATATGAAAGCAGACCAATAAACTCTTTAGGGACTTGTGCCGCACTTGGCGCATGTGCATGTGCTAGGGCTTTTGAAAACCGAAGTGATGTGCTACGCTAACTGCAAACGAAACCTAAAAAATTTGGGTGTAGAGATTTGCAACCGAGGGAAGCACCAAAAATAACAGAGGTAGAAAAGATGGCGTACTACTGGTGTGCTACTGGTGTGGTGGGAAGAAAAGAGCACGAAAATGACAGATTCGGAGGCAGTGCTGCTTACACCGAGTCACAAAAAAGAATCCACTATTAGTACAGCCGTCAATATATGTGGGTATTTCTTGACTGTGACGATATAGTTATTTGTTCTACCACGGATTTCGTTGGTGTTGTATATGTATAAATTCCAGTATTGATTTTTTGCTAACAGTGCGTATGCAAAACATACACCGCATACGAGTGCTTTTTATATAAGTAATAAAAGTCTGTTTAGAAAACTGTTCTACTAAAAACGAAGTGTTGTTGTCTGTACTACAAAGCTTTCGAGACTTGGCTCTTGACAAAAGCTTTACTTGGCTATGAGTATCTGGCTGCTGATTATAGTTGGGGTAAATTTTTAGTTAGGCCGCATTCTTCATTTGTATTTAGTTATCTGTGATATATCATTTGTCAGCTTTTAAAACTTGTCATTAAAAAAAAGTTCCTAAGATTAGCAATAAAGGTAAGAGTCAGAAATATAAGGCACCGAACTTGGGCATCCAGCTTCGAATGATTCTAGTATTCATAAAAAACTGTCAACTTGGCGTACTTGTCAGCTCAAAAATGCGCGCTGCGGTTTGCGTATACGCCTGAGCAGGATCAGATGCGACAAGAAGACTTTTCTTTGAAAATACACGAATATGATTCAATCAGTTGAATTTTGAGTATTTTAATAAATAATTTTAAAAGATGCAAAAATAAACCTAACGTCATTAAAAAACAAGAACTTTATGAACATAGTGCAAACTTACCAACAACTAGGTATGTTTTCTGCTACAAATCACTTCAAAGTGTTCAGAGCCACTTGTTCTCTAAAAATGGCTTGCTATAAAAATTGCTTTTGATCATTACATGACCACTTCAAAGCTGTTATCTCACATTACTAACAGGATAAAATACATAACACCGCCAGAGAAGATGTCCGAGAATAACGAGCTCAGTTTATAAAAAATAAACAAAAATCTTGAAATGCACCTCCTTGTGCAACAATTTATCTCCGTTATTTATAAAAGTTAGGATTCATCTTCACAAAATTACAAATTTTAATGTATAGAAAACAAATTAAAAAAATAAAAAGTAACAAAACAAAGTTTTTAAATATAACAAACAAGCGATACATACACACATACATACATTTAGTATAACGAATCGTCATTGATGTCCTTTTCCTAACCTTATATAAGGCGCGCCAAAAAATTTATGAATCCTTGAAAACTATAGATTCAGGGGAAAGACAATGTTTGGTGAAAAAACAAACATTCCAAGTCACATTTAGCATTCTTTGGTATAAAAATAAGTAAACCTTATGGCGTTCGCGTAATCGAGAAACAATCTTCATTATATAGAAATAGATGTTCCGGTAAAATTCTTTAACTCTTCCAAATCGGTGCTAAAGCTGCTTGACGCTCGTAAAATTAACTTTTTCTGTGCTTATCAATTTTTTTTCTCTTCTTCCAGGACGTTTTACCTGGTAAATTTCGCGGATACTCAATTTTTTCCCCTTAAAGGCAAGAATTGTCGTTTTAAAATCCGTAAGACTTCTACCATGTGGCATTTTTACAAAAATTATTTAACTGCGCTAAAGCTTTTTTTCGAAATGAGATTAACGTCAAATTCATTTTTTAGCAAGTGTCGTTATACATAATTATGAAACAAATAAAAATTTCCTTTTTCTCTGAGAGAAAAATAATAGCAATGAAAAGTTTGTAAAATTGAAAGCAACTAATCATCACTTTTATCACTTTCGCCTAAAATTAATAGTTTTCCAGAAATCGTAAATTTATTGGTGGCGTTATAAATATGAAACGGAGCCTTATCATGGCATAATGCAAAGCCACGACAAACACAACAGATTGGACAAAAGAGCAAGATTTTCCTTTCTTTATTTATAGGTAAATTTCTTTTTACAAGACAACAAGAGTTAAAATGAAAGTTCATTCGAACATTACGGGTATAAAGGCATTTTTTGGTTCAGCACATCCACCGAATATGGGACTTCTTTTCTTCGCACCACACCACATATAGAAATTTTGTTAGTTTGGTTTTGAATTTGGAATATTCTATATATAATTAATACATAAACGGGACCTATCTTACCTTGAGAGCTTCAGTCTTGCGAAGAGTTGAAGTCACTGTACTTCTTGGGGACGTGACACTTTGTTTTGTTGTTGTTGATGTTGTTGTTGTAGTAGACGCACTCTTTGCACTTGCAGAAAGGGCTACACGTTGACTCGTTGTTTTCGTTGCGGTAACATTTGTTGCTGGCGTTGCTGTTGTACGAATTTTTGATGCAGTACTTGTTAATGATGACGGTCTTGCAATTATTGGCGGTCTACGAAAAAAAGGGTTATTGCAAATAAAAATAAGTATTAAATTAAACAAATCTTCAAATAATGCACGATTTTAAGCCTAGCCTGAAGGGATTAAAATTTAATCCTAGTTTCTACACCTATGTACGTCATTTTAGACACGACACATTTATTATAAGTTTTAACTAGGGCATTTCTTTACAATCACTTAGGACAATAGACAAAGTAGCGAGAATAAATTGTATATAGAGGCCTAGCAGATGAAGTGATTGAAACTTAAGAACAAATCCAGTGCTGAGCATGGTATCAGACAGAACGGTACAACCTCTGTCTACAGTTCAAGATAAATATTCCAAGTATGGAGGATATAGACAATGGAGGCGCAAGTGTAGCACACTGTAGAAAATGAACTGCTTCATTTTCTATTTCATGTGGGACCAATTTTGTTGGCCCGGTGTGACAATTATGTTAATTTCAAGTTTCATTTTCGCTTTAAAACTCATATTACAAGACCAAAATACAATATATTCGAAATTATTACTTTTATTGGAAGCTATAGGAGCTGCAACATAAAACTTAAACTTAACTTAAACTCGATTTTTGATTTTTGTTCGCTCAACCCTAAAAATAATTACGCTCTTACAAAGTTCAATATTTGCACCCCCACCCCGACTACCCAACCCACCTTACAAACTGAGTCGCATTGTTTTTACTTTTAATTTTTGTTACAATTGGTAAAAATGAGGCTTTGTATACCAGCAACTTCAGTCCCACGCGAAAGGTTTTGTCCAAAGCTTACTGTTAAAAGGAATCGACAATTTTATATGACTTTATTTTTAATTGGAAGCTATGTTATTTGCTCATGATTCTATAACAAAAAATCAGCTGAACTCGCAACATCTTTCTTTGAATTGAGTTACAAAAAGAACGATTGAACGGGTCTGCGGTCGGGTCCAAATTAGATGATCCGAATCTGGATCCGGTTCTGAAAATTCTTCAGAACAACACATCTCTACCGGACAGTGAGAAAGAAAGTAAGTCACCGTTTCGGATTTCTCTCCGTATGCTCTGCACACAGAATAGTTAACAAGTCCCTTCCTGCGTAGGTGATCCCTGAGAAAAGAGTGCCCAGTGAGGATTCACACTAAAGCTCAGGGTTGGCTTGTTTACTGCCAATACCTTTTTTGTTAAGCTTGGGTTAGGCTTTCGCCACAGTTCCTTTGTAGTTCTACCCGAAGGGTCATCTAACCAAAGATGGCATAAGCCGAAATATTAGAAACAGGGTGTTTTGGTGCAATCCGGATTGTGGAGGAGGATACTTCCGAGGCAGCTCCAAGACAAGCAAGCTCGTCCGCCTTTTCGTTCCCGCTGATATCGCTGCGACCTGACACCCATAGGACGAGAACAGGGACATTGAAAGGATGAAAAATATTGTAATGCCATCTATTTCTATTCTATATATTCATTTGAAAAAATCCACTGAACTATGGTGGATTTCGTACACAACTTTCATTTGAAGCTTAGCGAAATAAAGTACTTAAACCAAAAAGAGAAAACTATAGATATATAGTGTGAGAGTTTTCGATAAGAAAAACCATACAAGAGTCCAGAGATCACCGCACATTTATCTGTTTTGGATCTGCTGCCATCGAATTTGATTTGATTTGACCTCTAAATAGAGGGATATGTACCGCACTAGACAAACCGAAATTTTCTTGAAATTTGCTAGTGGATCAGGGCGTTGAAATCAATGCATCAAGCATTTTAGTTTCGAATTTGGAATATGTTCAGAATAAATAGGAACGAACAGGTATTCTAATAGGATAATGTCATACGACCCGGAAGTCTAAAACTTGGTTTCAAAAACACAGCATTAAATATTTCACTAACTGGCCTGCTCAAAGTACGGATTTGAATTCTATCGATAATTTCTGGGACCACATCGAGTGGAAAATTCAAAAGACGCATGTCGCAATATCCACAAACTTTGGGACAATTGTAGAAAAGGCTTGGAATGAAATTCCACCAAGTAATTTAAAATCTAATATCGTCTATACCAAGAAGGCTGGAAGACTTAGTAAAAAATAAAGAAGGTGTGGTGTGTTCTTGTTTTAATTAATATTTTTAAGGTGAGCGATTTCTGTAGTTCCATTTATTACCGTAATTAAACTATTTTAAAAATATTTTCCTCTGCTCACTTTTTTTTTTGTGATGATCAGTAGTGTATATATATACAGATAGCCAAGCTGGAAGCTATTTTGGCATCTGAGGTCATGACAAAAAGAACCATCAATGAATGTAAAAATACTCTGGAATTGATGGAAAATAGGAAACAGATCACTGACCAAAACGGAAGCATCTATGCGCCTTTCAGAACGGAACCAATTTGCAATATCTCCTATAATACAGCAAAACAGAAAAACTGGATTCATAACCGAATGGATCAGCTACATATGTACTTCAGGTTCAGGTTCATGGAAACCGAATTGAAAAAACCCTCACAAAGTACATCACCTACTTAGATTATATCTTCAAAAAGATGAAACACATCAAACCACATCCTCTGCAAATGCGAGGCAGTTACACAATAAACACTACATTAACGAACTAGAAAGCTCTTAAGATATTTCGATTATATATTCATATGATATCCATCAAAAGCTATTTTTAATTAATACTATATAAAATTACTTACTTTGCTGTGAGGCCAGTTTTGCTAACTGTTTGCTTAACGCCAAGTTTCGTTTGTTCATCTGATTTTGTCTTTGGCGCAACAGTCTTCTTAGTTGCTGTTAATGAAACTGTGGATCTTGTATCAACTTTTGGCTTTGCATTTGCAGTAATCGGTGTTGCCTTTTTCTCTGTAACAGATTTTGATGCCAATGGAGCCGTGCAAGGACGTGGAGCTGCTTTAGTACTAGTTATTGCCTTCCCTTTAGTTGTCGCATGTGAAGTTTTTGGCTTTGTTGCATCTGTTGAAGAAGTGGTTGAATGAGATGAACTAACCTTCTTTGCAGCAGTTGTAGAAGGAGCTTTTGATTTAATATCCTTCTTTGTTTCAGGAACTTTAATTGAGGGCTTCGGAAGTTGAATTTTTTCAACTTTTTCTTCATCTTTTTTAATATCAGAAGGTCGACTTTCAGTTGGTTCAGCTGGAGGAATAGGCTCAACTGTTGCAGGTGTTTCACTTAATGTAAAACCTGAAAGTTGGACAGGCGAAAGTGCTGAAGGTTCACTTGGGATAATTGTTTTTGTCTCGAACATTACTGAATCGTTCTGTGAGATGTTATCTATGGGAGACTTTACAGCACTTGTTTCTGTTTGTTGTTTAAATAATTCTGATTCATCAACTGGATGAGATTCAGAAACTTCTGATAAATCAACTTGCTGTGAATACATATCAAGAAACTCTGCACCAATCATTCGATTTATTTTAATATTATCTACTTCTGGTAATGGTGATGATGGGTTGAAACAGAAATTATCTACTAAAATTTGTTTAAGGCTTTCGTCGGGGTTTACCGGAATTTGCATTAATGTATCCTTAATTTCATCTCTATCCACTGGGAGGGGTTGTACAGAATTCATGACGTCTTCTACTTTATCACATGCCGTCCTTTCAATGTATATCGAATCCTTCATGCCAATGTTATCTAAATCTGTAGGCCTATTATAGTCATAAGGATCATCGCATACTTGTTCTTCTTTTTCTGAACCGTGCATGGCTTCCTTCATATTCAGCTCTTGATAGAGTTCATCTCTTGGCTCAGGAGAAATCTGAATGTCAGATGGGCAGTGTGCTATTTCACTATCAAATTCAATTTCACTAGGAATTAGAATTTCGTCCATTGAAATAACTCCTTTCCTTGGACTTTGCGCAACTACATCATCAGCTGAAATATTTCTGGTTGCTGCTATTGGTGGAATACCATTTGACGATTCGAAATGTAATGGCGAAGAATTCGATGGAATGAATTCTTTAGCGTCAGGATTCAATTGTGAACTCATATCGTCTACTTCTTTATCCGTACTATCTAATATTTGCGATTCCGAAATTTCTAACGTATCGGTGGATGGTTCAACTGGATTTATAGTTGTACTATCCCTAGATTCTTCTAATGATGCAATCTGGGAATAGGAAAAAAAACAATATTTTGTTTGTATGTTATACAACAGAAAAAAAAACGTTTAATTTTCGGTAAATTACCGATAGATTGTGAATTTTCTGTATATATTTACATGAAATTACACAAAATATAGAAATAATCTTAAAAATATATTTCTACATGACAATCGAAACAAAATAAATATGACAGATATGACAAACTTACCGTTGTCGCCTCCTCTGATTCAACTACCCCTGAGAGGTGCTCCTGGCTCTGCTGCTTTTCTTCTTGTGGAATGGATTCTTCTATTTGAATTGGATGCGTTTGTTCTATTGTTTCTTCTACACTTTTGGGAAATTCCTTTTCGCCCTCGCCTTTTAGACGCATATACTTCCATTCATCCTCAGATTCTTCACAGCTTTCTGGAGCTGTGGGCTGGTAAATTTGCTCTATCGATTGATTATCTAGAAGAAGATTATAAAATATTAATACAAAGCTGGAGATTAAATAATGATTTAATCGACGAACTACTAACTAAGGAATGTGACACATCTGTACAATATACAAATTTTTAAGTTCGAGCAACGTTTTGGATTTCCGCTTTGATACTACGTCGCTCAGCATTTTCCAAATATTTTGAATTGGGCAAGAGATTGTTGTTATGACCAGACAACCAGGGAATATTGTCCGACGGAATCGCATATCTCTTTCATAAACGACGGTAGCATACTTCTTGACAAAATATCGACATATCTCTCTGCATTTACGGATTCAGTTACAATATGCAACAGAGTATATTCATACCGCCATAAATTGTCACCTTTTCTCAACTATACTGGGTTTGAGCTTTCACACAAGAAAGATGAATTTGCACAGGCTAAGAAGTATTTTTCGGTCGTTCAGTAAAAGTTGGGAGGAGCTTTCGTCTACCATCTCTTTTTGTTTATAGAAAATAGCATTTGCCAAAGTGATAAACTTTGTGTGTGTGTATCGTTTGGATTATGGAGTAAATTTTCCATAACAAGTCAGACACGTGGAGAGACAATATCATGTACACATATTGTGTCGCTCTAACAACTGATTTTTTTTTTCGTAGAATCTATCATGGACACATTCCTTAAAACAACAAATATGCCCTGCAAGGCACTTCAAATGACTATTATAAAAAGTAATTTATAAAGTGCACATACATTGTAGTACGGTTTACTCTTCTTAAACCCACTGACGTATTAAGCTTATTTTTTCCATTATCCTTCCTTCTTTATTCAGCTCATTATACATATCTGATTCTGAGCAAACTGTAGCCTTAATACCTTTTGCTTTAGCGGTATTTTTCAATAAGTACATCCGTTTCAAATCCTTCGCATAATCCAAACATATGCGGAAGCTCTGTTTAGTCTCTAATTTGACGTGCATCAGTATTCAATGAGATCCTCAATATTTTTCTCTCTTTCGGTATTCGCGGCTGTAGTTTCTACTTTAGGTCCGGTGCATACGAGTATTTTGGACGTGCGGTGTATCGGCGACGTCGTAGTTTTGGTGTGGGAGATTATAAATTAGACTGAACCCTGTACACATACCTGCGACGTTGCGTGCTCTTTCTGAAAACGATACACCACACTCACACTTCAAAAGATTTCCTTTAACGATTTTCTTTTCACCAAAGAAAACGTTCTGCAATAATCTTTATGATATCTGCTTGTATGCCGCAATCCAATATCTTAGTAATGCACCTCGAAGTGGATATAATTTTAATATTTTCCTATTAATTTCTGATGGTTTTTCTCCCTCAATGGGATGTTCTTGGTACTACATACTGTCATAGTGTTCATCTTTGGGCCTTCTCTTTGGTCCTCAGCTCAAATATGTAGTTCAATGTTAAGAGTTGATTCTTGTCATGTTGTTCTTTTAAAATATTCATTCTGGGGTCTTATGTATAAGCGAAATAAATGAACGTTATATATACATACATATGAACGGAGTTCTCTCAAAGAATTCTCGCACTGTTGTTATCAACGTAATCAATGTTTACGGTAATATCGGCATCCTACATCGATGTAAAATTGAGTCAAAGGCATTAAAGTCTCGACCTCTGAACGAAGCACTTGTTGTTTTTATTGATTGCCCGGTTAAAATTTCCCTTACATATGTTGTACAGCTGTTGCACTAGTCAACCTAGCTTTTGGATTACGCTGTTATGTAACAATTAGTATAGTATAGTATGTAAATTTAATATGATCAACTCCTAAGTACTGAGCTTTTTTTTATCCTCCGAAGTAGTTCCCTTGTCGTTGTCATAATTCCATTTTGAAAATAAATGTTGGAACTATCACACTTGGAAACAAATAGCCGTGATAGTCTGGAATTTTCAGAATTTGTTTGATTGTTTGATTTTTTGATTAAAAACGTATTCTTGAATGGAAGTTATATGTTGGCGGATACAATTATATTGCAGGAGAATTTGCCATTTACCCTTCTATGCAGACCCATGAACTGTTGAAGTATTTTTATTTCTTTATCTACCCGTTTTATGTAAGTGGGAGATATTATATGCCAACTAGAGAAATATTTAGTATGTAACTACAGGCCTAGACAGCAGATTGTGAAATGGGTGGTGCATTCCGAAATGGACCACAACATGTTTTAGGAGCATGCCGAAAGCAAATATTGCTTTAACAGCAGTCTTGTATTCGATCGACCTCCTCAACAAGGCAGGGCAGATGCGGGAAACTATGAATTACTCACCGTATCCATCATTTCAAATGTTATGATTCATTCCGGAATGTCCCACCCATTCATATACATCTATTTTTTTTGCCATCTATGCTACAGGTCTAATCAGTTGCTTATACCCTAGACAGACTGTCTCTATAATGACTTTATTTGAAATTCAGTCATTTCATGGAAATGAAAAAGTGACAGACTGTAGACGGAAATTATTTCACACAATTTCACTAAATGGAGCAAAATTTGATCCATTTGAAAAGCCTGCGAAATGTTGCAAATATGTGATGAACTTCATTTGTATGACACACTGCATATTGTACTCCATTTGAGGTTGACACCAAGATATTTCACTTTTTAACAGAACTTTGGCATTGGCGACATTTTTATTGTTATCAGAGGAAGTGGTTTCGAATGCAGATGAGTTCAATTTTTTTGGTGTAGTTTTTTGACTTCTGCTGATTTCCTCGAAGGCTAGACTGGAAGAAAAATTTTCATTTGCGGGCTGAACTAATCTGTCTTGGATAGATTTGGCAGATTTTTATGCTCAATCTAAATATAAAATTTCTTTAAGGTTATAAAACTGTAGATTATTCTAAAAGCGCATTGGGAATTTGATTAGAGTTTTTTGAAGGCTAGATCGTTTTACTAAACTGAATAAAAGCATTCTTTATTTCTAAGTAGCAGCAAAATGTGCATTATTTTTATTGAGAGCCTTTAAAAAGTCAAATACGATTCCATTAATCTCTTTCTAGGATGTTTCAACTAAAGTTGAAAATACATTGGCATAAATATGAAGCTCACAAAATCACAGCATTTTTCTTTTGTGGAGGACTAGTTCTTCGCTGATGGTTTTGGCCAGGATGATTTTTTGCAGCCTTATTTCTGTTTACCTTCGGAAACATGGCCTAAGTTTAATTTTTTTTAAGTTGTTTCTCAACTGTTAGTTACAGAAAATATAAGTACGTTCTTCGATGATTGTTGGCAAGCATTAAACTTGGGACAAAATAGATTGATATTCAGAGTTATGTGTGTTTAGATGAAGCTTAGATTTTCTCGCAATTTTTGACAGTATTTGTACAGAATTTGCTGTAGGTCTAAAAAGTGCATATACTTAAAACTTTCAGTCGGACACTCTTCTGGTGTCTTGAATTCCATATAAAAGCCAATTTTGTGATTCAGTAGAGGTCTGTTTATCTCAGGGAAGCTACTTTCGTAGAATGAAACCCAACCTGTATTACAATTTCCCCCCCCTCATTGTTGTCTAGGTCGAAGATAACTGGTGTTGTGTCATGGTAACTAAGTTTAGTGGAGTATTAGGTATAAAGCTAAATTCAATGGTTATGTAATCGGATATGTGGTGTAGAGCCATCACGAACTTGAAATTTGAGATTTATAGAAGTAGATTAATTAGATCTGGGATATTAGATTTTTCCGATTTGTATTTTTGGGAACCGAAATTTGAAGTACAAGTACTACTTACCTAACCATTTAATGAAATTTAATTTTGTATGTGTTTTAGTATTTTCGTAAGACATGATTAAAGCACACTTAAAATTTAACCCTAAAAATTTTGGTATTTTTTTATGTTGATATAATTTCAAATATAGTTTTATTTTTAAGTTGGCCTCAAACCTCTATCAGTTCAGTACTCACAAATTAAATTAAATTAGTAGCTTAGTAAATACAGCCCTTAAAAGTCCTAAACAGATTCAGAGAAGCTGGCAAATAACTTTTAGTTTGAAACAATCAAAAGGTATTATAGATTCCGGATTAGAGAAAACAAACAATATTTGTTGACGGCATTAAATGATTTTGGTTGTTAAGGAAAAGTCCTAATTTAATGACTGGTTACCTACCAGCAGGAAAAGACAAAATAATATAAATTTATATGTGCAATCGAGTATTCAAGTTACTTCTTGATGCTGTTGCTTCCTGCTCTGAAAGTAACTTTAATTTCAATATTGGGAAGATTTATCCTGTGTACTACGAGGCTTTCTTAACATTGTTTTTGAAAAATAAGCATTTATGGAAGTTTTCCTAAAAAACACTTTTGTTGCTAGTATCGATATTGCTATAAATGAGATCGGCTTGCTATTTTCGTTGGAATATTGGGGGCCTAAGTACAAAATTCTTGGGCATCTTTTACACCTCATGTTTATAGTAATGGGAAAAGAATTACTGCGTTTATCTACGTTTTCTAAAGAAACATACTTATTACCCAGAAAATTATAAATATTATGTTCCAAAATAAGTCACAAATTTTCATTTTCATTCATATATGCACAGAACAAATGGTTAAATAGCTATTTTGCAACTAGGTTCCTAAACCTAGTGTTTTTTCACCACACTGCCACAGAACTCGTTCCGAACGTATGTTCTTTTCAGAGTGGTTCGCTTTCTGCACCGGTTTTGAATTTTCTTGTTCCATGAAAATTTGTGGTTACGGTTCGGAGCTAAACGTTAAATCTGAAGTATTTGCAATCAAGTGCGGTTGTGTGGACGTTTTGTGAAAATACAATTATTTTATTGAAGTGGTTTATTTTTTTATTAAAATCATAAAGGACGAACATTTTCGGATATTCTACTTTCTTGCATTCTTTTCACCTTGTCCCCCTTCGGTGTAGATCTTGCAGATTCTGGTGTTCAGTTCAGTGCCTGTTCAGTTTTGTTGAAAAGAATTCACCATTAGAGACTACACCAAAAGAACCAGCACGCTCCTGAATCTTGCTATAACTTGAGCGCTATACCAATGTTAACTTAATAACAAGTTAGGACACAGAAAAGTTTTCCGATTGTTTTACATTTAAAATGCACACGGCAAGAAAAGGAAGAAAGAAAGAAAGAAAAGACTGAAAAAAAAATCAAACTATCTTAAAACTTATGAATAAACATAAAAAAGTGAAGGCGCAAATTGCATGCAACAAAAAAGAATGGCAAATGATTCGTAAATAAATGAAAAGGGACAGAGTTTTACGGATTTTATTCTCATAAAATATTCCAGCGTTTTTGTGAAAACCGGTTTTTGCTGAAATATTGGGAGAATTGGCCAAGGTTTTTATAGCAATGCCAATATTTGTTAGTTTAATTCCTATTATATTTGAACAGCATTCGTTTTGCTCTGAAGAGATAGATTAAGTTGAAGAAACTCGTGCTGGATTCTCTAATGTTTTTGGAAAAATTAAGAATTTCATTTGAGAGGAGTTTTATATCTCCTTTCAGCACCTTGGCCAAAGCAAAATTTTTCTTTTTCTTTAAAAAATAGAGGTAGTGTGACCTGATGACTGATGTACATTATTATGAATAGTTTGATAGGATTTTGAGAGATTCAATAAGATTTTGTAGTTCGGTTAGTCCTACGTTCTCTCCATTTTTATGTTTAACTCCTTGTCTTCGTTGTACTACAATAATGCATAGCCAAGTTCTTTTCCCCCATTAATGCAAAATACGAAAGTATATGACATTAATTGTTTCATTTTAAAAAACAAGAAAAAGTTCCAATTTTGGTCGGCTGTGTCCTATCTTCTCAATTATAGGTTATCTCTGGCTATACTTCCCATTTGAAATGGAGAACAAATGCACATTCCGAATGTTCTTCAGGCAATTTACGGGTTCTAATTTCATAGTTTCCTATTCATATAATCGGCCCATATGTGGGCCATTTTAAGTATGAGATCGAGATCGAGTGTAGCAAACGAAATTAAAAAATTAAACAAAATTCCACGGAATATGATCCACAAGTCTTTCGTCGAATGAGATAAATTTTCTATAATTCGGGCCTTTTTGTTAAAAATTCGAAAATCAGCAGCAGATTTTTGTAAAATTATGAAATCCGTCAATTATTTTAATTTAATCTATGTGCAAGGTAGCATCCATGGTGTATCCACCATGCATTACGTCGTGCCATACACTTATGACGAAAAGGTTTTCTTAAACTTCCGGGCGGAATGCGTGTGTGTCCACTGAAATTTATATAGCTCAGGCGTGTGCTCGCGCTTCAGTGGATAATACATCCCCTTACAATCAAGAGAGCTTCTGCTAACAAATGCACATCCAATATAACAAGGAACAACTCCTTTTCTTATTGTCAAATGCAAAAGACAGTCATAATTAAAGAACATTTATAAATGCAGTGAAAATCAAAACTTTATGAATGCAAATAAATGACAATAGGCGATTTTTCAGAGTAATTTGGAAAGAAACGCTGAAATTTTAACTACGTTTCCTCGTCTTTACTTTTAACGGAAACAATAGGCCTCTTCGTAGCATGTTCTCATCGTCCTATATCAAATCTATATCGCTAATTTTAATGCAGCAATCCTAAATACTCCTATTATTTCACTTAATTATTGGCTAATTACGTTTCTAACAGTTGTTTTCTGCTCTATCGGCTCTATGGTCTTATCAGAGTTACTTATGCTTGAGTTTAGATTATTACAAGAAGATATAAACCCCCTCAATATTGTTTCCTCCCTCCATATTGTTTAATTTCTCTGTCCGATAAATTAACTTCATAACCAAGTTAAATCAAATCAAATCAAATCAAATCAAATCAAGTCAAGTCAGTCTTAGAACCAACGTAGAAACAGTAAAAGCTGAAAGGATGGTTCATTTTGTTTTATATAAAGTCAATGTACATTAGTTAAGTACAATCGGAAGTTCATGCTAAGTGTTCAAGGGTTGCCTCTACTAAGGGATGATTCATGTCGTTTGGTGTATATAGATAAGTTTACTTTTAAGTTCAGCCTTAAGTAGTCATTAGTTATCTCTACTATAGGTATCGCTTAGTTGCTAAAATCCTCTACTACTTGTTCAAGCTAAATGTTCAAAGGTTACCTCTAGTAAGGGATGATTCATGTCGTTTGGTGTATATAGTTAAGTTTACTTTTAAGTTCAGCCTTACGTAGTGATTAGTTACCTCTACTATAAGTATTGCTTAGTTGCTAAAATCCTCTACTACTTGTCGCTGGTCACGTTTATCTATTTTTTTCTATTTTATTGTCACCATGTTATATCACACTATAAATCATACTACAAATTTTGTTTTGCTGTAATTTTTACTACTGTTTTTATTCTTAATGAACTAGCTACTACGGACGCGCTAAGCCTCCGCTACTCTTACTTGTTTATGTTTCGTTTTGCTATGTGTATCTACTATGTAACTCGCTATGATGTGCCCAACGCTCGGCGTGCCTTTTGCATGGGTGCTCAAATAAATAAATGTTTTATGTTTATGTTTATATTTCTTCATCTACTCTATTTAAGGTTTTTTTTTAAAATGAAATCTCTACAGATACACCAACAATAGTACAATTAAGATCTAACAGTAAACAATCATAATTATTACTACCTTAAATTATTGTGTTTCATTTGCTTACTCCATGCTTAGTCGATATTGTAATTCTAATTTAAATTTTAAAGGTTTGCTACCTATGTACCTGTTTACCGGTTTTTTTTAGACAAACTCTACACGTGGTTGACCTAACCACTGAAAAGTGCGATTGACAACAATCTTATCGTCAACAATTAATTAAAATCTAAAATCTAGTATTTAATCAGTAAAGCAGTAGCCAACAACAAAATCTGATTTACACTAAGCAATGCAGTTCTTTCAGACGTCTGGACGAAGAAAAAAAAATTTTTTTTTTTAAATTGTCACAAGGCTTTCTGCCCCGAATAGTGTAGCCACGTACCTACCTACATGCATGCTAAACTTTCGCCTTCGTAAATCTCACAATCTTTCACCTGTTTATTTTTTGTTTATTCGATATAATTTTATCATGAGATCTTTCAAGACTTCCCCACTAATGTATTACTAGACAACAGAGAAAAATAGTAAAAAAAAAACACTCGTGCAAATTGTCACCGAATATGCGGGGCTGAGGAATTTAGCCGCAATAAGCCGATCTGGTTTTGATTGCACTAAATAGACATAACTTATGGGGCATACTTGTTGCAATCATTATCAGTTGTAATGCACAATTAAATTTGATGAATTTATGAATTAATTTAATTTGTATAAACCAGGAAAAAGAAAAAAAGAAAATATTACTAGATAGAAAATAATTTCTTTTCTATGTTTTATGCTTGGTAAAAAAGATTTTTTATGTATTTCAAGATGACGACATTCCCCATGGTCATGCTCGATCCGAACAGAATTTTGTCTACGCATGGGTCCCTTACCTTCTTTTTTTTTATTTTAAGAACTCTCCCTGATATTTATAAAACTATCGTTTCTGCACAAAATGTTTCAACTTTTCTTCAACGTAAAAAATTGAAAAACTTTCACGATAAACACAAATTTAAACGTTTAAGCTGCGCATTTTAAATACAATCATGAAGCTGTAGATGAGAAAAATTAAATTGTCTTGGCTCCTCTTTTCTACAGTATACAAAAACTTTCAATTATTGTTTGTTTTATTGTCTGCTTTGAATTATTATAAAACACAAAAGAGCACAAAACTTGGCAAACGTATAATTAATTATGAATAATATTTTCTTCCTGTAATTTTGAAGGAAACTTGCAACTTATAGTTCCAACTGAAAAATTCCCATAACCTGTCACACACGAACGCAAAGTTGACTAAATTCATCCAACGGTCATATGTCACTATTGAATTGACGATTGTGAATTTTTACAATTCACACTTTCAACATGCAGCGGTTTTTGCCGCCTGCTGTTGTTTATATTCCTACCAATTCCATATTAACTCGCCCCGACCCCGCTAACGAGTTTCATAAAGCTTTTTTTCTTTCTTGAACAGTGCTATCATCATAACAAGAATTTCCGAATGTTGAATAATTCCCCATTTTTTTTGTCTTTAGATAATCGGTGTAGGTAATCATTACAAAATTTGTTTTTAAGAATATTTTAAGATGTTTCTTTATAACGGAATGAAATGTAGGAAAATATTTTATGAGACATAAATATATGTACATATGTTCGAAATACAAATACTATTTATTTTAGGGAGATGTGAATAATGTAAATATTTACACAATTTTTTAAATATACAGGATGATCGCTTCTGGCAAAGCTTCTATTAGAATCTGCTGGAACAAAATTCTTTTTAAAAGCTTTAGACATGAAAAATAAAATGCTTATCAAAAATCGTTGGGTTATTTTCTATATATACCTTTATTAGTAGGAGGTAGTAGTTTTCCAATACTCAGCAGAAGATTGGGAGTTGTGGGAATACCATTGTCCTAACATTTTAAAATATTTGCAGTGTTCTTATGTAAAACTGAGAAAAGTTTGATTTGAATAGCTCCTGCGCCCTAACTACTAATCAGTATTCATACAGAAAAATTGTCGTCTGATAATCTTAAGCTTATTTTCTTATCTTCCCAACTGTAATAAAATTTGTTTATTATTCTTAACAAAATTATTTAAAAAACTTTTTCTTATCCAAATGACTACGATTTCCCAAACAAAATCTTTCAACTGAGTACTAATTCCATATGTAATGTGCCGTGGTCCGATTAATTCGAATCAATCTGCCTACAGATTCGATTCGGTTCAGACTACGGCCGCACATACAGGGTGTTTCCTCTATGGTGGGGTCCATAGAGCGGGAGGTGATAGTACTCATCTAGCCAAACAAAAAAATTGTATGGCAGGAGGGGGGGGGGGGGGTATGCATCAACCGTACAACAGTTTCGGAGTTACAGGGTGATTAAGAAATTATGTTAGGTTTTCACAAAACACTCTGTATCTTATAAAGTACATGGTGACCGGGCACCGCCTAAAGCTGGTTGTATGTAAAACTGCATGGCCCTTCCAATGACTGCTTAACTAGTTCCGTACTCATCCCCCTTCAGGAGTTATTGTGGTTAAAAATTTCGAATTTTGTTGCTTTTTTTTTACTTCGACCTCTATTTTTTTTTGTAAAACGGTCCTTAACATAACTTTTTTCTATAAAAACAATAAACTGTAGGCTCTCCTCATTAATTTGACTTATCACACCCTGAGTTTTCTGTAGCCGCTAAAGAGTTATTACCTCACAACCTATTCAGGTCACACCGGAATTAGACGATCTTTTTTTAAATTACGATTTTCAATCACTAAGGGAACAAAATTATGCTTGGAAATAGGTTATAAGCTAATAACTCTTTAACCGCTACAGATAGCACATAGAGTGTAATAGGTCAAATTAAAGAGGAGGGTCTACAGTTTACAGTTCTTATAAAACTATTTTACACTTCTATACTAAATGTAGCCTTTGGAAGGTAAGGAGGCAAACTTAAAATTACTGGAAGACTATTTTCCTGTGTGGATAGTGGTTTAGGCTTTATGGTATATATATGTAAAATCAATGTTAATCCACTTTTCCATAAGAATCAATATAAAACATTTTAGAGAATCGGACTAGCACGTACACATATACATAGATTTCTGTTTCATGGCGGAAGTATTTCTCGAGGGTTTTGATGGTGCCAGCTATGGATGTATTGTTCACTCAGTCAGTGTTCGATCATGTGTATATATTTACTAGCATTGCTTAGGATTTTCCATAACTTTCTTGCAGGAATCCAATTTATTTCTGAAATAGCAACGCTTGGCCTGACACATAGCTTGAAGTAAAATGGGGAGCTTAAGATGACAAGTAAACAGACATTCAGGGCATAGCGACACAATCCCAACAGAAGAGATCGATGACATTGTAATCTCTATCATATAAAATTTAAGCTGAATTGTTTAACATTTATTTAGTTATTTGAATACCCGTGCCAAAGTCACGGATAGCGCTGGGCAATATGAATGTACGGCCAATCTTGCAAATATATTTTTCGTTAAGTGCACACAGTGGCAGAGTACACGAAATTGCAATCGAAATAAATAGGCAGTAGGCATTCTTTACTTAAGAAATTATAGTTAATTCGTGTAGAAAATTTAAGGAATCTTTTCCAATACTCATTCTAACAGCAATTTTTCCTTATGGCACCAGCTTTCCCTCTTTAAGGAAAATTAAGAATTTTACAGAAAAGCTTAGTATCGAGTCCGGGCAAGTAAAATTTACTTTCATGTTCACCTTAGGTTCTTTTTCGATTTCCTGCGAACATATACCCCTTAGTATTTCGAGAATTAAGGAATTATAATTGCTCTGGGGTGCTCTGTAAACCAACAAAAATATAGATAATTTCATCCATTTTCCGACTTAAACTGCGACTGACGAGAGAGTGACAGAAATGCAAATTGTAATTAGTCAAAAAGGAATTACTACACTCGGTGCCGTGAAATAGTCCCGAAATAACACAATTATACATATGGCCAAATTTACTTTGACATGGCATTGATGAGTCAGTCAGGGAGATATAGAATAGTTCATAATATACCCTAATTTTCTTGAGCGCTTGAAGGCTAACGATGACAAATCCGTAAAAGAGGTTACTGCTTAGGAATTAAGGAAAGAAAGACACCGCCAGTATAAAAATGCACGGTCGCAAAATAAAAAAGGATAAATGTTGATAAATTCCGAAATGCAATGATCAGCAATTGTTCCACCATTCTATCTTGGAAAATTTTACTTTTTTAAAATTTAGGATTCTACCACGTTGGCCCGGCTGCTGACTGAATATCGGAATATATACTTCGAAGGACGGTAAACAATTTCAGAGTGCGTATTCGAAATTCAATAGCAGTGTTATTACTCAAGTATTTGATAGCATCAACAAGTATACTTTATTTTGGGCTGCATTTGTAATATTACAATACGTCGATGGATTTCATCTTCCATCACATCCCACGAAGATTTTTAAGGAGACGAACTAGATTATCTAAAATATTGAGAGCATTTACTATTAAAGCAATTAGGTACACATTTTTTTTATATATGCCATTTCTCTTGCATGCTATTTTTCTTTTTTTGTGCTTATAATAAATAAAAGTAATTAAAATTTATGGCGTACAACCGACAAGTTAAAAAAAATATTTATATCATTTGTCGGCAGAAGTATACATATAACGATAAGTGGACAAGCCTTTCTTTTTCTGATAAAAGGCGGCTAATACAAAAGGAATGTGTCAACCAAATGTTTACTGCCTGGATAACGATTTTAAAGTATAAACTGCAATGAATTTTTAATACCTGAGTTCAAACTGATAAAATTATCTCATATTTAGTCTTATTCGTATTTACATATACATATATGTATATGTAGCGTGGAGCTAGATGAAAAAGTGTGGAGTTAGATGAAAATCCATATACATACTCGTATGAACATATTTCTTGGCAAATACTGTAAATTAAATCATAAAATTACGTATATTCGAGATGATCCCAATGGATGATTCATGGGATCTTTTACTAGTTTAATTTTTGTTTCTTCTAACTCCCGTAAATCTCTTATTTATAGGACATGGGGATAAATGGAGAAAATTACCTATTTCTTCATGAAGCATTTTTCTTTCTAAAACGAGTCCTTCACCATCCTCTATTTTTCACATACTATTTTTTCTTCTGATACCGCCATTTTAACGTCTTCTATCCATATCATGTGCAAAAATTCAGTGGTTACTTTATCAAGTTTATCAAGCAACAGGTTCTGAGTAGTCTGAGGTAACCTACATAGGTCTCCCAAGTAGAAAAACTCACTTTAAAAACTAAAACATTACTACATCATGATATCTGCCTTTATTTGCCCCTGTAGGTGGTACATTCAAGGATCTAAAACTAAAATGGCAACTTTTCAAAATTTAATTATTGACTCTTAGCAGAGATGGGACTTTAACATTGATATTAAAAAAAATGAATGCCAATGGAAGAAAATTTCATTCGTGTTTCAATGTTAATGAAAAGAAAATTCATTGGCGTTGCTTTATCCAATGCCAATGAAAGAATAGTAATTAAATTTTGAACTTACAATTTTAAAACAGTTTATATATATATATATATATTTTTTTTTCGCTTTAGCTAAAACTAATCTTTTAAAATCTGTTCAATATTTTCACTGCAGACTGTAAAACTGTATTGAATTTTAAACATATATCCTTCATTAGTGGATAAGGATTAAGTGAGGTGGTCGAGCTATGTCGATCTTAACTTCAACTTATTTATTACAATGAGATCGTCCCTATCCCTGTCAAGCTGAGATTAAAGTTCCATCAACTCTAAAGGGAAAATTATAATTGCAAAATGTATTGTAGATTAACAAGGGGAAAATGTGCCTGCTGCCTTCTAAATTAAAAAAGTTTCTTCCCAAATCTTGAGCAATTTGGCACAATTCAGCATCTTCACTGCTGGGCACATTATAGAATCAATGACAGACAGCCATCATTTGATTACTTGAATGCTTTCCTTAATTTCATTGGTAAAGTAATGCATTACTCCTACGTCTCCCAAATTTTACTCATTATGTCGCACCCTAAAAATTGATTCGTTCGGTGACTTACAGAAATCAAAGTTCCATGAATGAAGGTCAATACGGTCCAGTGCTTTATTCATTTTCTGGTAGAAGAGCTGATACTATATACATTCTAATAGATGAGCATGAAATTTACCTTGAACAGTAATGACTACGACCACAGCTCTTCGTTCTCTCTCTCCCTATTAACCAATTCCCTGATATCCAGGTACGCACCACAGAGGTACTTTTATGTAATTACAGAGCCGTACCAATGTCTCTCTGCTGGGGGACTACAGCAACTTGAGCAAATATTAGAAGGCCAATTAAAAGGTCTGGTCTCCATTCTATGTGCCTGCCCGCTCTCATCAAGCGGATGGAGAGCTTCAAAGATAATTTCTCAGAATTGCTCTCCGTAACCTATTTTGAACAAATCTCTTATTATACTTCCATAGCTTGTTATAAGTAAAAAGTAGTGTTAATGAAAATTAAGAATAAAGATGGGGAGATAACAGAGCCCTGGGGCACACAGGTATTTATTGGATGAAGTTCTGATGAAACGCCATCTAGTACAACCCGTATTATGCGACCGGATAAAAAGCTTTCAATCCATAATATAAGAGGAGGGGAGAGACCAAGTGCTTTATGTTTGGCTAAAGGTCTGGATGCCAGACTCCATCAAATTCCTTTGAAATATTTAGGGGAACGATTTTCGACTCACTAAAATTGTGAAGATGCGGTTCCTACGTTCTGTGAGAAGTCAGCAAAACTCCAGATGAGCTTCCAGTCCGGCAGCAATATTGACGATCGTTGATGAGTTAATTAGTTTCCAGATAATTCATTAATTTGAAGTCAATAATAGATTCAAAAACCTTTGAAAGAATCAAACTGATTGCTATTGGTCGATAATTTGAGGGATTGCTACCTTCTCCTTTTTTGGGAATAGACTGAACGTAGCTAGTTTCCAAGCACTTGGAAATTTTCCTGTCGAATAAGACAAAGAGAATAGTTTTCGTAGAGGCTTAGCCAAGGATGAGGCGCATCTCGTTACGGGAGATACAAAGCAGGTGTCTGTGAAGTGGGTGGAACAACAGGGAGTCAACAACCGCTTCACTATTGTAAGTAGTGAAGGTATAGAGGTACCGCTGAAGTTGTTTCTTATGGTTTTGGCCAGGCACTAGAAACCTTTCCTGCCTTTGCAGCTTGCCAAAAAGAAATTTTTCTCTCTGGATAATTGCAGGTGTTCCGTGCCCTCTTGTAGATTTGTTTTAATTCTGGATTCAATTTCTCTATGACATTGATTGAAATTTTTCCAATCAGGAATTTTATAGTGCCATAGAAGCCTACATGCAAGTGCAGAAGATGGGCGGCACAGGGTTGAGGTGGTAAATTGAGGCACGATTACACTGGTCTGAATTACCAAGAGGGCAACCGATTGAGATGTAATATTTGTCGGGGTGAGATGTTATAAACAAATTAGCTCAATCTCCAACTGCTTCAGAAATTCACGTGGGTGCATCCACTAGTTGCTGCAAATTAAAAAATTCACAGAAGAGTTCAACAAATCGGCCCGCAGGGCTTCTAGTAGAAGAATGTCTAAGCCGCGGTATGTTATCGCCTGCCAGGACAATTTCGAAATTAAGGGAGAGGAACGAAAATAAAGATTAATATAGGTATAGTGGGTATAGCCGTAGCGTGCTTTATTACTAACCTGGATTAGAGCAGATTTCCAATTAACTTGGGCATAAAAAGCGATTATAAATGTGCACGGTCCTGGAAATTGGTAATAAATCATCACATTGCCACCATTTTGAAGCATTAAACATGTCAACAATGTAACTAAAATTTTCTTATTTATTTTAATTTTGAATTTGCAGAAATACTAAACTAGATAAACTTAGATAAGTTGTCCCAATATTCAAGATCATGGTAACTGAAATTCCAATGAATCAGGTGCAGTATAAAAGAAAGCTGTTGAACTTACATTATAAGGAAATGAACATTTTTTTCAATAGTGTGTACATATAGATATAATAAAAGAACTTTACTTCGAGCAGAGCTCACTGCGTTGAGCAAGAAATAAAATTATAAATCCTCATAATCTATTAAGAAGTAAATAAAAAAAGAATCTATTCTAAATAACTATATATAATTAAACCAGTACATACCTTCTTGAGTCTTTGCTTCCAAAACTATTTCTTCAATCATTCCAGGGAGTTTTTCTTCATTGATTGCTTCTATTCCATTTTCAACGGCATCTTCTTTCAATTCTTCTTCAAAGTTTTTCAATTCATCATTTGTTGTTTTTACTTTACCATCTATTCCCATTTCTGATAATAGCTCACATTCATCATTATTACATTCAAGGAGTGCAATATGTTCTTGTGGCATGTTTTCATCCTGAAATTCAGATATTTGATGTGGTGTATGAATTTTGGTATGTTCATCTTTTATAAGTGAAAACCCATCTTCAAACATTTGTGGAACTTGTTCTTGTTGATGAAATTCTTTTGACTCTGAAATTAGCTCCTGCATGATAGGTTCATCTATAGAATGTATTTTTTCTTCAGCCTTTTGAACAGAATCAAAAGGATCTAATAACATAGGAGGAGAATGATTGCCCGTATGAGGTTCATCTATAGAATGTATTTTTTCTTCAGTCTTTTGAACAGAATCAAAAGGATTTAATAACATAGAAGGAGAATGATTGCCCCTATGATCACCAATAACTCCAACCGAATGTTGTCGATTATAATCTTCTGCATATATTGTGGAATCAGATGAATACAGATCCATGGGAGGAAGTTGATCACCTTCACTGAATGTTTCTTGTTTTGTTTCTGGCTGTATAAAATCATCTTGATCCTCGAATTGATATTTACTATGAGCATCTTTATCAAATTCTTCCAATAAAGAACTAGATGCATGTAATTCAGGTATATTTCCATCCTCAAGGCTTTTTATATTCGATTCTTCTATTTTATCCAAATTTTCAATACTGTCTTCTATTAACGGAATATCATGTTCTTCAGATTTTATAATTTCCAAAGAGTCAGTCAGATGATATTCATCGTTTTTAGTTTCATCCATAGGTTTTGATTCAATATCATCTCCGGTGAATCCATGAAAATGTTGTATGCCTTCATTATGTTCATTCTTTTTAATAACTTCTATGAAATCATCAATACGACTTGTTTCACCCTTATTATCACTTTCAAACTCATTAAAATAATTCTCCTCATTCTTGGTATCTTTTAAGCACTCATTAGAAATTGGTAACTGATCAGGAACAAGATCATCATCCGAATGGATGCCATTTGTATGCACAGAATCGGTAGGTAATGCTGTTGTTTGTTTAGTGTCATCAAATAATGATGAAACAGGATCAACTGGTGTGTCTAACATATTTTCAGATGGTGTTGTTGTACATGTTTTTGTATCATCCAACATTTGAAATTCATTCGTTTCTAAATCTGTTAAGGATGCTTTTCTATCAAACGGATTTAAATTGTCTGAAAGAAGAAAAGCGTCCTTAGAATGACTCAATGATGATTTTGATAGATTCTCTTCTGAACTTTCTGTTGTCATAACACCATCATCTGGAACATCTACACTTGTTTCTGGGCCCATATCACCATCAAATGGTCGTTTATCATTGTTGATTTTTGTTGTCTCAAGCATTTCATCACCAAAATTATAAATTTGTTCACATTCGGGCAGATCACCTTGCTGTTGTATTTCTCCAAAACTATCCAAAGTTTTTGTATGAGTTTTATTTATATCACCTATCTGGACAAAATTATTCAGCCCATCGTTGAACGGATTATCTGTTTTGAAAATTTCATTTGATTTTTCCGTTTTGAACTCTGTATTGGCATTTTGTAGTAGGTTCTAGAGTAATTTTAAGATTTTATGAGAAAAAAAATTGTTTTTTGAAAATATTTCAATTTACCTGAACTGGATTATTAAGATCCGCATTATTACAATTATCAAACGTCGTCTCCATGGTTACTAAAGATCTTGAATTTTTAACAATTAAGCAGGGATGCTTTAAAAAAACAACTATAACGGTAATATTATCAGATGATCCGCTAAGCTTGGAAATCTCAATTAAACTTTGTGGTATTTCGTTTAAATTTTCTGTAAAGAAAAAATAAGGATTTTTTAAATTTATGATTTAGAATTAGTTTTATAATAAATTTGTAATCTAGAGCAATACTGAATTTTTGCAGATCAGGTTTACAATTATGAGCGAACTCTTTTTTTTTATAAATTAAATCATAGTTGAAGCACTTAAAGAAGGTTCTTTGGACGGCAAATAATTTCATACGTTTTTCCGATGTACTCTTATATTGAACAGCTGTTCAGAGATTTTTCTTGTTAGTATACGCTATTCAGTACATTAAAAACGGCCAATTGACATTATAAAATTGAAAAAATTGTTATTCGATTAATCGGTGTTCCGAACTATTTTATTGTTGCAGATCTTTGTGTTTGATTTTGGATTTCAGGAATCAGTGATAGTTCCATTATGAGACTTAAATAAAAAATAAAAGCCTTCTATAACTATTATATGTAATTGACTGTAAAATATAAGTCCCGATCAGACTGTTATAGAAAAATCAAAAAAAGTCTTATGAGACTTTTATCATAGGACTTGAATGAATAAAAGCAAAGAACATATAACTTAACCAGAAGTTCATCTGGCCTCTAAAAATGCACAAGTTGTATGCTTATTTCTTGATGGGGTTGGGAGGTAACAGACGGGAACAAGCAATGATTTGGGACTGAGAGAATATTGCTCCGTTCTCTCTTTCTTCGCCATCCCATAGGCCATCCATAACTATATACATGTACACACGCCGATGGCAGCCATGTACATAGTTTCATGTTTCACTTGGCTTGGCTGCCTGACTGCTTGTCGACCACCAATTCCTATCCCATCCACTCATCTTACTATTCTCCTTCTGTTCTACTGCAATGCAAGCAATGGGCTATCCCACACGAGTATTCTTGATGCAGTATGCAAACCGGTTTTTTAAGGAAGAGGTGAATGTAAATGAAAATTCTCTCAAACAAAGTATTCTTAATGAAACCGGCTTCTCAGGGAAGAGGTAAAAGAAGCAAAGAGAGCACGCAATGCAATGCATGGGCATGATGCGGAGTGCAGGCTCTGGTGTTATGCTGAGTGCTGGCGCTTTGACAACCCGCCGTCCGTCAATTACCACTGGTGAGGTGAGTGGCAGGGGGTCGTCAATGCAGAGAGTTTTCGTAAAATTTATGAGAGTGGGTCGTAATATCAACAGCGGTAAGTGGCAGGTCGTTAACAAGCAGAGAGTTTTCATACAATTTGTGAGAGCGGGTCGTAATAGAACGACCCGCCATACAAAACTTTTCAATATACGAGATGCGTATTCTTTCTGTTAGCTGTTCTTTGATAAAAATCTGTGGTAACAGTTATGGGCTGACTGAAAATTATAAAAGTCTTCTAAGACAGTTATCTTGAGACTCAAAAATTAAAAGTCTTATGGGAGTTTTATGAAGGGACTTTTATTAATAAAAGTCTGCGATAACTTTTAGTACTAAGCTAAAAGTTATAAAAGTCTAACTAAGACTGTTATTATGAGACAAAATAAAAGTCTTTTAGTACTCTTATCATAAAACTTAAATAAATAAAAATGTTTATTAAAACTCTTATTATCAGAGTTAATTTTTTAGCAATTATTAACTATTTGCCATTACGTCTTCAGTATACCATTCAATCTTGATGAGACTTTTTCAGCTGATTGCAAAAAATAACAGTTATTTACGGTCCCTGATTTGTAACATTTATAGGACTTGAAAAATAGCCTCAGTTTACCATTATTATTAAGTTTGCAATCCTCAAGGAAAGAGGAAAACCAATTCAGTAGCGAGATCAGGAAATCTAAAGTACGTAGATTAAATGTAGAAGCGACTGGTCCTACTGACTGCCGTAACTGTACTTATATACAATGAGTTTCCATCCACGTTTAAAACATTGAATGCAAGTAGATCTAAACTAAGGTAAATTTCTACATGCTCTTATTATATTTTACTTGTCTGTTTCGTCTGTTTTTTGTCCTCAAATTTAGTAATCGATTTTTCACAAACTTCAGCATTTATGTATTTTTTTGTAAATATAAGATAACATAAGAGTTAAGTGCATAAATTAAAATCAACTCTTATGAAATTTTTAATATTCAATTGAGGGTTATCAGTCTTATTATGGTTATCAAGTCTCACAATCGGAAATCAAGAAGAGGATGATCCTCTGGAACTAGTGCCGTTTACAAATGAACGAACAACACGTTTCGAGTATCCGAGGAGGTAAATACCAGATCTAAGATTCTATCCCGATAGTTTCTTAACATCATTTATCTCACAAAGACTGGAGATACTATTAACGAATCCAGAAACACACGATAATTTTCTGAGGTAGCAGCAAGAATAAAGAATTTATCAATATCGCATGTAACCCATCGGACGTTATGAAGGATTAAACTCAGTAGCAGCATACTTACGAGGCTAGATGGCTATCATAATATAAGCAACAATTATGTATCTACGAGTATATACATATATATTTGTATATAACGCAATTCTTAGCATTGTCAAAAAAACTTGAAAGCCGTTGTATAGTAGTATGTAATTCAGCATCCATAAAATAGCTGTCAGTAAGTTTTGGATTGGATTACGACTGTAAGTATGTATGTAAATGAATTTCCTAATTTTAATGTAATCATAATTTTGAGTCTAAAAAAAAAAAATTGTGGTTGGATTGTCTAAAATAGGCGAGCGTTGTTTCCTCCAGAGTCGATGGCACTTTAGAAATTTAGAGTAAAGTAGTCTAAATGATGAAATCATATGGTATATTAAATGTGTCATTCCGTTTGTAGCGCACAGAAATAATTATGGCAAAGCAAAGTGGATTGGACATCCAAGCATAATATGTATTAGAATTTATTTTGATTTTTGCATGTCCGTCCGTCCGCTCTCTTGATAACTGGAGAACGCGTTTACTTAAAGAACTGATATATTGCACATGGATTTTTTAAGAAAAATGTAGATTTAAGTTCGAAAATGGGACAAATCGGGTAATTCTTTCGTAGGGTTGCCATAAAAAATTTCGGGTTTCACTATATATTTGGGGTTACCATATGTAATTACGTACGGGCCTTCATATAGGGTGTCGTAAGAATTGGTCTTAGACTTGTTTTCATTTATTTGAAATTTCTATGGCGATAGATATAAAGTAGTTACTGTAAAGTGTGTGAAAAATGAATTTTAATGTAAGTTTATGTAAAAGAATGAATTGTAGCTATTTGATAGATTGATTGAGAGCATAGGCAGTGCGTGGATTACCCTTTGTCTTTTGCAGTAGTGGATTTTCATCTGTGTTTGAATTATCTTGGTTAGCTGAGCTTTATCAGTGAAAAAATCAGTAAGTGGTGCTGTGGTTTCCTACCCTCTACTAGAATAATATCCACATACGCAAAAATAGTTGGAACAAGTGTTTAGACTTCTAATCTAATAGTCTAAATTTTCTGACAATCAAATGAAGTTGTAGGTAATATCATTATAAATGCCGACTCACACAGTTTACTTTTAATATGTAACTAGGTACTTTCAGAAAGGTTCTTTTTGTGTGTGTTCTCTTTGTAAAGAAAGCAAGTAGAGTAGGTAAATACCCATATTTGGGGGAATAAAAAGTAGCTCATTTTTTTTAAATTTAGCCTTATTACATTTGCTGCAATTTTACACTTCAATTTTAGTAAATTCAAGAATTACCCAAACTGTAGGTAGTATGTAGGTATGGTGTGGAAAATGATTTTGCTATTTTGCTCAATCCAGTAATTGATATTAGGAGATGTTTTCTATTCTATTTATTAAAATTTATTTATACATTTTTCATAAATTTTACTCATGGAATTTTTAACCTAAAAGCATAAACAAATTAGTTAGGAGCTTATCATCATAATTATTATATTATTATAATATGGTGAAAATTATTTTGGATGATCTTCTGAGTGTGAAAGCACACGGCTTGCATGCCTTCAATTACCAGTTCTTCGCTTCACCGCCCTCGTTAAGTAGTAAATGTTAGTACAACCTTGAAATCTTAAAATTGCTGCTATATATAGGCGAAAAATAAACAAAACAAGACTACCACCAATGTCAACAATATTTCCTACAGAAATATTGAAAATTGTCTCCCGAATCTTTTCCGTCGTTTATAATCACAATTTTCGAGAAATTACTTCTAGTCATTTCGCCACAACCAGCCACTATATAGGATATTTATTATAGGCTGTATAGTGTAATCTGTATGTGTGTAGGATTTTTTTATAACAAGATGCTCGTGAACACGAACACAAAATTTTTCTTTTTTAGCTTTCAAATTTATTATTTGCCAAATGAACGTGCAGTCTCATTTCACCTCGAACGAAGCACTTGCTCTTTGAGGTTAGTACAGAAAGAAAATCCACGTCGATTTCTACATTCGGAACTGGGGAGTGTGCTGTGTTGCTTCGCTTCATAGTCATTAAGTAAGCACGGGAGCAAAACTGAATGGAATTTATCTTTTTTTTGGGATGACTCATTTATATATGTCTCAGCTTAAGTCATTAATATACACTATGTATGTACTTCTTTACCACCCATGTTAAATATAAATTTCGGGAATCGCTCGCAAACGCAATGTAACATACCAATTAACTAGGGGTTTTCTTTGCAATGGAAGCACTATTCCGCTCGTTGTATTGATCAATACTTTTATTGTTGATTGAACCGGTTCCTTCATTATCGGCAGCATTATATGTATGTACAGTACAGCAAGCACATCGACAGTGAGGAACATATAGAACGGCCTTATGGCACAGGAAACTGGGAAGAACACACACTTCTTGTGTAGTTCCTTTTCAAGCAAAAGCCAAAATACTATTCAATATGTAGCTTTAGGTAGGTACATCGTATAACTCTCTAGTGTATAGTGTATAAGGCATTCCTTAATATATGTAATGTTATTATAATGAGATCAGCCTGGGGCTGCTGTTGCTGTAGCGCACACAAACACATATATGTAGTAGGTATAAAGAGTAGAAGTTTTCTTCGAGATATAACTCCATTGAGTCATCGCTCTGAATCACGAATGTAATTAAGAAAAAAAAAACGCACAGAAAGCAACCGGCCGGCGTATATGTATATTTGTACATGCATACCTAAATATATTTGCATATGGTACCTATACCCTGAATTGTATAAATTTACTAAGGTCTCAAGAACTGTTATTCCTTAAGTAACCCCATATATCGACAATGATGGTCCTGATCGCCCATCAGGTAAGTAGGAGTGAGATTCTTTGCAGTCAGTTAAAGCTCAAAAGATAGGTATCCTTAACCTACCTACTTATAGTTGCCAGTAATAACTTCGTCAAAGTTCATTAATCTCATGATAATTTTGCATTTCGATAATCTTTATATTAAAGTTCGTTCCGAAATTTAATTATTCTTCTCGACTCTCATATAATCTCAGCCAGATAATGTGTTGCGTTGCGTCGACTATTCGAAGGCCATGGCCGTGGTAAAAGCATTAAGCAAAGAAAACAAAAAACTTCCATCGAACGACCATGTCGCCGTTTTCTACAGTTGAGTGACTTTTTGAAATGGCATTAATAATTTTTGCATTGATCAGATAAATATTCTTACCATTGATGCAATGGCACAGAAGAGATTGAAAATGTTCGAACCTAAGTCTACTCTCCAGAAACACTGGATTCATTTATTTTTATGAAGGACAGTAAAATCATTGTTTTTTTTTAATGTGTTCGGTGTTATTTATTACAATGAGTTCTATGGTATAGGTATACTGTGGTAAGAGTTTTTTTGTTATAGTTTTTAAATATTTTTTTCTCGCAGCTGCGGAGGGGATTTTCGAATTCATCGTATAAACGGGCGCTAAAATAAAGTGAATTTTCATATTTTCTAATCTCTTTATTAACACTCGGTGGCCACAAAATTAGAAACTTTCGTAATAAAATTTTTTAATATATCGTAGGTACATGTAGGTTTATCGTAAAACTGTTTTTTTACGGTAGGAAAATTGGTAAAAATATCTTTCTTTATGGACTAAATGGACACGAAATGATGACGACAAAATATTTTTTGAATACTAAGGGCCATATTCACCAAGCCATTTAATTGAAATTTAATTTAATTTCTGTTTTAGTACTCCTGTTAGAGAGGGTTAGAGCTCACTTAAATTAAAATTAAAGTTATATATGCGTTATTATAACATAAAATAACCCAAATTAAATTTTAAGTGTGCCCTAACCCTCTCTTACAGGAGTACTAAAACATAAATTAAATTTCAATTAAATGGCTTGGTGAATACGGCCCTAAATGTTGCGTTAACCCGGGGGTTACACCAGATAGTACAGCTTGCATGCAAGCCTCCCTTCCAACACGATTTTAAGCTTGACAGCTGAGGATAAAAACTCAAGAAAAAATTAAGAGGAAGGTGTTGGTAAATGATGTAATGCAAAAGATCCCAGAAAATCTCATTTTCCTAGTATAAATTTATCAATTTCTCTCAAGCATTTCTTTTCCGCCATCTTGAAAACTATGTAATGTCAAATTACTATCACCTCAGCTGCCATGGTTTTTCATCATGCAAGTGCGCTGAAAACTGAGTTGCCAGCATGGCAGTAGAGGTTACACGTGCAAGAAGTATGGCAGTGTAGCTTGTATGCAAGCCGTACCATTACCTGTAACCCCCGGGTAAGGCCAAAACACAGTGAGAGCGACACAACAGAGTCGCCGTAAATTGGTTGCTATCAAAGATTCGAATATATGGTACATAGTCCAATATACTTAACACAATGAGGGCGACCACACAAATTGCTAAAAAAAGTTTGGGAAAGTCTCTAAATTAGTCGCCAACATAATGGATATTTCTGTGTGGACAGTGAATAATTGACATTCATGTTATGTTGATTTGGTTATTTTTATAAAGCATAGGAAATTAAAAGATAATAGTAAATAAACTAGTTATAAAAAACTTCTATTTTAGTTTTTAGGTTTTCTTTATGCTTTGCAATTTTTAAGTAAGCCGCATAAGCTATAACCAACGATTTTTCTTAATTTTTTCCTTGTTGCCGTTTCTTTTACAGTAAATAAAATGTTTGGCTTTATACGAGTCGACAAAAACTAGAGCAAAATTCTAAAATTGTAGCTACGTAGTGCATAATTTGAGTTTGATTGACAGTTCGTGTGTTGACAAGGTATATAGAATACAAGGTATTCTCACTAAAATTTTGACACATTGCAACTGATGTGCCGTGACGTCACTCTGTATTTAAAATGTACTCTATTTTAGAGGAAAATATATAGAAAAATAAGAATATCTTTGATATCTTAATAAATTTGGCAACAAATTACTGAAATAATGTATGCCGAGCTTCTTTTTGATTGCGCGCGCGATGAGAATATGTAACATACATTGAAGTTTGGAAAAAGCCAATTTTACTAATACAGCCAAGCAATATTTGTGCCTTTTTAAAAACCTGTTGGAAATTAAAAAACTCATTAGACCTTTAGTGGGTTATCTTCAGTAATGAATGCCAGCTAGAAGCTGTAACGGAGGGGAGTCTGTATGTTTGGAGAGATTACTTTGAGAGAAATATGAGGAGAGCTGTTTACTGAAAACAGTAACCCGGGGGCTACACGAGATAGTACATCTTGCTTGCAACTTGCACTGTCATACTTCTTGCACGATTAATCCTTACTGTGATGCAACTTTCAGCAAACTTCCATGATGAAAAGTCATGGCAGCTGAGTGATAGTAATTTGACATAAAGTTTTCAAAATGGGGGGAAAAGAAATGCCTGAGAGAAATTAATAAATTTATATCGGAAAAATGAGATTTTCTGGGATCATTTGCATTACATCATTTACTAACACCTTCCTCTTCCTTTGTTCTTCTTCGTCCTTTATTGCTAAAATTTCCGACCGACAAGACTTTACGTCTCAATGAAATTTGTTTAATGAACTTACATGATATGATAAGACATCAAGCGAACTGCCTTCTGCTGTCAAATTTAAAGTCACGTTGGAAGGGAGTCTTTTATGCAAGCTGTACTATCTCGTGTAACCTCCGGGAAAGTATCCACCAGCAGTCATAATTTGAAGCGTCATATCAAGGAAGCGTGCGATTCCTCTCTGCTTTGTTATGGGAACAATGTGGTAAGATTAATAGCACAAAATAGTTTTGGATACTGATTCTCTGACCTCATATTGATTCTCTGAACTTCCAAATTCCAAGGCACATCATACAGTTTTATGCAAGATGGACGCTACCTGCTATACCGCAAAATTCATTAAAAAGTATTTCGCGGAGCATGAAATTCTATTCATTTCATAAATGTTAATACTTATATATAATACTTCTTTTTTAACGTAAAATTCATCTCAAAGTATTTAAATTTCGGAAAGTTTCTAATTCGATGTCCATCTACAGTATATGGAAATATCGAATTACGTGAAGATTCTCCGTTTGAATTTTGATGTTTTTTTCAGAACATTTATATAACCATGTATGTTAATACATAAACGTAGTTACATAACTAAGGCTTGCTTGCTACGAAGTATAGGATAATTTGAAGCGTAACTTTTTGCTTTCCTAGTTATGCGTGAATTTGTATTACATAGATAGATAGGTATTTCGAGTTGTTTTTTTTTGCTTCTTGAAAGACTTGTTAATTACGCTCATTATCAATTTGTGCTACCACACCAGATTATGTTATTATTATTAAAGTCTCCGCGAAGTTTTAGATGTGCATAATGTATTTGACCTCTTGGATAGGATTGTAAAAAAGATAAATCCCATGAATTTGACTCAAGATGCTTTTGCCAGTTTACGATAGATTATATTCTGTTTTTTAGTTGAATTTTCAAATTTAATTACATATTGGATCTTAACAGTGGAATCTTTTTAGTATTTGTACACAAAAATCTGTACTTGTATAGTCTGTTTCAAAGCTATAAACGAATTTGGAATTTTCCGTTTTCTCGAGATTGGATACAACCTGTAATAAACCGTTTTCAGAATATGGAGTGACACTCATGACTGTTCTAACGCACTGAGTAAGTTGTCTGGTCATAACGGTATTTGAGTTATGCAAAATAAATTGCAACAAATTGGCAAAAAATGTTGTTTCATTGTTATAAACGAATATAATTTTATTTCTAAAAACAATAACAAAAATAACATCAAGACTAATATTCAATATTTTATGGGTCCGCCATTATTTCGCATCACCGCACTTACCTTTTTAAACATTGATTCCCAATATGGTTTTAGGACATCAGGTTTTAAAAGCTCCGAGAACTCTTTGATGGCATCTTTTTGCTCATGGTATGATTGTCGGTTATAGGCGTATACTTTGCGGACAATTCATCCCCAGATATTCTCTATCGGGCTGAGATCTGGAGAGCAAGCAGGCCAGTCCATAACATTAAAACCACTCTCGTGTAGATCGAGAGACGTGAATTGTAACATCTTCATGCTGTAAAACCAAGTTTTCATCGGGATAACAGTCAAGACCTCCTGACCCTGCCCACAAAATTGGTGTCACATGAAATAGAAAATGATGCAGTCCATGTTATAGGTACATGTCAATTGTCCGCGCTTGCAGCTTTAAAAAGTTGCATATCATTGGATAAGCAATTATTTGTCCAAAACAGGATTGCAAAGGCAATAATCGAACTACTAAGAAAGTAGATTTAGCCTAAACAATTTAGGGGAGGACACAATAGATTAAATATGGTCGCATTGCCCATCTGGCGTAGTCACCCCTAGTCTTAAAATAACATGTACTGGAAAGTTATAAAAAAAAAATCCAGTTATTGAACCAAAAGCCCCCGTTAGCAAACTATTATTATTATTATTTTTTCAATGAACTCTTAAATCACCTCAATGCCTTTAGAAGTATTTGCAAAAATACTTTGTGAGATCTTTACTTTTTTGATATTAATTTTGAAGTTTTCAAAGATTTTAATTTTCATATTTATGTCGACAACTTTCATTTAAATATTTTTGTCTTTATCCAGCAGATTGAAGATGCTTTTATTCCGATATACGAACGATATTGACTAAATGATGGCGCTCAAATCGCAAGAGCAGTTTTTGAAATATTTCTATCGTAAGCTAATTAATTACCTATACTTGAAATTTCAAGTAGATATTTACAAATTTCCATTTTGCATTATCAAATTACCAAAGATTTTCTTCTTAGACCTCACCGTACTTCGTGTGCAATTTCTACACTTTATTTTTTTTTAAATTCGTTTAATTTTTCGTTTCTTGTTATATCTTCTTTAAACAGCATTTCATTACCAGGTAGTTGTCTTGAAGTTAGCTTTATGAATTTATAATAAATTTCATAGTCAATTCTGTAAAACAGTTAAATTTGACTCAAAAATTCCTCGTATAATTTCTCTTTCTTCTTTTGGCTACTTTTTATTTTCTTCCGAACAGACAGGCATTTTATGAACTTTGTAGTCTTTAAATTATAGGGTCTTATCAATTCGGTGCGCCAATGACTTAGATGGATCTGGCTTTGTCTGCCAAATCTCGTACGGCAAGTTCTGGAATATTTTTAAATTTACTTTTACTGGCTAATAATGGAAAAAATTGAATTCCGTGTGCTGACAAAGTTCGACTTTTTGCATTGGATTGCATTTAGGAAATCGAAATGTTCATAAGTGGTTCATTGAATTTTGTTGTAATCGTACATTGTACAAGCACAAATAATTATACTGCTCAAAATTTCACCAACTACTAAAATATATTGGGTATACCTCAAAATTTATAATAATTATACTGCTCAAAATTTCACCAACTTCTAAAATCTATTGGGTATACCTCTACATTTATATTAATTTATTCCTACCTGGGTTTACGAGTATTGGAGAAATCTTTACCTTTTACAAGAGAACAGAACTTCAAATAATTATTGTTTTTAACATCTTATGTACTGCGCTTCGTGAAAAAGAAACGCATATTTTAATAAATACACGAAAAAACAAGGGAAACTAAGCTAAGACCAATTCTTACCAATTTCTTCTGTGCAAGTGTGATTATTGAAATTATTTTCGCAACTTTTTAAGAGAATGGTTCACCGAACAGTAAAAATAATTATATCCAATTTCATTCGATTTTATATTCTGAAGAACTTTTCAGTACAATAAAAACGTGTAAGACTGATCGTTTTCACAGTATAAGCAAATATCTTAATTATTGTATGACAACACCACGAACGGCTTACCCGATTTAGTACATTTTTCAAATTGTATTTCCTATATTTATGAAAATGTCTTTCAAAAAATTTCAGCTCTCTACGTCGACGCGTTCTCAGGCAATGTCTAAATATATAGTGGAAAACGAAGGAGTTGGCTGATTTATCCCATTTTCGAACTTAAATCTAATTTGTTTTTAAACGGTCGTGTGCACAATTTCAGCTGTGTAAGTGAAAGCGTTCTCGAGTTATCGACGGACAAGCAAAAATCAAAATAAATTTTCGATATTAGACGCATATATGCGTTACAAACGGAATGACAAACTTAGTATTCCGCAAAATTTCATCATCTAGCTAGGGTATAAACAATACATTGGCTCGTCTTTGCAGTAAAAAAACAAGCATATTTATGTACGAATAATTAAGTGCCCCACCTAATAATTTGTTCTGGAAATTTTTACAAGTCCTAAATAAGTGTTGGGCTTAAATTTTGTCAATAATTAAATAAGTACTCTCTGTTTGCTATTAACCCATAAAGAGGATAAATAATGATTTGGTAATTGTTTGCAGAGCGATTTGCATTAAAAACATGCCCGCGAAAGGTAAAGATCATTCGATTGATGATGGTTATCTAAAATATCAGCATTAAGGGGACTAGACTTGATGCATTTTGCATAGATGCATGGTCATGTAGCTTGTTGCATAACAACATGGTAACATTAACACTTGAGTGGTCCAGACTGATTGTCGTAATTTGTCCTCATTGAAATAATTTGTAGCGGCTCATAATTCATGGGATGAAGTGACTAATTCTGTATACTCGAGAATCTTATATTAGCATTTTACAAAAACAAATCTAGTTGCTATTCGGCAGTTAGTTTGCATACATTATTTAATTATTTTGGTTGTTCAGCAGTTCAAAAAATAATGATTGTTCGTTAAAGATATTTCACGAAACACAATAAATATTCAAATTAGTCGAAACAAGATCGAATTTAATAATAATAATTTTTATAAAAAATTCATTTAATTGGGATAAGTTTTCATAATGTGTTTTTCTATAATATATGTGTTAGTTATTTTAGACAATCTTTATCGTACTTTAACTAAAATAAGTAGTGAGCAAATGTTTAAAAACAATGAAAATGGAGGAAACTGCGTTGCACATGAATTGAAAGAATGAAACATTCAAAATCGTTTAAGTACTTGCGATTAGTACTTTGCACATATAGAAGAAAGCCGTTTGCGCAACGAATTTATTATTGGTGACTACAAATGGGTTCATTATGATAATCCTAAATAAAAACTTGGGTCAAGCCTGGCGAGTCATCAACATCGACGACAAAATAATAAGGAAGTGAGGTTATATTGTGTAAGTGGTGGTATCAAAAAGGCGTGGTATACTACATATGAACTGCTGAAACCATCATAAATTATAACTGATGATCATTACAAACAACAATTAATCCAATTGAATCAAGCATTGCCGCAAAAACGAATACAATATACCAGAAGTCATGGTAAAGTGATTTTTCAGCAATGACAAGAGTAATCAAGGAAAATTGGAAGAATTGGGATGCGAAGTTTTATTCCATCCACCGTATTCCCCAGACATCGCTTCTTCAGATAACCATTTGTTTGGAAGCTCTAAACTAGCAGCATTATTGTTCTTCCTTTTCATCAACATGTGGACGATCAATTACCTACGAGAGTGATCCCAGAAGTACCTTACAAAGAAAACACAAAAAATTTGGGGAAAAATATCTTTATTTTTCTACATAATCTCCTTTTAGCTCGATACACTTTTCCCAGTGATGCTTAATAGCTTCGATACCCTGTTTATAATGGGGATCGTCGAGCTCTTCAAAATAACCATCAACCGCAGACTCCCCCTCTTCATTGTTGACAAATCTTTTACCACCTAACTATTTTTCTAAGTTCGGAAACAGAAAATAATCCGAAGGGGCTAAATCTGGCGAATAGGCTGCATGAGGAAGTAATTCGAACTTTAATTCACTGATTTTGGCCATGGAAACTAAACACGTGTGCATTGTCTTGTTGGAACAAAACTTTCTTTTTCACCAAATGCGGCCGTTTTCGTTTAATTTCGTCAGTCACAATTCGCATAATACTCGCCGTTGATTGTTTTCCCTATCTGAAGATATTCAATGAAAATTATCCCTAGCGTATCCCAAAAAACTGCCTGCAGATGGAACTGTCTTCGCCTTCTTTGGAGCCGATTCTCCCCTTTGAGTCTATTGTTTTGACTGTTGCTTCGTCTCAGGTGTGAAGTGATGGACCCATGTTTCATGCATGATTATGAATCGACATAAAAACTCGGCTTTATTCCTGTGAAACTTCGCCAAACACTCTATTGAAACACATTTACGATGCTGTTTTTGTTCCATTGAGAGTAAATCTCGGCACCCATCTTGCGCACAGATTTTTCATGTCCAAATTTTCGGTCAATATTCGATGTACAGGACTTTTTGCCTACCATGTCTGCAAGCTCGCACACTTTCAGTCTCCAGTCATCCAATACCATTTTGTGGATTTTTTTTTCACCATTTCTGGTATAGTCGTCTTGGCAACTCGTATGGCCTCGTTTAAGTTCTGTCACCCAATATTTTGCAGTTGTAAATGAAGGAGCAGACTCCCCCAGAGCAGTACCTAGCTCCGCTTTTATATTGGTTGGACTGAGGCCTTTTAAAATATAAGTATTGTATAACATATCGATGACCGTTTTTCCATTTTTAAAAATTCACGTAGAGCGTTCTCTATTTATGGCTGCCAAATAAATACTAAACAACGTAGGGTCTTCAAACTTAAGCTTTCTAAGATTGACACTTTCTACTATTATCATTAATTCCAAACAACAATCGCCATCAATATGTCAGGTCGGGCATTTCTGGGACTACCCTTGTACTTGGTTATATTAATCTCAATATACTTCTTTCTGTTAGTTCTGAATCGAATCTTCTATTCAATTATATTCTTTTAGGCTATAGGGAATTAGTTCGCTAATGATAATTATAATAGCAAATAGCATATTTTCATCGATTGACAAGATAAGTAGGTACATAATTAAAAAATTCTTCTTCATAACGACTACCCTTCGTGTCTTGTAGCTGTTCTAGGTTTCATGACTTATCAAAATGATCATCGTGGAATAAGAGGGGAAAGTGAAGGAGTTGTATATATATGTATATATCACGGAAAACCATATAAGTAAGTTAAGTTACGTCGTCCATTTAGTCTGTATCTACAAAAACTCTAACAGACAGGAGCAAATCTTTTTTTAGTATTGGATCTCTTATCTGTCCTTTTCAATAACTAGAATTCCCCTCCCATCGTTTACGAATCAGTACTTCCCTTCCTATTTTATCACATATTGCTAGATAACCACGTCCCCCTTCCCTTTCGTTAGCGTTTTTTACCCTCTTCAACTACATACTCCAAAATCAATCTCTCAGAATATGAAGTAGGGAGCTAGCATCTAGAGAAATATTTCCTTTACTACTTCAATAGACGACATGGTCTTCATCTTCCACAACCTAGTAAATTATGATTATCTAATTTTGTTCCTGTTACCCATTTCCTATTTCTTATGGCATTCAAAAATTCATTGTTTTCCCGAGTTTATAAACTAGATTGTCTAATTGTAAGTCAGCGGATTATCACGTTCGATATGATATGATTCATTATCTAATATGGAAGAATCTCATGTCTACTAGTGCTACCGATGATTACAAGCAGTTTTGTACATTCTAGTCCTCGATCGCCACAGTCCTTGTTGATTTTAGCGAAATTTCGTCCAGTCAGTTCAAAGCTACAGCTTAAGTGCCATGGACTTGAAGCATTCTTGCTCACTTTATTTTTCTTTAAACTTTCATTAACTAATTTGAATTCATAGCATCTAGCTATGTTCATCTTAAAATTTGTTTCTTGCATTGAAATCTTCGTATACAACTCTTGTACATATCAATGGAAAGGAAAGATTTTTTTTTATTTTTTTTTTAATTAGATATAAAAATCCCGGTAGGTTTTAATTGTGACTTTAGTAAGCTATACTGCAAATTCTTAAATAAATTAATTAATTAACCCAACTAATGATATTAAAGCCTGTTTTTTAATAAAATCAAGTATCTATAGTGTTCCGATAGTCTCTTACAAGCTTCATCAAGCTCATTTATTATCTTATTCTAAGACCTCTCCACACACATTGTAAATAATTCATATAGAAAATTTTTCGAATTCCCACTAGGATGGAAAACTAGCAAGGTTTATTACCCATTGTGCCAAAGGACTTATCTAAATATTGTACAATAAATTTTCTTTGTTTTCAAGAAAGCCTTCAAATATTTAAGCTCCTTGTACTTGTACAATCTGGCTTTAGAGCATAACTGTGATTCGGTCCTTCTTAAAATGTTGTCTAATTTTTGGGACGCTGATTAGCTAACTGGATATCCGAAAGGATTTAGATAGGATGGGCGCAATAATCTATGTATTTCAAAAACTGTCTGTTAATTTCAATTTCTCATGCACTGCCAATACTATGTATCATTAGAGTTTTTCTCTTCGACTATTTCCAGAGAGGAGTAATAATAGAATTCTATTATTCTTATTATCCGTTAAGTGTGGAGTCCGTCAAGGACCCTTGTTTGGTCCAGTGTTCTTCATCTAGTATATCAATGAGCTACCATAAATGTTTCACGATTGCTAAATTCTTATTTTTATCAACATTAGATACGCAATACCCGTATTTGCACGATTTTATATTGTTGTTATTATTATTATTACTGTATAATATTGTAAAGTATACCGTTCACTAGAACATATAAACTAGAAGGCGAGAGGGTGATCTAAAGGCTGTCTCCGTAAAATAGATTTATATTATGGTATATTTTCTACACTATGTTTACTAAGGTTTAGAGGAGAATAAGTTTAATTTTTTTCCTGCACAATAACTAAGCTCACCGACAATAGAGTCTCCAGTTTTACTATAGCATTTATGAAGCGAAGCAAAGAAATTTTATATTGTCATTCATTCTCATTAAAAATATGTTCAAAAAAAAAATCATGAAATGCGTTAACAGTAGTTGAGTTTTTAAATGAGATTTTTCGGAATGATTATATTCAAGACTGAAAGCGTATTTTGACACAAAAAATTACAGGAAGCTGCTTGCCGTGTGTGAAACGAGTGAAGGTTAACTTCCAATTATATGCACCACACCAGGTATATAATCACAAAGGAACACCTCCCTAGGCTTATTCAAGTGATGAAATTTTTGTCGAAACAATTATCATGACGTGTAGGTATACAATGCAGAATGCTGGGTTAAATGGGGCCATGTACAACAATAACAATCATTACAGTTGCAGACGTCGAGGTGACAAGTCATTATCGCATTTTAATGAAATTAAAAGAAAAAAGGGAGAGGAAAAGTCATAAATGAGGAGAATTGCATAATTTTTTTTTCTCCAAATCTCAAAGCTTCCTCGAACTATTGCTAAATCATGAAAAAAACCATAAAATTAAATTTTAATTTTAAGTGATAAACGATTATGTAATTCCCATCATCTCCATCTAGTCTAACGTGGATGATGAGTCATGAGTCATGAGTTTGAAATGAAATTGTTTTTATGACGGAGAATTTCTATCATTTTTTGCCAACGCTCTCGACCTATGGCATTTTATTCATGCGGGCGTATGATAACGCATTTATATGTACAAGTTCACTAAAACTAGGTACTACACAAAGATTGAAATTTTTAATTCAATATTTGAATTTTAGCTAGCAATTTGTGTGTGAGGATACCGGAAATTTGCTACCTTTTACGCCTAAGTGCTCTACCATATCTATTAGACCCAAATATTCATGAAATTCGTATACAATCGCGGCGATATATCAGGAATTTAGCATAATCTTTGTACCACCAAAAGGAATTTAATTTAAAAAGCATAGATCCAACAAAAAGATTGGGCCGCCCAGTAACTGAGATTTAGGAAAAAAAAAAATTGTTAAAACGAATCACGAGAGTGAATGAAACCGTAAAACGAATGGGATCTTCAAAAGGTAATATGAAATTATTTCTGCTGGTTCATTGTGTAGCAATGACCTCTCTACATCAAGATACTTTTTTTCGACCATAGTGTAGTAAGATTATAGTAAGCCTAAATGCAGCGTAACATTATTTTTGAAATTTTTATTAGAAACAGCTTATGCTCATTCAATTTGAATTAGTTCAATTGTAAGCTAAAAAAAATTGCTTTTTATATCATGGGAGTTTGTTTTCTTAATCTGTTTAATTTATACAAGTGTGAATTTCGCTTTTTGTGCTGTATATAGGGTGTTTCACATAGTGATGCACATATTTTAAAGAGTGTGATAAATCAAGATAAACTTTAAAGTGTTTGTGAGTTGGGACGGGAGGTCGAATGTGTATCGATTGGCAGGTAGGAGATGTTTAAAATTATTTCTTTATATTTTATGAATCCCCCTATAGGCCTATAACTTCTGAATGAAATACTCAATGACGATGATTTAACATTTTGCTTGATAGATAATCGTTGAAACTTGTCCTCTCCTCTGCTCCGTTTCGAAATTATGGCTTCAACAAAGTTGACATTTCTAATTTCGTTTTTGTCGACTTGTACCATTTCTAATTTCAACTTGATTTTTCATTGCCCTACTGTTTTTAGAGTTCCGTACAACAAAAGGAAAAAAACGGAACCGTCTGTCTGTCACAGATGTCTTTCTCGAAAAGGACGTGACCTACGAATTTGAATTTTGGCAGAATGTTTGGTATTTTTTTTTTATATTTTTAATGGGTTTGAGGATCCCTAAAAAAATTGTTGTATTTCGTGGGGTATTGTTTGAAAGGGCTACTTGAAAAAAAAAAAAAGATTCTATGAAAGTATGAATAACAAGTAAGAAAGCTAGAATTGGTCTAAGACCAATTCTTATGATACCCTAGGGCCTAGATGAATGGCCGTATGTGATTTTATATGGTCACCTATCTGTCCAAGTATGTCAATGGTTTTTCGCATAAATTTTTAAAACGGTTCGTCGAACAGGAAAAATGGTTATAACCAATTTCATAGGATTTCACATTCTGAAGAACTTTTCAGTATATTAAAACAGTCTAGGACTGACTGATCGTTTTCACAGTATAGGTATGTGAAAATCCTAAATTTTTATATGGCAACACCAAGAAGAGGTTGCCCAATGCACTCCATTTTCTAAATATTTATTTACTATTGCTATAAAAACACCAAATTTCAGCTCTCTATGTCAACGCGCTCTGAGGCCCGTGTGTAAAATTTCACCCCTTTAAGTGAACGCGCTCTCCTCGAGTTATTGTGCGGGAAGACAGATGGATGGACACCCAAAAATCAAAATAACTTTTAATATTATGCGTATGCGTCCAAGCTATTTTGTCCTACCATCATTATTTCTTGTTGTTACAAACGGAATGACAAACTTAGTATACCCTACAGATTTCATCCAGGGTATAAAATTAAATGTGTTTAAGAAATATCATCCCCCGCCTAGGTTTCTAAAGGTAAAATTTTTAAAATATTAGGGTTATTATCAGTTGAGTAGATTGCAGCTTTTTTCGTCAGTTTCATAGTTGCTGGAAAAAAATGTTTTTGGGGGTGGTTTATAGGACAATCCTTTTGATTTGGTTTTAAACTTATAAAATTACTCTTGCGTCCGCCTGTTTAAATATTATTCAGTTATTTATCATAAGCAAATTTTGATTAGATTTCTAGTACCGAACCCAGATTTTGCGAGCCCGACTCGCTCTTACCACTTTTTTATATCGACTTTCGAAGCTTTCTGTTTAAAAAGTAGCCACAAGATGCACCTTGTTGCTTTTAGGTAGGTACACTCTAAAAAAATCAAGTAAACATGTTACAATCTTAATATTAAATTTTACTACATTTATTGTAGTTTATTTACATTTTGCATTAATAACTATACACGTTTAAGTGTAAATAAAAAAGTTACTACACTAAATGTAGTAATTCTTCTAACTTGCCTTAAATTTACCCAAATGAATGCAGTAAATTTACTGCACAGTCAAAATTTCACTCTCTGAAAAGAGTAAAATTCAATTTGTCTTAGCTTGCGTGGTTGCGTGCTCATGGGTCTCACCCTACAGCCGAAGAAGTTATACAGGGTATTTCCCACTAGGAGGTCAATAGACCGGGAGCTGATAGTACTCACCTAGACGAAGCAAAAAATGTGTGGCAGGGGGAAGGGGGGTCATATCAACCGTTTAGGAGTTACAGGGTGATTAAGAAAACAAGCTACTTTTTCACAAAACACCTTGTATCTTAAAAATACAGGGTGTACAGTCACAGTCATTGTATGTAGAACTTCATGGCCTTTCCAACCACTGCTCAACCAGCCATATATCCCTCTCCATCAAGAATTATGGTTGTCTAAACTAAAAATTTCGCACTTTCTTAACTTTATATATGTATATAATTTAATTTTATACATATATTTAAAATAAAAAATAAAAATAAAATAATACTGTTTATTTTGTTTGTTATTAAAATTTCAAAACCGTGAAGCACTTTCTGGGACAGTCGTTAGTTCGTTTGAAATTTTATTGTGTGATTTAAATCCAAATTTAATTAAAAATGTAATAATTGATATATTTGTTCGCAATTTTTATAAATAGTAAAAACCATTATTCTGAAAACATTGCGTTTTATTTTTATAGCTACTAAATTTCCTTCCCTTGCACTATCGATATAACGAGACAGAATTTTGGCCTTCAAAATGCTCGTAATTGGTACGAAACTTTTTGTTTATTTACAAAAAAAAAAAGAAAAAAAATTGTCTAATTAATTCACAAAGCTTTTCTTTATACAAAAAAAAAATTTTTTTGTTAATGATACAAAACGCAGTTGATGATAAATTTTTTTTTATTTTTTGTGGAACAAAGTTTCTGTCGCTGTATCTAGTTTTTCGTTATGTGCAATTAAAATTTTTGTTAATCTGACAAAATAAAATATTACATTTTTTCCAAGTAACAATACAATTCATAGCTCAGTTATCGAACTTTGAAAAACTTGCAGTTTTAACAAATATTTTGTATTTCTAGAAATTATTTGTGATTTCAAGTGGTAATAAAAACGGTTTTGTTTATTTTACCCATATTTTTGTCGGATTAATGATGACAAAGCATTTGTTAGTTACTAATACAAGCTTTTTTGTGATATGATTGCATATTTTTCTTTCAGTGTATGAGAAGTTAGTTACCGTGAAGCCGTACGGATTAAAAGGAGTATTACAGTGAAGTCTTATGTCATTTAGGTGATTCAATTCTCAGAAAATGGCAAGCAACTCCTCGATTTTACACCAAGATATACTCTCCCTCCCCGGGGCCACCACAACAAATTCATGAAATTTCGGAAAAACAACCAGATATTGCTCTTCACGACTTTTTCCTGTTGACACTGGAAGAACAATGTTTTGCGACCATAGATGAGATAGAAGTAACATCACTATGAGAGCTGTAGGCCATTATACCAAACAAAGCATTCCACAAATGTTTTACAGATCGGAAACAGCTTTGGCATTAGTGTATTATATCTGATGAGGACAATATCAATATAAAGAAAAATATTTTTTAATAAAAATGAAAATTCTAGTTATTTTGTTTGCCAAACTTGTGACCGAAAAAAGTAAACATCGATCACAACTCACAAGGCTATATCATACTTTGATTTATACTTCTGTGCACTCCTAACTGGGCCACGAGCGGCTTCTCGACTTAATTCTAATTTTTTTCATTTATAGACAAGCCTTGACCTATTTGTGAATATCGGAAAAAATAAGAATGATCACCGGATCCACGGGCCTGTCCTTATAATAAAATCCCCCTTTAGAGAGATTCAATGGGTGCTCCTCGTAAACTGAAGTTAGTCGTGTTTAATTATTTGCCAGACATAGTTTGTCCATACAGATGAGGTTCGAAGAAATGCCAATATTCTATTGAGGTGTCTGGTAATAAAAGCAAGTAGTAGTCTCAAAATATTTTTACTTAAATTAAATTAAAGACTGTCTTTTCTTGATGAACCTTATACAAGTATGTACTATGCCCTTGGCACTTGGCAGTCACTATGGTAGGGTTTATAGCTCTATTACCCGCGCATATGTAAATATGTATATATGTATGTTCTTATATCTGATTGTATGTAAAGAAATCAAATTGAATAACAACACAACAAGAATTTTATTTATGAAATTACCACAATAATTAATATTCATATCTTGTGTCACAATATCATAAATGGAAATGCACAGTACGTACCTACTTTAAAATAAAAAATGCAAATTTCGTATCTTTGTACGAAGTCAAGGACACTATCATGTTATGAAGTCTTACATTGAATGAATCACTTCGAAAAAGGTGGATATCCTCATAATATTTCAAAATCCCAACACCATGAAATTACAAATTATGCAAACGATTTAACATCACTTTCTCTGTTTTATAAATAACATTAATACTCCACTTGAGAAACTAATTCCAGACAAAATTAAATCCATAGGTACGCCTTCGAAATTTTTTCACCTTTTACTGTTTAAGAATTATAAACGACTCGAAAAGAAAAAATTAAGTAATTGCTTGGCGCTTATAAATTGCAGGAACTTCGTCTGATTTTCCATCTTGTCTATAGTCTACGTGGGGAACTTTTCACACTCGGTCTGCTACTACTAATAAGAAGTTATAGATCCTCTGTCCGCCCACCATAGATGGACACCCACAATGAGACTTTTTCCTCTCTCTCAATTAATTACATATTAATAATTTTAAATAGAGTTGAAAACAGTTCAAAATGCCAGACTTATACAGTATAGTTGGGCATGTGACTTTTGCAAACTACATAAATACTCAAAGTTCAGACTGAAAAGCAGCAATTTGATATCCTAAAAGAAACAAGAAGGCAAGCCCGACATATTTGGTTTCACATGACATCATCGTTTCATTGTTTCCCCATTTAGAGACGTGCGAAGTATTTCCGCCGCTTTTTTGAACTTTTCCAATGTTTGTACACTGGTTCATATCAGTTGAATTGAGACAAAAAGAAAGTGGAAGTTATGAAATCCAATCAACTTGACAAATTTAAAATATCAGCGCTAAGTGGGCGAGGACGGTGGTGGCTGTGGTGATGACGACGACAACGTCAGGACAGCACACCACCAGACGAAATGATTTACTAAAAAAAAAAAAAAAAAAAATCGATCCGATTCTGTAAATATTACACAATATTGCTGCCGCCGCCGCCGTCGAGACATAATACAAGGTGCACTTTTGCACCACTTGTAAAGACAATTTTGCAGTGCGGCTGGCGCGTTCTGTGCTTGGCCGCTTTGTTTCTATTCGGAATTATACAACAACTTCAACAACAATTTACTGTTGTGGAAAAAATAATAATAATGAAAAATGAGACGCGCTTGTGTTCGCACAGATGATCGGATGCAAGAATATATTATGTATAGTAGAAAGTTCCACCTGCTTTTGAAATAAAATCGATTTGACTTGAGGTTTATAATTTTTAGTGCCCTAACTAAGCTGTACAGTAATACAGTACATACATATATTGTACATAATATGCTTCTGTTCTTTTCCATGTACACCTTCTTAGTGCTTAAAGCAAAGTGTTACGTATAGACATAAATTTATGTTGATAGTAATTACTGCACTTCCTGCACTATTGCAATTTGGAGGGGACAGATAACAAACTAAGTTTTAACGAGGTTAATGACTATGGGCTCTACGAAGACCAACATTTCGCCATAGGGTACAATTAAAGTCTTTTATGTACTCTTTAAATTGATTAGTTTTTATTAGGACCAATAGAAAATGCCAGAAGTACCTATGATTTTATGATCATCGACGTATACATGAAGAGAAATGATGTTTCCAGATTTAATAGCTTAAGGAGTGCTAATAGTATAGCGTTTTATGAGCTCTTGTTAAATGTTTCCATGTTAGATTTGAGTGACGGCTACTGGTCAAATTACTTATCACTCGTATACGTATATTTTTATGTGGTGAATCGTGATACCTCTAAACTTACTTGAAAGTCATAAATATTAAAATTAAAGTATATGTAGCTTTGATGCATGACAAATTATTGTGATTAAGTGTGAACGTAAACACCAACCGCAGCTATTTATAAATATAACGAATTAAAAGCCGAGTTACATTCAATTGTATTTCTGACTTTGAAGTTATGCAACGAATACGGGAGTCAAGCCTGGAAAGGCCAGACTTCGGTGTAAGTTCCGCAAGACCAAAAAAACAGTTAGAGTAAAGGGTGGACGCTTCCAATCCCCTTTCTAGTTATTTACCTAACTATATGTACATACTTAAAAGTATATAAGGTACTGAATCATGCTGGATATAAAACCATGTACAGCATTGCACACATAAGATATGGGGGCGACCTTTTAACCTTACGGCATGTAAGGAAGATCAGCAAAAGCGGATCAACCTTTCTCATGGTGGTACATGAGGAAGTATCATGACTACAGATAAATAAATGAAAAACAATCTGATGGAAATTCCCGGATGTTGAAGAGGAACGTTTTCTTTCGTCAAGATCATATTAAACTCCTAAATTTGAGAGTAAGAGGCCACTGAACTAATCCATTAATAACGCGGAGGAAGAAAATTGTAAAATTAGGTTTCAGCAGAAGAGTAAAATTTGTCAACTGTTGTAACTGTTGCACACATCAGAAGCTTGTTTATATTACAAAAACCTACGCTACCCTGCTTTACGCTGTGCTGTGCTGCGTTCAATGTGCGGCAGACCTTAAGAGGGGTCAGAACTCTGCAAAAGTTTCAATTTAGATACCAGCGAGCCTGTAGGCAAAAAAATTTACTATATGTAGGTTTGAAAGTGAGAAAATTCATATAAAATTAGCCTAGACCTAGACTACAGACCACATTAGAGACATCTAGTGTAAAAGACAGAAACCCAACATGCGACAAAACCATACAATTTAAGACAAAAAATTAATATTCGCAGTTCAAAGAAATTGAAAATTTTTAACGAGAATTAACTCTCCTGCATTTTTTTTTCACATAATTGTTAAACATACCTACCATTTTACTTTGTATTCCAACAACTTTCAATGAAATATTATAATTTCACGTTGGTGATATATCGGGAGAAATAACAAAGTACTATTAGAGCCAAATAATTAAAAAGAAACGCAACTAAAAATGAAAAAAACTCGACGTAATTCACTAGGCTTTATCTTTCTAAAATAATCACAACCTAAAGAAATGAGAATACCTACTAAGAGGAATTTGATTTAAAAAACTTCAATTTTTCCCATTTTTCGAACTTTCCGAGCTGATATCTTTGATTTAAAGGTATAAATCATTATTCTAACCACAAATAGTTTGGCAGAAATTCGCATTGAAAAAATTATGTATGAAACTTTGCAAATCTTGGTACTGACATTACTCGGGGAAATGTATTAGTGTGCTGTGTTTGTATTCGTTTCGTCATGGCAGTAATGAAATTTCTGAAGGGGACATTTTTTATAATCCAAATTGCTAGGTAAAATAAACAAATATTTAGCTCCCCCTTATTTTCAGATAATATTTCTTGGCGTTGCCTTTGTATGGACATAATTTAGGAAGCAATTATAATGTCAGAAATGTTGAACTGACGCACAATAGGCGTTCTTGTCATCCCCCCCCCCCCCACCTAATCATAGGTCATACTGTCATTTAATTGCTACACTTTATTTGCACGGTACCCCGCTTCCTTACTAGTTATTTATTCAATGGGTACTGACACAGTGCGAGCGTGAGAATATATGAGAAGGAGTTGAGCAAGTTCTAACGGTAAAGTCGACTGCGCCCACTGCGCTCAGCAAACGCTGGGACAGCTCTAGTTTCTACTCCAGCGTAACTTTGACATTTAGTAACATCAGCAGCTGATTTAGTTTTAGTGAATTCGAAAGTGTCTTCTCAAGAAAAGTTGATAAGTTGGTGCGAGATGTGGGGTTAATTTATAATTTAAAATGCCCGGATTATAGAAATCTAAAAAAAAAAGATAAAAGTCAGGAAATAACAATTGTTAACGCTCACACTGTGTTAAACAAAAGTTCACTACGCTGAGTTATCAAACGTCCGCTGAGTCGAAATCGTGTGCACTCGCACTGTGTTTCGGCCTTTACCCGGAGCTTACACGAGATAGTGCAGCTGGCATGCAACTTGCACTGCCACTAATTTATCTGCGATAAGTTAGTCGGCTTCGAATTAATGTGTTTGTTGTATTCCTTATAGTAGGTACTCTAAACGCAGAGCTCTATACATTACAGTAAATTGTCCGATAGCTTTAATGTGAATACCTGAGTACCACAAGGATGTTTACTTTCAATGAATCTATATTATTTTTGTATTATGTAAATGATATTCCGACGACTGCTACAGAATGCATTCATTCCCGTTCTTCGTTCTCTTGCGGAAAAAATATTTCCTTAGCTTCCTTCTTGTTACAATCGTTGTTCGTTGCTGCTAGAATGCCATATAAATCATTATTCTAATTATATCTGCAAGGTAGGTTAGCCTATTGATACTAGGACTTCAACACAAGGATTTAACAGTAAGTAGTCCAGCAGACATATGTAGGACTTATTATAGATTAACACAAGCAACATATCTCGGGTCGTTATCGAAAACAATAAAGTCAGATTTCTAAGAATTTCTATTATCTGCGTAGCGCCATTAACGAAACAGGCGATACAGAAGAAAATATCCATCGATATAGTCTGAAGACTACAGTTTTACTGATTCAAAATCCACCCTTTTGTAAACTTTTGTATATATAGTATCATAAAAATTGAATTACACAGTAACAAAATAGTAGGAATATTTCCTAAAATTTCGAAAAAAAAAATCTACATTTTCGGGAATATTCCCTAATCTAATGGAAAAATACCTAAGCTTTGTGGCAGTAATTTGTGCAAAGTTTTTACTGTGTAGGTAACAGATCTAATGTTCAGCGAAGAATTATGGACATACTGGAGATAAGGCATGAAGAAAATCGAATTGGATTGGCCACATACTAGAAATAAATTGAAAGAAACATTTTCAAGTAGTCCTTGGATTGGAATCGTCAAAGATCATAATAGATCTTGAGTGAACTAATTGTCACGCAAAACAGAATTCGCTGAAGGACAACCGTTTCCGCCTAATGTCTCTTAAGGTGTTAGAGATTTATTGAATCAATCGACCACAAAGTATGTAAAATGCTATATTTTATGCAGTAAATTCTCACTTGGCACAAATTTTCGAATTTCTCCCTTTTTTAATAGTTTTGTATTCATAAAAAATATATATATATATATATATATAATGATGCCCGTATGTAACTTCGTATGCTCACCTCTCTGTGCAACTTTGATTGTGAAGTGGTTTTTCTTATAGTATATTTCTAGAACGGTTCGTCGGACAGTAAAAATGATGGACCAACTTCCATAGGACTTCGAATCTGATTGATCGTTGTCACAGTATACATAAAAAACCTAAAATTTTATACGGAAACAGCAAGAAAGGATTGCCCGATTTAGTCCATTTTTATACCCTAGATGAAATCTATAGAGTATAGTAAGTTTGTCATTCCGTTTGTAACGCATAGAAATAATGATTGTAAAGCAAAATGGATTGGACGCCCAGGCCATAATATTAAAAGTTATTTTGAATTTTGCATATCCGTCCATCCGTCCGTCTGCACGATAACTCGAGAACGCGTTTATTTAGAGGGCGGACATTTCGCACGCGGACTTTAAAAAAAAATCAAGTTCGAAAATGGGCCGAATCGGGAAACTCCTTGGTAGCCATTCAAAAATTACGTTTTTCACTACGTATATATTTGGGCACTGCCTGAGAATGCGTCGACATAGAAATGAAATTTTTGAAAATAGTAAATAAAATTTAGAAAATGGACTAAATCGGGCAACCCCTTCTTGGTGTTGACATAAAAATTTAGGATTTTTACATATACTGTGAAAACGATCACCCCTATACGGTTTCAATGTACCGCAAAGTTTTTCAGAATGTGAAATCCTATGAAATTGATTATAACCATTTTTACTGTCCGACGAACCGTTTTAGAAATTTATGCGAAGAACCAATGTCATACAGAGAGATGACCATACAAAATTACATACGGGCATTATCTAGCTAGGGTATCATAGAATTGGTCTTAGACCATATCTAGCTTTCTTACTTGTTGAAATTGTATTTGCTATTTTTATGTAAATGCCGTGTACAAAGCGCTCTTGTCGACTCTCTCAGCTCTTTAAGTCAGCAACTCTACAAAGGATTTGTCCCATTTGCGAACTTAAATCTACAATTGTTTTAAAAAGACCGTGTGCAAAATTTCGGCTCTCTAAATGAACGCGTTCTCGAGTTGTCGTGAAGACGATAAGACAGACGGACACGCAAAAATCAAAATAACTTTTAATATTATGCGTGGGTGTCCAATCCATTTTGCTCTACCAGAATTATTCCTATGCGTTACAAACGGAATGACAAACTTAGTACCTATACTCTATAGATTTCATCTAGCGTATAAAAACGGAGCGAGTAAGTGGGTTTCAAGGAATCGAATCAAATCGCTGAGACAGTATATCTAGTTGGGGCTAGCTACAGTACTCAAGGGAATGAATTTTAATTTTCATCGATAAATTTTTCTTCTAGATGATTACTATATATGTAAATTGTATGTTGAGTGAGTGTTTCTGACAAAGAGTGAGTAAAGTACCTTTAATTTCTAGCAGCGAATGTATAAATAAATAAATTGCAGATTTTCAAAAATGCGTCAGCAAATTCCTTCCAACAGTTAATAATGACTTTATAAGGTGAAAATGTATTTTACCGAGTCTTTATTATTATTATTATTATTGGAGAAGAAATTAATGAAGAAATAGTTTCTTTGTTAACGAACGAAAAACTGTGCAAAAGGGGCTATATAAGTTCCGTCCAAGCATACCACAATTTCATGATATACCCTTGCCTACATATATGTATATGTACTTAGAAACAGTGTTAAAATGATGCAACACACATAATGGAAATGATTCGCCAGAAAATAACTCATCCAAAGCGCAGTTGTTCTTCTTCATACATAGGTACATTGTGCATACCATACATAATATGTACTCTAAAAAAAATTATTCTAAGACACTTCGAAGAACAGAACAGAACAGTTCTTCATCTTCATCTCTGTGTACTGCAAGCTGTTAAGAAAAGATTCATCTTTCAGATTTCTTCTGATAGAGAAGTTCACAATTCTGTGATTCCATTTTCATTTGAATTTTTCACGCTTCACTATTCAAGATGGAATCATGCCTAATGTGAACTGGACATAACACATACTACATACCTACATACATATACAATATGATAAAATCGGCATGATCTCCACGTGCGCTGTTATACTATTATCAAATTTAATTTTAGCGGTGAATAACATTAAGAAAGATAACTATATACGCACCTACATAGCAACACGAGACAATAGATCATAAATATTTTAAATCTGATTGAAAAATTCTTCAATTGCAATTAACAAAAAATATTACCGTTAATATACGCGGTGAATGAACGTGACTTCCGCTCATTTTCCCTTGCCGGCTCCATCTCAAGGAATATGTATGTGTAAAGTAGATCCGTACCTGTACTGTACTGTACTAACCGACTGCATTAGGAAAGATTCAAGAGAAAAAGAATAGAAAATTAAAAAGAGAAATATTTTAAAAGATTTTTTTGAAGCACAAAGCAGAGTTCTAGTGGATCTAGCTGCCTGCCTAGCACTAGCCTATTCCAACGACGACGTACCACCATTATTCCATAGCCTCATCAGTTCAGCTATGATTAGACAATTTCTCATCTTTCAGTGTTAATTTTTTTTTTTTTTTCGGAAATAGTTTTGTGAGTCTTGTGAGAAAAAGTGACAGATGGGTATGTATATGTACCATACATAATTTACAATTGGAATTGATCCATTTCAAATTGAACCAGCCGCTTCCTACCCGGACAACAAGAATGGATTTATAATTTAATGGCTATAAACTGAATGCATTAAGTATGTATGTATGACGTACCAAATATGTTGGTTGCATGAAAATATATAAAACATGCTCGACGAACGACCCACACTTTCTGCCTGACCAAATAACAAGGGCGGCACACTTTCTTTTTACCGACTTTTCTCTGGCAACTAAATGTTTTTTTTTGTTTTTTTTTTTGCTAATTTTTCACAACCGTTGCATTTTTTTTGTCTGCTTTTGCTTCATTATTATTAACATCACGTGATGTCATTCATTACACAGAAAACTCTCCGACCGAGAGATTGTAACATTTTGTAATAATGAGTGTGTTATATGCTATCAGCGAAGCGTGTGCATCCATTCTTTTGGGAATTGAACTACGGGATCTATGGGAAAGACTTTTGTAAAAAAAAGTTCATTTAAATTTTTTTTCAATTTTTGCTTTCGTCAATCAATATAAACTTTGTATAGCGGTGATGGCGCTGACTACGACGACGACGCCGCAGCCAACGTGTCATATTCTAGAATATTCTATCCTGCTACCACCAACCGCTAGCTAGCAACACTCAATATTGCATTTTGAATTTAAGCGTTGGTGACATTGTTGCATTTGTATAATATGTATAATGCAAAATAGAATGAAAATGAATTTCTGATTTGGATATAAAATCAGGTTTTGTGTAGTTCTTATGATATTATGAAGTATAGAAGGTAGGCGACTGTCAAGCGCATGTAATTGTGTGACAAGCATCCATATTTTATCCAATTTCCTCCGCAATGTTGAAATTTTTTTTTACTAATATCCTCAAAATTCTTTCTTGAACAAAATCAAGTTTAGCCCGGTAAAAAGTCCAAAAGAGTAATCTTTTTATTTATTTTTCCTCCTGGGCTTGTATAGGAGTGTTTTTTCCTCATATAATTCACACCCAGAATTTATTCTGAGTTTATATGAGAAGAGATCAGTTTGATCTAATTTCAAGCGTCTGCAGCAGGCAGAAACCAAGCTGCACCGATGAGTGGAAGGTTTTCTGCTGACACGAAACGCTTCTTCTTCTTCCTTTTCTTTATTTTTCAGCCCACTGTGTGGCGTATACAGGTTCGATTCGCTTCGAATGAATCTGTTTCTTTAAAACTTTTTTAAATTGTTTAATAAATAAAAAATTGTTTTTTTTTGTATTTTTCTCAAATTTTTCATTTCTTTCTTCTTTTTTTCATTTTTTCATTTGTATTTCAAATCACCCAATTTCGCTATTTGGGACCTGTTGATGAGTCAAACCAAGACTTGAAACTTGTCACCAAAAATTAATGGGTTGTGTGATGAAATAACAAATTAGAACATTTTTAGCTTTTGCTATATACCGGAGAATCCCAAAAAAATCTTTCTTGAACTAAATCTATTATGAAAAAACATGACAAGAAACAAAACAACGTTTGATTTTCTGCAAATAACTGAATTTATATTCAAGAAAAGGTTAAATAGTTATAAAATGTGGATTTGAAAAGGAAAAGGAAAATAATTTTTTTTATTATTATTTAACAAATTTATTGCAAACCGGCAGAGCTTACACGCAAATGACTCAACACTCAAATGTCAGTGAAATTTTCTGTGTAGCGTTGCAGCCTGGTGCAGTGTTCAATGTAACTTGCCCGGCGTTTTGTTCGGCGTTTGACGACGATCACGTCGGCGTCGGCATTGTTAATGTAATCCAGACTGTGCCAGTTGTGCTAATAATTCCAGAAAGGCGTTGCCCGTTCTTAGAATGGGCTTCTTCTTTAGGCTTTTTTTTTTGTATATCTTTTAATTTATTAAATTTTTTTTTTTTTATTAAAAAAGGGATGCTGGGAATCGAATGCGTTACAGACTGAGACTGAGCTTTTTTTTATATTTATAATTCAAAAGCAGTTAAATTTTTCTTTTATTTTAAATAGGTAATTGCGCCAAACCCCCATTCAAAAATATTTCAGATTTACTACTTCCATGAGCCTAGCGACTACCTACATAAACATAATTCTATTACATAAGGAAAAATGCAGCAATTTTTCGAGCCTATTGAGCTTTCTTTAGTTATATGTTCTAAGATTTCGGTATACTGAAATTGCGGAAAATGTGGCATCTGGCTAAGAACATATATGTCGTTTTCGATGGGACGTTAGTGCAACACCAGTGTTGCACTTTTTTTAGCAGTGCAGCACTGAAAATGTTCGATGGGACAGGTTTTTTAGCAGGTTTGCACTGGATATTTTCTCGGTGTTACAAATTCATATTCAAGTTGAATTGTCATCTGCTCTGTCAAAGTGGACTGTCATGATTATTTGTGAAATTTTTGACTTATATGAATTAAAAGATTTTGTTTGGGTTATTTGTGTAAAGTTTGAGAATTTGTTTCTTTATATCAATAAAGAACATTTATTACAGTTCCGTGTGTATAATACGCTTGTACACAAATACAACGATTATGACAGATATAAGTTCAGTGCTCCAATACCAAAAAATAGTGCAACACTGATTTGGTCTCATCGAAATCGACATAGGTAGCCAAAGTTTTCTAGTGTGAGAGCACAGTTCAGGCATAAACAGCTAGCAGAATTCATGAAGGAGCAGCCAAGTTATGATGAATATTCTGGAAAGATATGCGAAAACCCACTTCAATGAACTACGTATTTTGAAAACAGAGAATGGCTATATTTACAGGCCATGGCAAATATTAATTTTTACTTTATTGTTAAATTATAGCATTTTTTCAAAAACACCATTTAAAGTAGCGTTATCACGGGTATTTTAGTATGTATATATTGAATAAGGCTTTAACTGCGTTTTTCATAGCGTGTAACGCTGCTATTATGCAGGTGGTTCAAGTGACGTTATCTCGAAAAATATACGTTAAATACAAAAATACTTCCTAAGTGTTTGACACCCTGTATACTATATGCTTAGTGGTACAATATCTATAAGCTATAAAATTACCGATTCGCTTTTGGCTAATAAATGCATACTGCATACAAATTGTATTTCCTTATCGTTCCGTTCTCCCACCAGCTCCCAAATTACAGAAACGAAAGGTCTCTTATCCTACGTTTTAAAAAGAAAAAACAAAGCACGGTTTTCCCTCTTTTATTTATTTATTTTTTTAACATAATAGAATAGTAGAGGTCAGGTTAGATTGTTGACCATTTATTTACAGCTCTTTCTTATGATTTTAATAATACCACTTAACAAAGACATCATCTCCACCACTCAAAAAGGCCAATTCATGCATCAATCCACTCAATTTGAAATTGTTTTAATTGTTTAGCCATATAAGAGTATACATGCATATATAAATATAATGATATAATAAGGGTGGATCCCCAAATAAATACATACATGTACTTGTATATGTATGTATGCATACGTAAGGAAACTGCTCTTTTATCTAATCTTTTATCCAAGTTGCTATGTGCCTGCCTATATTTCTTATTTTTTCTTCCTTTTTTTTTTGCTCCAGACGGTAAACACTTGAATTTCACCCTCATGATTATGCATGAACAGCTACACAAGTTCCTAGGGATTGAAGCATCCATCCTATGTACACTAGACTAGCATTATTGAGCCAAAAGTCAATGATGCTGTTGGGTTCGTATTATGTAAGAATTTTTGGGGGCAAATGTGATGATCTAATTTTAGATGAAAACCCTACTTTGTCTATTACATTTTTATAATCTCTGCGTATATATCTATAGTGTAGCACTAAACACAAAAGTTAAATAAAGTGATAAAAGAAAAGTACGATGCGATCGACGACATTAAAGTAGTTAAATCAAAATTTAAATTTTTGGAAGGGAATTTTTTTTATGTGTTAACAGCCGAATTGAAAAGATGAGGGTATCCCTCAGGATTTGAATAAAGATTATAAAGAAATTCCTTGAGGATGACGTAGATATTATGAACAAAGTTTTGTACATATATGGAGTTCCCACAGCGAGTAATCAATAAAATCGATCAAAAACAGTTTTTTTTTTTCATGCCACTACGATGAACGTGTGGTACGGTAGCTTTACTATTGCAACTTTACTACCAGATCGAGTTTCTAAGATTAGTTTTTGCTCGCCCGATTGTACTATGCTAAATTTAGAGAGAGAAAAACGAGTTAGTGTTATTGCTTCAAGCTATAGATTTAAAGATACAAAAGATAAGCTTGTGCGCAACATCACTGTCTGGCTGGAGGAGGAAGAAGCTTGTCTTGATGCTGCTCTGTCTAATAATAACGTGACTCAGTGAAGTCTCCAATTTTAATGACTGAAGCAATACAATTGTGTGGCATTCGACAAAATATCTGTGGTGAGTCATTTAAGCCAGATTGAGTATAAAGTTCGTTTATGAAATCATCGGAACTGTGTTGATTTCCTATGGTTCCATATTAATTGAGATACTCATGAAAATTAATTAATTAGAAAAAAAAACTTGAAATAGTATTGAAGTTAATCATTCTTATTTTTTTACTTTTGTTGAACGTTTGTAGCTCAAAAGTCCGTCCAATTAGATAGAAAACAGGAGATAAATGATGATGATGAAAGTATAAAATAAAAATATCACCTACATCTATACGAAAATGTTATTACATTCCAACATTTTAAAACATTCGGGTGTGTATATATATTGTAGAAGATGTAGAGACTAAAAATAAAAATTCCAGAAAAAGGTGTGCATTAAATGAACGAACCCTAAAGTTCAATGAACTCTCTCCCCTATAGGAAACTCCAGAGGAGGGTTAATTTATGATCAGGTAGGTAATGCATAAGCTTTGATGTGATTACGTCGTTAACATCAAACGCGGGAGACCAATTCATTAATGTCACTTCTACCAGATTTGCAGTGTTTTATCATTTAAGAAAAAGAAAAAATAATAATTTTTATGGGTTTTAAAGAGGCCAGAGTTTTTTTTTATGTAATGGATAGATAAAAATTAGTATAGTTTACGATAGAAGATAATTTTTAGCATTTCAAAGGAAATAACGGGTGAATAACCTTAATGATTGAATATATTACGATCTAGATATGAGAGTTCTAGTTATCACTCCGGAACCTATGTTCGAAGCGCTCATTTAATATTTAATTATTTTTTGTTTTTTTATTGAGAAGCATAACAAAGTTGCTGTTTGTTCTCAATGTGATTAGTAGTGATCACTAAGATGCAGATATGTATATAAATGGACTGACTGATCTCCTATTTCATGTGGCACCAATTTTGATTTCAGAAAGTATGCTCTCACTGTCAATGCTACCAAACTGTCGTAAACTTATTTGGAGATTTACATAATATACATGTCAGTGGGAATTACCGAATTTACCGCAAAAGAATTTGGGACTATTTTTGTTTTTAAAGTTCTTCTACAAGGATGGTTTGGTGCGAAAGGCTACCAAGTTGCCAGTTCTGCAGATATTGCTGAACCTTAAGCAATTTCTCTTTAAGATTTAAGATCAAGGAATTAAGCGGGGCGAATTGCCTTTGCACTGCAGCCATTTATTGGCTTATTGTACACCGCTTTCTGTATAGTTCATCCAACAATCTCACACTTCCTAGGACGAGCAGTATTTTTTTGGATGAAGTTTCTTCGAAGTCGTCTGGCTTCAAGAAATATGGATCCAAAAACCCGGAATGGGAATTTACAATGTGCAATGTGGACGTGCTCAGATGTTTCATCCTCTTCGAGACATGGCCTACATACATATGTTCATCAGTGGATGATATATATATATATCCGATATATCCGATACATGTGTTTGTTTAGTTTGCAGTGTCCGGTTAAGACTCCTGTAATGATTCTAATTTGATTCCTAGATAGTCTCAAGATATCTAGGCTCTTCTTTGGTGAAGGTCCTTTAATGAATATTTTGGCTTATGTGGAGCCTATCATTGAATTTCAACTTTGGTCCATTCGGTTTTGGATCCAATTTTGAATGGTATATTTTACAGTGTTGTAAGAGTTATCGCAAAATGTGTCCGGTTCTATGAGGGGAATGGTTGCTCCTTTTTTGGCCACCAATCCTCAAGAAAAGAAAACATAAAATTGGTGCCATTTGCTTTCATGCATTTTTGGTTCAACGAGCATTCCATTTATATATATGTCAGCATGACTATCGCTAGGTCTCTTTTACTTTTTGAAGGTCTTTATGTCATTTCTTTTTTTCGCTCTCTGAACCATTGAACGACATTTTTTTTTGTCTTTGTCGCCACATTATGCACTGACATCGTTTTATTCATATCGATGCACTTGAGCATTTTTTTCTTCTAGATTATTTTTATGTCCTTTTGGCTTGCCACTTCTGGATTTATCTTTAATTGAGCCTGTTTGGATGCTGCTCTGCCGCACGATACTTATAGATGGCCGGTGAGGGGGGGGGGGGGGGTGTACAGCAATAAAATGCGTGTGTAGTTAATTTGTCGATGTATTCGTTCCACCGGCTAAGGCAGAAAGGACAACAAGTTGATGTAATCATGAAGGGCATTTTGAGCCAACTTATATTGACCCGTCTAAGCCGGGTGGTCATTGTCTAATCACTAATAATTGTATTCTATTTTTTTTATAGGCTTAAATAAATTGGGAAACTGTGGCAAAGTGTATCGAGTGAAAAAGAGACCATATCAAAAATAAATGAATGTTGGTGATGTCACCAACGAAGTTTGGTTGATATCCATTTAACAGGGACAAAATGTACTTTTGATGATCGAAAATAATATTTAGACTCCGCGAATTTTTTGCTACCATTACTAACAACAAGCAGAAACATTTGGGTGTGCTTTTGGGAAACTGTGAAAGCTCTTACCCACAGCCGATCATCCTGATTGTGGGGAAAGTTTTGATCAGTATACTAGAGCATGACTGATCGTAGACAGCTATTCAGATTCATGTTTTTTTTTTTTTTTTTTTTTTTTTATCAATGCAGGTGTTGAAACATCAATTTTTTTTCCATTGGGATCAAAGGGTGATGAAACGAATGATCAATGACCAGTAAAAAGTTTATTTCAATCAAGCTGCGAAAAAGTTTTATGACAACAATGCTATCACAAAGGGAACTTTAGGTCAAAATGTAAAAGAGATATTCCCTATGGAAGCCACAGTATTTAAGAAGAGGACATACGATAATTTTTTCACCAGATCATATATCGTATACACTGGAATTGTATGACAGAGGAAACAATACTTTGTCTGGCTCAATGACAAGATAAGAGGCGGATTCTCTGCCTCGCATTCGCCATATTAATAATAATAACACATTGGATGGACGTTCTTCGATGGGGAGAAACATTAATATCTATTAATAGAAATATAAACACAAGGATTTTAAGTTTGTCCAGTTAGGAAGCTGATCCTAACCCGTATACTCTCAGTTAAGTCAGGAGGTGCCGTTGTAAAAAAAAAAAACGTAATTTTTGTTTATTGACAATGGCACACATTGCAGTTATGTTGTGAGTAAGTGTTTTCGTTTTTTGATGCTGAGTTGTATTGGTATCGATGGTAAATTTCGTGTTTTGGTCAACAAGAACTATGAACGTCAAAATTGTTATATATTGCCCATATTTATCCACTTTTAACATTTTTCACTAACCTACTTCCCTCAGAAAAACATATTACTAAAATCTACTCATTTCTTTCGAATTTTTCAGAATTACATATAAAGAAAATTTTCCTTAACCGAAATATAACTCCTAAACTTTAACCTGCAATCTATGTATAAACAAAAAATTTCTTCTTTCTTTGGTATTTAAAAATAAGAAACGAGGTGTTCCAAATCAAGAGCTGGAGCAACTTGCTAGCTACTCGAACACAAATTGATTCACAACGAAGCAAAATCGAAAACATCCAGTTTTACCCTCCGTCAAGTTTTTGTTTTGACAAGTTTTTACACTCCATTTATGATTAGTTAGAGGGAATACGTTTTTTTTTAACTTTACTTGTCAAAATCAAGTAAATTCAAGAAGAAAGTTGCCCAAGTTCAAATCACTTACTCAATGAGGGCTTGAACTAGATTTGAAATACTTAGTCTGCTCGAACCAGACGCTGAGATAAAGAAAATCAGCAGATATAGTCGGAAAATCTTCTTTATTTTATGAATATAAAAATAATCATGGAACTTATACACCACCTTGTAGTAGATGTATATAGGTATAAGATGAAATTAATTTTAAGATCTCAAGCTTTAAAATAAAAATCGACACGTCTTAGCGTACATCAGCATTCTTTCGTCAAGTGCGCTTAAACAATATGTATACCAATAATAATAATCACTGGCTGATGAAATATTTATTTTCTGAAATAATACAGTCACCACCTTTCAGACAGTCATAAACATTAAAAATACCGTCAATCCATTAACATAATTTATTTCAATTCTCTTGCGCATAAAATGTAAGAGAATTCACACGTCCATGTGTCGAAATAGAACAAATGACTAACCGGAAATGTATCTATTCATCTATCCTCATATGATGAAGTATTCTTTAGCGAATAGCAGTAGTAGTATGTAGCTGCCGTCGTCGTCTGCATTATTTATTCCAGTGCCATTCCCGGCACGAATACGTACATAACAAAAAAACAGAAATTTCATAAAGCGGTGAAGTTCCGCTGTAATTTCGTGTAGGTCGACACAAGCAAAATTTTTGCGAAATTATACATAATTTCGTTCATTCAACTTTCATCTAATTTATGTTGTACGATGCTGGAAGTCTTGATATTTTTTAATTTTTGTTATTATCTACTTCTAAGTAATGCATCTGTATGTTTGGATTTATGTATGCTCATACGTACATGGAAACTGAATTTATGAGAAAATATTATTGAAAATTTGTTTGCAGTTTTATATATATACCACCTACGAAATTTGTGGAATTTGTAGACAATTTATTATTTTTGAAGACGAAAAATCGGTTTTACCGTGTGTTATTGGGCTCTCAGTTAAAATATGTTTGTAAATTTGTGTGTAATTGGATGGGAATAATTTTAAATACAAACAAGAAAACAGAAAAAAGCAGAGTAGAGAAAAATACAAAAAAAAAATTAATATAATGAAAATCGAAAAATTGAATAAAACGGAATTTTAGCCTCAATAAAAATATTAAAATAACAGCGAAAAATTGTGAGAAGAACCGGGGATGAGTAGAGATCGTTTAAGCGTAGTGTGAGTTAAAGAAAAATGGTATCTTAATAACTTTTTGAAAAACGTCGCGAGAACCGCACGCATTCCGAATGTTTATTAGTAAATTATTCCCTATCCAAATCATGATAATTCTTTCGGAAACGTAGAAAAATGTTTTTTGGTTTCTGCAGTAAGCGGTGCTTACAAAGTCAAAAAATAAGCAGTTATTACAAATGAGGACATGCTTAAATGAACATGTGCTAGCCACCTTAGAAATTAAAAGTTGGAAAAGTATTCTAAATATAATAAGCTTTTGGTATTATAACAGGCCTAGAGCAACAACTAGCTAAATATTACCGGAGGTCATTTATAAATATTATCCTAGCAACAATGGTCCAAGAACCAATTCTTGGAGAGCTTCACAGGATATTAGACGTAGATTAACTAAGATAATATTCGACTTTCACTTATTAACATCTGTCTGTGAGAAAAGCAAAAAGCCAAAAAATCAAGATTTAAAAAAAAAAAAAAAAAAAAACATCCACAAGGACTGGCATGTTAAGGTGATCTTTGTTGAGTGGCAAGCTCAAATCGTCCGTCATCTTCGCAGCTTTGGCTATTAAAATTGACATTAACTTTCCATAACTTTGGATAATAAATATACAAAGATGATATGAAATAGCGTATATATTTCGGTGATTTTTTTTTTTAGAATGAAATACGAGGGAATGTACAAAAGCTTCAACAATAGTTATTAGTTAATGATCAAGCAAGGACCTTTAGAAATCAAGAAGGAATACTTGTAGATATACATATATATCAATAGTTATTTTTATTGTAATAGATATACCTATGCATACAGGGTCTCCCGTGAGGGGTGTTAAAAATTATATGAGTGGTGGAGTGAAAATCCAAACGGTTTCCGAGATAACGGGTTTCAAAGATATTTGGGTATGTTTTTATAGATTATCCTCTAATTTCTGAACGTTACACCTTATGATGAAGATTTTTATCAGATAGATAATCGTTTGGCCTTTCGAATGGTCCGTAAATTTTTCCCATCCTCTTCTCCGTTTCGAAGTTAATGCTCACCAAATTTAAAATTTCGGAATTTGAACTCGTTTTTTTAAACTATTATTTTTATCAAAAAAAACACATCATCAACACGAATTTTTCATATTGGATTTAAAAAGCCCAAAATGTAACCCTTTCTGTGTTTTTTGCATCTTTTCTTATGCTAATCGTATTCTACGCAAAGTAGAAATGGATGAAGCCACCCGACAAACACGAATCACGATATGGGAAAGCAACAACTAACAAGAAAAATATATGCAATTAACAGCGGCGTGGTGCACTAACCATTGAATCCTAATTGCACTGCACCACGAACAAGAATCGAAGAGTAAATTTATATCACATTTTAGGGAATTTCTTCTAGAGCTGAAAATTGGATCCGGATTTGCTAATATCCGTATATACCCAGATCTGTAAACTATCCGATTCCTGAAATCGGATCCGAATTATGCGGATCTGGACTGCAGCACGAACAAGAATCGAAGAGTAAATTTATATCACCTTTAGGGAATTTCTTCTAGAGCTGAAAATTGGATCCGGATTTGCTAATATCCGTATACCCAGATCTGTAAAATATCCGATTCCTGAAATTCGGATCTGGATCTGAACTATCCGGATCCATACTAAGCAAAAGAAGTTCAAAATTTAATCAAAATTACATTGCTTCATTCGGTAAATATAAATATAATGTTATTTTCATTTTCCAATGAAACAATGCAATCTGGTTGAAATTTTGAGCATTTTTTGCTTATAGTTCGCGCCACGATAACTGAACTATCAAGGTCGCCAGAGGGAAATTTATAAAAAAATGTATATACATATATGTATGTATTATGTATATATTCCAAATGGTAAAAGAACTTTCAACAGGCATTGTCATTAAAAAAAATTAATTTTGATATTTTTGAATTAATTTAAAAAATGAAAATTTATATATACGTATAGGGTGTTTCCGCAGGAGGTCAATAAAGCAGGAGGTGATAGTATTCACCTAAGAAAACAAAAAATGGTATAGCAGAGAGAGGGGGGCATACCAAGCGTTTAGAAGTTACAGGGTGATTGAGAAAAAAAGCTAGTTTGATATGCCCCCCCCCGGGCCGTACAATTTTTTGTTTGCCTAGGTGAATACTATCACCCCCTGCTTTATGGACCTCCTGGGCGGAAAACATTTAGTTTACTTAATTTATATGTGGAGTTTCTTAATGACATAGAGAAATTATTTAATTTTTAATCCCAAGAGGTTTTGGCATAGAATAGAAGATAAAGTTTAATAAGGAACTTTTTGTTATCAAAGACCAGAGACCAAAGAATATCTGTAGCGTATTTCCAACTGTAAGAATATCGACATATAACTGATAAGAATAGGCAAATTTATTTATAAATAAGCACTCTAACTTAAGTAGCACGACATAAAACATGTTTGCGAGGGTGAAATTTATCTAACCTTGTAGAAAATCAATAAAATAACTGTATTTAAATGTAAAAAAATTACAAAATTTTGCTCAGATTAAAATGGAAAACGGAACCGCTAACTGAAATTTCCATGATCCTGATATAGCCCAGTTTTCGGGGCGCGGACTATAGTTTGGATCCAGATAGTTTTGATCCGGATTATCCGGGTATTCGGATTTAAGGAATCGGATCTTAATTATTCCAGATAATCCGGATACTTTCAGCTCTAGTTTCTTCATCTCGGTACATCTAGAGTTATCTATTGAGTTGTGAGCTCATTGCTTCTGCGTTCACTATATATGCATTATTTGTTAAAACCTGGAAAAACATTTTTTCAAATATCACAGACACTTAACAAGACAGGACAAAACATTCAACACAATGATGTCGTAGGTGAAAAAAATAATCATTTTGTAGTAAAGAACAGTTATTTTTGTCATATTTTATGATGTAAATAAATGCTTGCATGATAATCACATTTACATAGACATTATTTTCTTGGTGTTTTTTTTTATAAGATTTTGTAACATATTCCCTAGATTTATTTAAAATATATCGAACAATAACCGAGTCGCGGAGTGTTTTACCTTATTATGACAAAAATAGTTTAAAGCCAATTAATTTACACGCAGTATTAGCTAGAATCCACGCAATTCCAGCAATAGCGCCACACACTGATGGAGAAAACTGCACATTATGTACGTACATACATACATTAATTGGATTATTATAGACCTGCTCCAAATAAGAAAAATGTAATACCAGAAATGGAAAAAATGCTATGAAAAATGTTTGGTCTACAAATTGCATAGCGATTCTCAGTCCACCATGCCAGGTGAACATGCATAAATGTGTACGAACGACGAACGTGCAACGAACCCAATTACACAAACCAAAAACCCCTCGTTAGACGCGAATAGCATCATGGTTTATATAAAAAAAAAAGTATAAAAATAACTTTTGTTTATGTTCACTTCACTTTTACCACAGATTTCAGGATTAACGGGCTAAATTATAACAAAGCCGAAATGCTGTTTCCACCTTTCCTGTTGGTAATAAAGTTTGAGTACTGCCATACGCTGTCTATTTTTCGTGGGTGTATGTGTGGAGAAATTAGTAGACATGATTCCATTTCATTTAAATTTCATTAGAGAGAGTTTCCTGACAAAAAAATGTTTCTTTAGAATTTCCTGGACTGGGTAATAAATTAAAAATGTTCTAAGGTCGGATAATTTTAGGAAGAAACGGAATTTCTAGGAGTGTACGATGAGCAATTAGCATTAGTGTGGAGTACGAAGAGAATTTTATTTGGCAATAACGATGCATGTCCAAAAGCTGTAACTATGTTATGTCTCTTTTGTTCAACGAAGGTGGACAACAACATTATGACACTTTCTGCAAGGTCATGGAAGGATGAGATATCTAATGAGTTGCGAGATAATCATAAAAACTTTCAAGACTTTTTTATTATTATCCCCTTCCTTTGGAGAACATAAGGCCTTCACTTAGCCTCTCCTTATAGAGTTATTTTGAATGATATATTATCGTTATGCGGGTGATTAGCATGCAATAGCTATCTTAATGATGATGTTGTCGCTTATTAAGAAAAAGTACACCATATTGGAGTCTATTGGTTGGTGTCCCAAATAATTTAATCTTTACTTACGTTGAAAGCTATGTGAAAACCCTTACAAATATTCTATATATATCTCCCATAGAGTCTAATCCAATTGTAGAGTGCGAAAGAAGGCTAGGTAGAAAAAAGCACAGGATCAAGTCGAGGTGGTGGGATTTGTATCCACGATCACTGGGCCACCAAAAGGACTACTTTTTAAATATTAATCATCGAATATCGAAATTATTAGAAAATCACGTGGATCTCATCTCAGCTTCGGATCTTAATCATCTATCTGCTATGTTTTGGTGGAGCAGGGAATTGGAATAATGACGACTCTTCAAAAGAGCAGGATCTTATGAGAGAATTCGACAAGCATTCCTGGTAGAGGAGTGGGATGGTAATTGCGTGGCAAATGACTCTGATATATGTGTCTTTACGAACGATTCGGAAATGGATGTGGGAGTGGAAGCCGGGGTGTACTCAACACTCATCATACCGCCTACCGGACCACTGTAGTGTGTTCCGGGTGGAGGTCCTGGCAAATTTGCAAAGCAGCAAGACTGCTGCGTATAACTTATGACGTTAGTGATCTAGTCATCAGAATTTGTATTGACAGTCAATTTTTTCTAAGAAATTTACTGGAAATATAAAACAACGATACCTCGACCTGATGTAGGGAAGACAGCAATTTTTTCTTAGATATTTACTGTAATTTTTTTCCTTATAATTTATACGCACTTTTGGAGGGCGACAACAATTTTTATGAGAGTAGACCACTGACTTATAACAATGGACTGAGCGTATTGTCATTTTCCTATAGGAAAGCATGGCACAAGTTTTATAGTTCTCTCTTTCGCCCTATGGCAGAGTTGGAGCTACCAACACAAAATATAGCATTCTGGAACGTTTGCTTATGCCATTTGATGTTTTTATGATGGCTACAGATACAATCACCTCAGAAGGAATAAGGTAAAGATAGTGTTTACCACGCTCCGTCTCCCTTGACATACGCAGGATTCAGTTAAGAATAACTTTTGAAAATTAAAGTCTGAATGAGTTTAATTCCTTATAAGCCATTAAAATATCACTTGGGCACAAGAAAATATATTTTTTTAATTAAATTCGATTTACGAGTGTAAAATTTCATCTGATTGGTTGAGTTTTACATGTTTTTTATGTAATCGTTTTAAAGGGTGCTCTAACGGTGATATACAGAAACACAATATTTTTTGTGCAACATGAAATAGCAAAACGTTCGGTCCATTGTTATAAGTCAGTGCGTAGACGCGTTAAGGGCTTTCTACATTAGGTCGAGGCATCGTCGATTTTATATTCGAGCGAGACGTTGCAAATTTTTTTAATTGACTTGCAACATGTATCTGACTTTTGGTTTTCAATTTTCCTATTCGATTCGTCTGTATATTAACTAATTTGTGTTATTAGTTTGTCTATGGTATGGCACTGTGACCAAGCACCTAGCAGACAATAACTCTGTGGTTCGCACCCAGTTTCCAGAGCCAGTTTTCAGAGTCTTTGTATGTTATTAGTTTGTCTATGGCCATACCTGGAAACGATGCAGCGGATGCTCTGGCCAAAAAGGGTTCTGCTATGAATATCTGTCTAGTGGAGGAACCCATCGGTCGGCCCTAGAATAAGTAACGAGAATTCTAGATGTACAGTCCTGTAAGCTGGCAAGCCGAAGATGGGAAGAGCTGCGCGATTTTAAGACAGCTTAGCCCCGAGATTTCTCCTGTAAAGACTGAATTTCTGCTGAGGAGGAACGGGAATAATGTGTGTTATCTTACTGCAGTTATTACGGGTCACTGCCTCTTTGGCATACATGCAGAGTGCATGCAAGCTCCATACAATGACGTCTGCAGGAGCTGTATGGACGAGGAAAAGGGTGGGAGCGTTTAGCACCTAACCTAACCTTGCTAGGCATAAGAGGAATACGCTTGATAGCTACTTTTTCTGTGAACTGGGGCAATTAGCAGACAAAGTTGGGGGACCTGGTAAGATTCATTAACTCTTGTGGCTGATTTCATCGTACCCCTAACTCTTAGATATCTTTTCCAGCCTGGGTCTCAATAAAGTGACTTTACAATGGACCATAGATGGTCTAAGTGTGTCTGATCCTACATGCTTTTAACCTAAGAAAAACTCCAGAAACAAAAAACAAAAAAAGTTGTTTCTGCCAAGGTACATATATTTAAAATAATCAATTCTAAGAATCATTCTAATGAAATCGGATTTCCTCAAAAAGCTGACGTTATCTACATTTGTAATCGGGAGAAGACGGTGAAATTGTTACTATACAAACTCCTTTGCGAATTCACAATAATATCTAGTAGATAACGAAGAGTTTGTATACCTACCTATACCTTAAACCTTCAAATAATATCGGAAAGCATATCGGGGAAATTCATCCCTTCGGAAGTTTGAGTGGACCTTCAACTTTACCTACGAACAAGGCAATTAAATCGCCCAGAGCAGACTACAAGCTATATTATTAATTACTTAAATGTTTCGTAATCTTGGCAGAACTGACAGAATTGAGTTTCGACCAAACCATATTTCTTTAAATTTGGGGACTCATGCCAAGAATAATTCTATAATGTTACCTTTCGATTATAAGACGATTGGTCACAAATTCAATCATTTTCCAAGCAGAGATTTATGCTATAGAACTCTGCGTACGAGAAGTTATCCATAGAACATATGCGTGGTGCGAAAATATATCATGTTCGGGCAACACCCAAAGGCTTCTGAAAGTCTGCTCTTTCCAATATTTTATTGCAATACCAACTTGAAAAAAAAACATTTCTCTGATGTTGACAAATTATGATATGGATTTAATTATGACGTTATTAAGATGTAAGAAAACTTCCATTATGAGCATTAGAAAACTTAAAGCTCTAAACTAAACAAACAAAACTGTAGGTGTGTCCCTATATCGCAAAACAAAACGGTAAAAGGCGATTTTAATTATAAAATTAATAAATCAATGTGACTCAGATTCATTTCCGTTATTTTAAACGACAAACTTACAAATTTAAAACAAAATTTACTTTCGCGGACCTATTGTAATAAAATTTACCACAAATTTCATAATCCTAAGTATAATTATGACCGCAATAGTAATGCTTCAGCAAGAATAGATAGATGGAAGGAAGCCGAATCAAATTTTTAAACTTTTAACCGAATCTGCAGTAAAGAGAAAAAGCTCATTATCAACAAATATACTGCAGAGAAGCCATTTGTGTAAAGATATGTTCGATTAATTAATAAAACTAAACACTTGAATTTTTGTGAATTTAAACTAGCATACAAAATTTTTAACAAGTCTCACAATACCGTGTCATTAGCTTAGAGATGTAATCGAATATTTATCTAATACTACAAATACAAAATTTATAAACACAGTGAACAAAAAAAAAAAAAAGACCAAGAATTGATCTTTGAGGAACACCTAAATACACCGAAGGGAACGGCATACATAGAGAAATAAAAATTCTTTATTAGGTAGGTATAAGTTTTTCAGAACAAATACCTAACTTGATAGTTGATCTTACCGAAAGCAGCAGAAAAGTCTAAGAAACAGCAATTTCTACCCAGCTCATCTCGATGGTGAATATGTTTAAAAAAACGATGCGATTGTATAGCTATACCTAATCTCCGATTTGTAGCAGTGTAGAATTTAAAATACTACAAATTTGTTAATATATACAGGATGTTCTAGGAATAGTTGATAAGCCTACGAGATAAGCAAAAATTTGTATGGCTGGTTGAGAGATGCAGAATAAGAATTTTCTTCATTTTTTGATGAATCATCCTCTATAACGCATACGTCCAATCGATATTTTGGAATTCATTCAGATTTTTTCATTTAAATAAAAAATGTGTGATAAAAGTAGGGAAAAGATAAACTGAAAAGAAAATTATATAAAAATAATACCTATAAAACTATAAACAAAATGAAAACCTGGAAGTAATTATCCCAGATATAATTGAAATGTGATAAACTCTTACAAACCAAAAAAATATAGTCTAAAGATTCAGTCTTAAATATTTAAGACGAAAATAATCGTGAGTTTTGCCAAGAAGTCGGCGGGTCAAATCTTAAAAGAACTTGTAAGCCAAACAAAAAAACACAACAATTGCCTGCCTCAGAAAAACATCGATAATAATAATTATCAATCACAAAATTGAAAGGAGGGCTTTTTTGCTTAGAAACCAAAGTTGATGAGATTAAAGAACGCAAGAACAAAACAAAAGCACAAAGAAGACACTTATTTTGTTAACGAGGGGGTGGTATAACTTGCCATTACGGTATGTATGGAGATATCAACAAGACAACATGTCAACGACCCAAATTGAGGAGCCTATGAGAAACTGTTAAAAAAAAAAGCTTAGCAGCAACTTGGGTTGCTATACTACAATAAAAGTTCTATAATAATTTTTCAACTTCGTTTATTTTCTTTCACACGAACTGTGTTTTTATTGATTAATTTATATTAAAAGCTTAATGCTGTAGTTTGATTTTGATTGTTAATGTGAACTAATGCTCACCCTTACATATAATTGTATAATTTATTTAGCCGTTAATTAGCTTTGGAGGTAAAGGGTGTAAAAGATTTTGCTTCATATATTATAAATCACCCAATAACTTCTAAAGGATACATTCTATGATGATCATTTAAATTTTTTAAGCATATTCAGCGAAAATGTTTTAGCTAGCAACTCATTTACGGAAGAAAATTTCCTACCCTTAGGCATTTATTAGCATCATCGCTGGATTTAGATCAAGAATAGGTACAAAAAAAAACTTATAAAGGGTGACATTTTGAGTAGTGTGATAGTTTATTTTTTCAAACTGAATGCTTCTTTAACTCAATATGAAGAAGTAAAAAACCTAGAATTGGTCGAAGATCAATTGTTATGATACCCTAGATGAATGCGCCCGTATGTAATTTCATATAGTTACCTCTGTACAAGTTTGATCGTTGAAGTGGTTTTTCGCATATATTTCTAGAACACTTCGTCGAACAGTAAAAATGATGACAAATTTCATAGGATTTTATATGTTGAAGAACTTTTCAGTACAATAAAAACGTGTACGACTGATAGTTTCCACAGTATACCTAAAAATCCTAAATTTTTAAATGGCAACAGCCAGATGGGAATACCCGATTTAGTTAATTTTTGAAATTTTATTTACTATTTTTATAAAAACGCCATGTACAAAGTATAAGCTCTCCGCGTCGACGCGTTACCAGGCAGTATCCAAATATATAATTAACAAGTGAAAAAGCTAGAATTGGTCTAAGACCAATTTTTATGATACCCTAGATGATTGCCCGTATGAAATTTCGTATGGTCACCCATTTGAGCAATTTTGATTTTTTGCATTGGTTTCTCGCATATACATATTTCTAGAATCGACGAGCCGACAGAAAAATGATTCTAATCAATTTTATAGGATTTCTTATTCTTAAGAAGTTTTTAGTACAATAAAAATGTCTAGGATTGATCGTTTTCAAAGTATATGTAAAAACCAAAATTTATATATGGCAACACCAAGAAGGGGCTGCCCGATTTAGTCCATTTTTGAAATTTTATTTGCTATGACTATGGAAACACAATGTACCAAATTTCAGCTTTCTATGTAGACGTGTTCTCAGGTGGTGTCCAAATATATAGTGGAGAACGAAATTTTTGTATGGCAACCGCACGAAGGAGTTGCCCGATTTGTCTTATTTTCGAACTTAATTTTTTTTTTTTTTTAATAGTCCGTGTACAAAATTTCAGCTTTCTAAGTGAACGCGTTCTCGAGTTATCGTGCGCAAGGACGGACGGACGGACAGACAGACATGCAAAAATCAAAATAACTTTTAATTTTATACGTGGGTGTCCAATCCATTTTGCTCTACCATGATTATTTCTGTGCGTTACAAACGGAATGATACCCTATAGATTTCATCTAGGGTATAAAAACGAAATATTTGTATGCAACCCTACGAAGGAGTTACCCGATTTATCCCATTTTCGAACTTACTACGATCATCTCAAAATTTCAATTTTTACTATTTCGTTTATAGCAAAAATCCTTGAAAAAAGAGCCAATTTTTTTTTCAAAATAAGACCGCCATTTTGTTAATTATGTATAAAAATTAATGATTGTAGTTCGAAACGAACTCACTATTATACTTAATCTAATTCCATGTGATTTTTTTATTTCAAATATTTCGTTCCAGAAATATGGCTACGCAACTCACTTGCCTACTTTTTCAAACGTTTTGCCGTATCATTTTTGTGTAGAAAGTGTTTAAAATAAAAAATTAAAGAATTTTTTCCTGCATTTCGTAAGTGTGTTTATTAAGTCCAACAACTTTTATATCAATTCCTATAATAAAAACTTAAAACACACTGTATTTCTAGAGCTCGTATTCACCTGACCTTTTTTGAATTTAATTTGTTTTTTATTACTTACTTCGGAAAGATTAGGGTATGCTAGCAAAAATCTTTAAAATTTCCCTATATTCTTTGCCTTTCACGTAGATACTTTTTTTTATTATTTCAAATCATTTAAAGATATTGGGAAAAGTGAGTTTTTTATCGTGAAGGACCCAAGGAACCCGAACCCAATTTACGTCTTTAACGTTATAGTTCACGATTCTTAATTGAAATGAGTTTACGGAACAAAATTGGACGACACAAGTGGCCCAGATGATGATATGCACCTTCTATCAACGAAACTAATTATTTTGATGACGACAAGCCAGATTTCCTACGAAACAATGGGAATATAAATGATACTGCGCAAACTTAAGAGAAGAATTGGATCAACGAATACTGAATCCATACACATTTATATGTTACAAAATTTGGACGAGTGTATAGAACTCAACCCCACCACAGTGTTTTACTCATAAATTAGCAAGAAATATTCTGAATGTAACACCGAGTACCTACATCAAACTATCTACTTACATAGTATATACTGTGAAAAAAATCATCAATGTACATATTAATTTGCTATACTCGGACTAATCAGGAAGATTTCCAGGTATTCCATGAATACAATAAAACAAAAATCCCGAAAATAAAATCATGGGAAGTTACTTAGATCGAATTTCGCGCAATTTTTATGGATCCATTGACAGCTGGAGCTAGTCGTTGGAGAAAAGAATCTGTTAAAGAAATGTTTTAATCCGAGTCTAATGCTTCTTTCGTTAGTAGGTACTATATAAAAATACGGCAATAAAATTTGAGCAGTAACAGAATATGCAGGTTTATACAGGAAAGCTCACTTGGAAGATAAGGTCAAAAAAATCAAGAGCAGCGTATATAGTAGATAAAGGACCTAATGGAATCCATATTTGGTTCAGGACATGGTGTTACATTATATAAATTATTTCATCTGCATATTTAGCAGAATTTTTACCTATAGTTAGAACTTATTCTTTTTGAAACAATCAAATAATCCGTAAAAATAAGATGCATACTTAGGTAATAATGAATTACAAAATACAAGCAACCGTAAAGTATATTCATCTTTGCATTTACAGAGGATATAACCATCATACCTTATATTCACGTCAAGAAAAAAAAATATAATAGTTCACTTCTTATTTATACAACATAAGTACATATGTTTCCATGGGTGGACTATACAATCGTACTAAAGTAGGTGTAGATAATGCTCTGACAAACTGATAAGAGAATACGCTTGCGACCGACCTACACCTCGGTTTCCGTTTAATGATTGTTTTCAGCTGTTTTTCATTTACATTTTCATTATACATATTTGATTTGTTGTTTTTTCAACATGCATTATCATTATCACAAACATTTTTCCGACGCTATTTTACAATCATAAATTCAAATTTTTCCTTTTTTTTTAACGAAAAATTGTGCCGCCTTAAAAAAAAGCTCTAAAAATGGAAAAAATAACTTTTCTCTTATAAATTAGGCACTTTTGTAGTAGGATCTAAAATATATTACCTGTAATTTTAAATTTTATTAAAAATCTGTATGTTACTGACAATGCTGAATCAGCATTTCTGATGCATTAGCTATAATAATAAACTTCGAGATATTTTAGGTAAACCATAACTCTTCTCTCTCTCTCTGATAGGAATATGTACTAAATCACAAATTAAATTACATTTTAATTAAATGCCTTGGTGATATGGGCCCAAAAATTACAACTTAATTTAACTGACAACGATCATCAGGTTAAATTATAACGAATACCTACATGTTCTATCATATTTCTACTCAAAACTACATAAAATTCTCTTGATAAATAGTGAATATTTATATAAATACTCAAACTCTTCTTCAATCTTATTTAGTTCTGATGATAAATTGTTGTAATTGTTATAATAAAACCATTTATATATGAGCCGGTGAGAATCAGAGTGGCGTAAGTCAAGTCTGCATATAGTTTAGAGTAAATTGATATTTCGCACCTCGGCCCATAAAAAGTATGTACATTTTTTTATTGAAAATGACAATGAAACACTGGAATCAGTAGCTGTAACTGAAAATGTTGACTTACTTCATGATGGTGCTTAATGCCTAATCTACAATTCATGGTAAAACCACGTCGTCAAAACGATATCGTTTGCTGAAGAATGCATATAAATACACGAAATATGTAAGTAGTAATAGCTTAATTGAGAAATATTGAATGAAAAATAGAAAAAGTTGCTCCTTCGCAGAAAACACACGTGTGAAGCTATATATGTACATACATATATATATGCTTGCATTAGCAGTTAGTTTGCATTCAATATTTCTCTAATAAGCTATTTTCTCAAAGTAAAGATAAAGAAGCTTTATTGAGGCTATAAAACACATGAACTGAACACGAGTCTTCACGACTTCTTAAGAATATATTGCCGACTTATTCGTATGTCTGGCATCTTATAATATCAAGGGTGAGGTCTGGTTACCTCTTACAAATGTTTAATTATTGTGACAGAAGGGCACACATGTTTTTGACAGTTCTCAAGTAAACAATGCTGAAACATGAATAACCGGTTTTTCGTAGATATTTTTGTTTTGTACACAGTGCTTTTAGAAATTAAATATAAATGACAGATGTCAGTGCAGATAGAGCAAAATTGTATAATTTGGACTGGGTTTAGCTTGAATTCTGAATTTTTTTAATTGAATTGAGTGTTTGTACATTAGTGAGGACATTGAGCGCGTTCACTGCCATTGTGGTAGTGTAGTTTTGTTAAATCGTCTATGATCGCCCATCCTCCTGACCGTAGTCGACTATTTGGTAAATTCAAAGTACGGATTGAACGATCGTCGTAGTCAAAAAGCGTAGTCGTTAACTGTCAAAATTTGGTAGTGACTCGTAGTCGACAAAAGTCACTATTTCAGTGGCAGCGAACGCGCTCAATGAATAACTTATTCAACTCTATGAATTATCTACCAGGTATTTATTATCCACTCTCAATTTTTATGTGCCTAGCTATGTATAATAATAAGTAAACAATTTTATAACCTCTAAAATAAAACAAAAGAAATTCGTAAAGTGTGTCAAGCTACATTTTGCTCCAATGCAAACTCGTAATTTTTAAATATGAATTTAAGCATTTCACTGCTTTTTTTTTATCAATAATTGCGCTAAATAGGTAAGTAGGCAATGTTTTATTAGATTATAAATAAGTAACATACATATGATTGTACATAACTGCCTAGAGCGTGCAAAATGCTAAGATTATAACTAAAAACTAAAATATACCTATAAAACGTTTAAATATTCAAAAACACAATTAATGTAATTTTTTTAGCTTCAAATTTCTAAGCAAAAAACAATACAACATTTTAAATTAACTGCATATGCATGTACTATATGTACACATATACATTAAATATATATGTATGTATATTAGTTCATTATACTTTCCCAACCCAGTATTAGCTGTATATACATAGTGTGACTTTCGTGTAATTAAGTTATCAAGAAAAGAAACTCAAGCTAATCTATAAAAATGCGCGATTTTTATTCTTCCACCACAAGCCATTCATTATCAAAAGTGGAGTAAAGAGACAGGACCGAGACCGAACTAATAAACTTATTAAGAGCACAGTACAACTCAACTCAAGCCAAATTAAATTAATTTCTTTCGGACGAATGCTTAGATATATGTACGTATGTGGTTTGAAAAACAATAAAAAAAAAACAAGAAATTATAATAATTGATGAGCAATTTTTTCCCCAATATTCTCGATGGGGGTTACTGTTGCTTTGCTTCTGCGATGACAGATATTGATATAGTAGATATATGTGCATTCATGCTTATATACAAGTTTAAAAATAGAACAGTTGTGAACTCATCTAATGAATCATGAAGGAACAATTTTTGGTACATCGTCGACTACATACAAACTGCACTGCGCTACTAGTCTGTTGGTGCTGAAGCAATAAAGCGACGACATATCTACATTATTTCAAGTGACATCCAGGAAATTACAAAATATTAGTTCCGATGGCACAATAATGCAATGATTTCACATTAAATAACAGAACAATTGCGAGTCCAATTATTAATAGAAGAAGTTGAAAGTTTTTCGAATCCCTTCATCTGCGCTCTCTAAATCATGTTGCTGCGCTATCCATTCTAATCCCATATTCCCATGGACGGTAAAGTGCATGACGAGATGGGTTCGGTTCGGCGATGCTGCTAATGGTGCAAATCGCAACTCCGCAAGTCCACCTACTGTATGTACTGTACCGTAGACAAGGCATGCAGGCAGACAGACAGATTCGACGGGATACAAAAGGGTGTGGAAGGCAAAAAAGATGGGTGGATACTTGATGTCAATGCTGCTATACTGGAAATAGGCAGTGGATTTGATCAAATCATCGGTCGTCCTTTCACTTTACCATTACCGGCTTTTTACAATCCCCAAGTGCATTGAATTCAACTTTTGTTTCGTGCAGGAGCGCACTCGCATAATATCATATACCTAAATACATCTTTGACTCAGAAAATACAAAAACGTCTTCGACTCGGGCTGGTAAATTTCAAATTATGTTTTTTTCTTTTTTAATAAAAATCTTGAGTCACTCATGATGACCGAAGATTGTGATTATTGGACCCGGTTAGAGCCGATATAAAACGATGACAAGTGAAGTGTTGCAAAAATCGCAAAATTTTAAGTGATGCCACCGCCCGATCGAGATTTGTTCGAATTTTTCGATAAAGAAAAATAAAACACACTCGCAAAGTCCCGAATTATGTATATCAATTATCAGGTTTTTCTTTTAAAAATATGAATATCTAATCTATGGATATTTTAAATATAATATAATTAAAAAAAAAAAAAAAAAAAAAAAAACTTCCGACTTACCTTTAACAGGGGGTGCTAAATGCAATAAATGAGCTCAATTAAAAGGCCGCAGTGTTCACAAAACAAAACAAAAATAATTCTCACAGAATATACTTTAATGATCGAAGGAAAATATAATTAATAAAATTTTAAAATGTTTATTATAGACGTATTTTTAAAAAACTAAGAAGGTATAAAACAGTTAGAACAATTTTTTACACAAAGGATATTACTTTTTTGTTTTTTTATATAAATTATCACAAAAGCTTTTTTTTTTTAATTAAAGTACACAAAATCACAGGTGAAAAGTATTATAAAGTGTTGCTATCCTCTTGCAAATTTTAATTGGGTTTATTATATTTTTTGAGACTTTTTTGTCTATATAGATTTGATTAAATTTCAGTTATTCGATTGAGTTTCTTTATTATACTCAACTTTGCACAATGTTCATAATTCCAAAAACCAGACCAGACTCAGACTGCACACTACCGTGTACTCAGTATACTGTGTACTCTTGCTGCTGCTGCTGCTGAAATTGTTCTTCTCTCCCCTTCTTAGGTTTTGGTGTGCTGCTTGTTTCGGTCTGTTGAGTGTTGCTGAGTGGTCGCAAGTTTTCGACTCGACTTGGTGTGCAGAAGTGAAGGTAACGACGAAGGAAATTATAAGGCAAAGGCACATAGAAGATAGAACAGTCAACTAACAGGAGAAGAACCGTAAAATCGGTGCAAGTGTGAGTGATTGTGATAGCTGGCATGGCATGGCAGCAACCATGAAAAAGTTTATCTATCAAGAGAAAGTTCCTTCCAAAAGAATGCTTTTTTGAATAATTGCTGCAAGAATTTATAGACAAACTTGATTTGACGCCATAAATTATATTCAGCATAAAAATATTCACAAAAAATTGCTGTATGCTAAATTGCAACTAAACGGTATTTTCTTTTCTCCACCCGATTTGCAGTTTCAAACTTGCGGTGCTTACTGCACTCTTACTTTGGAGCTTCCTTATGTTTTTTTTGCCGAATATTTAAAATGATATGATGTGTCATTCTCATTAGTAGTGTGTTGTTCTTAAAGAGATCCAGAGAGCCATTGTATGTATATTCTCTTAACAAAACAAAACAACTACAGTGGATATGTGCAATTGCGTACTGCATGCATAGTGCATAGCATAATGCAAGCTTACTTGGGGAATTTCATTCACAATAGATGACGTTTAGAATTTTTATCAGCTGCGCTGTGCATTAACTGAATAATTGTGATCTCTTTTGCCGGCAAGTTACAATTTTAATTTTACAGTGATGACAACTATGTATTTCACAGCTTACTTTTTAATGTTCAAATTGTAAATTACTTAATAATTCATCACCGATTAAAAACAAATGAATAAAGGGAAATAAGCTACTAATTTTATAGTCAGTTCGGTATTAAATTCTTTTTTTAATAGGCATCGATATTTAAATCAGTATCGTGAAGACAGACGGATGGACATGCAAAAATCATCATCAACCCATCATTTTTATACCCTAGATGAAATCATATGCAAGTTTGTCATTCTGTTTGTAGCTCATAGGAATAATGATGATAGAACAAAATGGGTTGGACACCCACTTATAATATTAAAAAGTTATTTTGATATTTGCCTTCACGATAGTGAGAGCGCATGTACCTATACTTAAATAGCTGAAATTTTGCACACAGGCATTCGCCGAAAAACAAATTTCGGTTTCCACAATGTGGAACGTTTCGGGATGAAAAATATTTCGGTCTTTATTTACCTGACTTTTCGACTGTTTACATAAACATTCTTAAATTTGCCGGGAATAGGTTTTTTTTATAATAACATGGATATGGACCATTACCATGTTTACATGCAGGGTTGAACCCTGGTTCAACTCTGGTTCAACTCCATGTAAACGCGACTCGAGTTGAAATTAGATCGACTCGACTCCTCGAATCGACCACGCTTGGCTGGCGTAGTCGAGTCGAAATGGTGTCCCATAAACGCGGATTGACTAGTCGAGTTGGCAGCTTACAGTTGGTATTTATTTTATTCATTCTTTACTCAGAAGTGTTGGTATGCTGCCTATTTATTGTGAGTTTATTTTGTTTATTTAATCAAAATTTATTACTTTTATTTCTTCATCACAAAAAATACCATAAATAATATTATGTTTGACTGTCACTTCAACTATAGATTAGTTGGACCCGTTTTCAACTCCAATATCTCAACCCTGCATGCTCGAAAACACGAGTCGAAAACTCAACTCAATCTCGACTCGATCTTTCAATTCTGCATGTAAACATGGTACATGATACAAAGATAACAAGGATATAGCCGATTCGAGAGGAATATTTTGTGATGCTACGCCATGAGGTATAACGTCACTTCCAGCGAATTTGTTTTGAGTTTTTCGTCTTTTATTGATTGAAAAACGTTTTTAATATATTAAAATATTTAACAAAACATTTGATTCTTCGTTTAAATCACTTAAGGAAAAGTAATTATGTGCTAGTGGGAAACCAAAGAAACTTCCAAATAGAAATTTTTTTTCACATTGATTGACGATTGAAATTGAGACGAACAAATTTGTGACAATTGCCGCCAAGGAGTAAGTAACCAATTGACAGATGTTTCGGCCATACTTGTTAAACTTTAGGTTTGTTCTTAGAATATAGAGACAACAGGATACCTGTGTTGATACCTGTAAAAGTCGTGTGCATGAGCGTGGATTTTTCAGAGTATCATGAAGTAGCTCAGCATTATATTCAAGAAAGAGACAATCCTATGTTTAGCTGTCTAATGAAGTTTCTTTAATTTGCAAAAAATTTGCAATAATTAAAATGTAATTGAAAAGTTGTGAAAAGTGTTTTAAAAATAGTGCTAAACAAAGCAAATAGTGTAAGTAATTATCTGTTCAAATTATAGTGATAAATTTCTAAGTGATGTTCATGTAATTTCAGAATGAAGTGTTCGGTAAAAAATTGCCACAACAACACCAAAGAACGACGTGGGAAATCATTTTTTAGGCAAGTATAGTTATAAAATATTATTTTGTGTACTTTACACACCTGTGTATATTAAATTAAATTAAAAATTTGGAACAAAAGCCATGAAATATCGAAAAAATCCTTCTCCACCGAGATTTGTTTACGTTTGTGACAGCTGCGAAATTCCCTGAGTATGATGGCGTAGCGACAGTGAATAAGAACATTTTCCATGGGAGCAAACGTAATATTTTCAACCATATATCTTGCTGCCCCGCTCTCTATATTGATTCTACTACACGGCTGTACTGAGCGTTCACTACAGGGGCAACAGATACTAACACAACCAGAATTTGACTACACAAAATTCGACTTATAACACTTCCTGTACTCTCTATATTCTAAGGGTTTGTTGGATGAAAACACCGTGTAAATTTTCACCAAATTTACCCGGGGTTTCGTGCACTCATCGAACAAGTTTTTAAAACACAAGGAGTGCATTCCAAAACATAGCCACAGTTGACTACAGCTGACTTCATAACGCACAAAAGTCAACTCAGCTAACATATTTCAGTTGACTACTGGGTTTTGAAACGATTGAAGTCAGCTGTAGCCAACTATAGCTATGTTTTGGAACGCACTCCAGGTAGACCTAATGTAATGACATTTCTCTGACAATTCTCCCGAGTATAATTAATTGTAAAGAGACAAATAAAGTGTGCTCTAATTATTTTTCTATTTCTGTTCTTCTAATTTTTGCTTATTTTTGCTCAACAACAAATTGCAAGTGACAACTGTCAAACCATTAATCCGAGAAATTTTTATTGTAAGCACGGGGTAGCCCAGGTTTTTCAAAAAACAAGATAATCTAGCCCGGTGTAGCCCTAGGTTTACCTGGGTTTTTCAATCAAATAGTCCTTTTGTACCATAGATATCGACCACCCAGGGTACAGAGAATACAAGTATTCTCATTAAAGTTTGACACATGTTCTGTGACGTAATTTCGTGTATATATATTTCCTTAGGAAAAACAGGACAGAGACTATTGTTTCTCTGTACACTCGGGAGTTGAAATTATTTCAGAAATGCTGGAAATCGAAATGTTTACTACGTTAAAATAATCTAGTACTCGTAAACCACGTCGCATGTGGATCAGAAAGTGGATAGAAAGAAGAAAATATCAGGGCTTCAGCATGAATTTTCTTCAAGAAGTATCCGCGGAAGACCTAAATATATAAATATATATATAAAAATCATTTACGTATTTCACCAGAAGTTTAACGAGTTATTAAATCACGTAGAAGAACCCTTAATATCAAAGCAGAACACTTTTTTCCGTGAAGTTTTCTTTCCACTTACCCGTCGCATCAATTTTAAAATTCGCACCAACATGAACTACCACCACAAAAGTTGGAAGTCATCCAACGTTGTTTTATTAGGATGTGCTTGAATGCTCGTCGATCAGCATTAGTGTTTACATTATACTTTTTTGTATTGATGCCACTAGCGCTAGTTGATAAGCCTTAGATACAATACTATTTGAGGTATATTGATTATTTGTAAAATTGTGAAAAAATGTTTAAAATGAATAAAAACAAATTAAGTATGATTATTAAGAATACTTACTATTCTTGTCTTAAATGTTTATGAAAAAACTATTATAAAAAAGAGGAAATTTTTTATGTCAAAACTAGTCAATAATTTCATTTGTTCTCATAAACTGAAATAGGGAACAAACGAATAAAGAAACAACACGTCACAAAGTGGCGTGACTTACATTGGATCAAGCTATATATGAAAACTTGATTCAAAGTTATTTTGTAGCGCGTAAAAAAAACGTCGCGCCCATAGTATTTGGGGTTTTAAAGAAAAATTACCCCGATGAAGAAAAGCAGACGTATATTTTGTTTTCAGGTTTAATGCAATATAGAAGCTTTCGATAGTAATACAAAGTTACATCAAACTACAATTTTTTTAAGAAATAGAATATGATATGATTTAATATCCGTCTATTTGGCCATATACAGGGTGTCCCGTATGTGGTCTGGCACCCGAAGGCTACGGATAGGTCATGCTTAGACAAACAAAAAATAGTATGGGTGGGGGGAGGTAAATCGTAACAGTTTCCAAGATAACGGAACTTTAAGATATTTGGGTATGTTTTTATAGATCACCCTGTAACTTCTGAACGTTACAACTAATGATGATGACTTAAACTTTGGTAGATAGATAATCGTTGGATCTTTCCAATGGTCTATAAATTTTTGTCCCACCCATTCCGTTTTGAAGTTATGGCTCAACAAAGTTAAAATTTCGGAATTTTTACACGTTGTTTTTTATTTAACTACTATTTTTATCAAAAAACACGTCATCAATATCAATTTTTCATATTGAATTTCAAAAGCCCAAAAGCTTAGCTTTAAAATAACCTATTACACTCTATACCAAAAATATAACCCTTTCTGAGTATTTTGCACTTTTTCTTAAGCATCTCCAGCGAAAATGACTGAAAAAGGTAATTTCCAAAAGATAATTGCCTACTTTCTGGCACTTATTGAACTTTTTCAGCCATTTTCGCTGGATTTGCTTAAGAAAAAGTGCAAACACGCAGAAAGGGTTACATTTTCGGTACATAGTGTGATAGGTCATTTTAAAGCTAAGATTTTGGGCTTTTTAAATTAAATATGAAAAATTGATATTGATGACGTGTTTTTTGATAAAAATAGTAGTTAAATAAAAAAAACTTAGTAGAAATTCCGAATTTTTAATTTTGTTAAGCAACTTCAAAACGGAAAGGGTGGGGGAAAAATTTATAGACGATTGGAAAGAACCCACGATTACCTATCTATCAAAGTGTAAGCCATCAGGATAGGGTGTAATGTTCAGGAGTTACAGGGTGATCTATAAAAACATACCCAAATATCTTAAAGTTCCGTTATCTCGGAGACCGTTACGATTTCCCTCCCCCCAACCCATACAATTTTTTTTTTGTCTAAGCATGGCCTATCCGTAGCATTCGGGTGCCAGACCACATACGGGACACCCTGTATTCAAAGTTGATATTTTGCTCATTGTACGCATTTAAGTACTCTATATACTTTCACACATTTATATGGAGAACCTTGTATTCCTTAATTGCTTACATTCCATACAATTAGTATTATACTTGCATATTAGTAAGTTATTTTAAGTGAATGAAACTGTTTTCTCAACATCGCCAATAGTAACATTAGCTGTATTTCAGGGTGATATATTGAAGAAATTAAAATTAAACTAAAAGCATTAGTAAAATAAATTTGTGCATATAACTATATATTAAATTTCGTCATTAATTTATTGCTAATTAAGCAAAATTTATTAAAGAACCTTACCATAGACAAACTTATAACATACAAAGACTGGACACGTAGAACAAAAATATGCAACGCTTTTCTAGAATATAAAATTAACAATGCCTCGACTCGGCCCTTGATGACGTGCCCAAAGAGTAAGCCAGCAATGCCTCGCTCCATAAAAAATCACCGCTGCCTCGACCCGATGAAGGGAAGGTCACAATTTTTTCTAAGAAATTTACTGGAAATTTCTTCCTTCGAATTTTTATGCATTGGGCGCGGCCGAGAGCAGTGCCTCGCTCCAATATAAAACAACGATGCCTCGACCTGTTGTAGAGAAGGCTGCAATTTTTTCCTTATAATTTATACGGACTTTTGGAGGGCGACAACAAATTTTATGAGCGTAGACACAAATGTTTCGGTAAAATTTTAATTATGAGCGTAGACACAAATGTTTCGGTAGAATTTTTATTCATTTTGGTGGCCAACTTTTTATTGTTGTTGTTTCATTATGTGATGTAATTAACATACGAATAAAAAGTACAAAATCTTTCAGGTAACCCCACGTGAGTACGTGAATGTTGATACAGGAATTATCATAAGGTAGACAAATCAATTTATGAAAATTATTTCGATAAATTCAAAATATTGGAAAAATGCATGAACTTATCTGTATGATTCGGACGTCAAGTAGATTTTTTTATACCCTAGAATCTAGATGATAGATTGATAGAGTAGGTGTTATTCCATGTGCATAATGCATAGAAATAATCCGCAGTTGGCAATTCAAGCTGTAACAAAATCTACAAAATTTGATAACTCTTGAATTTCTCTACGATATATCTTTCATGAACTTATTTGGAAAAATCAATATTAGTTATCGCGTAAAGAAGCAAAAAATTACTTATTGCTTGTTACGCGTTTACGCTCATAAAATTTGTTGTCGCCCTCCAAAAGCGCTTATAAATTATAAGGGAAAAATTTCCAGTAAATTTCTAAGAAGAAATTGCGGTCTTCCCTACATCAGGTCGAGGTATCGTTGTTTTATTTTGGAGCGAGGCACTGCTCTCGACCTTGGCCAATGCATAAAAATTCGAAGGAAGAAATTTCCAGTAAATTTCTCAGAAAAAATTTTTCCTTCCCTTTATCGGGTCGAGGCAACGGTGATTTTGTATGGAGCGGGCATTGTTGGCTTACTCTTTGGGCATGTCAACAAGACGAGGCATCGTCGAGGCATTGTTAATTTTATATTCTAGAAAAACGTTGCATATTTTTGTTCTACATGTCCAGTCTTTGTATGCTATTAGTTTGTCTATTACCTTACGATTACAATTGCAACTGAAAATTTTCCTTGGCGGTAACTTTAAATTTGAAAGAAAATTATTTTGTAAAGCTCATTTCCCCTTGACAGTGAATTTTTTTATGACTTGCCCCAAATTACAAATCCCCTTACAAATTAACAATTCTTTCTGAAGTCCTTTACGGTATAACCGAAATATTTCATTCCATATCCTTTTGGCTAAAAGATATTGCCAACAGCGAAATAGTGAACTTTGCTTTCTGGGTTTTGTTCAAGTTTTGTGCTATAGCCACAGACAAATAACCCAGATGTCCAACAACAGCCATGATAAAAAGAAAGTGATGTACCCTCGAAATTAGCTCTAACGGCCGAGGCTTTTAGTCTAGCGGGCCCGACAACGCATTTCGTTGCAGTCATGGTAACCTCGTTTCAGCCCCTCACCTCCTCTTGACATAACCACCAGTTTTCTTGCACCAGTATGAAAACGATATCCACGCACTTTAACTTTTAAGAAGGTATCAAGGCTCGAACTTTGTGCCGCAAAATTAGGATGCGAGGATACGGTGACTTACTTGGCATGAATTAATTCAGCATCTTCGTTCTTTCACACCTTTGCCGCCAATCGTATTGTCGAAATTCAAAGACTGACAAGCGCTCAGCAATGGCGCCACCTCAGATCGAGGTACCACACCAGACAAATTGAAGACACATAACCTCTGATTCTATGGACCACCCTACTTACATGGAGAAGAGTGTCACTATGGCCTCCTGCCTGGTGAAAGGAATTTCAGATTTCATGTGACGTGGAAAGAAAACATGCGGCAGCATCAGTGATTTCTACGGTTGCCAAGAATAATGATTTTTCCTTATCTAACCCGCTACACGGAATCGAGCACGGAAACTCCTTTAGACGAGTACAGAGCATCATTGCCTCTGCATTAAAGCTTTTCAATCGGACCATAACCTCACCCCACCATCACAGGAGATAGCTCTCACGTCTAAGGAACTTGATTCTGCACTCAATGTTCTTATAAAATTAATGCAGCAACCTGCTTTAAAGACGAATTTCGTGAACTTCAACGTCAAAGGAAATCCATAAAAATAGCCCTATTAGCAGCCTCACACCGTTTTTGAATGAAAATGGGATAATTCGTGTAGGCGGGCGATTGGAGGCATCAAATCTTTCTTAAGACGCCAAACATTCCATGCTTATTCCTTATTCCCACCAGTGGACAAAACGTGATTGACCTGCTTTAGGAGAACCTTCACTGCGCTCCACAGATGTTACTTGCTACTATAAGACAACGCTTTTGGCCAATTATGGGCAAGAGCCTGGCTAGATCTGTAGTTCAACATTGTATACGTTGCACTAAACCAAAGCCTACATTTCTATCACAGATGATGGGAAATTTGCCAGTCAATCGGATCCAGTCTACCCGACCATTTGTTAACTCAGGCGTTGACTTCTGTGGCCCCGTTTACATACATTACCGAATCAGAGGTAAAAAACAGTAAAAGGCCTATATAGCGGTTTTCTGCTGTCTCGCCACTTGGAGGTTGCCGGAGACCTGACAACAGAGGCCTTAAACGCTTCACTGGGCGGAGAGGGCAATGCAAGAGTCTATATTGCGATAATGCCACCAATTTTGTTGGAGCACGAAATCAACTGTACAAGTTATCGAATACAATATATTCAAATGAGGTGCAAGTAAAAATCGGTTCATCGATTTTCATGTCATTGATGTCAACAGATCCCAATGATCTGACAGCATTAACTCCCGGCCACTTTCTTATAGGTGAACCATTGACTGCTCTCGTTGATTCCAAGTCGAAGCCGTGCAAAGCAAGCCTGTTAACTCGATGGAAATTAGTGTCCCACCTCAACCAAGAGTTCTGGCGTCGCTGGTCCCATGAATATTTAAACGAACTTCAGTACCGTTTCAAGTGGAAGAGTCGCTGCGAAGATGTCGAACCAGGCACAACCGTCGTCGTAAAGGAAGACAACACTCCTGTAAGGAAATGACCCTTAGTACAGATTCACAAGGGAACAGATGGTTGTACTAGAGTAGCTGATATACGTACAGCTTCAACATTGCCAATTCACTTTTCGGATTCCATCCAGAAAAATGAAAACCATTTGATGTTGCTGATCAAGAATCAAACTTCCATTATTGATACGACAATCAACATAATGAAACGAGATCAGAAGGCTACGGACCAAGAATTTTGTGCATTAGAAGCTCAAATAACCCAATTGATCAGCTGCATCAACGACACAGGGGAAGAAGCGTATCAGTACAGATTACTACAGTTGTTTTCGTCACTGGCTATTCAAATGACTCTGATTTCTAACAACTTGCAAAGGATTCACTCGACAATTGTGGATGTCTTGACCGACTTCCATCATGATCAAATTCCTCCACAATTGCTTTCGTCATCACAACTGAAGGAAGAAATACTGCGAATACAAACTCACCTACCTCAGGATTTGAGGTTACTTGCGAACCAAGAAAATATTCTGCAACTGTACAAAATTATAGCTGTAGAGGGGCAAGCAATTAACAACTATGATCACAATAGAAAATCACCCAATATGGATTCAACTATCTCATACAAATCAATGGATTTACGGCCTCAAAGAGAACACCCGTATGAACGCTGTTTGTTAAAATGAAACTGTATCAACACTGCTTAACCGTTCCGGCCTATTGAAAATCCAGCCTGGATGTATCATTAAACAGGAATTTGTCACTCTCCAGGGCCACCACATCTACTCGAGTAAATCAAGATTAATTTATACTAAATTAGAAGATATTCTTAATACAACAACACCAAAGCAGTTAGCATTCCTTATTCAAGAACAATTTCAATATCATCCTCAATTAAGGGAACTACAAGAGCAGCAAACTCGAATTGGAACGCAAAACTTCGATGATATTTCTACCCATACGATGCATACTTCACCTGTCGGCTACATTAGACTAGCTTTGGTCATCATTATTATTGCCTGGTTATACAATATATAGAATACAGATTCTAATTTTCCATCTTACTCTCAACTGAGTAATAACTGTTTAAGACAGTGGACAGGTCGATCTTATTGAAGATGCTATATAAATTTGGAATTCATGGAAAGGAGTCATATTTATCACATAGAAATCAAAGGATGAAAATTAATGTGTACAGATCACAGAGACGAAAGAATAAATTAGGAATCCAACAAGGGTCCGTATTGGGAGCTCTGCTATTCCTCATTTATATAAACGACATAACAGATACTTTAACAAATGTTAGTATTGTGTTGTTTGAGTTCAGTAAACGTGTGGTTAAGAGTAAAGAAACTAAAATTAAATATAAATAAAACTAACTATTGCCATGTACAATAAACAGTGATTATAACAATGGAGTTAGTATGAGTGGAGTATTAATTGAATGTGTAAGCGAAATTAAATATTTGGGAGTAGTGATAGATAAAAAAACTCAATTTCAAAAGTCATTTTGATTATATTTGCAAAAAAAATCGAAAAGAAAATCGGTTTTCTGAGCAGAATTAGAAGCAAAGTGTCCTTAATGACAGCTATATGTACATATACATATATAACGTGATAATTAAACCACATTGTGAGCATTAATCGACAGTTATATTCCTTGGAACAAAAGAGATGTTAGAGAGATATTACGGGTGATATTACGTTGCAGTAGGTTTACACCGATATTAGTTGTGGTCTTTTGTATCCGCAGAACAGAGCAGAACAAAAGATACACAAAAGAACGCTTCATACATTTTCATAAAAGATGTATAAACGAAGCGAATAGTACAAATAGTTCGCTTTAATCGAAAGAACAATTTGTTCTCTCCAGTATATGAGAGTTCTAGAACAAGGTACACAAAAGAACACAGATATTATCAATGCTTAAGGCACTAATGTGGATGAGCGTAAAGGAAAGAATAGTCCTGAATATACTGTTGTTTATACTTACGATTCTACCAGAATATTTACATAGGTATGTAAGATTTGTTGGAGACATGCAACCATTTAACCTCAGGAATGTGAATGAATTCAGATTAAATAATTATAATACAACAGGAGCGAAAAATTTACTGCTGTATAAAAGTTTAAAAATGTATAATAAGTTAACTATTGCAGGAATTATGAAAACTTTGAGCATTTAAAAGATATTGTATTGAATTTATAAAAACTAAATTAGATGTCCTATTGGCATGATGTTATTTGTTACTTACTAGATTATTATTATGTTTTGAATATTTTATTTATTAGCGATTTATTATCGATTTAATGAAGCAAGCCATTGGAAATGTACAAGCTTTTATATGAGCAAATAATATTTATTTATTATTATGCATATGTGAATTATTATTATTACTTTGATTAGTAAGATATAATACTCTCTTTACACATCTATATTATGTAAATATTTAAGTCTTGGTAATCTATATAATCACAATAATTATTCAGTGTTAACTTAGTTAATATTCTTATTTATAACACATTCAATACATTTTTTTTAATAAAAATTCCATCTTGTTTCATTCTCTTATATAACTAAGAAGCTCATTGAAGAGTAGGAAGTCTCTATATATCGGTGAGTTCTGACCAGCTCGTGTATTACTTCTCGGAAGTCTTAGATTATTGTTTCTTCTTAGTTGATATGGTTGAACATCCCCCACATATTGTATTAGTTCATTTAGGTATCACGATAGCTTTTGATTCTTCACTTTGTAAATAATAGAAGCATATTCAACTGCAGTCTCTGTCGGACATTAAACCACTTTAGTGCATCGAGCATACAGTGCATTGGTGTATATGTGTTGCATATTAAAATTATCCTCATTGCTATATTTTGTAGCTTTCGTAAACGCTCAATCATTCCTTGTGCGGTTAAAAATAGTATTGTTGAGCAATATTCAAAATGAGATTTTATAATCACATTATTTGTCAATTGCACTTTTCATTGATAGATTTTTCCTGATTCTTCTAAAGAATTCTATTTTTTTACCGATTTTAAATATACTCTATATGGTTTTTGAAGTTTAAGTCTCCATTCACTATCACTCCTAAATATTTCACATCAGTCACATTTTTAATCGTCTCATTGTTAATTTTTATTTCTAAATCGTGCCTGTAATTAACAGTCATAAATTTTGTCTTACTCACATTAAATTTAAGTTTGTTAATTTCAAACCACTTGAGTTTGTGCCGTGGTCCGATGAATTCTAATTAATCTGCCTACAGATTCGGACTACGGCCGCACATACACTATTGCAACTATTACTCAGCTGAGAGTTATTGAGCGTAAAATGGAAAGGTTCCTTTTTAATCAAAACTATTTGGCTATTTTATTATTTTGTTAAGAAAGGTATATAGTAAGTGCAGCCTTTGGGAAGGTAAGAAGCCAAGCTTAAAATTACTGGAAGACTGTACTCCTGTATGGATACCAGTTTAGGCTCTACAGCTTATATAAAATCATACTTTTCCACAAGAATCAATACAGTGTGTCCCAAAAAATAGTGATAATCGGAAGCCTAAGGGTAAAGCGTCCCTCGGGGAACCCAAACTTTACCAGTGAAACCCGTTTTACGATCAGACATAACCCTACCGAGTTAGAGCCAATCAAAGGTGCGAAATATCTAGTTCCCCAGTTCGAAGGGATTGACGACTTAATATGTTTTGAACCGAATTTTAAGGTATGATACCATAGAGATATCTCAATAAAATTTACACGGTAAATAGCCAATGAAATGAGGAAGTTTTAAAAATAGGTTTGGGTGAAAAAATTTATGACTTTTCGCCTTCAAAGATTTTGGTACATTTTATATTTTGAACTTATGGAATTTAAAAATTTCTTTTGGAGCAATGGTATGAGCTACGGAATCAAATCTTTTGCCATTGGATGGGCCTAATATTCAGTTAAATTGAAAAAAAAATTAGTAATTTATCTCAATTATTCAAATCACTATGATCAAAAATGTGTTCGCATTAGTAGTTTGGTGAAACATCACGAAAAAAAATCATAACTCGAAAACTAAAAAAAAAAAAACGTAGAGCATATAAAAAATCATGGGGCGATTTGGGTTCCCCGAGGGACGCTCTACCACCAGGCTTCCGATTATCAAAATGTTTTTTGTGACACCCTGTATAAAACATTTTAGAAAATTGGACTAGCACGCACACATATAGATTTCTGTTTCATGGCTTGAGAACTATTTCTCGAGGGTTTTGAGATGCCTCGATCCCACAACTGTACCTATAAAAAAGAATTAAAGGCCTCCGAATTGGTCTAAATTCTTGCAGTTGTTTTCTCTTACATAAATTTTTAAAATATTTGAAATATTTTATTATTTAAACACTTCATAAATTTTACTAAATTAATTATCAAATAATCCAACCTCCTTATTTTGTGTAACAGATTACAGTAGTTTTAATTTTTAAAGTGAAATGTACACGGACCATTGTGCGGTTAATTCCGATTTCAAGACGGTAAAAGACAAACATTGTCGCACATCAGAAGACACACCTAGTTCAGCGGCCAAAATTCAAACTGAAAATTTCAATCCGAATTTTCCTATAGTAACGAATTGATACCGTATTGCAATAAATAACAAGTAAAAAAGCTAGAATTGGTCTAAGACCAATTCTTATGATACCCTAGATGAATGCTCGTATGAAATTTCGTATGTACACCTGTCTGTGCAAGTTTGACGTTTGAAGTGGTTTTTCTCATATATTTCTAGAACGGTTCGTCGGACAGAAAAAATGATTATATCCAATTTTATAGGATTTCGTATTCTGAAGAAGTTTTTATTACAATAAAAATGTCTGGGACTGATAGTTTTCAAAAAACCAAAGGGGTTGCCCGATTTAGTCCATTTTGAAATTTTATTTACTGCTACTATGCAAACACCATGTACCATATTTCAGCGCTTTCTATGTCGACGCGTTCTCAGGCAGTGTCCATATAGTGGACATCGACATTTTTATATGGCAACCCTACGATGAAGTTACCCGATCTGTCCCATTTTCGAACTTAAATTATTTTTTTTAAAAAAGCCCGAGTTTAAGATTTCAGCTCCATAAGTGAACGCGTTCTCGAGTTATGCGTGGGTGTCCAACCCATTTTGCTCTACCATCATTATTTGTGCGTTACAAACGGAATGACAAACTTAGTATGTTATGATCGTAGCGTACTGCAGGCAGCAGTATGCTACCCGACGGCTAGCAGCAGCACACAGCGTAGACCACACGGCGAATGTGCTGCTGACGAGACTCCACCAGACGTTTGAAGTCTGACTGGGACAAGAAAACTGGGGTGACTTGTAGATTCTAGTAATGCTGAGTACTTTTTATCCGTCGAAAATATATATATTTTAATTAAATCTGGAAGAAATATTGTAGCTGGTGGATTATTTTAATCATTTTAGTTGTTGGCAAGTAAATTGTTTATAAGCCCATAGTTTAATTTACTGAGGTCAAGTAACCAAGTAAAATCTTGAGAAAATAAGGTTACAATATCTGAGGAGATGAAACCGATAATGTTAAACAGGGAATTTGGTCAAATTCCATAACATCACAACCAACGGAAGCGAAACATAATAAAAAGTATCAGTGGCGAAAAATATATGTGTCACTTAGGAAGGCATCCACGTTACGGTCTACATCTGGTGGGTTGGAAATTATATGTGTCACTTAAGAAGGATGTCCACGTTACGGTCTATATCTGTTGAATTCAACAAAATCCGGATTTGGAACTGATACATCTGATGTCGATATGCGTCTTGTATGGCGAAATCCATTTAGATTGATCCAAGAATTGAAGCTGGCTAACGTAACTCTACTGCAAGAGGATCACTTGCAATCTGACGTTTTTTGAGCAGTTCAACCTGGTAGACGCAAAGTCATTATATTGAGATTTACAGATGCTAAGCATAGGTTAGAGGTAGACTTAAATCTTAACAACTGTGTGAGCATACGGATCACGCATTTACTTCATTGTTAACCTTAAACAAACTTTTAAAATAGAATCCAGTGGCAAAGTGAAACCTCTCGGAGGCGCCTCGGCGAGGGATTCTCATCAACAAAACTCATGTAAGTTGTTGCCAATTGCTGTTTGATTACTGATTAAATTCTTTTCTTAATACATACGTATATATATATCTAAACTATTAATTACCGTAACTTAGAACAAATGTAGTGAACTAACTCAGTTAGTTTTTATCTAATTCCTTTTCACTACATATATATACAATATTGTTTATCTTATTATTAGAACGGATGTAGTGAACTAACTCAGTTAGTATTTCAGTTAGTCTTTATTAGTTTCTTTTCGTACTACAGATATTTAAGATGTTGTGTCATATTGCAAAAATAAAACATCTTTATAACGTGATATCACGGTAAAGTTTAAATTTCTTCTCCTTTCACCCTCTCGGAGCCCTCTCACTATGAAGGTTGATTAGGTCTCTCATTTCAGATCACAAGGGACACTGAACAAAATGACTGCTGCCCTGTGTCATGGGGCGGATATGGGGCAAGGCTGAAGGCCTATCATCTGCGGCTTCACGAAGTTAATGGTAAGTGGTGTGATGGTCCCTTTAGGACCGGGTGTGTGCTTCCTTGTTGTATGAAGGTACGAATTTTTTTGTATATAGCTCGTGGGACAGCGGGATGTTTTCGTGGAACCTCCCCACACTCTCCGCCAATAGCCGAGGCGAGCTAGCGTGCCGCCCTGCAGTCAACGCTGTCCACCGAGTGATCTGTCAGCTCATGTTGACAGTCTGGACTTCACGTCCAAGTCAATCACTCTTCATACTACCATAACAAGTATACACTATAGATTTCATCCGGGGTATAAAAAGGAAATCCTACAAGGAAAGTGAGCGAATAAACGAATGTGAAAGAAGTGAAATTGGGATCTTTCGAAACTAATCCAGCTTTTTTTTCCACATTCTTCCGTAAAGTCTTGTCAACATGCAATATTAATATAAATGTCAAACAAATGTTAATTCAATTTGTACACTAACCTGAGCACCTACAGACCCAAGGCAAAGTCTTAATGACAAATTAGGACACAGAAGAGTTTTCCGATTATTTTACATTTAAAATGCACACGGCAAGAAAAGGAAGAAAGAAAAACTTTTATGAATAAAGATAAAAAATGTTAAAGCGCAGATTGCATGCAACGAAACAGAATGGCAAATGATTCATTTTCGTAAATAAATGAGAAGGGGCGGAGTTTTCACGTTTTACTCTCATAAAATATTCCCGCACTTTTTTTTTGTAAAAACCGATTTTCTCTAAAATATTGTGAGAAATATCCAATGTTTTTTATAGCATAATCAATGTTTATTAGTGTAATTTCTTTACTATTTGAACAGCCCGTGCTTCTGTTTACATTCGTTTTGCTCTGAAGAAGAGATTAAGTGGGAGAAACTTATGCTGGAATCTCTGTTATTTTCGGGAAATATGAGAACTTCATTTGGGAGGAATTTTATATCTCCTTTCAGAACCTTGGCCAAACCGAAATTTTTCTTTTTCTTAAAAAATAGAGGTAGTGTGACCTGATGTACATTATTATGAATAGTTTGAAAGTATTTTGAAGGTATTCAAGATTTTATAATTCAGGTAATCCTACGTTCTCTCGATTTTTGATGATTAACTCGTTGGCTCAGTCCGACTACAATAATGCATAGCCAAGTTCTTTTCATGCAAAAGACGAAAGTGTATGACATTACCTGTTTCGGTTTAAAAAAACACGAAAAATTCCCAATTTTGTTCGGCTGTGTACTATCTTCTTCTTAATATTAGGTTATCTTTGCCCAAGGTATATAGAATACAAGATATTCCCGTTACGAACGACGTTCCGCCATTAGTGACGCAATATCGTGAAAATGTATAGGAAAGCACGGTACAGAGAACACAATACTCACTGCGCTCTCTGTCTTTCCTATAAAAATGTATATACATTAGCCACAGAATTACGTCACATGCTATCAGCTGCAACGTGTCAAAATTTAATGTTAATACCTTGACATCTATCATAGATGGCACTAGAACAAGATGTCGCATGCAGTACCAAAAACGTATACAAATTTTATATGGCTGGGTGGTCCATTCCGGAATGGACCACACATTTGAAATCTGAAGTGTCGAGGAAGTAGATCAAATGTATACAAAGCTGCTATTATAAAAATATTTGCTTTCGGCACGCTCTAAACCATGTTATGGTCCATTCCAGGATGCACTACCCATTTCACAATCTGCATACTCTGCTCTAGTATGCCATGCGACATCTAGTTCTTGTGCCATGTATGCTTCTATATACCTTGCTACAGACCAAGCATAATACATAAATGGTAGCGAGTTTTCTTTCAAGAGCTTTTCCAGCTTCTTAATTTTAGCGACATTCGTATGTACGCTTGTTTGACACTGTCCTGTTCCCAATTTGCTTCCCATGGGACTCAGTTTCTGAATATTCTAGAACTTTTTTCTTACTTGGTTTTGCCAACACAAGTATAGTTGAATAAAGTGTATTATTTGAATAGTTTTGTTCATATTATATGCTATTATTAAATAATTCTTAATTGCATAAAAGCGTAAAAAATCATTACAAAATAAAAATAACACAAATTATTGATTTTTGGGACTTCACATATATCCCTTAGAAATGGACCTGACTAAAACTACCAGAAGTTTGTAAAAAATATGTACTTACCACAATCTGCTTGTAATTGTTTATAAACTGTGTGTGCCACAACGTCGTCATTAACAAAATCCCAAAGACCATCGGAAGCTAAAACTAAAAAGTCCTCTTCGTTATCTAATTCAAGGCATGTGATATCAGGATCGCTAATCACGAAAGGTTTGCAGTTACTATCACCTTTAAACACAAAATAAATTAAATCAATTGTTTCTTCCTAAATTAATATTGACTCACCAATAGCTCTGGATATATCTAATAGACCATTTACTCGAAGGGTACCATACCAATTTATCACGGTTCCACCTAGTTTCTTAATACGTTCTCCTTCAATCTAAAATAAAACAAAAATTCAATTTTTAAATATTTTACCCTGCGGTTTATCTCAATTTAGTAATTACTGGACAATTTGCTTTGTGAGGTTTTACAATTTGCATACATCCACGTTTCTTCACCAGCAATGCTTTCGAATCACCCACCCATGCAACATACAAGCGGGACTGTTGGGGAAAATGCAAAGCGCATACTGCCGTTGTACCACCGTTTATAGTTTGTCGTTTACATTTTTCAAGAAATGCTGCATCCGTAGCTAAGAAGGCTTTCTTTAAAGCTTCTCCAGGATTTTCTGGATATGAAGAATCAGTGGCTACCAGTAAGGGTAGTTGGGAAGCACTATAGACGGCAGCGTTGTGTCCATTATGTCCATCAAATACAGCATAAAAACTTGCTTTTTGAGCATTCTGTTTGAAGAGTTGTATTAAGAACGTGAAATGAGCTGGTGATGCAAAAATACCTGTATATTGTAGGTGCCATTGAAATCATCTATACAAATATGTCTGTCCTCCATATACCGGCGACGGTTACGAACAGTACTTACTACATACTTTGGATAGTCTACTTGCTCTATTCGGGATGGTAAAATCTTGTTTAACTCCACGTTATCTAGTAAACGTTGACAAAATGTTTTCAGCGTTGTAACAACCATCTGCTTTAGCGCTGAAGGCTCATAATCTGGAAGATAGTTATTGGTTTTAAAATTCTTTAACAATAATAGTACGCAGTCATACTTCCACTGGTTGCATTAATACCGCATGCTGTCGGAGATTTCTTGCATTCGCTCTGGACATTTTCAACAACGTTCCTTGTTATAGGCGCGGTCAATGAGGCTGGACATTTGCTAAATTAAAAACGATTAAAAAGCTACTCCTAGCATTTATTTACAAAATGACTCACCGCTCTGCAAGAAATTGTAAAGTCCAATTGGTTACCTCACCCAAGATCTCTGAATCTTCTAAGTAATATGAGCCCACCTTTATGTACCAACTATCCTCATCTGACGCAGACGTGATCTCCTCCAGAAAATTACGGCATTCGGTTAAATCTTGGCAAGACATAATTTACCTTGGAATTCGAACTTATTTTAAAAACTTATGAAAATACTGCTTAAAATGTCTTTTATTGTAGGATTAAAAAAGGTACACGGTAAACAAAAAAAAAGTAAAAAAAACGGCAATCACAAAATTTTTGTGTTCATTGCTTAAAATGCGATGTTTTGACAGGCAAGGCAACTGCTGTTTCTATAGAGCTGCAAGTTGTTGGCCTTCGGCTGCCAGTATAAAATCTGCCATACAGAACTTTTGACATTTAAAAGTTTTAAAAAGCATTCTACTACATCAAAGAACTTAAAAACAGCTTGAAAAACTGTAGCGGCTCTACTACATCAAGGTACTGAGAATCGGCTTAAGCTCAAGTTCCACATTCCACACATGAAACTGACCTAAACTGACCTAAACGAACTAAACTGAATTACGTTCCCCACCCAGAGGTTTTGGCCCGCCCTCCGGCGGGGCGTAGAAAAGCAATAAAGCTCGCCACGCCAACTGTAGCCAATAGATTTTCACCCGCGCGCCCCTTACCGAAACCGTTTCCGAAACCTTTCCCAATACACCCCACCCACGTTTTTTGTTTTTGCAACCCCCAGCGGAGAAAAGCTAAAGGCTGCAAATTAAAAAAAAAAAAAAATAAGAAAGTTTCGGTATTCGGTATTTGGTATTCAAGTTGTCGTTAAGGAAAGCAACAATTTAAAAAGTTTCTGGTGAAATGAAGAAGGTTTTTTAAAGCAATTTATTTAGCACACGGGCCTGTTCGTCTTCGTCTTATTATTACAGCTAGTGACGTAACACAACAAGCTCAGCTATTATAATAGTTAGACGAAGCTAACCTGTCCCAATTCGTTTATTTGCTCAGCTCATTGAATAAATAACTAATAAGGAAGCGGGGTTTCGTGCGAATACAGTGTACGTAAGTAGGCAATTCATATGATAGTCAAAGCCTTAGAATATAGAGAGTCTCTATATTCTAAGGTCAAAGCTTCTGGGCGGGGGGGAAAATGACAAGAGGGCTGGTCACTTATTTGCAAATTCTGCTTGACTACTCACTTAAATTATCATAGTCAACGCCAATGAATATTATCTGAAGACAAGGGGGCGCCAAAAATTTGTTTATTTTACATAGCAATTTGCATTATAAAAAATGTCCCCCCTTTAAAATTTCACGGTTTCAGTACTGCCATGACGAAATCGAGGAAGAAACCTCCCGTTGGGGCCGATACTATCCTTGCAGTTAGAATAGTCTATGCGATGCGTTAGAAGGTAATTAGACTTATCCAACTGTTTTGATTCGGCGACGCTTGGGATACACGTTGACTTGTTCAAGATAGAATACAGGCAATAACGTCCATGCACTGGGGTTCATACCGGCAATCCATAAGTTACGATTTACGATCTCTTTTATACCACGAAACTAAGTACGAACATAAGCTGCACAGCTACCCGTTTACTGCTTTCAAGTGCTTCTTCGAGAAGATCACACGCGGTTAGTTCATCTACATGTGTTCGTAGTCGACGAAAATAGTTAATCACCAAATCTTATTTTAATTCTTTCAAGTGCTCCTTTACTAGGATAACACATACGGTAAGTTCATATTCTAAGTATGCTTGTATGTTATGGAAATATGGAGAGACTAGATTTGGACGTGAAGTCCAGACTGTCAGCACGAGCTGACAGATCACTCGGTGGACAGCGTGACTGTAGGGGGGCACGCTAGCTCGCCTCGGCTATTGGGGAGAGCATGGGGAGGTTCCACGAACACCTGCCGCTGTGCCATCTGCCATATACAAAAAAAATCGTGCCTGACAAGACAAAGACCGCCGCACACATCCGGTCCTGAAGGGACCTTTACGCAACTTACCACATACTTACTTGAAGGCGCAGATGTTCTGCCTTCCGCTGCCTTGCCCCATCCACCCAATCGACACTGAGGGCGGCAAGTTTTTTCCAGTGTCCCTGTGGATCTGAATATAGAGTAGAGGAGCGGACCTTTTCAACCTTTGTTCATAGAGGACTCCAGGAGAGTGAAGGAAGAAAGAAAACGTTTAACTAATCATTACGTTATAAAATGTCACGTGTAATTAATCAATATTACAATTCCAATCATTTCAAATACGCTATTATGCTAAGTATACAGCAATATCAGTATGTGCGGAATTTTCAGCCTATATAGGATTAGGGTTACTTGAGAAAATTCGTAAGAAATCTTGGAACATCTCAAAATAGATGCCTCTATGACATATAAAGCTAAAGTAAAAGTGTTGCTTTAAGCCTACATTTATGCTATCAATTAAATCGCTATTGATAGTACTTTACTAGCCCAAATTTACGCTTACTGCGTGAACAAAAACTTCTTAATACAATGATTATCACTCTCGCCCTAACTTGAATGAACGATCTCGAAGGAAACCCGAAGGAATAACCACATGCTTACGGAACTTTTATGTGGGTAGTTACATGTCACCTGGTGAAGTTTTCTTCTCTAGAAGGCCTTCTGGAGGCTCATCCTTAAGGTACTGCTGAAATGACAAGAATAGCAAGGAAAGCAAAAGTTGTACTGTGGTCCCCTGGGGTTAAGCTTTGAGAACAATTCTTATGAAATATGAATAATAGTTTAGACTATAATATACAAATAAAGATTTAAAATTGATCTGAATAACGTAAATTTCATATTTCAATTTGGACTTAAATTTTCATCGAATAATCCTGGTCTTTCATTTAACCCGAGAAATAGGTCATTGAATAGCCGTGATCTCTCTTTTGAGGTGTAAGAATAATGTCATCTACATATCTCAATTAGAATCTAGGAAAAAGTTATGTACTTATCTTATTTGAGATGTAATAAAAAGGTTATCTAACTATCTCATTCAAAATATAGGAAATTATTATCTTATTATTGCGTTTAATATATAGGTAAATATTATCAGAGTATTTAATTTAAAATAATAAAAAATTTGTAATTATTTTGCTTTTTGTCTCATATCCTTGCATGACATGACCTCCAGTATTGGAGCCTCAATCTCAACAGTTGAGATATTGTCAAGAACTTACTCTATTGCCATAGATATTCATAATGATCTGTTCATTTTAGCACGTTATGCCTGACCACTAACCTCTAAATTTTCAATAATTTTTAAGGATTCCATCAAAATCAATTCCGCATATGGGTATGTAGGTTAATATCCGTAATTAATTTACTGTTTCACCTTGACTGTACTTTCAATTATCGCAATCCAATTACAACACTTCCGCCTGTTTATTACTTTCGCTTGATAACACTGCAACGTCTAACTCTCCAGATTATTCTGGAGTGTTCTATTCCAGAATAGTCTTGACTGTTCTATTCATTCTATTCCTGAACCATCCCGAAGATTCCATCATCGATTCTCCGAACCTGAAGTTGTTTACTCTCCATTGCCAGTAGATGTCACCAGTTGTCTCTTTCTGTTGCACGTAATAATATATAAAACAAAAAAAAGTTAGAAGCCTTGTGTATATGACTATCTACTTATTGCGAGAATGCTTCCTTGTTTTAATGCTAGATGGATCCACTTGTGCCATTTTGAACAGTTTGTTCACGCTCAGTCGATAAATAATGCCTCGCCGCGCTCCAATATAAAATCAACGATGTCTCGACCTTTTTTCTTACAAATTTACTGGAAAGTTTTTCCTTACAATTGTTATTGGAGGATGCCAATGGGTGCTTGGGCTACTAACAATTTTTATGAACATAGACGCGTAGGTGAGCAATAAGCAATCATTTATTCTTAAAGCCTAGTACTAAGATCCACGCTAAGCTAAATTTTGTATGAAAATTTAGCGCGCTTAGAGCTTCTGGCGAAAACTCATTCTGAATTTTAGAAAGAGCAGTACTAAGGTCGACGCGCTAAATTTGGCTTTTGGGATTTGATTAGAGATGGCACCACCAGTAAGTCTCCAAAAAATTAGCTTGAATTTATCCGTCTGGGCCGTTCTTAGCGCGCTAAGAATATTTATTGTCAGAGCTCTGAGATTTGATAAATTTATTGACTGGATTTTTGTAGCTAACGTAGTTTTGTACGTCTTTGCTGTAAGTACGAATGAATTGGATTTCTTCTCGTGGCCGTATTTTCAATGTATTTTTTTTATTGTATACATTATACATATTATTTTTATATTTTTAATATCTCCAAATAATTTTAACTAGGTACCTGTTTTTAGAAATATTATGGACGAGCCACAGTATATTCATACAACTCTGTCAAATGAGTAGGATGCTTCTATAATGTGACTATATTTTCTCTTTCGACATTTTTAACTAACACGCTAGTCATATTTTAATACAAAGGTTCCTATGTAAATCAAAAATGGAAGAAAGAGAACTTACAGCATGCACAAACTTGTACTAGAGGAAGAGGGACAAAATAACAAGCAAAACTATTTCTGCAAGAAAAAAACATCTAAAAACAATATGTTCCACTTCCCATGCCGTTGTAAATAAGTTGCTTCCTTTCCTAGATTCCGCTTGCCTTCTTCAATTCGATCTGTTAATTAAATGACTTTCAATATCAGAGCTAAAGAGCTCAATCTTTTAAAAGAGCACCAAGTTAGAGACAAAGGCTCAATATCTGGTGTTTGAATATGGATATCTTCAATGAGAGCTGAAAAGCTCATTACCTTTGATATCAGCCATGTTAGAGCTAAAGAGCTCAATATCTGGCAATTGAATTAAACACCGAGAGTTGCAAGTAAAACTCTGAATCTTTATTTCATATTGCACTTAATTTATACTTTTGAAAATTGCTTACATCGCTAAAACCTTAATACAAAATATTGTTTCTCATGAGAACTATTCTATATTACAAAATTGCTTACCTTGCCAATATTAGCAATATCGATCAAAAATATATATTATCGATAAATGCATATACATACATTAACCCCTACAACAAGCATAACATTGCTTAGATACTTACTTTGCAATCTTTTTCTTATTGAACAAATGCTAAGTAGAGATGACACAGATATCGATTGCGTCATTGAGCAAATTACTTTTTTAAGTTCACTGAGTAATGCATTATATGCATCATCACGGTGCAACGGTGACCAGTGGTGATCATATTGCATATTTACAACTTTCTTTCACTTAGCGTAAATTCGTGAATGGATCGTAGAATGGCGCATGGCTATTCCGATCATATTTCTTTTTCTTTGTTGTTATTTACCTTTGCTTGTTATGTTTGTTTCGTTTATTTTTATTTGTACCTCAAGTGCATATGCCTTTATTATTGTGGTATTTAGGTATGCTCTACACCATTCTCCTTGGTCGTAACCACTAACTTATAACAATGGACTGAGCATATTGCCGTTTTCCTATAGGAAGGAATGGCACAAGTTTTACAGTTTTCTCCTACTACCTATGGCAGAGTTGGAGCTACCAACACAAAATATTTCTTACTAAAGGTTTTCTTATGCCATTTGATGTTTTTATGTTGGCTGCAAATGCAATCACGGCAGAAAGAATAAGGTAAAGATAGTGTTTACCATGCTCCGTCTCTCTTGCCCATACACAGGATTCAGTTAAGAATAACTTTTGAAAATTAAAGTCGGAATGAGTTTAATTCCTTATAAGCCATTAAAATATCAATTGGGCACAAGAAAATATATTTTTTTAATTTAATTCGATTTTCGGGTGTAAAATTTCATCTGATTGGTTGAGTTTTAGATGTTTTTTATGTAGTAAAGCTTTAAAGGGTACTCTAACGGTGATATACAAATATTTGTGCCACATGAAATAGCAAATCGCTCGTCCATTGTTATAAGTCAGTGGTCGAAACCCCCCGGAATATGCAAGCCATGAACAAAGTCGAAAAAAGAGAGCAGCGGGCCGGTCAGCAGGCGACATCCACATTATTACAGCCTATGGCATCTCTATGAAAGAGCACCACTTAACAATCAAACAGCTGTTTAGTAATTGAACAATACATTTGCAGTATTTTTGCCAAGATGTGTACTTACATAAAACTAATACTTCTCCCATTGTGCAACATAGCTACTGTTCGGTTCGCCCATTTACTTCCGTATCGTACTTAACAGTTCTCTTATGGGAGAAATTTTGAGTTTTTTTTTTTTGTAATTAAAATTCTAAAATTCATTTTTCAGTAGTTTGTTCTAAGCTGGTCCGCTGGATGTATACTGTGACCTTACAAATGCTGTCCTCTTATGAGGTTAAGAAAGGAAGAAGCACTGCGACGATTATTCAAAAAGCTCATTAAAGATCTTGAAGCCACCTTCAAAAAACTTCATCAATCTTTTAGCAATGCCTCTTAAGCGCTTCTTAACAACAGCATTGAAGCGCTTACCTCTGCATACATGCCGATGTTAAAAAGTAATCGACTGGCATAGGGAAAAGAAGCGCTGCGAGCTTCCAGGGAAGAGCTTCATGAGGTTTCTTAGATCGCTTTTTCCAGTGGGAATAGTCGCTCATCTGGGCTGGTACAATTTCATTTACACACAAAATAACAAGACTTGTACCTAGTTTTCATTCAGCTCTTGCGAACAAAACGAGATTTCAATTTCATGCATCCTGTATAGTATTTAGATATTGCCTCTATTCTTATATTTTTGAATTTTTTTAAAAATTTCATGAAAAATAACAATTAAACTTCCAGTTCCAAGGACATCTTTACAAGCAAGAAAACAAAGTTGAACTAGTTCAGGTGAGTGAATAAAGACGTAATTAATATATTATTATATATGTATATTGTATTGGTATATCAGTTGAGTACAGTATTAAGCTATTGTGACATAAATTACCTCGCTCAGGATGTTTTTTCCCGTTCTAATTGTTAACATGGTTAAATGGGTCCTTCTAATTTATAACACACACAAGATTCCATGAATGCCTTTTTTACTCGTATTATGCATATGACTTAAAATTTTTTTTATAAATTCAGGAATATCACAATATGTGTATTTTATATAAGAAAAGTCTAAATGTAATGAAAATGTCTGGACTAATTTTATTTTTGAGAAATATAATTTATAAAATGGCAGCTGAGTAGAAGAATGAAAACTATGAAGACTTCAATTTACTTGCTTGCTCGGCTTAAGATGAATTTGGTCGTTCGGCCGATCTGAAATACGAAAAAAAAAACAGAAGAAATTTATTTATGGAATAATCTAATTTTAAGCTAAAATGGGAAAACTACATTTTATAAATAAAACATAGACTACAATAGGAAAAAACATTAATAAAAACAAAAACATGCCTTTCTTTGCGTTTTGCGCCCGACACCTTTGCATTTTCGTCTTTTTCTAATACCGAATTCTGTGCAGAAGTTGGTTCGACGGAGTTGTCAGCAGGATTGCGCAGGCGATCAACGGCCTGTATCCAGAGTATAGAAATCGTGTTAAAAATATACCGTGCAGTCTCATCAACAATCAAAATAGTAGAAAAAACAAACCTTTGACAATAAACTCTCCGCGCTCGGAGGATTATACTCGGTATAATGTTCAAGTAAATCGAAATTGTTTATCTTATCATGGCCGCTTCTATTTAAATTTGGAGGATTTTCAGTGAATGTATTTGAAGATGTACCAGGAATCCTTCCACTAGATGAACTATATTTATATCGTGTATTACTATTATAACGAGGTGAAGATGGATAATTTAGAGATGTTGCCCCAATGCTGTCGGGCGAATAAAAACTGTCAGAAACTGATCCAGTACTTAATGAGGTGAATACTGAAGAAGCAGCAGGTGGTTTTGGTGTATTTTTACTTTTCAAAATTCTACCAAGCACTAATGCGGCAGCTGTGGATTTACAATTTGGGTTACCACCCCTAGTTTCGGCAATAATATTACTATCATTTGTCAACGATTCACATGAAGGCGAAGTAGAAAAGAAAACGTTTGTCCAAAAATTTAATGTCTTGGAATCTGGTTCTCTAGTTTTTCCGCGAAATGTATTATTTTCATTACAAAGATTCAAGTCTTCTTTGTATCGAATCCAATCTGGTTTACGGCGAGAATTTGTGGGAAAGATGTCCGATGATCTCTCCCACTCAGAACGGTCTCGATTAGAAACGGAAGGGCAATCATCCTGTTCTCTTAATAATGATTCCAGGCAATCACCACCACTTCTACTTTTAAGATCGTTGCCTTGTTTACAGCTAAAATTTTTCGACCTTACACCATTTTCTGGACTGTAACTGACAGTCGGAAATCTGCCCATTGTCTCAGATACTTTGGGTGAATTAGTTCTTTCACCCATACTTGATTGCATGCACTGTCTATAGTTTATTTGCTTCCTAGATTCCGGTGACAGCTGTATATTTTGTAATAAACGATCAAACCGAGAGCATGCTTCCTGACCGTGTACATAAAAGAAAAAAAAACGAACAGAAATTCAAATTACACACTCTTGGACAATAAACATTTAATAATAAATAAACCGCAATAAAAACCGAATACACTAAGCGTTAAATTCTGACCTGAGAATTCCAATGTTGTGTTTGCTTCGGATCTTCTTTAGAATAATTCTGTTGATAGGTGCCAGCCTTTTTTGATGATTTAGTAACAGAAGTTTCAGATGTACGCAGAGAAATTGTGCTATCAGTTGATGATTCTCCAAAATCATTTGGTAATGTAGTGGCAGTAATTTTTGGTGGCTCCATTAAAGTCTCTAGAATGCTGGCAGATGTAATCGGTTGCTTACAATTACTTCGAACGGCTAAAAAATAGAAAGAAATACATAGTTAGGTATACCAATTCTATCCTACTAATTATCCCGCTTAACCCTAAATGGATCTGTGCATATTAAGGTTACTTACTTGATGGCCCAGATGCAGTACTACTTTCATCTCTTTGTGGGTTTGAATTATTAACGGAATCATCAAACAGTGAGAGTAGTAAGAGTCCATCGTTCAATTTATTTTTATTAGCATTTCGACTACAGGACGGCTTACTTTTACGCGCTTTCCCATCTGGCATTGAAAACTCCGCATATTCTCCCGATAACAGTGAAATGTCAAAATCGTTTTCATCATAAGAACTAGAATCTTCTATTGTAATACAATCGGCAGCTTCCGATGCCAATATTGCATTTTCATCAGGTGAATCATCGTCGGAATCACAATTAATACATACTAGTTGGCCTAAGTTTAAATTTGGTGAAGAAAATGATATTCCCAAAGATATAGTTTTTTCAGGAGCTAAAAATTAAAATGATCAATCAAGCAAAATAATTTTGGATAAGTAAATTATGTCTAACAGCTTAAAGGTGTTGTGCTAGAAGTCTGTTTCAAACCGGTTGACATATTTTCTGTAAATTGATCTTCAGTAAAGGAGCCATTGAGTGTTTCTAATATTCCAGAAAATGTTGCATCAACTAGAGAAGGGGAAAAAACTCTTTAGTCAACATTTAATCTGATCATAAAAATTATAAAATATTACTCTTGTGAGTATCTAATCTGCATGCTGGTTTCTTGTTTGGCGCATTGTTTTTATCGCATTCACGAATCGTTTTGTTGGCAGTTGTGGAGCTACTACAGTTATCGGTATTCATATTTTTATTGTTGCTATCATTTTCACTTTTATTCGCATTACTTAGGCTAGAACTATTATTACTAATATTATTAATATCGTTGGTATTTTTCACAGCCAAAGATTTGTTGGATGAATTCGATCTTGCTGAAATCTCGCCGCTTTCCTTTACATATTTTGTATCAGTTTTTTCTTCATTTTGATTTTTCGCTGCTGTTGCTGCTGCTGCTGCTATTGATGCTGTTTCAAGTTTTTCTTGCAACATTTTAACTTCAATTTCTAGTTCAGATTGTTTTGAGATCAGCTGATTAATATACCATTGTTGATCACGACAACGCTGATAATACGTAGAAGGTCTAACCTTTAAATTAACGAAGATGTAAAATACAAATCGAAAATACAACTATTAATTTTGACATTTTACCTGGAACCGTAATTCTAGTGTGTCCTTTGCTAAGTTTAAGTAACCTTCAGAAGCTAACAAATCTAAGCGAAAAAATCTATTATAACCCCAACATTCGCCGACTTCGAAATCAGAAACAAATTCTCGTTGTATGATTTTTGCTGAGCTTTGATGGATCATCTGTACACGATATTCGTATTTACTAGTTTCCGGAAAGCCAACAGTCAATTCCAGGAAAACTGACAGATATTCACCTCTAACTGCACCGTTTCCATTTGGATATACTTTAAGACGCCATTGCAGTCCATTACTTTCTAAGGGTTCAGAGTAAACTGGAAGCCCTTTTAATTGCAATTGACTGAATCGCTTCATAAGAAAATTTCCAGTATCATACTGCGGTACGATTTCACTATGAAAATCAGCAGGAACTGGAGCCGTTATATAACTTGCCATTGGCTTTATTCGTACCTGAAAAAGCAATATAGTGCAACAACAGAATTTAGTTTATGGAAGATTGGAACTTGTTAAGTTTACCATGCAAATGTTGTATTAAAAAATAAAATTAATTATGATGATGATAGATGAGGAGTTGGGCAGATTATCGTGCTATGAATACTGCAGATTTACTCATATACTACATAGTATTGTATCTGACAAGGCAAAAAATTCAATTCAATTCAATTCATTTATTATAAGAGAGATGTGACACAATATTTTTATCTTCGTTTTCGCCATAATTAACAAAAGATGTAAAAAAGACGAAAAAACGGACACGGAGGATACGTTAATTCCAGGACGGCCGAACTGTAATCGGATACAGTGAAGATAAGAATCGAACAATGTAACGGTGGCGCAGCAGTAGCACAGATATCAGAATTTTGAATTTCCATCGTCGGTTAATAAATATTTTTTCCGATTCTAAAATAAATTATGCAAGAGTTTAGAATAATTTATTTAGAATACACAATAAAGAAATGGTTTTTTCGTAAGTAAATTTTTGGCGACATTTTTAGAGTTCCGTACAACAAAAGGAAAAACACGAAACCCTTATAAAATCGCTCCTGCGTCTGTCTGTCTGTCTGTCACAGACGTTTTTCTCGAAAACAACGTGACGTTGGCGTTTGAAATTTGGAAGAATGGCAGGAAGGAGAGAGGGAATGGAATTATCGAATTAGAATTCTGTGACGCGCACATATTTCGACAGTCAAAGATTATATATTTTTTTTAATTTTTTATTTGGTGAGTTGGTCCGCCCCTTAAAAAGGCATTCCTTTAAAATTTCTGAAGTTAGTTTTTCCTGCCATCATCACCACTTCAACCTTCCCTACTGCTTGGAAGTCAGGCAGGGTAATTTCTATTCCTAAGTGCTCCAATCCTTCACAGGCCTCGGATTTTAGGCCTATAACCATTTTACCCACATTCTCCAAGGTTTGGGAAATTTTAGGAATTTCAGGAACCAAATAACTTAGGCATCTGCTCTCCGCAAACTTATATATCCCAATCAATCTGGCTTCCGCAAAGGTTACAGTACCTCGAATGCTATCGTGGACATTACCGAAACGGTAAGACTTAAGATTGAGCGCAAGCTGGCTAGCATACTCTTGTTACTCGACTTTGCTAGTCAAGCCCCTAGATCATACTATTTTGCCATAAACTTCAGAGCCTTTCCGCTTTTTCCGGTCCGTTTGCAATCTAATCTCTTATTTGAGCTTGCGACGCCAGTGTCATGTTAGAGAATCGCACATATGATATTGTGAGTCTCCACAAAGGTGTTCCTCAGGGGTCTAGCTTGGCACACTGTAATTTACCCTAGTTATTAATGATCTCTCACCAAAAATATAATGGGTTGTGTGATGAAATAACAACAGATAGGCAATACAATACGGTTCCCATAAAATAGCCAGTGTACAGAAAAGGATAGTGTAAGTCTAAGCTTGTTATACGATTGCAGGTCTTTAAAAGTGTTTCTCGGCCAAATATTCATCAAATGTTTATAAACGGCCTTTAAAATATTATCACATCTTTCACCTGTGATTAAAAATGTGTTTTTTTTTTATAATTTAAAGGTTTCAATTCACTAGGTTCGTTTAAGGTTAATCGCGATAAGGCATCCGCATGTGACATTTGCTTGCTTGGTCGATGTATAATCTTATAATCATACATAGATAATATCACTGACAATTTTTGTAGCCGGGATATTGCCACCGACGAAGTTTTCTTGCTAGAGTTAAATATCTATTTTAACGTCAGATGATGAATTGTGAACGATTGAACAATGACGATTACCATATAGGACAATACTGCCACCACTCCGTATGGACTTGCATATCCAGCTACAGTTATAAGTTATGTTCTAATAATGGCCCTATACTTATTGCCTCATCACAACTTAGTGACCAATGAAAAGGATTGTTTTTTCTTAACAGCATCTATAATTCTTTTAGCGTGGTATCTAGATTTAGTATAAATAAATATTATGTTTAGTAATCCGAGAAATGACTGCAATTGAGATAGATTTTAAGGTGCTGGTGCATTAATAAAAGCCTTTACTTTCTCCTCATTCAGGCTAATACCATTTGCCCACACTATATGACCTAATAATTTGGAAATTCTTTTTGAAAAAGTAGTCTGGTAAAAAACAAAGAATACACATGTATCCAACGAAATATCAGAGGGAATACATTGTTTCAAGGCTCAACACTCCATATCTCATACCTTGCTTAACTATACATATACCACTAAAAGAGGTGTGTATGTCCTTGACTACCACAGTCCCTAGCACTATTACTTATTATTCACAGTTTAGTATTCTAAAAATTTATAACGGTCATAGCTCTAATAATACGTGGATTCCAACTTTTTGCTGCAATTAAAAAGAAGCGAGCTGCACGTTATGATACTCCTTAAAAGAAAAAATTTATACATACAGTACGTTTACATCAATACTTGAAGTATGCTTGAAGTAATCAAAATATCATGAAAACGCTCATTCAATGAGTAAATTTCAACTTAAGTAATTGGAAAAAAAATTCAAGAAAAATTCAAGTCAAGTAATTGGAATTAATTCAATCAACCCCCTTTCCTGAGCTTCAAGTGTATTTCAAGTCCAGTACTCAAGTATTCATGTAGACGTACTGATAGACGACTTTATGTCATCGCCTACTGTACATGTCCAGAAATGTTAAGTTGTATTATCAATTTATCAGGAGAAGAACAATAATTTGCCTTCAGAAGCTCCAGCAATTGAGTGAGCTACCTACAACCCTATTGAAAATGTAAGATATTTCTGATGCAATTAAACTTCGGAATCTACCCATATTTTGATTCTCTTACAGCAAACAATTTTTGCTGTCTATTCCTGCGGTGGCACGTTTAGCTTACTTTCGCAATTATATGTCTTTACATGCAGCCTAATAGAACTTACTTCTCCAACACAGGTTTGTATGAAAGTTAAAACATATGCCCAGCTGGTAATCCTTAATAGCTGGTTATTATTTTCATTCTCATTTCCAGGCTGGCAATAAAAATCCATAAACGGAGCTTTACCTCATTTTCAAGTAAAGGAGAAACATTTGTTACTTCAAAGAAAACGTTACCTTCGTTAATCAGGGGACGCACTATCATTATCACGACAGGAGGCTATTCGAGATCCTAACACAGCTTATTGCAAGCAAAAATAAAAACTATTTGTCGCGGCCCAAAATGTGTACCAAAAACATGGGAGACAAAAATGTTAAAACCGCATAATTAGGCTGCCGTTACGAACCCCACCAGTAATACTGGCTGGTACGATCGGCTTTCAAAATGGCTTGAGCTAGTATTTTCAAAGTTCAGTAATGTCTAGGTACCGCGAATAATTTTCACTTCAGTAGCTTTGGAATTATAACATCGTATCGACCTATGGCACTATCTTTGAGTGCAGAGCTTCTGTTATCCGAAAGTATAAATAAGGAAATACTTCGTTCATCCAATTAATGCGAAACGGCAGAAATTGGGTGAATATCATCATCTACACAATATGTTGAGGCAGATGAAGAGCCAACGGTCCTTACCACGATTTTACCAGAAGAAAGACTGAAACGCAATTTTTGAAGAGCACTTATTTTCTTCATTATAACCAGAAAACTGATAAGGAAATTATAGTCCCATCCAGCTTTTCCACATTCATTTGTGTAGAAAACTTTATTGCATCTAAACAACTGACGCTCGTAAATATAAATTACTCCACCGCAAAAGAAGCACTCGCACCATTAGCCATTAGCAAGCGTGCCTGGCGCTTGTAAGATTTTTATCTCGTAACCACACCACACAGCATTCTAATTGATGGCAACAGCTGGCGAGATGCATAACAGCAGCCTTATAGTAATAAAAATAATAGCGTTAGGATTAGTTAGAAAATTCAAGGCTAAAATTAAAACTATGGGATAATTTACATTAATTTTCGCACTTGATTTGAGTTTTTGCTGTTATCATGCGGGGTATTGTTATTTGGGTAATTATAATTATAATTTATATAATTTATTAAATCAAGTAAATTTATTATTGCATTGTATGAAAGAAGAGATGACATAGTTAAAATAAATTAGTAGAAGACTTTTATTTGAAGGAATGATAATTTTGGCCCTGGAACGATGAAAGGAGCATTCTACTTTTCAGTAAGTAAAAATTAAAAGATTTTAAGAAATTCCGACTACTAACCAATTATTGTGTGATTTGTGAGATGGCATGTAATTTTTGAATGTTTGAATACTGCCCTCACCCATGCTAAAATAGCCCAGTAGACAGTGCTTACATATGAAAAGCGATACATCGAAACGGGATTTTCTCCTAAAAAATTGAACTAATAAAGAGTGTTTGTATCAACTTAACATGTTTTATTTTCAGTGTTGAGTTTTTATATGTACATATGTATTTATGTATGGTTATTAATGTATAAAATATATGAAATGCAAAATATCTAATCAAGCGAAAAAATCAATTTAAAAATTGGTTAAAAGTTATAAATGACAAAAACTATTAATATTTACCTGATGAATCATTTTAAGCAATTCCGGTGATTTCATAATTAACTGAGATCGTGAGCAAACGTTTAGTTGCTGTTCAATTTCCTGTAGTAAATGTTCTAATTGTTCTGTCTCTTGAGTGAGTGAATTTTTTTGTCTCATTAAAGTGACCAGTTTCACTTTAAGTTGTGAATCAAGTCGACCCACCATCAACTCGACAGCATTTCGAATTTCTCGAACTTTTTCATCTTTGGCATTTCTAACGGTCTCAACGTTTTGTTCTACATCTTGAACCAAGCTAATAAGTTCCACTAAGCGACTTTTAAGCTGTGATACTTCTTCCTTAACTTGAGCAATATGAGTTTCGTAAACAAGCTCTATTATAATAAATATAAAAGATATAATATAAGAGATAATATTTTCTTTTCATTATACCGAATACTTACCAAGTTGCTTAAAGGTATGACCAGAATGAGTTCCACCCCAAAGAGCACATTGATGGCAAATACAACATTTACAAGTCCAGCAGTATACGCTTAGCTTTTCTTGATGACTCGTACATTGATCTTGTTCCTTGCTTTGTAGTAAGCCATTGGCTCTAATATTGGCACAAATTTGTTGCAAGTTTTCAACTTGTAGGGCTACATCTTCTAGCCAACGGCAATTGACAAGTTCATCTACATGTAATGATGCTCTGCAGTGTGGGCACTGCCTTCGCTGTTCTGTTAACCACCGGGAAATACAAACATAGCAACACAATTTTGAGCAATGTGGACATAGATGGGCATCTTGCAATTTTTCCATACAAATAAAGCATCGAAACACATCGCTAAGTGACTGGAAAATAATAATCATTTTTGAAATTTATAACAGCAATGATTTGTTTATGAAATGTAATATTTCTATAAATTTAACAAAATCACTGTCCGGAGTTGATAATATGTATACAATAAAGTTGGTAAAATTTTTGTGATTGACTGCTAAATTCTTATTAAATATGGAATGGCTCATAGCAATACTTCCCAGACTATGACAGAGAGTCTTGGATAATAAATTAAATTTTAAGAGTCATGTAAATTATATTTGTAAGAATAGGTAAAAAAAAAAAGGATTTTTAAAGAGAATTAGGAATAAGGTAACACTGTTAACTGCAATACAAATTTATAATTCGATTATTAGACCGCATTTTGAATATTGTTCATCTATATTGTTTTTATCTAACAAGAAAATGATGAGTAGGATGCAAAAATTGCAAAATAGTGCTGTGTAACAGATATACTCCCATAAAGCTAATGATAAGTGGATTGAAATGGATGAATGTTGAAGAAAGAATAATTTTTAATGTGTTGTTATTTACTTTTAAGATTAAAAATAAAGTACTACCTGATTATTTATATAGAAATCTGAACTATGTAGGGGACATTCACTCAATAAATTTAAGGAATGCCAATGAATTTAGAATTTGCAGTACAAGTAGATCTCAAAATTCACTTTTATAATTATAAGGGATTAAAAATGTACAATAAGTTAAAATATGATAGAGCTGAAAGAAATATATTTAGATTTAAGAAATTATGCATTGAATTTATCAAAAAGAAGTTAGATATATTACTATCGTAATGTATTATTATGATTACTAAGGGGTATTGTAAAGCTAAATGGAGCTAATAAAGTATTATTATTATTACCAGATTATAGCCCATGATAAGCATATGCTTACTGCATACGACTCGTATTTTGTTTAGTTCTTTAGCTTCCCCCAAGGTGGTAAAAATGATATAATATATTAAACAAACAAAAATTTAGTTGAAACGATACATACTTTCCTATATAAAAACTCGTAAGCTAGAGCAAAATGTGCTGTTTAATTGGCATTTATTTGCCTATTTTGCATGGCATTAATTTGTAGAGCCAAGCTAGGCTTACTGCCTGTTTTTCCTAAACTTCTTAGTTATGTAACTTGATAACAATAATATTTTCTTGTGTGAACTTGGAACAATTTGATTGAAGTCAGACGCAGCATTCCCTTGCATAAATTTAAATTGATTTGATTTGATTTATGAAGTTTTATATTATTTATCTTAACAATATGAGTAAAATACACTTACTCAATATTTTCAGATTTCCTTGAATGTTTTCTTCACATTCATGAATGTTATTATCAGATAAAAACAACAGGGCATCATCAGAAAAGAGAATTATTATTATTGGCCAAATGGGAAATGCATGTGGTAAAATACAATTGCAACTTCGACTTCGACTGCGACTGAAACAAAAATTTGCTCAAAGTGCAAAGGTGGTGTTGGCTGCGGCCAACTTCAGTTCAATCACAGAAGTCGGGACTTGTGGTTTGTTCAAGCAGTTGAAGCTTTATTAATTACAAATTTCACCTCAGCGTCGACTTCGACTAAAAATCAAGTCGCAGTCGACAGATCAGTCGTTGTGTTGTAATTCACGCTTCAAGAACTTTCCTCCCGATTCTACATAAGAGACTTTTAAGAGATCTCTTAACCTCTTAAATTTAGCAAGTAAGAGATTTTAGCGTATTCCACATAAATTTTTGATGAGAAATATTAACTTTAAAGGCAGTGACACATTAAAAGCAGAAAGCAGCGACGGAAGCAGAGTTTTTTCTGAAACCATGCAACTGTTCGAGCGCTAACAAATTGAAACCAGAGACAGAGGCAGCAGCAGAAGCAGAACTTGAAAGTTGATCAAATCTCAAAAATTCTGCTTCTGCTGGCGTCCTTTCTTTTAAAAGTGCCAAAGAGGTTGATACGAGAAAAACAGAATGTCTATGGAGGAAAAAATAATAAATTTTATTAAATATAACAAATTAATTCACAATTAACATCAAATTCGTGAAAATGATAACACCTGACATTTGTAGTTGACAAGTATATTTTCTGCTTTTGCTTTCAATGTGGTTAGCAAAGCAGAAGTGTCGAATTTCTGCTTCTGCTTTCTGCTTTTAATGTATCACGGCCTAAGGTTAAGAGGGCTTGGAGAATCTTTCAGTCAGTCCAGCTATTTAATACGTTTATTTTTCAAGAAGGAAGAAGTAATGTTTTTGGCGATGCGATGATGGCAATATGATCAACCCACACGTAACTATAATTAGGTCTGTTCGCGTACTCAGTATGCGACAATGCATTGCAATGAAATTGCACGAACTTACAGATTTTCCGTTCGTTTACTTTCTCGTGCACACAAAATTACACGAGTTTTGCATACGTCACAGTTTTCCCTCTCGCATGAATTTACCCGAAGTTTTTAGTTACTGCACCGTTCTTGCAAGGAAAAATGACAGCTGTCATAGGAAGTTCATTTTTTTAATCTTCTGAAAAGATTTTAAAGCGAAATCAAAATGTCGAATGAAGATAGTTTATGATCTCGTGGGACTTTGCAAGACTGCAACAAGTTAATACCTAAATAGCAGGTAAAGAGTTCCACAGCCGTCGTTACGTCCAACAGGATTTTCGTATAAACCTGTAGCAAAAAAAATTAATTGTTCCCAAAACTTTAAAGTGACAAAACCATTGTCGAGTAATGTAGATTATCAATCACTTTAAAGGCAAGAGAAATTGACATTCTGAAATGTTTTATGAATACAGCCTCAGAAATCCAAGTCGTCCCTCATATAACTCTGAACTATCCTCTGTGCACGGCTTAAATTGTATAATTATTTTATATTTCACAAACTTGTACATATTTATATAATATATACCTATGAATTATATAAATATGTATTTTTATCCAAAATTTCGGTATTAGAAACAAAACAATTTCGGCGACTATCAGTATAAGAAATTTAAGCGTACTTCCGTGAGGTGCTCTTATGTTAAGAAATATTTGACAGCTATAAAAAAAATCTCCACGGATAAAAGGATAAGTGCTCTTATATCTTACGTACAAGCAGTGGGTTAATTATAAATTCAACCATACTCTGTTTTTTAATCACAGGCACCTGTATTTTTGTTGCTTTTACTTCTCATATCTGAATGTGCCGTAGTCCGATGAATTCGAAAAAATCTGCCTACAGATTCGGACTACGGCCGCACATAAACTATTGCAACTATTACTGAGTTAAGAGTTATTGAACGTAAATAGTAAGGTTCCTTTTTAATCAAAACTAAATGAAATCATAGGGTATACTAAGTTTGTCATTTCGATTGTAACACCTAGAAATAATGATGGTAGAGCAAAATGGATTGGACACCCACGCATCTTATTAAAAGTTATTTTGATTTTTGCATGTCCGTCTGTCCTTCCGTCCGTCTGTCTGTCTGTCTATTCTCACGATAACTCAAGAACAATTTCACTTTGTGCCGTTACAATCGCTCAAGCCAATCGTACGACCAAGCCAAGACGAAGAACGATTTGCATGACCATGTGTAGCGAAAGTCGGATCTTGAGTTGAGTCTGAAGTCTGCGATGAATGAAATCAGCCGAAACTATTGCGTACAAGCAAATCTTACGACATTGCTATAGAATTGAACTAAAGTCTGCATAAAAGTCGTTGAGTGCGGAGGCAAAAGTTAACATCCGATTTTGTCTAGTTCAATTCTATAGCAAAGTCGTCTACAAAAAAACGGTATTTGAAAAAAATTGGAAGAGTGCTCGAAGAGATTAAAGACTGTAGGGAGAAGATGGTATCTCAGGAAAAAGAGCTTAGAGCTTTTATGGCAATTATGGTGAAAATAAAGCATGCGGTTAAATTGAGGTGTGCGCCTCCTATAATAAAGAATACTGCGCCAGTGTTGCTAAAATCAAAATCTAAGCAGAATAGTGAAAAAACCAAAGAAGATTTAAGAAACAAGGTTGACCCAACAGCATTAAAAATTACCGGATTATCTAAAAAGCAAATCGGTGGAATTGCAATAATGTGTTAAAATGATCAAGAAAGGAATAAGGTGAAATTAGTTGTTGAAGAGCAAATGAAAGGAAAATATGATGTCCAGCTGCCAGTGCTGAGGCAACCCAAAGTGTACATTTGTGTGGAATGAGGGAAGAGTTAGATGCGGGCGATTTGGAAAGAAAACTAAAAGTGCAGAACGAATTATCAAGTGAAAGTGAGATTAAGTGTTTAAAGGTAGTAAAAGTTACTAGACAGTTAAGGGAAAAGAAATTCGACAGATTTAATGCGGTAATTGAATTGGATACCAAATCATTTCATAAAGTTATGAGTTTAAATAAGCTTAACATTGGATGGGACCAGTATAGCGTTTTTGAATCTCTTAATGTTTTGAGGTGTTTCAAGTGTCAAGGTTTTAACCATAAATCGACTGAACGCACCAATAAAGTTATCTGCGCTAGATGTACGTGTGATCATAATACAAGGGAGTGTAAAAATAATGTAGAAAACAAATGTGTTAACTGTAATGAAAAGTTGAAACTTAATCTGGATACTAATCATAATGTCCAGTATATAAACCAAAGCTTAAGGTGGAAAAGAATAGAATAGCGTACTAGCAATTAAAGGAAATAAATGGAGTTTATTTAAATATTCAAGGACTAATAAATAACTTTGAAGAATTGGAGGTCTCCTCCTCCTGTGAATAATAATAAATTTGATATAGTCATACTATCAGAAACCCATTTAACGGAGGATGTCGAAGATGGTGAAGTGGATATGAAGTTTGAAGAGGTAACTAAGGTAGTGGTTAATAAAGATATATGGTGGTTAGTGGTTAGATGTTGGTTTCATGTATGGTCTTGTTTGGTAACGTCGACTTATAGAACTCCTAGTTCATCCGAAAGACAATTTTGTGCGTTTTTTGCCGAATATGGCGCTCGTTTAGCAGATATGAATGAAAACATAGTCTTGGCGAGTGATTTTAACATCAAAAACGTTAATAGACTATGTAGTGACAAATTTGAGTCGTATTACAGTTAAATCGGATAGCAGCTTAAAGATTAGTGAAACATTAATAATAAATATAGATATAAAGGTACATGTATGTGAAAAGGGAACTTTCGTTAATTGCTTCAGATACAATAAGAGAGATTTTGGTATTAAGTTAAGTTAAGAAAGCTTGACATCAGTGAATTCCTTGGAGAGCTTGAACGAGCGTGCGCGAATGTTTGAGAATGACTTTACAAAAGAGAAAGCTGGCGAAAGAGAGAGAAAACGGATGGTTCAATATTACACTTCGCGGTATGAGAACAAAAAAGGAACTGAACTACAGAAAAGCTGTTTTATCGGAATGTGACAGGGATTGGAACGAATATAATTAATTCGAAACAAATATGCAAAAATGATAAAGCAAGCCAAGAACAATTATATAAAAGAAATAATAAATGAACAAACAACCCGAAGGAAATTTGGAGATCAATTAAAACGTATGTAATAAAGGACTCTAAAAAAGTAATAAAAAAGTAAAATTTCCCAAACGGAATTGCGACAAATAATTATAATTATGAATTATAAACGGGATTACAGTAGAACTAACACAACAATGTTTTTGGATAATTGGGAAGATGTGGCACTTCCTTTATGTAATCTAATTAATAAATCTTTAATTGAGGACTCGTTTCTTGACACATGGAAGGACTCTATTATTATCCCGATCCAAAAAATTGAAAACACAACGAGATGCGAAGAATTTAGGGCAGTTAATATGCTCTCAACACATGAAAAATTTTTAGAGAAGGTAGTTCAACAATAATTGAAAAAATATTTAGAATCCAACAAGCCCTTGGTAGAACAACAGTTGGGATTTCGAAAAGGGCATTCCTGGACTTAAAGAGAGCTTTTGAGACAGTGGACAGGTCGATCTTATTGAAGATGCTATATAAATATCGAATACAAGGAAAAGAATACAGATGGTTTGAGTCATATTTATCAGATAGATCAAAGGATGAAAATTAATGAATACATATCACAGACACGACAGAATAAATTGGGAGTCCCACAAGGCTCCGTATTGGGAACTCTGCTATCCCTTGTTTATATAAACGAAATAACAGATACTTTAAAAAATGTTGGTATTGTGTTGTTCGCGGCTGATGCACTTCAGGATTAATCGAATGGAAGAAGATTTGAATTCAGTAAATATGTGGTTAAGTGTAAACAAACTAAAATTAAATATAAATAAAACTAAGTACATGGCAATAAACAGTGATTATAATAATGGAATTAGTATGAGTGGAGAATTAATTTAATGTGTAAGTGAAATTAAGTATTTGGTTATAGTGATTGACTGATTCAAAAGACATTTTGATTATATTTCCAAAAAAATCGGAAAGAAAATCGGTTTTCTGAGAAGAATCAGAAGCAAAGTGTCCTTACTAACAGCTATACATATATGTATAACGTGATAATTAAACCGCATTGTTAGTATTGCTCGACAGTTATGTTTCTTAGAACAAAAGAGATGTTAGAGAAAGTGCAGAAGCTGCAGAATAAGGCGATGCGGGTGATATTACGTTGCAGTAGATTTACACCGATATTATCAATGCTTAAGGCACTAATGTGGATGAGCGTAAAGGAAAGAATAGTCTTGAATGTATTATTGTTTATATTTAAGATAAAAAGATTATACCAGAATATATACATAGGTATTTAAGATTTGTTAGAGACGTGCAACCATTTAACCTCAGAAATGAAAATGAATTCAGATTAAATAATTATAATACAGCAGCAGCGCAAAATTCACTGCTGTATAAAGGTTTAAAAATGTATAATAAGCTTAACTATTGCAGGAATGATGAGAGCATTTAACAGATATTTTATTGAATTTATTAAAACTAAATTAGATGTCCTATTTGCATGATGTTATTTGTTAATTACTAATTGTTTTTCATTGTTTTTTTTTTTGTGTGAATATTTTATTTATTAGCGATTTATTATCGATTTAATAAAACAAATCATTGGAAATGTACAAGTTTTTCTATGCTTTTATATGAGCAAATAAAATTTATTTATTTATTTATTTATTTTCTTGCACGCAATAGTTTCGGCCGATTTCATTCATGCCAGACATCGGTCTCAACTCAAGTTCCGAGCTCGCCATACACGTTGATGCAAATCGTACCGCTTGGCTATACACAAGGAAGAAGAAGAAGAAGAAGAAGAAGAAGAAGTAATGTTTTTGGCGAGGCGATGATGGTAATATAGCCAATCCACACGTAGCTATAAATTCACAGCACGTAATGATAATTGAATTATTATTTTAATACCTAAATCGTAGATAAAGAGTTCCACAACCGCCGTTCGTCCAACAGGATTTTCGTATAAACCTGTAGCAAAAAAATTAATTGTGACCAAAACTGTAAAGTGACGATAATATTGTCGAATGGAAATTATCGTAAGCTTCTTATGCAGCTGTAACAAAGAAAAGTTTCAATAACCTCTTGCCAAGCCAACATATGAATAAACCACCTAAGCAAAGAGTTGTCGTCAAACCGAAAAAGAAAAAAAGAGCAAAAAAGTGACGTTACGAAGAACGACATTAAGCTAAATGTATGTACAACATTGGACACAGCCTCTCAGTTTATCTACCAATGCATAAGGAAATTCACGTCGAGGCAAATCATACAAATCGAAAAGGCGAAGTTTATGTAGAAGGTAATAAACAAGAGCATAAGGTCAAATTTAGAAGTAAGATTTTAGCATTCTGAAATTCTATACAGCCTCAAAAATAGCGAAGTGATTCAAGTCGTCTCTCATATTGCTCAGAACTATCCTCTGTGCATGGCTCAAATTAATTAATTATTTTATATTTCACAAACTTGTACATATTTATATAATATATACGAATTATTATTATATATTAATATACGAATATTATTATATATTATATAAATACCGAACATTTCGGTAAATAAAACAATTTCTGCAACTATCACGATAAGAGATTTAAGCGTGCCTCGGTGAGGAGCTCTATGTTAAGAGATATTTTCGTTTGCTAGAATACCAAATCTCTTTAAAAAAATCTCCACAAAAGTTAAGAGATCAGCTAACGTCTGATATCTCTTAACTGTTTACGTAGAAGCCAATGTCTGCTAATGGGCTTTGACAGCCCAGGTAAGAACACAAGAGCTCTTATCTCTTATGAAGAATCGGGGGGGGGGGGGGGGGGGGTGTTCATCTTAAGGCCTTAATCAATCAAATTCAAAATAGTTAGGTTCAGTTTTATTTTATCTCCATTACTGGCACGCAATGTTAAAAAGCTGTCAAAATCAGTAATATTTGAGATGATTTCAGAATTATTTCACTAACTGATCTTAACTACTTTGAGGGAAACCCGTCTCTTAAGTACTAAAGAAAAAGTGTCAAAGATGTATGGAGCTGCAACCCTAGACGACATTCAGGTACCACGAGTGTTAGGAATAGGGAATGGAATAACGAATGCAGCAAATAGTAGTCAATGATCTTCGACGTCAGGATAAGTACACAAATTGTTAGTAATGAAAGTCTTATTATTCTCGAGAGGTCCAACAAGGCATTATAAATGGTGAATACAGAATCAATATCGATGTTCAAATCTCCAGTCATTATAATACTCGAAGTACGAATACGAATACTCTATAATGATTTTCTAAATTTGCTAGATCCCTGATTCTAGTTAAAGAGCAAGTACCTCATAATGTAACCATATTATCAAGAGTGAGCGACGTACATAACTCTAAGATACCTGATGTAAACTTAGAACACTGTATAGTCTTCATATTTGTAATATCTAATGAATGATTTATGTTGATACAGTAAACGCTTCTTATGCAGCTGTAACAAAGAAAAGTGTCAATAACCGCTTGACAAGCCAACATATGAATAAACCCACTAAGCAAGGAGTTGTCGTCAAACCGAAAAAAGAGCAAAAAAGTGATGTTACGAAGAACGACATTAAGCTAAATGTACAACATTGGACACAGCCTCTCAGTTTATCTACCAATGCACAAGGAAATTCACGTCGATGCAAATCATACAAATCGAAAAGGCGAAGTTTATGTAGAAGGTAATAAACAAGAGCATAAGGTCAAATTTAGAAGTACAATTGCAATCGGATATACAATCCATGACGAGAAATAGGAAAAATATATAATACAAAACCAACCAAGAACGGAAAGAAGACGAGAGGAGCTATTAACTATTGTTTAAATCTATAAAGCCTAGTACTGAGATATGCGTAAAACTAAATTTTATCGAGTCTCCATTATCAGTCCGTTATTTTAGTAGCGGAGATTCAGATAAGAGATAATAAAAAAATAAGAAGAGCATTTTTATTATTTTACTCATTCCTTTCAGATATGTTGATGTTTTTATAAATTTTTAGTTTTTTAGTTAAAATACCGCTGCAAAGACGTCGATTTTTAAATTATGCAAAACGATTTGCACAAGTATTGACATACTGTAACAAATCGTTTTGCATAACTAAAAAAATCTACTATTTGCAGCGGTATGGCGGCTATTTGGAACCGTCGTAATGGTATGGCATTGCGCTACCGCCGTGTTTATTTTCATGGACTACAAAAAAATGCTAGCCAACCCTAAAATTATTATTTTCATCTCTTAAATCACCACAAATGGCATTAGGTCATGGGTTACGAAAGCCATACCAATTTGGTAGCAGACATTGCTAACTTGGTATCATGGGATTAAGGAGCCCTGGATAGTTTAACTATTGTATTACTATTCACCTCAACACGGAGAAGCCCCTTGATGTAAGCATCGTAGTGGTGTGGTAGCCCATTTGCGGGCAGATTGAGAATGTCAGAGTGTAGCTGGCGTAGGTGCACATGCTCTAGATAATGGGAGAAGATGTTGCTTGCATAAAATTCGTATTGCAAATCAGAATTTGAAGAATGGTTGCTTACGCTTTGCATGCTCAGATATTTAGCTCACGGCGTGCGTGAAGTTGCGCTAAACCAACCGGGTGCCGTGACGCACAGGTTGGCAGAGACTTTAAACATAAACATTTATTTGTTTGAGTGCCCGTGCCAAAGGCACGCCAAGCGCTGGGCACATCATAGCGAGTTACATAGTAGATACATATTGTAGCAAAAGCGAACATAAACAATTAATAGTAGTGGAAGTACAAAACAGCCATAGTAGCATAGAGTAACGTTGGAGCATCAAAAGAAAAGCTATACAGTACAATAGCAAACTAATAGGAAGTGAAAAAATAGTAGATGCATATTCTAGCAAAACCTTAGCATAAACAATTAGGAGTACTGGTGGCTCAAAGCGGCAATTGTAACATAGAGTAGCGCTGGAGCAGCAAAAGAAAAATTATGTACTAGCAAAGTAATAAAAATGAAAATAATAGCAAAAATATAAAAATTTGTAGCATGATTTACAGTATGATTTGTAGTGTAATACAACATGTTGCCGAATAATAGATAAAAATAAACTGAATGGCGACAAGTTTTAGATGATCTTAGAAACTAAACTGTAAATATGTTGTAGGTAACTAGTGAACACTGAGTACTTAAGCCTGAACTTAAAATTAAACCCAACTAAATACTTCAAACAAAGTGTAGTAACATATGGTTGAACTCAAGACTAAAGAGTACTTAAGTCTGAGCTTAAAATTAAACTTAACTATATACAGCAAACAAAGTGTAGTAAGCACTGAGCACCCATGGTTAAACAATTAGCACAAATTGTTGAACTCTGAACTAAACATAAACATAGATGGGTCTAGCTTCGACCAGTAAGTCCTAGTCCAGTACTTACCCGATTAACGAAACTAATTTCCAACTGTGACGATTTTAACTGAACCAATATCATTGCAATGCATTGTCCCAAAACTGAGTACGCAAAAAGACCTAATATGATCGCAGGATATTCGTGTAATTATGTTAGATATGCCTATGAAGGTTTGCAAATGAATAATGAATTACCAATATAAATAAGAATGAACTGAAAAAATTTAAAAAGAAAATAATTGAATGTATCAAAAGAAGTCTCCATGTTATGGCTGTAAAACATATTCATTGCTGTTAAATAAAGTACTACTACTGTAGTACCCATATCAAGGATCAGGTTTTATGAATAAATCAATTAAAATTTACAGCATTCATTGAAAGTTTTGCTAGGCAAAATAGATAATATGTTGAACCCAAAGACATTTTTATAAAGAACAGAAAATAAGCATCATGTAAATAAGTTGAACCCTTCGAAAATATTCATCTTTCTGAAGTATCATGTCACTAATTGTATCATAAATTTATTGCTCAACAATAAAGGAATCGCACAAACTGATTGATATCTATTATATTTTACCACATTCTAATGATCTCTTTCTGAAAGTAAATAAACAACAAAAGTTTCAAAAAGTTCACTCACCTCGGGTACAAGTTCATTGCTACTAGTTGTAATTGGGATAGTTGAAGCAGGTGTTTTTATTCGCTTGGCCATTCTCGTCTGTCAGTTTTTTGGCAAACTCCTCAAAATTTCTCAGTGCTGGACAGAGATTTCTCATATCAAAATTGATTTGAATGCAGAAATTTTATTTGTGTCGGTGGCACTCGTTAAAACAAAAATCGATTTATATATATGTATTTCATAAACCTTCCTATGCGGACCGACTGAGAATTTACGTAAATTTCCTTCCAGCAAACAAATTTTTTTATTAAAAAAAAACGAATGAATATCGAGAGAAAAGTAAACGTCTTAAATTATTGACCCAAGTAGATTTTGCGCATTTTTTATAAATAAACAAAGTACACGAGTTTCTCACACGTCGTAAGAACATAGAACAAAGCAAAAAGTTATCTTCCCGTTATCTTACAGCTTACTTGACTTGACTTGGAGTTGGATGGAATTGACACCGGGATTTTAGAGCCAAAAGATGAATACGACGGCGCGCACCTTCGGAAATCCCGCTCCACTGGAGAAGTAGATTCCTGGTTGTCAATTGTCATGTCTCATGTCATTTCACCATGGACGAAGAGTTGTAAATCGTTAGTGATTGTAAATACCTTATTATATTAATTTATTTAGTATTATTTAACTATATTGAATACATTACACACTATTAAAGCTTAAAAAATATATTCATACACTGCCACCTCCGAAACAGCCATCAAAGATACCCACCCAGGGATTACACGAGATAGTACAGCTTGCATGCAAGCCTCCCTTCCAACGCGATTTTTACTTGACAGCAGAAGGCAGTTCGGTTGATGTCTATCATCTTACATGCAAGTTCATTTAAAAAATGGATTTGAGACGTAAAATCTTGCATAGATATATTGGCAAATTATAGCAATAAACGAAGAAGTAGAACGATAAAAACCCAAGAAAAAATTAAGAGGAAGGTGTTGGTAAATGATGTAATGCAAAAGATCCCAGAAAATCTCATTTTCCTAGTATAAATTTATCAATTTCTCTCAAGCATTTCTTTTCCGCCATCTTGAAAATTGTATCACAGTATATTCAAACAGTAGCCCAGCTCTGTCAAAACTGTCGAGCGAGTAGGATGCTTCTATAAAGAGACTATACTTTCTCTTTCAACAGTTTTAACTAAACACTTGTTAATTTCTAATGCAAAGGTTCCTATGTAAATCAAAAGTGGAAGAAACAGAACTTACAGCATCCACCAAATTGTACTAGATACTAGAGGAAGAGGGACAAAATGACAATCAAAACTATTTCTGCAAGAAAAAAAAAGCGAAAAACAATTTGTTCCACTTCCCATTCCATTCGGCTTGGTAGAACTATCAAACTGTCACAAATATTATTACAGCCATTTTGCTTGTTACACTGTCCATGGAACGAACACCACTTTGCAATCAAACATCTGTTTGGTAATGGAACAATACATTTGCAGACTGGTGCTGAGATGTGAACTTACGTATAATTAATACTTCTCTCAACCATTATACAACTAGCTACTGTTCGTTCATTTATTTCCGTATCATACTTAATAGTTCCCTCTTATGGGAGAAACTTTGAGGTTTTTTTTTTGTAATTAAAATTCTAAAATTCAATTTTCAGTAGTTTGTTCTAAGCTGGGCTACTGTATTGTCAAATTACCTCACCCGGGGATTACACGAGATAGTACAGCTTGCATGCAAGCCTACCTTCCAACGCGATTTTTAGCTTGACAGCAGAAGGCAGTTCGGTTGATGTCTTATCATCTTGCATGCAAGTTCATTTAAAAAATGGCATTGAGGCGTAAAGTCATGCGTATATTGGACAATTATAGCAATAAAGGAATGATAAATAACAAAGAAAAAGTTAAGAGAAAGGTGTTGGTAAATGATGTAATGCAAATGATCCCAGAAAATCTCATTTTTCCAGAATAAATTTATCAAATTCTCTCAAGCATTTCTTTTCCGCCATCTTGAAAACTGCATAATGTCAAATTACTATCACCTCAGCTGCCATGGTTTTTCATCATGCAAGTTCGCTGAAAGCTGTACTGCCAGCATGGCAGTAGAGGTTACACGTGCAAGAAGTATGGCAGTGCAGCTTCCATGCAAACTATACTTGCAGGTGTAACCCTCGGGTAAGACAAGACTCTTTCTCTGGCGGTGACAACTGCTATATTTATACCCTAGAAACTCTCCAGATTATTCTGGAGTGTTCTATTCCAGAAACTTCTTGACAATTCTATTCATTCTATTCCTGAACCTTCCCGAAGATTTCATCATCGATTCTCCGAACCTGAAATCGTTTACTCTCCATTGCCAGTAGATGTCACCAGTTGTTTCTTTCTATTGCACGTAATAATAAAATATTTTATTTTTCTATACTTGTATTCTATAACCTTGGGCATAGCTAATCAGTAGCCAAGTAAAGCTTTTGTCAACAGTCAAGTACCTAAAGCTTTGCAGTACAGACAACACTTTGCTTTTTGTAGCACAGTTTCTAAACGACGTTCATAACTTATATAAAAAGCACCCGTCTCGTATGCGGTTATGTTATGTATACGCACTGTAGCAAAAAGCAATACTAAGTTTATTGAGGCTAAATACAAAAATATAGGTACACGTTTTCTTTTCTTCTTTAAACATAACTTCTTAACTTAGACTTAATATTATAAACTCCGACTTAAAGAAAATAAAAAGACTGTAAATCTCATGTATTTTTCAAATCTTTATTCGACTGTTCTTAAACGTTCACTTTTCAAAAACTAATGATCCAGGTACAGATGAGAGAGAAAGATGATCATTCCGCTGGGGATCTTTTCGGGATTCCTTAGATGCCGCTGCACTAATTCCTTCCTCTTAATGGTATCATAAATCCCTCCGTTGCCAGTAGTAAAATAAGGTAAAAATTGTACAGTGACCGTCCAACAGGCGACAGATGTTGCTTTTGTTTTTTTATTGCTTATGCTCGGCCACGCTCGCAATTGTTTTTAGTTAAGATCTGAAAATACAATAAAAAGATTATTTTAACATCACATTTTTGACTACGAATCATTTTCGCTATCAGACAAAATGTTTATTTTTCATTTTGTCTGCTGACCACTATATCTTTTCCGTGACCTTTTGGAGCCAGGTAAATCTCTACCATATACCGATCGTGACCTAGCACTTTGCTTATCATATACGGTCCACTATATTTGGGTAGAAGTTTTCGACTTGATCCATTCTTTTACCCCTTTGGTCTCCTGGCAACTACAAGTTGCCCGCATTCGTATGCCGGAGCTTCAACTCTCTTTGAGTTGTAATATTTACTGTGCAATTTTTGCTGTTCTCTAACTCGTTTTATAGCCTGTTTTCGAATGTTAGAAACGTTTTTCTGGTTGAGTTATCACAAATTTCGTTACTTAGAAATGAATCATTAGAACTTCCAGGAGTAAGCCCCATTAACATTTCACAAGGACTTTTTCCTGTTCCTTTATTAAATGCAGCATTCAAACCCCATTTTACAGAAGTTACCAACGTATCCCACTTTGTTTCATCCTCGCAAGAAGCTGAAATTGAGTTTAATATTGTCCTGTTATAGCTCTACCTGATCATTTGTACGAGTTGTTGCCGTGGCATTAAATATAAGTTTTATTCCTAAATTTTTACAGAAGTTCGGAAATTTCTCACCAGTGAATGAGCTGCTCCTATCGCAAACAATTCTTCGTGGTACACCAAATGGGTCCATGATTTACTTGAGCATTTTTATTACGGGACCAGCTTGTGTATTTGGGACTGCCTTCATAAAAACGAATTTTGTAAAACCATCTACAACTACTAATATGTGTGTATTTTTTGAGAACTTTTTATAAATGGACCTAAGTGACGTGAAGAGTAGCAAGCGGCGACGCAACCTTTTCTATCGGATTTAAAAGTCCCGGTTGTTTTCCGGAAGGCGCTTTGTTATATAAGCAACCTAAGCAATAAGCAATATACCTTTTCACATACTTCCTCATTGAGAAAAATCAATTCTTACGACTAATATATGCAAGCGTTTTCTCTGTGGAAAAATGACCGATGTTGTCATGATGGCACATGATTATTTCCCTGCGGTACCTCTTTGATATTACCCATCGCTTTCCTTCATCGGTTTTCCTATATAGCCTCTGATCTTTTACAAGAAAGTTTTTGTGTATGTCCTTTTCACTTTTATTACTTGGCTTTCGAGAAAGTGCTTCCATAATACTTTTACAATATTCGTCCTGCAACTGAGCGGTTAGAACCCAATCGTCTGTATTTATGTTAATATTTGAAATCGGTTCCTTTTTCATCTGTAATAGGATGTCGACTTAATGCGTCCACGTGAGCCATCCGGGTTCCTGCGCGGTATTCTACTATGAAATCGGAATCCTGTACAGCCAGCCACCAACGCCCTATTTGTGGAATTAAATCCCGTTTTGTAAACCCTAAAACATTTCAAAGAACAGACAACAGCCAATGTTTCGAGTTCATAAGAGTAATAACGTTGCTCTTTTTTGCTAGTGTTCTGCTGAAGTACGACACCGGCTTGAATTCTTCGTTGCTTTGGCTTTGTAATAAAATACCGCCAATCCCGTATTTGGATGCATCGGTGTGTAGTTGAGTTTCTGCAGCGGGGTCGTACAAGGCCAACACAGGTCGTTATGTAAGCAATTTTTTCAAAGTTTTGAAAGCACAGTCTTCATCTTCTGCCCAATTAAATTTTACCTCAGTTTTCAATAAGTTTGTGAGAGGTGAAGCTAAGGTAGCAACATTTTTAATAAATTTTCAATAGTAGCTACATATTCCTAAGAACTGACGAACATTTTGAACACCTTTTGGTGTGGGAAATTTTAAAATCGCCTTAGTTTTTCTTTTTCCTGGCTGAATACCGTTAAAACCTATTTCATGCCCTAAATATTCTACTTTGTTTTTAAAAACGTAGCACTTTCTAAGTTTAAGTGTGAGATGCGCTTCTCTTAGTAATTTTAAGATAACTTCTAATGTCTTGAAACCCTCGTCAATGCTGCATGATGGCAACAGCATATCCTCCATATAAGCCATAGCTGTTGTAAACCTAAGAGGACCTAAGACATTATTTATTATCCTTTGGAACAATGCTGGAGCATTAGATAAATCAAACGGCATACGTAGGTATTCATAATGAACATCTGGTGTACCAAATGCTGTTTTTTCGATAAACTCTTCACTTAATGAAATCTGATGGTAACCGTTGGATAAGTCTAAACTTGTAAATACTTTACACCCATTTAACCTATCGACTAAATCTTCAATTCGGAGCAGCCTATGCACATTCGAAAATCACCCTCTTTCTTTTTGACTAATAAAATCGGGCTACTAAATGGAGAACTTGATTCCCTAATAATATTGTTACGTGCAATAGAAAGAGACAACTGGTGACATCTACTGGCAATGGAGAGTAAACGACTTCAGGCTCGGAGAATCGACAGGAAGGTTCAGGAATAAGAATGAATAGAACAGTCAAGAAGCTTATGGAATAGAACACTCCAGAATAATCCGGAGAGCTTCTAGGGTATAAATATAACAGTTGTCACCGCCAGAAAAAGGAGTCTTGTCTTAGACGTTGCAGTGTTAACAAGTGAAAGTAATAAAGAAGCGCATGTGTGTAATTGGATTCCGATAATTGAAAGTACAGTGTTAGCGATAATTAGAGTTGAGTTGATTAATTGAGGAATTGTGAATTTTATATGATTAGAGTGAAATAAAGAACTTATATATTAATTATTTAATATTGTGTTTTAAATAACGAACCAAAGGCCACGCTCGCAACAATATTGTTATCTAATAAATCTTCAACAATGCTTCGAACAAAGCCGCGTTTAGAGTGCGACATTCGATATGGCTTGAATGCTATAATCTTTTCTTCTAATAAATTTATTTTCATGGTTCCTTTGCCCGTTTTTCCCAACTCACTTAAATTTTCAGCAAAACAGTTCCGATATCTATTTATTAGCTGTAGAAGCTTAAGCTTTCCTATATTTTCTATATATCCAATTTGAGGGAGCAAATCTTCCATTGTAAAAGGTTTGAACTTATCTAGTGAAATTTGACACATACTTACAGCTTCTTCTTTCTTCTCTTCTACGCATGGTAATCATCTTGCAATTATTTCATGTTATTTATAATTTAAAGTTGAATTAGATATGTTTAATTATATGTATATTAACCTCCATTTGCATTCGTTATGCATCTGCTGATCTAATGTTCTTTTTTTGATTTTGTTCTATGCTGAAGTTGAACATATACATCTTATCTACGTTTTCCACTTCAATATATCCTATATGGTTTGGGGGAATAACCGTGGCCTCTTTTACCATAAAGAAACTTTTGCTGGAAGGAGTTCATCAATTTGGGGTAACGTTACCAACTCTTTATTAAAAAAATCTTATTTTATTATCTTTTATAAGCACCACAACGTTTGCAGCGTTTAAAAATCTTTGTCCTATTAGACAGATACGTCTTGTATGTAATCGCTCACTACTAATATCTTTATTTTTTCTTTAACTAAGTCCACTTCTAGCTGTACTTCAACTTCACCTAAGACCTTAGTAGAACCACTAGCGTAACCCGAAAGATTCAAATTTCGCAATGGTGTTATGTCTAATGTTAGTCTGTTTGCATCGGATTCTCGAATAGTAATTGCAGTGTCTAAATATACATGTAACACTTCATTGTTTATTTTGCATTCTGTAAAGTACCAATCCTTCGATTTGACTTTTCTTTCACAGAAAAAGCCTTTTTGCTGCTTATTCCGGGTTTTCTACAATGTTCAGCATCATGTCCTAAACGGCTGCACTTCACTTCATGCACTCCACTTTTGGTTTTTTACACTCTGTTGAAATATGCCCTTGCTCATTGCAATTAAAACATTTCATTATGCAATTTTTTATTATGTTCTGGTTCATATACGATTTTGTCTTTGCTTTGGGTGAACCGAATTCGGTCTTTGTTATATCGGCTTCTTTCATTGTGGTTGAAAGAAGTTGATGGTCTAACATCTTCAGTTATAGTTGACAGATATTCGCTGTATAAAATTTCTGGAGTATCGTAACGGCCTGCTCGAGCACCAGTACGAATCATAGAGTTATTTATCCCATCAATTGGTTCATTGGTTCTTTTTTTCTGGACACAAATTTTTCTTAATATTAACGCAAAATCTTGATGTTCTGGTAACGACTTTTTGATTAATATCTTCCAATCATCCCATGACCGATCATATGAAGACAGAGTTGGTATACCATGTTTTAGCTAGTCCAGCTAATCGACTTTGCATATAGTACATCTTCGCTTTGCTATCCCATTCATTTATAACTGCTAATTCTTCAATTTTCTCCAACCACTTCGAGGCAGTCGTATTTATGTTCTCGGGTTCAAATTCAGGGATGCAGTCGCTTATGATCGAAAAGTACGGGCGGTTTTCTCCGCTAAAAGATTGTTCCGTAGAGCCAGCCTTCATTAAGCTTTCTACTAGCGTTTCCAATCGCTTTATTCTACCGGCACTGCTTTCTCTTTGTGGAGAGCCACAGGGAGTTGTACCTCGTTGGCTGTATTCCGAAAAGTCTCTCGAACCTCTTCGCGGAGTCGATGTATGAAGCCAGCACAGAGCTCTCAGCCTTCAGAAGGTGGCGGGGCTTTAAGAGCCGAGAAGGTTGAAATTAACCATTTCACCTTCTCGACATCAACTACCCTGGCAGCAGTGGACCAATCGCCACAAATGCAGAGAGGTAGGGGATGTTCGCCACACAACTGCGGGTCTTATTCAAGCCTACAATCTGGGAAATGCGTCGAGAGAAGAAGCCTACAGGCTTTCTCCTTCGATGCCGTACAGGAGCCATCTGGCCTTTTCAGAACACTAAGCCTGGACTAACAACCCTAAGCAGCCTAACCGGTTCACGATAGCTGTCAAGCTCCTCGCAAAAGTCTACAAAGGCCTGTCGTTTCCTAACAAGCCTCTTGTAGTTACTCTGAGTCTCGCGGTAGAACCGCCAGTTTTTCTCCGAGCCAGTCCTCCTGGACTTATTAAAAAGCCTTCTGGAAGCCTTGCCGAGTTCACTAAGACTGCCGTTCCACCACGGCATAGGTTTCCTTCCAATGTCTGTGCTAATGGGACAGGAAGCTTCTAAAGCCTCAGTCACAGCAGACTGCAGCCTTCTTACTGCCTTCTTTAAGGCGGCAATACTCCTGATTTTCTTTGCCGGAGAGGTGAGCATGGAAAATAGTTCCCTATGGTATCTCCCCCAATCAGTCCGCTTTGGATTCCTGTATGGATCCACCTCAATGAGATCCGCACCCATACAGAACTCAACGTAGCGGTGATCAGAGAGAGACGCAAAAGTCACATCGATGACTTCTTGACTTCGGCTAGTAGCAAAGGTTGGTTCGTTCCCTGATTCAACAGAGCCAGGTCTGCTGAAGTTATGAGCTCCAGCAGCTATTCACCCAAATGGTTCGCGTCTGAGCTGCCCCAGGCAATGTGATAAGCGTTGGCATCACAACCAACCAAGACTCCAAGTCGATTAGACCTCGTATAATCAACCGCTCGCCTAACTCCCTCAGAAAGAGGTGGAGCAGCGCAGTCATAAGGGATATATGCTGAGACAATAAGGATTTCCCTATTGACTCCATCCTTCTTGAAGTAGAGCTTGATCGATGTAGTGTCCCTATCGCACAAAAAAGTCATTAAGATCATCACAACGTATTTTTTCGCAACAACACAAGCCCTAGAAGTGGAACACATGGTGTAATATAGCATTTGAGCGCCTCCAGCCCCAAGGCTCCTGTATAAGCACCACTTTTTGTTGTGGGGGTTTTGTACGCAAGTCAGCCAGGCAACGCCCTAATAAAGCAGACGCCGCCTTACTGTGTTGCAGGTTAATCTGGGTGAAGAGAAGTCCAGTCATGTGGTTTACTTCCGTACGTCCTTCCCCTTCGTGAGCAAAGAGAATTTAACCTTGACCAGATGAAGATGCGCCCACATCGAGGACCTCTCCGTGCTATTCCCAAGATCAGTAAGGTCCTCTTTTCCCCTTTCGGGTTCTTGGAGCCCTCCGTCTTGTGAAAGACTTTCCATTTCCGTGTTCTGAGAGCCGGATTTTGGATCTCGAGCAGCCAGAAGATTTCCCCGACATCGGGGATCCAAACCCTCATGCGGATGAGAGGGTCGATTTCACTGACCCGCCTTAGGGCGAACCGAGATCCATCAACCTCCTTCTGGTCGTCAACCGTCCGCCTCAGCCAGTTCAGCGAACTCTTGTCTTCACAGCTGATCCAGATGGACCCATCCTGAATAGAGAATCCGCCGAACACTGTTGCCACAGTCGATTTCCTGCCGATCGCATCCCAAATTTCACCCTGAAATGCAGCAATCTGGTTGTCGGAAAGAGGAGTTTCTGGGACGTTCGCGCTCACGACCACACGAAGAGCCCGCTTAGCAGCCTACATGAAGCCGGCCGCCTTACGTGCCCCCACGTGCTCAGACACGACAGACCCAGGCTGACCCCTTCCGTCGTCGGTAGCTCCTTGTATGTCCCAGGAACTCCTTCTAAAAGTGATGCCCAGCCGGTTGAGCCTTGGAAGGAGGGGGTCCGCTGGGGTTACCCCTAGTAGACTTCTTCTTCAGCTTGTTGCTGTTGCCCTCCTGCTCACCAGATCCATCAGATCTAACTCACTTGGTTCTATGGATCGTTACACCCACATCATCAGTGACGCTGGCAGAAATATCGGTGGGAAGCTGAGCAGAAGGGGCAAAGTTCAGAGAGATGTTCACTCCCTCCTTCTCCTTTTTTCCGCACCGGACCTACACTTCTTCACAGTGCTCAGTTTACCGAAGCTAGGAGGCTCACTACCACTATCCACTAGCTGTCAAGCCGGACCACTGACCACCTGTGAAGAGAGAGAACGAGAAGGCCCAGGAACGGCATCAGTCATCTCTCCAGCTCTTCTCTTTCTCTTCAACTCTCCTGCGTCGGGAAGTCCCGCTTTCGTTGCCACCATCAGCGCCTTTCAACTCTGAGGTTACAACTTCAGCTAGCCTGAGGAGCATGAGCGATCTCCATAGCAGTCACCCCGCTCTCATCAGCTGAGCTCCCCTGGAGGAGGAGATTTTCTATGGATGTGGAGATCTCAGGAATAAAATCTTCCGATACCTCAGACATCCGTGGATTATTACCGCACTTACTAGAAGTAGATTTATTCTTATCAAAAGGATCCATATTTAGTCCCACGAGTTGCAGAGAAAGACAGTCATCCACGGCAGAGATCCACATTATCGCAGGAAGGCTAATTAAAACTGGAGGTCGCCAGGTATCCAGAGTTCGCCAGGTATCCAGAGTTCGCATACTAGCGACTAAGCTCCCCCTTAGCCACGCAGTCCTCGGCGTATGCTGTTCCACCTTGGCTTGGGCTGGGATCAGCTTTTAGCCCACTAATCAGTGTCAAGCCCACCAAACAGCGGTTACCAACTCGTACTACGTGGAAGTAGCTGAAACCAAGGCTAACACCTTCACTTCACCCACCTCTGAGCTGACAGAATAGAATTATTAAATAATAATATTGGAAGCACAAACTCCGAGGTACAAACACAAATTAATTTTAATAAGACTTTACCTGAGACTGATAAACAAAATTCTATTGAAAATTGTATGAATAATTAGAAGTAGTTGAAACCAAGGCTAACACCTTCACTTCACCCACCTCTGAGCTGACAGAATAGAATTATTAAATAATAATATTGGAAGCACAAACTCCGAGGTACAAACACAAATTAATTTTAATAAGACTTTACCTGAGACTGATAAACAAAATTCTATTGAAAATTTTATGAATAATTATTATTTGGCACCTAAACCTGAGTTTCCTGAAAATATAACTAAAACGAATTTGCGCCTTACAAGTCATAAGCAAATTGTTTCTGTTCCGAGACGTTTATCATTTTCTGACAAAGAAAAAGTGAGGGCAATTATTGATAATTTGTTAAAAAAAAATATTATCAGACCTAGTGAATATTCCTAACTATCGTGTTAGTTAGGAAAAAGAGCGGTGATGTGCGCACGTGCATACATTTTGGATTACTGAATAAAATCACTGAACGTGATAATTATCTTTTACCATTGATAGAGGATCTAATTGATCAATTACGGAATAAACATTATTTCAGCAGTCTTTATTTAAAAAAAATGGTTTCCACCATGTTTTCATGAAGGAAGAAACTATTAAGTATATTGCAGCAAGTTATGTCAATAATAGATTAAGAATGTTGGACTGGATGGATAGGAAGAAGACAATTAGACTAGACTAAGCACAACGTGTCCATTGATTTTTAATAAAAGTTATACGAAAAATCTTAATTTATTTTGGCCTATCCCGCAATACACTTAGTTGAATTGATAGGCAATTAATTCTCTAAATTGTAAGTCACTATTTAAATGTATATTTCGGTCTTTAAATTAGTATGTAGGTATCTATTTATAATGGTATACTTCACTAAATTGTATGCAACTATTCTAACTTAAAATTTATTTAAAGCCAAAGTTATAATTAAGCCGTATTATGAGAAACGTTTGAGAAAAGTTATATAAATAGTCAAATGTGTATACGTATATTTGAATCGGTAAGTCTTATGGTCGTAGCGTACACGAGGCGGTATGCTATATGACATGCGCTACTGACATCTAGCTAAGGATCATGTCGCACCCACACTACGTTGGTGCTGCCTTTTCTCAACTTACTGCGTGTTTAGCTTTTGGACGGGGAGTAGGAGAATGACGAGCAGAAAAAAATCGAGTTGCTTCTGCAAAAAGACGTGATGTGCTTCTTGCTAGTGAGCAGAAAATCAAAATTGAAAAGTATCGCGATTAAGAGAAAAAAATCGAGGTTTGAGAAAACGCATAATAAAAAGTTAATTGTAGGGCGAAAGCCAATGAAAAGATTTCGAGTGTTAATAATACACGTTAAGTATGAATCGGACTTTCTGTGCATTTGGGTTGTAAAAAGGAGAACGTCCTAGTAGGAAAATACTTTACAGGTCGCGTGTGCGTGCCATTCACCAACACCCCAGTGCCTAATCTGGTCCCTAAAACAGCGAAAGAGCCTGGCTATATACTATTTGTGTGCAGGTGAGCAACATATTAATTTCCATATCAAACTTTTTCGATAATATATATTTGTGTGCAGGAGAAATAGCTTCCCGAAAAGAAAACGCCCACTCACAGAGCACCTGCATCCAGAGCGTGCTAACTCAGTATTCAGCGGTAGTGTAGTTTATCCCGAGCACGGCTGGCAGTTCCTTACTGAAATTAATCGAGTGAATAGAAACAAAACAATTTTATATTGAATTTCGTATTGAAAATACAGTCCCGTCGGGTGGGCCAGTGGCGTAGCTAGAGCTTTTGCCGTCTGGGGCTGTACCGAATTTGCCACGCTTTCTAGCTTAGTCAAAATCAATAGTGGTTATTAACAATTATTGAACATAAATAATAAATGAGTAAAACCATTTATTTATTTTGTTTAAGCATATTGTACACATAACATAATGATAAAACGTATGTTGATTTATATATTTATTTTTCTTGCTTTTCTTGCTCGCTAGATTTCGTAATCTTAAATCACCCATTGTGGAATGAAGATAATTTTTAATCAACTTTAATTTGAAAAAGCTTCGTTCACAACTAGCGACACTGATGGCTACTGTTAAAAAAATATCTTATTAATAATACTATGTTGGTTGGAAGACTCTGTTTCCAACCTATATTTTTGGATAAATATTAAAAGTTCAAGAGGCCTTCGCGCTTTTTCCAACCTTTTGCTTGCTCTTGTACATCCGGTAGAGACAAAAAATTCTGGATTCTTTTCCTTGCAATATGTAATTGTTCTTCGTCAATGTCAACAAAGTTATTTACGTAACATTCAAAATTTTAATTTAAAAGATTAGATGGTATTACGCACGAATACTAATTTTTACCGCTCATAATTTTTTTCCTTCTAACTATACGCTCAATGGATGCACTAGAGTGTCCCTTTGTCCAATGAAATACATTTGTAAAGAATTAAGTTTTTAAATCACATTGATAGATATTTAATCCCTTTGTTTGCAGGTATGTTGCGCGTCATTAATTTCAAAAAGGACGGATTCCCACTAATGGAGGTAGCACAGAAATGAAAAAGATTGCCTTGAGTTGAGTAATATAACAGCGTCTGATCTTGTTTTAATATTTTCTTCGTCAGATGTAAATTTTTGCAAAGCACTTAAAATGTTTAATAAATGTTTTTTTTTGCAACAGTCACTGCATCTCCTCTTTTGTTCCAACGAGTTTCCTCACTGCGCTTAACACCTTTACCAGTGACAGAAACAATGAAATTTGAAAAAAAAAATCAATCAAATTAAAAAAATAAAAAAATTATCAAAATTTGCAAAAAAATCACCAAATTTTGCAAAATTTGAAGATTTTTTTTTGTTTGCAAAATTTGACTGAAAGTAACTCCAGTTCACTCCAGTAAATGAAAAATCTCCCGAAATATTTTCTGTAAATTCCTAAGAAGAAATGAATGTTTATTGCTCGTCTCATTGCTCATGAAATTCCAATGCAGGGGTAGACTAGTCATATAAAAAATTTACAAAATTCAATAATAGAGTTCATTTAATTAATTTAAATTACCCAAGCAGTCAAAATGATTGCTTTTGGGCAATATAGGTATATAACATATACATACATATATAAGAAACAAAGAGGGGGATGGAGGTAAATACAACTATAAATAAATGCATTTATATCATGTGTACAAAGTCTCCAAATTCTAAGAAATTGTGTCGTTATATACCTCGTTCACATGAAGCGGACTGGACTGAAGTGAAATAGTCCTAATTCGCACAGTACCAAGTGTTCACATGCGATGGACTGGATTAAATCAACAAGAGAGACATCTTTCTATTGACAGTTCTTAATCTAAAGTCACCTCTCATTTGAAGTTATTTTTGTAGATATTGAAGAAGTATCATTTTACAATTTCTAAAATATTGTATGAAAGCACGAAGGTGTTCGAACGAAAAATGAAAGTATACCGAAAAATATCCAAACTTAAATCCACTTCTATCCACTCAAGTGTTCACATGTGATTAATTCCACTCCACTACCGATTTAACGCCGCGCCGGTGTAGTAATTTCCAGTCCGGATGGTGTTCACATGGCGAAATATCTCACTCCGAAGTACGCTTATCCACTCCAGTCCGCTTCATGTGAACGGGGTAATAGACATAATTATTTTCTAGAAGAAATTAAAAAGCAATCTAGTGTAAAGGAAATCTCTTCTTACTTCCTAACTTGTTCTTAAGTTAACTTTGCTTCAACCACAGATAACAAATGCATTCCTCATCCGTATTGGCGATGTCCATGACCGAAGGGGGTTTACAATAACAACAATGGAACTAAAGAATTAAGCATAAAAATCTCTACTTCGATAAGGACTGCCGGGGTCAGCACACAGTTTTGTTAAATTAAATACTTATTGTAATAAATAATTCTGTGGATTACAACATTATTATATTTTACTATGTTTATTTTTATATAATTTTCACCTAAATATGTGCCGCCCTGGGCGGACCACCCCTACCGCCCCCTCTAGATACGCTACTGGGGAAAAATTGCCAACAGAAGTCCATTACAGCTCTTAACCTGAATCTACATTTACACGCGACAGTAGCTTTCGTAAGTAGTTTCATTTTGACGTTTCCATACAAATCTTCTACTTACGAAAGTAACTTTCCACTTTCTGGGTCCACTGAAATAAAGGTCATGAACGTTAAAAATGATGACAGTGAGGAGAAGATAACAACATCGAGTAAGCATGACCTGATTTTATTTGCATCTATTGTGCTGAACCTTAGAACATATAACTAAAGGAAGCGCAATAGGACCGAAAGATTGCGGCATTTCGCACTATGTGGTAGAATTGTGTTAATGAATTCGTTATGCTCATGGGAGTAGTATATCTGAAATATTTTTGAAGGGGGGTTAAGCGTAATTGTTTAAAATAAACCAAAATTAATTGTGAACTGCCACAACAAAAACAGTTGGGAACACAAAAACGTAACAAAGAAATATTTTGAACATTTATCTTGATTTTTTTGTTTTCCTTTCTTTTTTCACTTCTTTTGCACGTATTTCCGGAAAAGAAACATTCTAGTTTAATTTCAGCATTTCACCTTGCCTGACAAACGTGTTTCCGTGATTATTTCAGCGATTATTTACACAGAACCGCACAGATTATTGACACAGATTGTTGACACATTCACAAGTTTCTGAACTTAAGCTTCTAGATTTAATCACTAAATTTTCCCTTCAAATGGTTTTATTTAAAATTAACACAATTTAACTAGAAATGGTACAATTGTCATTAGCAAATTAACTTGCTTAAGGCTGAGACAACTTAAAACTAGATAAGAAAATCTCCATATAAACCCGGATAACTTTTTCAAAGCTCTTTAACTTTTTATTAACCGAAGAAAGCTATAATTATGAAGAATTTATGTAGCATAATACAGTAATAGAGAGAGAGAGAGAGAGAGAGAGAGAGAGAGAGAGAGAGAGAGAGAGAGAGAGAGAGAGAGAGAGAGAGGGAGAGGGAGAGAGAATGTATAGAACTTTTTATTACAGTGCCATAGCTCGTTTTAATTCGACCGCTTTTTTGTAAGTTTTTCACATCTAGATTTAAGATGTCTCAGGTTAAGGCTTGGTCAAGGCTTGGTTAAGTTCTTTCTTGCCTCCGCCCTAGAACCGAGATTTCCTACAGCGATAGGGTTTTTTACATGATATTTCGCTTCCTTTAGTTATATGTTCTAAGTGCTGAACACTACTTACGTAACAAACGGTAACAAACGTGTAAACAAAAATTTCATGATTTCATGAAATTTATTAACGAAAGCTACTTTCGCCGTGTAAATGTAACTTGAATTAAAGAGAAACGGAATTTATAAAAGGATGATGCCAGTAAATGTATGGGCTTGGTGGTAGGTACTACTCGTTAAAATTTTAACAAAATGAATAAAAAAAATGTAATATTGATGCAAAACAATTACAAGAAAAAGGTAACAACCTACATACCTTGGTTGTTGATAGTCCATCGCAGAGGCGTCTCCAAGGATGTCCCGCTTGCATCTATTTGAAAATTTAATCTGACATATTTATTTGCTTAATATCAGAGCTATCGAGAACCATAGTTGGTACTTCTATTTTCTCCTTTTCTCAAACTTTAGTACATTTGTGTGAACTGTTGCAGTTGCTGTCCCACTTACTGTTAAGCTATGCTACTTCGATACAATGAGTTACTTGAGTTAGCTATCAATTATAACTATTGTACCTTTAATGTTCAAGCTGCTAAGATTGTGCGAGATTTCGTGAAATGCTGAAAGTGACGTCTGGATTCGACTCTCTGTTAATCAGATCACTGTGATGAACTCACTATTGGATACTAAAGGAATTTGCTATCAATTATATTGTACTTTTAGGGCCGTAAACATCAACGAGGATAATCCCCCTTCCTTTGGACGTAAAAACCAACTCGTGTAAGACCATGTGTTTTTTAGTTGTGTAGCATTACTTTCAGTCATTTTCAGTATGACGAAATAAAGGAGTATTATGTTTTAAAACAAGAAATATTGAATAAGCAATGTAATGAAGAAAATTTATTTAATTTTTAGAGTATATTTGCTACATAATATATAAAAAAATATTTAAGTAGAGAAAGAAGTTGAAATCAGAGCCTCTGACATGTCTATAAATGGACATACTGATCTCCTGTTTCATGTGGCACCAGTTTTGATTTCAGATTTTCTTCACTTTATAAATCTTTTGTTTTTTGGTCAATTTTCCTGTTGCCATTCCTTTACCATTTCCCTTACCTTTTCGTTTGTTTTTTCCTTTATCTCCTTGCTTCTGTTTCTTTTTCATTTTCTCTTCGAATTCTTTTTCTAAGGCTTCTTTTTCTGGAGTATCATTCAATATAGCGGATTTTCGCTTGCGTCCACCTCTGTTAGATTCTTTCCTATGTGGAGCTTTAGGTAATGGTCTGATTTTTTAGGGTGAAATATCTATTGATCTATTTTGGATCCCTCACGGTCCTGGAACTGGTTCACTAGATTTTTCACCTGTCAGCTGGTTAATAACATCAGTGACACTTATGTCCAACTGCGGAGCAGATTGTAGCAATTCGGGGTCTTCAAGATCAAATGTCAAGTCTCCTTCACTTTGCATCTAAGTAGCTTTTTGTGCGACCGTTTCTGTAGCAGGCATTTGGTAAGGCATTTGGCCGCAGTGGAATATTATAATGCTATTTAAAAAATCTATTGTGTACCTACCTATGTATATATTAGGTCTGTTTAATGAACTCGAAGATAGTTCAGAGCAGAGCAAGGCAGCTCAACTTAGGTTAACTGTCAAATTAACAATAGAGCGAAAAGGAGCAGAAAGGTGCAGGCAGCTCACAAATTTACTGAGATCTGTCACCAAAAAGTACAATTGTTTGAATTAATGCATCATTAATGCAATGAAACCTTATTTTTACTTACAAAAACACAATTATTATTTAAATTATTCCACTAGAATAGTCCAGATTTTATTTTTTCCACAAAAAATGGTATTATTTGAATTGTTATCAGAACAATTAACACAATTTGCAGTTAATAAATGCCTGCTCTAAGTTACTCCTTCGAAAAAGGTAGAGCAGAAAATCTTGTTCTAGGTTACTCTAATTCACTTTAGAATAGACTCACTGAGTACAGCTCAGTTCACTTTGGAGTTTTCTGCTCTTTTCTGCTCATTAAACAGACCTAATGACAAACATAGGCACTCATATAAAAACATGATGGGGCAAGTTGTAACATGTTACAATGTGCCCCGGAGTTTCGTTACAACTAGCCCCATGAGAAAATTTTGAACATTTCTGTTTATTGAAAAAAAAGTTTATGTTATTGTCAAATGTGTCAAATGAAAGTAGTTACTACACAAATTATTAGATACTCATTTCAAAAGGACATTACAGTAAAGCAGGCCACAGACGATACAACTGTTGGTCCAACTGTTGTACCAATCTGTGTTGGCATATAACCGTTGTATGGTGTGTGGGCCAATTGTACGAAGCATCCAACAATCAAGCTCGGTTGGATGGTTGGATGTGCATGCAGGTAAACCGCTGTTGTATATGCAACCGTTGTATGCTGTGTGGGCTTGTTGTTCAACCGTTGATCCGATTTCATTATCTGTCAAGTTTTTATTGTAAATGCGTTGTAAAAAACAAACCAAAATGGTGTCAATTAAGTATAAGGACTTCTGGGAAGAGTTTATTGATATATTATTAATTTTCAAAGACATAATCACAGCTGAAAAACAAATGCACATTTTCTTTTTTTTTGACAACCGATGACATTATTTCGGAAGAAATTATTGCTGAAGAAATCGGTCCAACAGTTGTATCGTGTGTGGACTACCATACAACTGTTGGTCCAACGGTTGGTCAACAGCCGTTGGACCAACAGTTGTATCGTGTGTGGGCCGCTTAACTTAGAATCAAGCTTGTTGTATCGTGTGTGGGCCGCTTAACTTAGAATCAAGCTTTATGAACTTAATTTTTTTATGTTACCTGGCAAAAATAGTGCGCCTGCTCACAACAACTCACTGCGCACTCCCGCGCCACACTGGCTGTGCTTACGTCATAGGCCCTGTTATAAGGAGCAGATTAAGTGTAAATTGAAAACAAAATATTTTAAACCTGCTGAGTAATTAAGCTGTTCTACTTACCCCTGTTACTACTAGCCCCCCGTTCCCCAACAGGTGTGTAAATTTTACAAATAATATAAGTGTCAATGTGCTAGAAATGGGTACGTGATATTTTCTCATTTTCATCTCCTTTAGTTCTTACCTCGTTGTATGTACATCATATGACAGTTCAGACCTAGAGTCAATTAACAAATAAAGTATAATCATTTATAATAAAAGCAATTTTTTTTTATAATTTCTAAATTATACTAAAGGTGGGCACTATTTTATATGAACTACAAGTTGAAATATCCATTGCTGGACCATAGATTGTTATAGATAGTAGTTAAGTAAATTTTATAAATTGCACATACAGAAAGACGTATAGGCATTTAGGCAGCCGACGGACAGAAGGCAGTTGGTAAACAGAGAGCCATTAAAACAGTCTGATGTACACACACACACATATATATATACAGACAAAGACACTGATAAAAAATGAGTGGAAGAACATCGGATATATTTAAATTAAAGCAATTTTTGATCTTAAATAATTTATGAAGCTTTATATTTTCTTTAACATAAAATCTTATTAAATTTATTTTTATTGGAAAATAACTCCTTGATCTTGTGCTTAATTTAATCTGTCTATTTTACACATTTAATATCGCACAGAAGTTTCACAATAGACTTTTTTGTAAAATATTTTTAAAAAAATTTACAAAGTGGGCGAAGAGGTCCCAAAAAACCTTCTATAATGTTACAAAAATTACTAATTTATTCAATAAAATAAATAACATACCAAAGTAAACATAATGTATTATATCTAAAAACCTAAAATAAAATATACAATGTACAGTACAAATAATATTTCAACGTTTTTGAATACATGCACATCATTTAATTTTCTTATATTTAATAGAAATGTGCCTTATTTTTATATTATGGAACATTAGATATATCTTAATTAAAAAAAAAACATAAGTGGAAAATAAAATCGATAGTTTATCGTTCTCATAACTGATACTCTTGCTTACTAAGTATAAGATTAAAATATATTTCGCTTTTTGTCCATATGATAAACCATTTAAAAAATTCAAATTCTGGATGGATAGATGTTATAAAACATTCAAGGTTGAAAATGAGGAAGATTGGAGTATGGTTGCTATACAAAAATTTAATTTAACATATTTTAGGAAATTGGTGGAGATAATTGAAAATTTGAAAAATATTTTAGCGATCTTACAAGCACATCTTGAAAACAGAGCCGGTTACATTTACGGGGCATTTATTTTAGGATATAAAACGGATCTTAGGCCAATAATAATAAGTTTGAGCTTAAATATCATAAAAATTTAAGACAATTAAAAAAGAAACATAATTTCCAACGTTTTTTGTGAGAAATAATCATTATTATAATATGAATTTTATAACAACGTTTACTTAAAAGAGATTTGGTTAAAAGTCAAAGGAATTTTCTTTAAAATTAAATTCCTTACTTGTTTAATATTAAGCATATTAATGTAAACTTATAAGCTGGTTTAAATTTAAATGCTGAAGTTGAAATTTAAAAGCTGAAGTTGGGATTTAAACGCTATTATTGTCATTCGAGTTGACCATGTAAGAGTGTCTTACTCTTTCGGTATGAACCTTTCAGATGTTATGGTCGCAGCCCACACGGAACACTGTAAGGAGCATACTAATGACACCTAGTCGACTGATAATCAGAGCCAAATTGTGCACAATGCTGCACGGACGATCAGGTTGACAGAACAAAAAACGGCGGGTTCGGAAAAATGGGAGAAAAAGGAGATTTGTTCCGGTTGTCAGATAATTTTTTGGTCGAGCGGTGGGTTGAAGCGAGAGAAGAGAAAAAGTCAAGGAAAAAGGGAAATTACATTTTGTAAAAAAACATAACCCATGAAAAGTTTAATCATCGGAAGTCCTATGAAAAGATTACGAAGTATTGGCGATCCCGCTCAAGTCTACGATATAAAAAGAACAATGGGCCAGTAACAAGAAGAGGTTACTCGGAACATGTGAGAGTTACCTTCGTGAATAGGTCATCCCTGGGACGGCCAGAGAATTATTGCATTCGGCAGTAAAGTCTTCCCACCGTGAACCCCTAAGGAGTTCCCTGAGGTGGACGGGTCTCATCTGAAAAAAACATTATAAGCTCCCCTCACGAACACGCTTCCACTGTGCATTGCGCGTGGAAAATCAGTATTGGGAAAGGATAATGGGGCTTTTCCCCCCATATGATATTACACCATGAGGCAGTCTAAGCAGCATTCAGCAGTTCAGTTCAGGATAGAGTCATCTCAGGGTAGTAGTTGCGTTTCTTTCTCTGAATTGATATAATTTAGTACATACCCCATTTTAATTACTGTTTGTCAATCCTCAGAGCAAAATGAATAAATAGAATAAAAGAAAAATGAAGAAGGAGAGATCACACACGCTCAACGGTTCGAAAGCAAAACAAGAAAAAGAAACGAAAAAAGAAAAAAAAGTGAAAAACCAAGCTAGAGTCACTAAGATTTCTTCTCCAGCCAAATTTAAGATCTTACAGGACATCATGGAGGTGCCACTACGGTGAACACATCAGCACATCAAAGAAAACGCAATAAGTCGTTACACAAATTCTTTTTATCAAATGGAAGAGTGAATTCACAACTCAAAGATCCACAATTACACCAAAGATCCTGTTCTTATGCTGTGATGTGTCCTGCCAGTTACACAACTGTTATAAATATGACCTAAAATACGGTTATGCAAGTGGAAATCGACAGAGCGTCTTTTTTAGAAAGGGCAACAAGCTTTAATTATTACATTTTTTCCCTCAACTTTAGACAAGGGAATCGACTTCCAGGTATTAAAAAACCTTGACAAGGTTATTCCAGACAAGAAATTCGAGCTTAGAATCAAGTTTCGAACTAAACTCTTAGATTGGAGAAGCTTAAACGTAAGTTTCTAAATTTAAAATCTCAAGAAGTTTCAAACTACTCAATAATGTACATAGGGGTGTTCAGCAATCGGTGACACAATAACTCTACCTTTAGAAAGTTGGCTGAATTCAACTACAGAAGTGCAATCTGTATCAAATTTAAGTTCTCATTAGTCTAGGTCGCTACACGAATTTTAACTGGTAAATATTTGAAAGCAAAATGAAAATAAGCACTAAATTAATATCTTTTATATAGGACTTGGACTAGGTACTTAACTCGTCTTTGAACGGGCGAGGTACTCTCAAAATTACAAGCAATCTTGGCAAATCTGATCGGCAAAAGTTATGCAGTATAATTGCTGAATATTGGATAAATAGTCACCAACGTGTATAAAACTCGCATTACACAGAAGTGCCGGCAAAGAAAAAAAGTTTAATCCCAAGAGAAGAATTGGTATGTTTAAAAATATGTTGTATTATTTAAATATTTTCAAAAGTCAAACAAGCCAATAATGCATCTTTTGCAATTAGATTTTCTAATAAGAACTTAAGTGTTATTCGTCGGGATAAGGAAAGGGGAATTCCGAAAAAACTTACTCAGGCTTTTCTGTCTATAAATAAAACACCTGCATAATATGTTTTCAATTCTTTCTTAAGTAGTTTTAAGCCGCGGTTTGGACAAATTCAGGCTAGTAATTTGTAAATTTACTCATAAGAACTTCCATTGTCTGTCAAACCGTTTCCGAAAAAATTTAATAAATCGCTTTTAGTGTCCTTTTGAACAAATTCTAAATTGGGGCAGCGATTAGCTAGCGAGCCCAAATTTTTGTTGTGGTAATTTTATATATTTTGTAAACCTGTACTCGAAAATTAGTATAGAATCAGGATTCAATATTCTTGAACGTTGCTCGAAATGTAAATGTAAATTTTTTTTTATGAAATAGGAGTTATTCTTTTTAATTATGAAATAAGAGTTATCTAAAACCTTTTCAATGCTTCGCAATAGTAAGAGTTAGGATTAGTATTATAGGCTATAGGGTGGGCTTTTTTTTCATGCAGTTTCAAGCCTCCTTTAGTGGTGAAGCCCATTACGCACAGTTTGCAATTAAAATTTTGCTGGTCAAAGGGGACACCATCGCAGAATCTTCTTTTGTGGTAGTTGAGTCTTGTGCGGGTGGCATATTCTTTCCCACAAATACACGCAAAACTCTGTGGTGACGACATGACGGTACATAAAATATCTCGTCTGTCTGTAGTATTAATTCTATCTTCATAACGATGAAGAATTCTCAGTATTCGGTTGTCTGTTAACCACAATCTTTGGTCTGGTCTATCCAGACATCCACGAATAGTAAAATAACTCCTTTAATATCGGTTATAACAAATGAAGAGACTCTCAAAAAGTCGTGGTTGTTCGAGCTCCTTATAGCCAAAAAGTATTAAAAGCGTAAAAAATAAAAAGCTTTTATCAAATCCTAAACAATACATATGTTCGCCAAATCACAATTATTACGTATACCTATCAAATTAAATACACATATCTCTTAATTAAGAGTAAATAAATTTAAAAAAGCATCATTAGAGTATAAACTGTCAATTAATCTAGAAGCATAGTTACAGTAAATAAAATAAAGTTTCGTAAATAACTCTATTGATAAAAAGGAAAAAAAAAGATGATTATTTCACATAAATTAAATAATTGTCCCAGTTTCACGAATGAAAGTCAAGCAAAACACTATTAAAAAAGTTTTGATGATGCCATTTTTGTGTCTTCACTAAATCTTAAAGGTTTTATCCGTAATAATTGACAGGTAATTAGTTTTAAGTATTTAGTAATTAATTATGAAAGCTGAAAATTATTTTTAATGCTGATAGATTATTTCTGATGCAAATCCCAGCTGAAAAAGCACGTGTTGTGTTATTTCCATGCATGTTTACTTCAAAAAATATAAATTATAAGAATTTGGGCAAAATGTAAAAGTGATACTTCATTCATTTCCACTGTAATTAAGTGAAAAAAATAAAAAATAAATCCGTGTGCGTAATTCCTTGTATTTTATTACTAAATAGCGGATTCGTTTTAATATGTATAATGTTTGCAACATTTTTAAGAGTCGTCTAATAAAATTTATGTTACAGAAATCGTGTCGACAAGTGTAATTATTGTGGATAAACCGAAAAAATAAATTCAAAGACAGGGAATTGATAAACAATAAAACAGAACTCGAAAAATGCGGCTTATTATTGACAAAAATTATAAAATTTGATTGATAACTCTTATTGTACAACCAAAATAAATAAATTAAGAAATAATGGTTATCCGATAAAATCAAAATAACCCGAGGAATAAATTTTATTTATTGAGAAAAATTAAAAAGTTATTGTAACTCTTATTGCATAACCAAACACAATATATTCTGACGTAATGGTTAAGCGATAACCAAAAACAATTAATCAAAAATTAAACATTAAGGTAAAATTTATATTGGTTATCCATTTTTAAATTACGAGGATAAGGTTGTAACGAAGTCACAAATTTGAAACCGAATTAAATTATTTTTGCCCGCCACTGGGTTATTTAATTAAACCTTGAACTTAAGTTCAAGCAACCACGCCACTGGGGCCTGCCAACAAGCTGCCACAGTCACAGGCTGCATTATCAGCACGCCAGCACATGTACTAGTCAAGTACAAAAAAACTTTTGAAAAGAGCTTGCAAGCTCTTTCATACTTACACCAGTAGAAGCATCATGCACTCAGCCACTGAGAAGCTCTGACCCCCGGCTATATAAAGCTCGCCATTCGCCCACAGAAATCAGTCTGGTCAGCGAGCTCGACGAGTTAGGTGATCAGACATTTTACTGGGTGACTAGTGGAGCGCGAAATTCCCTAACTAGTAAACCCTAGCACGCCGTGTGAGTAATCCCCGTGCATTTTCTAAATAATTACTTGGTACGTCGTGTGACTATTCCCCGTACCATCCGTCCCAATCCGTTGTGTTAAGGTTAGCGTGAACTATCCCGCCTTAACATTTCCTTGATACGTCGTGTGAGAAATCCCCGTACCATCCGTCCTCATCCGTTGTGTTAAGGTTAGCGTGAACTTTCCCGTCTTAACATTTCTCTGGTACATCGTGTGAGAAATCCCCGTACCATCCGTTCTCATCCGTTGTGTTACATGCATATTTATACACAGTTTTTAATAAATATTATCAGATACAACTAGACTTTGAGAAGAAGTTCCCAGGAAAAAGCTAATTCCCTTCTCCAAGTGGAAACCTTTTTTTGAAAAAACTTCTCCAATTTTAAGAAGAGAGAAAAGTGATACCGCTAACAAGAAACTCCTTCATTATCTGGACGACGAAAGTGAAAATGAGTTTATTTTCTTAACGTTTTAAAATAAAAATTTTAATATCTAATTTTAGATACGAGAAACTTTATATTTATCTCCTTAATTAATGCATTGTTAGTTCCACAACTGATTAAAAGTAAAGGACCGAGACGCCAATGGAAACCAACAATTGTTGACAGTCAAAAATCTTTCGCAATTCATGTTACGGTAATTAGTTAATTTTTATACACAACTTTTTCAAAAATGTTTTCTATGTATATAAGATGAAAACTAAAAAAACTAAAACTTTCCGCAACGAGTAAAAAAATCAGATTGTATAGCACGGGGAACCACTATGCAACCATTAATTATTGCCATTGGGGAAGACGTAAAAAAGTTAACCGCGTTCTATGTATGTTTTAACGACATTTTGTATGATGCTGAAACTATGCTTAAAACCATTTCGCTGACGTTTCAATTACATCAAATATTTAGTGTTGAATATGCCAACGAATGTACACAACTGTGGCTGCTTTGTGAGTATTTGTATGAAATACCAATATCAGCCGAGAAAAGTTCTGACTTAAATGCTTTGCTTGGCAACTTAAAAAACTAATCTTAAATTTTAATTTGAACTACCAAACCTGCAAGTACCGGGCCTTGTTTTTTGTACAAAAATTTATTATCTTCTAACACTTTACAAAAACAACATTAAGAATACTTTCATGAGCTTACTTACTTGAAAGCACAGTTTTCGAATAATCTTAAAACTTTAATTTAAACTATGGAACCAACAAGCAAAATGTCTTGTTTTTTGTGTAAAAATTTTACCTCCACGTTTCGTTGTACTGAATGTTCGCAGGATTTCAAATCCATTCATTCTTTTAAACGGCACATTCACAAGCAACATACAAACTCATAAAATAATAATAACATTCAAAACAATGATGTTCACGCCACAAAACAGATTTCAGATTCAAAAGAAAGGCAGTGTCGAAGAGATGTGATTCTCCAAAAACCAAGCTCCGCTAAGGACCCATTTTCCAATAAATATCTTGATGAGATTGAGTCTAATGGTCTTAACTTTGCTCTTAAATTGTACGGGCATATGATTCTAAGCAGAAATGTTGCTACAGAAATAATCTTAGATATTAAAACAGTAATCATTAATCCTTTTATAGATTTTTTTGAAGGCCAATCTAATTCAGAATCAAAAAGTTCCATTCTCCCTGTAAATTCAAAGCAAGCTATTGAAAAATTGCATAAATTAAAACAATTAATACAAGTTTAAAAAGCTTTTAAAGGAAAAAGACCTTTTCTCTGAACCAGTGCAATTCACAATAGACAAACAGCTCAAAGTTTCTAATGTCGGTGAAAAGGACGCAACAGGAATTTTATTGCCTTTGAGAGACAACTTAAGACGCTTTTTTGAAAGACCTGAAATTTTAATTACTTTGTTACATAATACAGAAAATTCTAAAAGATCTGACAATTTAAGAAATATTATCGAAGGTTCAACGTGGCACCAGAAAATAAGCTCCTTGCCTTATCAATATATATTGCCGTATATATTATATCACGATGATTTTGGAGTAAATAACCCCCTACGATCAAAAAGAGGATTACAGAAGATATAATCCTGTTATTTAACCTTTCCTGTCATGAACAGTGACAGCTTGTCAAAATTAGATAATGTTTTAGTTTGCTGCTTTGTTATGTTCGCGGTGTCATACAGTAGGCAGTATGTTCCCCGGGTGCTACTGACAGCTGATGATGGGGCGACGAGCGCACCCACACAGAGTAGTATGCTCCTGTGTTTCATTCACTGTACTGATGACAGCCGAACGACGGAATAAGAACGGTTCCGCAAATCGAGGAAGAGGAAGCATTTGAAGTGCCGGAAACATTCGAGCTTTCCTTGACAGCCTTTTTTTCTAGAAAGAAAAGTACCAAATAGGTCGACGTGAATGCGAGTACCCCAGAAGGCAACAAAAATTAAATTAGAATACCGAGCATCGGAAAAGTAGCTTGTGTGCGGGGAAATTATTTTAAATGCGTGCGCCGCAAAAGGAGATAAAGTGGTAAAAATTTCATCCACCGAGCTATTTCGCTTGAGCGGGAATCCCTCATCACTAGCAGTGAAAACACGCATAATTAGATAGATAAATATTTGTAGGACGGCCAGGTACCGGCTCTGTAAGTACAGTGCAGGCTAAAATTTTGGCAGTGCAGGGTGGAAATCTTTCGGCATCCTGGCGGGAATTTAATTGCCAGGTAGGACCAATAGCGAGTAAACTAAGCATTAAATGCAAAAGTAGTTCCAACAAAAGTGGCACGATGCATGGCCCAATCCTAAGGTCAAACAAAGGTCAGCGAAGAACGGTACGACGAGGGAATGTGAAAGCGCGAACCATAGAGTATAAGATTACTGTAAGTAAGTTCCATTATATATCTGTAGAATATAGAATACATATGTATGTGACACACATAGTGATCCAACCAGTTCACCAGTATAAAATTCTTTGGTACTTGAGGCATAAAATGAAAAAGCGGAGCCTTCCGAAACCCTCAGCATTTAGGAATTTATTCGCTACAGAATTTAGAAGCCTCTTTAGAGCAGTTTAGCCTACAAAAACCAACTGGTTGTCAACATTTTTGTTGTAAATCTCAAACTGGATCCGGTGGCTCGAAAGGAATCATCTTAGTTACAGTAATTAGCGGTGCAGGAAATCAATGCCAAAAAAATACAGTAATTTATGATTATGTCGTGAAGGATGAAACTAATTAGGACTCATTTGAGAGAACAAGCTATGACAGGCAGATAGTAATAGGTTCACTGTTTATTCATATTGCCTCCTTTTGTTTTCAATTTTGTTATTAAGAGTTTTGACAATGATGAATTATAAATATATCAATAAGTTTTGTTCAAGATAGTCGCCCACGCGAAAAATTGACCAAAGTGATATAGTAATATTGCTCGGTGGCGAGTTCAGATTAAGCCTCAAGAAGACGTATAACCGTTATCGTTTAATACGTCCCGTAGAATTTCCTTGAGCGTCTATTAAAATTGAAACGAGATGGTAAGATATGAAGTAGCTTGTGAGAACAAAATGGGGAATGACTTTTGAAATTGTTGAGATTGGTTTTTGTTTTTTATGTTTCAGACTTCAATGCGATCCAGTATCCTCCAGGGAGCTCCTTCGAGGACGTGGAGTAAAGAGTAAGTAAGTTCAGATCAAATAATTCTTGTCAACATTAGTTAAGTATTTGTTTTAATCACATACTGTCATGCAAAGGCCACTAGCCATAGTTATGACGGGTGCACAGGAGAGAGGTACAAGTAGTTTAAAATAAATGAGAGTGAGACCAAAATAACGCTCTGAGATAAATGATTTATATACCTTAAGACCTATTAACATTTAAATTCTGAAGAAGTCACCTCTTCACTGGGAAATTTCTATTAGCTTGGCAAGGAAGGGAAAAGGGCTCCAAGTATCTTACAGTACGTACGGATTTTAATTAAGTAAAATGTAACTAAATATTAGTAAAGACAACTGGCCGCGTATATATAAATGAATACTGAATAGGAAAAAGAATAAGATATCTATTGGTCAATTGGTAGTTATAATTGTAATTCCTTATACGCACTACAAAAATAGAAGAATATTCTATAATATTTTGGTGCATACACCTATTTGTATGTAGAAAATGGCCCTGGAAAATTAAACTGCATCAACTACTTTAAGTTAGATGAATCATCTAACTTAATCGGTTGGCTGAAAACACTTCATTGTTTCTCGACAAACTTTCCAATTGTTTCTAAGTTTTTTCAAAAGTTTTCTTTCAGTGTACCTAACATGGTGGCAGCGGTGCTGGTTTTGTTCAAGAAAACGCGTATTTTTGCTTAATTTTTTATTGGAAAAAAAAAAAATAAGTGCAAAATAGTTATAGACAACCCAAACTCAGCAATAACAATGGCGGCGCAATCATTAGTAAATGTGTGCAATTTTACAGTGCAGGCTCAAAAACAATTTATATTTCGTCCAGAGGAATGGCCTCGTTGGAAGCATTGTTGCGAAAGGTTTCGATTGGGCTAGGGTTTATCTAACAAACCTGATGACGACCAGGTCAGTACTTGAATATATTTAATGAGGCAACAAGGCTATGAAATCTTCCTTTCCCTGAAACTGAAGGATGAAGATAAGGGGATACATGCACCTGTAATAAAGGCATTCGAGGACCATTTACAAAAGTTTGATGAGATGTATTTGAAAAAGTCGATATAACCTTGAAAGTGTCAAATTGAAAAATTATTCAGAAGTAGAAGACAAAAATTCAATTGTTTCAAGAGATAGATTGTCAAAAATATATAACCCTTATGGAAAGCTTATAGCTGTTGCATTTAAAGAAGATAGATTATATAAAATGAAAAGTAACATATATGAAAAGAGATTACAAGCAAACATAAGTAAAAGTAATATGACTATGAAAGAAAAACTACATCGTACATTAGGTCATATAAATTTAAAAAATTTGGAAATAATGTTTAAAAATAAATCTTTAGAATATTTAAAGTGCGTAACATGTATGGAAAATAAAATGCATACCATACCCTTTAATATCTAATAATCGAAGAAGAGCTCAAGAAATATTAGAAATTGTACACACTGATTTAAATGGACCACACCAAACTACAGGTAACCATGGAGAAAAATATTTTTTGAGCTTTATAGACGATTACAGCAAACTAGTGAAAGTTTACTGCATTTGTAATAAAGACGAAGTATATGACTGTTTACTGCAATATGTAAATGAAATACAAAACTTAACTGGCAAAATGATAAAGGAACTGCGATGTGATAATGGTAAAGGATATATAAATGCAAGAGTATTTCAGTTTGCAAAAGAAAAGGCAATAATACTAAAATCTTGTCCAGCTTATGCGCATGAATTAAATGGAACTGCAGAGAGATACAATAGCTCATTAATGGATATGGGGAGATGTCTTTTATCAGCAAAAATAGAAAGAAAGTTTTAGCCAGAAGTAATTAAAACAGCTGCATGTCTTAAAAACAGGACATTAAAGAGACAGTTGAAAGAAAAACACAATTTGAAATATTTTTTAATAGGTAACCATCAGTGAAATATCTAAAAATGTATGGAAGCAGTATATGTAAGGATTAAAGAGGAAAGAAGAAAATCTAAATGGGACAAAAAAGCAGAAATGGGAATTTTATTTGGATACACAGATACTGAATACAGAGTTCTGGTCAACAATAGAGTGAAAATTGTTAGAAACTGTGATGTAATAAAGGAAGATGTAACCTTGTGTGGATTTGAGGAAGTACAAGAGGAAAAGAACAAAGAAGAAAAAGAAAAAATAAAGGATTTGGATGTAACAAAAAATAAATCAGAAGAACATATAAATAATACAAGTCAGATGGAAAAGGACATGACAAAACAATTGGAACAGGAACATGAAAATACGCATGAAGTATATAGTGATGATGAGATAAACGGTGAAAAAGTAAAAAAGAAAAGAAAAGGATCGAGGAGACAAATTAAACCTCCACGACGTTTTGACGAAGAATTCGGGTATCATTGTATTTGTGTAAATAATTGTGATGCTATGATTCCAGAAAATTTTCAGGAGGCGATGTCATGTGATGAATCTACAAAATGGAAAGCTGCAATGAATCTTGAGATGAACAGTCTTGTCAAAAACAATACATGGACGTTGGTAAACAAGCCTTCTTGTGTCAAGGCGAGCAGGACTCAACGCCAATCGCAGCCTTCGCACCATAGGGTAGTTCCACGGGAATAAAAGTTCACTTAGAGGAAGGCAATGAAGCAATTATTTGTATTTTTTGAAAGGAAAATGAATTAACATGAATTTAATTTGAACTACTAATTATAAATAATACTTACTTGATATAAAGAAAAGAAAAAAAAACATATAACCCATCTTTTTATTATGGGCGACAAGACAAATGCAGTGAAAGGCCGCATAAATATTTATGTTCCATTTTTCTTTTAAATTTTTAATAAAGAAAGAAAAATCAAATTCAAAAAAAGTTCACCACGGAAATGTGCAATTATTCACACCACATCAAGGACGGTCCCTAACCATCATGGTCGACCCGCTTATAAAAAGCTGATGTGGCATAGCATCGCTACCTTTTTTGGTCATTCGGTCAGTGGAAGTCATAGTGATCAGTCAGTCAGTGGTAATTAAGTCAAAGTAGAAGCAACAAAAGGCTCTTCAACAACAACTAACAGTAAGTGCTTATTATTTTATACATGAAATTGTATATAAATCGTCTCATTACTCTTGCTGCATGGTAATTTTTACATGCAATTAAATAAACCTAATAATAGCCGACTGTGAAAGATAAGAAAAAGAAAACCAGTTGTCGACAACAACTAACAGTGATTTCTTATTAGTTTACAAATTAAATTGTATATAAATCGTCTCATTACTCTTGGTGCATGATGATTTTTGCATGCAATTAAATAAAACTAATAATAGCCGACTGCGAAGGTTAATAAAAATAAAAATCATTACTTTTTCTCATCCAATTGTATGGAATGGTTGCATAAAAATTTATTGTACATAACCATTACTATATGCACCTCCCGGTTCCCAGGCGACATCATTTACATAGCTTGAATGTCCTCTGAGTTGCTGAACAGTATCACAATTCTCTAAATCACTGCGAAATATTCGTAAAATAAAATCAGCACCAGCAGCACATATGATGACAACTTTCAGGAGAACCGCTAGAGAAATCTCTACTAATTGCATGGCAGCGACTTTCATGATAAATTTCTTCAAGTTGATGCCATTTCAATGAATCCGATTCTGATTCTTCCGGAAATTTAATTATTCCAAAAATGAGTTGCTTTGCAACAGCAATGCATTGTAAATTTCGTGACTAATCATTTCCTGATAATTCAAAACAATAAATTTGATCACTTAATCAGACTTGACATTTCGGTCAGCTGATTTGTCAGAGTTAGACAGCGGGAACTCAAGTGAGGGCTCAACCCAACGTCAACCCAAGTTCATCAGTACAACGCCGCTCAAAAATGTAGAAATTCGATTGAATTTTAAAATGGAACCGAATTGAAATATAGTGTCGATGCATGGCATAATCTACCTACATTCCAACAATAAGAATGGTAAGCATTTCTCACGCAAGAAAATCATATGCAAAGCCATCACTTCATACAAGTAAATTCCCACAAATAAAAATATTTTCTTTCTTTCTGAGCTAGACGATATTTGACACGTCTAATATTTCTCGTCAGAGCTTTGCATGAGAAATTATATTTTGCTCGAATATTTTAATCGTGAGAAATGCTTACTAGGTAATTTTTGCTGGCTGATAAGTAAGTTAGGTAAAATTATTTTGTAATATATATAATAATTATTGGCAATAAAGAAACCAGTTTTTTGTTAGCATTAAACGTAGACGTTTGTATTTTTTATCAAGGTAGAGTCTTCACTGGTGTAGCCGTACAAGAACCGTCTATCACCATCACCAAAATCCAGGTACAAGAACCTGTGGTTAATCACTAATTTTAATTAACAACTTGTTACTGGTGTTGTGGTACACGAACCGTTTTCGCCCACTTCAAGATCAAGGTACAAGAACCTTTGATCAATCAATAAAGTCAGGACAAAAGAGTTCTGATTCAACATATAGGAAATTCAAAAGTAATTACTAAGTACAAGCTTATTGCACATTTGAAATGCAAACCAAGTCCGGAAAGGAAAGTTAAAAACCAATAAATAAACTGTCACCAATCACACTTTAAAACAAAGCAAGCTAGCAAAGATAAAAAATAAAGAATTAAATAAGCTGACACCAAATTTTTAGAATAAAGCGTCAATAGGTCGATAAATAGGCTGGCAAACATGAAAATTTTCCATCTCTTTTAAGGGATAAACGAAAGAAACTACGAACCACGTTGGCAAGTATAGACGAATAAATAAACTGACACTTAACGAGTCCTAAAATGAAATCTAAAGTAAAAGTCAACTAGTACTTAGTTAAGAATTGTTGAAATGAAAAACTATTAAAATGTGTTATGGTCGCATATTGCCTATAGCAAAATGTTACACGTGCTGAAGCGTGTAGGCCGGCTGTGTCAAACAGAAAAAAAAAACGACCGCACCCGAACGAGAAAAATGCATTTCCTCACGCTCAGGTGCCATGTTGACGGGACTGGAAAAGGAAGAGGAAGAAACGATTATCGGTTGTCAAAAAGAGAAGAAAATTTCCTATTCCATCGGAGCAAGAATAACTTTTGATATATTTCGATTAACTTCGTCATAATCGCACTACTGGCGTGATTTTGGTTTTTATCTACCAAGTGCAAGTGGAAACATCACTAATCTGGCTCAAAAATTTTAACCGCTGCTGTTAAGAAAAAGCGATCGTACCAAGAGGGTGCAAATGTTGCATCGGATTCTACATACATCGCCAGTAATATTTATTCATCGAGTATTATTTTCGCTAAATTTGTATTGACCAACTCCAAGGGAGACGCAGCCAAAAAATATTTAAGAAGAAGTGATAGAAAAAGTAATCGCCACGAGCGTCACCTTCAATAAACTCCTGTTCACGCAACGCATGGCAACTCCTCTAACTCAAGTCGGCCTCCGCGGCAAGAAAAGTAATACCAGTCACATCAAGGTGGGAAAATGAATTCACATCATTCCGTCACGTCTGGTTTAGTTCCAGTGGAATTGCTGCAGTAATACCCATGGTTCAGCTACATGTAATTACAGGACTCATTGTATCTTCATGCAAGTCGGTATTTAATTATTAAAGAAATTCCATTTTTCTAAATTCTGTAACTTCAACTGTTACAAATTAGTAGTTCTTAACATTTGAATTATGAACATACAGATTATTTTTTGATATTTTTTTTATCTCAATTGAGAATTGTAGGGAAACTATATTACTATATTGATAACAAAACATTTACTGGATTTAATGATTAATTTCTAAAATCATTGCATGTGATAGATTATTATATGACAACCTAAATAACTTCTTAGTGTACAAAATATAAATTTCGAAACTGTTGCCGCAATTAAGACTAAAAGCCTATGAATATTTGCTGGAGACCAACGTAGTTATTTACATTTAGAGGTTCCATGTCGAACGTTTTGAATTACATTCATTGGTTCTAAACTTAATATTGACGATTGAAGTTTTTTACGAAAATTGAATTGAGATAACGTTCAGAATAGAACCAAATTTGGGAAAGGAACAGTAACATACATAAGTATTAGTAATATATTTTGATCGAATCTGATAATAAAAATTTATTTTTAAAGTTGAAATTCTAAACTAACATTGATAGTATGACTCGAATTGATAGATAAGTGATATTCGGCACATAATCGTACGCATGGATCCATGTTAGGTTTACAGTGTAGGTTAGATAAACGATGTAGCTTTAATCATAACATATTCACCGGTTCGACTATTACGTTCCTAGCTCACCTCTTAGTCATACCTCAATTTAATTCTAACCACGTTGGAGTGTAATGTAATGTAATGCCTTTCGGACTCATTTACGACAATGTTATCGTTCAATGTTTGCTGTAAAAACCTGTTCTAAGTTTCGCAAAACTAAGCTGTTATAAATAAAGAAGACAGGATATAGTTAAATGTAACTCGTTATAATTACATATATGACTGCGGTTGTATCAGAATATTTTTGAATTCCATTGAAAGTCTTCCTTACATACGAGCGGACTCTGTTAGTTAATAAAAAAATACTTTTATAACGTAATGGAACGCTAGATTTTTGATTCTCCTATCACTTTCCTGGAGCCCTCTCACCTAGGATGAAGGTCGTCTAGGCTCGCCTAGTCTCTCTCTAGGTCAATAAGGGACTTTGGACGATTGTGCCACCCAAAGTCAATGGGAGGATGGGGCTTGGCAAGGAAGGCATGCCATCTGCGCCTTCCATGGAACGTAGGTAAGTGACGTAAGGGTCCCTTCAGGACCGAGTGTGTGCTAGGCTTGTTGTAAGTAGGCACGACATTTTTTTTGATTATGGGTGATGACAAGCGGCAGGTTATTTCGGGAACTCCCCCTCTCCGCCACCCTTAGCCGAGGTGCTAGCGTGCCGCCCTGTGCTATCGCTGTCATCGAGTGATCTGTCAGCTCATGCTGGCAGTTTGGACTTCACGTCCTGACCAATCACTCATCAACATACTACCATAACAAATGAAATCTAAAGTAAATGTCAACTAGTACTTAGTTAAGAATTGTTGAGATGAAAAACTATTAAAATGAAATTTAAAGTAAGTGTCAACTAGTACTTGGTTCAAGAATTGTTGAAATTGAAAATTACTAAAAGGAAATCTAAAGTAAAAGTCAACTAGTACTTAGTTCAAACTTTGTCAAAATTAAAAAAAATATTAAAATGAAATCTAAAGTAAATGAAAGTAATTTAAGATTAGCATAAAAAATTATATCAGAACTGTACCACGAAAAAATTTTAAGCAAGGTGCAACGAGAGGTCGCTAGATAAGTTTAGGTCAGATTAGAGAAGCACATGAAAGGTAGGGTTACGTAAAGGAAAGAGAAGAAAAGACGCCATGATTGTAAGTCAGTATCTTGTAGCAAGAAGTCAAATCAAAAAATTGTAAAACTGAAAACGAGAAAGTTAGGCAGAAATTAAATAAAAATTGAAGTTTCTTAAAAGTAACAGTAACAAGTCGTGTTTCTTTTTTTTCTGTGGTTTAAAAGAAGAAATAAAAGGCGAAAATAATAAAATAAAGCAAAAGGAGAAAAGCGACTAAAATCCAGTTCTATACGAGGACCTGAGAGCTGATTATATTTTTCTTTGGAGAGGAGGTAAGCCCGATAGGCGAAATAGCCCGCAAATTCGGCCTGCAGGAGCTGAAAATCCAGGTAAACATTTTCTCTCTGTTGTCGATTTCCACTGGTGTAACATTGGGGCACCCGAAATTCACTCTACTCCACGGTGACCGCTCGGCCAGGTGGTAGAGCCAACGGGCCCCGTAACGGAAGGCGTTTGTTTGTCGCAATACTTTTTTTGGTTTTTTGTATTGTTTGCAGCTGGCATAAGGAATTGCACATATAATATTTGTAATCCTGCTGCTTTCTTCCAACGAAATCTGTAGAGTAATTAAGTAGAAATTGAACTAAAATTTGTTTAGTCTTAAGGTTAAATTAGTATAGTGAGAACAATTAATTTCTGGGTTTTAGAATTCAAAGACAATAAAGTGAAAGAAAGCTTGCATACATGTTATTTATTATACCGCCACACAACTTTTTTCAGCCACGAAAGAATCATTCATAAATTCATATCAGGAATCAGTTAGATCAAGTACTAGTCTATCCTATTACCAGATAATATCTTTTTTTGGAAATCTTTATTTGAGAACGGAATTCAATCCGTCATAGGGATTGGTAGATATAATCTTTGGAACAGTGACACAGTGGAACATCCACGGAGGCTGTTATGGTCGCATGTGTCCACGGCAGCAGCAGGGTTGCACCCACGTGTAAACCGGGCATGCCACCTTTATGCCATTACCCTGACATCTACTCGTCAGAGCTGTCGATGAAACAGTGTGCACCATGAGGGGGAAAGAAAAGAGAATCGGGCAACGAAAAGGCCGGAAAAATGACGGCCGGCCATTCTTGGTTTAGCTTCGAGAAGTAAAAGTTGTTGAGTAGTGAACCACGAGACTGAAAGATACCAAAAGGAACAAGGGGTGAATAAACAGTAAAAAAAAAAACAAAAGGAAAAATAATAATAATAAAATAAACCAAGCAGGAAAAAGGAAACTAAGAAGGAGAAAACCTGAACCTTTTATTATATTCCGTCGATTTAATAATCAGACTCATGTCTGGAATGCATCAGAGGAGCTCCCCGGAATCATTACAAGGAACCACGATTATCACAGACGGTGAATTTCCTCTAAATTCGTCCGATTAAGTGTTACTATTGTTAATTTTAGAACATTTGCGACGATTGAGCAATAATACTTTCATATGAACTCTTGAAATATTCAGCAGTCCAGCGGAGTACCTGCTAAATATGACATACATATCATCACGGCGTATAAAATATTTTTTGCGGAATATATTAAATAATTTATGAACTTTCCCACTGAATATCTGTCAGTGAGGTGCCCAAAAGGCAGCGAGAACCTTCATTATTAGATTTAAAATCAATTTGCCGTAATTTTATCTATATCACAAAAGCTATTAGTGTCAATTCGACTGAAATAAGTTTTAAGTGGGAGTTAGAACGTAAGCCTTGTCGCGATATTTGAATTATGTATGTGCGTATGGAAGAAGATCAGATCATGGGACTTTTGTGATTCTCAGCCGGTTTATGGCTTTTCCTGAAAAAGAAAATTTTGATTAATTAGTGTTACAGATTGTTTTAATAGATTACCTGCGCAATTTTTCTTTGTGAATTTTCATGCCATCAGAGCATACCTGAAAAGGAAAATTTTGATTAATTAGTGACTCTAGTGTTATAGGTTGTTTTTTTTATGGATTACCTGTTTTCTTTGTGGAATTCTCGTGCCGTGAAGGCTTATCTGAAAAAAGGAAAATTTCGATTTGTATGGATTACCTGTGTAAATTTCTCTTTGTGGAATTTTCATGCCATGAGAGCATACCTGAAAAGGAAAATTTTGATTAATTAGTGACTCTAGTGTTATAAGTGATTTTTATGGATTACCTGCGTAAATTTTTCTTTGTGGAATTTTCATGCCATGAGGGCATACCTGAAAAAGGAAAAGTTTGATTAGTCAGTGACTCTGGTCCTATAAATTTTTTTTTGTTATGATTTACCTGTATAGTTGTCTTCGATGATTTCGACGCCGTGGAGGCATATCTGGGAATAAAGTGTTAATTATTCAGGAACTCTTGTGATAGATTTTTTATGAATTACCTGTGTGGTGCCATTCGTTAATTTCCACGCCGAAAGGGTGTGCTTGACTAGGAAAATTTAATTATAAACTCTAGTGATAGATCTTTCGTGAATTACCTGTGTAATGTGGTTCATTAATTTTCACGCCGTACAGTTAAATTCAAAAGGAAAACTTTGGTTAATCAGGGACTCTAGCGAACTTTCTTTTTCGAGTTCCGTATTCCCATTATTCGCTATACATATCACAGCTTTGTAATATTGAAGGCTGAGTGCGTAATAAAAAAAAAGAAAAACACAAATAAAGAAGAAGAGAAAAAAAGGAAAAAAATATATATAAATTATTTTTATATTAATAAATAAAAAAAAAAAGAGTTCAATGTACCCACAAACACAACACCGATCAGCCGATAGTCCTGTCAACTCTAGTATATATCATCGAGGGACTCCGTCCGCCTCTTATCTGTCCTGGTAGAGGTCCAAGGTTTAGTATTTAATATTGTCTTGAAAATAAAAGATATCTTTTGGTTTTGACTGTTGGCCGGCAGAGGCCCAAGGGCTCGTAATGTTATCCTAAGAAGAGGAACAAAAAAAAAAGGTATCTTTTGTTTCAAGTCGTGGCCAGTAGAGGTCCAAAGTTTGATAATAGTGTATTTCTTGCATGAATCTTAGTCCTAAGTATAGGTAGTAGGGCCAGCTTAGAATAAGCTGTATATATGTATATGAATAGAGTTTTCTCATTAACGTAAAGACAGGGAAGGCTTTTATTTTATAGTTAATTTTTTTTTTTGTGCATACCTATTTTGTACAGCTGGTTTTGTATGGAGAATCGTGGGATGAGATTATTATTAAATATTTTGTGAACTTACGAAGCCGTGTACTCCATTCCTTGACTAGTAGCCCTGTTCAACCACCGTTATCTATCGTCCACCCTTCGTGGATAGGCAGACCACTCATACCGGCGGGCATGGAACGCATTGCTACAGGTAATAGTCTCAACGTGATGGAGTAGCTAACTTTGGGAGGTGGTGTGGCGGATCGATTTGTGGAGGTAGGCCTTTAGCACACGCATTTTCATAATGGGGCTGAGCATTTCGATACGGCTTTGGAGGCTTAGCCAGGGTGGATGGGGCGATTGGGCCCAACATTACCCAAAGCTGGGGTCTCAACAACATCAGAGACCCCTCACAGTTCTCTCACTCTCTCTCAATCGTCCATTTGCCAGCGTTGTAAACTCTCCGGGTGAATTAGCACTTGTTCGGCGTTGCTGAGGTGTTCTATTCTCATTCTTTTTGCAGCATATAAATAAAATCAATTTTCTTCTTTCTAGGCTTTCAGGTTCCATCATGAGAAGGAAGCCTGCATTAGATCTTTTTTTTTGTCTGTCTGTCCGTCTGCAGTCACGACTACAATTTCTTTTTTTTTACTGTCCGTCCGTCTGTCTGATCAGTTATGTTGACGATTTTGCACAGCTTAACAAGCATCAAGGGATGTGGCTGGTAAGAACCACCCCAAGCCGGCTGATCGCTAGCCGCTAGAGGTGTCGGATGCAGTATGTATCTACATTCAGGTACAAGTGAATGTAGGTAGATCTGTCGCCTGACACGCTTTTCGTTACAATACGGGATACGATAAATTTTAAAAGGAAATAGGAGATATTGTTACAACATTTTTGTAAAGTGTAGTCAAGGATAGATACCCCTTCGAGAGATTTTCGGTAACATTTTAGCTACTCTACTTTTTGGAATGCAGTTATTGTTTGCAACCCCCCCAGAAGGCCTTCTAGGGATATTTCGTCCTACCTTTTCCGGAGAACATTAAAAGCAATAAAGCGTCACTGAATAATAACAAGAAAGTACAAACAAAGTAACAATTGCCGTGTGAATACGGGTGCGAAGGTACCCAGCCTGTAAACGTAACCACACAAGTAAGAAAGTCTGAACGTACCCTGCGCGACGAGACGAGTTAAACGTCAACTACGAGAATACGACAGCTAAGCTCACGGCGTAAATTGTTGCCACGCGCAATTCATAAAATTACAATACAAAAAAAAAAGAGAAAAAAAAACTCAAATTCTTAACGGTGTAATGAGTCCACACTCATCACTAACATAATCAATCACAAGATCTATTAATGCACGATCAATCACATCATATGATCTGATCACTCATATAATCAATCACATCATATGATCCATTAAATCATATCATGCATAATCATAATAATTCATGCATCACCCAAAAACCCCTAAGAATCTCCTAGGCATATTTTACAGTCATAAAGACTGCACACTTTTATTTCAGTTAGCAAAATCAACTTCTTAATAATTCGCCGCCGACATACTCTTGGCCTTTACGGCTATATAAATACAAAAGTAGGAAATCCCCATGGAATTCCCTCATGATGATTTCGTACACGTAATATGTACTGACCTACTCTATACCGGCAAGCCAAATTGTTGCGCCTCACCCATGCAATGGCAGCGGCATCAGCGTACCTACATATGTACAATTTCGCTTAAGCAACCGCAGTGGCGCTTGCAGTACATATGTTGGGAAATTCAAATGTTCACCTTCTGAACTGCTCCTCCAACAAAACATTCACGCTTCTCTTGGTTGCTAGCTCCTGAACCAAAATGTTGCAGAATTAAAATTGAACCGGACACATGTTAGTGGATATAGCGATGTGTCCACCCTTAGCTTCATTCGCTTTCCCTGCCGCGCCCTTACGAGATAGGGGTTGGTCACCATGGACTTTTTTATTTAGAATCATATTTTGAACAAAATAGCATTTTTAAATTTGTTAAAAATTTTACCACTTCCGGTCCACACGCATGGCAAATAGATGCGTTCGGGGGTGTTTTTATTATCTTTCACCCCTTTGTTTTGGCCCTGGGACGCCGCATTTTTGTGAAAATACTCCCAGGACCACCCTACACCAACCCTCCAAATTGCAGCTTGAAAGGAATTAAATACGATCTTTTGCAATTTTTCGGCTTATTTGACTGGACTATTTAGCGGTGCGGTATGTTGATATTCTGTGATGTATACACGGAAGTATATACCAAGAATATTTCGTATGCCCAATACAGCTGTATTCTTATTGTCATGTGAAATAAAAATATTCTTCCGTGTTATGACACCTTTTCGCGTTATGACACTTACCTCATGAGTTGCGGCACCATAAAATTTTCAAAAGGTGTCACAACTCTAGGAAAAGGTAATTTCTATTATGATGATGCAGTCCCTTAGGCAATTATGCCAATTCTTTTCTACTTCGCAGCCTTGGTGTTGCTTCTAAAAATTGATTCCCCTAAAATATAAAAGAGGTGCGTTTTGAGCCCAGAGGCAGTTCGTTTTTTGAGTTCGTTTTAGCAGTTCAATTTAGAATAGTCTAAGTGAAGTATAAGAAATAAAGTTGACCCCCCACCAGCGGTAAGGCACCTATTCACCAATAATAACATTTAAGAAAGTTTGTACGGTATTTTTATAATAACACATAAGAAAGTTGTTATTTTATCAATTTTATCAATCAAAATTGAAAAATTCTTCGTGCCTTGTAATTTAGAGTGCACCGGGTGGTGAAGCAGTAATTCAAGATCATAGAAAGGAAATTTAGAAAGCAGAAGAAATAGGAAAAAGAAAGAAAAAACCAAAAAAAATTGCATCGGGATACCAGTGTCGTATTCCAGTGAAGTGGAATTGTCCAAAGCTGTGTAGAAGGTCACTCAGAAGGCTGTCCCAGCAGGAAATCCAAACTCTAGATAGATTATAAGGATTGTAAGGTAAGGAAATTTATAGATTAGAACTCCAAGCAAGAAGTTAAAATTGTCGTTGTAGATCAAGTATCGGATGGGGCGCAGGTTCCTCCGCCATTAAAATCCAGTCAGGTATTGGAAAGGGGCGCCAATAAAACGCACGAGGGAGTAACCGTGCCGAAAGAGAGCGAAAGGCGGCAAATTACTGTCCGTCCGCGATAACTACCCCAGCGCCGCGTAGTTCATCATAAAGTGTTACAGTTGATTAAGTAGGTCCCCTTAGCCGACATATCCGTAACCAGCACGGCAGGAGTCCCAAGTAAAGAAAATAAATCGTAGAAAACCAAGGAAAACCAAAACAAATCAAACAAAAGAAGAAGGGAGTCCAGTTGGACGCAGCCCTCGTAGGGAGATGTAAAAATTTTAGTCCCCGTTAGCAACTTAAGGCAACTTAAGCATATTAAATTAATTTTTAATGTTCCTATTAGCACGACGGCATCATCAAGTGCGCATTTGAGGATTCCGGGTGAGTACTTAGGTTAAGATTTATTGTTATATACCAATATATATATATAAAATTCTTTTAAATTAAGCAAGGAAACAGAGACATATAATTGATAGTAGCATATGTAAGAAGCAACCGACACGGATTTGTATTTATTAAAGATAGTCGGTGCACATTCATAACCTAAGGAATAGCAAGAAGAAAAAAAAACAAACAAAGAATATTTATTAGGTACTCAATTCAGTATGAAAGACGAGAACGGGTTGACATCCAATTGTACTCCTAGGTGTATTATAGCTATATATATATATATATATATATACATTATGGTTCCACCAAATCTCAATTAGAATAATAAGTTTGAATTATTCAGCAGTTGAAGTGGGTGCATATGTTAGTGTCATATTCGCCTTGTGAAAAGCTATTAAGTGAATAGAAATAAATTCAGTTGTGATTGCAGCGTCGTCCGTAATTATATGGTTGTACTTGGTCGGAACTGAGGACGACGTCTGTGTACTTATGTAAGCTAGATAATGAATTAGTCATGTCGGACTCAAATGAATTAATTGATAACACCTCCTGTTATGCCTAATCGAAATAAATATTAACTATATTTGAATTAAAGGAAGGTAAAGTGTATTATTTGTCGCACCTTCCGTGCTGATTACTGGATCGAGGCATTATCCCTACCCTAGAGGTTAGATTAGTTGTGTTATGAGTTGCTGCACCTCCGATGCTTAGGTACTAGTGGGGCGATTTAAGTGTAGAATCCATTAACTATCAGCAAAGAACCCAGATTGATCACCATTAACGGTGAAATTAGCAATGATTTTTCAAGGTTATCAGACCGAAGTAATGTTGGGGATGGAGTAAGCCCAGTCATGGTGTAGGCCTCATCTAGCTAGTGCCGTGATAGTGATAGGTGGAGGGACGATGATCCGCCAGAGGGAGTTGAGTGGTTATATGTGGAGGTAGAGAGAATGGAGTGGGGGGGGGGGGTATGACGTCCAGAGATGGGCTGTCCATTTCCGGTTTCTTTTCTCACACGATCAGCAAGCATGATAGAGTGCCTTGACCTCGTTTTCCACCCACGCCCAAGAGACGAGCTATAGCCGGCTTCTCCTAAAGGAGGTTGAGAAAGATCGAGGTCGCGATCGAAAGGATGCCCATCGAACCTGCCTGAATAATTGATTCTTGTGGTGCGAGGTGTGTGTTATTGTATATAGAGTGCAGGGATCGATATGGAGCCTAGACAAGCACGAGTCAGTCCAGCTTTTCTGGCTACCACCGCTGCACCAAACCACGAGAAAAATTCCTCACAGAATCACTTCTATTTATGAGTCACCTGATAAGGTCTCTTTCTATTATTTTTGGAAACATAAAATGAATTGAATCGTGAACTATATTCTTTTATACCAATCGGTGCTGAAAGAGAATTTTTTTTAGAGGCTCGAGACAATCACTTTTGCTGCATCGAAGTACGCCATGTATAGGAAGTGCGAGCTTCGGGGGTTAATATAAGTAAAAACAAAATTAGTAATAAAAGAGCAATATTTATGAATACTATTAGTGAATAAGCAATAAATTAGACATGAAGCTGTAGATCGGTGTTTCTCTGATCTCTTCCTATCCTGAGGTTTCTTTCCTCTGTTTCACAGGTGAAGTAAAAGGGATATCGCAAAATCAGATGCCAACGATGTCGAGGGAGGCCGGGGACGGCGAACGGATCATGCCATCCGATCCCGGGATACTCTTCAGGTGAGTGGTGTACACAGTTCCATCAGGACTACGGTGTGTTGGAACGTCCTTGGCAGATCTTCGTTTCGTTTTTTTTTGTTCTTGGCACGATGAAATTTTTGTTCATGGTCGCGTGACAGGCAGGCTTCTTCTTTTGTTGAACCCACCCCGCACTCTTCATAGCTAAAAAAACCTAGTTGCCGGAGAAATTCGTTCTCATACGAATTTATATAAATTGATGATAAGTACTCGAATGAATTTGTAGTAACTTTTTGTGTTTATAAGTTTAGTTCGCAGAATTTTTCTAACACGGTAACATAATTTATTCTCGGAGCTTAATAGTTTTATAATAAGATTTTATTAAAGAAAAGGGGAAGGAGCTGTAGCTCTATGAATAATTAAAGTTAGCATCAATGAACAGCAGCGCCGTACTATAGCCAGTGCAACAAGTGCAACCGCACTGGGCCCCCTATGTTTGAGGGGCCCCCAAATATTAAGTACATTAGAAAAAACTTCTCTAATAGCAAAAAAATATCACGAATTGAAAGAAAAGAAAATGCTGAAAATTCAAAATTCGTTTAACTTTCAAACAGATCTAGTTGGCTACGATTTAATTTGAAACAAATATATCTAACAATTCAGTTATTTTTTTTTGCTTCAAATTGTTTTCTTCTGTGTTTTTATATTGTCCTATTAGTGAAAAGTACTATAATTTCAAAGTTATTAACAGAAATATCAACAGAATTTTGTGTCTACCATTAATATTAAAACATCAGGTGTCAGGTAATATAGTCTCAGTTGTTTTTTCAATATATTTATTTTTTAAACTGTTTCTTGTAACATTTTTTACTCCAATAAGAAATGTCGAAAAGATCTTATGAAAGCGGTGCACAAAAAAGAGCAAAACAGATCCGAAAAGCAGCAGAATTAAGTAGCATTGCTGGATCATTGGATAAATTTTTTAAACGTGGCGAAAGTTCATTCATTTCGAACAGTAATTTAATTGAAATATGTAATTCAAATAGTATAACTCAACTTGAAAACAATAATGTGGAAGTGGAAGAAAATGTCAATGAGCCACAACTTCAAAATATTGATAACCATAACGAGAATGTAGATGATGAATCAGGAGCTAATAGCGTAAATATTGACGATATTTTATCTGATAATATTACAGAAATTAGTAATAATCCACAAATAGAGAGCAGTAGTTTATCTGCCAAATTCAAATATGATATATTAGACCCTGCAACTTGGCCTGTTGAAATCGACAACAAACAACGGATGTTTTTGGTCGAGCAGTCACCAAAAAGCATTAAAGGTATCCATTATAAAAGAAATCCTCAAGGAAGATGTTTCAGTGACACTTTTTTTTATCGACAAATGAAAAATGGTGAAAAAGAATTAAGAAAATGGCTTTTATATTCTAACTCAACAGGAAACATTTTCTGCTTTTGTTGTCGTTTGTTTTCATCGATAAAAATAAGCTTAACTTCGAGTGGATTTTCTGACTATGCACATACAGGAATACGGTTATCTGAACATGAATCATCAAAGGAACATCTTGAATCAGCGTATAAATGGCGAATTCTAGAATTTAACATTAAACGTAGAACAGGAATAGACCATCTCAATGAAGATGTGTTCAATAAAGAAAAACGAAGATGGCGAATAATTTTGAAATGTATCGTAAAAGCGGTATTGTTTTTAAGTGAACGAAATTTAGCTTTTAGGGGCAGCAACGAAAAACTTTTTGAACCAAATAATGGTAATTTTTTGGGAGTAATTGAATTGCTTTCTGATTTTGTTCCAGAACTAAAAGTGCATTTAAAATCAATAACTGAAACGGAAAAAAGAGTTACATCATATTTTTCCCCGAAAATTCAAAACGAAATTATTTTACAACTAGCTTCTAGAGTTTTACATATAATAGTAAGTAATATTAAATCATCAAAGTACTTTTCCGTAATGATAGATTCTACACCGGATTTTCGCAAAAAAGACCAGTTGTCCATAATTATTCGGTATGTTAAAATAGCGCACCAAAAGCCAAGTGTTCAAGAAAGTTTCTTAAGCTTTGTAAATATAATGTCATCGACTGGAGAAAATTTAGCAAACGTCCTTATTGAGGAATTAAATGGATTAGGAATTAAAATTGCTGATTGCCGTGGTCAGTCGTATGATAACGCAAGCAATATGAAAGGCGAATATAAGGGAGTGAAAAGTCGAATTTTAGAAATCAACAACAAAGCATGGTATACGCCGTGTGGTGGACACAATATCAATTTAGTGATAGGAGATAGTGTTAAAAACACTATTAAAAGTCAGAATTATTTCACTACATTAAATAATTTATATAAGATTTTTGCTGCATCAACAAAGCGATGGGCTATTCAAGTAAAATATTTAAAAATTAATCTGAAGGCGCCCAGCGATACTCGATGGGAATATCGCTTTAAAAGTATAAAAGCTGTGAAATACCAGATTAAAGAAATTAGTCTTGCGCTAGATGAACTTAAAAATAGCTACCCAGATTGTAAAACTCTAGCTGTATCTTTAATAAAACAAATAAATTCTTATGAATTTATTGTATTGACAACAATTTGGTATCACTTGTTATCAAAGCTTCACATTTTCAGCCAACTGCTTCAACGAAAAGATATGGCAATTAATATTGCATTACAACATACAAGGGCTATGCTATTATCGCTTGATGATTTCAAAAACAATTTCGAAGAGATTATAAAAGAAGCAGGAGAATCATCGGTAAAAATAAATGTAATAGCAAAGTTCACTGAACGGCCTTTTCATGATACTCAAATATTAACAAGTAGAAACAACGACTGTCTTGATAACTCAGCAGAACCTAGTTTACCATTACCAAAACGGAGAGTACATAAACTCAAAAGATTGGCTGACTATTGTTATTATACAGACCATAAAAATATAGCAAATGATAAATATGACGATGTAGATGTTATTAGTACAGATGATATACGAAATGAAGAAATTGAACCACCAGAAGAAGAAATTGAACCAATTGAATGCTGTGATGATATTGATATATGTGAGATCATTCCTGAAATTGATGATGAGTGTAACCATCTAACTGCTGAAGATAAATTTAAACAATCTTATTTTAATAAATTAATCGATGTTGTGAAGGATTCATTGCAAGAACGATTTGAATCGTATAATTCTTTAGATGAAATTTTTGGTTTTCTTTTCGATAATAAGAAGCTAAAAACTATGAATACAAATGAATTCAATACTAATTGTACAAAGCTGGTCAAACACTTGGAAGGCGATATTGAAGAGGTGGAATTTAAAAATGAACTTTCAATTTTAAAATATATTTTAGAAGATAATTTTACTATTATGGAAAATTTGGAATTCATTTTAGAAAGGAATTTGGAAGAATTATATCCAAATGTATGTATCGTATTTCGAATAATATTAACAATACCTATCACCGTTGCTCATTGTGAACGATCGTTTTCAAAACTAAAATTAATTGAAAATTATCTACGGTCTACAATGTCACAGGAAAGACTTTCTGGTTTAGCAATACTGTCGATAGAAAATGCAACAGCCAGAACAATTGATTTCAATGATATAATTGATGAATTTGCCAGTAAAAGAGCTAGAAAAATTACTTTATAATTTTTTTGTATTATTAAGATCAATAAAAATGAATTCAATGATTTTTAAAAAAAAATTTTTTTAGTGTCTGCACAGGGCCCCCAAAAGTTACAGCACGGCGCTGATGAACAGTAGAGTTTCAAGCTTCCCGATTGCATTCTGTAATATTTTTGTTAAACTTATCGACTGAAAATCTGCCTTGTAGGGGCAGCCAATTATAAGGGCTATTAGCTTCATGTTTGTTCAGTATTAGCTTAATACCTCTAAGAATGTCACCATGTCAATTAAATTGAAGATGGTATAAGGTTTTTTTTCTTTTATCCTTCTCTCTCCTGGAGACCGCCTCCGTGAATATGGTTGACAAGGTCCGTTCTTCCGATTATTTCAGGTAATCTTTCGGGACACTGAAAAATAACTTACTGTCCTCAGTGTCATATGTGTGGATGGGGCAAAGCAGTGAATGCAGACCATCTGCGTCTTCAAGTAAACAAAGGTAAGTGGTGTAAGGGTCCCTTCAGGACCGGATGTGGTGCTCGTGGTTTTTTTTACAGGCACGAATATTTCTTGTATTATGGTTCGTGACAGCCCCCCCCCCCCCCTCCCCCCTTATACATCTCCAGCACTAGTCGAGGTGCTAGCGTGGCAGCCTGTGGTATAACTGATCACGGGAGTGAGCTGTCAGCTCATGCTGGCACGATGGACTTCAGTTCCAAGAATACTCACTCAAAAGTACTACCATAAAAGCTCAGCATTATCACATACACCGTTATGAATAATTCGAATGAGACACAACTCTATGTTTCAAGAACTGGACGCATAATACACCGTCCATCTCGTTTTAGAGAAATATGTAAGGATAATTTTTTAGTTTTTTTACAAATAATGTAAATTTGAATAACTAATTGACTATGTTAAATTTAAACTTTAATCGAGAATGTGTTGTATGCCTTATGGAAGAATTACATTGACAACGCCGACGCCGGCGTGGTCTTTGTTTTATGCCAAAATTTTTTAGAGACAGTACTGCATGTACACTACTCACGCCAGCGGCGTGGTCATCGACCTGTTGAGTAACTTCTTCTTAAATATCATAATTAAGTTTATTAGCATACTAAAACTCGGTTGAATATGTATACAAATACAAACGTGTACTTTTATGGGTGATTTGCAAACTCCCATTTATTCTCGCTTATGTGTTTGTAAAGGGCAATTAGTCATTGATTGTTATCAAATCAGTGAGCACAGAATTTCATCATAGATCAGTATAGCTAGCAACTAGAATTTCGTCTACTTTTAGTCTAGTTTAGTTTGAGTCATCGTCTTGCTCATATCAATCGTGATTAGACAGCTGCATTCGAGTAGCCAAAAACAAATTGTTATCTTAGTGAAATAAAGTTTTGTTAAATTGTAAGTGAGTTTTTATTGGTATAAATACATTTTTGCCCAAAAACGCTTGTTCATAAAGAAACACCATCTCTGATCCTAATTTAAACGCTTGCGATCCATTGCTATTGGCAGCAATATCAATGTCAGTCATCCTTATCAAGTATTTTCCCTGAGATCTAAAGAGATGATGTGGAGAAAGATTTGCTTAAGTTTGTAAGAGAAGGGATACAAATTTTCAGCTACTCAAGTGGAAAACAGGTGGAAAAATTTAGACAGCAGCTGTATAGTTAAAGTTTTGAACAACAAAGCAACAGGTCGGAGTAGAGAAAGTTGTGCATTTGACAGGTAATATTTAAATGGACAATTTAATTTTAAATTTATTTTTTCATTCCTTAAGGGAACTAGAAGAAATTCACAAAAAAAAGGAAAGCAATATTTCCCAAGTTTGTGATTGGAAGGAAAAGCAAGGGAAAAAAGGGTCTACGTTATTGAGGAAAGCCGGCCTCAGTCAAGAAGACAATAGCGTAATAGTAGTGGATAATAACGATATTGTAAACCCACCATGTCCATCGACTTTTAATTGTGCGGCAACTTTAAAATCTTCAAAAGCTGCCATTCCCCATTCTCTCAATAAAACTAGGTCTATATTATCGGAGATACAGGAGCTAAGGAAGTAAAAAGAAGAACATTATAATGAAAAAAATGGAGTTGGAGGAACGGAAAATGCAGCTGGAAGAAAAAAAATTGGAGGCATTCAATAAAAGAACTGCTGCAATCATGGAAAAAAATGATTTATTACAAAATTGTATTTATAAGAAATTTCTTTTTTTAAACATAATATTTAAGGCGTGATAACTGCACTGAAGCCATATGTTTTTAATGAAGAAATATATATTTTATTTTATTTACGATTTTAAACGTAGTATTTAAGATTTGTGAAGTTCCTAAATCCAAAAAATCATTTCAATGCTGCAATATTTACTTAATTTCATTTGATTTATGTGTTATGATATAAATACCATCATAACCACCATGTGTGCCATAAACACTTTGCTTATTTAAGCAATTCTCATTTCCTTTGCCTTTTCAAATATCACCTCACAAATTCATAAATTGAATTAAGAGCTCCTAAGTGCAGCACAAGGATAACTTAAAGTCAAGTGCACACATTATTTTCTATCAAACAAGTGGCATATCAAATTTCTTCAAATATTGCCTACGTGACCAAATAAAAATGTTATCAAGATGCTGATACTGCAAGAGGAAATCGAAAGTCTGAATAGTCTGAATGAAAGGAACAGAATTCGAGTTTGGGATATACACTCGATCAAGAAAGACGCGTCCAGGGATTTGTCTGTTAGGAATAAAATTCATATAAAAACTGTCTTTTGATTTACCGGATATATATATATACATATCTTTTGAGTTGCCGTCGGATAATATCAAAGCTTAATTACGTTTCAATAAATCATAAAAGAAGTTAGCGTGTTTGCTAAATTATTATTATCCCGGTCCCAATCTCCACCTGCCCGCTCTTCAACCTCACAGAAAGCACGGCGGGAGGGCATAACATATGCATAAGCGTACTATTTAAGATATGTGGTAAAAATCAAAACAGGAACAGCACTCATAATTTTCTAAACCACAACAACAAATGCTGTGAATTAATAAAAAATTATTACGTCCTTATAAATTTTTTATTTATATATAAAAATCAAATTTTGTGAACAACTTTCTCCAAAGTGTAGAGATATCTCTTTGCTTCTTCTCACCTCTTCCCTAGAAAATCAGTATAAATATTGCATCAAGAGTGTGGGATGGCGCAATGAGTTTGCAAGCGATTATCACGAATTCGCGATTTTTACATAACGGTTAAATCATAGAGAAAACAGTATCAGAGTAGAAAACTGTATGTTGATAATTTTGCCGCAGAGCTTTTATGTTACAATATCGCACACCACCCAACACAAAATCGTGATATAAACCCTGCACTAAGACTATTGACCCCTTTTTATTCATAAAGACTAATGACGCTTTTTCACTCCAATTCAATTTTATTGAACCCAAATTAACTGAGATCATTTGCTTTTCGAAACAAATTAAAAACCCTACTTCAATATTATTCCAAACAAAGACAGCTAAAATTATTTATTCATCAACCTAAAATCAATATATATTCAATACATAATCTGTTTACTTCAAGTACTGTCAGCAAATAATTTTCCAATAACCCCAAGCGCCGATTCTTTTGAGTAATAAAAATCAATGACCCCAAATGCAGACGAAATCACTTTTCTTTTGACCCAAAAAAATGTGCGCGTAACCTTTTTTTCGTCGATCCATCGATTGCTGCTAAAGAAAATCAATAACGAAAAGATAGTCCGTTCTGAAATTCCGATCGGGAAAGTTGCCTTCAGTTTTTTAAAAGAATTTTTTGGTTTAACAAATTAAAATTAAATTAGATAAGTTTCTTTTTAAAATTTGGATAACATAAACGATAAAGGAAATAAAATGTGTACTTAAGAAGTGACTTTCTTTTACAATTTACAAATAATTAAAGATAATTATTTTTACTGGCGCAGTCGGTTGGATCGCGTTTAGTTCGAAGCTAACTCGATCTCTGCACATTAATGCTTAAAACGCGAATCAAGCGCGATAACATTTACTAAAGGATTAGTGAAGTGCAAATTTTAGTGATAACATTTTACTATAAGATTAGTGAAATTCTAATCCACAACAAAAGTGACACGCACCAAATTTTCCAACGTTTCATCCAAGATCTAGAGGAAAATAACCAACACAGCAGTGTCACTGTTACATTCAATTATTCTGCGAATTTTCGTATAACCCTGCATCGATAGAGAAGCGAAAAGGAACACAGAAGCAACTAAATACCCCATAAGAAGGAAGGAAGAGCTAGTTACCCTATTAGAAGGCAGGAAGAATTAATCACCCCCTAAAGAAGGAAAAATTAACTATCTCAAAGGAAGGGAAAACCTAAAACATCCAAGTAACGTACAATTATTTCAGCTAGAACAATTTTGGGATAATTCAAGTAAGAAGATTTTTCAACGTTGTTAATAAATTTATAAATTTAATAGTTACAGTATAGTGAGTAAATTTTTGTTTTTTATATAAGCATATATAATATCTTCCAGTATAGCGATTTAATTTGTTTTTTTTATATTACAATATATGTACATATAGTATATATTCCAGCATATAGTGAGTAAATTTCATTTTTTTTTTTACAAATACACATATAATTTCAAAGGCTACTAATGATAGGTAATTAATAACTCTGAATTACTACATTAGATAAAATTCATGAAAAAGTAGATTCTCTTCAACCTCTTATTACTAATAACACTCCCAAATTGACAGCTATAACTATAGACCCTCTAAAATACCTATCCCGTCTCTCGGACTTTAACGGCCTATACTAAACTGCAAAATTTTACTGATTTAGTGGACAACCCTCAACGCACAAAATATGATGTAACGTCACAATTAATCTGCATCGATATAATTAAATCTAAACTAACTGGTGGGGCTCGAGAGATGATAGATATAAACTGCGACATAACTTCTTGAGCAGAGATTAAAAAATTATTAAATCACTATTTTGGAGACAGAAAGTTGGTAGACCAACTGTTTGAAGAATTGAGAAGTGTAATTTTCCGTACTAATAGCCTCGAAATGTACAACGAAATTAAAAACCTATTAGGGATATAAAAGCAAAGAACGAAGGGCAACCTGAGAATCTTGAAGAAATTCTTAAAGCAAACAAAAAATCGGCTCTAGATATATTCAGAAGAAAATTACCAGAACCCATGATATCGATTTTATATTGTCGCGATCCAGCAGATTTAGAAGCATCCATAAACATCTGCCACGAGTCAGGATACGCGTATCTCAATCCATATTCTCAAAACCAAAAAAATTATAATACTGCAAGAAATAATTAGAATCGAAACAGATTTTCCGAAGCGAATAATGAACTACCAAACAGACTTATTAGAACCAGGCATTTTCCTCATTCATATACAAACCCACCACGAAGTAATTACAATAATCGAGAATCCACCATACCCACCGGATCCAATGTAGTGATTCCCCAATTTACAAATAGATATAATCCTAACGTACAATCTACAAATAGATATAATCTCAACATACACCGACAATTCAATCAGAATAGATTTAATAATGCAAGTAACCACCATCCTAATAACAATAATCACAGTAATATGCGTCCTAATATTCCTAATAGTCATAATTACGATAGCACTCGTAACAACAATACTGGTAATTACAATAATAATAGCTCCTATGTAAGACCAGAACCTATGGAGGTTGACTTAATACATACCAATCAAAATGAAATCACGGACTCTGGACCAGAGAATTTTCACTCTCCGGCCTCAATAGAAACCTACCCTATATAGTAGTGAAGTCAAAAACTATCCCCTTAAAGGTCCTCATAGACACAGGCCCACACACTCTGTCATAAACATAAATATTTGCCACCCTAAATGGATAACAAAATTCGAAAAGCCATTAAGGCTAAAAACTTTAAATCACTCTATCGACATAAACCCCGTTTCCTCCTTTCGAGGAGTTAGGAAATCCATCTAATAAAATAGAAACGTTGATATGTAGCTTCCACACAGAATTCGATGGATTAATAGGAAATAATATTCTTTCCCCGCTCAAAGTTAATATAAACTACGAAACAAACTATCTGACAGCAGGATTGTCGATTGTCAAAACTTTAGCAGTATAGAAAATTTAAAGATACAACCCCTTATTGAACAATTAAGAACCAATCATCTCAATCTAGAGGAAAAAAATAAGCTAACAAATTTGGTAAAGAGATTCCACGACATCTTCTATACAGATGACTCTAAATTAACATTTACAAATGCTATTAAACATAGCATCCGCACAGAGAATAATATACCTATCCAGGACCAAACGGACCGCTCCGGGTTCACACCCTCGTGGACGGAAGCCAAGTGCTGCGTTGCAAGGGGCAAAGAAAAGTGTTGCCACCACTGCCCAAGAGGCAAAATTAAAAAAAGTTTCTTTTTATAATGTATATATGTCATGAAGACTGATTATTTTTAAATAAAAACATTTCTTTTCCGTTATAAAAATAATGTTGTTTTCCACTATAAATCATGTTTTCCACAGTAAAATAATAAGCAACAAAAACTGAACCAAATGTAACAGTTTTGATTTTTTTTGGCGAAGAAAGAGGGGGAAAGTTACAAATAAGTATTTAAATCTATAAATATCCGTTAGTGCATGCCGTACAATAGTAAGTAGTGCTTAACCCGATTGACTGACTGATTTGTTTACAATGAAGTAAAACTTAAATGTTCATGTATGAACAAACCCTCTTGACGTTCCATGATTGATGGTAACTCAGGATGCCTGAGACGTCAATTGTCGAATGGAATCATCAAGACGGCAACACTTTCACGTCTATAAAAGGCGAGCTAGCACCGAGAACAAATCAGTCGATCATCAAGCTTCGACCAGCTAAGAACTTCTCAGTTTATAGCCAGCGAAGAAGTAATCGACTCAAATTTCCTGCCAAGTGTGAGGTTACCATGCTTGAGACTTACCAGTCATCCCGTAGTATTGTTAGAATATTCCTACCGAGTACGAGGTTTCCGTATTCGAGAATTAAAATCATTTTCCTGCCGAGTGTGAGGTTACCACATTCGAGAATTACCCGTCATCCCGTAGTATTGTTAGAATATTCCTACTGAGTACGAGGTTTCCGTATTCGAGACTAAAATCATTTTCCTGCCGAGTGTGAGTTTACCACATTCAAGATTTACACGTCATCCCGTAAACAAATAGCATATGTTCATATAGTAGAAGAACATAACATAAAGAGATACATACAGTGTAAATTTGCTGCCGTGTCAAGTCAGAAAGAATGCAGTATGCAAAATTCCGGTGAAATTTGTTATAGTGATATTTTTAAGGAAACACAGAAGAAATTTTGGGAAATCCCTAAAAATATAAATATTCAAAATTTGTGGCAAGGTGACATTAATTCATTTGAGTCTGAAAGTGTAACATTGCCGGGTACTCAAATTAATAAAAAAATTAATAAAAGCGAAGAAATAGAGTCCACAAAAATTATTTTTGAAGAGGAACTGCTTACCTGGACACTTCAGACCAGAAATAAGGCTTTTAAGCTTAAATGGCTTACTACGAATATTAAGACACCATGGACACAATTTACCATACGACTCAAGAACTGTGTTCAAATCGCAGAGGCAGTTAAGTAATTTTTATCAAGTGCCACCGAGAGAGTATTATCATCATGGTGTAAAAGATGCAATAATTAGGAAACTTGAAGCAGCACTAAATCGAATGAATGATATGAAAAACTTTTCAAATTTGAAATGTTTTATTAACATCTATGGTGTTCCACTTCACAAAAGTTAGTACCTACAGACTGCATCTGGGTGATTCAAATGAAAATCTCGGAATTAGATAATTTCGTTTTTCCTGTGGGTATATAATTTTGGACCACAAAAGCCGAAATCTTTCAATATGTTTTTGGAACCATTCACAATTGAATTAAAGGAATTAATTCGAAATGATATTATTTTTAATCAATTGAAGTTACAAGTAAAAATCGCAGGCTTCATCTGTTACGCTCCAGCTAAGGCAGAGGTAACGTATATAAAATATTTTAATTCTTACTATGGTTGTGGAAAATGGGAAATAAAGGGAAAATTTAAACGGAACCTTTATTATGATAATATTAATTGTATTTTCAGAACAGACGAGAGTTTCCGTTCCAAAAAGTAAATTGAGCACCATAAACAGGAACGCTCTATTTTCGAAACGCTTCCAAAAATTATGGTGAATGACTTTTTGCTTGATGGCATGAACGTTGTATATCTTGGCGTTTTGGATGGAAAGAAGTAAAACTAAAAATAAAAACATTTTACAAACAAGCGATCTACCGCGTTCTTCTACGGATTTTATTGAGGTTAAATTTTTCCAATATGTTAAATTTAACACCGATAAAGTAGCTGAAATAGATAAAAGAATAAAAGCTTTTTCGCAGCAAATGCCATGTGATTTTTCTCGAAAACCAGAAGTATTGTACATTATAAAATGTTCAAGACAACGGAGTTTAGGTTGTTATTGCTGTACATGGGACCAGTATTACTACAAAGCATGTTAGATAACCACTTATACCAATATTATCTGATTTTTCACGTTGCTACTAGATCGTCCGACAAATATGCAGACTACATCGTTTATGTCAATAAATATCTGCATAACTTTGTGGTAAACACCGTGAATATGGCGAATATTTTGTAGTATACAATGTTCATTCACTTTTTCATTTAACTGAGGACGTGTCTAGAAATGGTAGGATTAATGAAATTAGCGGCTTTTCATTCGAAAATAATTTAGGAGCTTTAAAAAAATCATCGAATAAAAGTCTTCGACAAATTCAACATAGATTAACAGAATTAGAATACTAAGGACGTGGAATCCGACTCCCACGATACACCGCATTCCTCCTCGAGAGCGTCAGTACCATCAGTACTTATAAGCTGAAGATATAAACATAAAAATACATTAACAAAAAGAAATAAACAAAAATAAGGAAAAAACTTACCAATTCACGGCTACTGCCGTCAACATCCAATGACATTTGTGTCACAGGCAGCTGGTACGTTGTTCTTATTCCATTTACTAATGGATATCTCCACTACGCCAACGACAACGAATAATCTCCATGACGACGCGCTGCTAATGCATAGCGTCAAAGCAACGACGACCGACAGACGCCCAGCTCCTTTTGTATTCCCGGCTATAAATAGCGAGCTGTTGGGAGTAGCAAATCACTTGTAAATTGAGCGGTCAATAAGACAGATCGGAAGCGATAAACCGAAATTAAGTCTTGACTAACCATCCAATAAGGGAAGAATTGAACCCTATCATTTATCAGTTAAATATATTAATTAAATTATATTTTTCAGCACCCCCAAGCTAAGGTAGAATTGAACCTGGAAAAATTGATGAGCAGTGAATGTAGCTCATTCTGTTTTTTACCTTGATTAGAAACTCTTACTAATTCGCTTTTTTATATTTTACAGATTAAAAATAAAACGAAGTGAATTAACAGCGGCTTTATTTATTTGAATTTTATGGTTTTTGCCTGTTTTATTTTGAATTATTATTTGTATTATTTTGTTTGGTTTCATTATTTTTATAATTATTATTTTGTTTTGTTTTTACAAGTAGAAAATAAGCACTGAATTCATAGGGTAAGGCATAATTTTGTGAAAAATAAAAAATATATTTAAATCTAAAAATTTTGCTCACCAGTCTTATCCACCACACCGGAACCTCCCCTTTTTTTATGTAAAGCCCATATTGGGACTTCACAAATACATTGTACAAGCTCAAAAAGAAGCCAACAGTTAAAATTAAATAAAGAAATTTAAAATACAATACAGTGAAGGATTTTTCAAGGGCTGGTGATCTTCTCTTGATAGAAAGCACTCTCAAGTCCTTTTTTGATAGCGGTAACAAATACCCGAACAACACGAGGCAGCAGCGTTTTGCCAAACGAGGAATATTCTAAGTAAACACAGACGTAACAACGAACATAGATAAACGAAGAGAGAAAAGTAAGAAAAGAGGAAAGAAAGATAGTTTAGGGCATATAATAAGCAGGGCATGATGGAATGGGGCCGTATGTCCTTCCTCATACAGTAATTTATATTCCAGAAACGCAGCTCCAGGAGGCCTCCTCGAGAATGATGAACATTGATTAGAGCAGAGTAAGCAAACAAAAGAAAAACAAAAACAGTAAGTACCTTCATGCTTCCTTTATTCGTCCGAGGAATCAATTTATAAGAGAAAGAAATATTTATAGTCTGTAGCTCAATAGGATTCGTAAGTATTCGATTAAGTAAAGACGTGCTAATATTTTAATTGGATAATTGAATGGGATGTGCCCTCACATCGATACAGTACTAACGCCATCGTTAATTTGGGAGAGTTTTTTAAATATTTTTTTTTTTCATTTTTTTGACTGTGTGTGAATTATTAGTATAGATACATACCTACCTACCTAAAGATTCATAAATTTATTCACGTGAACTGCAAACTATTTTCATCACCGCCACCACTGTCCAAATAACATATTTTTTGTCACCACCGCCAGTGGAGGAAATTAGATATTGACTAGTTATCAACAGATGGAGTTCATGACACTATTTCGGAAATTTGGATAAACGGATATCCCCCGCTGTGCTTTCGCAAGCTTTAGAGCTTTCAGGCTATAAAAACACGAGCACAAGACAGAAATGGCCGGATTACATTAACAACGCCGGCGCCGGCGTGGTCGTCGTTTTATGTCAAAAATATTTAGAGACAGTACTGCATGTATGAAATGCATCACATTACCCACGCCGGCGTCGTCGTCGTCGTCGGCGTGGTTGTCGACCCATCTCTTATCCTAAATTTAACGCTGGCGCTCCATTGCTGCCAATATGGCAGATCTAAATCTGTTATGAAAAAACATGAAAAAACGAAATAACATTTGTAATTGTGTACATATAAATATGGAGGAAAAAATGATTGAGTTCATGAAAATAAATGATTTTATTTTCAACAAAAAAAGAAATAGTTATAAAAATATCGACTTAAAGGAAAAGAAGTGGGTAGAATTATCTACCCAAATAACTGTTCCAGGTAAATTCATTTTTAAGATACAGTTGTGTTCTTTTTGTTTATTCATGAACATTTTTCAGTTGAAAAGCTAAAAGCGCGGTGGAAAAGCTTGAGAGATAGATACTCCAAGGAGAAGAAAGGAAACAAGGGCAAATCCGGAGATGCGTCACATTCCCCAAAGCATGAGTGGAAATTTTACCAACTCATGCGATTCTTGGATGACTATGAATTTTTCAATCCAAGGTAGATAATCCATTTAGCACTATTTTTTGTTTTATTATAGCCAAATATTTTAATTATAATAACTCTTTTCCTTTTTCTGAAGGATCACAAGCAACTTCCAAGTGGATGTTGAGCAGCCGACGGAAGTGGGACTTGGGGAATGCCGATGGAGATCCGTTTGATAGCTTCATCGAATTCGACGACTCTTCGGTTTTTTCCGACCAACAAGGAAGGACCTCCACCTCCACTTCTGCAAACATTAGCGTGAGTTCTTCCACCAAAAAACGGAAGCCGACAGAGGAGCTTGTCCAAGAGGCTCGCAGAGATATGCAGAAGCTGATGAGAGTGGCCAAAGAAGCGTTCTCTGCAGAATCGAGTGGAACCAGCGAGGTGCGCCCATTTTTTAACAGCATCAGCGTGCAAGTTGAGCATGCAAATCTATCATTCGACAGATTTCCAAATCTGCAAATGCGAGTGTTAACAGCCGTCCACGAAGAAATAAAAATTCAGTATGAAGAAAATAAAAAAAAATAAAAAATAAAAACAATATATATCTTAAAATGTTCTTTTATTTCAATATTGATTATTAAGAATTTATATAATCTTTTAGGGTATCCCTCAGGTCAAAAGCTTTACGGGCGGCATTGAAACGCCTGAATAATTTGTGTTGAGGTAAGGGCGACGTCTCTTTTCTCCAAAGTCCCTCTTTAAACACGCCATTTTCAAAATGGTCCACAAAATTACCCGGACAATATTCTCCATCATGCATCTTCACAAAATTGTGCAGAACCACTACTGCTTCGATGATTTTTTCGACGTTCTCTGGAAAGCAGTTGATTGAATTTAATAAGACTCGCCATCTTGCTGTCATTATACCGAAGGTATTCTCGATTCTGACTCTTGCTTTACTAAGAGTCTTATTAAACATTTCTTTGTCTGAAGGAAGCAACCGACCTGGATATGGACGCATCAGGTTCCTCCTTAATGGGAACGCAGCATCTCCTACAACATAAAAGGAAATTTTATATTTGAATTCGGAAAAGTCTGCGGTGGGGGGAAATTAATCTTTTCATTCAGCACTTGACTCCCAAAGGTACTACCACTAAGAGCTCCTCCGTCACTTTGGCTCCCCTATGCTCCGATATCAACTGCCGTGAAACAGTAATTACTGTCACAAGCAGATAATAATACAATACTACTGTAGCCTTTATCCTTTATAATTGTAGTATATTGAACCAGACCGTGGAGGGCACTTGATCCGTATATGCTTCCCGTCGATAGCTCCCACACAATTTGGTAGGCCTGTCATTTTGTAAAAGTCCTGTGAAATTTTTCTCCATTCGTCCTCATTAGGTGGAGAAAGATATATTCCATGGAGTTCTTACCAAATATCCTCGCAAGTCTCCAAAATTATTTTCCGCACTGTTGATGTACCTAACCGAAAAGCCCAAGAAAACATTTGCCAGCTAGAGCCTTGCGATAAATATCTGTGGAGTTGGGAAATCTGTAAGTTATTTTAAAACTATTCGCATTATGCCATTTTATGACTTACACTAAACATACTGCCAAACGACATTCGGATTCAATTGCCCTCCGTGGTGATTCTTTCGTCAATCTTCCCTTTAGCAATGAAGAGAGAAGATTAATTGTTTCACGCCCATACGAACAGCCTTCCGAAAGTGTTGTTCATCACGATCTTTAATAATCTGGAACACTTTCGAAAAGAATTTATGATTTTCGCGATTTTCTTGTGTGAAAATTTCTCTTGTCCAGATTCTTTTCTTCTTTACATTTGCAGATAGCACAATAAAGTTCAAATATGCCATATAAGCGCATATAAGTAAAAGGAGTTTATTAAAATAGTTATATGGCACAAGATCCATTTGATATTTAATTCATACAATTTACAATTAATTAATTTACAATTTTTCATTTAACGCAGTAGTTAAAAATGACAAATTCAAATGTCATTGAAATTTTATGTATGGCGCTGCGCCCGGAGCAGATGTTCAATGTAACTTGCCTGGCGTTTTGTTCGGCGTTTGACGACGACGACGACGACCACGCCGGCGCCGGCGTTGTTAATGTAATCCGGCCCAAAAGACAGTCAGTTGTCTTCTGACCATTCCAGAAATAAGACTAGGAAATTGACCTAGACTTCACCTATCGAAACTGAGCATACTGAGCCAGCTTCAAATTTCCTTCCTCCAAAAACCCACCAGTATATTGACCTGGACACTTCCCCAATCCATAACGGCCTGCACATTGATTAAGTTTCCCACACTCCCGTGAAGTTCTCACAAATATTGATTTGGGAATTTCACTAGTAGTTAGTATAAGCAGATAAAATAAAAAAAAAATAAAAAATAAAAAAATTTTAAGCTATTCCTGTGTGGTAGTTGAGAAAGGTGATCTCACTACCCACAAATTTTTTCCTCCGTATTAAAAGTAATGTTTATTTCTTGTTCTTCTAATTTCAACTCAACCCCAGAGATATAACAGAACGTACTGAATTCTTTATAATTTTATTACATAAGTATTTGAATTAAATTAAGTTGATTTTTTTGTTAGCATTAAGGTTTGAAAGTGCAAAAAATTCATTATATTTTTTTGTATAAAAATATTGAGTTTTGTTTGGTGTTATCCTCACCTATTTCTTTTTTTATGTATTTAACACTTACCTTAGCATGTATAGATTGATTAACATGAAGTACTAGTATACTCATATAATTACCTTAGCATGTATGGATTTATTACGGCGAATCACTAGTATATGTACCTACTTACCTCAAGATTTTTGATTCATTAGTGTGAATTATTAGCGTATAGGCATACTTACCCTAAGATTTAATATTATATGTATCTACCAACCAAATGGTAGAATCGGTCAGGGAGTTAGAGCCGTGACTATGAATTATCGAATATATATCTAATAACTTAACGTCAGAGCTTGTAAAAAATTTGTTTTGTTCATCTCCATTCACAACTAGTCCCAGTCTAATAAGGTATGTTTTCTACTACTGCAAGGGTGAGTTAATGGTTAGACTACAGGGGATATGATCATAATAGTACATTTGAATTACGTCAAAGGAAACTACTCTGTTAGGATACACATGAAATTAGTCCACAAACGAGTTGGATCGTTCAAAAGGGTAAAAATGAGTTTCAAGCACTGTGAATGATTACTATGTTTCATGGACGTGGCAGTTTCATCCTCCTTTCGCTCTCCTGGAGCCACTCTTAGCGACAATGGTTGATTAAGGTCCGCTACTTCGCTCTTTCAGGTGATCAACAGGGACACTGGGAAAACATTTTTTACTGCCCTCAGTGTCATTGAGAGGATTGCGGCACTGCAGTGAAGGCAGAACATCTGCGCCTTCATGTAAGTAAGGGTAATTGGTGTAAGGGTTCCTTCAGGACCGGATGTGGTACTTGTGTTTTTTTGAAAGCACGATTTTTTTTTGTATGGACAGTGACAGGGGCAGGATTTCGGGTATCCATCCCATTAACTCTTCCGCAATAGCAATAGGTGCTAGCGCGCAGCCCTGTGTTATTGCTGGTCACTGAGTGGACTTCACGTCCAAAGGTTCTCACTCGAAAGTAGGTACTTCCATAACAAAGTGAATAAGGATACAAAAGTAAAAATATCAAGATAATTCTTCAAAATATCACAATCAATATGCTCAAACATTCAAAAATGTTTGACAATATTTTACCTAACTGCAAAAACGCAATCCCATCCATCAAGAAAAATTACTAATTAAAGTACCATTTCCTATTTTCAACTTATCTACTACAAAGAGTCCATTGTTTCCCAATTCAAACAAAAGAAAATCATTCCTTGGTACCCGACATTGATTATGCAAACGTAGGCAGTCATGAAAAACCCAAGAGTTTCTACTTTTGACTCCTAAACAAATCAAATTGTTCAAACGAATTACTCACAATATTGAGAAAAATACATTTCCTCACCCAAGATGTTTTAAGGATGTAGCAAGAGAATGCCAGGAAACAAACTTGGACTTGTTTTTATGTTATATTTATGTTGGGTATGTGCTTGGAAAGGGGGAAGAACCAGTTTTTGGTTGTATCACTGAATGATGGAGGATGATCATTCAGTGGCAATTGATTGATTAGCAGAAAATCAAGTAGGCATATTTCAGTGCAAACAAAAATAAAGTTCAGTATTGTGAAATACATGTAAGTAGTTAATTGCATTTCAAGAATATTTTTACGAAATGTGTAGAAATTACAAGAAAACGGCTGAGGGTTAGGATTAGATAGGCGATAGACCGCAATAAACTCGGGACCATAAACCTTTCTCGGAAGAAAACCAAAATTAAATGATAAAAAGGTGCATGCCCCGAAATAGCACAGCCGAGTGCAAAAATTATTACGGCGCCATAACCGAGGGGTCTTGGTGAAACAAAACCCGAGGTATATGGAAATTTAGAAGACAAATCTCGTCACATTCAAATTCAGTAAGTGACAGCGAAAATACAGAAATAAGTTTAGTTAGCGAATTTAAAAGTCTTACGAAATAGAAAAGTGGGTATTTAATTTATTATGAAAAGTATAACTAGTGTAGTATTAGTACGATAATATAATGTGTATTTAATGTGTGTCTAACGTGTGGGTAATAGGTAAATGTGATAAAAATTGTGATGTTGTGAATAGCAAATGAATGCGTGAACGTTTATATAATAGGTAGATAGGAAAAGTTGTGTGAACGGTGTGAAACTGGAGTGCTCTTGATTAGTCGCAGTGTCATACGGACTAATTAAAGCACTCCCCATTGTTTGATTATTAATCTTCGGATCCTGGTCCGTACTCGATCCCGCATGACACATTGGGTTGACTTATGCCGCTCTGTTCAGTGATCCTGGTCCGTACTCGATCGCAAATGAGTTTAAATAGTGTCGACGTATGTCGCTATTGATGAATGATCCTGGTCCGTACTCGATCATTCATATTCTACAATAGCGTTAACTTATGCCACTATTATTGAAAGATCCTGGCCCGTACTCGATCTCACAGGACATGATCTTAATGAGACTATAGCGTTAGCTCGTGCCGCTATTGTCTAGGGAACCTGGTCCGTACTCGTTCCCGTAAAAGATCTGTCCTATTTGTACAATAACGTTGAACTATGCCGTTATTGTGAATGAATGGTGGATCAATCGTCTGTTCGGCTTTTGATCCAAGACCGAAAGGAGCAATTTGAATGTATAGCATAGGAAAAGCCACTGAGTATCGTTATACTCAAATCCATACTTTTTATTCTCTTGCAGCTTAAACATCCCCCTAGAGCGCTCGGACGGTAGTACGGCGGGTAAATAATAATCGCGCATAAACGTTTGGAAGTGGACAAAACAAAAAAAAAATAAAATAAATAGAATTTAAGACTATTAAATATCGTGTTTTTTTATTAATTATCTTATTAGTATAGTGATAATTAATACGATATCCTAATAGGCAATTTTAGGTGAGTAAACCGCACTAAGCTCGTGGGTGTATGAGTAAATGTTTTGTGATATTTATGTTGGATTTATCTTCGAACCAAACGCTCGTACGCTCGCCCAGCTGACCCCCGACGTAAACGTAGACGGCAGAGAGGAGAGTTCAGTGGATGACATAAGAAGACGAGGAAGAAGACAGAAGAACGAGATAACAAAAAGTTTGTGAAAAGCACTGAAGTATATAAATAAAACTCGCTAAGTAGTATCGCGATTTATTTAAATTTACCCAACCCCATCCTAGAATTTATCCAACATTTATTTAGTTCAAACTAGTTTAATTTCTAAAATAGTAAATATTTGTAATCAGTGAGAAAGTAGTGAGTGGTATGATACTCAGTCATCTGTGCGTGTTGATGAGTGGTTGGGCTTTCACCTTTCACTATTTAATTGTTGTTTATGTGATAGGAAAATGATTATTTAGTTTTGTAGTAGCTTTGTTTCTCGCACAGATGTAAGAGAGGTTTTCTCATGGCATGTTGGGCAGTGTAATTTTTAATAAAGAAACGTTTGCTAAATCCGGTGCGTGTGTAGATATTGTTATGTGCACTTCAATGTATAACCCTAGCAATGTATAACCCTAACAATATGTAACCATAACAATGTATAGCCCTTAAGAAAGAATTCGTTGTTTATATAAACAACGCTTAACTTGTCGCCAAAGAATACTTGGGGCACTTTATTTACTCTTAACTTTGTACTGATGTTAGAGCATCACAAATTAGAATCTAAAGTATCAAGCGAGTGTTTTCGCTAAATAAACGAATTCCTTAAGTAGAGATAAGTTTTGTAAGAAAGATTATAAAATGAATAAATTCATTACTAGTTGAGTATTCAAGAAGTTCGGTGTTTTCAATTTCGATCATCCTAAGATTTGGTGTCCAGAAGTAAAAATTTAACAAAAATTTAATAGAAGATGTTTTAGAAAAGTGCTTGTGCCAATCACTGGATTTATTATCTGCAGTCTACTATTCTGGATACTAATTACAAAAATGGAATTATTATATTTACTGTGAGTAAATATTGGGATTCCTTGAGTTCCATTTCATTTCGCTAGTAATCAAAAGAAAATTGTCCTTTCCCATTGAATCCGTATAATTTCTATTTCTGCAAATTCAAATTTATTTTTATTATAATTATATATCTTAGAACTTAACAAAATAAAGATATTTCTTGAGTTTTATTTGATTGTGTGTTAATGTGCAATTGATTTATAAAATTTATTTCCCAAGGTTGTACATAACCTTTACTGAAAGTGCAAAATTGTACAAAAATATTTGTGAATAATTACGTCTTTTTATAAATAATTTGGGTTAATTCGAATGTGCGAATTTTAATTGATTGGAGATAGGATTTCAGTGAATAATTGATTCGGTGAAGTTTTGTTATTACATAAATTTTGACTAAAAAATTACCTAAACAATTAAATAATATTGAATTCTATTTTTAAATTTCGACTTGATTTAAATCAAAATCAGCGTTAAAACGGGAAGTGAGGAAAACACAATAACGTACATATAATCACCATATGTGATTTTCCGCAATGACTGAACCTAATAATACTCAAACCATTAATCCTGATGGAGGCCAGTCTACCTCCCAGCAGCAAGCAGATGAGGGCTTTGACTCCGAATCATTTTCTAATTTTGATGAACTTCCAATAACATTTTTAATTCGTTTTGTGAAACCCTTCGACGGATCACGAGATTATCTGAGTGCCTTCATATCTGACTGCAATAAACCGTTCGCATTGGTAGTTTCATCCCAGAAATACGTGCTTTTCGATTACATCCTCACACAAATTTCCGGTTAATCCAAAGCGGCCTGTATTAATCGTTCCTTTAAAACATGGGATGAGCTAAAAACTTTCCTGAAAACAATGTATCAGGATCGTTAACACTATTCTCAACTTCTCTGTGAACTAACAAACCTAAAACAAAACTTTAATGAATCAGTGTCTCAATTCGTGTGTAGGGTCGAAACTTGTCTGAAAAGGATAATTAAAGCAACACAGCAGCAAAATCTTAGCGAATCTTCACTTGAAGGAAGACTAGAGCTGTTAAATGAAATAGCCCTTAACAGAGTTATTTATTTTTCTCTGCTATCGATAACAAATGTATATTGCGTGTAAGAGAACTTAAAACATTGCACGAAGCAATATCTACTGCGGTTGCTGAAGAGCAAGTGTAAGGTATGTACTCTCGGAATAACTTCAAGTTGTATAATAACAAAACTAATTTCCACGATGAAAATTTTAAAACAAACCGACCACAATCTAAGAACCTCCATGTTATTCAAAATAACCCTCATTGGAAAACCAATCCACAACCTTCTACTTCAACTGGAAGTGATTTTAATAACAGAAGTGAAAATCTGTAAATATTGCAAGGCAAAGAGACACTTGACCTCCGAATGCAGAAAACGCGAATATAATAATAATCGGAAAAAACAATCATTCAATAACTCAAAAAACGTGAGTTCAGCCCCAGCGGAAGTTGCCCTGCTGGAAAGCTTTCATTAGATAACGGCAATCAATTTAAAACATCTAAAACAATTCTCTTTGCTGAAAAAACTTCCTCATACGTTACCTTGTCCTCAGTCTAATACTTTAAAATTGAACCTTTTGATTGACACCGGTGGGAATATGTCAATAGTTAAATCAAGTGGTAGAACCGGTAGAACGGAAGTCTTTCGGGATGAACAGATTAACTTAAGAGGAATAAGTCCGAATCATTGTATTCAGACAACTGAATACACCTATCTAAACTTAGTATTAATTGAGAAGAACCCTAAACCTTTGCAAGGAACTAATGGCCAATTCCATATCATTAATCAAAGCTCCAATATACCGTTCGACGGGATTTTGAGGAAATACATCCTTAGTAACTATAAGACTTTTATTGATTATGAAAATCAAAAATTAAAGTTAAACGAGTTTTCCATTGAAATTCTCTATAACAGTGATGAAGTTGATAAAGGCAATCATACAAGATTCCTAGAACCAAGGAGCGAAACACTGATTGAAGTAAAAATCTTAACCCTTCCAACAATGAAGGTATCATCCCTGAAAGATATATAGAAGAAGGTATCTATCTATGTAGGGCCATAACTAAAGTAAATGGCAATTCAAGAGCCATTGCAACCGTTCTAAATACAACTCAAAAGAGATTTTCATTAAACGAAATCCGATTGCATCTTGAGCAAATTTCGAAGGCATCTTATAATCTTCCTATTCATAAAGAGAAACCGATATCTAACTCCAAACCAAATTCCTTTTTATTTGGTGTAAATACATCTAATAATCGTACCGATGAAATCATGAAAAATCTCCGTGTTTCTCATCTCAATTGTGAAGAAAAATCTTCACTTTTAAATTTATGCAAGGACTTCAACGACATATTCTACCTGGAAGGAGATTTTTTATCATCAACGCATGCTGTAAAATATGAGATTAATACCAATACTTCCGTACCTATTGCTGCAAAATCTTACCGCTACCCAGATGTTCACAAAAGCGAAGTGAACAATCAGATTAATAAAATGGTAAACCAGGAAATAATCAAACCTTCGGTGTCACCCTGGTCAGCACCCATTTGGGTAGTCCATAAAAAACTGGATGCATCCGGAAAACAAAAACGGCGTATGGTGGTCGACTACAGGAAACTCAATGAGGTGACAGTGGGAGATGCATATCTGCTCCCAAATATCTCTGATATTCTAGATCAATTGAGTCATTCTGCTTATTTCAATACATTGGATTTGGCATCAGGTTTCCATAAAATTGAAATGGAAATAGAAGATAGTTCAAAAACTACATTTTCCGCTCCTATGGGTCATTTTGAGTTCGTTCGAATGCCCTTCGATCTCAAAAATGCTCCAGCTAGATTTCAAAGACTTACGGATGCAGTCTTGACTGGTCTTCAGGGCATCGAAGCAAGTACAAGAAAAATTTCAGGGTACAGAAAAGTTCTTTCAATTCTGCCAAGCCTGACGTTAGAGTATAAAAGGGTAGACTAGATGCGATTAAATACCCTAGTACAGGGGTGGCCAAACTTTCGAAATACGGGGTCTACATTACAATTCAGAATATCGTAGCGGTCTACAGTCAGCAATGGATTTAAATAAAACGCAAAATCTTCTTCAAAAAATCTGTAGGTACTTTCGAATGCTCCAGATTTGAAAAATACTTATGTCGCACCAATCCATTAATTGGCCGATGTTAGTAGATACTCTATAAATGTTAATGCCTTCGTTAAAACTGACGACTTCTTCCCGAGTTCCAAATACTTCGAACTCCTCATGTAAATTCTCCAACTGTTTGGCGAAACTTTGGAATCCCCGATTTAAATTATGTGTCCTCTCGCTCCAAATTTTTGGTAATTCTTCAATCCGCCTAATCTTAGTTGGGATGCATGCACCAGAATCTTTTCTTTGAATGTTTTAACTACTTTTCATATTATTATTATTTTAGCGGACTATAATGACTGAGACACAAAGGCGCGTTTTTTATTATAGTACGGGAGATAAAGAGAGAGAGAGAGCTATCCGTTACTCACCCAAAGTGAGGCGGCACAATTATCTGAAAATGGCAATTTATTGTAATTTTTGTTCAACTGATTTTACTCTCGTGGGCTACCAAAAACGTCTACGCGAGCGACCGGTCGACCACGGTCGACGTCTTGGCCACCCCTGCCCTAGTACTAACTTAAAGCACTATAGTAAAACTCCAGATCAAAAAAATATCCGCGCAAAAGAGACATCAAATAACTCATCTTGCGTTACCGCATTACATGCAATTTATACTGCAGAAGACATTATCATTCGACACACTGAAAAACTTTTTAAGGTAAAATGTAATGTAAACGAAGAAATACTGTGTATGTCGCAAGAAATATGTGCAGGAATCTTTTTAGCTAACTCTTTAGTAAAAGCCTAACTAACTATAGTAATTTTAAACGTTAATGAAAAGGAACACATTTTGAAACCTTTTAAAATAAATCTTAGATTCACGCGAGATTATTTTGTTACTAAACTCGCAGATATTCAAGTCTATCTTTAAAGTGGTAGAAAACAGAGGGAATCCAAGAGCCCTGTTGAAAGAAAAATGTCAAGACAAACGTCAGTAAAATTAAATGATAGACTGAAAGCTGTTCAGTATCTACGATTTGTCGCGAAAAATTGAAATATATATGTACATACGTACATACATATCATGGCAAAAAGCTTTCGCGATAAGAAATGCGCGCCGCGAAAATGTATTGCATGTATATGCGCGCCGCAATTTCAAACGACGGGACGGTGGCTAATGTTTATAAAAACATCAAATTAATTTTTTTCAAGTCACCGTCCATCGAAAAATATTCTGGACAACTCTCTAGCCTCGGGAAACGCGAATATCGCGTTCAATTTTTCAATGCATTTCCGCGGGGTACGATAATACTGCGTTGTATATAATATTTAGGATATTTGAGCGTGGGGAAACGTTATTCTCCCATCGAATCAATTTTCTTTCATTTTATAACATCGGGAGACTTTATTTCTCTGTTCTAACATCTTATTAAGTTCGTAAGCAAACTGGCGTCCGTGTCTACGAACATGTTATGATATGTTCTAATACTTTATGCAAAGTTGTGCTTCACAATTCATGATTAGTTGCACAACAGCGTTTGAGCCGTTTATGTTACTTTTACATTTGGCATGTGAATTGCTACCCCCAGTTTTTGAAATGTCGAAACATGCTATTTCTTCCGCTGATAGATCATGCTTATACGGGTCAGTATGCTGCGTCTGCCTCACGAAATCTTGTAGATAAGATGATGGTTTGTTATGGTCCATGTTATATGAGGCAGCATGCTACCTAATGTGGTTTCATTCTTAGTAACTATGGCGATCCCACACGGTCAAAAATGACACAACGGCACGGTAGAACTCTGACGGGTCAAGTCCTGAAAAGTTTTTTTGCAAAAAAAAAAGAAGAGAGTGTGTTAAATTGTAGTGAGAAGTAAGGTTCTGAAAAAACACGAGAAGGAATTAATAATTCAAGAAATCTAAGTATTAAAAACATTAGGGAGGCGCAAGAAAAACTGCACCGAATTCAACGAAGGTGTATAAAGGGATGAGTATTATTATTATCTTCCAGCTAGTTTCCAGGAGTTTAATCTCGCTGAGCCCGCTGGGTGTGTAAAATTCATCTGACATACAGCATCCTGTAAATTATCGCTGTAATCGATCATGGTTTGCGGTTAGCCCGCCAAAATATATCTCCAGATGGAGATTCGGATGAACACTGAGGCTTTCTGAAATAAAGTTTATATACGGCAACATGGTGCTCTCACAACCTTATACATCCCTATGGCTGCCATGCAATACCTCACGGGATAAGTTTTTTAGCATCAATATTGTACTCATTAGCGAATTCTTCCAGAACATTATTCAATTAAAGTCGTGCACGACACGCATCTCAGCAAGATAAGCTCATCATTCTTCTACGCTCAACGAAGAAGCTTTCCGAGACAATTCTAGGCAGCAGCATTTAGCGACACCTGCTGCATGCCCTAGGCTGACAGTACACCTGTCTAAAAAGATTTTGTTCATTTATTTTTACATGTGCATTTTTGCTTGATTTCTTTATAAAGAGAGACAAGAAGATTTTTGTTCAAGTACGCAGATTTCATTACAGAACACCCACATATTTAGAAATAGTTCGATAGATCCGTGATGAAAATATTGATTAATAGTAATAATTTTTTTTAAAGAGGAGGGGAAAAAGGACAAATTTCTTTTCAACCTACTTCGCCGCTATAATCATCACGATGTAGATAGATTTAGGAGCTCATTAGCGCCAAGGATGTAAACCTTAGTGGCACAATTTAGTAGAGGTCAGAATTTTGTGTAAGACATAGAGGTAAATTTTCATTGCTTTGAGTGCTTACATGCATTCTAATAGGGTTAGACACATTAGCTGTGTTCTTTTGTGTACCTTGCTCTAGAACTCCCATACATTGGGGAGAACAAATTTGTTCTGTCGATTGAAGCGAACTATTTGTTAGTTCGCTTCATTTAAATCTTGTATGAAAATGTAGGGGCGCTGTTCTCCAATTTTTTAGTTGTAGAAGTTGGTCAAACTCAGCTGACAGCTGAAACTATCATAACAAAATGTGAAACAAATTCTTGGCATTTGTAATTTGTATAGGTATTAATATTTATTCAATGTCTGTCAAGCAAGTTTTTATTTTTAGTGCTGTTATTTGTTTGAATTGTGTTGAAAGTTATGATCCAAAGGAAAATAGGTTGCCCCAATGACAACGATGGGAGCATAGATCGACAATAATAGTTACTTAATTATTAGAGGAATAACATTAGGAATATATCAAAAGAAGATGAATAGTACACAATTTATGATGTGGTTAGAAGATGGTAAGTGGTAAAAACAAGCCAGATTTTCCAAACAAAAATAAAAATAGCATAGAGGAAAAAACAACAAAATTGCAAAAAATGCGATAAAAAAAACGAAATAAACTAACACTTAGAAATAATAAAATTAATTAATAATATTGAAATCTACATTAATTTAAAAATACACAAACTGTCTATGTCCAACAGAATGACGCCGCTGTATTATATTTTTTTACACCTACATAGCATACATGTGTACAAGTTCCTCCAGAAGTGAAATTGCATGAACGCGCATGCCCGCGATAATTAAAAAATAAAAATTCTAAAACAAACAAAATTCTTAAGAATCGCATTACGTTTGCATTGAATTGTTTTCGCGCCTTCGCCCACAGCCATCATGCAAATTTCACTTCTGGTGTACTTACTGCAGACGGCTCCCATGAAAATCACCACGATCAGCACTTTGCTCACCGTCAATAAATTTGAGGCGGTGTACTTCTCATGTACATGTGCCACGGTATTTCATGGGAGTCGTCTCTGCTACAATAATATTGTTTAGGTAAGCATAAGTTCTCTTTATAAGTAGAATACGTGTCAAAATTATTATTCAGTTTTGATTAAGAGAGCGGTCGTTTTCATTCAAAATTCTTTTAGTTGCAATTTCCAGTGTTTAATTTGTAATTAGTACAAGCACCAATTACACTCTTGAACAAAGCCTTGGTACAAGGAACCTTCGGCTAGTTAACCACAACTTGTGAGAAGCTACAACAACGATTCATTTTGCAATTGGTACAAGCACCAATTGCATTATTAACACGGCTTTGGTACTAAGCACCTTTGGCCATTTTTTTCGACGAAAGTGATAAAGGTACACGCACCTTGACGCACACAGGTAGAGCAAAAGAGCTCTTTCTTTAAGAGGGAATACCAGTGAAAATTGAAAATTGACCTTCGGCATGCACCCGATATCTCGAGAACAGCTCCCAAGTAGCAATTTGTCACCGCAATTACAAATAACTAGCATTTCTTTCATCAGTTACTTTGTCACACATTCAGAACACGCAGCCAGTTTTAGTGTCAGAAAAACCTCGTAGTGTATGAACACAGTCATTGAGGTTTAAATGTGCCTTAAAAATAACTGGTTTGGAATTTTTAGGTTCTTTACAACTTTAAAGCGACTGCAAGTGAAAAATGGGTCTCTTCGTTACTAGCTTGAAATGGTATTGCGAAATTCAGTCATATTTTTCCCATATTTACACCAAATTAAAAAAAAAATGAATTTTCAAAATTGAAAAGAGACCCTAGTGTTTCCAAGAAAATACTGCTGGTGAATTTGAAGTTCCATAGTGACCTCAGAGCAACGACAAGCGACAAAAAATTTTTTTTTCCTAGGGAGAAATGGTTTCGTTGTACCCTAGAAAACACTGTTGGTGGATTTTAAGTTGCATAGTGACCTTAGAGCAACGACAAGTGTCGAACAAATAATTTTCGAGGGAGGAATGGTTAGTCTCTACCCTGAAAAACACTGTTGGTGAATTTTAAGTTCCATATTGACCTCAAAGCAACAGAACTTGCGGAAGCATGCAAATAAAAGACGCATAATGTACTTAACTGCAGACGGTACCGGTAGTGCTGCATGTACTCCGTGCAGGAAAAATAAGCTGACATTTAGTTTTTCGAATAATGTGGTTAATTAAATAAATAGTGGTAAATTGAGTAAAATAGTGGTAAAATAATATAATAAATAGAAAATCCACAAGATAAAAAAATTAAATAATCTAAATTAATGTCATTTGTTCGGTGAGAAAAAGAAATGAAAAAAGTTATAATAAGGCGCCGACTTTTCAGTCGACAAACATTTAACAAGCGTATAGCTAAAGTGATTCTTAAGAACAGAAAAATACATGAAAGTCAAAAAATTTGAAATAGTGAAGATAGCATTGTATATTATTTAGGGCTTGTAAAATTTTGATTCTAATAAAAATTATACTATTTTAACGAAAATATTCCTTCAAGTTCGACTACTTTTATCACATACATGTTTCTATTGAACAGAAAAAAAAACTTCTAACGTTTGGCGGAGTTAATGCAAATAGAATGTTGCGAACTTTATGCATTTTTCTGTTTAAGGATTAACTATTAGAGCAGTTATCGTGGACGGGCACATAAACAAAACGCAGTTTTACAGGTTTTCAGGAAGCGGTGCACTTACCTTTTGGAGTTGTTAGACATATGCATAGCATATTTACCGATAACGAGGGGCATTAAACTAACTAAAACTAGGGTGGAAAGAAAAAGGTAAACAGTTCAATTCTTGCCTGTTTCGACAAATTTGTTTATGCATATTTATTTATAATATTAGGAAACGAGAAGATGCTACATGGACAAGCACATCCACTTCAAATCAACCTTCTACCGACGTAAATCAAACGTAAAAAATTACTTTTGATAATTCTCCACGGGTTACCTTAAAATAGAATACTTGGATTTTTATTGTTTTCATTCAACTATATAAGTTAACACCAGCAACATAAACTTTCTCACGAAACATCAAGGAACATGAAACCAACAACAGAGATAACTTCCAGTTAAAGCCAGCAACAAAACCTTCTCACGACACATCAAGAAACATGAAAGCAACAACAGAGATAACTTGCAGTCATTTCCTAGATTCGACAAACATCAAGAACGATTCCCACAGTGAAAACTGCAACCTAATCAAAATAGCCGCGAGTAGTTAAACTAGTTAAGATTTTAGACTTTAGAAAAAGCTCAGTTGTAATCTAGCCGTCGTGAAATAAAAAGTTCGTTTAAATTTTGTTTTTTTTCTTACAAGTGAAAAATAATTTTATTAACTGGCGCCCGAGCAGGGACCGTTGGGTAGTTAAGTAAAATTTCAGTGATTTCAATCAAGGTTTAAATCGATACCACAAAGAAAATGTGTGTAATCAATCATTTACGAAAGTTCAGTGATTTCAATCAAGGTTAAATCGAGACCACAAAGTGAAAGTGCGTAACCAATCATCACTTACGAAATATTCTGTGAAATCAGGCAAATTACTTACTACAACAGTGGCAAGTAAAAGGATTAAAGCCCTTCGAAGTCTGCGCAACTAAGGAACTAGGAAAAGAGGCCCCGTAGTATCCAACACCAGGAAAAACGGAGCTGCCAAATAGAAGAATCAAGGACAACCAGGCCAGATTTAAAATATTTGCCAGCAGCCGCCTAATTCGTTGCAAGGAAGTACCACGAGCGGTCCCACCTAGGACAAGGCATCTGAGTACCCATATCATGCTTTTACAACTCCAGATGGTAACCACACGTCTGCTAATTTTAGTGTAAGTCTATCAATTCCATTTTTTAATTAATTAGAAAAATATCTATAAATGAAAAATCTTCTTTAGAGACTCGAACTGTCGAACTGTTTGATTTAAATAGAATAAATTACAAGTGGAAATAAAATCTATAATCGAAAGAAAGTGAAAAAGAAAATCAATCAAAATTTCTCCTTTAATTTAAATAAATTTCATTATAAGCAAATCAAGTGAAATTGCATAGGAAAAGTGTAAAGTATTAAAATTAAAAATTCTATCGTAATTTTAATCAATCTAATTTTGTTTCATCAAATCCGTGTCTCTTACGAATTTCAAATCTAACGGTAAAAGAAATTATTTAATTAATGTCAAAGAAAATATTCGTAAAGTGATTTTATTAAAGCTGAATATTAACTAGGTGCGATCATTCATGCGCTAAGCGGCAGTGCAATTATTCTTTATTAAATTCCATTAAAGCTAAAAGTGACTGTCTCCGTTTAGGTCTATCATTAAATTTTAGTGAAACCAAGCTATGGGGAAAAAACCATTAGGTATTGAGCATATTTGATTACGAAAACAAACAAAAATGGTGAATAACGACAATATTTTAAAACCATCCCTACTTAATGCAACCTCTAACTCCAACACTAGTTCTAGTTCTATCCCTTCAGGTAGTTCTGACTCCAAAGACACTTTCGACGTAAACCAATTAAAACAAATAATTTCCGAAATAATTAGAAGCCAAAACCAGCAAATCCTCCACCAATTTAGTCACACCGATTCAGACCTTAATCATGACACAGATCAAATCATTGACCCCAAACATCTTACACATATCAAAGTGCCTTACCCTTCACTACGCTGACAAGAGAGATCTGGGTACACTCGAATACCAAATGACCACGATCGTCCAAAGAAATAGCAGCATCCCTGAATTTTACCAACAAGTCTATTATCACCTGTATTTGATCCTGAACAAATTATCCTGCATAGATATTAGCCAGAAATCAATGGACGTGATAACACAAGCCTACCGAGACAAAGCGCTGGACACATTCGTTAGGGGACTTAAAGGAGACCTACCAAAGTTGCTGAGCATGAGGGAACCAGCAGATTTGCCCCAAGCTTTACACCTATGTCTCAAGCTCGAAAATGTCCACTACCGCATTCAACATAGCCACGGAAATATTCGCGGCATACAGCCTTCGCCACCAACCCCGCTTCCACTTAGGAGAGCAAAGCCCTCAACACAATCCACTTCTTATCCACAACGACCAAGAAATTTCTACCCAGAACTACTTCATAACCCTTCTAGACCGCAATACCCATGGCGATACACGCCACAATATCCTCAACGACATTTGCAGCAATATCCTCAACACTTTCAGGTACCCAACTACAGTAATCTTGGAAATCCTCCTAAACCAGAACCAATGGACGTAGATCGATCAATCAGATCACGCCAGGTGAATTATCAAAATAGGCAAAACCTCCAAGGTCCCGCGTACAAGAGACCACTTTCGAACCAGGTACGTCAGTCGCAACCCGTAAAATTTCAAAGAGTTCATCATGTGGAGCAATCTCTTGAAAATTCCGATCTACAAACCTACTACCAAGAAGTGGCTAGTTCTGATGAAGCATACGAACAGACGCTCGCAGACTACACTAGTTCTCAGGAACATGCGGATGGGTCAGAAAATTTGCAGCATTGTGATTATCCCAATACTGAGGAAACAGAGGAACTCGACGAAATTCATTTTTTAGATTAAGGAGCTCTTCGCTTCCCTATTTGGAGCACACGGCGAAGAGCGGAAAAATAATCAAATTCTTAATCGACACTGGATCCAACAAAAATTATATTCTGCCACGATACGTCAGGAATCCCATTCCTAGTTCGCATTGCATTAATTTTTTTTTAACTAATTCCTCATTTGCATTCTTATCAACTTCACGCATTTTTCCAGCTAGTCTTTCGTACGCTTTGAGTTTTAGATTTCTGTCCAAGTATATTTCCGATTTTACTTTCCACAAGCATTCTTCTTGCCTGTACATTTCCAAAAATTCCGTTATAAAATTGTTATCCATCTATCGCATGTCCGTCATAATTAACGTTTTTTATGTTCGATGTGTTCTCAAGAAATGAATAATGAAACTACCAAAATGCGTCAACTCACATGTACGCTTCTACACAAAATGCACAAATACTGACGAAAATACTTGATGAAAATCAGATCAGATCTGATTTCTTTCAAGTCTTCAATTTTATTTGAATTTTTACTGGATCGTTCCCCACACGGTCAAGTATCAGGAAAAAATGAGTCATTTCAAGTATCATGTCAAGTATCATGGATCGTGTGTGGGCCCACATTGATTCCCTTGCTAAACTGAGGCCCTCTTCATAAATGAATGATTGCGTACATTCAAATTTGTTCAGTAATTATCGTCGTGAGGCTGAATAAGCTGAACTAAACGTAATCATGCATTTACAGTAGACGCTATAATCAAGGCCTAATTCACACTTTTTAAATATCTTACAAAAAAAAAAAACGTTGTGGTTACTTTGATAATAATTCTTTTATTTACCGTGCGGATTAAGTTACATTTACACCGAAGGAGTTAAAAAACGTCACAGCAACCTTTATGTCGATTGGGTCTTTACCGTGGCGAATTTGTTATGGTCGTAGCGTAGTGTGTATAGCACTATGCTACACTGAGCTAAATACACGTCTAAGCGACCCGTAGCAGCATGAAGTGGACGCGAACAGTCTTCTGTATAGATGGAGATCGAAACGTGCCGAACGCACTCAAATCGAGAGTCGAAAGGGGACTGTGGAAAAGGGAAAAGAAGAAGAAGAGTTCTGTTCGACATTCACTTGACATTCATTGAGTGGTGAGCCAAAAAAGGAAATTAAAATTCGGAAGGCATCGAGTAGAACGGAAAGAAAAACGAGGTCAGAAATCAAAGGAATAAAAAAGGGTAGGCTAAATAGTTGTTTAAAATGTTTATTATTATAAGATCTCTCATGGAAGCCCCTGTACAAAGTTACAAAATCTGCGACTGGAACACTGCGCTGAGGGCGACGTGAAATCAAATTTGTAAACGAGTGTAAAAGAAAAATTGATAGTATTTGTGAATTGTTCTTGATTGTAAAAGATTTTTTTTTTGTTTTGTTGTTGTTATTATTTGTTATTTTTGGGATTAGATAAACAATAAGATCCCTAGAGATAAATTAATTAAGAATTGTGGTGGAATAAGATAATCATAGATTGTTAGTGTAATAAGAATAAGTAGCGGATTACGATAAATTCCAAAATAGGTGAAAATGGAATAAATGGATATAACCAATAAATGTATAAAAAAGCAATTTGTAGTGATACTCTGTTAAATTAGTCAAATGTAAGAAAGAAATTGGAAAAAAGGAAGAGAGACAATATAGATATGTTGTGAAAAGAAAATAAGGAAAAAATTGTTTAATGTTAAGAGAAAACAAGAAAAAATGTAAGGTGAAAAGAACATAGGAAAGAATATTAAGGAAGAAATAAATGTTGAAAGATAAATTAAATATGAGAAGAAAATAAAAAAAGAAATAATGTAAAATGAAAAAATGTAAGAGTGTAATGATGTAATGAAAAGTGTACATAACCTGAGCCGAATGAGAGGTAAATTTTTCAGTTTATAGTTTGAACTAATTGCACACTCCAGGTCTAGTTCCCTGCGGAAACTAGTTTTTCCAAGGGGGGAGGGATGTTATGGCCCGGTATGCGGAAGATTCTTGCAACAGCCAAGGTCACATTCTGGCAGAATAATCAGCGATTCTAAACAATTACCTCGCATGGAATTGTTCGGTTATTTTGCTGATTAGCCCAACAGCTGGCTGCGATGAGCGCTTAGTGGAGCAATCGACGATTACAATAATAATTAATCTCGCATGGTAATTGTTGTGTAAGGCGATTGCTTACTACTAAGTGACTCAGGTGCTGCAACCGGTAGAACAAACGACAAGGTTGTGTCGTTTGTTTACATCCGCGTTGTGAGTAAAGTTTACTTCGTAATATCGGACGTAAAAGACCAGTGACTGGTCTGGCGGGCGCAATTCAGTGTGTAGTCGCGTCGTATATTTTTGATAGGTATCAAGTTCCGTTCGGCTTGGAACAAATACGTAAAGTTAAGTTAGGTCAGGTTTTTGGAATCAATAAAGAGTTATATGTGATCAAGAAATTTGAGCGTTGATCTTATATTTGAAGAAGTGGAGCTTAAATTAAGTGAATCATTTTCCGTTGATTGATATATTGCTTAGGGGCACGACAACCACACCCTACCCTAATAACAGAGTGGGATAAAGTAAACGAAACATTGTTCTTTTTGCAGTACCATTGGCCACATGGATATTTTACTCTGCATGTATAAAAACATTGCTTGTGAAAAATTGTATTCTTATTTGTGGGTTTTCCTTTTGTTATAGTTTTCTTAATAACAGTGTACAGAGAAACTTATTAGATAATTTTATATAAAATTGTAGTGGACATTAGAAAATACTTAACTTGGTTTATTGTGGGCAGTGCGCAGTGCTTAATTTAGTTTGCAATTTTTCATATACCTCAGAGCTTATTTTATATAACGGAAGGAATGGGAAGATGCTCCAAAAAGAAGCACACAAACTATGGGCGAAAGAGGCGAAGAGAGTGGTATGGCAGATAAATTTTTTTTTTTTTATTTATTTATTTCCTTAGTTGATATTTTGAATACCTTTCATTAGATTAATTTATTTGAAATCTTGTATTATTTATCATAACATTTTCACATAGCAAATTCATCAATATTCGAAATATTTTTATGCCAGTATATACTTACACCAAAAAACTTCAATTTTGAAAGAATGATCTTCTGATTTTATAATGTAGAGTATTGAGAATACAAAGACCTCGCAATGTTCTTATGGAGAATGAGTTTAGCCGAAATGCACTGAAATTAAAATATGTTGTGCTTTCTGAGGTCCTGATCAACTGTGACATAAATATTTTGCATAGGAATATTGGGGAGTCTTGTTAACGATCATTTCGCACCTAACTCCTATTTACTTTAATTTTTCCATGTTGCAGATCTCACAATGAGAGTAATGAGAATTCTGGAAATGAACTTGTGGCAGAAGATGACCATGAAATTATTTCAGTGTATTTAGAAGACGCTGCTTCTGAAAGCGGAAATTCGAATCAAGATGCGAAATTTCATTGGGAAGGATTCCGCCTTATTGATTTAAAGTTTTTTTGGCAAAACCTTCTTAAATTAAATGAACATTGCAGAGCATTGAGGTGCTCAATAAGTAATTTAATTCCCATAAAAGGAAAACATCGCGGTTTTATTTCTACAATTTATTTTAAATGCAATATGTGCAACGTCAGCCTTTCGTTATTAACATCAAGTGATACGAGTGATGATAATATCAACCTTAACGTCGTCGTAGGGACAATTGCAGGTGGATCCGGCTATTCCCAATTACAAGAATTTTCTGCCACCTGTAACTTATCTTGCATGGCTTCTGATACATACATCGCTTTGCAAAATAAGGTTGGCGCTGCATGGGCTGAGGCAGCAAGTTTGTCCATGAAAGCAGCTGCTGAAGAGGAAATATCTGCAGCCAAAGAAAATAATGAAACTGATACTGATGGTATACCTTTATTAACAGTGGTTGTTGATGGTTGTTGGGCAAAGCGATCGTATCGAAATAAGTATAACTCGAACTCAGGCGCTGCATCAATAATAAGGTACTATTAAAAAAAATCCAATGGATGGACGTTAAAAATAAATTTTGTTTGGTTTGTGCGAGATCTGCAGCCAAGTCCATTGAGCCTCGTGATCATGAATGCAGTGCAAATTTTAAAGGACCTTCGACAGCAATGGAATCAGCTATAATTACAGAAGGATTTAAAAAGAGTGAGGAGTTATACGGTGCACGCTATCATAAATTCATTGGAGATGGTGACAGTAGTGTTTATAAAAAGTTGTTGGAATCTCGATCTTATACAAATCTACATATCAGAAAGATTGAATGTCGCAACCACTTGTTTAGAAACTTCCGCAGAAAACTTTTAGAGTTGGCTAGAAATACAAAGTACGATTTAAAAAGCCGAAAGATTTTATCAAAGGAGAGTCAGAGGATAATAATTGGTGTAAAAAAAGCAATTGGTTATTATAAATCACAGGACAGGCTTCTCCACCAAAAAATCGAAAAATTTGCGGAGTGATATATAGATCGCACCATTCCGTGTATTCGGCGATCATACCAGTTGTGCTGAATATTTCTGTGACAAAAACAGTGACACTGAAAATAGGGTAACAACTTTGGGGCAAGAAGGAATTTTTGAACAATTGGAGCTTTTGTGCATAAATCTTGCTAGACACTCCGAGAGTTTAACTTGTGATGTCGACTCTAACATAGTTGAACAATATCATGCCCTGGTTGCGAAGTTTGTGGGTGGAAAGCGAGTTAATTACACTCATCGCAGTTCATATGAATACAGAGCTCTGCCGCTGCTGTTCAACATAACACTGGAGAAGCAGTATCAATGTTATACACTAAAGGATTAGGACACGAAGAGAATAAGACTTGAAGGCAAAAGAATTAAAAATAATGTTAAAAGGGTTCAAAAAAATCACGGAAACGTAAAGTTGTTATGGTCGTCGCATACGGCATGTAGCAGTATGCTACACTGAGACAAAATGCCTTCCATATGGACAAGGTGCCTGTGCGCACCGAACGTACCCAAACCGACAAGAAGAGCGTTTCCTGTCATTTTTTCTGTCAAGAGGTCGAGAAGAAAAGCGTGTTTGTGAAAAGAAAAGGTGATTTTTATTCCAATCACAGTTTTCATTACCATTCGCCAACTGGCGTTGTGAAAGTTTTTCATCAAAAGACATCCACCACAAGCATCAAATAAATTCAGGTAATTGTTACAAAATGTTGATGAATTATTGCGATTCTCACGATATTATCGAAATTTCCTGAGAACGTGTAGCGGAGGATTCATCCATAGTGGCCAGGTCGGCGTCACTTCAGTATTGCTACAAGACTACATTTGGATGTCCCCAATAATCATAGCTTAGAACTTGAAACAAGAGCATATCATGTCGCTAATGCTACAAAAATCAAGAGGCCTTATAAATTCGATGGCCTCTAGCGGTGGCAGCGGCAAGCTTTTTGGTTAACCCCCCTTATAACTCTTCCGCAATAGCCGACGTGCTAGCGTGCCACCCTGCAATCAACGCTGTCCACCGAGTGATCTGTCAGCTTATGCTGACAGCTGGGACTTCACGTCCAAAATAAATCACACTCGCAAAATAGTTACATAACAAAGTGAACGTGCCAGGCAAAGATGCACATTACGGAACGGAAAGTTGTCAAAAACCTGACTTATCAGCTGAAATTTTTGAGCAGGAGAAATCTAAATTATTAAAAAATCTAAAAGTCAATTGCGCTAATAGAGTGGAAATCGAACAGCAAACTCGGGAAAAGGCCAGTTGCACCAGGTGGCACGAAGTACGAAGAAATTTAATCATTGCTTCAATTTTTGCACATATTTGTAAAAGACGATCGGCGAAATTTAGCAACATTGAGAAGCAAATACTACATACAGATATTTCACACATTGCTTCTGCAAACTATGGTCGAGAGAATGAGGAAAAGGCAATTCGCCAATTAGAAAGGCAATGTCAAATTCAAATACAGAAATAAGTACTGTTTTTAAGTGATATTTAGGAGCAACTCCTGACGGGGTCACAGATTGGTGGAAATAAAATGTCCATCAGCAGCAGCTGGCTTAGAAGTCAACGATGCTATCCTTTCAGGTGTGATCAAGATTTGGGACGTGGATAACAAAAATCGTACAATCTTAGAAATGAAGAAAAACCATCCTTACTACTTCCAAGCTCAAGGTCAGTTAAATACTACAAAAAGAAATTACTGTTTGTTTGCTGTATGGACTTCAGACAACCTTCCTCTGAAGGTCGAAAAAATTTACCGCGATGTAAAAATGTGGGACAATATGGTTCCAAAGTTACATGAATTTTATTTTCATCATCTTTTGTCGGAAATTATTGACCCAAGATGCAGTAGAAACATGCCTATCAGAGAATGAGGAAAATATTGCTCCCCTGTTGCATGTTAACTCCTCAAAGTTTAACTCTTGCATGTATGAACCTATTAATCGCATGGGTATTGTTAATAATATGGCTGAGCACTATGATATTGACGTTTCTAAGCACGTTTTAAAAAACGTCTATATAATATTTAATATTTTTTGTTTATTTCATTTTCTATTTTTAATGTTGTTCTATGTTGCACAACTTTTTCATAAATACACTTAAAAGTGTGCCAACTGCTGGATATCAAATTTTTGTTCTTTTGAAGCGTTCTTTTGTGTTTCTTTTGTTCTACTCTGTTTTACGGACACAAAAGAACACAGCTATTAATATTTATTTTGAAGGACTTCATCACCTAATCATTAGTTCAATAGATTCAGGTGGAGGTGGAGTAGAATAACGAATGTCTCTATCCACTGTGCTGGAATAAAGCAATATTTATAACGTAATGAGTTTCTAAAGTTTCATTTTCTTCCTTCGATCTCCTGGAGCCCCACCTTAAGGACAATGGTTGAATAAGGTCCACTACTTCGCTCATCTTTCAGGTTCAGATCAATAAAGGGATACTGTATACATATCGCCGCACAGCATCATTGGGTGGTTGGGGCAGCGGCATAACAGGCCAGTCCATTAAGGTGGGTGGTGTAAGGGTCCCTTCTGGACCGGGTGTGTCTTTTGATGTAGGCACAATATTTTTTTTGTATATGGCAGGTGACAGCGGCAGGTGTTTGGTACCCCCCCCCCCCCATCCCGCGCCATATAACTCTCCCACAATAGTCGAGGGCTAGCGTGCCACCCTGCACTACAATGCTGTGCAGTCTTCATCTTCATCTTCATCAAAGAGATGGACAGATGTGAGAGAAGAACAAATGAGAACTTTTATAGGTGTTTAGGTTACCTGAACAAGAATGGTACTGGTCAAAACGAGAATCAATTCATATTCCCATTATCTCAAAGGTCATGTCACTAGACAGATTTAGAATGATTATGAAATGCTGGCACTTTTCTGATAACTCTATATTCAATCAAGATACACATCCATGTCCAAAGTTGCGAAAAATATATGAAGTCATTGAATACTTACACCAAAAATTTAGCTCAGCATCAGTTCCAGAAAAAAATGTTAGTGTGGATGAACGTTTGTTATTATTCAAAGGAAGACTGAGTTGGAAAAAATACATTCTCTTGAAAAGATCCCGTTTTGGCATAAAATCATTAGTTTTTTATGAATCACACTCAGGCTACGTATGGAATTTTTTACTTTATATTTGTAAAAGTACGTCATTCATGGATAAGTATGACAAGTATCCTATGTCTTCTAAAGCTGTGTTGCATCTAATGGATTCTTTATTGGAAAAAGGCTTTTGTGTAACCACTGACAGTTTTTATACGTCTCTACAACTTCCTGATTAATTGTTACAACATAAAACTGATATTTACGGAACTTTTCGAGCAAACAGAAAGGATCTACCATCAATTTTTGGAAGTATAAAACCTATTAAAGGAGAAGTCAGAGGTTATCAAAGGGGCAAACTGATGGTCCTAAAATGGCAAATTAACAAAAACAATTGATATGTGACTACAATAACACGATGGGCGGCGTTGATGGGGCTGACCAAGAACTTTCATATTACGAGACCACTCGAAAGCAACAAAAGAAGTATTACAAGAAAGTGTTTCTCTTCGATCGTCTCTATTCAACGCATTTATTATTTTCAAAAAAGTTACGAACACAAAAAAAAAACTTTTTTAGAATTTAGAATGGATGTTATTGAAAACTATCTACAAGCATCATCCCGACATATACTCTGAAATATTATTAGTAAGTTCTTTTTACTAATTTCCCTGTTGAGTGCGACAATCACGTTATATAATAAAAGTACAACTTTTTTCGAATAAAAAATAAAAGATGTTATTTTCCTTTAATATAATCCTTATATCTATTATAAATAGCAATTTCAAATAGCCCGGGATTCTATACAGAAAAATAAAAGAAGCACCCGGCGGCCGGAGAGTTAATCAAGTCCAGAATAAATGTTAAAATTTTCAGCATTTTCTGGCCTGAACAACGGCTCTTGGTCACGATTAAAGGGATCAAGTAGGGAGTTGATTTTAAAAACTTGGTCGTGACGGTTTTTGGTGGAAAAAACTCGGAGACAAACGCGGTTAGAAGAATAAACTGTTAGTTGAAAAAAGAAAAGGTAAAGAACAAATTGTTAGAAACAAAAAAGAAAGAGAATGTTGTATTAGTAATTAGGAGAAGTGTTGTGAGAATCAAGTGAAATAAATAAAAAGTAAGTAAAAGAAAGAAGTTAATTGTGTTGTGTCTGTTTCCAATAATCAAAAAAGAAGAGGAATAGTGTTGAAGGAACAGCTCTGAGGAGTAACAGACGTGAGTATTACCTTCCTAGAGAAACTTATAACAGTCTTGTCATAAAGTAATTTAGAAGAGGGCATTTGCGCAACACAGTTTCTGCAGACCTTGTGTGTGACCTTGGAGTGTGAGTTGCCTACAATACCAAGGATGCCGGCTTTTGAGGAAGAAAGGTAGTGTGCGTCTTTTAGTGATACAGTCTTCCATTTTCATGGGTAAAAATATCGGTATCTCAAGGACAAGTGAACTTTTTTCAAGGAAGCGTGAGTTCTGACAGATGATAGGTATAGCTATAGCCGCCAATTACGGATATCTGTGTGAATTATGAAAAGAGTGAATGGAAAAGAAATGTTCTCGAGTACAGAGCAGATTACTGTTGGGCATGAAAAGCAGTTGACGTGCTTAAGCAGTATCTATCACGCGATAAAGTTGAGTTTTAAGGTAAAAAAATATAATAAAAAAAAAAACGGGTTAAATGTGGGGTCTGACCGATAGTCCGGTGCAAACGTAGTGACCGGTATAATTGTTATCGTGGAAGTGCTTAGATACTGGAAAGTCAAAATATATTGTGAAACTGAAACAGTGAACCTACACAATATCCAAAAATCAGCTTGCTCGGTTCACTTGCATTTATATGCCATTTTTTCCGTTATACTGACTGGACTATAAAAAAAATAGAGAAAAATAATTTCAAAAAGGTAAATGTGAAAGTGGAAAGAATTAAACTAGTGTCACAAAAGTAAATTACTGAGAACACAAGTTTTATGGATACAAAATCGAATATGGATATCCTTCAATGCGAAGACGAAACCGAAGATGAACCGGAGATAAGGTATGTGAAAATATGACTATAATAGATTTATTAAGGTGGGAAAATCAACTACTAAGAAGGGAAATAGAATTAAATAAGAGAGAGACGACTCCCCAAACAGTACAAAATATCTCAGAAAATCTATCAGTGAGATTGAGTATGCAGGAGGTTTCCGAAACCATAGCAGAGTTTAATCCGTCCAAATACCCAGAAAGAAGTGTAGAAAATTGAGTTTCTTCTATCGAAAACTTAACCAGCATATATAAATGAGGGGATGGGGATGCGCTATTATACAGATCTTTGCGATTGAGTGGCGCCACTAAACACTGGTTCCAAAGTACACAGATCAAAGCAAAATTTTTGAAAAATTTCCCGATGGGGCGCGATGATGCTTCAACTTGGTATGAAATATTATCGAGAAAAAGACTTGGTAATGAGTTCATAGATGAATATTTTTACCACATCGTAATTAAGCATATAATATCAGGTTTGAAAAATCAGAATTTAATAAATGACCTAATGGCCTCTGAATGCGCAACGTTACGCGAACTCTTGCAAAAATTAAGAATTTTGCAGAAATGAGTTACAAGGACGACGACGTAATGGATTCCATTATCAACGAGCCCTTCAAAATATTCTCGACAACAAAGATATCATCCTTTTCAAGTGAAAGAAACGTATCTAATCATATTGAAAAAGGAAATCCTTATAAAACACCACGTACTGACCATAAAATAATTAAGGAAACTGATTTTAATCGTAGACCACTATGCTAATATCTGTCCTTTAAAATCTAAGACTAAAAATGTTTCCTCTGCCATCAGAAAGAATATCTAGCAAAGAATTGCGTTAAAAAAATACCAAAAATCAACAAAATTAATCAGACAACATACCCTGAAGACGAATACCATCGAATAATTTATGTTGATGATAAACCCATGTTTTATATCTAAACCATACCTAAAGACATACCTGAAAAGGGTAACAAAATAATTATTTAACATATTTCATTGTAAATTTTCAATAAGCTAATCATGCTTAAAAACATGATTAGCTTATCTACTCGATCAGTGAAGAAAATTGCGTCAGCAATTTTCTTCACATTCCATTCATTAAATCAAAATTATTCCCGTGGCAAGTTTTGCCTTCAGCAAAATTTGCCAGTAGAAATAATTACTTTAAAAAAATAAAGCAAAAGACAAATCGTACCTTCAGTACGATTTGTCGTGAAAATTACAATATGTATGTACGAACGTACATACATATCACAGAAAAGCTTTCGCGATAAGAAGTGCGCGCCGCGAAAATACATTATATGTATAAGCGCGCCACAATTTCAATCGACGGGACGGTGGCTGATGTTTATAAAAACATCAAATTTCAAGCTACCGTCCAACGAACAATATTCTGGACTTGTTTAAGCAAGTCCAGAATAAATGAAAATTTTTCTCAGGGTAGAAATGCTATGCATTTTCTATCCTGAACGAGGGCTCTTGATCGCGACGAAAGTGATCAAGAGCAGAGTTGGATTTTAAATTTGATGTACGGCGGTTGGCGTTCGAATTAAAAAAAAGTCGAAAAGAGTAAAAAACATAGGGCTTCGGCACGGTCACTCAGGTTATTGCAAAAGAAAAAAAACCAAGTTTATTGTAAAAGAATAAAATCAAGTTTATTGGAAAAGAAAAAAATCAAGTTTGTGGTCAAATAAGAAAAACCATTTAAAAGGCAAAAGTTGTGTGTCATTAAGAGGATAGGTGGCGATAGTTTCGCCGAAGCGGGGATACAAAAGTGTTTTGGATAAAATACCCGCCATTCGCACAAAGGTACGTAACACCCAGCTTTTCTTGATTTGGGAAGTGGCTGTTATACGTTACCATATTCCATTACCGAAATATATAAATTGGTAATAGAAAAATTTGATAAAACATTGCGTCTTTTCCAATTTCTCAGTGAATGCTGATATTACAATTGAAGACAAGAATCATTGTTCCGTATTATATCAATGTATAAAGACTGTTTTACCGATGATATAAAGTATATGGGGAAAACAGACTTAAACGAGATGAGCATTAAATTTAAGAAAAACGAAATAAAAAAATATCAACCCTATAAAGTAGCGTATGGTCTACGGGATACATTAAGAAATTCTGTTCAAGAATTATTAGACCTAGTTATAATAAAACCATCTACATCTGAATATGCAAGCCCTGCAATTTTGGTTCCAAAAAAGAATGGGGAATATCGTATGTGCGTAGACTATCGCAAATTAAATTCAATAACACAACGCGAAAATTTTCCAATTCGAAATATGTATGAGACTTTGAACTCCCTTGCACGTAATGAAGTTTCTAAAACACTTGATCTTCTTAGTGGTTATTACCAAGTTCCAATAGCCCCAGACAGTCAGCAGTATACAGCATTCATTCCGTTTGGATTAACTAACTCCCCAGCTGTATTTATGGCAGAAGTCACCAAAGGACTGGATAGGAGTAAGATGATTATAAACATTGATGATATTTTGATTTCACCGAATACAATTCAGGAAAATATTGAACTTCTTGACGCATTTCTTAAGAAGATTAAGAAGGCAGGACTTGTACTAAATGTGAATAAATGTTCCTTTCTAGATAATAAAATTGAATTTTTGGGCCATGAAATTACAGGGCGCATGTTATTCTATCTGGCAAGCTGTTAAAAATTATATCATTATATCATCTACCCAGCATCATCTACACAATAGGATAATCAGCAATATCAACCAATAACATCACTCCAAGGAGCAGAAAACTTACATCAACCAACACCATCCCAAGGAAATATAAACATGCCGCAAACGAGCCAGGACATGAACATAAATTACATATCTATAGAGAACCATCAACTGAAAATTGAATATAATAAACTGCACAGTAGGTACTCAGAGTTATTACTAAAATTAAATTTAACGAACTGTCAAATAAAGTAGTAGTCATTTCTTAACCCTAAAAAAAGAAACAAAAGTGTTGCTCCCATTAAAGAGACAAGTACTGCCACAGACAGCAGTTTTGCCGTACTGAATACACCTCTTTTAGAAAATCCGGATTCAGAAATTAAACAAACCAATAACCTTAAGAGCAATATAATAGAAAAAAAGCCAACAATAATCAAATCCCTGATAAGTCAAACAAAATTCCACCAATTGTCTGTTACAACAAGGATATCAAAGAATACGCAAATAACCTAAAAAATCTATTAGGCCACAATAAATTTATATTTAAGAAAATAAACTCGAGCAATACCAAAAGGAAAAACCACAATCAATTATAATTAGAGACCTTGCGCCTGCATATGATATAAACGACGCGACGTTCAAACAGCCCTGACTAATCAAAAACTAAACATAAATATCATCAAAACTTTTTAAATAAACAACACCGACAACTGGATAGTACAAATCCATGCAAACGACAACCCCAAGGTCTCTATTCTCACTCCGATACCTGCTAAATCAGACAGTAAGAATCGAAAAATTCAAACCGAACAAGATGGCACAGTGCCAGAAGTGCCAAAGATTTGAATACGTAGCACTCAACTGCAATATGGGATCAGGTGCGTAAAATGCACCAATGAACACGAACCTGGAGAATGCAGCTGTGTCAACACCAATATGCGTTAATTGTGGACAATTAGGACATTCAGAAAGCTACAGACGCTGCCCCAAATATATTGAGCTCGTTCAAACGAAGGAAGATGCTCTAAACAACAGAAAAACCAAACAACAAGCATACCAAAACCTCACAAAAACAAACATCAGCTACTCCAAAATGCTAACACTCCAATTAACATTAACACCAACAATTGCACAAACAATAATAGCAAAATTACTCTTAACTTAATTAACCAGGAATGCCAATCGTTATTTGATCTTAACCTGAACAACTGCCTAAAGTTAGATCAATTTCTTCCCCAATTCGACAACTGAATAACAAAAATTTCAAAAGACAGACAATGCTACACTTATTAGTAGAACTAACAATCAATGCCGAATAACCAACTAAAAATACATCTACTAAACAATAGTCTCAATTCATAAAATTCAATTCCTAGAAAACTTTCTAAAAATACACAGGCCTGATAAAGTATTACTAAAGGAAACAAAACTGAACAAAAAACACAACCCCCAATTCAAAAACTATAAACTAGCCAGGACGGACCGTGCAAATCAAGCAGGTGGAGGAACTGCTATACTCATTAAGGATAACATAGAAAACGAACGAATAACCAGCCTCACTTCACTTCAACTCAAAATTAGATATTCAAGCAGCAACTTTTGCATACACGGTTAAAAAAGTTGGAATATATTTTAAGTCAGCACTTGTCTTACAAGTTTATTAAATGCAAAAATTCTTACATTTTAAACCTACACAAAACTTAATATTATTTTAAAGAAAATGTGCATTAAAATTCAATAATTTAGTATTAAACGAACAAAAATCTTGATTTTATCCACAAAACTCTTAATTTTTAATTCAAATTTATTAAACCAAGCTACCTTCGAATCTTAATCCTGCAGCTTCAAGCCATTGTTTCTTAAAAATTATTATTATTATTAAGTCTTATAAATAGAAAATTCAATACAGTTCGAAAAAAATTGATATAGCAAATGTGCGATGTCATGCTACTGCATGCCTCTTCTTCGTAAATCTAAAAGAGAGAGCGAATATTTCTTTGTTTATGTTTCGGTATAAGTTTTTCCTCAGTATCGAACGGCGTGCATTCGTGGGTGCAGTTCATTGTTTGTGTATTACCGCTGGTTTTGCCTATTTCTCGAAATTCGGGGAATTTAACCAACTTGTTAGGACAAGTTCATAAACTAAAGTTCTTCATCTTATTATTAAATTATTTGAAACAAAATAAATTGTTTTGAACAAAATTGCAAATTAGTGTTGCTAGGGTATTTACGTAAAAGTGAAAATAGGTGACAAAGTACAGTTTGCTTTACTAGAAAATTGCAAAGAATCCAGCATTGAAGCAACAACGCTAACCTCAAATGACATCGTTCTTTTAAGTGAGAGAAATAATAAATATTAGTGAAGTGTTTTTAAATTTTGGATAGTTGTGGGAGGTCTAAATATTAGTAATAATACGGAGCAGATATTTCTTTAGAACAACTGCCGTATGTAATAGCACAATTTTGGGTGTGTGCTTGCTTTCTTTTAGAAGTTAATATTTCTAAGCCAGGTAAGGATTCTTTTGTTTCTATAAAAAAAAAATATTTTTATCATAATTTTGTAGGAACCGGCTCCTATTTCTCGATGTAATGCTCGTATGGGTCCAGAACTGCTTAATTTAAAAGAATTCGAAGAAAAACGAGAGCTTACTGATATTACTAGAAGGGCTATGGTTATAAGCATATACAATTTTATTAAGGGCACATTTGAAGATTACCCTAAAGCTATTGTGAAATTATTCCCATGTTACAAAGTGGAAGATAGTAAAGTTGACGGCATTGTATGGTGACTTTTTTTTATGAAACTTTCTCACTTTTTGCTTTAAGGATTTGTTTTATAATCCACACGCAAATACAGATTATTTGATAACCAAAGAGAAGAATTCAAATACGAAGAAACACAAAGTCGAAGGAACGTTTGGACAGACAAAAAAAATGAAAATAGACCACTTAAGCGAAATACGCACTTCAGTCGATTTCAAGGATATTGACGAAGACAAGAGATTTTTTAAAAATTGTGTAGTTAGCGATCATTTGCATCTTATAAAAGGCTAAGGAAAACTATAGACAACAGAAGTATTCTGGGAGAAAATTAACATATATGAAAACTTTCCAGTTCTCGTAAGTTATTACAAATTGTAAAAAAATATTGCAAAAATTAATATCATTCTAAACAGATTTTATAGGACTTTGACCTTCGTTTTGAGACTTCATCCAAAAATTTAATCGAAGTGTTGTGTAAGTACGAAGCTGAGGCTGAACAAGTCGTACAGGCAACATCTAAAAGTCCTGGATCATATTTTGAAGGTACAATATTAGCATTTTTAATTTTTTTTTTCAAATATATTCAACTATTTCGATTTTTTTAGATTGGGATAAGCAGACTCGGTCATTCGTCGCTGTACTAATATTGCTACCACCTACTGCAAAAGTTATAAGATCAAAACAAATCAAAAGGAAAAATTTTAAGTAAAATATTTTGTACCTATTATCAAAACCTAATTCATTATCATACATATTTTTTGAATTTTCACTGGTCTGAAACATGTTTCATTTAATGGTTTTTCTTTTCAGACTAACACACCAAAATCTTCATACGACTTAGGCCCGACACAACCATTTTTAATAGCAGTTGGTATTAATAAGACAGTCATAACATAATATTTTCTTGTACTGGATAAAAGGCTTGTATGTATTCCGCCACATTATTCATTTTTTAAGACTTTTATTATTTAAGACATTTTATGTATTTAACATATTTTTCGAAACCAGTGTAAATAATTTTTATTTATAAATTAAAGAAAGAAAAATCAGCTACCTCTAGGCAACTTGAAATCAATTCCAAATTCCGAAAAAGACTTTAAAGGTGAATTTTTTCTGCTTTTCTTATGGAAAGATATTCCCTAGTATTTCATATACTTACATTTTATCATTAAAAAAATGAACATTTTTTTTTTGGAAAATAAAAATTTATATTTAAAATGTATTTCCAACAAAAGTTGCCAAAATGAGTTTTATACATATAGTGGATTGAGAAGACATGCTTTAAAGTGTTTACCAAATACAAGATCATAGCAAACTACAAATGAAATATGTTTAAGTGTTCCGGAGTTAACAAATGCAACTGAGAGATTAGAAAAATATAGATCATAGAGGCACTAAGTTAAATTCAAATAAAACAGTATTTAGTATATATAGAAGCGATATTACGATTGATATCTAATTTTTCGAGCTAATTAAATAGATTAGGTTTGGCGCAAGCGAATATTGAAAACATATTTAACTATACTGCTGAGATGTGACGAGACTTTCATACTATATTAGAAAAAGAGGTATTAAGTAATGATGTACATATCTCTTAAAAATAACGTTACTTTTGAACGAATAAATATTTTCTTTCATCATATCTTAAATGAATTTGAAAAATTTAAAAGTACGTATAAAAGAAAAAATAACAAGGTTTTTTGCAGAATCTGAAACAAAGTATGTTGCAGGAAGATGGGATAAAAAATTGAGTCCTGCTACTAATTCCTATTTGGACACTTACGTTCAATGTACTTTCCAATTTATATCTATTTGTAAAACGCTTACAAAACTTTTCCAAAGAGATGGGTTCCAGAAATATTTTAATTTAAATGGTCACGTTTGCAACGAAAACTACTTGGAAGATTATTGTTCTGGTAGTAATTACAGTAAAAATGAACTTCTTCAAAAAGATAAAAGTTTTATACAGCTGCAGATATTTTATGACGATTTTGAAGTAAATAGTTAACCCTTTGGGGAGCAAAATTAGTATTCATAAAATTGGTGCAATATATTTTTCTATTAGAAAATATATTCCTCACAGATTAAACTCGCATTTAGAAAATATTTATTTGGTATCACTAATTTATGCACAAGATATAAAAATTGAGAATAATAATTTTAACAAAATTTTGTTACCAATAGTTGAAGATATACAAATCGTTGAAGAAAACGGTATACTTGTAGAAAACGACTGGGTATGTAAAAGGCACATTAGTAGGATTATGCCATGATAATTTAGGTGGAATTACTGCCTTGGTTTTGTTGAATCATTTCGTGCAAATAATTTCTGTAGATTTTGACAAATGCAAATGCAATTGTCAATCAAAGAAGATAGTCAATTGCTTCGCACTAAAGACGAGGATGAAAATTTATTCTCTGGGGATAAGGCTAAATATCTGGATTATAATGAGTTTAAAAGAATTAAAAATTATTGCATTTTGAATGAACTTAAATATTTTAGTACCATAGAGGGAAATAATATTGATACAATGCACGATGTTCTAGAAGGTGCCGTGCCATTTATTATAAAATTCTTTTTAAAAGAAGTTGTAGAAAGTGGAATTTCAAATTTAAATGAAATTAATAATAAAATAAAATCTTTTAATTATGGTTACTTAAAACGGAAAATCCTACACGCCACTATTAGCTTAGATAAAGCCGACACATTGATTGGGCTGACTCTCAGAGCTTGTGTTTCATTTTAAAATTTCCCATTATATTTTGCCAACCTCATGAACACTTTTTCGAGTTATGGTTTGAAATTAAAAGCTTAATAAAAATATTGCAAATGATTCTTTTACCTAAATTCCATACAAGCTATGTAAATACTTTGGAAAATTTAATACATCTTCATCTCACGTGCATTAAAAACCATTACAAAAAAAAAAGTTATTACCAAAAAACCATATGATGACGCATTATCCGAATTTAATTAGAAGGAATAGCCCACTACTTCATACTTTTGCTATGCGTTATAAATCTAAACACAGTTTATGATCGGTACCTGGGGGCAGCAAGCCCAATCCTCGGGGAGTCTGATTTTTAAAACAGCCGTTAGGTGTTCGCGCAATAACGATTCTTTTTCTTAAAAATATATACATATATCAGTGATCACAAATACAAAATATATATATAATACCTCGCTTGTTAATCAATTAATTAGTGATCAAAGATTTACAACATAATAAATTCTAATTAGTTACTTAGTGCTCACAGGTCTACAATAGATATTTATAGTACTGTTCAAATTAAACAAATACTGTATTTTATTTTAATATATGTATGTATTAATATATTCTCGCCTATCTGGATTAAGTGAACTTGTGAGTTTTATTTGTGTGCATAATGGAATAGGATAAGAACCTAAGAAAAAAACTAGCTGTGCACTATCCCCCCTGGAGCACGGTGTACAGACTGGTAGCAACTGTGGACCGTAACACCTTTAAAAAATCAAAAGCATCGCGGCAATAAAAAACAAAATAATACTCCCAAGATTAATCAAACCAAACAACCCGGACGAATACATAACTAACGACAAAGATAAAATCGACGCCTTAAGGAAGCACCTGGAAAATACGCGCAAGTACCATGGACACATAATGACGCACGTAGACAGCAAAATACATTCAACCTTCCATAATAATTTCGCTCCTCTGTTTAACTTCAATAGTAACTTCCCAGCAATTGCTAGCACGTCAAAACATACCAACCAATACAATACAGAACTAATAACATCCAACGACATACAGGAAATGATAATACGCAGTAAAAACAAAAAATCTACAGGACCTGACCAATTACCCAATTACCTCATCTGAAAAGCAAAGAAAAAATTCTCGACCTCCATAACATAAGATATTTTCCGAGAAAGTGGAAAATAGCCACGTAACTCCCATAAAAAAAAAAAAAAAAAACCCCCGAACAAACCAGCCAACCAAATAACCAGCTACAGACCCATATCACTACTTCCGACAATCAGTAAAATCTATACGAACACTTTTTAAAACAGAAAATACAAAATCACGTACAGGACAACAATACAATCCCCGACTTTCAATTGGGCTTCAGGCAGCACCATTCAACTAACCACGCACTAGCAATACTAATGGATCATATAACTAAAATATTAAACAGGATAAAAACAACGCTAATTTGCAGCATAGATACAGAAAAGGCCTTCTAATCTAGAAAATGAGAAACTCATTTAAATTTAACGAACACTTCTGTATAAATATATACAGCTACTTAACCAACAGGAAATTCAGGGTTAAAACTGTGGACACAATTTCAGAGCCCTTTGATATTGCTGTAAGAGTTCCTCAAGGATCAGTGCTGGGCCCCGTATTGTACAACATATGTACGGCTGACATTCCTCTACCGCCTATCCCATTGAAAATCATTACGACGACATTATCCTGTACAGGAGTTAGGGGAAACAGACTCATCTACAATCTCGACCAATTAATTTAAAAAAAATAAAAAAATAAAACGTAAAACTTTTCTCTTTAATAACAACAAATGCTTCTCTCATTTCAGCAAACTAATAAAATTTCCTTTTCAGCATCCTTGCAAGAAAACATACAATATTAATATTTTATCACATAAGCTAAATAAAGACTTCTAGTTAGTAATAGCAGTAGTATTAGTACTAGGATTAGGCTTGGAGCAACAGGCGATACTAGATAAAAAAGACTTATTAATAAGCTGGTAAAGACACACTCAGGTAGTTTATAGCATATAATTAGTAAATAATTCTATTTCAAGCTCTAAAACCATGTTTAGACTTAAGACACAATTGATAAAGAACACAATAAATGATCATCTGTTTTAACCCTACACGAAGTAGGAGTATGGTATGCATTCACGTAGCTAGGAAAAGACATTAGATAATTCTTAGAAATTAGGTACTTAGCACTAACCGGAAATTTCAAGGCTGAATAAACCCTCATTATTGAGGGATACTGCCAGCCTCAATTGCACGCATAGGGTAATAAAATATAAAATAAAACGTAATTTGGTTAAGAAGCGATCTCTGACGCGACCTGCACATATGTATCTGAGAAAAATAATTAGATTTCATGACAAGTAGAGTAAAGATGGGTGTTTGTATATTAAAAATATTTGAGTGATTATGTAGATTATTATTAGATTAGATTGTGATTAATATTAATATTAAGTGGGCATTTACTCGGTGACTCGTAGATAGGTTCCGAGAAACCAAAGATCACATCACACGTAGTATATTACGTGGGTACATCCCCCCCACCCCATAAGAGGAAGATTCCTTAACATTGGTGTGTCCCGCTACCAGTTTATTGTATACATACTAATGAGTTAAATAGTTTAGTTTGTATAGAATTTTGTAGTTCTTATTTGTAGCCCACTGAGTATGTCTTACTTACAAAAACCCTTTTCTTTCTCTTGCAGACGATCAGCCTTAATGTGACATTACTATATATATACATATGTGTTTAAAGAAATAAAATTTAATGGTGAAAGGACATCTATGTTTTATTTTTATTTTTGTTTACTGACCTTAACACAATAAAACTACCTTTCTCTGAAAAAAACAACTGACACTCCCTGAAAATCAGTGTGTTCCCGGACTCAACTGAGGAAGGTCCTATCGGTACGATTGCTCCAGTTGCCGTGCCGTATGGCTGTAGTTGGCATCCACCCTACTTTCCTGAATAGTTACCGTGCCGTATGGCTGTAGTTATGTTCCCATATTACTTTTCCTCCAGTTGCCGTGCCGTATGACTGTAGTTGCATTCCTACCCTATTATTCCTTCTAGTTGCCATGCCGTATGGCTGTAGCTATGTTCCATACAATAGTCTTGTATAACTGCCGTGCCGTATGGCTGTAGTTGCTACCCGACTTGATTATTCCCTCAGCCGCCGTGCCGTATGGGTGTAGTTCTGTTTCCCAAAGTGTGTAGCGAATTGGTCCCTTCGCTACTTGAGTATGTTGTTAATACATTTACCACAAAAAATTAATTGTCTTCACGTGCTATATCTAAAGTTCCATGTGAGTTCCACCATGAGTCTTCCCGCTTCTGTGTAACTCTAAAACGCGCTTTTTGAGCCTAACTATTATTGGTTCTGGGTCTGTACTCGTAATTTTTCAATTCATGCCCTTATTGGGTCAGATTTTATGGAAAAAATTCAAAATTTTTCCATGACGTAAGGATGCTGACAGATGATTGGTCAAAAAAAATTAGAAAAGTAATTTGGCTGTTGAGGGGGAGAGGGCTTTTGTTTTGTTTTGGATGGATGACTTGTTGTTTGGCTTTGATGGTGAATAGTCGCAAAGGATTTAAGGGAGTAATCTGAAAATTTTATTAAAAGATGATAATGCATATGTTATATTTTGTGGTATGGTATATTTAGTGTCGAAGCGAATAGTTTTGGTGATTTGAAGCTGGAAAAATCTAATTTGGTAATCTGCAAGTTTAGTGCAGGATAATATTGGAAGTTTTTTTTGAGTGAACGTGTGAGTTGCGAAATTAACAGGAGGTTAATTTAGTGACTTGTACTTTTGGTGCAAGGTAAAAATTTATAAACCAAGTTCAAATTTGCTAAGTGCAAATATATTTACCTGTGGAAGAATAAAAAGGTATTTCGTTTAATTGTTTGTGAAATCCAATTTTATAATTAAATTTCAAATTTGCGAAGTGCAAATATATATTGTATTTACCTGTGGAAGAATAAAAAGGTATTTCATTTAATTGTTTGTGAAATCAAATTTTATAATTAAATTTCAAATTTGCGAATTGCAAATATACATTGTTTGGCCTGAAAAAAAAGGGTAACTCTTTTAGTTGTTGGTGCAAAGTAGTATTTGTTTTATCAAGAAGTTTGTGATTTGCAAGATACACGTTTAGTCCTATCAAATGAATACCTCCATGCATTTAATAGTGGAAGGTTAATAAAATTATTAACCACAAAACTTTCGCTTTTCCTTTTGTGTTTTTTATTTATTTTTTTTTTTTTGTTTGTGGCGTAATGTTTGGGTAAATTTTCAGAGGTAAAGGCGACATGAGGATGTGAGGTGGGTTTTCCCGCCAGTATGCGCGTGCGAAATGGGTTTTAGGGATCAAACCATGAGAACAGATCTTGTCGTCCGCGGTTTGATCATGGGGAGGAAGGGGAAGGGGCTCTACTAATATCAGGAGTTCACACTCTCCTCTTTGTCTTTGCTGAAGCAGAGCGTTTGCGCGGATGCATTTTATGATGTGAGTACCATCGCGTTGTTGGGTTTTTCCTGTAACTTCCGGTGTATATATATATTGTCTGGTTTTTTTTGTCCGTATCATTTTACTTGTCTGTTCGTCTGTCCGTCTGACTAGTTTTTTTTTCTGTTTGCACAGCTAACTTAAGCATCTAGTGGGTGTAGAGAACAAGAACCCCCTCTCCCGACTGATCGCTGGCGGGTAAATGCTTGCGTTCTCCACGTTAGCCCCAAGATGAATTTTGTGGCCGGAGGTGTCTGTTACGGCATTCATTTATACTCACGTCAAAGTGAATATGGGTGGATTTGACGACGGATTCGCTCTTTGGCTACAAGTGAAACCTTTGGTAATCGCTTTAAAACACTAAATTCCTCAAATAAACAAACTGAATCTCTCTCTGTGTCTTCGACAACAATACATACATATATGAATATGTACAAAAACGCTTAAGATGTTATAAGTAAATTAGGAATACTTGTTATAACTAAAATTAAGAAAATATCAAACTGTGTAGGGTAGAATTTGGAAAATAAAGAAATATTTTACTTTGTAACTAAGCCTTGTCATTCATTTAAACCTCGGATTACACCAGAGCTGCCGGCAAGCTCTTCCCTTAGGGCCACAGTAGAAAAGGTAGCTACAAGATTAAAAGAAAGAGTAATTTTATGGAAGTAACCATTTTGAATTTTATGTTCAAAAATACTTTCCAATAATATAAATCATCTGGATAGGCATAAAAAGAGTTCTTATCACCAGCAGCGTGAATTTGAAAGTAAAAATAACTGTAAAATGATCTAATATGTGATGATAATCGGATTAATTTGAAAAAGGAAGATTTTGGAAATACCGTGTATTTTTTTGCAAATAATGGATTCTCTTTCAACGTTCCATTATTGATTCAAAACTCTAAAAAGAAATAAAATGTAGAAGGAAAAAGGCGACAAAAATTGTAAACGAAATAATAGGCCCATTTGTTCAATAAAATTTGCTTCAGAGCTTGCAGACAACTCGAAGAATTCAGTCCATTTTATAATTTTGTAAAGCTTTTCCATCTATATTTGATTTTTTAATGTGCTAGTATTTAACGAATTGGCATAGCACGGCTAATGCCGAACGAACATTTGCTTCACTTAATAATTTAAGAACTAAAAAGCGAAATTCACTCTTAATAGACACAGTTGAAAGCACAATGTTTTTTCAAGAAATTTTAAATGAAAGTAATTCCTCAACTTGTGATATACCAAAATTTATACACACAATTTTAATTAATTTTACCTACCCTTTTTTGTTTCACTTCTTTATGTAATTTATTTGAAGTGAATTTTACTTTATTATTGTTGTGTTAGTTTTGTTTATTTATTTATTGAAATATGAATAATTAAATAATATTTAAAAACATACACAAACTATTTTTTTTTATATAAGGTATGTGAATACAATATGCGCATGTTGGCACTGGCCGTAGTTTGGTTATTTCACGAAAGATGGCGGAAAATGTCATACTGTTCAGTCCACATACATAATCCCGCGATGAGTCCTTGGTTTATCCCCAGATATATACCTAAAAAGATAAATAACAAAACACAAAGAATCTTATCTTACAATAATTTAAACAAAAAAATACTTATCTAATATAAGGGAACTTCCTCCCTTTAATCCAACGCCGTCCTAAAACTTTCTCCACTATTTTTCACCTGTAAATAAACAAAAAACTCTTATAAATAACTAGTAAATAGAATAATTAACCAAAAACTTACCATTTCTTGACCCAAATCCTACTTCCCTCGGATTATTTACATTGACATGTCAAAAATGTCAACATATCACCATATGTTCTCGCCTTCGCCGCAGTCAGAGTTCAGTGCAGCGTTAAGTTTAACAAACCTTGAAAACGAACGTTGCCAAGGCAACCTATCATGAAGCCAAAACGTAGCGGTTCGCTGCGGCTATAAAAAGGCGACGAGCTGCAGCAGAATCATCCATTCCCAATTCAGAATTTGATCTGAAAACATCAGAATCTACTCTGATTTTCCAAATTATCCAAACTAAATCTTGTTTCCATCCCACACCTAAGTAGGAATTTACTCCTACTGCAGAAATTTAATTCTGCTAATTCTATCCCACACCTGAGTAGGAATTTACTCCTACTGCAGAAATTTAATTCTGCTAATTCCATCCCACACCTAAGTAGGAATTTACTCCTACTGCAGAAATTTAATTCTGCTAATTCCATCCCACACCTGAGTAGGAATTTACTTCTACTGCAGAAATTTAATTCTGCTTATTTTTTTATCTCACATCTAAGTAGGAATTTACTCCTACTGCATAAATTTAATACTGCTTATTTTTTCATCTCCCACCTGAGTAGGAATTTACTCCTACTGCAGAAATTTACTTCTGCATTAATCTCTATCAGACATCTCAGTAGGAATTTACTCCTACTTATTTCATCTAAGCAGGAATCTACTCTTGCTGCAGAAATTTACTTCTGTCATTATAATTATTTTTGTATTGCTGCTACCGTGCTTATACGTGTAGCACAAAACTTCTACTGTATTAATAGTGGATTTTCTCTCTCTCTTTTCAGAAATAAGGGGAGCAAATCTGTCTGGCAGTATTGTGTTAAAACTAGTGAATTTATATTGAATTGGTAGCTTAAGATAGTATAAGTTTTTGAATTCTTAATAGTAAGTTAGGTTAATTATAAAAAGTTGAATTTGTGATAATAGTTTGTAAGCAATATATTTTGAATTAAAATTTTTATATTTGAATTTACAGCAGTTGAGTTATCCTTTAAACCAGCACCCCCCTTTTAGCTTGAGCACAGATCTCACACATACGCATAGATTACAATTAGGTCACTGTTATGGCATGATGCCACTGTAATGGCATATGAACTATAAATTGGATTAGTAGGTGACGCAAAGCGAGTAGTATCAGTGTCGTCCTAATATTTACGAGGTACGTATTTTATTAAAAAAGTAAGAAAAAAAAGTGCTATTGTCTTGTATTCAATACATCGGTATTGCAGCTTAGATTGTGGAAGAAAATTATTGATTTGAAGTAAAACATTAGATAAAAACAAAGCCTTGCTTGATTTTTAATTCCTGTGCAGCAATATGCCCACCATGCGGAGTTGGCAATAGCCCATGGGCTTATTGCTAGCACGTTATGCTCGTATTGTCAGCATGTAAATTCTTCACTTTCTTATTCTTACCTAATGTACTATTTATATTCAAAATAAATATTTCACTTGCAAGAGATCATGTCTTTTATAATTTCAGACCTTTTCATATTATGGCCATATGCCCAATACCGTGTTGGCAATATGGCCATTTAATAGTTTTTTCAAAATTAGATAAAAAATATTTCAAAATAATTTTCCGTGACAATTTTTGTTGTTGTTTTAAACCTGTTTTACTTTATTATGATATATAATTTCCGATTCTTATATCTTCATTATCTTGTAAAAAAAAAATCCCTTAGGGTGGGCATATTGTATTCACTTACCTTATATATTTATTTTGGGTTCTTTTAAAGCTACTACCCTATATCTACTCCCTAAAAAACTTTCTCGAGGCACAGCTCTGCTCACATTAGTAGATACCATAACATACTTTATGTTGTTTTGATTGTTTTAGACATTCTACATTTTGTTTGCGTTATTAGTTTTGATTTATTCTACTGTTATTAAAATGTATAATTCAGTTTGCAAAGATATTTGTTGGAATGCACAATTTAGATTATTTGAATAACGTGCCAAACTTGGAATATATTACTTTTACCTTTAGGAACGCACTCTTAAAGTATTTTCTTTGAAGTTTGGTTGCACGCTGAAACTTGTATCCTAATATATTGTTATCTGAATTAAAATACTTAACAGTTTTTTGTTTAATTTGCGTTTTTATTCACTCTGCCAATAATATTCTTCTTATGATGGTAGCTTAAGGCCCATTCAGACTCCGCAAGTTACTTGCACAATTAGATTCCTACATATGAGCAAGTTCATGTTCAGATTCGTCAAGTATTTTTGCGGGAATTTGCCTGAAGTGGAACTACTTTTGCAGGAATTTGCCTGAAGTGTAACTTAAGTGGAACATTAACTTTGTTATGATGACCCCGCTTGTCAGAATGTCACCATAATTCACGTGGCACTTCATGGACATTTTTACTTTCATGCACTCATTTACATGAGCACATCAAATTTCTTTCCAAAAATGTCTCGTGAAATTTCAATGAGTACAAGTGCCTGATAACATTTTCTTGCAATGTTCTTGCAAACGTCATCATAAATTGCCTATTTTTATTGACCAAACTCGTCTCCACTTATGTATACACGAGCTCGGCATCATATTTCTTGAGAATATACAAATGCTTTTTTGTGCTGATAACGCAAGCGTCTGAGAGGCCACCTTTTAAAAAATCGAATTGAGAAAGGAGAGTTGGACGAGATATTCCAAAGCGGTCGGTTCGCGTACGGAATCTGTTAAGATCCTATTAAATTTTAAATTAATTAATTAAATTGAAAGTAAGCCAAATAGTTAGTGTGGCGATTTAAATATAAACCTTTTTATATAAAAAGAATCAAAAATTTCGCAATCGAGCGAAGTGCTTTTACTTTACAAAAAAAAAAAAACTAAGTTCTTTTCCAGCTCCCGCTCCTAGGAAAGCACGGGAGGCGGCGATACAACAACTTAAAACGGCTGATTGCTGTCACTTCTTTCAAAATAAATTAACAGGCATATTTAGAGAGGAGTATTAAAAGAAAAGGTAGTTTTTATTATACATATATGTAATTGACTAAAAGTTTAATTAATTTGTAAGACTGGCAAATAATTTTTCTTATAAAGAAAATGAGTAGTTCAAAGTGGAATGGGGAAGAAATCTTGCAATTTGTGGAAATATTCGACGGATTTCAGATATTGTGAAATATGCGATCGGCAGAATACAAAGTGCGGATCAAAAAGGAATATCGCCTGGGCCGAGTTATTGGAAGAAGACAAAAGTGCAGGCTTAAAAAAGAGAGTGCGAGTGATTCGCACTGTATATGCACAAGAACTCAAGAAAATAGCCAGTTCCAAGAAATCCGGTGCGGGGACTGATGACGTTTACATTCCAAAACTCATATGGTTCAGTAGGGCACATTCATTTTTGCAAGATGTTACTGTAACCAGAGCCTCAGAAAATAATTTGGTAAGAATAATTATCGAACAATTAACTTTCAATTGCTGTGACATAGTTTATACAAATCTATTCATAAATCTGTCTATCAGGGAATTAATGTAATTGACTTGTCTGCAAGTGAAGTAGAAAAAGAAGAAAACCAACCGACAAATAATTTGGTCCAGGTCAGTAAACGACAGCGAATGAATAGGATGAGGGCTACTATATATCTCACGCTCTTGGAAGACTTGAGAAAATAACTCAACAAAACCAGGGCAATGAAGATGAATTCGAATATTTTGGACTAAATATTGCTAGCGAATTGCGGAAAATGCCTCTGAGAAAGGCATATAACATCCAGGATAAAATAACAGCGATTCTTAGGACGCATAGAATGGAAAAAGAATCGTTACAAGACATCTCGCAAGAAGAGTTTGAAATTGTATTAACGGATGAATCTTAAATAACATTATGAGATGGTTTTGCTTACTTTGTTTTGTAAACATTGAATTTATTTTATTTTTAGAATATATGCACAGCTTATAACTCAGCTAGCTATCTGCACACTTTTGTTTGTACTTGCTGTTATCTCTTCCAATGAATCATTTGAACATAGTTTTTTAAATACATACATATATGAGGCTATTTTATAAATCTTGAATTATAAGATTTGTTTGTTAACTTTGTTCTCTATATGAAATTTATATAATTTTCATATATTAGCTGTTTGTTTTTTAAAAGGAACGTTCCAGGATATGTAACATCATTTTCAATAAAACAATTTGTATTAACAAAAATTTATTTCTCTCTTGAACTGAAGTTTTACCTATAATTAAAGAAGTATATATAATAGCTTTGGCAGACGGAGAATTTAACCATAATCTGCGAGAACATACTTAGCGAAATAATGCAATGACTATTTTTTAGTTCAAATATTTACGTAATGAGTTAAAATTTTAATTTTAAATAAAATTCCATTGTTAATGGAATACTCCTCTAAATATCTTCATACAAATGATCATTACATGCTCCATCTGCCTAATGCATTAGTATTCTCCTAAGCTTGCATATATTACGTCAAGAACCTCCGGCAGAAAAGTTGAAAATGTGGATTTGGGAATCCTGTAGAGATATTCAATTGAAGCAAAACTATCTCCACTAGCAAGATAACGTAATGTCGCTTCTAGTTTTAATTGTGCCGGTAAAGCATTCCTTAACTTTGTATGAGCTCTTTGTATTGAAGGCGCGATTTTATGCAAGAGCCAATCAAAATTTTCCGGAGATAGCCATAGATGGTTCCGATAAGCCTGCTTATCTTCAAGAATTAGTTCTTTAAGAAGAGTACTAGAAGCACCTAATTCAGATCTTCGGATTATCCATTCTCGTACCCAAACATGTTTATTTTCTCTTTCTTTTAATGTGTCCTCAATTTCGTCTTTCATCACTTCAGATATTTCCATAACACTTTTTTGGATCAACCTCTTTCTGCTCATTTTGATGAATACAAACTTTAACTATTTTTTTTTTAAATGTCATACAAGGTTGACAGCTTTCACAAATCTAGTTCATCTGACAATTTACACCATCCGCCATGTTTGAAATTCACATAAAAATGAAGTTAAAATTGTGGACTTGCTCTAAAAAGTAGAAAAGAGTGGAACAAGATTTTCCACTTGTCGCAAGTAAGAATTTGGACCTACGAGGGGCATAAGGAAGTGAAGAGAGTCTTGACTTGTGCATGTAAGTTGCCCAGTCTGAATGGGCCTTTAGCTACCGAAAACGCGTTCATTATAATTAAAATGTATATTTGTGAAACAATAAATTGTTTTATCTCGCCCACAATCTCAATGTTTACTTTATTATGTATGTATATCATGCGTGCGTGGAGTTACCTTCGACGGCCATTGTCTCGTAATATGTTTCTGTTCAGTGTATAATTTTGTTTATTATTATGCCCTGGAACACACGCAATATTACAAGCCGCCACACCACCCGCACGGGCTTAGTTTGACTCACTGAATATTAAATCTAAGTATTTTCAATTTTTGTTAGTTTCATGGTTTTTTAGCCTCACGGGGCACGTAGGGTCCTTTAAAGTCGAAACAATAGAGCTTTTATTAACATCTGTAATTTTAGTAGCCCAAATCGACCCTCGGTATATAATTTTTACATAATCAAGATACGCTGGGGGCTCAAGATCCAGGCAGTTTTCTTTAACATTAATGGATAAGGATCACTAGGATTCAAATGTTTAAAGTGAAAAGCAAAGGAAAAGTGAACTTCCTCCACCCACATATACATATGTATCCTATATACATTAATACCTATCTGCCCATATACAGAGTCAAGCGGAGCATCCTGGAGGCGCTTCGTCGATGGAATTTCGACTAAAATATTTTGTTGGTTGATAATTTATTCGTGTTACACACAATTAAAAAGAAAAAAAAAAGTTAATTTTATTAATGTTGTATATCAAAGATAAAAAAAATTTCACAACAGTTTTGAATAAAATTCCATTGAGGACCTCATCCCTTGAGGAACATAACCAATATATTGCATTTGTTTTTCTGTGTTTTTGAGCATAATATATTAAATAATTTCAGAGCATACGCAACCGATGTGTGTGCAGATTTGGGTCAAACCAAAGTATATGTGGATCGTTAGTGGTACCGATGGGCTCAGGGCTATGATCCGAGACACTTCAACGAGAGCGAGAGTCTCCTTTCTTTTCTCTTGTTGCTTCTTTCTTTAATGGGTTGCAACAAAACAAATTCAGTGCGTGTCAACTTCAAACAAGTTTTGGGGGTAAAATTTTTTTTTCTGTTGCCTATTTTCGGCAGGCGATGTAGTTCAGCGAGGTCATCAAAGCATCCGTGGCTCAAATTTCATTGTGTTTTATTGCCCGTCCGTCTGTCTGAACTTTCATTTCTATGACACAGTAAACTAACATCAGAGGGATGAGGACGACAAGAATCCGCCCAAGCCAGCTGATCGCAAGCGGTGAAATACTGTGTCGTCGTCCTCACTAATCTCGAGGATCATTTTTGCAGCAAGAGTTGAGCTGAATTTACAGGTGGGAGCTTATATAGGTAGTTAGGAAGTTGAATTTTAGATCTTTCTATATATAAAAAGAAAAGAAGATAAAGGAAAATGCTGCACATTTCCTAGCATATGAAAGTTTTATTTCAATATTTAATTTTCTAAGTAAAGTTTTTCTAAGATATAGGAATTTTATATGACGTTCCAGGCGCGTATCCAGACCTGCAGCTTGGGGGGGGTCACAACTAAAATGTTCGAGGTGGGAGGAAAAAGTCGGAAGTAGTCGCTTTTAAATATTTTTTTTATCATATTTAAGTTAGATATCACAAAATTCAATTTTTGGTTTGATTTGGAAAACCTGTCCATAATATTATCCACATCAATGTCGATCTCAGAGTGGACAGACATTATGGACTCATATCCAGATACTCTTTCTCGTGCAAAGATTGTAGACATTGATGTGATGCAACCGATTCTGTCAAGGCTGAAGTAAATGACTGAGAGTGAGAGCTTGCACCTTTATTAACATTCAGAGGAATAGGAGTAAAGTGCATGATATGTCACTGACTATTTCTTTTGATGGGAACTTGATTGATTTTGCTTTCTTCTGAAAAAAGTTATCAATGCGCTTATCAGTCTTCTGCTTTCCACTTTCGCAACTATTTCTACCTCCATTGCTAACTATCCCCTACTTGAATTCATACGAAAGTATAAACAAAGCAACGGCAATTACCGCAGGCAGAGGAAAGCGAATGGTTTTTATTTTTATAGTCTTGCCGTAAAAATTGTGAAGAAAAATTGTAGAATTAATTTTAGTGGCATCAATCCAACTGATCGTTTTCAGCAACCAATAGTGTATAAAAATTCGAAAGAAAAATGTTCAATAAAATTTTTAAGAACAAAATGTATGGTTGCCAACGCTCATAAATATCTTTACCGACCCAGATCAGCCAAGACACCTGAATCAATATAACTCTTTGGAACCATTGTCCGCCGCCATGAAAAATCTAAGGAAAAATTTTCGGAGCTTTCTAAGAAAACTTAATGCTTGTGCCCCTGTCGAAAGAGAGAACCACCAGAATCAATACAGCAATTCGTTTGGACTTTTGTCGGTGAATAGTTAATCATTCAAATTCTTAAGAACAATTTGCAACTATATTTCTAAAGGTACGTGCACAACATGGCGAAGTGTGGCGAGGCTATATCAAGTCAAGAGTTAAATAAAATGATTGCACGATGTACTATGAAAGAATTCATAAAAATGCTGTGGTAGCGTGCGATGTGCCGAGACACCTCGAGGTAAATCGCTCGAGAATTTTTTCGCGAGGTGCAGCGCACTAATTTTGATAGATGGCATATTTTTATAGGTTTTTTTCTTTGATATAATCGAAGGGGTCTTTATTCATTCTTATATATTGGAAGAATCTATCAGGATCAGTCCGAAAATCTTCACATGAATGATGAATTCGCCAAATTCCAGACGTTACGTCTTTGTTACATATCATAAACTCATCTATAATGCATTCATTGAGATCATATCATCTATAATGCATTCATTAAGATCATATCATCTATAATGCATTCATTAAGATCATATCATCTATAATGCATTCATTAATTAATATTAATTCATATCAATAAAAAAATAATGCATTGCATATACGTACATACCTACATTGCATTATAATTCCTATCAAGAAAAAATAATGCATTGTATGTACATACATACCTATATTGCATTATAATTCATATCAAGAAAAAATAATGCATTGCATATACGTACGTACAGTAAAGGTTGACCGAGTGACGCAATACCCCTGCGCGCAAGAATTCGCACATTGCAATACGATAACCTTGCGCCGGCGGTAAAACATAAGTAACCAAATTGACATGATGTAATATGATAAGCTACAAGCATTTGGTGAATTGATATGTATGTAGGTACGTATGAATGATAGAAACAATGGAACTGGGAAATATGTATATACGCATAAAGCAACGAGTGTCGTGATGTAAGAATAACAAGCTGCGAGTAGCTTCCGCAGCTTGTATATTACAAAATAGGAAATTAAGAAAATACACCTGGCCTATACAAATTACACTTTTGGTAAGCAAATGTTAGACCAGAAATATTACGGAAGCATAGGTAAGGTTAATTTTATATGTAAGATTTTTTGTATAAATATGATGTTGATTTGTAATAAAGGGCAGTGTTCGAGTAACATTCAAAGCAACTCAAGTTGTTCTTACTAAGGGAAGTAAAGCTAATAAGCGGCTCCCATCTTCGAACCAAGGGAAGTAAAGCTAATAAGCGGCTCCCATCTTCGAAACAAGGGAAGTAAAGCTAATAAGCGGCTCCCTTCAACCTACTGCGGCTTCATTCATCAACATTCGACCTGGAATATCTTCATAAGTTGAACCTATGAGAGTACTTGAGGACGACTACCTCCCAAGTGCTTCATAAACTCAACAATAATTTGGCGCAGCCGGTAGGATCAAGGAAGGTACATAAATTCAAACCCTTGAAAAACCTTGATCTTCGAACCTACGAGTGCATAGGAACACTTTATTTTCAACAACAGAGGATATCCATTCTTTTCTCTCTTCAATAGCAATAAAGAAACCACCAGCTTGGATATACAACTTCATATCTGCGTAGCGGATAAAGGCAACAAATTTTATTTTCTTCCATTCGTCTCTTCAAGTTAGAGTAAGGTAAAGTAAGTTAATAAAAAATAGTTAATCATAAAAAAAAAATAATATATAATAGTCACTGCGGTATATATATATATATATAAAAAAAAGATTGAACAAATTTCAAATAATTAATCTGATTTCTCTGGTTATTGATCGAAGCTCGTTAAATTACCTATTCTCTCGTTCCATTTCTCTCACTAATATTGAGTAAAAGCATCCGCAGGTTTTGCTTTTATGCCTAAAACTGGCCGTAGTTCTTCATGCTCTACCTTTGAGACGGCAATAAATTCATTGTCATTTGACAATACCAGCCCTCCAGATAGCCCAAGTGTAGAGTGTAATTCACCCCAAAGTCGACCTTCCGTAAACTGGTATCGTGAGCATCGCTCAGGTAAACGTTTCAGAAGGCACAGCCTAATTAATTTTCTAGTAAGAAGCAATAGCTTAAACACCCTAATCACAGAAAAATCATTAACCTCGCCTACTTCTACTAACGATACTCCAAATATTCCCCAGAGAAAACAACCAAACCAACCAGCCAAAATGCCAGTGAATTATGAAAAAGTAGTTGAACTGACAGCACAAATGGTGCCCTTGTTTTCTGAAGAATTTAGTCCCCAAATTCTCACAGAATTGCAAACCTTTATAGGCTGTTGCAAACAAGTACAACAGTGCCTAGAAGAGGAGGAAAAGCAAGCTTTTATGCAGATTTTTCCCACTAGATTGAGAGGAAATGCATACCAGCTAATCGCATCTAGCTCACTCACAACATTTGAAGAGGTTGAACAATTACTTTATCGTAATTACTTACCTCGTGAGACTTACCATGAGCTGATAAATAGATTAATCACTTGCCGACAATACCCGCACGAGTCATTTAACTCCTTCACAACTAGGCTAAAAGGACTATTGTTACAATGTAATGAGGCAGCACAGAGTAAATATGGTGCTGAAAATTTCAATATGGTGAAGCGACAAATAGAAGATTTTGCTATGGCTTCAGTGAAGAGTGGTGCTAATAATCCGCATCTAAGTGCCTATTTACTCACTTTAAATGAAGATTCGGTAGACCAACTCATCCAAAAGGCACTAGACATGGAACGATTACAACACAGCCTCTTTTATAACCCACAATCCGCCATTCATAATCCCACAAGCTATTTTCCAATGGACAACTTTTTAAGGCATAATTCCACAAATTATGCTAATGCTTATAGTCATCCTACTCACGAGACTGTTGCTCCATACCTTCACACAAGTGAGCTAGGAAAACCTAACATAAAGACTGAGTTTCATATACCTCCCACACAGGAGCCGACAAAATTAGCTTCAGTATCCTTTAATACTGGCAGAAAATCACCGGATAATTGGCACTCGACCAAAGTCAGCTCGACAAGAAAATCTTTAGGAAGTCCACCTCCATATCAGAATTCTACCTTTCGTCATACAGGAGAAAGAAGAGACGAAAAACAGAAATTACTGTTAAACAAGATTACCTGCAGCTATTGCAACTACAAGGGGCACACGTATGACGAGTGCATAAAACGCAAAAACACCCCTTTCTGTATAAACTGCAGAGTGAAAGGACATGATGTCCAATATTGTCGACAAAATGTTAAGGTACCACCTGAACGAGCAAATACAAAAAACAGTTTTCAATGGGGCACTTCAGATTGCGAACCTAGAATCAACTATGGACAAGAGATGTGTAGTTTTTGTAGCAGAAGGGGCCATACCGTGTCCACCTGTCGGCAGAAACAACGATGGGAAACTGCAAATTCGGGAAACGGCACACTGTCGACCGAAAAGTCCCCGGCTCGACATTAAAGAAAACTTATCATACTACTTCAGGGTCCTCTCAAAAGAAAAACCCCCGAAAAAGGGAAAACATTCCAATAGTAGATCTGCCATTAGATATAAGCAAAAACGCAGCCGTTCGGCTGATAGTGGACACTGGAGCTGAAGTAAGTCTTATAAAACAGGAAGCACTTGATACGCCAGAACGTATAGAACAGAGTCAAAAGGTCACTCTGAAAACTCCATTTGGAGATAGAGAAACATTGGGTAGCTGCCAAGGCAACTTTTTACTAAGTCGCAGTATCCCATGCCATCTACAGGTTGTAGAAGATAACGCCCAACTCTCTCACGATGGGCTGTTAGGTAATGACTTTCTTGCAAAAAATTGCAATATAGAAGGCCCTAACAAATTACTCCGGTTTCCTCGCACGGAAACCAATCCTATTGAGTTCACGGTACCTCTCAGAACATCCACAGAAGATGGGGAGGAAATACCAAGGGATGAAATAGAGGAGCAATTTAAATCTTCTGCTACCACTTCAATGGCACCCAATAGCAAAAATTCCTTACCTCAAATAGAAGAAATTTCGAGTACCTTGAAAAACAAGAATGAAGACGAAAGTAGGCAATTTGAAGTAGTGCTTCAGCGACCTAATAAAATACCTCCTCGATCTCAAATCGTACTGAGCATACCATTACAATTGGATCAAGAAATGATCTGTATGTCCCAGGAGATAGGAGAAGGAGTATTTGTCGCAAATTGCTTAGTTAGTTCGAATAAAAGTTTTATACCGTTATCCGTTCTGAACGTAGACACAGAACCAGTATTCCTGAAGAGCTTAACGCTTACGCTAGTTCCACTTAATTACTATAACCTACAGCCTCTCTATTTACCTTTGGACGTTAGTAGTTCCCAAAGATTTCAGAATAAAGGTGGTCCACCTTTCCCTCGTGCACAAAACAATAGCTACTACAACTTCAAAAGTGATAAGACAAATTTCATTTCCAATCCATATTCAGTAAACGTAAACCATACTAAAAGCTCTAATCAAGACAGACTTGCGGCTTTACGTAAAGAATTACTGTTGGAAGAACATTTAAATCACGAAGAAGAAAAGTCAATTCTTGAGCTATGTTATAAGTATAATGACCTCTTCTACTTAAAGGGAGATAAACTAACGTGCACTAGTACTATAAAACACACCATACCTATATTGCATAATCAACCACCAATAAATCAAAAAATGTACAGACTTCCAGAAACACATCGGGCTGTTATCAACGAACAAATGAAAGAGATGCTAGAGAATGACAGCATTCAAATAAGCAAAAGCCCATGGAATTCTCCGTTACTTGTAGTCCCCAAGAAAGCTGGGTCTGACGGCATAAACGTTGGCGCGTAGTAGTAGATTTCCGTAAAGTCAACGAGAAATCTATAGGGGATGCCTTTCCACTACCCAGGATAGAGGATATACTGGATCAACTTGGGCATTCACGGTATTTTACCACACTTGATCTTGCAAGTGGATACCATCAAGTACTGGTTGACCCAAGGGATAGACCGAAAACTGCGTTTAGTACTGCTTACGGGCATTATGAATTTAAGAGAATGCCATTTGGACTGAAAGGCGCACCTGCGACCTTTCAGCGCTTAATGAATTACATTCTAACGGGTCTCCAAGGATTAGAGTGCTTTGTCTATCTCGATGATATTGTAATATATGGAAAAAATTTACAAGATCACAACGAGAAATTGGCTAAGGTATTCGACAGACTTCGAGCCCATAATCTTTAATTACAACCCGAAAAGTGTCAGTTCCTTCGCAGAGAAGTGATCTACCTTGGACACAAATGCTCAAACGAAGGAGCACTTCCAGATCCCAGTAAAACAAGTTGCGTTCAAAACTTTCCTCAACCCCGAACGGTGAGACAAACTCAATCATTTCTTGGACTGGCCAACTACTATCGCAAGTTCATTCCAAACTTTTCAAAAATAGTCAGGCCACTAACAAATCTCTTACGGAAAGACGTCAAATTTAATTGGACACAAAAATGCCAAGACGCTTTCAATGAAATTAAAACTTCTCTTGTTAATCCTCCTCTACTCACCTACCCAGATTTCACCAAACCTTTCAATCTAACGACAGACGCTAGCAACGAAGCATTGGGAGCTGTTTTATCCCAAGGGATAATAGGCAAAGACAAGCCAATAGCGTATGCAAGTAGAAGTTTAAATAAGGCGGAACAAAAATACTCCACAATAGAAAAAGAGTTGCTCGCTATTGTATGGGCCGCCAGGAACTTCAGGTGTTATTTACAGGGTAGAACCTTCACGGTTTACACAGATCATCAGCCCTTAAAAGGCGTATTCAATGTAAAAGATCCGACTTCGAGATTAGTAAGGTTTCACCACAAACTCTCGGAATTGACTACAAGATTGAATATAAGCCTGGCAAATATAACACTAATGCAGACGCGCTTAGTCGAATACCTACCCAGCTGAAACAGACAAGCCCCAATTCGATCATGGTAGAGGCCCAGGTACATCACCGTGTCGATTCCGACATAGACGATGAAGATACTAGTTCTTCGCCTACACCGAAGTCCAAACCAGCACATTGCCATACTGTTACACGAGCTCAAGCTAGGGAAACAGAAATTGAGGACATAATTCACAAAACTCCTCAGAGAATTCAAGAACGTTCAGGGAGTCCCCAAAATGACTCAATGAAACACAAATCAACTACAAACAACCAATCTGGAAGTAGTACATCTGAACATGGCGTATTATCTCCGAGCAATAGTTATATAAATTCTCAAAGTAAATTACCTGAGATTATCACAGACCCCGAAGAAATTCAAATAATTCTAAAGGACTATCATGACTCGGCATTTGGTGGTCACCAAGGAGTCATTAAAACGTACAAAAAAAGAAAAAGAAAATATAAATGGAAGAATATGCTTAGTTCTATCAAGAGATATATTCGGAAATGTTCCAAATGCCAAAAAATGAAGGCTAGTCCGGAATACCGTATGCCAATGATCATAACAGATACGGCCCAAATGCCCTTCGAGAAAGTCTATTTAGATATAGTAGGTCCTCTTGAAGAAACACACTCAGGCAACAAATACATTTTGACATTCCAGGACAATCTGACGAAATTCGTAGATTGTTATGCCATGCCGAATGGCGAAGCAGAAACGGTAGCAGGAATATTTTTCGACGAGATAATTACTCGTTACCGCATTCCTAAGAAGGTAGTAACTGATCAGGGTTCTAACTTCTTAAGCGATCTTTTTAAACGCGTCTGTAAACTCCTGAAAACAAAAAAATTTCAGACTTCCGCTTATCATCCACAATCCAACGGCGCACTTGAACGTACCCACAGACCTCTAGTGGAGTATTTAAGAGCTATTGTGTCTGAAAACCCAAAGGCTTGGGATCGATTCCTGAGAACCGCGGCTTTCGTATACAATAATAGTCCACACGATGGCACTAAACTCACTCCAATGGATTGTTTGTTTGGGTTTACAGCGGATGTACCATCAAATCTAAGAAGAGAACCAGAACCCATTTACAACCACGAAAGTTACTATCACATCCTTAAACACAAATTACAAAAAACGTATGCTATCGCCCGAAAAAATCTGTTTAAGGCTAAGGAAAAGTCAAAACTATACTATGATAAGCATTCACGTCCGGTTACATTCCAGCCAGGTGAAAAAGTTCTACTGAAAAATCCGGCGAAAAAACACAAGCTTTCCCAGATATGGCTAGGTCCATATCTCGTGGTACAAGCGTTTACCCCTGTTAATACTGTTATTCAAATTGGTAAACGAAGAGTAACAGTACATAACAACAGATTAAAACCATTTCACGAATAATGGCTAATCTTTGAAAACCAGACAAGGGAGAGAAAGAGAAACATACTTTGGATAATTTACTTTTATTTAAAAAAAAAAAAAAAAAAAATAAAAATTTACTCAGAATAGAACTACTTAAGAATATTTTTATTTTTCATCCTTTTTAAAGCATTAATTTTCTTCATTATCTCCTTCGCCAGCCATTCAAACTTTACACGCTTAACTACTTAAGAATATTTTTATTTTTCATCCTTTTTAAAGCATTAATTTTCTTCATTATCTCCTTCGCCAGCCATTCAAACTTTACACGCTTAACTACTTAAGAATATTTTTATTTTCATCCTTTTTAAAGCATTAATTTTCTTCATTATCTCCTTCGCCAGCCATTCAAAATTTACATGCTCCTCTTTTACAGTGGCCAAAATAGCCCTCAACCTAAAGTAACGCAAATCTCGGTCTAACTTGACACGCCTACCTACTATTTGCCGATTTAGTTTTTGTTCAGTCCACATACAATTGACATATCCCGCGTTGATTCTTCTCATGAACTTTATTCGTTTGAGCACCCGTGCCAAAATATACGCCAAGCGTTGAACAAAACTCAAAGTAGATACACCTAAAAACAAAATAAAAGATACCACAAAGTATCTCACTCTGGAATAATAAAACTCGAAGGATACTTATCTAAAGAAAAGAAAGAAGGCAATCCTATTAATCTTCCAAATCCCAGATCACGCATGGCATATTCATAAACAATCCACGGGAAGTTATGTATCTATTCACACTGAATCCAATTTCACCTAAAAATAAATTAGAAGCTTATTAAATAAACAATAAACATACAAATATCTCCAACTTACCAAAAAAATCGCACTTCGCTGCGATTATTTACATTCTTTAATGTCATCAACATGACATTACACAAATCAGCTGCTGTCGCTCTCGCCGCAATAGAAACGAAACTATGAAATTAGCGTTGCCAGGGCAACGCATGTTTGAAGCAACAAAATAGCGGTTTGCGGCGGCTATAAATAAGCAGCGAGCCGCAGCAAAATCAACCATTCCTAGTTCAGAATTTAATCTGAACACATCAGAGTTTAATCTGATTTTTCCAACTATCCTAAACCTTATTTACTTCCATCTAAGTAGGAATCTACTCCTACGGCAAAAGTTTAATTCTGCTGATATTCCTTTCCCACCTAAAGTAGGAATTTACTCCTACTGCAGAAATTTAATTCTGCTAATATTCCTTGCCCACCTAAAGTAGGAATTTACTCCTACTGCAGAAATTTAATTCTGCTAATATTCCTTGTCCACCTAAAGTAGGAATTTGCTCCTACTGCAGAAATTTAATTCTGCTAATATTCCTTGACCACCTAAAGTAGGAATTTACTCCTACTGCAGAAGTTTAATTCTGCTATATTTTCATTTCACCCGAGTAGGAATTTACTCCGACTGCAGAAATTTACTTCTGCGTGACATTTAGATTTGGTACTGCTACTTTGCTTACACGAGCAAGTTGTGTTTTCACGTGGCAGTTCATTGTCCAGAATACATGCATATATATTAATTCAAGCATAGCATTTATCTATAAAGGCTTACTCACACGTTTAGCGCTTGCTTAAACAATATTTTTTCTTCTTCTCTTTTAGAAACCAACATAGTGGCGAAATTGGAGTTATTCCTGAATTAGTACGAATTTTGTTTAATTCATTTGGTTTTAAATTTGTTGAATTATTTTTTTTTTGAATTGTCATTCAATTAGTGAATTATTGTGGTAGGCTAAGGCTAGTTTTAGGGATTGAACTTTCATAGGTTAAGAACACTGAATTAAAAGGAGAATTGAATTGTGATATTAGTTATAAGCAACATATATATTGAATAAAAATTTTATATTTGAAAAACTGTTGAGTTATCCATTTACAAACCGGCACCTCCTCCTGACGTTGAGCCCAGATCTCATAGTTTTATTTAAACTCTTTGCGAAACGCCAAAATATCAAGAAGGGGATGCTCGTATGTGAACACTCGAGTAGCGCTTCACACGCAAGTACTCAAGAAATCACAACCAGAAGATAGAAAAGAGACGACATTTCCCCAAACAACAATAAAGGCAGCCCAACATGCCTATTCAAAAAAAAGAGAAGTATACCTTGAGCAAAAAAAAAAAACAAAAAAAAAAAAAGAAGAAAACAAAATACATATACAACTGAATAATATATTTTATTTAAATTTAACAAAAAAAAATTTTAATTACGAACTTCATTTTTTTATTCTTTTTCGCCCTTTTGATAATATTCAGCTCTTTTAATTTCTCCTTAGCCAGTCCTTCATATCTCGAGCGTTCCTCCTTTGTCGCTGCTAGACTAGCCCTCAGTCTAAAATACTGCAACTCTCTGGCCACCCTGGCGCGTTTACCACCTCGAGTTGGTAGAGGTTTTACTGGACTCTCCTGCTTATCCTGACAGCTCAGCCCCGTTCTTTTCCTGTACTCCTCGAGGGTCAACCTCCGTGGTCCAGGAAGATAATCCGGTGCCCCCTGTGCTGTCCCAGGTAACGCCTTGGGCACGTAGGGCTCAATCGGTTCGCTGGCTGGATACAGCGTCAGATCGCTGATGTTCCTCTCTGGGATCTTGTTTGCTTCCACTTTAGCAATGAGCCTGTCAATTGCCTCACTAATTTCGTTAGCCATAATACACTCACAAAAAAAAAAAAAAAAAAAAAAAAAAAAAAATTTAAAAGAACTTGAATGAATATCAAAACTTAACAGGTGAAATTGATTTATATCACACGCTATTTATACATAAAAACTGCTTATCTTGAAAATCACCATGTAATCCCGGTCAACCATAAAATTTTTTTTTTGCACGACACAATTATTATCACAAGTAAACAATGCATTTGAGGTGTACCGTCAGAACTGATTTACAAATCAATACAAATAATTTTGACATATATGCAAAAAATGCACAATTAGCAAAATGCAAATTCGGTCAGTTGACCTGAAAAAACGCTTTCAGTGAATTAATTCCATTATTTTGTAACAATACTGATTTAAAACACACAAAAAAAAAAACTAATAATATTTTTTTTTATATATAATATACCTTGAGTTTATAATATATCTTCAATTTTTTTTCTCCCTCCTCGAGATCTTTATTTGGAGCAATTTTACAGATTTTTCTCTCCTCTAGATATGGCCCTAATGTTCATGATTACCGTTTTGCCAAGCCTCATGATAATAACAAATGCTGCTACGGAACCCTATGAAGTTCAGACCCTAAACAACACGGGAATTATGTTTGAGGATTTGGGAAAAATTTTATTATTCCACGACACATGGAATTTATTCACTCAAATAAACATAAGCGACTTGGAAGCTGAAACTACACTAATAGAACATACAGGTTTTCTCATTAGTCAACTATGCAGAGTACATAATGCTACAACTAGCGCATGTACGGAGCAAAACTCATACATACATAGTTTGATAGAGTCGATCAGAAAGAGAACAACGACCATTAGAGTGATCATAACCACTCGACATCGAAGATCCCTGTTCGATGGAATAGGTAGGGGCTTACATTACCTTTTTGGTACGATGGATGCCTCTAATGAAAAGCAAATCTACAGTAAAATTGCCAACTTGGAAACGGATACCCAAGCGCTATTAGAACTAGAAAACGCCAGATACCGCTTTTCAAGTCATCTTTCGAAAAACTGAGAAAACCTATAAATCAACTTGAGACTAACCAAAGGGAATTAACTAAAACCGTTAATGATCTACTGGACATGGTTAATGGTGAATTGAACACACGTCAACGCCTTCAGGAAGTAGTAGCTACGATTAGCCTACAAGTATTAGATATAGAGCTAAGGCAACAAACGTTCATATAAATTTTAACAGATCTGAAAAATAACCAAGTACATCCCTTACTATTATCACCATCTACACTACTGGAAACCTATCATAAAGCTCACCCAAAGGATTCTAACAGTTTTCAGGATCTAGCGATTCTAACTCAGGCGATTGAAGTAAAATCTGGACTCCTAAACAATCTACTCGTAATAAGAATCACGTTCCCTATCCTTAACATGCCTCCTTTTAAACTGCAGTAGATTCATTTATTCCCTTTCAAAACCCCGGACAACCACTCTTTGGTCCTGGATATTAAGGATGCCTACATTGCAAGTCACATATCCACACAAGAGTTCGTGACATTCAAGCAATCTGAATTCCGAGTATACAAAAAAGTGTCTAGTAGCCTTAATGAAAGCACCTACATAGGTCCTTTGCTAAACCCCATACTTCAGGGGCATTACGTAAAAGAATGTCCTATAAATTTCTTATTCAATCCTTATAACGAAACTGGTACTTGCGATTATTTAGTACAAACTCAAGCTCCGCAATTGCTAATCAAGTTAACAAGGAAAAATTCCTGGCTCTTCTCGTTTCCCACCACGCAGAAAATTACAATTTCATGCAGGAAAAAATTACATAGTTCCAATTTATTCGGCAGCGGAGTACTAATATTAAACGAACCTTGTCACTTCCAAATAGCTGACCAAATTATATATTTCGAAGATGAAGACCATCAGAATATTAAAATTTCACAACCAGAATATCCGCATCCACTAAAATCTAATTTGAATGAAACCATTCATAAATTCCTTAATAATATCACTCAGAATACCCAAAAACACATAATCATGCTAAAAGCAGAGGATGCCAATAATATTCTAAACGAAAATTCATACTCTTTGGATCAGCTGGAAGAGCAGATAGATACGCTAGACAAACAAAGAAAAGAGCGAAATAAAACAGAAATGGTTCAAATAAGCTCCCTATCTCTGAGTTCATTGGTAATATTATTACTCAGCATAATCGGAATATTGAAACTATGTAAGTTTATCAGGAATAAGAAAAAGAATATCATAGTCAAAACACCCAAAATAATTACCGTCAATAACCAAAAGGTTCAGTTAGACACTGAGGCAAACCCTCAACTTCGCATAGAAACTACAGAAACCTTAACTCATGAGCCTAAAGCGGATGTAAAATTTAGTAATTTCACCCTACCACAGGAAACGGTGATGACAAACAAAGTCAAACAAATCACCCAAAATTTCCAATCAGAAATTGCGAAAGCAAACACACCCCGAATGATCTCACAACCCCCTACCCAAGAAATAGCGACAGCGATCAAGGAGAGAACTCTTTATCAAACCAAACGGACAGGATTAAAAGAATCAATCAACCCCCGATCTGCCCAGCCTACACAGGCAAGTAACCGACAACATATGTCAATACAACCCCCAACACCACCACCTCTTCCACCTTCATTAAATCAACCTAAGCCAGATTCAATTACCAGTCCACGACAATTACAAGTAGTTTAATTATTCTCCAGTATTAAGTACCTAAATAACCAGAGACAGCAAGAGATAGCTACCTATTTTACAAAAAAAAAAAAAAAAAGTAGAAGGAACAAAACAATATGTTAAAAAAAAAAATATATATATATACATACACATGGACTATTATACCAAAAAACATTAAAAATAGTAATAAAATAAGGATATTTATATTATATGCATAATCTTGATAAAAAATTATTATAGGCATAGATAAGATTTTTTTTTCTTCTAATATTAATATTCTAATTTTACTACTCGTGTATATACACATATATTATTATAGGTTCATAAAAAATAAACATTGTAATAAAAAAAAAATATATATATGTATCGAAAAAATATGTATACACATATATTATTATACAGAGTTGTACGATTAAAAATAAACATACAAATGTGTCAAAATTAAAAAAAAAAAAACAAGGTTTAATACGAATAAAAATATGTACATACACATATGTATATTATAAATAAAACTAGGAATGAATGTATGAACCGCTGTTAAAATAAGTTAATAAACCCAAAGTTAAAAAATTAAACATACCTAGCTGTACCTACAATGGATTATTATTATTTAACATACAACTAAAGAAAATATTGTTAGAATAACCTAGTATTAAGCCAAACCACCATATACCATTGATCTCTCTTCCTAATATTACTACTCATCTCAGCACTCGGCATTATGCGTATACAAGTATAAAAACAAGTAAAACAGTAAACATTTTTGTAAATTCCCAAACCCATTTTTTTTAATGCGTTATTCCTCTTCCAAGAATAACACATTTTTTTTAAGAAGGGGGAGATTTGTTACATATCATAAACTCATCTATAATGCATTCATTGAGATCATATCATCTATAATGCATTCATTAAGATCATATCATCTATAATGCATTCATTAAGATCATATCATCTATAATGCATTCATTAATTAATATTAATTCATATCAATAAAAAAATAATGCATTGCATATACGTACATACCTACATTGCATTATAATTCCTATCAAGAAAAAATAATGCATTGTATGTACATACATACCTATATTGCATTATAATTCATATCAAGAAAAAATAATGCATTGCATATACGTACATACCTACATTGCATTATAATTCCTATCAAGAAAAAATAATGCATTGTATGTACATACATACCTATATTGCATTATAATTCATATCAAGAAAAAATAATGCATTGCATATACGTACGTACAGTAAAGGTTGACCGAGTGACGCAATACCCCTGCGCGCAAGAATTCGCACATTGCAATACGATAACCTTGCGCCGGCGGTAAAACATAAGTAACCAAATTGACATGATGTAATATGATAAGCTACAAGCATTTGGTGAATTGATATGTATGTAGGTACGTATGAATGATAGAAACAATGGAACTGGGAAATATGTATATACGCATAAAGCAACGAGTGTCGTGATGTAAGAATAACAAGCTGCGAGTAGCTTCCGCAGCTTGTATATTACAAAATAGGAAATTAAGAAAATACACCTGGCCTATACAAATTACACTTTTGGTAAGCAAATGTTAGACCAGAAATATTACGGAAGCATAGGTAAGGTTAATTTTATATGTAAGATTTTTTGTATAAATATGATGTTGATTTGTAATAAAGGGCAGTGTTCGAGTAACATTCAAAGCAACTCAAGTTGTTCTTACTAAGGGAAGTAAAGCTAATAAGCGGCTCCCATCTTCGAACCAAGGGAAGTAAAGCTAATAAGCGGCTCCCATCTTCGAAACAAGGGAAGTAAAGCTAATAAGCGGCTCCCTTCAACCTACTGCGGCTTCATTCATCAACATTCGACCTGGAATATCTTCATAAGTTGAACCTATGAGAGTACTTGAGGACGACTACCTCCCAAGTGCTTCATAAACTCAACAAAGGCTAAAATACAATTGCGACGGGCAACGGCAAATGACGAAAAAATGCTGCTGACCACCCGTTTAACTTAGTTAAAGACAATGTTATGTTCATTGATTCTTACCTTTAGCAGACTAGCTACTATATACAATTATATGCGTGGCAGCACTGAAGGTATGTCACAGTCTGAAAATGACACCTCGATCTCTTCCATTTTGAAGTTTTGTAGCGAAATGTAACCCGCGAGCAGAAGTCTGTATTATAATTAAATAGCTGTTAAATATTGTAATCCGCATCTTTTAATTGCTAGCTACTACATCATCCCAACTAACTACCCAACAGACAAAGAATTTCAAAAACTTGTGAAACTGTTAAACCCAAATTATTGTTTGTCATCTCGGGAAACAAAAACGACAGGTTCATTTCCCAAGCTTTACCGTCAGATTAAAGAGAAAATTAAGGAAAATTTAAAATCTGTTGATGCTGTTTCAGTCATAACTTCCTACTGCTGAAGATGGTATGAGGAGTTATATCAATCAGCAATTCCAGAGGAAGCTATAATGATGACGAAGGAAATAAAACGAGAGATGGATTACCGTTTTAAGGAATATGAAGAAAAAAGATAAAATGGGATTAAAGGATATTTCTAAGAGGTAGGGCAAGGTCCGTTTGCAAAAACATAAAATAAAAGTGAGTAGCGGTGTCAGTGGAATAATGCAACCGCGAACAGTGAAATACAGCGAAGTGAGAGCTCCCGAGTGGATAACTGAATTTTAAGGTGTTTTAGAGTAGTTACATAATAGGTGAATGAGTTAGAGTGTGTCTAAGTAAATGCATAACGTGTATATGAAAAAGTGAAGAAATGTATGTGGGGGAAATGTTGCCCACAACGGCGTATGTCGCCTATCTTGAAAGTGGGCGTATTTCGCCTAGCTTGGAAGCGGGCGTATGTCGCCAAAAAGGAGTGAGTGTCACCCACTGCCTTGAAAGCAGTACGTGCGACCCAAAGTTAAGTCGAATGTCGACATAACTATGGGGGTGTTAGATGGACAGAGCGTATGGAAAAACTAGTAGCATCCATTGGGTATATCGTTATACTCACAAGGCATTCTCTAATCAACCAAGTTTACAGTTAATCGATAATCGTGAATAAAAGTCAGATTACACCACAACATTCGTCTTTTAATTAAAAAAACAAAAAAAATCCTATATTAAAGTTCTTTTTTTTAAGTTTATTATCTCAGAAGTGGGATCTGAACATATTGGGCACCCTTCACTGTGTGGAAAGAAATCCGCTGTAGCTAAGTACAAGCAACTGTATAATTGTTTATTTTCTATTTATCTGTATTATTTTAGGAAAATTAAATATTATTCTTTCTTATTTATCCGTTTTTCCATATTATCATAAATATTTTTTAGCAATTATCCAATTAATCAAATAAGTTACGGAAAATATTATATAAGTGTGTTATTTCTTAACTTAAATATTTATTAGATTGTGAAAATGGCTTCATGACTATGGAAGGAAAATGCAATATGCAGCAAACAATTACTGAAGCGACGTAAATTTATTCAGAGTGATGAAAGTGACACTAAAACCCAATCGAATACTATCGAGGGCTCTAGTTTGACTACCCTAACTAACTTGATGACAACACTGACAGATAAGGTCAACAGGATTAGTACCGCGAAAACGTCTCCCAGAATTGGCAGTGAAGTAGTTCCCACTTATAACCCGGAGGATAAAAACCAGAATTTAGTAAAATGGCTCAATAAAATTGAAGAACTCAAGGTAGTTTACGGTTGGGGTGAGCTAACTACGATTTTTCATGCGACGACAAGGCTAACAGGACTAGCAAACAAATGGTACAAAGGCCTGTCGACAATTGATTTTAGCTGGAATGATTGGAAAATTAAATTCCAAGAAGCCTTCCCAACTGATATGGACTACGAACAGCAACTAGAGGAAATTTTACGACGTACAAAACGAAGGGAAGAAAGCATGATGAACTACTTTTATGAAAAACAGACATTTGTGAATGGATGCGAAATTACAGGAAGGAAAGCGGTGGCATGCATAAAAGCAGCAAAAAAAGTAAAGGACTTTGATAAACCAGAGAGTCTACTTCGTTTTCTCAAAGCGTTATTCTTAGTGAGACCTAGGAATATCCAACTCATGAGGCCGCGAATGAAATTGTCAACGCATAGACAAAATGAAATACAACAGAAAAGCAAGTGTTATGGATGCGGGAGTAGAAGTCATATTTTACCACAATGCGCAAAGAATGACAATAGACAAGAAAGACGTGCATCATCTAAGGAAGGCATACATGACCCAAAACCAATGAAGCAAATTTTAACGTTACAGGAAGAAGATAACACCGGTAATAAATATTTTAAAGATGTATGCATAAATGGTGTGAGTGTGTGTGTGTATATAGACTTAGGAGCTACATGTAATGTTTTAAAAGAAGATATGCTAGTAATTTTGAGCATATATCACAATAACAAGAAAAAAAAAATCATTAGAGGATATGGAGGGTAAATATTACTGTCAAAATTGATCAGGTCCAAGCAGAAACACAATTTCTTATAGTTCCCAATGACAAACAAAATATTGCTGCGATTATTGGTCAACCCTTCACGGAACAGGCACACGTCGTTATATATAAAGATAACAAGGAATTTCGTGTACTAAATAAGAAGATATTTCAATTAGACGTAGATGTTTATCCAGTTAAAACTAGATTAAGGTTAGAAGAGACACTCATAATATCCCCGAAACATACAATGAATGTGATTTGTAAGAGTGAGAAAAACGGGTATATTTTATATAGATTCTAGCATTAGGTTAAAAGAAAATAACGAACATTGTGTACTTCGCTGCATCGTAAGTACAAACAGTCAAGGAAGATGTATGTATGTACAGACAAGGAGATGGTAGTGAAATCGAAACATATTTTCGTACGCGCAATTGAGTGTCGTCCACGAGAGGGCAGTATTATGACCATCGAAAACGTAGACAGAAAGGAAAAGAAATCCGAACCTTTCAAAGTTGGCAAAACACTATCAAAAGAACAGGTCGAGAAAATTCTATATTTTGTAATATGTTTGTTCTGATGTCCACAATGATCTGCCCATGTTTATTTATTGTTATAATTTGTATTGGAACTTTGTTGAAGAGGCAGAGCGCTGCCGTACTTATTATTGGATGGCTAAGAAGCCGCTGTTTATGATGATATCCCTTGGTGTTATTAAATGGCAGAATATGCCAGAGTTCCTCCTATGGCAGAGTATGCCGCTCTTGTTATTTTATTTAAAGGCAGAGTACGCCAAAGTAATATGTGTGGCAGAGGATGCCGCTATTTTGTATTTAAAGGCAGAGTATGCCGCTGTTTGTAGGCAGAATATGCCAATGATAAGGATGGCAGAATATGTCGATGTTTACTTGAGAAATAAAAAAACTCTTTCAAGTTGAATTTAAGTCTGATTTTTTTTGATTGCTTATTTATATTAATGAAGTATTAGTGAAGTAATACCCCTGCGCGCAAGAAATCCCACATTGTAATAAGATGACCTTGCGCCGGAGGTAAAACAAATGTATGTATGAAGGTGACCAAATTGATGGTTCACGATGAATGACGTGAAATAGTAATGACCAGCTGCAAGCATTTAGCGAAATTTATATTTATGTATGTATGTACAGAAAAGAGTTAAAAACGTTTGACGAAAATAATATTAAGGATGAAAAACGATGGATGATAATGGCCAGCTGTAGATATTGAGCAAGGTACAATTTATATATATATATATATATGACGAGCGCTGTGAGGAAATAAATTAGGAGTTTTAGCTTTACTTCCGTAGCAGTTAAGGTTAAATTTTAGTATAAATATTATAACGTTTTAATTAAAAAGGGCAATTGCAATAGTAACTCACAAGAGACACATCAAGTTGTTTTTACTAGGAGCAAAGCTCTTCAGCTACTCCACTACACCACACTAGGAGCAAAGCTACATTATCTACTCCACTACACCACACCAAGGAGCAAAGCTACTTAAGCTACTCCGTTCAATCAACGTACCTACAACAATCCTATCGTCATAAAGAAGAGCGAGTAAGCTATTTCTAACAGTCAGATCAACAAATAAGGTGCTTGTATGAGAGTACTTGGCTATAGTTTGATAGCAAGTACTTCATAAACTCAAACCAAGTTTCCTCGCAAAGAAACAGTAACATACGAATTACTGTTTCTTACAAATTCTAGAGGGGGGATTATTGCAGAATTGCAATACATAAAATTAAAAATCAGAAATTGTAGTGTCAGCAATCACAATGTGTTGACATGGTAAAGCAATGACCTCAGGTGTGTATATTTTCTCAATGAAGAATTATGCTTGCATAGCGGAAATTTCTTGCGTTGAAAATTCTTCTTGAGGTCGAGCAAACTTTATTTGTTTTTAATTATTTTCGTTTTGATTTTTGTTTATAATTCTTGACCGTGGTCATGACTTTACAATTTATTAAAAAACTATGAAACGTGTTTCGCGACATCTTTGAACGAGTTGGATTGCACAGGAGTAGCAGAATTAATAATCGATTTAATTGATGAAAGAGCAGTGGTATACAGACCTTACAGGATGAGTCAAACAAGCCGAAAAAAGTTCGAAATACAGTGCAGGATCTCTTGGAAAACAACATCATAAGCGAAAGTAATTCACCGTTCTCGTCACCAGTTCTTCTAGTGAAGAAGAAAAATGGTGAACAAAGACTATGCATAGATTATAGGATGCTGAATAATAAAATAAAACAAGACCATTTTACGCTACCAAGAATGGTTGACCAACTGGATCACTTGCAGGGAAACAAGTAATTCACATCATTAGATATGACTTCCGGATATTAGGTACCAGATTCCGGTAGCAGAAACCTCAAAGTACAAAACTGCTTTCGTAATACCAGATAGGCAATTTGAATTCAACAGAATGCCGTTCGGTATCTCTACTGCCCCAGCTGTTTTCCAACGAATGATAAACAAAAGTTTAGGACCACTCAGAGGTACTGTGGCGGTGGCCTATTTAGATGACATTTTATTCCATCTAAAGATTTTGAACAAGAAATGGACCGGCTGGAGCAAATATTAAAGACAATCATACATCAATGCAACAGAATGCTTTTGACTACTTGAAAAACTACCTGAACAATAGACCAGTTTTAGCAATTTACAGCCCGAAAGCCGACACGGAGGTACACACAGATGCCAGTAAATTAGGAATTACAGAAATACTTCTACAAAAGGGAAACGTTGAAAAATTACATCTAGTGGCATATTATAGCAGGCGCACGACAAAATGTGAGGAAAACTACCACTCATACGAACCAGAAACACTGGCTGTGGTGGAATCTGTAAAGAAATTTAATTTAGAATATACTTACTTGACATAAAATTTAAAGTTGTCACTGATTGCATCTCCATACAGATGGCTGCAAAGAAGAAAGATTTCATTCCAAGAACTGCAAGGTGGTGGTTTTCATTACAGGCGTTTATTTTCACTATCGAGTATAGTACTGGAACAAACATGTCACATGTAGATGCCTTAACCAGAAATCCTAATGAAGAACTCGGGCCCGAAATGGATTTCGAGATACTTCGGATAGAAACAGCAGATTGGATCCTATAACTAGCCAACTCAACGACGACAAAATTAGACTACTTCAGAAAATCTTAGGTACTTTTTCTAAGACCGACAACAGAATATGAAAATAAAATTCACAGTGAATACAAATTGGACGACAATCGAGTTTATAAAATTCATAAAACTGGACAAAGTGGGTTGTTCCTAAAGGAATGAGAAACGAAGTAGTTATAGAACAGCACATCATAAACTGGGACATTGCGGTGTAGAAAGGACCCAAAGGAAACTTAGCGAATCATACTGGTTCTCAGAAATGCAGAAGTATGTCGAACGGTATATTCCCAGTTGTGTACCGTGTTTATATGCTGTTATATATCTAAAACCATACCTGAAAAAGGGTAGCAAAAAAAATTTATTTAAAAAATTTCATCCATAGAAATTTTCAATAAGCTAATCATGCTTAAAAACATAATTAGCTTATCTACTCGATCAGTGAAGAAAATTGCATCAAAACAAAATTATTTCCATGGCAAATTTTGCCAGTAGAAATATTTAATTTAAAAAGAAAAATAAAACCAAAGGGAAACCGTACCTTCAGTACGATTTGTCGTAAAAATTACCATATGTATGTACGAACGTACATACATATCAAAAAAAAACTTTCACGATCAGAAATGCGCGCCGCGAAAATCAATCGACGGGACGGTGGCTGATGTTTATAAAAACATCAAATTTCAAGCCATCGTCCAACGAAAAAAATGAAAATTTATCTCAGGGTAGAAATGCAACTATGCATTTTCTACCCTGACGAGGGCTCTTGATCGCGACGAAAGTGATCAAGAGCCGAGTTGTTTTTTGAAAATCTCTTGAAGAAGGTCGCAGTGGAATTTTATAACGAAACGAGTTGGATTTTAGACTAAAAACGGTTGGTTACAGAGTCGAATTGAAAAACGAAACAAGTTGGATTTCTAACGGGAGTAATTGCGGTTAAAAAAAAGTAGAGTTGTGATAAAAATATCCGCAGCGGTTCGACGGAAAGAGAAAAAATTAAACAAAAAAAGAGTTGTGTCTTTTAAAGGTAAAGGTTCGGCAGAAATTTAAGATAAAAAGGGCTGAATTGTAAAATTGGCCAAGGTCGGTTCGGTGCACGGTTAATCGAAATAAAACGGAAATTATATTCTACTAAACGGTGTACAAAGAATTGGAATACAAATAAACTATGTGAAAAAAAAAGAAATGGTGTCTAAATTATTTAATTAAAAGAGAACAGTGAGAAAAGTGAGAAAAAACGAGTTGTTCATATGGATCATCTAGGCCCATTTATCAAATCAACAACTGGGAAAAAATACATCATCGTGTGTGGACTTTTTTGGATTTTTGGTATTATATATATATATATATTTTTTGGATTTTTGGTATTATAATATATTGGAGGGGTGGGCAAGAATATATCCCGGCAACCTAGGAACCTCGTATTAGTCTCAAAAATTGAGAAAAAATTCACTACAATGAATTTAGTAGAAAGAATTTTGAAAATCGGTTGGATGGTAGATGAGCAAATAGCATTCATTTCTTCTTAGAAATTTACAGAAAATGTTTCGGCAGAATTTTTATTCAGTCTGGTTGCCGACTGGATTATTTTCAGATGCAATTATACAATGTGTGCCGTTGTCGGCCTCTAATGCTTAACAATTCTAAGGAAAAAATTTCCAGTAAATTTCTAAGAAAAAATTGCGGCCTTCCCTACATCAGGTCGAGGCATCGTTGTTAGATTTTTTATTCGAGCGTGGCACTGCTCTCGGCCGGGCCAATGCATAAAAATTCGAAGGAAGAAATTACCAATAAATTTCTGAGAAAAACTTGTGGCCTTATCTTCATCGGATCGAGGCAACAGTGATTTTGTATGGAGCGAGGCATTGGTGGGTTACCCTTTGGGCGCGTCATCAAGTGCCAAGTCCAGGCATCGTCGAGGCATCGTTAATTTTATATTCTAGAAAAGCGTTGCATATTTTTGTTCTACGTGTCCAGTCTTTGTATGTTCTTAGTTTGTCTATGGCCTGCGGCTAATGCTAAGAATTTTTATTATACATTTGTTGTGAACTAGAATTTCCAGATGCTGGTTTCCAGTATTGGTAGATGTTTTAAACTTTATTAGTTTATTACAGTGATGCTAAGAAAAATGCCGACAAACGTACCGATTTTCATCTGAAATGTGCATTGCTGGGAAATTCCCATCTTTGTAGTTTTTACATTTCCCACCCTTAGTGTAAGAATTTGAGTATTTAAAACCATTTTTTTAATCAGTGTCAAACCACCTTTGCGAAAGCACATTTATAGAAAGTGGAAGTTTTAGTTAGTGAATAAGTGCCACACAAAACTATTGTATGCATTAAAACCTTTGTTACATACAATGTAATAATAAGATTAATAAGTACTACTGTTAGCAAAATATTCTATGCACGCTACCTACGCTACCTAAGTCAAAGTGTCGATTAAAAAGTGTTAGTGTCAATTTCGCATATTTCTAAGAACCTCTCGCTACAAGATTACGTGCGCGCTACATATATGTATGTATGTAGTAGTTGCATTTTTCTATAATCTTTAATCTAATAAACTTACAGTGTAAGTATATTTCATTTTCATTATTAATAAAAAAATGTACGTTTTTTTTCCTATTAAATAATAGTATTTATTTTATTAGTAATTTCAACATGAGTGAAAAAAGAAAAAACACCGATTTTTTTAAAAAGAAACTAAAAACTAGCAGCGAAGATGAGTCAATGACCCAGGAAAATGCAACATTGAGCCAAGTATCCAACACCAACTTCAACGCTGATCAACTGGAATCTGTTGAACTTGCAGCCATAGCATCAACGTCAACAAGTACTTATAATGATAACGATTCTGACGAAGTCTCATGGCCTAATATTTGGAGTGCGGAAATGCGGTTTGGAAAGAAAAGACAGTTTCCTTGGTTACTTTCCGAATCCGGAAATTTAGGTTGCTCTTTTTGTAACAAAATACAGCACTTAGGGGTATCTAAAACCCGTGGTGTAAATATTTCAAAGGAATGGAGTTCCACATCCGTTTCTTACTACGGTAAAGATAAGAAATCGCAGTTAACGTCATTAAGAAAAAAAAATGTTTGAACACGCGAAAACAACAGCGCACATTAATTCAGAAAAAATTTTAAACAGCGAACAGCATCAGCCAATAGAAAATGTAACAGACAATTTAAATAAGGCGTCTATTAAGAGCACGTCTTTAGTATTTAGAACTGCTTATTATTTAGCCAAACACGACCGACCATATTCGGATTATTATAATTTATTGCAATTGCAAGAATTAAATGGAACAATTTTGGCACCTGGTTTACGGTCCAGATATACCTGCACAAATATAATTAATCACATATCCAAAAATATGAAATTAAGAATTTGTTCAGAAATTATTAAAACAAATGGAAAGATTTCGATTCTCATTGATGAATCTACAACATTAAGTAAAAAATCTACTCTAATTATATTTTTAAAATTCGAAATAAATAAAATCAGCGAACCACGATTCCTTTTTTTTTTATTTAATAGAATTGTCCGATCAAACAGCATCCACCATTACAGAATACCTTTTAAATAATTTGGAAAAATATGGCTTCGACGAGAATTACTTGAAACAAAATTTAATTGCATTTACCAGTGACGGAGCAAGTGTAATGTTAGGAAAAAGGTCAGGATTGGCTACAAAATTATTGAATAAATTTCCAAAAATAATCACGTGGCACTGTTTAAATCATCGTCTGAAGCTCTCTGTTAACGATGCTGTCGCGGAAGTAAATGGTATTAACCATTTTCACATATTTATGGATAAATTATATACCATTTATCATCAATCTCCTAAAAATCAACGTGAACTAGAATCATGCGCGGAAAATTTGGGAGAAGAAATTAAAAAAAAATAGGACGTGTTTTAGGAATAAGGTGGATAGCTAGTTCATTCAGAACTATTAATGCAGTTTGGCAAAATTTAAAATCTCTTGCTGAACATTTTCATCAAGCCGCAGCTGATGAAACTCGTTCAAAAACACATTGGTCTAAAAAAATATATCATGTCTAAACAGTTTATAATTAACTTGGCATTAATGTATGACGTTTTGTATGAACTTTCCATCTTGTCTGAAGCGTTACAGAACAGAAGTGTAACGATAGTATATGCGGACAAACTAATCCGTCGAACTATTCGCTATTTGGAATCACTAAAAGACGTTGAAAAAGGAGACAAACTCATAGAAGCATCAGAGGCTGTTCAAGTGATGAAATTAGGAACATTAACTTTAACAGATAATAAAAAAATTATTATTATTAACAGAAATCAATTCCTTGTAAGTCTCATTAATAATATGACTAGAAGACTACATACAGAAAATGATTTGATAAATGAATTTCGAGTACTAGATCCAACGGAGTGGCCAGCAGATATTGAAATTGGCTATGGAGAAAATGAAATCCACTCATTATGCACCAGATTTAATTTAACATCACCGATGCGATGTATCAATGCGTTTAGAGATTATATTGATACTGGAGGCAAAGTAATTCCTGAAGATGTAGAAACCTTAATTCGATACATAAATATTGTACCTTGCAGTTCGGCAGAGTGTGAGCGCGGATTCAGTAATATGAATATTATTTTAAATGAACAAAGAAATAGAATATTAATTGAAAATCTAGCAAATGTTTTATTTATAAAAATGAATGGCCCACCACAACAATTATTTAAACCAGATGATTATGTAAAAACTTGGTTAAGGTCTCATCGTTCAGCGGATGACAACAAAACAAGGAAAATTCAACCACAAGATCCTGAACATAAACCTATTTGGAATATTTTATAAAAACCATTAGTGTTTTCATGTATTGTTAAAAATATTTATGCAATATTGTTTGAGTATCTACTATGCGTATTTTATAATTTGTTAACTAATTTTTATTAAACGTTCCTATTATTGTAATAAACATATATATATATATACAAATACACAAAATGGGTTTCGTAATGATTTTCGTTTCCTTTCCTTTTTATGCTATATACAGGGCCGATCCTGGCGACGGGCGAAAATTGGGGGAAATCTCCCCCCCCCCCCCCCCCCCCGTCGTCAAATTTGGGACAAGAGACCTAAAAAAAACCTCGCCGCCAGGATTATCATGGAAAATCACCCCCCGTCGTTAAATTTGGGACATGTCTATATAATTATATATACGCGTTCCGGTAAAAAAAAAAATTAGCACAACACCACTGATTATCACCGTATTCAAAATTAAGCTTCGAAGAAAGAAGAGGTGACGCGACAACTAAAAGCAGCTCCACGTTATCGTTTAAAGGTGACAAGCAAGTGAAAAATCTTTGGCAGTTTTTAAAAAGAGATAGCGTCAATTGAGCGAGTAGCCGTTGAGAAAGCACCAAGCAAACATGCCAAAGTGACACAACCGACAACAGCAGCAGATTTATTCACTCCAGCTACCGCAACAACTTGCTTCTTTTGTACGTCGACAAAGCATACAACGAAAGATTGTGATCAGTGTTGTGCCGTTACTACAATTGTAGTAGATCTGCTGCACTGTCACTTCATTTAACACCCTACTACTCTACCTTATTAATTTACAACTTTTTATGCACTCAGATCGGCACTTACAGTGCTGTTTCTAGGTAACCAGTGAGGTGATTTCGATCTCTTTGTGGTAGCTTAGGCGTATATTTTTGTCACATATTTTGACATTTCACCTCAAATTTGTCGACCTTTTATATTCACCATATTCATTTTGATTTATCGTTTTCATCAACCATAAAATAAACTAAAATGAATTTGCAATGAATTAATGTCAGAATAAACGCCTAAAAGTACGACAAATTAGTCAACTGCTTCCTAGGTTGTGACAAAAACTGTATACTGCATTTACCACAGTATTCTACACCTAATTAGAGCAATACAAGTGCTTAAATTCGAAATAATATTTTGAATTTGTAATGTGAAGTGTCATTTTTAGTTCATTCTACGTAATACAAGGCTTGCTCAGCTAAATAATAAACACAAAAAACGATTGGAAAAGTTCATTTTAATTTGTCGTGACATGAAAGTACGTCAAAAGATTAGAATCACCCCCGTGGAGGGGGGTCTTTTGTCGTACTATAATGTCCAAATATACGCCTAAATGAAATGAACTTTTTTACTGATTTTTTCGTGTTCTTATAAAGTTTTAGTTTATTTTGTGATTGATAAAAAGGATAAATCAAAATGAATATAGTGAATATAAAAGTACGACAAATTTGAGGTGAAATGTCAAAATATTCGACTAAATTAAACGCCTAAGCTGCGGCAAAGATATCAGAATCACCCGCCTGATGTCAAATTTTCTACAAAAGTATCCCTGTTGAGGCTGAGGTTGAGGTTGGAAAAGATTACACTGTATTTTATATTTCAGTCTAGAGACAACCCAATCCTTAAAAAATAATGCGTCTCAGAATGTTCAATTTAGACTTTTTCTATAAGAATTATTTTTGTAGTTTATTACAGTTAAATTTAATGTATAGGTATAATGCAAAATCAAACAACTGTCCTAAAACTTCTAAAAAAAAGACAACAAGAAAATAAGCAACAAATTGAGGAGAGAATCACAAAATTTTTTAATGCAAAAGTTTTCTTAAAATTAAATTAGGTATATTACAATTCAGCAGACAAGCTAACCTAATTGAAAAAAAGAAAGACAACGACAACTCCTGCTGGATCTGAAGCAACTTTACTTAAGGTTATTTTGTTTATTTATGTTTATATTTATAATATAAAAAGTTATTCAATTTATAGGAAAAAGAAATTAAAAACGCTAAGTACAAACAGTTGTACGAAAAATCATGGGAAGAAAATAGACCATAGTCAAAAGCAATGAGAAATAACCCGTTTTGCAAAATTTGTTTTAAAACATTGTCTAATAATATTACGCCTCTAGATCTAAAGAGACATTCAGCTAGTTCCTTTCACCGGGCAAAGGATAAAGATTTACAAAAATTCTATAGACGTCAAAGAAGCTGTGGTTAAAGGTAAAAATTTTAATTTTGCTTGTAAAAGGGACTTGTGGACGTAAAAACGCTACAGGGCTGATTGTTGATATAATTGCTCCATGTGTAATTGAAGAAATTACCAAGATTTTAAGGATATCTTCTTTTTCGTTAATCATTGATGAGACCACGGACGTTAGTTCCAAAAAAAGTTTGGTGCTCGTATCTCGCTATTTTGATAATAATATTTACAAGGTAATGGATAGATTTTTAGGTCTTGTTAAGCTTCGAGAATCTTTGCAGGAGCTATATACATATATAATTCAATTATTGAGTACTTTGGAAAATTAAAAATTTCAGTGAACAATTTATTTGGCTTGACTACTGACAACGCATCCGTGATGAAGGGTGATATTTAAGGATTAAAAACTAAACTACTTCAGATGGATAATCATATCATCTTTGCGCAGCCACTGCTATGAAAAAATTCCCTCATTTATTGAAACGTTAATACTACCATTTCTCATAAAATTGTTTCAACTGCAGTCAGTGAATTTCTAATTCTCTTATATTTGCCAGATGCGGCAGCCCAATAATCAGCGCCTAATAAAATGCTTAAACCTTCTTCTTGTCCACAGGCAACAGAATTAGAATCTGCCAGTTTTAACCATTTAGCTGCAGACTGTCACTATCAGCTGCAGTCAAAAAGTCAATACATATTTCTGGCACCACGACTGCTACTAATTCGATACACCGATTACCATATTGGCTTTTTATTAACATTTTAACCATTTACAAACATAACACTGCCCATAAAAATGAGAAAATGTGTTGGATTCAATTGCCTTCATACCAGCTTTCATTTCTCTGTGTGTTATATCACAGGGTAATGAAAGTTCACTGCAAAGTGTATTGGAATATGGAATGTACAATTTAAGTTATTTTGAATAACGCGCCAAACTTGGAATGTATTATTGTTAAGTTTGTAGCATTGCTTGTATTAAATCTTTTGAATTTAGGAACGCACTCTAAAAGTGTTCAAGTCAAAGTTTGGTTGCATGCTGTATTTAGGCTGAACTATAATAGAAGTATACGTAAGTACTTACGTAAAGCGAACGCGCTCTTTAATTTAACAGGCGTACACAAATTAACTTTAACTCGTGTGAGGGGAACTTTCGTTTAGTTTAAAAGTCAATTTGCAGTCAGTACAGGTGCGGTAAGAATTGCCCATTCCGCTCATTCCGTAAGAACGTGATGTGTCATACAATTAAATTATTATTTGTAATGGCTGAAATTTGACAAGTTCATGTGTCAATTTTCATGTGTAATATTATATTTATAATGGCTCAAAGTTATTATACTTCTTTTATAAAAGAAGAAATAGACGAGAATGACTGGTACTCAAAATTAATTGAAGTTGTGAGGGATGAAAAACTCCTGAAAAGAAGCATCCCAGTTATTACAATAAAATTGAAAGGCAGAAAAGTTGGGAGCGTGTTGCTGTAAAAGTGGGAAAAACAAGTAATTTTAAAACATTTTAATATTAATGAAATCGATAGAACTCTTATTATTTTATTTTATTATAGAAGAATGTGAGAAGAGGTGGTGCCTTCTAAGAGAAAGATATAGAGAGAGATATTGCTTCTGGAAGTGCTGCGGATTTTTCATCAGAATGGCCATATTCCGAGACGATGAATATCCTCAAAGAATTTATAAAAAGTAGAAGGTAGCAATGATTATTCTGATTTCTGATTCTTTTGTTAGAATGTATAAATTACCGGACGGAATTTCATTGATTTCTATCGATGGTTTCGCCGGTTTCTTTGTATCATATAATAGTAAAACTTATCCTAATATACATATAGTCATATTTGTTAAACTACTCAACGGGTTTTTCATTTGCTCTATTGAACTTTTATTTACTCTGCCAATAAAGTGGGAGCAAATATTTCTTAAAAAAGATTTTTTTTTTTTTGAAACTGCTTTTCTTTTGAAAATAAATTATACTAATATAAAGGCAACAAATTTGCCTATAAAATAGGCTAATATTTGAATTACCTTTGAACTATAATTTAAATGTTATGAAGAACTAAATGCTTGGCTCTGCCGATTTATTGATTAAAACATACTTTGAGTCTAGTTTGAAATGAAAGGAAGGTGGGGAATATTTTTAAATTGATGGAAGCATTATAGGATAATATAAAAAAATGGTTAACATTGTGTATTGGTCGTTCTTACAGTTAAGAAGTTACTGTGTGTTAAACGTTGAAAGACTCATTTTTTTCATATAACTCAATAGGGAAGCATAAAGCTCTGATTGCTTTCTAGTGTGATTTATGGTATGAAGGCAACAGTATTCAACAAAAAAATTTCATTTTTATGTGTAGTTATTTTTGGGTGAAAAAATATAAACAATTTTCTTAAAGAAAGAACTTAGATTTTTATACTGGCAAATGCACAAGGAATTAAACAACAAAATACCTGAATCAAACTTTTAGTACAGAGGCTTATTTACATTATGCAGGAAGTTGAAGTTGAAAGTAATGCATTTTTCCATAAGAACAAATACTAAGAGAAGTACGAAATCGTATCACTCTAATAAATTCAAAGAATTCGATGTCACGGCGTATCACTCTAATAAATTCAAAGAATTCGATGTCACGGCCTGGAACATAAAGATGGCAATGACTCAGCTGATATATATAGTATGTTTGTAAATATTCCAACGGATGTTCTATTGGACTAAAATAAATTTTCCGAAAAAGCGGAGCCCCCCCCCCCTCGATACGCAAAAGGTTTTCCGTTGCATACAGTGATCAGTGCGACATGAAATTAGGATCGCAAAAATAGTCTGCAGTCCATCTCACTCTTCGGTCGATTTGTAGCCAAAAACCGTTATTTTTGAATTGCTGAATCGCCATCTTTTCTAACTGATGCCACCTCTTGGGAATTTCTTGAACTATTTCTAACATTATGTTGTGGCCATATTAATCCTCTCTTTAAAGGGAAATGGAAAATGGAAAAATTTAATGCAGAAATGACTCCACCCTTTTCTTCATAACTTCACTCCCTCTGCTCCGTTTTTCTTCACTCCCATCCCGCGGCCAGTCATCTGACCACCACCCACCCACAGCGCAACGTAAAAAGCGGGCAATCCTATTTCGATTCGAGGATAAAAGCGTTCTGAAGAAATGAGTATTACCGAAGACATTTAATTCAGAAGTATATTCCTGCTCAGAGGCCAATACGGATGAAGTATGTTTAGCAATACTGGGTGCTTCACATAACACCACACACCTACATAAACAGTGTCAACTGAAATAAGTAGGTATTACATAGTTTGAATAAAATAATAATGAAGTAATGTTGTCTTTTCTTCCTCACTCTCTTGGAGCACTCTTTGCTGCCATGCTGGCAATTGGAAACTTCATGTGAGAGCTGGTTTCACCAAACAATTTTTTTCTAGCACGTCATCTTTTTGTTGTACGTATAAAAATTGTTACGAAGTATATACGAAGGGATTTTATTTAAAATTTTTTTTTGTTCCAAGCAAATACCGGCGGAATGTTTGGCTACGACACCGTGGCAATTTACAATTGGGTAAGACAAAAAGGCTGCGCGAAAAGCACTTTTATCAAAAGGACATTGCACAATGTAAAAATAAAAGCGTTCTGAAGAAATGAGTATTACCAAAGCTATTTAATTCAGAAGTATATTCCTGCTCAGAGGGCAATACGGATGAAGTATGTTTAGCAATACTAGGTGCTTCACATAACACCACACACCTACATAACCATGGTCAACTGAAATAAGTATTAGGTTGATTTAAATAATAGTGATTTAAAAAAAAACTAAATTGGTTGACATGAGTCAGGAGTAATGTTGTCTTTCCTCCCTCAGTCTCTTGGAGCACTCTTTGCTGTCATGAAGGTACCAACGATGCCAAGGGAGGCTGAGGCAGGGCACTCAGAGGATGATGACATCTGATCCTCAATCGAGTTCTAAGTAAGTGGTGTATAGTGCCTTCAGGATTTAGAGTATATTTGCTTTCCTTTGCTTTTTTCTCATGGCACGAAATATTGTAGCTCTATGGTACATGTTGGCACAGGTTTTTCGGTCTTAATCCCTCCCCACACTCTCCGCAAGTGGCCGAGGTGTAAGCGTGCCAGCCTGAGCACAACGCCACCACGGAGTAGGCTATCAGCTTGGGCTGATAGGCTGGACTTCACGTCCAACACCACTTGCTCATCCGATAGTACCATAACAAAGCAAGCCATCGGAGCTTCTACGTCACCAACTGTATGAAATATTCCCCAATTTTATGATAACAATAAAAAAGGAAGCAACTGGCCAACTTATACGCAGCAGCTCGAACAACGTTTTGCAGTCTATGGCGTGGTAAGTGAAAAAACGTGCTTATTTATAATCATAGTTAGGATCTAACACCTATAAATGAATTACTGCAAATATTTCTTGGACCGAAGCAAATTTCTGAACAAACATAACAAAAAAATTATCGGAACATTTTAAATCAAAGGTTCATGAATGCACAGCACGATATAAATTTTTCAAGTGCAGAATGAAAGCTAATCAATCCTATTCAGACTGGATTGCCGATCTGCTAGCCTTAGCACGCGAATGCCAATTTCTATGTTCGAAAGATAATTGCGACACCGAATTTGTAGATGAAATGATAGAGATATAATCGTTTTACATACTCCACATGCGTGCAGCTGCTTTGCAAAAGGATAACGCATCTCTGGATGAAGTAAACAATATGCTCGTAGGAGAAGCAGTAGCAAAGGCCGTTATAAAAGGTACGCGAATAGTACATTAGTTAGGTCTTATTCAGATTGTTATTCGCATCAGAAACGAGAGCGTTGCAAATGTGGAAAATCAGGGCATATTTATCTGTTGTAGCGACAGCAGCTATAAAAAAAACCAATCAAGCACACGATGGAGTCGTGACCATAGCCGCGCAAGGGCAGATAATGTACATTCGTTGGATGTAGAAAACATACGAACGGTAAAAGAGCCTACGGATGGAAATAAACAAATTTTGATTGACATTGTTATGAACGGAAAGGAAATAGCGTCAATTATTGGATTTTCAAGATATCAACAACTTGATTTTCCTTTCCCCGTCAGTCGTCATTTAAATTCAAATGGTGCCAATTTAGTACCTATACTGGGAGAAAAATGGGTCGAAGTAAGATTTTGTGGACAAACTTATAAATTGTCGGTGTTAATAAATAATGTCAGTCAAGGTGATAATATTTTTGGACTAGATTGGGAGCGGGTTTTTGGTTTAAGAATAGGATTCGATAGATAAAAACTACAATCTTAAACATACTAGATTCATCCTATAAAACTGACATAAATACTCTGTGTTCTGAGTTTTTGAATTATTTTCGACCACGTTGTGGTTATGCAAGACTTTTAAAGCCATATAAAACCTAATTCGAGACTGAGATTCTTTAAAGCGATAAGTTTCCATTTTCGCAATTAGAAGCTCTTAGCAGGAAGCTAAACGGTTGGAAGAAGCTAGTATTTGGAAGCCTTTCCGTTTTAGCGAATGGGCAGCTTCCATAGTTATAGTGCCTAAACGCGACGTAAATTCAGAATTTGTGGAGACTTCAAGGTGACGATCAATTCGCAGTTAGAAATTGATTAGCACCCACTGATACAATCTAGCGGGAGGTCTTCATGAATGGATATTTATATTGCAAAGAGTAGAACATCTCCATCATAGCCATCACCACTGACCTATTGCAGCGGCCAGCTCAGTTTTTAGTGTTGCATAAGTATATGTATATCTGGATTTATGGACTGTGTGGAATTATATAATAAATATTATATAAAAGTGCTGTGGTCAGTTGTTTTTTTTTTAAAACACAACAGTTTCTATCATCTTACCCCGATAAATATTCAATCTCAGTCGGCTCCCCCTTGGTAATTCCCCATCTACAAGTAGGCTTCTCTGGCACTATAAAAATGCTGATTGGAAAAGTCTCCATCAGTACCTCAGGCATATGGATTGGTCAGTCTGTTTTTCTTCGGGGGCGTTCGATAAGTTCCCTCTGGAGGCTTAGTAATATTCTAAGACTTTGCATGCGTGAATATTACTACAGCAGATCTAAGTAACAGCAAAATTACTGTTGGTTTACCAAGCTATAAGAGCTAAGTCTGCTTTCCTCGCTTATTAATTACATCCATGTCCAGAGCTGAAACAAGTGTACAGGACTGCAGGGAATACCTGCAAATTCACTATTCAGAGAAAGGAATTGTATTAAACAAAGAATCTTGAAAAGCCGTAAAGGTAGCATAGGCTTCTTCTGGTCTCTCGTCAAAACCATCAGAAACAACTTCACAAGTTCCTCTATACCTTCACTACTTAACAATGGTGAAGTGGTTTTTGACTCGCTTGGCTGCTAGATTCGCTTCAAATTCTCGTCTTCCACCCATTTCATAGATACATGTTTTGGATCTCCCGTGTGTACAAGAGCCAATACATATCTACGAGAGATTTGTTCAAGGTTTTTAAGAGAATCAACGTCTCCAAAGCCACAGGACCTAATGGTTGCTCGCCCCATGTTAATTAAAATCTCAGCCTCAATTTTGGCTAAACCTATACGGAAACTATTCTACTTATTCGTCGTATTCGTCTTATTCGAGAGGAATCTTTCCAACTACTTGGAAACTAGTCCATGTTCAGCCTATTCCCAAAAAAGGAGAGGGTAGCGATCCTTTAAATTATCGACCAATTCGATTCTGTCGAAGGTTTTTGAATATATCATAAACTCCAAATTAATGAAGTATCTAGACACCAATCAACACATTAAAGATCGCCAATATGGCTTCAGAGCTGGGCGCTCTTCTGGAGACTTGCTGATTTTTCTTCCGAAACGTTGGAACCGTTAGTCTCCAAAATTTTGGTGAGTTCAAAATCGTTACCCTAGATATTTCAAAGGCACCCTGCCTTTTTAGCCAAACTTAAATCACTTGATCTATCCCCTCCTTTTCTATTACAGATTGGAAGTTTTCTATCTGGTCGGCTCATAAGTGCTATACTCGTATTACATCTGAACCTCACCCATTTAATTTTATGGAGCATTAATTTTCGATACACCGTACCTTAGATAAACTTAATATACTAGATGTCCAGTCACTGGGCCAAATGCTGTGCCACTTAAAATCAAAATCACGCGTTTAAAGTAAAGCCCTACGCGTTCAAAGTAAGGCTCTTCATGTAAGAGAAGAGAAAACGATATCGTTTCTCTTGGAATCCCGCTTTTCATAAGCGAAGTAGATGTTTGTGTTCGTAGGAGTAGGTCTGCCCCTGCCCCCTGTCGACTGTCTTTGCATACTTTTAGAACAGAGAATATTACGCGCTCTTGCAAACCGATTAGCATGCACAACATGCTTAAAATGTTCTTTTCTTAACAAAGGAATCGTTGTTTCTGCTTCATAGGCACACTTTCTGCTATTCGACTGGACATCTAGTATATTAAGTTTGTCTAAGCCGTCACTAAGCATTCTTAGAATTAATATTTCCAGTAAAGTAAGCTGTACAAAGAAACATCGAAATGCCTGGATTTTTAAAAAGGTGAAAGAAATATTTCAGCCCATCAAATCTAACGCTCCTCTACAAATCCGATATCACACCTAGAACGGAATACAATTCCCATATTTGGACCATCTATTATGGTCGTATACTGAATCAGTAAGCCCTCTCCTTGTAACGCTGGATATTGTTGGACCCACACTATTTGCACTTATTCTCCCACATGAAGTTTATGAAATTGGTAATAATTAAAATTCATGCTCTTGATAATTTCACTTATTAGATATATATAACCTTAACTAGCAAGCAATACAAAATGATAAACACAGCTATAACATTAACTAAATAAACCTAAACTGAAATTAAAGCAAATATAATTAAATAATAATAATAATAAAATATAATTAAACAATAATGAATTAGTGGAACGTAAATAAAAAGAACGTATAGCCGAACGCAGAAGATCAGCTGAAACGATAATCGATGTGGCATTACAACTATTGAACGATGTGATCGATGCGCATGATGTGGAGAATTGGATGACGGCGAGTCTCTCGGCACTTCCGTGAGGATTGGAGGGGCATTTTTTTTATTTCTGGCATGTGCTAGATGCATCTGACACTGGTGAAAGTCACTTTTTTAAACTATAAAACAAAGCGAAAAAGAAGTATTTTGTTCCTCAAAGAGCATCGAGTATTGTCCAAGGAGACGACCGCAGTCCCGGTAAATTAATTCCGAAGTCAACAAGTTAACGACGGACGGAAGCAGAAATAATCCAAAAAAGAGCACGAGCCTACTTACGGACCACGAGGGATTCCGATGATCATCAATTCTATAACTCAGGGAAGTAAACGCCGAATGGGCCCCAAAAATAAATCTCCGTACTAACATAATAATCTGAAATAACCAAGAAACAAGGAAAATAAATAATACCTAACTTGTACTAACAAAAATTTAATTATCTTTCATGTAAGTCAGGACGGCCGACTAGGGTAATAATATTCCAAGGTATGAATGTAAAGGAGCATGAATTCCCATATTATATAATTTAATGACATTTAAAATCTTTTCTTTACTTATCACCTCAACTGGTCATTGTTGAAAATAGTTAGGCTGTCACATCCTTACCTATATTTCATATGGGCATATAAGACTTACATTTCATATGGGCAAATAAGACGCAATGCATTAATCCAAAACAATAAATTTTCGTTATATTCAATAGCCTGAGAAATGCGTCCCTGTAACAAAAACCAATTTGCGTTGAATCAATATTTCCGCACAAATTTTAAACGAAATAACACCTGACCTGGTATAAACTTCAGAATATTTTCCCAAAAGAATAGCTCCAAGAAATCCAATATAAATTTTCCAGAAAATCAATTACATAAATCAAGTTGCCCAAACGATAATTTATGCCTCGAACGCATTTTTCATAGAAAAACAACTTTACATTGGCCCTTAACTCGCATTCAAGTGAACGAACCATTTTGAAACCATGACCTACCCCAATAAATCTTCACCGCAAAGTATATATTTATGTACCCATCCGTAAAAGTGCACGTGCATACGGACCTGTAATATTTTCGCCAATCTCGCCTACAATGCAGACGGTCAACTATGTAGGTATGTATCTATGCCCATTCAGTACCTCACTAATTAGCTAATTCACTGACGATATATACCTACGACTTAAAGAAAGTCGTTTCATTTCCCCTCGTTGTGAATTATGTACGATTTTCAGCCAATGACCGGCCCTTGTCCATGTACATAATCACTGGCGCATGGCTTTAAGGCCTTATCATGAAAAACGTTCGATACGTTTTACTATGCTTCCCCTTCTTAACTATATGCGACAATTTTCCCCCAATCAACATGCGTTTCAATAATTAACAGAATTTGGGAAATTGATAAAACAACAGGGTGAACCCAAAAAGAGGGCAGTTGGTGAGTAGTCAGTTTAGTGTGCTAAAGAAAAATTAAATGATTCTTACTACGGAATTACAACAAAACATGTTATGATTGTAGCATACTGCACGCAGTAGTATGCTACATGACAGGTAGCAGCAGCACGCTACATGTAAGCAACTGCCTATGTGGACCGTGCGAAGCGACTCAAAAAAGCGAACGCCACCTAACTGGGAACGAGAAGGAAAAAAACCAAGAGGGGAGCGTCTCTTCTTACTTTGAGTTTGACAGCCAACAAGTGAAGAAGGAGAAAAAGATCCGAGGTGATTTTGAGTAGAGCTGACAGTAATGTGAATAAGAAAATAAAATCGGAAAATAGCACGGAGTTAAAACAAAATCTGTGAAATTGAAGAGTAAGAAACATTATCGGATAAATAAAGTAAAGAATATTTTTTGTAGAAACCATAAAAAGAAAAAGTGCAAAGAATATTCAGAAATAACTACCCAGAATTCTTGAGATTTTCAAAGATTGCATGGTAAAGCGTTGCATTCTTGACACCAAGGATCTTCTTAAATGAATGGTCTGTGAAATACATGTAAGTAATCGATTTCCATTTCAGGGACATTTTCATAAAAATGATTAGAGACAAAAAGAAAGCGGACGGTTAGATTTAGGTAGCGACGGTGAGGCGACAGACCGCAATAAACCCGGGACCATATTGTATAAAGAACATTTTTCGGAAGAAAGCCACAATAAAATGGTAAAAAAGGTGCATACCCCGAAATAGCACAGATGAGTGCAATAATAATTGCGACGCCTTAACCGGGGGATCTTGCTTAGATAGGTATATGGAAATTTTAGAAAAGAAATCTCGTCACATTCAGTGAGTGACAGTGAATAAGTACATATGAGCAAAACGGTTAAAATAGAGAACTCTGCATATATAACGAAATAGAAAAGTGGGTATAGTATAATATTATAGAATCATATAGAATAATATAGTGTAGAACAAATATTTAATGTGTGGTTATCGTGTACTTAAAGGGTTAGGTAAATGTTGTAAAATAGTGCGTATGTGTATAATTAATGAATGATTGTTCATATGGCAAGTAGAATAGTATAAAAATGGTGTGAATGGAGTAAAATGGGAGTGCTTTTGATTATTCACGGGGTTGTATAGAATAACTAAAGCACTCCCCTTTGTTTGCTAATTAATCATCGGATCTTGGTCCATACTCGGCCCCTCATGATACGTAGCGTTGGCTTATGCCGCTTTATTGAGTGGTCCTGGTCCGTACTCGATCCCCAATATTGCTAGTAGATCCTGGTCCGTACTCGATCTCACAGGATATGATCTAAGTTGGACGTTACCTTTGACTCATGCAGCTATCGTCTATTTGTACAATAATGTTGAATTGTGCCGTTATTGTGAATGAATGATGGATCAATCGTAAAGATCTGTTCGACTTTTGATCCAAGACCGAAAGAAGTGGTTTGAATGCGTAGCATAGCCAAACCCACTGAGTATCGTTATACTCAATCCCATATTTTCTCTTGCAGGTCAGACATCCCTCTAAGTCTAGTGCGTCCGGACGATAGTGTGATGGATAAACACCATACGTAAACAATAAAGAAAAAAAAAGGAAATAAGTGAAAAAAAAAGAAATTTAATAAATCGAGTTTAAGACGATCTAATATTGTTTTTTTTTTTATTAGGCCCAACAATTTTGTTCAATTTCGAACTACAGCCGCAGACTTCCCACCTGTAAAATTGGTGGAGCCGAGCAAGCACACGGTTATTACAATCATTGCAGGGTCTGTTAATGGATAGGCTGCCATCTTAGGGCGCATCAAATCCACGGTTACGGTGTGATACTGTTCCAAAGTATGGCCCGAAGGCAAGGAAACTGGTCATTTCAACCAACAATAGCCCTGCCGGATACCCAAAAAAAGTGCAGGCAATGTTTTTGAGTCAAAGTTCTCAAAAGGCAGAATTTTTAACTAAAATATATTCAAAGGCAAAGGTTTAGCGCATACAAAAGCAACGTCTTCTCACCCATTTATAGCGGAACATGGAACTAGTTTAAGATATTGACTGATGTGAAACAAATTGATGTTAAGATAAGGATAGGAATTCTGGACGAATTAGGGAAAACTGATAATCTGATAATTCTACACTTTCTTTGAAAGCTAGTGAAAGCGCTGCAGAAACTCAAGGAGGCCTCCTCGAGACAGCGAACTATGACAATAGTGAAGTAACAAAAACTCATAATGGTATTCCTTTCATCGTCCAATCATATGTCAGTTTAAGGCTGTATGCCCAGAAATTAGTATTTGGATACTATATAGACAGAAATATTTAAGAAAAAAGAAACCTTGATAAATATAGATTTAAAATAAATTTCTTTAAGAGCTTTAGGCAGGATGGCCTTATATAGAAAGATTCGTTTAAGGACAAACGTCACCCAGATGATATGGTTGCAGTTTAAAAAAAAAAAAAACAAAAACGAAATATTTACTCGACCTGTAGCCATTGAAACTGTGATAAATCAGAACTGCTCCTTCCATAGACGTTCTGAAAATTTTGATAAGAGTAATTTAAAGATCTCTAGTAGAAGTTAAGTAGGACAGACCCAAAAGGGGAAGGTTCCTTTAAGAAAAATGAGATCACTTGAATCAGATTTTTAGTTTTTTATTGAATAAGAGCTTACATACCATGCGTACACTCTGTGTACGCCAGAGATACGTGCATAGTTAGGCATAATTATATACATAAGTTCAGTCAATGAATTCTTCACTTTTTAAGCTTTGGTTGTGGCGCAGATAATTATGAAACGCCAAGAACAAGTGTTTTTTAAATAACCATAATTGTGTGGATTATCACGGTTCTTGTGTATACACACATACACGCAAAGACAGTCCCATCTAGCCTGGTAAATGTATTTAGAAAATTTTCATAAGCTAACCATGCTTAAAAACTTGGTTGGCTTATCAGAAAAATACGTGAAGAAAACAGCATCCGCAGTTCCTTCACATATTTTTCCCACAAATATTACGCTAAAAAATTCAAGATAAGAAAGTCGCGCAGCACAAATACATTACATGTATACGAGCGCTGCGATTTTCAAACGACGGAATGGTGGCTGATGTTTATTAAAGGATAGAATTACATTTCGTCAAGCCGCCGTCCATCGAAAAATATTCTGGATATGTTTAATCAAGTCCGGAACGAATGAAAATTTTTCTCAGAGTAGAAATGCAAACGATGCATTTTCTACCCTGAACGATGGCTCTTGATCGCAATGAATGTGATCAAAAGGCGAGTTCGTTTTTAAAATCTGAGCGGTACGGTTGTCGAAAGAAAAAACAAACCAAATCTTCGGTCGTATTTGACTTAGAGAAAAATTGATTAAAGAATGTTAAAAAAGACAGATGGTTACGAGTCGGAAAATTAAATTAGTTTAAAAATGAAAAGAGATAATTGAAACGGTGAAGTTAAACGAATAAACCAGGAAATGTGAAAGGAAACCCCAATTGTGGTAGAGTAATATTATATATTATTAAGTTGAAAGTGTAATACAAGTTGAAAGTGTTTATAAAATAAAATACACAAAAGAGGATTAACCGACACAGCTTGTTTGGATTAGAAAGTCCCTGTCCCAAATCTCACGAGGTAAGAGCGGAAATATAATATAACAATTTGGCGCAGCCGGTAGGATCAAGGAAGCCGGTTAAAATTACAAGAACATAAGTGCTTGAAAACCCTTGATCCTCCACGAACAACAAAGAGGCAAGACCTAGAGCTAGTGCTTGGCAAGACACCCTACCCTTCAACTCGGAGCTGAGTCTGGCTTCGGGGGCATTCGTTTTTGGTCACCTCCAACGCTCGGGGTAGTAGGGGAAGGGGGGCAAAACCGTGTACCGGGGCAGAATCGGGCGTTACGCTTTTTGCGAAAATGAAAGATATTTAATGAGCATGGTCCTCAGTATTGCGTCAGCCGTGCTCTTGGACACATCTCTGTTGAACATTAGCCTCGTTCGGCAAGTTTTTTATACTTTCTTGCACAAAACCGGTTTTGAGAGGTAAGCGATCTTTTTTTTATGTGTTTTTGTTTTGCCTGCACTCATAATTAGAATCGTTCTCTGATCGTAGCACACAGCTAAATCCATTATTGGGGCGTGTATTTTTATAATAAGTTTGTGTTAGTACGCACAAGAGTGTTTTATACTGTTTTATGAACTTTCTTTCGACAACAGCCTGTGGAGCAAAATCGGGTTGTGTATACCCGGTTTTGCCCCAAAGGGGAAATTTCCCATTGTCCGATTATACTCCACTGATTTTCCTGCTTTTGTTATTGCTACTGTAATCCATTATTACTAACAATAAATTTTAGATGGTACGGAAGTATGTTAGGAAAACGCAACGGCAGAATTGGTCGGAGAATAGCATGCAAAGTGCTATCGATGAAATATTGAGTGGTAAAATCGGATTTAAGAAAGCCGCCCAAGCGCACAACGTTCCTCAATCAACATTAGAAGATAGGGTGAGAAAAGTGAAACAGGGTGTGATATCCATCGATAAGGCTGCGAAGAAAGGTAGAGAAAGCTTATTCTGTTTATTATTTATTTAGCAAAAACTAAAGTAATATTCCTTCACAAAGGTATGGGAAAATTCAAAACTGTTTTTACAGCAGATCAAGAAGAACAGCTCAAGGATTATTTAAAAACAATGGAGGAAAGATTATTTGGGCTGACTACAAAGGACCTGCGACGTTTGGCCTTTGAGCTAGCAGAAAGAAACCATCTTACACACAATTTCAATCGGCAGGAAGGTATGGCGGGTTTTGATTGGCTTAAAAATTTCATGAAACGGCATCCTACTTTATCACTTCGAGCTCCTGAACCAACATCGGCCGCAAGAGCTATGGGTTTTAATAAGCCAGCGGTGGATAGCTTTTTTAAACTTCTCTGTGAGCTTATGGACCAATACCATTTTACCCCAGACAAAATTTTTAATGTAGACGAAACGGGAATATCAAGCGTTCCGAAAAGTCAGTCAAAAATAATTGCTGAAAGGGGTCGTCGCCAAGTCGGTGTTTTGACTTCAGGTGAAAGAGGCCAGCTCATAACTGTTGAAATTTGTTGTTCCGCTGCCGGCCACTTTGTTCCACCTTTAATGATTTTCCCTAGGAAAAGAATGAAAGATGAGCTAAAGGACGGAACACCGCCGGGGACAAAAATAGTGTGCCATGAAAGTGGGTGGATGCAGGCTGAAATATTTGTGCAGTGGTTGAAGCATTTCTGCAAACACATAAAACCATCAGTTGACGATCCCGTACTTTTATTGCTAGACGGCCATGCGACCCACACCAAAAACTTGGAAGCGATTGATTGGGCGCGAAAAAATGGGATTATTTTGTTGTGTTTTCCCCCACACTGCACGCATCGCTTACAACCCTGCGATGTAAGCTTCATGGGACCACTAAGCGCATATTACAGCCAAGAAGTTAAAATTTGGCTTCGTAATAATCCTGGTCGTGTTGTTACTCAATACCAAATTGGGAAACTCTTCGGTACTGCATATTCTAAAGCAGCTACTCTTCAAATTGCTATTTCAGGCTTCCGGAAAACAGGAATTTGTCCAACGAATCCCAACATATTTTCTGACCATGACTTTTGTCCTGCCGAAACAACTGACAATGTGCTACCTGCTGCTGTTTCTACTGTTTGGGCAAAGGAAGTTCCTCCCACTACGTCAGACCGAATGAATTATACTGAACCGAATAATCGTCGCATTTCAGTGGAAGAATTAGTCATCGATCAACAACCATCAACCCCGTCAAGACTTTCTAGATTGCAAAGTTCCGTGGTTTCTTCAAGACCAGGACCTTCGGGGTTGAAACCCCAGCTTTCATCTCCGAAACCGGGACCTTCTGGCCTACAAAAGAAATTTGTGTCTCCCGAAGATATTTCTCCTATCCCAAAGGCTACCAGGATGAAGATTTCGAAGAGAAGAGGAAGAACGGTGATATTAACCTCCTCCCCGTATAAGACAGAGCTTCAGAATAATTTAGCACAGAAGAATAAACGCAGTAAGGCTAAGGTCACAGAAAAAGATGACAATTGTTTATATTGCCAAGAGCAGTATTCAACAACCAAAAAAACAGATGGATGGATTCAATGCCTTGCTTGTCGCCTATGGGCACACGAAAGCTACACATGTTTAAAAGAAGAAGATTTGAGCGACTTTAAATGCGATAAGTGCACAAGAACTACTAAGCCCGGTATTGCCCCATACGGCACACGATCCTGCCCCATACCCCGGGGCAAAACCGTTTTTTGAGACTGAAATGTTTCTTTTTAAATTTGTGACTGAATTGTTTTTTATTTTTTACTTTTTTGTCCTGTAAACATTGCTACAGAATGTGCAAATAAAACTGCATATCCAAAATAAAAAAACAATGATTTTCTCAATATCTATAACGAAATACCTCTTAAGTACCCGATACTGCCCCCCCCCCTTCCCCTACAGCTTTAACTGCCTATGCTCCAGGCGAGCAACCAGACACCCCCTCAACAAAGTGCAAAGCACCAACGCGGGACATTTGTGGGCTCCAACCCTGCCCGGGACTTGAAAGGTTACATGAGCAACAGCAACAGCAACAGTACCAGCAGACGACCAGACGGGCGATCCTAAGGACAACCCGGTAACAAGAAATCCTCAAACTTCCCCGCCGGAAGACTCAAGGGACAACCCGTCCTGGCGAGCCGGAAGCAGCCCAGGAAATCAACAATCTTCCTTGCCGGGCGACGAAAAGGACGTTATGCCCCGGCTCGAAGGAGGCAACCCAAGCTCGAAGGAAGCAGTTGAGATAACAATTCCTTATCCCGCGCAATCTTCAGCACAAGCAGAAGACATCCCATCAGGAGCCAGATTAAGAAGTGGGACGGTGCTAACCGGTCTCAAACAAGTAAGGCCTAGTGTAAATTTAGATTTAATTTCATATTTACAAAATTTAGAAAAGCGATTTCGAGAGTCTGCAGGAATTTCTGTTATTCAGTGCGACCAGATTGACAAACAAATAGCTTCTTCTAGAAAGAAGAGACTCGAAAAAATCGAGCATTTTAAAAAAGAAACGGAAAAATTCCGAGAGGCACTCAGTGATTTCGACGGATTCTCGCGCTCGCTAGCCGTAGAAAATAATAGTGAACATTGTGAACCCGATTTTGAGTCTTCGGCAGCTGAAATTACCGTAAACTGGCTGGGCGACTCCCTTCTGGAAACCAGCAGTAGCGACACTAGTTTTGGTGAAACCTCTTTAGAAAATACAGCGTTTAGATTAAAGCTGCGGAAGAATTTGAAAGCCGACATGGCAGAGTATATAAAAGTAGCAAAATTAGCGGCGCAATTGGTTCCTCTGTTTTCAGGTGCGCCAAGTCCTATGTTAAGTGTTTTGTAATGTAGCTGCAATCGATAACTACAGCTATATTACGGCATTTAGGTGGACAGTGTAGCGGTATGAAAAAAAAAGATATGTGTGCTTATGTTTAATGCTGGATTTATTGAATAATGCCAATGTGACACTTCAATTTATAAATTCACTACAATTTAATTTTTTCACTAATTTAATTCTGTTTATTAATTGTTCGATTGCATATATAGTTATGATGCCTTATTTTGGCATATATTTAATTAAATGCAATTTGTAGCCTTTTCTAATTTTACGCGTTATACACTTATTTTAATTCACTTTGCGCTTAATTTAACTTAATTACTTAACTAATTTGTTTCTTTTTTAATTCTTTTTTAATTATACATTTAAAATGCCGAAAGCTGGCATGTATTTAATTTTTATGCACGAAACTTATTTACTAAATTAATTGACACAATACTTATCTGTAGAACAAAACTCAAAAACTTCCTGTCCTTTGCCAACACCCACTGCACACAACCTTTTAGCATGTAAAAATATTGTACCTTTAATGGCACGTTATATTTTATGCTTATTGCTGAAAACTAAAAAAATATTATTTGCTAAGAAAAACTTGTTAGATATTTCACTTGTGATCGTTGTCAAAAAACTGAGAGAGATCTTAGGAATTGCCCTCTTTTTATAGGCTCTGAGCGGCCATTTTGACATACGTTCCACACGAAAAATGCAAATGAAGCATATTTTTCGACTTTACTTGACTTGTATACTTATGTCAAAATGTGCCAATTTCCTTTAACTAATTTATTCAAAATTATCCATGAATTTTCGTAATTTATTTTATGAAATATTTTAACTTTTCTGAAATTTATCAAGATGGCGGCTTCCTGCCATATTATGACAATTTCCAATGTGGAACGCAAATATTTCTCATTTTTCTTGCATCTCGTTTTCGCATCTTTCTCTTTCCCACTTATTATGGGAATTAATTTTACCTTTTTTCGCGAATATTTATTTACCTGGTAACTTTCGCGGTTTTTAAGCATTACCAACAGGTAGCGCGTAGCCAACTTCATCTAATTGACTTTCTCGCGAGTCAATTTGACAGTCGCGAATGCGGTATTTTGTTGTGAAAGTTTCGTGTTGTTTTGTGTGTTTTTTCAAGGCAATTAAAGGATTAATTCTTAAGGTAAGTGCATAAATATTATCTTTAATTCTTTAATATTAGTTTGACTATGCATAATTTGCAAGAAATCTGCAAATTATGCAAATTACTATATATTTTCAAAGTGATTTATGAAATGTCAATAATGACAAAAATTGTTGAATTTCGTAAATTATAGTATGTATATATGCTGCGACTTTATGTTGTTTGCATGTATGAACATATTTGCATACTTTGCAATAGTTCATTATGCAGGGAACATGAATTTCGCTAAGAAATTCGCATAAGTACATGTACACAGTGTTGTTGTTGTACTGCCAAGAAATTTGTTTCTTGGCAGTCTGCATGTATGTACTTAGTTTTCCCTAGTTTTTATATTTGTTGCTTTAAACTAATATCTGTTTATCTTTTTCATTTCAGATGCGTTCCTGTGTTGGTGGATATCTGCAGCTGAAACTGGAGGAATCAGGAGACTCTAAGGGAAGTATGAAATATTTAACATATTTGTTCTTTAATGTTTTTTTTTATTTTAGCTGGTAACTTTCGCGGTTTTTAAGCATTACCAACAGGTAGCGCGTAGCCAACTTCATCTAATTGACTTTCTCGCGAGTCAATTTGACAGTCGCGATCGCGGTATTTTGTTGTGAAAGTTTCGTGTTGTTTTGTGTGTTTTTCAAGGCAATTAAAGGATTAATTCTTAAGGTAAGTGCATAAACATTATCTTTAATTCTTTAATATTAGTTTGACTATGCATAATTTGCAAGAAATCTGCAAATTATGCAAATTTCTAAATATTTTCAAAGTGATTTATGAAATGTCAATAATGACAAAAAATGTTGAATTTCGTAAATTATAGTATGTATATATGCTGCGACTTTATGTTGTTTGCATGTATGAACATATTTGCATACTTTGCAATAGTTCATTATGCAGGGAACATGAATTTCGCTAAGAAATTCGCATAAGTACATGTACACAGTGTTGTTGTTGTACTGCCAAGAAATTTGTTTCTTGGCAGTCTGCATGTATGTACTTAGTTTTCCCTAGTTTTTATATTAGTTGCTTTAAACTAATATCTGTTTATCTTTTTCATTTCAGATGCGTTCCTGTGTTGGTGGATATCTGCAGCTGAAACTGGGGGAATCAGGAGACTCTAAGGGAAGTATGAAATATTTAACATATTTGTTTTTTAATGTTTTTTTATTTTAGCTGGTAACTGTCGCGGTTTTTAAGCATTACCAACAGGTAGCGCGTAGCCAACTTCATCTAATTGACTTTCTCGCGAGTCAATTTGACAGTCGCGATCGCGGTATTTTGTTGTGAAAGTTTCGTGTTGTTTTGTGTGTTTTTCAAGGCAGTTAAAGGATTAATTCTTAAGGTAAGTGCATAAATATTATCTTTAATTCTTTAATATTAGTTTGACTATGCATAATTTGCAAGAAATCTGTAAATTATGCAAATTATTATATATTTTCAAAGTGATTTATGAAATGTCAACAATGACAAAATTTGTTGAATTTCGTAAATTATAGTATGTATATGTGCTGCGACTTTATGTTGTTTGCATGTATGAACATATTTGCATACTCTGCAATAGTTCATTATGCAGGGAACATGAATTTCGCTAAGAAATTCGCATAAGTACATGTACACAGTGTTGTTGTTGTACTGCCAAGAAATTTGTTTCTTGGCAGTCTGCATGTATGTACTTAGTTTTCCCTAGTTTTTATATGCTACTTTGTTATATTAGTTGCTTTAAACTAATATCTGTTTATCTTTTTCATTTCAGATGCATTCTTGTGTTGGTGGATATCTGCAGCTGAAACTGGAGGAATCAGCAGACTCTAAGGGAAGTATGAAATATTTAACATATTTGTTTTTTAATGTTTTTTTATTTTAGCTGTGCTCAACATACTCCCCCCCCCCCCCCCCCGTTGAACAGTTTGTTCAACCAATGATTGCTTTAATTGACGTATACCCCTTTTGTGATAATGATGAAAGATCATTGTCCCATTCTTTAGCACCCGTAGTCGAACCTGGTATTTGTCGGGTAGATTAATAACCCTTTCCCGATTTCTTCGCTGTTGTATTGCCCTGACGTCAATGCGCTGCAAAACGTATCGACGCAAATATATATCTCCGCGTTCTCGAGTTAGGAATCTTTGAAAGCTGTTATTTGCTCTCATATCGAATTCCTTGATGGTTGTAGTCAGAAGAAGCTTTGTCAAAGCAGTAATGCGGCTGCCATTGACTACTGCTGTTTGTTGTGGATGTGGATCCGTGTAGGGAGTCGGACCCTCAAACGGTCGAGTTGTCACCCTGGTCGCTTGACTCGTCGTTGCTTGGCTAGTTGATGCTCGGCTTGTTGATGCTTGGCTCGTTGATGATTCTCTTCTGTCCCGTGGTATCAATTCATGAGCCAATTCTGGTCGAGGCATGCCGAAGACATCGCACCCTGGGTCACGAAGCATCCTGCGTGGCTCCTGGTGGGCTAAACTGGATATCCTCTAAAATGTATAGCATATCCTCTTGCTCATATGTGGATGGCATCTGAAATAGTAGCTTGTTAGTATGGTGTATCAAAATGATGATGACCCTCAGCCAACAATGTGACACTTTTGGACAGACACATGACGACACTAATAACAGGCAGTTAGTCTTATGCTAATGGTAGAGGACTTATTTTAGCGATTGGTCGTAAGAAACTACCATTTCGCATTTTGACTCGTACTACCCGCACTAGCTCATCGGCACCTGGATGTATTTGCTCTATTATACCCATTGCCCAGCTAGTGGGTGGCACGCTTTTAACAAGGACAACATCTCCAACGTGCATGTTCGGTTGCCTTGTGTACCATTTGGGTCTGTTCTGCAATTGGTTAAGGTAATCCTTTGACCACTTATCCCAAAATTGTTTATTCAATTGTTGAATGTACTGCCATCTTTTGGACAATACTACAGGTTCATTTGTATAATCAGGTTTTGGAATCGCATTTAGTGCTTGGCCAATCAAGAAATGTCCAGGTGTAAGGATAAATAAATCCGCTGGATCATTTTTAACATAGCATAGTGGCCTAGAGTTTAAACATGCTTCGACCTGAGCTAATAGGGTTGCATACTCTTCAAACGTACATTTAGAGTATTGTAGTGTTCTTCGAAGATTATACTTTACTGACTTTACTCCCGCTTCCCAGATTCCTCCGAAATGAGGAGAAGCTGGAGGGTTAAAGTGCCAGTTGATTTGCTTGGAGGACAAATATTTTGCTGCTTCTGGTGTTGAGGCATGAATGGCTTGTCGTAAATCCTTTTCCAGAAGAGATTTTCCACCAATCTGAATATATGTCAGTACACAATCCTCTTCTAGCTACAAACCTCTTTAATGCGGCGAGGAATGCTTCAGATGTAAATCTGACACCAATTCTAAATGTACAGCCTTTGTAGCCATACAAACGAGAATACAGAAATATGCCTTTTGTAACTTGGCGTTGCGTAACTTCGAGCTTCTTATCGTTACAGGTCCGGCATAATCAATTCCCACTTTAGTAAATGGCTTCGTTTCATTTACTCGCGGGGTCGGTAAATTTCCCATCAACTGGCTTCTAGTCGTCGTGTGATATTTGAAACATGTAATGCACTTATGTAATCGACTGGTAATGCAACGTCTAGCATCTAATATCCAGAATTGATTTCGACTAGTGCTAAGAACCAATGAGGGACCGCCATGTAGAGTTTCTACATGTAGTTTGTCGATTAAAATTAATGTGACATGATGATCACGTGGTAATATGACTGGATGTTTCCTATTGTAGGGAATGGAAGCATTGTCGAGTCTACCTTCCACTCGAAACAAGCCATTGCCGTCCATAAAGGGATTAAGTTTAATCAACTTGCTATTTTGCGACAACGGATTCTTGTTCAATATACTTTTGTACTCATCTGCGAACGCAGTTTGTTGTACCAGTTTAAATATTGTTAGTTCTGCCTGGCTCCATTCGAGCGAATCGATATACTGTGAGCGTTTAATCTGAGGATTCCGACAATTGTATATGAATCGATGCATCATAGCTACTATGCGAACAAGGCGAGTATATGATGAATATCGTAGAAGGAACTGGTTATCTACTTTTGTTAAAAGATTTATCGCAATAGGTTCTTTAGCTTCTAGATTGGTTTGTTCTGAAATATCCTTAAATTTTGGCCATGCATCTTGTTCCGCCGATAGCCATGATGGGCCGTGCCACCATAGCTGATTATTTATTAAATCTGCAGCAGACACTCCTCTTGAGGCCACATCCGCAGGATTATGATTCGTTGACACATGACGCCATTGCTCAAAGCGTACGATGTCCTGAATCTCTACTACACGATTTGCAACGTACGTTTTCCATCGTGAGGGATGTTCCTTTATCCATTGCAGGACAATCGTAGAATCTGTCCAAGCAAAAACTGGAGCCTGATGTAAGCGCATGTCCTTCATTGTAGCTTGAAGAAGTCTTGCTAATAATAGAGCTCCATTTAGCTCCAAACATGGTATAGTCGTTGGCTTTATGGGAGCTACCCTGGTTTTGGCAGTAAGCAAAGTAGTCGTAGACATGCCATTCTTATCTCCTACACGTAGATAGACTGCTGCAGCCAATGCCTTTGTTGATGCATCGCAGAAGCCATGTATTTGGATGTGTGCATTTGATGAATAGTTAATCCATCTAGGAATTTGTAAGTTGTCGATAGACTTCAAATTATTTTTGAAACTATCCCATTGATGTTCAATGGCTTCGGAAACCTTACTGTCCCATACGCATCCCGTGACCCACAATGATTGCATAAGCACCTTTGCTGTAATTACAACTGGCGCTAACCAATCCAAAGGATCGTACAGTGATGCAATATCTGACAAAATGGTTCGTTTGGTTACCTTGGCATGCGTTTTCCAAGGTTTGGTCAAGAACGAAAATTTATCTGATTTAGGATGCCAACGAATTCCTAACGTTTTTACAGATTCCGTGTCCGAAATCATCAACGTATCCTTGAATTCGCACTGCTCTGGGGGAAGATGTTTCAACAAGTACGAATTGTTACTTGTCCATTTCCTCAGATTGAATCCTATTGCTTTCAACATGCTAATTAGGTCATCTAATAGATCCTTCGCATCTTTTATGCTCTCAGCTCCAGTTAGTAGGTCGTCCACATAGAAATCTGTGGCTGTGACCTTTGAAGCTAGAGGCCATCTTTGTTGTTCATCACATGCTAGTTGTTGAAGCGTCTGAATGGCTAAGTATGGCGCAGAAGACGTTCCAAAGGTCACCGTATTCAGCTGAAAATCTTGGATCTCCTTGGCTTTAGGATGTCTCCAAATGACTCACTGAAAGGTACGTTGATCCGGATGCATGGTTATCATACGGTACATCTTTTCAATGTCCGCGTTCATAGCAATCTTGTATTTACGCCAGTTGAGCAACGTGGCGAATAATTTGGGTTGTAAAACTGGTCCCTTTAATAGGAACTCATTGAGTGAGTTGCCATTTGACGTTTTCGCTGAAGCGTCAAATACTACTCTCACCTTTGTTGTCGTGCTTTCCTTGACAACTGCATGGTGAGGTATGTAGTAGTGTGGCTCGTTGTTGTTGGGTGGAGGTATTTCCTCCATGTGACCCAACTCGAGATATTCATCTAAACACCTCTCATATTCGAACTTCAAAGCTTGATTCCTTTCAAGTTGACGTTTAATTGCTTGTGGTCTTGATTGCCCCAGGTCAGGCACTTCATCATTCACAAATGGTAATTTCACTTGATAAGTCCCATTGTGAAGACGTTGATGGGTGAGCTGATATCTCTGCTGACATTCTCTGTCTTCTTTGTTGAGAATCGGATTTGTGGGAAACTCTTCTGTTTCCCAAAACATTTTAAGTTGTTCAGCCAAGTCGTCAGTTGTGACGGTAAACTCTGATGTATTGCTTTCTACAACATTTGCTGTTGACCCTAGTAGAATCCAACCAAATATGGTCTTAATGGCTGTAGGGGTAGTAGTAGATCCTTGTTTAATGCCGTTTAAGACTATCTGAGCATAAACTCTTGCTCCTAGTAATGCATCTACCTTTCCAGGCTTCCAAAATGTGGGATCAGCTAGTGGCAGTTTATTGAGATGTAAACATTCCCTTTTAGAGATTATTCTGGAAGGTAAAGGATCTGTGATTTTGTTCAATATTAGAAAATTTTATTCTAATATTCTTGTAGACTTCGCTTTTCGTGATCGAAGTGTAAGTGTAGTTTGCTGCTTGGAGATTGCTGTATGGCTAGTGTTTAAGCCAGTAATTGATACTGCGGTTAGGCTGCGACATGCTCCCAGTTTCCTGCAAGCTTCCTCTGTAATAAAGGATGATTGCGAGCCACTATCTATGAGACATCGTAGAATATATGAGTTCCCGCTTTTTGTTTGTGCCACTACTAACGCTGTTGATAGTAGGGCATTATGGTCCTCTCTAGTTACAAAGTTTTGACTAGTGTTTAAGTCGTCAGTGTTGTTCACTGACTGTAACCGTGGAGAGCGTTTATGAATAGTATTGCTAGCTTGATTGACTTGACTTGAGTTCGAACTAACGTTGTTAGTATTTGACCTATGCTCAGTTCCGACAGTTGCATGATTGGGTTTGTCCCGGTTGTATTCTTCATGCAAGGTGCTATGATGCTTTTTGTTGCATCTTTGACAGCTATATTTGCTAGTGCAATTGTTGACATGATACAAGCCTAAACAATTGGTACAACGGCTTGATGCCTTGATTATCTGATATCTGGCTGGTATGTCCATCCTATGATAGTTCGGGCATCTTTGTAAAAAGTGACTTGCATTGCATGCTGGGCATTTGATTCCCTTTGTAATATGGTATGATTTGGTTGTATCAGGTGTGCAGCTTGATTTGGGTTGTATGGACTTAACTAGACTATCTGCTAATGATTCTAAAATTCTTAAACGCGTACTTAAAAACTGCTTAAATGACTTGAATGTTGGGAGTTCTTGTGTACCTCCCTGCTCTTCTTCCCACAGTTTGAGGGTAATGGTGGGTAATTTCTATACTAACAGATGTATTAGAAGTACATCCCACGATGTTGTATCAACTTCTAAACTTTGTAATTGTTGGATACATTCGTCTGTTGTGTCAATTATTGATTTGAGTCCTTTAGCAGACTCTGAATTTAGTTTGGCTTGGTTTACTAAAACCTTTAATTGATGATTAACTAATATTCTCTTGTTCTCATATCTAGCCTTCAACTTGTTCCATGCTGGCATGTAATCTTCATTTGTTACTGGAGTGTGCCGCAACAATTTCTCAGCATCACCCACTAAACAAGATTTCAGATGATGCAGCTTCTGAAGTGGTGTTAGCTTTGTATTGTCATGAACAAGAGAAATGAATAGATCATGAAATGATCGCCATAAATCGTAATTGCCGTTATACTTGGGCAACTGAATGCGCGGAAGGAACGATTCCTGTTGAACAACAGTTGTCGAATGAATTTGTACTTGTCCCGAGCTTGATGCTTCAGTAGCTGGGACGAATTTCCGCAATCCTTCTACTAATTCTCCCATATATTCGGAATATTTTAACTCTGTTGAACTATGATTATCTTGGGCTAAATACTCATGTTGCTTTTCATCAGAACTTTATATCTGTGTCACTATATACTTCCCATAGTTTCTTCAACTCTGTCATTTTCGTCTCATAAAAGCCTTGTGTTCGTTTAACAAGGTTCGTTTTCTTTCCATTTTCGATTAACCTTTCAATTCGCGAACGCAATATGCTTTCCGTGAGGATTAGTTTATCTACTGAATCCATGTTGCTTTATATTCTATTATTATAGTTAATTAACCGTGTGGGTTAAATGATGAAAATAATTGAAGGAAGCAATTTAATACCACGTATGGGATAAATGGAAAATTTAGTCGAAGAACGTAAATTGATGCCGTGTATGACAAATTGACGTGAAAAATCTTTAAATAAATTGTTGTTGCTAATTCTAATAAATTTAATTAACTAATTATTTATTAAGAGTTACTGACATGTAAGTTCAGTAATTAACTATTTATCACAATTTACTGACATGTAAGTTCAGCAATTATAACAAAAATTTCGATAATGTTCGAGCTGCCTCGTCTGGGCACCCTGAAGTTTTACGTCTAAGCACGTTTATAAATTAATTTTGTAGTTTTAATGAGAACTGCCACGTCTAAGCACAGTTATAACTTAATTTTCGATGTTTTTTAATTCGAAGATAATTTTTTTTAAAAAATGTTTATCACTAAATTGAGTGTACTAGAATTATTTGCAATCACAACAGTAAACAGGCAAACAATCCTGGATGGAACCACCAATAAATGTTTTGTAATGTAGCTGCAATCGATAACTACAGCTATATTACGGCATTTAGGTGGACAGTGTAGCGGTATGAAAAAAAAACGATATGTGTGCTTATGTTTAATCCTGGATTTATTGAATAATGCCAATGTGACACTTGAATTTATAAATTCACTACAATTTAATTTTTTCACTAATTTAATTCTGTTTATTAATTGTTCGATTGCATATATAGTTATTATGCCGTATTTTGGCATATATTTAACTAAATGCAATTTGTATCCTTTTCTAACTTTACGCGTTATACACTTATTTTAATTCACTTTGCGCTTAATTTAACTTAATTACTTAACTAATTTGTTTCTTTTTTAATTCTTTTTTAATTATACATTTAAAATGCCGAAAGCTGGCATGTATTTAATTTTTATGCACGAAACTTATTTACTAAATTAATTGACACAATACTTATCTGTAGAACAAAACTCAAAAACTTCCTGTCCTTTGCCAACACCCACTGCACACAACCTTTTAGCATGTAAAAATATTGTACCTTTAATGGCACGTTATAATTTATGCTTATTGCTGAAAACTAAAAAAATATTATTTGCTAAGAAAAACTTGTTAGATATTTCACTTGTGATCGTTGTCAAAAAACTGAGAGAGATCTTAGGAATTGCCCTCTTTTTATAGGCTCTGAGCGGCCATTTTGACATACGTTCCACACGAAAAATGCAAATGAAGCATATTTTTCGACTTTACTTGACTTGTATACTTATGTCAAAATGTGCCAATTTCCTTTAACTAATTTATTCAAAATTATCCATGAATTTTCGTAATTTATTTTATGAAATATTTTAACTTTTCTGAAATTTATCAAGATGGCGGCTTCCTGCCATATTATGACAATTTCCAATGTGGAACGCAAATATTTCTCATTTTTCTTGCATCTCGTTTTCGCATCTTTCTCTTTCCCACTTATTATGGGAATTAATTTTACCTTTTTTCGCGTGTTTGTGTGTTTTTCAAGGCAATTAAAGGATTAATTCTTAAGGTAAGTGCATAAATATTATCTTTAATTCTTTAATATTAGTTTGACTATGCATAATTTGCAAGAAATCTGCAAATTATGCAAATTATTATATATTTTCAAAGTGACTTATGAAATGTCAACAATGACAAAAATTGTTGAATTTCGTAAATTATAGTATGTATATATGCTGCGACTTTATGTTGCTTGCATGTATGAGCATATTTGTATACTTTGCAATAGTTCATTATGCAGGGAACATGAATTTCGCTAAGAAATTCGCATAAGTACATGTACACACAAGAAATTTGTTTCTTGCCAGTCTGCATGTATGTACTTAGTTTTCCCTAGTTTTTATATGCTACTTTGTTATATTAGTTGCTTTAAACTAATATCTGTTTATCTTTTTCATTTCAGATGCGTTCCTGTGTTGGTGGATATCTGCAGCTGAAACTGGGGGAATCAGGAGACTCTAAGGGAAGTATGAAATATTTAACATATTTGTTTTTTAATGTTTTTTTTATTTTAGCTGGTAACTGTCGCGGTTTTTAAGCATTACCAACAGGTAGCGCGTAGCCAACTTCATCTAATTGACTTTCTCGCGAGTCAATTTGACAGTCGCGATCGCGGTATTTTGTTGTGAAAGTTTCGTGTTGTTTTGTGTGTTTTCAAGGCAATTAAAGGATTAATTCTTAAGGTAAGTGCATAAATATTATCTTTAATTCTTTAATATTAGTTTGACTATGCATAATTTGCAAGAAATCTGCAAATTATGCAAATTATTATATATTTTCAAAGTGATTTATGAAATGTCAACAATGACAAAAATTGTTGAATTTCGTAAATTATAGTATGTATATATGCTGCGACTTTATGTTGTTTGCATGTATGAACATATTTGCATACTTTGCAATAGTTCATTATGCAGGGAACATGAATTTCGCTAAGAAATTCGCATAAGTACATGTACACAGTGTTGTTGTTGTACTGCCAAGAAATTTGTTTCTTGGCAGTCTGCATGTATGTACTTAGTTTTCCCTAGTTTTTATATGTTATTTTGTTATATTAGTTGCTTTAAACTAATATCTGTTTATCTTTTTCATTTCAGATGCGTTCCTGTGTTGGTGGATATCTGCAGCTGAAACTGGGGGAATCAGGAGACTCTAAGGGAAGTATGAAATATTTAACATATTTGTTTTTTAATGTTTTTTTATTTTAGCTGGTAACTGTCGCGGTTTTTAAGCATTACCAACAGGTAGCGCGTAGCCAACTTCATCTAATTGACTTTCTCGCGAGTCAATTTGACAGTCGCGAATGCGGTATTTTGTTGTGAAAGTTTCGTGTTGTTTTGTGTGTTTTTTCAAGGCAATTAAAGGATTAATTCTTAAGGTAAGTGCATAAATATTATCTTTAATTCTTTAATATTAGTTTGACTATGCATAATTTGCAAGAAATCTGCAAATTATGCAAATTACTATATATTTTCAAAGTGATTTATGAAATGTCAATAATGACAAAAATTGTTGAATTTCGTAAATTATAGTATGTATATATGCTGCGACTTTATGTTGTTTGCATGTATGAACATATTTGCATACTTTGCAATAGTTCATTATGCAGGGAACATGAATTTCGCTAAGAAATTCGCATAAGTACATGTACACAGTGTTGTTGTTGTACTGCCAAGAAATTTGTTTCTTGGCAGTCTGCATGTATGTACTTAGTTTTCCCTAGTTTTTATATTTGTTGCTTTAAACTAATATCTGTTTATCTTTTTCATTTCAGATGCGTTCCTGTGTTGGTGGATATCTGCAGCTGAAACTGGAGGAATCAGGAGACTCTAAGGGAAGTATGAAATATTTAACATATTTGTTCTTTAATGTTTTTTTTTATTTTAGCTGGTAACTTTCGCGGTTTTTAAGCATTACCAACAGGTAGCGCGTAGCCAACTTCATCTAATTGACTTTCTCGCGAGTCAATTTGACAGTCGCGATCGCGGTATTTTGTTGTGAAAGTTTCGTGTTGTTTTGTGTGTTTTTCAAGGCAATTAAAGGATTAATTCTTAAGGTAAGTGCATAAACATTATCTTTAATTCTTTAATATTAGTTTGACTATGCATAATTTGCAAGAAATCTGCAAATTATGCAAATTTCTAAATATTTTCAAAGTGATTTATGAAATGTCAATAATGACAAAAAATGTTGAATTTCGTAAATTATAGTATGTATATATGCTGCGACTTTATGTTGTTTGCATGTATGAACATATTTGCATACTTTGCAATAGTTCATTATGCAGGGAACATGAATTTCGCTAAGAAATTCGCATAAGTACATGTACACAGTGTTGTTGTTGTACTGCCAAGAAATTTGTTTCTTGGCAGTCTGCATGTATGTACTTAGTTTTCCCTAGTTTTTATATTAGTTGCTTTAAACTAATATCTGTTTATCTTTTTCATTTCAGATGCGTTCCTGTGTTGGTGGATATCTGCAGCTGAAACTGGAGGAATCAGGAGACTCTAAGGGAAGTATGAAATATTTAACATATTTGTTCTTTAATGTTTTTTTTATTTTAGCTGGTAACTTTCGCGGTTTTTAAGCATTACCAACAGGTAGCGCGTAGCCAACTTCATCTAATTGACTTTCTCGCGAGTCAATTTGACAGTCGCGATCGCGGTATTTTGTTGTGAAAGTTTCGTGTTGTTTTGTGTGTTTTTCAAGGCAATTAAAGGATTAATTCTTAAGGTAAGTGCATAAATATTATCTTTAATTCTTTAATATTAGTTTGACTATGCATAATTTGCAAGAAATCTGCAAATTATGCAAATTACTAAATATTTTCAAAGTGATTTATGAAATGTCAATAATGACAAAAAATGTTGAATTTCGTAAATTATAGTATGTATATATGCTGCGACTTTATGTTGTTTGCATGTATGAACATATTTGCATACTTTGCAATAGTTCATTATGCAGGGAACATGAATTTCGCTAAGAAATTCGCATAAGTACATGTACACACAAGAAATTTGTTTCTTGGCAGTCTGCATGTATGTACTTAGTTTTCCCTAGTTTTTATATTAGTTGCTTTAAACTAATATCTGTTTATCTTTTTCATTTCAGATGCGTTCCTGTGTTGGTGGATATCTGCAGCTGAAACTGGAGGAATCAGGAGACTCTAAGGGAAGTATGAAATATTTATCATATTTGTTCTTTAATGTTTTTTTTATTTTAGCTGGTAACTTTCGCGGTTTTTAAGCATTACCAACAGGTAGCGCGTAGCCAACTTCATCTAATTGACTTTCTCGCGAGTCAATTTGACAGTCGCGATCGCGGTATTTTTTTGTGAAAGTTTCGTGTTGTTTTGTGTGTTTTTCAAGGCAATTAAAGGATTAATTCTTAAGGTAAGTGCATAAATATTATCTTTAATTCTTTAATATTAGTTTGACTATGCATAATTTGCAAGAAATCTGCAAATTATGCAAATTACTAAATATTTTCAAAGTGATTTATGAAATGTCAATAATGACAAAAAATGTTGAATTTCGTAAATTATAGTATGTATATATGCTGCGACTTTATGTTGTTTGCATGTATGAACATATTTGCATACTTTGCAATAGTTCATTATGCAGGGAACATGAATTTCGCTAAGAAATTCGCATAAGTACATGTACACAGTGTTGTTGTTGTACTGCCAAGAAATTTGTTTCTTGGCAGTCTGCATGTATGTACTTAGTTTTCCCTAGTTTTTATATTAGTTGCTTTAAACTAATATCTGTTTATCTTTTTCATTTCAGATGCGTTCCTGTGTTGGTGGATATCTGCAGCTGAAACTGGGGGAATCAGGAGACTCTAAGGGAAGTATGAAATATTTAACATATTTGTTTTTTAATGTTTTTTTATTTTAGCTGGTAACTTACGCGGTTTTTAAGCATTACCAACAGGTAGCGCGTAGCCAACTTCATCTAATTGACTTTCTCGCGAGTCAATTTGACAGTCGCGATCGCGGTATTTTGTTGTGAAAGTTTCGTGTTGTTTTGTGTGTTTTTCAAGGCAGTTAAAGGATTAATTCTTAAGGTAAATGCATAAATATTATCTTTAATTCTTTAATATTAGTTTGACTATGCATGATTTGCAAGAAGTCTGCAAATTATGCAAATTGTTATATATTTTCAAAGTGATTTATGAAATGTCAACAATGACAAAAATTGTTGAATTTCGTAAATTATAGTATCTATATATGCTGCGACTTTATGTTGTTTGCATGTATTAACATATTTGCATACTTTGCAATAGTTCATTATGCAGGGAACATGAATTTCGCTAAGAAATTCGCATAAGTACATGTACACAGTGTTGTTGTTGTACTGCCAAGAAATTTGTTTCGTGGCAGTCTGCATGTATGTACTTAGTTTTCCCTAGTTTTTATATGCTACTTTGTTATATTAGTTGCTGTAAACTAATATCTGTTTATCTTTTTCATTTCAGATGCGTTCCTGTGTTGGTGGATATCTGCAGCTGAAACTGGGGGAATCAGGAGACTCTAAGGGAAGTATGAAATATTTAACATATTTGTTTTTTAATGTTTTTTTATTTTAGCTGGTAACTGTCGCGGTTTTTAAGCATTACCAACAGGTAGCGCGTAGCCAACTTCATCTAATTGACTTTCTCGCGAGTCAATTTGACAGTCGCGATCGCGGTATTTTGTTGTGAAAGTTTCGTGTTGTTTTGTGTGTTTTTCAAGGCAATTAAAGGATTAATTCTTAAGGTAAGTGCATAAATATTATCTTTAATTCTTTAATATTAGTTTGACTATGCATAATTTGCAAGAAATGTGCAAATTATGCAAATTACTATATATTTTCAAAGTGATTTATGAAATGTCAATAATGACAAAAATTGTTGAATTTCGTAAATTATAGTATGTATATATGCTGCGACTTTATGTTGTTTGCATGTATGAACATATTTGCATACTTTGCAATAGTTCATTATGCAGGGAACATGAATTTCGCTAAGAAATTCGCATAAGTACATGTACACAGTGTTGTTGTTGTACTGCCAAGAAATTTGTTTCTTGGCAGTCTGGATGTATGTACTTAGTTTTCCCTAGTTTTTATATTAGTTGCTTTAAACTAATATCTGTTTATCTTTTTCATTTCAGATGCGTTCCTGTGTTGGTGGATATCTGCAGCTGAAACTGGAGGAATCAGGAGACTCTAAGGGAAGTATGAAATATTTAACATATTTGTTCTTTAATGTTTTTTTTTATTTTAGCTGGTAACTTTCGCGGTTTTTAAGCATTACCAACAGGTAGCGCGTAGCCAACTTCATCTAATTGACTTTCCCGCGCGTCAATTTGACAGTCGCGATCGCGGTATTTTGTTGTGAAAGTTTCGTGTTGTTTTGTGTGTTTTTCAAGGCAATTAAAGGATTAATTCTTAAGGTAAGTGCATAAATATTATCTTTAATTCTTTAATATTAGTTTGACTATGCATAATTTGCAAGAAATCTGCAAATTATGCAAATTACTAAATATTTTCAAAGTGATTTATGAAATGTCAATAATGACAAAAAATGTTGAATTTCGTAAATTATAGTATGTATATATGCTGCGACTTTATGTTGTTTGCATGTATGAACATATTTGCATACTTTGCAATATTCATTATGCAGGGAACATGAATTTCGCTAAGAAATTCGCATAAGTACATGTACACACAAGAAATTTGTTTCTTGGCAGTCTGCATGTATGTACTTAGTTTTCCCTAGTTTTTATATGCTACTTTGTTATATTAGTTACTTTAAACTAATATCTGTTTATCTTTTTCATTTCAGATGCGTTCCTGTGTTGGTGGATATCTGCAGCTGAAACTGGGGGAATCAGGAGACTCTAAGGGAAGTATGAAATATTTAACATATTTGTTTTTTAATGTTTTTTTATTTTAGCTGGTAACTTTCGCGGTTTTTAAGCATTACCAACAGGTAGCGCGTAGCCAACTTCATCTAATTGACTTTCTCGCGAGTCAATTTGACAGTCGCGATCGCGGTATTTTGTTGTGAAAGTTTCGTGTTGTTTTGTGTGTTTTTCAAGGCAGTTAAAGGATTAATTCTTAAGGTAAATGCATAAATATTATCTTTAATTCTTTAATATTAGTTTGACTATGCATAATTTGCAAGAAGTCTGCAAATTATGCAAATTGTTATATATTTTCAAAGTGATTTATGAAATGTCAACAATGACAAAAATTGTTGAATTTCGTAAATTATAGTATGTATATATGCTGCGACTTTATGTTGTTTGCATGTATGAACATATTTGCATACTTTGCAATAGTTCATTATGCAGGGAACATGAATTTCGCTAAGAAATTCGCATAAGTACATGTACACAGTGTTGTTGTTGTACTGCCAAGAAATTTGTTTCGTGGCAGTCTGCATGTATGTACTTAGTTTTCCCTAGTTTTTATATGCTACTTTGTTATATTAGTTGCTTTAAACTAATATCTGTTTATCTTTTTCATTTCAGATGCGTTCCTGTGTTGGTGGATATCTGCAGCTGAAACTGGAGGAATCAGGAGACTCTAAGGGAAGTCTGAAATATTTAACATATTTGTTTTTTAATGTTTTTTATTTTAGCTGGTAACTTTCGCGGTTTTTAAGCATTACCAACAGGTAGCGCGTAGCCAAGTTCATCTAATTGACTTTCTCGCGAGTCAATTTGACAGTCGCGATCGCGGTATTTTGTTGTGAAAGTTTCGTGTTGTTTTGTGTGTTTTTCAAGACAATTAAAGGATTAATTCTTAAGGTAAGTGCATAAATATTATCTTTAATTCTCTTTAAGTCTCTTCTTACTTTGAGTTTGACAGCCAACAAGTGAAGAAGGAGAAAAAGATCCGAGGTGATTTTGAGTAGAGCTGACAGTATTGTGAATAAGAAAATAAAATCGGAAAATAGCACGGAGTTAAAACAAAATCTGTGAAATTGAAGAGTAAGAAACATTATCGGATAAATAAAGTAAAGAATATTTTTTGTAGAAACCATAAAAAGAAAAAGTGCAAAGAATATTCAGAAATAACTACCCAGAATTCTTGAGATTTTCAAAGATTGCATGGTAAAGCGTTGCATTCTTGACACCAAGGATCTTATTAAATGAATGGTCTGTGAAATACATGTAAGTAATCGATTTCCATTTCAGGGACATTTTCATAAAAATGATTAAGAGACAAAAAGAAAGCGGACGGTTAGATTTAGGTAGCGACGTTGAGGCGACAGACCGCAATAAACCCGGGACCATATTGTATAAAGAACATTTTTCGGAAGAAAGCCACAATAAAATGGTAAAAAAGGTGCATACCCCGAAATAGCACATATGAGTGCAATAATAATTGCGGTGCCATAACCGGGGGATCTTGCTTAGATACATAGGTATATGGAAATTTTAGAAAAGAAATCTCGTCACATTCAGTGAGTGACAGTGAATAAGTACATATGAGCAAAACGGTTAAAATAGAGAACTCTGCATATATAACGAAATAGAAAAATGAGTATAGTATAATATTATAGAATCATATAGAATAATATAGTGTAGAACAAATATTTAATGTGTGGTTATCGTGTACTTAAAGGGTTAGGTAAATGTTGTAAAATAGTGCGTATGTGTATAATTAATGAATGATTGTTCATATGGCAAGTAGAATAGTATAAAAATGGTGTGAATGGAGTAAAATGGGAGTGCTTTTGATTATTCACGGGGTTGTACAGAATAACTAAGCACTCCCCTTTGTTTGCTAATTAATCATCGGATCTTGGTCCATACTCGGCCCCTCATGATACGTAGCGTTGGCTTATGCCGCTTTGTTGAGTGGTCCTGGTCCGTACTCGATCCCCAATATTGCTAGTAGATCCTGGTCCGTACTCGATCTCACAGGATATGATCTAAGTTGGACGTTACCTTTGACTCATGCAGCTATCGTCTATTTGTACAATAATGTTGAATTGTGCCGTTATTGTGAATGAATGATGGATCAATCGTAAAGATCTGTTCGACTTTTGATCCAAGACCGAAAGAAGTGGTTTGAATGCGTAGCATAGCCAAACCCACTGAGTATCGTTATACTCAATCCCATATTTTCTCTTGCAGGTCAGACATCCCTCTAAGTCTAGTGCGTCCGGACAATAGTGTGATGGATAAACACCATACGTAAACAATAAAGAAAAAAAAGGAAATAAGTGAAAAAAAAAGAAATTTAATAAATCGAGTTTAAGATGATCTAATATTGTGTTCTTTTTTTTATTAGGCCCAACAATCTTGTTCAATTTCGAACTACAGCCGCAGACTTCCCACCTGTAAAATCGGTGGAGCCGAGCAAGCACACGGTTATTACAATCATTGCAGGGTCTGTTAATGGATAGGCTGCCATCTTAGGGCGCATCAAATCCACGGTTACGGTGTGATACTGTTCCAAAGTATGGCCCGAAGGCAAGGAAACTGGTCATTTCAACCAACAATAGCCCTGCCGGATACCCAAAAAAAGTGCAGGCAATGTTTTTGAGTCAAAGTTCTCAAAAGGCAGAATTTTTAACTAAAATATATTCAAAGGCAAAGGTTTAGCGCATACAAAAGCAACGTCTTCTCACCCATTTATAGCGGAACATGGAACTAGTTTAAGATATTGACTGATGTGAAACAAATTGATGTTAAGATAAGGATAGGAATTCTGGACGAATTAGGGAAAACTGATAATCTGATAATTCTACACTTTCTTTGAAAGCTAGTGAAAGCGCTGCAGAAACTCAAGGAGGCCTCCTCGAGACAGCGAACTATGACAATAGTGAAGTAACAAAAACTCATAATGGTATTCCTTTCATCGTCCAATCATATGTCAGTTTAAGGCTGTATGCCCAGAAATTAGTATTTGGATACTATATAGACAGAAATATTTAAGAAAAAAGAAACCTTGATAAATATAGATTTAAACAAAAATTTCTTTAAGAGCTTTAGGCAGGATGGCCTTATATAGAAAGATTCGTTTGAGGACAAACGTCACCCAGATGATATGGTTGTAGTTTAAAAAAAAAACAAAACAAAAACGTAATATTTACTCGACCTGTAGCCATTGAAACTGTGATAAATCAGAACTGCTCCTTCCATAGACGAAACGTTCTGAGAATTTTGATAAGAGTAATTTAAAGATCTCTAGTAGAAGTTAAGTAGGACAGACCCAAAAGGGGAAGGTTCCTTTAAGAAAAATGAGATCACTTGAATCAGATTTTTAGTTTTTTATTGAATAAGAGCTTACATACCATGCGTACACTCTGTGTACACCAGAGATATGTGCATAGTTAGGCATAATTATATACATAAGTTCAGTCAATGAATTCTTCACTTTAAGCTTTGGTTGTGGCGCAGATAATTATGAAACGCCAAGAACAAGTGTTTTTTAAATAACCATAATTGTGTGGATTATTACAAAAGAGGATTAACCGACACAGCTTGTTTGGATTAGAAAGTCCCTGTCCCAGATCGCACGAGGTAAGAGCGGAAATATAATATAACACGTTATAACATTCTACGTGCTCGTTGATTTCAGACACCGGATAATAATTAATCTGAAATGAATTAACGATACGTATGAGTATAGGTTAATAGATTTTAAATTAATTTGGGAGTAAGCAAATAAAAAAAACCTGTGTACATCATGAAGTAAATATATGGAATAATGAATCGTAACGTCTTCGGGCTATTCAAATAGTTGTTCCTTTCGCAATAGAAACTCCAGATAAATATTGGCACGTATCAATAAATTAAGTAACAGTTACTGAAAGTATATAGTTCGTCTTTTTCTTGGTTGATTTTTATCTAGGGTCGAATGAAGATTTAATGGTGAGGATGTTCTGGTAACCTCCAGACTCATTTTCTTCTCCGTCCTCTCCTGGAGCTCTCACATGTGATGATGGTTGAATAGGTCCGCTCTTTCACTTCTAGATTACAGGTCATTATAGGGACACTGGAAAATATTCTGCCCTCAGTGTCGATTGGGTGGATGGGGCAAGCAGCAGGAAGGCTTAACATCTGCGCCTTCATGAAGCGAAGTGATAAGTGGTGCAAGGCCCCTTCAGGTGTCTAGGTTATTTTGATAGGCACGATGATTTTTTTTTGTTTATGGATCGTGACCGCCGGCAGGCTTTGAGTTAACCCCCCCTATAAATCTTCCGCACTAGTTGAGTTACTAGCATATCGCCCTGCGCTATCGCCGATCACGGAGTGATCTGTCAGCTTATGCTGGCAGTCTGGACTTCATGTCCAATCCAATCACTACATAGTTACATAACAAACATTTTTAGGAAAACTTATTGAAAACTTATAGTGAGTAGAAAACCTATTGTGAAATTCAATATTCTAAAGAAATATTAAACCATTCTTACTGCAAAGTTAAAACAAAGCATTTACACAAGCAAAGCAAATTAAACAGCTTTTGGAAAAGTTGTTGTGAGATTCCAATTAATACACCTTTTCGTACATCTTTGTGAGAAATTCCCCCGTGAACAACAAGGGTACTAGTGATCTTCGCAAGTAAAGCAAGAAATCCTAGTCTAACGCCGGAAAATCACTAGCCCCGGCAAAACAGTCTCAGGACCGCACGAGGCAGTAAGCTGCATCGTGTGGCTCTGTCCTCTAGCGAATACTAGGTCGAACCCACACGGTGAATGAGCTGCCTTGTTACACGATTGCACCACTGATATGCTACCTCACATCATCAAAATACGTTACCCTTATTTTGTACTAATGAAATATTACAGCAATTAAAAAGAGTAAGAGATGTGCAGAATCATAATTGCTTATTTTTTCCCACGCTTACGCAATCGCATCACTTAAAAACCATGAAAACCGGAGCAAATGTGCAAAACTGCAATCATAATAAATTAAAATCAAAAAATTCTGATGAAAAAATTCTCGCATTATATGTATGTATGTATATATGCTGCGACTTTATGTTGTTTGCATGTATGAACATATTTGTATACTTTGCAATAGTTCATTATGCAGGCAACATGAATTTCGCTAAGAAATTCGCATAAGTACATGTACACACAAGAAATTTGTTTCTTGGCAGTCTGCATGTATGTACTTAGTTTTCCCTAGTTTTTATATGCTACTTTGTTATATTAGTTGCTTTAAACTAATATCTGTTTATCTTTTTCATTTCAGATGCGTTCCTGTGTTGGTGGATATCTGCAGCTGAAACTGGGGGAATCAGGAGACTCTAAGGGAAGTATGAAATATTTAACATATTTGTTTTTTAATGTTTTTTTTATTTTAGCTGGTAACTTACGCGGTTTTTAAGCATTACCAACAGGTAGCGCGTAGCCAACTTCATCTAATTGACTTTCTCGCGAGTCAATTTGACAGTCGCGATCGCGGTATTTTGTTGTGAAAGTTTCGTGTTGTTTTGTGTGTTTTTCAAGGCAGTTAAAGGATTAATTCTTAAGGTAAATGCATAAATATTATCTTTAATTCTTTAATATTAGTTTGACTATGCATAATTTGCAAGAAGTCTGCAAATTATGCAAATTGTTATATATTTTCAAAGTGATTTATGAAATGTCAACAATGACAAAAATTGTTGAATTTCGTAAATTATAGTATCTATATATGCTGCGACTTTATGTTGTTTGCATGTATTAACATATTTGCATACTTTGCAATAGTTCATTATGCAGGGAACATGAATTTCGCTAAGAAATTCGCATAAGTACATGTACACAGTGTTGTTGTTGTACTGCCAAGAAATTTGTTTCGTGGCAGTCTGCATGTATGTACTTAGTTTTCCCTAGTTTTTATATGCTACTTTGTTATATTAGTTGCTTTAAACTAATATCTGTTTATCTTTTTCATTTCAGATGCGTTCCTGTGTTGGTGGATATCTGCAGCTGAAACTGGAGGAATCAGGAGACTCTAAGGGAAGTATGAAATATTTAACATATTTGTTTTTTAATGTTTTTTTATTTTAGCTGGTAACTTTCGCGGTTTTTAAGCATTACCAACAGGTAGCGCGTAGCCAACTTCATCTAATTGACTTTCTCGCGAGTCAATTTGACAGTCGCGATCGCGGTGTTTTGTTGTGAAAGTTTCGTGTTGTTTTGTGTGTTTTTCAAGGCAATTAAAGGATTAATTCTTAAGGTAAGTGCATAAATATTATCTTTAATTCTTTAATATTAGTTTGACTATGCATAATTTGCAAGAAATCTGCAAATTATGCAAATTACTATATATTTTCAAAGTGATTTATGAAATGTCAATAATGACAAAAATTGTTGAATTTCGTAAATTATAGTATGTATATATGCTGCGACTTTATGTTGTTTGCATGTATGAACATATTTGCATACTTTGCAATAGTTCATTATGCAGGGAACATGAATTTCGCTAAGAAATTCGCATAAGTACATGTACACAGTGTTGTTGTTGTACTGCCAAGAAATTTGTTTCGTGGCAGTCTGCATGTATACTTAGTTTTCCCTAGTTTTTATATGCTACTTTGTTATATTAGTTGCTTTAAACTAATATCTGTTTATCTTTTTCATTTCAGATGCGTTCCTGTGTTGGTGGATATCTGCAGCTGAAACTGGAGGAATCAGGAGACTCTAAGGGAAGTATGAAATATTTAACATATTTGTTTTTTAATGTTTTTTTATTTTAGCTGGTAACTTTCGCGGTTTTTAAGCATTACCAACAGGTAGCGCGTAGCCAACTTCATCTAATTGACTTTCTCGCGAGTCAATTTGACAGTCGCGATCGCGGTGTTTTGTTGTGAAAGTTTCGTGTTGTTTTGTGTGTTTTTCAAGGCAATTAAAGGATTAATTCTTAAGGTAAGTGCATAAATATTATCTTTAATTCTTTAATATTAGTTTGACTATGCATAATTTGCAAGAAATGTGCAAATTATGCAAATTACTATATATTTTCAAAGTGATTTATGAAATGTCAATAATGACAAAAATTGTTGAATTTCGTAAATTATAGTATGTATATATGCTGCGACTTTATGTTGTTTGCATGTATGAACATATTTGCATACTTTGCAATAGTTCATTATGCAGGGAACATGAATTTCGCTAAGAAATTCGCATAAGTACATGTACACAGTGTTGTTGTTGTACTGCCAAGAAATTTGTTTCTTGGCAGTCTGGATGTATGTACTTAGTTTTCCCTAGTTTTTATATTAGTTGCTTTAAACTAATATCTGTTTATCTTTTTCATTTCAGATGCGTTCCTGTGTTGGTGGATATCTGCAGCTGAAACTGGAGGAATCAGGAGACTCTAAGGGAAGTATGAAATATTTAACATATTTGTTCTTTAATGTTTTTTTTTATTTTAGCTGGTAACTTTCGCGGTTTTTAAGCATTACCAACAGGTAGCGCGTAGCCAACTTCATCTAATTGACTTTCCCGCGCGTCAATTTGACAGTCGCGATCGCGGTATTTTGTTGTGAAAGTTTCGTGTTGTTTTGTGTGTTTTTCAAGGCAATTAAAGGATTAATTCTTAAGGTAAGTGCATAAATATTATCTTTAATTCTTTAATATTAGTTTGACTATGCATAATTTGCAAGAAATCTGCAAATTATGCAAATTACTAAATATTTTCAAAGTGATTTATGAAATGTCAATAATGACAAAAAATGTTGAATTTCGTAAATTATAGTATGTATATATGCTGCGACTTTATGTTGTTTGCATGTATGAACATATTTGCATACTTTGCAATATTCATTATGCAGGGAACATGAATTTCGCTAAGAAATTCGCATAAGTACATGTACACACAAGAAATTTGTTTCTTGGCAGTCTGCATGTATGTACTTAGTTTTCCCTAGTTTTTATATGCTACTTTGTTATATTAGTTACTTTAAACTAATATCTGTTTATCTTTTTCATTTCAGATGCGTTCCTGTGTTGGTGGATATCTGCAGCTGAAACTGGGGGAATCAGGAGACTCTAAGGGAAGTATGAAATATTTAACATATTTGTTTTTTAATGTTTTTTTATTTTAGCTGGTAACTTTCGCGGTTTTTAAGCATTACCAACAGGTAGCGCGTAGCCAACTTCATCTAATTGACTTTCTCGCGAGTCAATTTGACAGTCGCGATCGCGGTATTTTGTTGTGAAAGTTTCGTGTTGTTTTGTGTGTTTTTCAAGGCAGTTAAAGGATTAATTCTTAAGGTAAATGCATAAATATTATCTTTAATTCTTTAATATTAGTTTGACTATGCATAATTTGCAAGAAGTCTGCAAATTATGCAAATTGTTATATATTTTCAAAGTGATTTATGAAATGTCAACAATGACAAAAATTGTTGAATTTCGTAAATTATAGTATGTATATATGCTGCGACTTTATGTTGTTTGCATGTATGAACATATTTGCATACTTTGCAATAGTTCATTATGCAGGGAACATGAATTTCGCTAAGAAATTCGCATAAGTACATGTACACAGTGTTGTTGTTGTACTGCCAAGAAATTTGTTTCGTGGCAGTCTGCATGTATGTACTTAGTTTTCCCTAGTTTTTATATGCTACTTTGTTATATTAGTTGCTTTAAACTAATATCTGTTTATCTTTTTCATTTCAGATGCGTTCCTGTGTTGGTGGATATCTGCAGCTGAAACTGGAGGAATCAGGAGACTCTAAGGGAAGTCTGAAATATTTAACATATTTGTTTTTTAATGTTTTTTATTTTAGCTGGTAACTTTCGCGGTTTTTAAGCATTACCAACAGGTAGCGCGTAGCCAAGTTCATCTAATTGACTTTCTCGCGAGTCAATTTGACAGTCGCGATCGCGGTATTTTGTTGTGAAAGTTTCGTGTTGTTTTGTGTGTTTTTCAAGACAATTAAAGGATTAATTCTTAAGGTAAGTGCATAAATATTATCTTTAATTCTCTTTAAGTCTCTTCTTACTTTGAGTTTGACAGCCAACAAGTGAAGAAGGAGAAAAAGATCCGAGGTGATTTTGAGTAGAGCTGACAGTATTGTGAATAAGAAAATAAAATCGGAAAATAGCACGGAGTTAAAACAAAATCTGTGAAATTGAAGAGTAAGAAACATTATCGGATAAATAAAGTAAAGAATATTTTTTGTAGAAACCATAAAAAGAAAAAGTGCAAAGAATATTCAGAAATAACTACCCAGAATTCTTGAGATTTTCAAAGATTGCATGGTAAAGCGTTGCATTCTTGACACCAAGGATCTTATTAAATGAATGGTCTGTGAAATACATGTAAGTAATCGATTTCCATTTCAGGGACATTTTCATAAAAATGATTAAGAGACAAAAAGAAAGCGGACGGTTAGATTTAGGTAGCGACGTTGAGGCGACAGACCGCAATAAACCCGGGACCATATTGTATAAAGAACATTTTTCGGAAGAAAGCCACAATAAAATGGTAAAAAAGGTGCATACCCCGAAATAGCACATATGAGTGCAATAATAATTGCGGTGCCATAACCGGGGGATCTTGCTTAGATACATAGGTATATGGAAATTTTAGAAAAGAAATCTCGTCACATTCAGTGAGTGACAGTGAATAAGTACATATGAGCAAAACGGTTAAAATAGAGAACTCTGCATATATAACGAAATAGAAAAATGAGTATAGTATAATATTATAGAATCATATAGAATAATATAGTGTAGAACAAATATTTAATGTGTGGTTATCGTGTACTTAAAGGGTTAGGTAAATGTTGTAAAATAGTGCGTATGTGTATAATTAATGAATGATTGTTCATATGGCAAGTAGAATAGTATAAAAATGGTGTGAATGGAGTAAAATGGGAGTGCTTTTGATTATTCACGGGGTTGTACAGAATAACTAAGCACTCCCCTTTGTTTGCTAATTAATCATCGGATCTTGGTCCATACTCGGCCCCTCATGATACGTAGCGTTGGCTTATGCCGCTTTGTTGAGTGGTCCTGGTCCGTACTCGATCCCCAATATTGCTAGTAGATCCTGGTCCGTACTCGATCTCACAGGATATGATCTAAGTTGGACGTTACCTTTGACTCATGCAGCTATCGTCTATTTGTACAATAATGTTGAATTGTGCCGTTATTGTGAATGAATGATGGATCAATCGTAAAGATCTGTTCGACTTTTGATCCAAGACCGAAAGAAGTGGTTTGAATGCGTAGCATAGCCAAACCCACTGAGTATCGTTATACTCAATCCCATATTTTCTCTTGCAGGTCAGACATCCCTCTAAGTCTAGTGCGTCCGGACAATAGTGTGATGGATAAACACCATACGTAAACAATAAAGAAAAAAAAGGAAATAAGTGAAAAAAAAAGAAATTTAATAAATCGAGTTTAAGATGATCTAATATTGTGTTCTTTTTTTTATTAGGCCCAACAATCTTGTTCAATTTCGAACTACAGCCGCAGACTTCCCACCTGTAAAATCGGTGGAGCCGAGCAAGCACACGGTTATTACAATCATTGCAGGGTCTGTTAATGGATAGGCTGCCATCTTAGGGCGCATCAAATCCACGGTTACGGTGTGATACTGTTCCAAAGTATGGCCCGAAGGCAAGGAAACTGGTCATTTCAACCAACAATAGCCCTGCCGGATACCCAAAAAAAGTGCAGGCAATGTTTTTGAGTCAAAGTTCTCAAAAGGCAGAATTTTTAACTAAAATATATTCAAAGGCAAAGGTTTAGCGCATACAAAAGCAACGTCTTCTCACCCATTTATAGCGGAACATGGAACTAGTTTAAGATATTGACTGATGTGAAACAAATTGATGTTAAGATAAGGATAGGAATTCTGGACGAATTAGGGAAAACTGATAATCTGATAATTCTACACTTTCTTTGAAAGCTAGTGAAAGCGCTGCAGAAACTCAAGGAGGCCTCCTCGAGACAGCGAACTATGACAATAGTGAAGTAACAAAAACTCATAATGGTATTCCTTTCATCGTCCAATCATATGTCAGTTTAAGGCTGTATGCCCAGAAATTAGTATTTGGATACTATATAGACAGAAATATTTAAGAAAAAAGAAACCTTGATAAATATAGATTTAAAATAAATTTCTTTAAGAGCTTTAGGCAGGATGGCCTTATATAGAAAGATTCGTTTAAGGACAAACGTCACCCAGATGATATGGTTGTAGTTTAAAAAAAAAACAAAACAAAAACGTAATATTTACTCGACCTGTAGCCATTGAAACTGTGATAAATCAGAACTGCTCCTTCCATAGACGAAACGTTCTGAGAATTTTGATAAGAGTAATTTAAAGATCTCTAGTAGAAGTTAAGTAGGACAGACCCAAAAGGGGAAGGTTCCTTTAAGAAAAATGAGATCACTTGAATCAGATTTTTAGTTTTTTATTGAATAAGAGCTTACATACCATGCGTACACTCTGTGTACACCAGAGATATGTGCATAGTTAGGCATAATTATATACATAAGTTCAGTCAATGAATTCTTCACTTTAAGCTTTGGTTGTGGCGCAGATAATTATGAAACGCCAAGAACAAGTGTTTTTTAAATAACCATAATTGTGTGGATTATCACAAAAGAGGATTAACCGACACAGCTTGTTTGGATTAGAAAGTCCCTGTCCCAGATCGCACGAGGTAAGAGCGGAAATATAATATAACACGTTATAACATTCTACGTGCTCGTTGATTTCAGACACCGGATAATAATTAATCTGAAATGAATTAACGATACGTATGAGTATAGGTTAATAGATTTTAAATTAATTTGGGAGTAAGCAAATAAAAAAAACCTGTGTACATCATGAAGTAAATATATGGAATAATGAATCGTAACGTCTTCGGGCTATTCAAATAGTTGTTCCTTTCGCAATAGAAACTCCAGATAAATATTGGCACGTATCAATAAATTAAGTAACAGTTACTGAAAGTATATAGTTCGTCTTTTTCTTGGTTGATTTTTATCTAGGGTCGAATGAAGATTTAATGGTGAGGATGTTCTGGTAACCTCCAGACTCATTTTCTTCTCCGTCCTCTCCTGGAGCTCTCACATGTGATGATGGTTGAATAGGTCCGCTCTTTCACTTCTAGATTACAGGTCATTATAGGGACACTGGAAAATATTCTGCCCTCAGTGTCGATTGGGTGGATGGGGCAAGCAGCAGGAAGGCTTAACATCTGCGCCTTCATGAAGCGAAGTGATAAGTGGTGCAAGGCCCCTTCAGGTGTCTAGGTTATTTTGATAGGCACGATGATTTTTTTTTGTTTATGGATCGTGACCGCCGGCAGGCTTTGAGTTAACCCCCCCTATAAATCTTCCGCACTAGTTGAGTTACTAGCATATCGCCCTGCGCTATCGCCGATCACGGAGTGATCTGTCAGCTTATGCTGGCAGTCTGGACTTCATGTCCAATCCAATCACTACATAGTTACATAACAAACATTTTTAGGAAAACTTATTGAAAACTTATAGTGAGTAGAAAACCTATTGTGAAATTCAATATTCTAAAGAAATATTAAACCATTCTTACTGCAAAGTTAAAACAAAGCATTTACACAAGCAAAGCAAATTAAACAGCTTTTGGAAAAGTTGTTGTGAGATTCCAATTAATACACCTTTTCGTACATCTTTGTGAGAAATTCCCCCGTGAACAACAAGGGTACTAGTGATCTTCGCAAGTAAAGCAAGAAATCCTAGTCTAACGCCGGAAAATCACTAGCCCCGGCAAAACAGTCTCAGGACCGCACGAGGCAGTAAGCTGCATCGTGTGGCTCTGTCCTCTAGCGAATACTAGGTCGAACCCACACGGTGAATGAGCTGCCTTGTTACACGATTGCACCACTGATATGCTACCTCACATCATCAAAATACGTTACCCTTATTTTGTACTAATGAAATATTACAGCAATTAAAAAGAGTAAGAGATGTGCAGAATCATAATTGCTTATTTTTTCCCACGCTTACGCAATCGCATCACTTAAAAACCATGAAAACCGGAGCAAATGTGCAAAACTGCAATCATAATAAATTAAAATCAAAAAATTCTGATGAAAAAATTCTCGCATTATATCTCTTTTCCCTTTGCCAAGCGGTAGGCAGGCAGACCAAGCAATTCAGTTTCCAAGAATAATGTCTCAGAAAACAGTGCCCGTCGCTAGAAGCAAATATACGTGAAATGAATGCAGAACATTACCACACCCTTACGTCTCTACTCCTCTCCAAGTTCCTAAAGTAACAAAACACATCATCATGGCAGTTGTTATGGTCGTAGCGTATTGCATATAGCAAGATGCTACATACAATACTAAAGCGTGTAAGCCGGCCGCGACGAGCACAAAATTAAAACGCACCCCGACCGAGAGAAGTGAGTTTCCTCGAGCTCGGAGTGACATTCTGACGGTGGTGACAAAGAAGAAGAAGACAGTCGACATCTGTCTTGTCAAATCTTTAAAAGCGTGAAGACGTGGAAAACAAAAGCATCTCGAAAGATATAATTTTCCGGAGCCATCAACGAATATATTAACCCCGCAAGTAAGTTAAAAGATTTTTTATCACTGCTCGTGACCTAATTTCAATGGGTACAGATATTCTTCCATTTAGCAAGAAAGAAATCCACCTCCCGAGGGATAATAAATTATCCAAATTCCAGCAGCATAGTCGCCGCTTTTACGCTGGGAATAATTATTAATTATACTGTCTATCTGTCTAAATTTACAGTTCAAACAATCGGCAGCAGCAGCAAAATTTCCTAATATTTTATGACAAAATTGGTGTGAATAATCACCATTAGCAACTATTTGGGCCACTTCTTCCACTTCACATTTAACAGCTGCGCTCCATGCAAAAGTTACAACAATCGGAAGGAGATCCTGTTTGTGGAACGATTCAATGTCTGCAGCAGAGATTCGCCAGAATCATCAAGAAGGCAGCAGGAAGAATAGGGCACTGCCCAGAAGTCAGAAAAACCTTCGGTCGATAAAATTCAAGAAGACCTTTTGAGGTTACGTCGTGAAACGGAATCGCCGCGCCAACAGTGGTGACCACTGCCGTATTATTGCGCTTAACTAGGTCCTGCAAACTGTAAGGTTTTTTATTTATTTATACATATATACATATAGAGACTCGATCACCAACTCAAGCCAAAGGGATTTTAATTTTGTAATAGTGTTCAAGTCAGACATCGAAACTAGGCAATTTCTAGAATAGTTTTCCCGAAAGAAAAGGAAATCAAAATGGTTGTAATCCACTTGGTTCCTCTCTTGCCCGCTTGTGCAACGCAAAGAAGTCATTTTCATGCACCCCGGCTAGATTGATTATGAATAATTCTCACGTTGCTACTCTAACGAAATGAATTTTTGTCCGGAAAATTTTTTTTGATGTACGTTAAAAGTAATATTATACTAACAATAAGAATGCTTACTATCAGTGCTATCGTAGGAAGAAAAATCAGATTTGCAGCGTTCACCCTATAATTACTCATATGCATGTTTCCTATCGTAACTGTTCTAGTTGTATAAGCGTCCACTTCATATTCATATTAATTCTTAGGAACGATACTCTGTCATAATTAGATATATGTGCATTTTAACGTGATTAAGAGCGGAAGTATAATTTCAGTTTCCCACGGCATAGTGAAAGAATTGACTCAATGAAAATATCTAGGTTGCATAACACTCTAGGCAGACAGGCACAACCATATATTTTTCGTCCGTAATAGGAATTCTCAAAGCGCTTTGAATCGAGTTCAAATTATTGACAGAAATGGGCGGTCAGTCACGCATGAAAATCGGCACGAACCTCAGGTTCTGCGGGGCAGCCTGCAATCTGAGTTCGCAACTCCTCAAATGATTTAGATTATTTAGCTGGCTTAGTTTTCTCCTCAACTACAAGCTCAATTAGGTTACGATGAATCGGAACGTCTGAAGAACCAGATAACCGATTTCGAATTTCTAATCTGTGGAACCGGAAGAATATCTATTGACAAACTGCAATTGTGTTTTGCCGAATAATTATTGTGTCGAATAATTATTGTGTCACGGGAATTTGATTGAAAAAACTTGATATCATTTGATAATTTTATTTCGCAATATTTTGAATTATATGCACATACTTATTACTAGTTAAGTTAATCATTTTAGGACTAGTATTTCATAGTGAGCCTGTCAACCTTCATAGGGCCGCAGTTTCTATCTAGTTTTACGTCTAGTGATAAGGAATTATCTTCTAAATGGTTGAATTAAAACGTAGATATGAATCGTTGAAAGCTTTTATTTCTCCTCCCACATCCTGGAGCCCTCTCACATAAAATGAAGGTCGTCTAGGTTCGCTCGTGTATTCTCTTTACAGGTCAAATAGGGACTCTGAAAAATCTTGCCCTCAGAGTCAGATGGGAGGATGGGGCAGGCAAGGAAGGCAGACCATCTGCGCCTTCAATTATATATAGGTAAATGACGTAAGGGTCCCTTCAGGACCGAATGTGTGCCGGCATTTTGTTTGTAGGCACGACGAATTTTTTTCTATTATGGCTGACGGCAGCGGCAGGTTTTTCGTGGAACCTCCCCACAGTCTCCGCCAATGAGCCGAGGCGAACTAGTGATCCGCCCTGCAGTCAACGCTGTCCGTCGAGTGATCTGTCAGCTCATGCTGGCAGTCTGGACTTAACGTCTGAAAGCCAATCACTCACTATAGTTCCATAACACAGTATAAAAAAGTTCGTTTCAAGCTTTATGGTGTTCAATTTTGATGACCTACAGCTTAAATATTTTTCAACTGGAGATGATGTGGCACACGCTGCGAACAGAATTAGTTGCACATTTTGTGTTCTTCTTGTCGCTTCTTGTAATTTTATTATTCTAAGGTAGTATTCAGAATTTCATGTAAATAAGTCTACAACAAAATAAAGTATACTGCAGTCCAAAAGTTATATCGATATAAAAAAATATAATAAAAAAATAAAAAAGGAAATAAAGAATAAAAGTTTTGCTACAATAATAAAAATAAAAATCTTTTTATTATTATTATTCATTTCTTGTTTAGACAATTTTATTTATAAAACTAAACAATTATCTTTCTTTTCTCATATGCACTAGAAAAAACTGGTGTATCAATAAGCTGATACACATATTGTTAAATTGATGTTTGAATAGGAGTAAAAATGTTTCCGCTGTACAACTACAATTCGCGCCTCCAACATTAATAGTTGCCTATGTTCCTCAAGTCGAGCATGGGATTAATTGAAGTCCTGGTAAAACGCCTTCACAGATGTGTGGGAGTCTCATAGATTTATATAGTACATCTATTTAAGCTTTAACTTAGAGAAATCGCGTGATCATAGGTGTTATTTAAGAGATTTAGTAATTGAACTGAATTCAACTTGGAAACTAAGAAATTTTTTGAAAATACTTTTCCTTTTCTTTACTTTATTCGCATTATACAAATATTAACTTTTAAAATAAAACAATATTTAGTATGGTGGAAAAGGGGGAACTCCGAAAAGATTTTATTCTGATTTGATCGTTATGTCAAAGTGAAAATAAATAGACCTTGAAATCTAATTTTGATTCCTGGTATATGTATGTTTATTCTTCATTTCATTGTGCGACAATTAACTTTTTTATGAAGGTATGTTAATTGAAGTTAACGACGAAATCAATTATAACGAACTATGAAATATATGAAAATGTGGAATACACTTTATAACGTGATGCGGCCTTAATCTTGTTTTTTTCTCTCCTCCTCCTCCTGGAGACCTCTTCATACTGCAGGTTGACTAAGGTTCGCACCTCCACAATTTTCAGGTCATCATAGGGACATTGCAAAATATTGCTCGCAATGTCATTGGGTGGATTAGATGGGGTACGGCAATGAAGACGGTACAAATATGTCTTCGACAGCAGGTAAAAGTAAGTGGTAACTCTTCCGCAATAGCCGAGGGGCTAGCGTGCCGTCCTGCACTCCAACGCTGTCAACTTATGCTGACAGACTGGACTTCACGTCCAATAGTACTTACTCGCTAGTACTATGTTATGGTCGCAGCTGCTGCATAAAGAGCAGTATGCTACACTTGTGCCACTGACAGCTAGCAACACTGCTCACATTATGCCGCACGGCGATTGTGCCAATTATACCCGACTGAGCGAAGAAACCCTGGCTAGCACAGAACACAAAAATTCAAATCTGAAAAATAAGAAGAAGAACAAAACATTTTCTAGTGTGAGTGGCAGATAACACCGGGAAAAATATAGCAAGTGAGTAATCGATATCAAAGTGAGAAATCGAAACCAGTGCGTACAAGATTAAAACGGAAGAAAATAATCCTCGAGGTACAGATATTATGTCAAGTGAAATTATCTATTCATTTTTAGCCAAGATACCACATTTTAAACTTAGAATTTAGGTCAACAAGAAAGATTCGCTTGGCCTCCGAAAACAAGTCCAAAACCTGAACGTTTGATGCAATCAGAGCCCACGTAGAGTCCGGGATAGAAGCTCAACAAATTGCACGATTAAGAATCTCCACCTTACAGAGATTCGTCTGCTGCACGTGGATAATCGTAGCGACTGTAAAGATACGCCATTCAATAAAACATCTCAGAAGGTGGTGATATACAAGATAAGTTTGGCCCTGATCATCTAAAACCTTACTTATGCCTAGTTCAAATCCAACTACGCCTTCTGACAGCATTGTAAATGTGGGAGCTGACCCAAATCCCCTAGTTCAACTTGAGTAAAACAAAAGAACAAACATTTTAAGGTCTAGTGGTTCTCCACCAAGTTGTATACTTCCCGTAGGGAAGACGATTAAGCGACTGATACGTTTCTTTTTCAGAATGTCAAGCAGAACATCAAAGAGGCCTATATTCGATGGAGCACACCGCAAGCTGTAAGTACCAAAATTTTCTCTAGATTTAGTAGCCATATCAATATATTAAATGTTAAAAGAAAAGTAAATATAAACTTATCGGTCGTATTAAAGTTAGAAAATAAATCGTTTTTGTCAGCTGCTGCCTCCGAACGATTTCATTTCATTTCTAGCTGTACCGTCGCGTACCACTAAAGAGTAAGGTAAGTGGTGTAAGAGTCCCTTCTTGACCGGATGTAGTGCTGTGTGTTTTGCAGGCACGAATTCTTTCGTATATAGGCTGTGATAGCAGCCGGTTTTGGGTAACCCCCCCCCCCCCCCCCTAGCCGATGTGCTAACGTGCCGCCCTGTGTCAACGCTGCTCACAGAGTTAACTGTCAGCTCATGCTGATAGAATGAACTTCACGTCCAAAGTTACTCACTCCTATGCTTCCATAAAAACTCAAATAACACGAGGCTGCTCACACAGCCTTAACTTCATTGGATAATGTCCAAAAGAGAGCCCTCATTGGCAATTTGGCATTAGCTTGTCATATCGACTTAATTGAGCATCGCCACAATGTTGGATGCCCTTCGCTCCTTGCATTCGCAAACATCAATTATATTTCAATTTCATGGAGTTTTCATTGTCGTACAAGTACTCGTACTTATCATCAAGTTGCACACGGGAAATGGTAACATGAGCCTCTTATTTGTTTTATTTTGCAAATTTCATGCAGCTTTTTAACTGTCGGCTTTGTGGCTCAATATCACTTTTTCTTAACATACAGAAACGGTCGCGTATTTCTACTCTCTACTCTTGTATGTAAATTCAAGATTTAATAAAGCATATTTGTTAGATCTTACGTTAATATTTTCAAAAAGAAATGCAGCATTACATGCGCACTCAGATGTCAAGATTCCTTCCACGGCACGATTGACATCTGTCAAGAAAAAAAATTAAGATTGTTAAGCGAGCAGAAGTTGAAAAAAAATAGAGAACTAAAATCCGACGCAAGCATTCGCGTTAAAAGTTTTTGGCTATCTCTAGACAAGTAGCTACGGAAAATTTTTCCAGATAGTTTTGTCGTGATCGATATTTCCAGAATCGGGCATACACGTGAAGGATTCCAGCAACAGGAATCGAACAAAAATAATCTGGCGGCATTAAAGCCCATACCAGCGTTTCTGCAAGCGGAAAGTAGCCAGTTCGACCCCAGCACTGAATATTCGCAAAAAAAAATCGCAGCCCTGCCCTAGCGAAGTCTAGCAATCCATCGCGGACGATTCCTACTAGCAAGGACGGCCATAAGAAGAATAAATAACTCACCAAGAGAACTGCGAAGCCCGACCCTTGCGGAAGCAAAGGTCCGAGACTCTACACGACCCCAAAGGTCAAGTTCGGCCGCATTGATATTTCGTAACTCTACAAAAATTCATAGCTACTAGTAGTATACATACTTTGATATTAATTCTAGGAATTTCCACTACATTAGAGTAACATTGATATTTTCTTCAAACATATTTTTCCCGTTCAAAGCTCGATAGTCAAATTACATTTCGGATGTTATCCACCTCCAATATCGGAATTCTTGTAAATATTGTGAGGAAAGTTAAAGTGTAAGAATAGAAGTAACCCAACCTGTGAAAACATAGTAAAGGCGAGAGAGGAATAACGCCTACGAGAGCGAACACGGATTCGTTATTAGAAGCAAACCAAAAAGCAGAGTACGGAATTTTTTAGTTCACAAAAAAAAAATTTAGCTCGCTCATATTTTTCAGTTCAGTTCAGCTCGAGAGGCAATGTTTTAGCTCAGCGTTTTAAAATGTTTGATTCAGTTCCGAGCGAGCGGTTCCCGGGAGCGAGCGGAATTGTATTGCTCTCTGTATTTACGATTCGTGAGTAATATTGAAAAGAGTCATTTTTGTTCACTCATTTCTTTACTGTGATCTCGTCGTCTCTTTGTGTTTTTTTAGTGTGGTTGTATATTGGTTGTTATGGTCGTAGCATATTGCATCCAGCAGTATGCTACACTGAGAGTAGCTGCGTCATGTATGCGCGGACTGCTTTCTGTATGGACGGAGCGTCTGTACGCACCGAGCGACAGGGCAGCGCTTCGATATAGGACGAGTGAGTTTGATTAAAGAAAGAAGAAGAGTCTGATAAAAGACAGCAGAGAGGGTAGTCGAAAAAAGGTCAAAATCGAATCTAAAAATATCGCGAAGTTAAAGGAGCTTGTTCTGTCAATTTAATAATATTTTATTAATCTTAAAACTTTTAAGCTAGAATCCAGTGGCATAGTGGAACCTCTCGGAGGCGCCTCGGCGAGGGATCCTCATCAACAAAATGTATGTAAGTAGCTGTCACGTAATTATTTTCTTAATCAGTTCGTATTATTACATTGCTTGAATGCTTAAATTTGAAATTTTATAGTATGTACTCAATATAGTTTTATTGGATTATTTTTTTCTCATAATATTTAAACGAATAAGCAATTATTGTCAACATGCAAAAAGAGGAAGGTAAGAATTCCTTAAAATAGAAATTGATCAAGTAAAGTAAAATGTAGCTACTGCGCACGCTGACCTTGCTACATCCATTAATCATGGAATTCCTACGAATTCCATGAGGGTTTATTGAGGGTAAAGCATGTTACTAGCAGGACTGTGGTACATGTACATGCCTGTCTTAACCGTTCCTTATTGAACTCCCAGAAAAGGTAATTTACTCTATATTAGGGTTCATAGAATTGCATTTCTGGGAAAAATAGGGGAAGGTAACGGAATGGATCTGAGAGTAATGGTCCAAGGTTGGCAAGTGGCACGGAATTTGTCATTCGAGTAGTGGCAGTGAACGAATACGTATTTGCAAAGTTTGATAGTTACAATTTAAATTAAAAACAAATTGCAAGTGATTAGAATATTGATAAGGTGGGTGCAGTGTGGATACAGTGTGTGTGCATGTATCATAGGTTAGATTTATGTCGAGGATGTATGTCTTTTGTGATATAGAATAGTTGATTGGTAGCGTGATCGTGGGCAGTGGTCGGGATATGTTGTCGATTGTGAGCACAGGTATGTACGTGCAATAACAAAAAGCACTGGTACGTCCGTGCCCTACATTGGTATGTGGCATGTAGGTGTTTACCCTGGTATGTACGGGTGAATTGACAATAGATCCGCGAAGTGACTGCACGAGTGTATGTGTGAATATGAGTAGTTAGGATTTAGCATTCACTGAGTAAATTTTTGACTTTGCTCACACCACAAAACTTTGATTGATCTTTGCAGGGAAGTGCTGAGTGAAACGCCCTGGAGGACTACCTCAACCGTAATTTCGGTGTTCAATATATTTTTTTTTATTCAAATAAAATACGTGTTGAAATTTATAGAAGATTGTTTGTTTAATAACTTCAGAAGTGGGATCGGTGCTCAGATACTTTGCTGCAAGGAATAATTTCTATTGACAATTATAGGGTTTTGTGAGTGTTTATGTGTGACTAATATAATTTTTCAGAGCCACTAAGAACAGTTAGACAAAGAAAATATATATATACTTTCATAAATTAAATAAGCAAAATATAATAATCAAAATGCCTAAGAAAAGTTCGAGTAAGAGGCAACGCCAGAATAAGGAAATTATTCGACGAAACCAGGAAACCACGGATACCAGTGACACGAACACAAGTGAAGGTGACAATATGCAGATGCAAGTACCAACCCAAAATAAGTCGAACGAAATTGATAAATTGGCTCAATTGGTGGGAATATTGACAAATAATGTAAACGCTATAGCAACGAAAAGTAGATCTAACGTAGGAAGCGAATCAATTCCCCCTTTTTATCCAGATGACAACAACCAGGATATGAAGAAATGGCTAAGCAAAATCGAAGAATTGATGGTAATTCATGGATGGGACGAAAGGACTACTAGTCATTTTGCGACGAACCAATTAAGGGGCCATGCCGCAACATGGTACCAGAGTTTGCCAAGTATCAACTATACCTGGAATGAGTGGAAAGAGATGTTTATTACAGCATTTCCGGCAAATATAGATTACGCTTCGACTCTGGAAAAGATGTTGGGGAGAAAGAAACGATCAAATGAAACCATAATATCATATTATTATGATAAACTGTCACTGCTGAATTCATGCGAGATTTATGGAGCAAAGGCGACATCATGCATTATCGCTGGAATACCAGATAAAAACATCCAACGATCAGCTAAAGTTGGAGATTACCAAAAACCCGAGGATCTACTTAAATATTTAAAAAACTATTGAGGACAAAGACGAAGGAAATTCTATAAGCAGCTACAAGAAATATACCAATAATAGTGACAAGCATCCTAATCATGTGCAATACAATAATATAAAAGTCCGAGGTTTTCAGGATAGGAATCTTAGGAGAAAGTGTTACGGTTGTGGTAGTAGGGAACACATTTTGCCAAACTGCCCAAAAAGAGCAAAACGCTGTATGAAGTGTAATCGTTACCATTTTGGAGATTGCGAGAAGAACACTAACAACCCAGGAAAACAAATTTTGACGTTGGATAAGGAGAAACAAAAGGGTGAGAAATATTTTATGGATGTGATAATTAATGATTTTAAAACTGAAGCATTTATTGATTTGGGTGCGAATGTGAATACCATTAGATTTGATTTATGTAAAAAATTAAATAAAGAGATAGGAGGAATAGAAAGCATTATTAGAGGTTTTGGGGGCGGTGAACTTATAGCGAAAGGGGAACTCAAAGATGTGAAAGTTAAAATCGATCAGGCGGTAGCAATTACAAATTTTGTTGAAGTGCCCAACGAAGTACAAAATATTCCGGTTATAATTGGACAGCCATTTACCGAGCAGCCGCATATTGTTGTACATAAGGATGATAAGGTATTGAGAATTTATGAAAATCATAAAGATAATTTGACGGAATTGTTCGAATTGCCTGCTGTAAAGATTCCCATATGGGCAAAAACTGCTACAATAATACCTCCGAAGCATACACAAAACATCGTATGCCATGCTGAACACCAAGGAGGCCTATTTATTGAAACTAGTGTGCGTATGAAAGAGTTTAAAGAACACTGCATATTAAGATGTAGGTATAGTAAATTGTGACGAAAATGGGGAATGTGTGTTACCAATAATTAATACATCGGACAACGATATAATTATTAATCCCAAGAAAAAGTTAGCTCGAGGAGTGTTATGTGAAAAGATTGAAGAAGCGGAAATGACTGAACAAAAAAGCGAAATAAATTATGACAGTCTTAATTTGGATGAAGGCTTAACAAAAATTCAAAAAAGATGTAGCTAAGAAAATTATAAAAAAATATGAGGTCAGCGCTGGATCGAGAGAAAGTCAAATCAATTGTCGAAGACTTGTTAGATAGTGGAATAATTACATAGTCAACATCACCATTTTCAGCCCCGGTTTTATTAGTGAAGAAAAAGAATGGACAGTATCGATTGTGCATTGATTACCGGAAGCTGAATGTAAAAATAAGGCAAAATCGTTTCTCGCTACCTAGGATTGATGACCAAATTGTTCAACTGCAGGGATACAAACTATTTACCACCCTTGATATGACAGCGGGATATTACCAAATCCCTATCGCAGAAAATTCTAGGAGTAAGACTTCGTTTGTGACGTGTGACGGACAGTATGAATTTGTTAGGATGCCATTTGGAATTTCTACTGCACCAGGCGTATTTCAACGAATGGTAAATAAAATCCTTGGGCCGCTCAGAGGAACTATCGCGACAGCATACTTAGACGATATCTTAATACCATCAACAAGCTTTGAGGAAGGAATAGAACGTTTGGAAGCTATTTTAAGTATTCTGCGGAAATATAATTCAACCTTGAATCCCGAAAAATGCCACTTCTTCAAGACGAAAATTGATTATTTAGGTTTCGAAATTACCAAAGATGGCATACAACCTGGAAGTGAAAAAACAAGAAGCATACGAGATTTTCCTAAACCTACGAATGTACACAATGTTGGCAGTTTTTAGGATTGACTGGATTCTTCCGACAATTTGTAGAGGGATATGCAAGTATAGTTAAACCTCTCACCCAGCTCACAAAGAAAAGCCAAAAATGGAAATGGGAGTCTCAACAGGAACATGCATTTGAAGAATTGAAACACCGTCTTATTAATCGACCAATCTTAGCCATATTCAATCCAAAAGCCGAAACGGAAATACATACGGATGCTAGCCAGAAAGGTGTTGCTGGAATATTGCTGCAGAAACAAGAAGATTCTAAACTACAATCTGTAGCATACTACAGCAGACAGACTACTCCAGCAGAAGAAAAGTACCATTCATATGAACTGGAAACCTTGGCAGAAGTTGAAACATTAAAAAAATTCCGCATCTACCTATTGGATATACAATTCAAAGTAGTTACAGATTGTAATGCTATTAAGGCCGCCGCGAGTAAACGTTATTTAGTACCACGTATTGCAAGATGGTGGCTACTCTTACAAGACTTCACGTTCACTGTGGAGTACAGAGCAGGATCCAAAATGTCCCATGTGGATGCATTGATCAGAAATGCAGTTAAAAATGAGTCACCTTTGATTGACCAAGACATATTAAGAATTGAAGTTGCTGACTGGGTGCTGGCAGGACAGCTTAGTGATAAAAAAATTAAAATGATCCACGAAATTCTTCAAAAGAAACCGGTAACTGCGTATGATAAAAATGTTCATAAAGAATATTGCCTGCAAGATGGTAGAATATATCGGACTTCTAAAGATGGAGACAAATGGCTAATCCCAAAACACATGAGAGACCAAGTTGTACGCGCTTCGCATGACGATTTAGGACATTTTGGTGATGAAAAGACTTTATTGAAATTATGTGAAAATTACTGGTTTCCAGATATGAAACAGTATGGGACGCGTTATAATAAAAATTGCATTCCCTGTTTATACCATAAAATCCCAAAAGGGAAGAAATATGGTCTACTAAACCCGATAGAAAAGGTATCAATACCTTTTCACACACTGCATATTTATCAAGAGCACAACAGGAAGGAAGTACTTAATTGTAGCTGTAGAGAGTTTTACTAAATATACACTATTGCGAGCAGTCAACGACGCGAAAACAAAACCGGTAATAATGTTTTTTAGAGAATAGAGAATAGAATCATTTGGAGTACCTACAAGACTTATTACAGATCAAGGAACTTGTTATAGTTCAAATGTATTTAAGCGCTACTGTGAACAAAAAGGGATAAAACATATTAAAAATGCGGTAGCAACACCGCGAGCAAATGGACGAGTGGAAAGATTTAATTCAACAATATTGACATCGCTTGCAGCATCAGCACAAGATGACACTCATTGGGATAAAAATATAACCACTATTCAATTTGCAGTAAATAATACCATACATAGTGTTACAAGGAAAACAGCGAGCGAACTATTATTTGGCTACAAACCGAGAGCTCCAGCTGACGCCATGCTTACAGCGGAGATAGGAACTCAAAGGAGAGTTGAAGATATGTAAAGTTACGAGAAGATGTTAGTAATAAGATAAAGACTAATCAGCAACGTCAAAAACACCGATATGATAGAAAAAGGAGATGTGCTCCAAAATATGAAGTTAAGGTTTTGGTTCCTCCTTTACTCCCCCGGAGTCTTCTCATGATGCGGTTTGACTAGGTTCGCTCTTCCACTAATTTTCAGGTCATATAGGGACGCTGATAACATGTTGCCTCCAGTGTCATTGGGTGGATGAGGCACAGCAAGGAAGGCAGTACATCTGCGCCTTCATCACAGGTCATATTAAGTGGTGTAAGGGTGCCTTCTGGACCGGATGGTGTGCTGCGTTTTCTTTTTTTGTGAAGGAACGAAATTTTCTTTTTGTATGTGGACTGTGACAGCGGCATGAATTTGGTATACCCACCCCACAACCCCGCACTAGCCGAGGTACTAGCGTACCGCTCTCTGTGTCAACGCTGTTCATGGAGTGAGCATTAAGCTCATGCTGACAGAATGGACTTCACGTCCAAAGTTACTCACTCCTATGCTTATGAAACAGTATTGTTGAAATTGACGGGAATTTTAAAAGTAAAGAAAAAAAGGTGGCCGGGAAAGTCAACCGCAAGTGATACGAAAAAAGATCAGATAAAATCAAGGATTACGGAAATCCAGCCGGAAAATAAATCCTGCATGCGGAGGAATTCACATAAAAGAATAGTCTACCTCACCACAATATATCAAGGATACAAGGTATCGTAATTTTATATGCATATTCGAGGCATGAGTGGTAGCGAGCAGACGGGATATAAGTCAGATTAATAGTTGGTGCCATGCAATTGTGTACATGGCAAATTGCATGTGCTGAACCAGACGGTTACTTTGACGAAATCCGGGTGCTCCCGTACACTAGAACAAATCGGCAGTCATATTGTGCTGGATCCGACATAAGAGCGGCTACAGTTTGCTGAAATAATAAACTTCGACGGGAACACGGTATATATGTACCACATACGTCGACCTGGAACTATTAAAAATGTCCAAAATTTACTTATAACTACCTTTGCAAAGACATAACATCACCTCAGAAAGACCTCATTGAATGAAGTAACAGTTTCTGGACCATCCGCGATTTTCTTCGGGAATTGCAAATGCGCCCAACAAATTAATCAGGTTCGAGAGAAAATAATTTAGAAAGTTTTAGTTTTACAAGTTTAGTTTTACAGTTTTAAAATAACCGGCAATTGCTTTTTATTGAATTTGGAAAATCTTCGATTCAATTCTATTAAACAGTAGAAAGTTCTCCTTGGGAAAAATTGGATTCGATATAGATTTGATCGAATCGAATTCTCCGGTAGACCTGATTTGAGTTCTAGGTTATATCATAAACGAATATTATTGTTAAGTTGCGTGTTAATTTACTAGTTATAGATTTTACAGGCCGTATAATAATTAGAGGTGTCGATTAAGAGAAGAACTTAATACAAATGCTTATAAAGAAAACCCCGGCCAGACTTTTTCGATTTTTTTTTCTTTCTTTTAATCCAATTGCAGGAGCATCGTTACTCTCCAGGATGCCTTCATCGAGGAGCATGTTTCGTTTATCGTATGCACGGACTAAGTACTAAAGGTAATTAAGAATAACCCTGTGTGGCATTTTTCTCCATTGTGTTCTTTGCGAATTAGGTTGTACATTTATGATCATAGATCTTATTAGTTTTGCCTCCTTGGCTCCACTTCTATAATTGTAAATTAGGCCAGCTTATGCGCTCAGTATGCTATGGAATGTAATTGAAGTCTGGTATAAGTTATGTTGAGCACATCCGGACAATGGTCCAAGACAAATAAAGAAGTTTTATAATGAAATGGCTCTCATTTTAATCCTTCACTCTCCTAAGCCCTCGCTCGCTGACAGTGGTTGAATAGGTCCGCTCCTCTACTCTTTGAGGTCATCATAGGGACACTGCAAAAGCTCGCCTGCAATGTCATTGGGTTGATGGGGCATGGCAAGGAAGGCATGTCATCTACGTCCTCCAAGTAAGTCAGGGAAGTGGTGTAAGGGTTCCTTCTGAACCGAATGGTGTGCACTGTTTTGTGTAAGGCACAAATTTTTTTTGTACATTGGCTGTGACAGCGGCAGGTTTTGGGTAACACACCCCATTAACTCTATCGAAATAGCGGAGGTGCTAGCGTGCCGCCCTATGTCAACGCTGCTCAGCTGTGAGCTGTCAGCTCAGGCTGAGAGGCTGGAGTTCACATCCAAAGTATACTCACTCGTAAGCTACCATAACTAGGAAGCCAGTTGAGTGGTGAATAACGGAAGCAATTTGCTTCAAGTGCAAGTGAACAATTATCCAACTGTGATTACGAAACAGTGCCTACGCTTTAGGACCAAAGATCGGAGACATCAGCTTTCGTACTTCACACATTTTCTATGAATCTACCTCCTTCCCTAACTCAATATAGATATCCCTGAAAAGAAACAATATTGCGCTACAGAAAATTCTCGCAAAACAGCAAGGTATAACGGTACGGATTACCGCTGGATTACGGACGATCACCCGGCAGGGTGATGTGAGTAACTGTGTCGGCAACAAAAAGAAGAAAAATCGAGACTAAAAGTTCTAGCGACAACAAGCAGAATATTAGGTTGTAGCTTACTAACATACAAATTGTCAGAGAAAAAAAGGGGCTGTCTTATAACCGTTGGTGTGACTAGGTAGGGGCCACCCCCCCCCCCCCCCCCCATAATCGCACAATCCTATGATGGAGCCAGGGAAACATCGGGGTCTTCAAGTAATAATAAAAGAAACCTACCCTCAAGCAATTTATATCCACTGTTTAGCGCATAGGCTAAACTTAGTTGTTGTCGATTCATATGTAAAAGTTTCATTAGCTACAGCATTTTTTAACACCCTTGAAGCTTTATACATCCATTTCTCGTACCTCGGTAATCACGTCCATCTTATGAATGTTCATAACACCCTTGGTATCAAGACTGGCCGTGAAATGGGAAGCTTGAGTAATACAAGATGGAGCTATCGTTATTAAAATTGCAAAGCTATATTATAAAATTATGATGCAATTAAAACAGCTAGTAGAAGCACTTGGTATACTGACTTGCATCACGAAACCAGATTTTGTTGTTTGTTTATTTGTTTTTGAGTCAGTGGTATCAATAGTGAATGTACTGAGTAGGTACTTCCAATGCAAAGATGCCACTTCTTACGCCAAAAAGGTTAATTAAAATATAAGCAGAATGGCTTATACGTAATTAGTAATTAATATATTCCCACAAATGCAAAGGCATTAAAATTACAGCTCAAAAATGTTTTCCCACAAAATGCAAAAGCATTAGGTTATCATCACAAGAATATTTTTACGGAAAGACAATGAAATTTGAGAAGTATCTACTTTCAAGAATTTAAGCGAAGTGGAAAAATCACAAATTCAAGTCAGAGTAAAAATATTCATATTTCATCAAGTGCATGCGCTCTTGATACAGTTTTAATATTTCCCACGAAAATATATGCGCACCATATGTGCCGTAAGAGTACCTCTGAAGAACTCGGCATAAGCACTTTACTTAACTTCGAGATATTTTTCGCACAACAAGTGCAGCGCATGAGACTCACATCTAGCCGTACATATTTTTCTCAAATCTGAAAATAAAACTTGAGAAGGGTCTGATTTCGGACAAGCGTCCAAACAATATATTAAGGTGACATGAACATTTTTGACTGTGGGAAGGTTTTCGCGTGATATTGGAGACGGCATTTTTGACTGTGGGAATGTCTTTGCGTAATATTGAAAGAATGCTGGGATCTTTAATTTAAATAGCACGATCGGTGAACGATCGAGAGAAGTCATTTGTGAGTCGTCCAAGTGGAAAGGTTGTGCGTGTCCCTTTCGTTAAAATTGTCGGTCTAACTAATAATTAAAGTAAAAGTCAAAGTTCAAGTTGAAGTAACAATAACAGTAATACGTTTATTTGAATATATTAAAACACAAAATTGTAATTCGTTGCTAATAAAAGTGTATAGAATTAACCAGACAAGAAGGTGTGTTATTATTAAAGAATTGTATAAAAAATTATATATAACACACTCTTGGACGAGCGAGTGACATAATAACAGGCACTATAACTAGTTTTACGGAGAGTAGAAACCAATTCGATGGTCTTTGGGAAGAAATCGAGAAATTCGCAGAAAGACATGGAATTTGTCTAGAACCTACTCGCGTCTCGAAAATGATAAGGCAACCAAAGAGAGCAAAAGACTTCGTGATAGAGTCAACTCTAGGTAAAAGCAATTTAGTAGACTTGCCATCAGATATAAGGCCTTCCGAATGTTGGAAAATAAATATTTATCACGAACTTCAAAAATAGGTTTGAAAATTTACTTTTGGCACAGTCAGTTGACTCATTTATAAAGTTGGATCTGAAACAAGGAGAAGCATTCGTACAAAATTTTAAAAATGTTGTCAATATAGACATTTCCACCTTACAGGCTGAAACAAAAATAATAAGGAACATATTCCAAAACAAGAACATTGTACTAAATTTGGAAAGACTGAAAATAGAAATTAATAGAGACTTCTGCCCAAATTTATATAAGTTCCTGCAAGCAGCTCTTGGCCTTCCTGTGAGATCGGCCGGCTGTGAACGGAGCTTTTCAGCTATGCGTCAAAACTTGGTTAAGAGCAACTATGCTTCAGGAGAGGTTTTCGCATATGGAACTCCTAAACATTGAAACGAGATAATTAAAAGCAAGGTAACAGCGCAACAGGCACTAAATAATGGTGCTAAATATGAACGTAAATTAATTGTTCTAAAATGTGTATCTAACTTTATTTTTTTCAAACGCATGCAAATGGTTTCAATACTGGACATAAAAGCAGAAATCCAAGCAAGCCTCAGGCCTGGCTTCTCTCAGGCTTCCTCGCAGCTCGCCTCAAGGCTTGACTCAGAGAATTGAAAACAAAATGATACCACCGGGCTAAGTGCTTTCATTGTTATTTTGATAGTATATCTGTTGACAGAAGTAGCCCTGAGAGAGAAAAATTCCCAACATTGAGCAAAGCGCGCCTTGTGGCTAGGCCTTGAGGCTAGCTGATGGCTTGGTTGTGTGTAGCATCATTTAAAAGTTCGTGTTTGAAATTTTGATAATGCCTGGAGGAAGCCTGGAGACCTGGATGTGTTTCTGTCATTAGGCTGGGCGTCACTATCATATCAGTTTCATGTATAGAACTTGAGGATTCTGAAGTATTTTCCTTAATACGTGAGAGATGGAAAGGACGGGCAGTGGAAAACAGAGGTCTCTGTTAATTAAAACCAACCTCTTTCTATTATTTTTCTTTTAAAATTGAGCAAATTTTAATGGTTTTTATCAAATAAATACTACTTCCTATGATTTAAAAAAATTGAAACCGCGTCGGATGATGGAGTGGATTGTACGCAATATATGAGTGTCTGTTCATTGGGATTAAAGAAAAGAATGTACTCTAACTCAATTCGACAATTACATTCTGTACTAATCTATTTTCAAAATAATTTAAATGCCCAATTAAACTGAAATTAATAAATAGAAAACGAATCAAGTCTAATTTCGTAAATACTCGTCGCCATTGGTCTCCATTTCATTGCTTATCGCCCGATCGCCGATTGTAGACTGTGTTGTGAGGTCGCATCCACATTCCATACTTACCTCGTATTTCTTTTATTCCCTTTCACCAGCAATTGTTTTCAACCGTCCTAATATCCATAATTCGCTGGATCATCATTTCATCAAGTGCAATTCAATGCACACTTGAGTGTATCGACCTCACATAATTGCATTAATTCTGCGAACCTCACAACTAACTTTCCGCCTACGGTGCAGCAAACCCATAACTTCTCGGGTTGCACCTCATCAAAGCAAGTACGGGCAATGGTTTTCTTCAGCAGTCAGTCTTTTCGTCTTCATGCTACAACGTGCCTCCGTCCGCGATCTTAATTAATTATTGTATGATAAATTTGTATGTACTGTTATGTACTGTAAAATTAAATAATAAATGTTAAACTAAATAGTTTGGTCGTTTCTTTTAAATCGAATTCGAATCCGCTAATAAATAAAAGTTATTTTATGTTTCTCAACAACTGACTGTAGCTATCCAAAAATTGATTGAATTTTGATTGCTGATGACTTAAGTCTGAATCAGATTGCACGACAGCGGCAGCAACAGCGGCAATGGCAGCAACGCAAAAAATGGTTTTGGTGTCGGGTGTATCAGATTGCACTGCACCGTAGAATTAACGTAGATATAATTATCGATTAAGCAAGCGATATAATTTTATATAAATAGAATTAACCCAACAAGAATAAAGAGTTGAAGTTAGCAAGTCGTACAAGTAACACGGAGTTTGCTTTATTGGGAGTTCTGCTACCTAGCTGCTCCCCATATATACACCTTGAGTAAGTGCTCCAATAGCCGCTGCAACTTACGTCAAGGAGTTAATGATCACTAAGCTGCTCCTCTTAAATATCGTTAAGACTAAAGCCCACAGGCTGCTCTTCGTATATTTATTCGGCACCATCTACTCAATATATGGAGGAAAGAAATGAAATAATAAATACATAATAGATATCATATTTGGGTTATGTCTTCTTTTAGACCGTGACATCGAATCGACAATCTTCAGAATTGTATCCTGAAAATTTTTCGAAGAAAACGTGACATTGTAGCAACCAACCTATCAGTGAAGATCAATTAAATTGCAACAACAATGACAGTTAAAGAATAAAGTAACCTGCAACGACGACATATAGCCAATTGTAAAGAATATTGGGTGATATAATAGCAACATGGAACCTGGCAGAAAATAATTTAAACTTTGGGATGAAGAATTACCGAGCATTTAGAGATTTATAGTATGGTTGTTCTGGTTAGAAAAATTAATTTAATTTTGAGATAAGCAATTTAACTTTATTCGTAATAATTTTCTGGTATATCAAATTCATAAATAGCTAAACGTAATACAAATAAGTAGTTTTAATTTTAACCATTGGTAAAACACAATCAAAGAATGCGGATAACGAAGAAATTGTTAATAATTTCGTTATCGATGACACAGTAAAAGTCGAAAATAGTCACATAGTAACACTGTTGCTAATAATAGCAATTCTTCATCTGGTCCAAAGCATTTACGTTCTTTACAAAGACCATAAGAGAAGTTTGAGAAAAAGATACTCAAATGCTGTGTTAAAAGTTTAAATTTTTTCCATATAGATCTCTTCTCATTATTTTTGTTCGCAAGAACTTATTATAATCCCATTTAAAATAATTTAAACTCTGAAAACCGACTTATATTTCATTAAATAAATTTTTTTTTTTTAATTTTGTGTGCTAAAAAAGATAATATGGCAAAACATTTGAAAATGTACCATGAATCAATGATGATTAATGAAAAATCCACCAAAGTAATACCGTCAGAGAATACGGTAATCATTGAAAATCTAATCAAAATGCAGAAAACGATGGATATTTGAAAAGATCACACTCAACTGAGTATGATAGTTCTCATAGCAGCACTAGTAGTAGCAGCGCGAAGAAATTTAAGCTTAGCGAAACTATGTTCAAGAATTACAAAGGGATCACGGTACGTTATCTGTGTGATGTCTGTTCACCTCATGAAACTAGATATCTAGTGGAAGAACATCTGAATTGTTTCCATCAAAACAAAACTTATCACGATAATAGTATTTTCCTTATGAGGAAAGACGATGACTTCACAATGGTTACCATCAGAGTATCCGACAGAAGATGATAATTCGGAAAATTCACGCTCAACTGAATAGGCCGAATCTCAGAAGAGTACTAATAACAGAAGCGTGAAGAGGTTTAAGTTAAATGAAAACATGTTAACATGTTAAGGCAATAAGCCTTAATTGTCAATTCATATCAGATTCAATAGAATCGCTGAATGAGCATTGGGAGATAAATCACAAAAAAAGGGTAAAGCCCAACTCGGCCCCCACAAGGCAGAAAGACTAAAAATCAAAGCGATAACAGAAAATCTACTTCATAGATGTACCATATGTAGGTATGTCTCTCATAATAAAGAAGATCTCGAAGAACACATAAGAATAAATCACCTACCTGATAACGATCCCGGAAACGAAACAAACAAAAAAAATATATATATAATTATAAATAAATAATAAAAATTAAATAAAAGTAAGTTAGTAGTAGCTATGTATGTCAAAATAAGATACAAAATAATTTTATTCTCAAATTATTCTTAATTATAATCTTCTTAATAAAGTAATTAAAAATATTGATAAATCAAAATAACCAATACGTAAAAAGAAAATACTGAACTAGATGCATTATATAGGATAGAAATCAATATAAATGATCTAAAAGAGCTCAAAGTGTTGCAAGTGAAAACACGAGCAATGTCAAAACCGACTAAGGCAGATATAGATACAGAAACAGAGACCAATCGCAAAACACAGCAGCCTGATCAATTGCGTGTAACGGAATCTCTGTCTCCATCAGAAGTAAAAAACATACCCGAATTGCAATTCAAAACTAAAGATAACAAGATAAAAATAATTGTGGTAAACAAATATGAAATATATTACAAGCGGTACATGAACTTCGAAAATTTCCAATGATTAGACCTAGCACTAGAGCAGGCTTTCAAAGCAATGGAAAATTACATAGATAAATGGTTTCAGACCAAGACTCTGAAACTTTCGGCCGAAAACAAAATTCTTAAATTAATAAATATAACCGCATTCAAACATAATACAACATATAAGAATTATACTATTTAAACCACAAAAATACATATCAGACAAAACACGAATAGAGGATATACTCCTTAACTTTCATTCCACACCTACAGGAGGTCATTTGGGACAATCAGGATTATATAAGAAACTAACCGAAATATATAAACCGAGAAACATGAAGCAGACAATAGCAAGATATATAAAAAATGTGAGTTATGTTCAAAAAATCAATATCAAAAACATAACAAAGAACCAATGGTAATTACAAGCACACCCATAAAGGTTTTCGACATAGTATACATAGACAAAGTAGGTCCATTTTGAGCAAAGCAAAACATTATCTCCAATAGTCAAAAGCCCATCGAAAAGATTTCAATGATCTGCATTGCAACCCAATATCGTTAAAAGTAGGTGAAAAAGTACTAATAACTATTCAAAATAGGAAAAACTTGACTCCCTCTATAAAGGCCCATATGAGGTCAAATCCATTGATAACGTAAATTGCACAATCATAGACAAAAATAAAAATGTAATGACAATACACAAAAATAGATTAAGGAAAATAGACGATTAGTAAATATAATAGGAATTAGAGAATCTTTGTTCAAACAATTAGTTAGAAATATATATATAACAAGAATAATAAAACTAAATATAGATAAATATTTTGATCATAACACTGCTCAATTGGTAGATTTATCTGACTTCAATATTTTTAGAATACAAGCAAATGATGACTCTAGCGTGATTATGATAGAATAAGGAAACTTAAAGGCTTCGTTATTCTTATCTGTTCCTATTGTATAGTGTCGAATCACTATATTTCGGAATGTCGTAAAAGACTGTTCCAACATCATAATTTAATCATTGGCAGTGTAATGAAGCGCCACTCCTATTTCACCTTTTTTGTAAAGAGTTTCCCGCTCTTTTTATATATATATACCTTATTGCCGCAAGACCGACAGGAACGAAGATATTCGCAAAACACCGAAAAAAAGTAATTTTTTCCTCGTTTTTGGGCTGCCACAAGCTATGCGGACAACCGAATTCCGGGGACTTTTCACACCTTATTTGGAGAGCTGAAAGGTAGTGTATACCAATTTTTAGCTTGGTTTGACTTTTTCCGAAGAAATACTAAAGTTCTTGGCACTTGCGATTGATGGTGCGTTTCTCATTTGTTTTCACAAAGCTGAAAATATTCTCGAGTAATTAGATAATAAGTACAAATCTGAAACTGTGCTAATCTTACTGCTATACCATCAGACAATTTTTAAAACAAAAATAAAGGCATTTTTTCTTCATCTCCATGTGGACACGCCGTCCCTAACCTCAAACTCAGTACTTAACTCTCCTGAGTGGTTAGATCTATCTATCTCATCATCCAAAGCTAAGTTCAGGTTCAAAGATACTTTACAATCTGCTAACGCATAGTTATCTGGTTGGGTAAGTACATTTTTCTTTATCCTCACTCAATTTATTTTCCGACACATACTGGTTTGAACGCGTCAGTGCAAGCCATGCAAGGATAAGGAGAATTCATGATTGTCGACCCCGGAGGGTCGACTTCTAGACCTACAGCTGATATCTTTCTGTAGAATTACATCGCTGTACCGGATTCAATAAAGACCTCTAACCCATTTCCCACGGATATTACCCTAAATTCTGTAAACACATTAGATAAAAAAAACCCTACTAAAGGCTCCTACAAAGCCTTTGATTTTACACTACCAACTACCCCTCTGTTTTTCACAATTGCCAGCAATGGTTCTTCCTCCTCTTAGAGCTCTGGATCTCCAAGCTCAAACGCATCACCAAATTCAGCATTACCACTACCAGTGCTCTCTGATAGATCAGATAAAGGCCCCTTCTGGGTTCTTGTAGCGAGATCAAACAGAACGCGACGACAATCAGAAAAGAATCAGTGACATTGGAATAGAAAATCAACATCTCTGGCTTTACTAACATCAAAACAACATTCTTTCAATGCAGTACAGGTACTCTTCAACAATTATACATCACCTAACAAACTTGCATCTGCAGACCTTTCAAAGCACCGACTGAACGCCTACATCCCTGCCTCGTACGATCTGAAACAAGGCATCATCAAGGCTGCTCCCGTCGACATTACTGACGAGGAGCTTATCAGCAACATATCTTCTCCAGTTCCGGTTATAGCCGTTGAATGATTTAAAAAGAAAATTTTGGACTACTTCTCTCCCACTAGCATCATCAAACTTTCCTTTAAGGCCAACGCAATCCCGAAGCAGGTCCCAATATACGGGGCCATACGTCGGGTAGACTACTACACACCCAAACCCAAACTACGTATGAAATGCCTAAGAGGGGCACAGGGAACCTCAATGTAAAGCCACCAAATCGACCTGCCTAAACTGCTCCCTAGAAGACTATCAAGGCAGTTGCAATACTGCTCCTCACTGTATAAACTGCAAAGGAAAACACAGAGCAGATTCACCTGATGCCCTAAAATTCAACCACAACACCCTCCGAAACAGTGACTTTATCAGTTCACTTAAGAATAAGCATCAATCCTTCGGGATCTTCTCAGATTCAATACTAATCCAAAAAGATAATACTAACGAGCTAGCATCAGGCATTAAGTAACACCTTCATACTCCCTTTTTCTTTCATATGAAATTTCTACATTACAATATACAAAATTTTATCTCCAACAAACCCTATCTTAACTCCCAACTCTTACGACAAACTATTACTCAACGAGACTTGGCTTAGAGATAGCTCCATATCATCTATATCATCCTATGCTGGGACTTCAATGCTAGAGACCCATCCTGGGACCCGCTCATCAGAGTTCCTGGTCCAGCAACTGCTAAAGGTCGCATTCTCATAACCTTCTTGCAATCAGCAACCTCTCACAGGCCAATCACAATACCCCCACCTTTTTCGCTAATCTGAGCTCTGCCTCCTCAGACTCTGTCCTGGAGCTTGTTCTCACTTCCCTCCCTCCCAACACAGTCAGTGCCACTACGTTCCAGTCACATATCGGATCATCTCATCACTTACCCGTCTCCATTATCACTGACGTCAGTCCAACAAAACGGCACCCCATACCCTTCCTAAACCGCACGAGTCACCGCTGATGTTAGCGCTCTAACTCATCCAATTGTTACAAAATAGTTTGGCTTCCAGGCCACAAGGGTCTTTCCTTAAATGAGATAGCCGACAAGAAAGCCAAGGAGGCTTTATTGCTGGAAACAACCTCTCACACCAAAATCTCCCTCCACGATCTGCTCTCTCTTATCAAGGAAAATCTTCAAACTACCTGGCATACTGATTTCTCATTCATCAGTCTCACCAAAGGTAGATTCTTTGCAAAAATTTCCTCCTCCCCCAGAAACCTCCCTGGCATGAATAGTGCTTTTCTTCAAAAGAAACTAGATTTCTAAATCAGCTCTCTTCTGGTCACAGTTATGATGCCAAACTCTTCTCCTTAACATGCAAAACAGATCTTATCACGTGTCACGAGTGCGATGTGCCAAGCATCAATGCTTACTCTCCTCTCCCGTGTCCTACCGCTCCCCCGGCTCCAGCTTATCCACGGAGCCCTCCTCACTCCTTTTTCTCCTTTTTCGCAAACCACACGCAGCATATTATGTTTGTGATCATTTATCATCTAAAATCTTACTCATCATACATATCAATCATTCAGGCCATCAACTAATCTAATGAATTCCAACTATATGGCGTTATACCTCGTAGGGTCGAGCCAGGAGAGGAGAAACTCCAGCTCCCACTGAGCGGAGCCCAGTTTTTGTCTCTTGACCCAAGAAACAAGAAGAATAAAGTTCTTGAACTAAAAGTATAAAGTGCCCCCAAAGAGATTTTTTAATCGGGGCTGGTGAACTTCTTCCATAAAGCACTCAGTCCTTGCTGTAATAGTCACATAGCAGCAGTTTACCAATTCTTACAAATATACAAAAACAGATATGCACCTACATACATTTTTATTTGGCTCATTTTTGGATCAAAAGTCAACTAGCAATGACAATAGATACGGGATAACAGATTTTGAAATGTTGAGATATATGTAGTTCCATGTAGTGGTGATATATGTAGGTGCGCACGTCTGGAATTAGTTATCCACATGTTTTACATATTTATAGAGTCAAGCTTTTTCCCGCACTCTTGTCAAAATATATAATTGCTTATAGCGTTTTTGATGTACAAACTTTTACCAGCTTTGAGTCCTAACAAAATCTCCCTTTGAGGGTACTCGGAATATTATAAAATCCCATAAACAATCTATATAAATTATTATCAATGAAAATTTTATTTTATCACCTAAATATTTACATAAAATACGTAGCTATATTTATTTAACGCGAGCTTAACTTTAAAGAAAATGTTTCATAAAATAACAAGGAAACATACACTGACAACAAAATCTTTTTCATTTACTCCAACGAATTTTTCAAAGTATAAAATCAGCCTCGGTTTCCTGCACCACCCATTATGGATTGTCAAACAAAAACGCTACACTCCGGTTCGGCTTTATGAATTTAATATAACAAACTTTTGGTTCAGAGCTAGCTCTGAGCAGGTCCAAATGAGAGATTTGGAGATTTTGCACATGTTTATTATTAAACCGTTATAGTCAGATTGCGGTATATTGAATTGATAGCACTGTTTTGTATAAATTTCAGTAAACGCTGTGTCCCGTCAAGAATAGGTTACGTTAACATACAGATTATTAGAAAATAATTTCAAAAAACTGTGAAAGAACTGAGATAAACATCATAAAATATTTCCTTAAACTTGCCATAGAAAACTTTACCAAAATCAAACTGTCAATGTGGCCTCAAAAATTATTGTTAACTGTGAAACATTCAACCTACAATCGCAAACAAACTAAACTTAAATATGTAACTCATGGAATTTCGCAAAAATCAAAATTAAAACAACTTTTTGGGCTTATGCTAATGAGGTGGCATTGTCTTCAGTGATGTGCTTGATCTACTAGATTAATTTAATGTCACGGAAAGTATAGGAGACGGAAATAAGATTTCAAGATTAATCGAAATAGCGTTCTTGTAGAGTAGAATTATTACTGGCTTTATCCTGAGAAATTATCAATTAAAAATGGTGGAGATAATCAAATTTCACAGGACTTTACATAAAATGTGATTACAAATGAGGGATTAATAGCATGTGCAGTATTTGTTGAGCTTAGGAAAGATTACGTTTAAATACGCCTTCTTTCCTTTGTTAAGAAAAATTTCAATGGTCTAGTCATAGATATGGCAGCTTAAATCCTACTTAAAATTACCTTCGAAAAATACTTCAGCGAAATATGTAATATCACCGCCTTGCCAAAGTTTTAAATTCGAATAAATAGCAAGTCAATTTCTATTTCTTACAACAAATATGTATAAATTTTAAAAATATTGTTTAAATCTTAATATACTAAAACTAAAAAACAAAAAAAAAATATTTCAAAATATGAGAAAGAAACAAAAAAGAAGCACCTTAAAGTTACATAATCGCTCCAGGCCCCTGTCCTTCTAAGTCCGATACTTGACTCTGATAGTGCAAAGCATCTTCATATGCTTTTTTAACAGCTTTCCGTTCTGTTGGCTTTCGAGATTCAATTAATTTAGATTGATCGAGCTGCTTATCAACACCAAGAACCTCCAATTTAATTGAAGGCAACCATTGCCAAGTTCGTTTTGCATCAAAGAAAAGAACCAAAAATACTGCCTCGGTATAATTTTTACGAAGATTTAATACATCCTGCGGTGGAGCTGGGAGTGGTACACCATTATAGACAAATCCCTTAGGAGTTTTAGGATCAATTATTAACGCCGGATACCAAGGATATCCTCTACATTTCGCCCATACAAGTTGTAGAGGCTCTAAGGACGGCTTTTTAATCTGTTTCTTTTGCACTGGTGTTGGAGTAGATGCTTTTACATTTTCAAGTGCACCTCCTTCGCTAGTCGAAGGCATTTCAGATTCACTACAACTAACATCATCTTCGGAACTTGTATACGCTTCAGATCCTGTTCCACTGATACCAAAAGAGCAACTACTACATGGACTACCAGAACGATCATCTATATCACTTTCATCAGTTTCTGAGATTTCCCGATTTGTATTGGCTCGATATACTCGAAAACTATCTGGAATTGATTCGAAAGTTTCCTTTTGTGGTGATTTTCGGGGAGATATCGAAGGATTGACGTTATTCTCCCCGCCGCTTTGAAAATCACCATCCATGCTGTGACAATGCGAAGGTCGCTTATTTTTCGAATTCCTTTTAGGGGATTTGACTTTTTCTAATGTCGATGTGTCACAGGAAGATTCTTCTTTCATAATAATTTCTGGTTTTTTAAGGGCTGCCTGTGCCTTTCTAGTGAATAATACAGCAGTGCTGTAATAATATAAAATCATAACATAAAATTTAATTGAATCATTTTCAAATTATAACCAACCGTCTATTGACCCCAGAAGGAGAAGCACTGCTGCAAACACTTTTTATGGGACTACAAGGAGGTGTCTGTACTACTGGCTCTAATTTTTCTTCAGCCTCTGATTGAGAACCGTCGCAAATTGGCTTCTAAAAAAAAATAAAAGAAACAATAAAACAATTTTAACACATTAAATTTCGTACAGTATCTTACCGCGTTCTTGGACTTGGTGATTGCCTTTCGCATTTTCGTAATTTCTAAACGTATATGCTTAACACGCTTTGTTCGTTGAGACGGATTTTTCAGTGCTTGAGCTTTGTCTGCTAAAATAAACATTTTTTGGAGCAGATCATCAGTCGGTGTCGCCTTAAGCAAATGTTTGAGTTCTTCTTCAACTTCATGCGCAATACAATCATCAGACTTTGTCTGTTCTACAATTCCCTCCTTTTCCAATTCCTTGCGAGTCATTTTAAAAAGTTGTCCACCTTGATCACGCATTTTAATACCAGCTCGATAAAAAATCGTATCTTTGTTGTTATAAGCCAAGCAATTTTTAATCATTAAATCAAAATCAAACTCTAGTTCATCAAGAGTATGATATTTTCCAGAGTTTAATTTCTGCCGGATAGTTCCTAAATCCATCGGCTGTGTAACAATATCCATATAGTCGGGAACTTCTTCAACATCAACTGGTTCTAGGAATATTTCGCTTGTATCTTTTGCTTCTAGAGTATCCACAATTTTTGTCATTGCAGTCTCGAGTGGATTTAGTTGAAGCATTAGAACTTGTTCATAATTTTTTATGTAGCCAACTTTAAGTTTTTCCCGTTTTCGAACTAATTCACATAAAAGACGAGCCCTCTCAAGATCCTGTCGCAAACATTGCCAATATTTCAGTTGTTGATATAGTTCAGAAGTATTTGGTGAACCTTTTTTGAGAAAAAAAATGGAAGCAACTTTATGAACCGTACTGAAGCTAATTAATTTTATGATAAATTATATTTTTATTTAGTAGCAAAATAAAATAGTGTAGAAACCAAAATTCCTGAAAAATAAGCAAGGTTTAGGTTAACGAAATTGTGTAATAGCAGATGGCTTAACAGCTAGTGCAAAGTCCACAAACTAGAACTAGACCTAAAGATAAGGAAAAGATGACTGTTACACGTGTTAAAGAATGTTTTCAGTATATGATGGAAGATCAAAACATAAAGCAATAAGACCCAGTTGGAAATTACAGACATCTTCTCTGTTGCGAAAAAAACCCACAATAACAATTATATGTCGAAGGTTGGGTGCACAATTAACATACAAAGCGTTGACGAGACGTTGATAATGAAAATCACATGTAAGTTGTTGTTGTAGGAAGTTGCTATATGTAAACTATTATTGCCAATAAATCATCAACGTTTGGTTTGCTCAACGTAAATTTATTTACATAAGGTCTGTTTGATGAAAGCCCCGGGTAAACCTAGGGCTACACCGGGCTAGATTATCTTGTTTTTTGAAAAACCTGAGCTACCCCGAGCTTACACTAAAAATTTCTTGGGGTAATGGTTTGACATTTGTGATTTGAGAACTGTCACTTACAATTTGTTGTTACTTTTTGAGCAAAAATAAGCAAAAATTAGAAGAAAAGAAATAGATAATTAGCTAGAGCACATTTTATTTGTCTTCACCCATTTTATAAATAACTTTTTACAATTAATTATACTCAAGAGAAGTGTCAGAGAAATGTCATTACACTAGATATACCCGGAGTGCGTTCCAAAACATAGCTACAGTTGACTTCAATCGTTTCAAAACCCATTCGTCAACTGAAATGTTAGTGAGTTGACTATTGTGCGCTATGAAGTCAGCTATAGTCAACTGTGGCTATGTTTTGGAATGCACTCCCGGTGTTTTAAAAACTTGTTTGATGAAGGCACAAAACCCCGGGTAAATTTGGGGAAAATTTACACGGTGTTTTCATCGAACAAACCTATAATAAACAACCCGAGAACGGTGCATGTCTAAATGCGCTAATAGTTTAGAAAATTAGTTTTGTATCCAGCCGAGAAAATTATAGTTAAGACCGATGAAGTACTACTTTCCTCAGACAAATCAGAAAATGAAGGTAGTAGTGGGATTAAAGTATGTTGAAAAGCTCTAGATAAAGTCAAACACCCCAGATCACATGGGAGATTAGAAAGACATAAAATGCGAACATTATTTTAATTGTAAGCAAAAATGGGCTTATTCACACTTTTTCGGTCATGGTATGTAGAGAATGCAGTAATCCTGCAAAGAATAATTAAACTTAAAAAAAAATCGACAGCAACAAAATGAACACATGATTGTAGGACTGGATCAACATGACTTCCCCACTCATTAAAATCTACGAAAAATATCTGACAAACAATAATTATTATGAAATCCTACTTGCAATTCCCTTTACTGTTATGTTTGTTGTAGCCAGATGAATTTAAGTTATGTCCAACAAATTATAGAAGAGCCTTCAGACCAAAATTAAATTCTTAGCAAAGATAGTGAATATTTGTTTCTTCATTCCCATAGCCACAACAAGTAGCTGTAAGTCTAGTTTTTAAAGATAGAGGCAAGTCTAAGTTTTAGTTCTAATTCTATTATATTTCATAAACAAATTGATTTGAACTTTAAACCCAAAATCGGTTAGTAGAAAATATAATAAAAGCGCTATCAAACCTTCTATACCATTTCTTGCCAGACCACCATGATTCTGTCCTTGACTCTGTAGCCGCCTCAAAAGTGGAACTCCGTTTCGATACTGCCTCTTTAATGTCCAGTACGCAATTAGCTTTTGTATAAATTGAGCTTTCTTTTGCACTGTTACCAAGCTCGAAATCTCTTGGACTCGATCGGTTGGAATCGTTGGAATCAAAACAACAGGAGCACTTGATCGCTTCTTAGCCAATAGCTTTCTTGCCTCCTTCATTTTATGTCTGGTGTCCTCATGCCCTGAATTATTTTCTTTATCGTGTTTCGCATCTGGAGGTGTATGAGCATGGCAAAATGCGAATTTTTGAACAGTAATTGGAACAGCTTCGTTATTATTATCTTTAACGGTATCCATATGCATATACAATCCTGCTTGTTGGGCACAGGTTACATGAAAAGCAGCGTAACAATTGTTTCGTTGGCATTGAATGCAGGCACCGATCCCTTTTTCCTTGCATACATAGCAAGTTAAACGCCATCTCGCTGCAGGAATCATTTCAATCGAGTCTATGAAGAAAAATGTTACAATCGCTCAGACCATTGATAGAACATAATTATACCAATTGGCTCCAGGAATACTGTATTTGCAAATCTGACCTCTGGAATCCATAAAGCACACACAACATGAGCCCACAGTCCTTGATCTGTTTGTTTAAATGCACCACCACTATTGGGACAAAGTACACAATGCACTGGAGTACTAGGAGACTGCAAGCAACGACGACAAAGCCATTGGCCTTCAGGAATGTATGGAACCTATAAGGACAAATGTTAATAAGGAAAACAAATTTACTTGCAAGCAAATTTTACTCCATAGCAATCTTGATGAACAGCTAAGTTACACATATCACAGAATAGAATTACATTCGTATTCTGACACTCTCCATCCATGCAAATGCAGCAGACAGCGTCATCATCTACCTCCGCTCCACTTTGTCCATTAGCTGCAGCCTTCAAGAGAGAATTAGACCAAGTTTACATTAAGCAAAAAAGAAATTATTTCACTATATCAATTACCTGGAAATAAGATTCCTTCTCCAACCGATCCATTAAAAGTTCAAGTGTATCGATAGAAACAGGATTCAAGCTCTGTTCATCGCGCCTTTCGTTTATTATTGATAGCCAAGTTGTGTCCTCCTCATCAACGTCATACTCTACTTCACCATCGAGTTCTTCAGCAGACTTCTCAATAAATCGAATGTAAGCATTTGGACGTGTTGGTGCATCACAAATGCTATAATTCTCAATTTCTTTGAACGAAGCTTCTGGTAATTTTAAATGGGGCTCCGGTGGTATTTCTGGTGTTGGCCCAAAGTCCCCACGATCAAGGAGTTTTTTATATTCTTCATCGGAAATAAATGGTAATTCATCAACAGCTGAAACTTTTATACTCTTTCCATCGATATCATACTGCACTAAGCTGTCTGCCTCGCAAAAAGTCACTGCCTCCTTTGGAGTAGCCCTTGCTTCGGCTGGTGTATTTGGAGTATGTAATATTCTTGCACGTCCTCTTCTTCTATTTGGAGTTATTAAAGGAGTTATCGGTTGGGGATTATCATGATCATAGTTGACCAAATGATACTGCAACCCACAAACAGATTTGTACGACTTGTCGCATTTTTCAACAGGGCAGGTAAATGGTGGATTTTGTTGTTGCACCTTTAATTTTTTACAATATTCAATTGCGTCAAAATCAAGACCCATTTTTGTGAACTGTTTATTTTAATTCTACCACTTTTGATTTACTATTTGCAACGAAACCCCGGAATATATATATTCCTACACAAACTTTAAAGGAACATGGCTCGGAGCAGCTATGATACAGGCTACAGCACACACAATTGACACTTCGTATTAAAGGCGGCCGCTTGGTATTCAGCAAACATTCAGCTGATGGTCACAATTCTTCTTCTTATTTATAAAAATGTCCAAGAAGTTTGAATCATTGATTATAGTGATTCTGCTAGTCGATAAAAAAAATTAATCTTGTTATTTGAGCGTGAATCAAGCTTGCATATGTTTGATTAAATTTTAGTCTGTTTAAAGTATTTTATGGTTTATATTTATAAAGATGTGAACATAATGATAACAATTAGGGCCTGTCCGAATAAGTCTTCGTCTTCGTCCTCGTCTTGTTATTGCAGCTACTGACGTAACAACGAGTCAAGCTCTATCCGAATTCATGTTGCCACCGAGCTTTGCTACTTTGTATAAGAGTTTAGATATCTGGTTATAGCTTGATCATCGAGTCAAGGTTCGAGTTGACTCTTAGCAATATATTGCTATATATTCTAGGAGTTGACTATTTTAGATAGACAACATATTTTGAGGTTATGTTTTTTCGCTGGCTGCCGAGATCAAGCTAATCAAACGAATTCGGACAGGTTACCCGGAGGTTACACCTGCAAGTATTGCATGCAAGCCTCCCTTCCAACGCGATTTTAAACTTGACAGAAGAAGGCAGCTCGGTTGATGTCTTATCAACTTGCATGCAAGTTCATTTAAAAATTGGCATCCAGACGTAAAGTCTTGCGTATATTCGAAAATTATAGCAATAAAGGAAGTAGCAGAATGATAAAAACCCCAGGAAAAATTAAGAGGAAGGTGTTGGTGAATGATGTAATGCAAATGATCCCAGCAAATCTCATTTTCTCAGAATAAATTTATCAAATTCTCTCAACATTTCTTTTCCGCCATTTTGAAAACTGTATAAATGTCAAATTACTATCTCCCAGCTGCCATGGTTTTTCATCATGCAAGTTCGCTGAAAGCTGTACTGCCAGCATGGCAGTAGAGGTTACACGTGCAAGAAGTATGGCAGTGCAAGTTGCATGCAAGCTGTACTTGAAGGTGTAACCTCCGGGTTAAGCCTGAAACACAATTGAAGATTTTCAGCTAGCCTTATCGCCAGCTTTCTACTAAAGCTGACTGAAAAAGCCGAATTGAATACTACTTGCGTGTGTGACATTTGCAACTTTCACTTGAGGACTTTTATTAACCTCTTCGCTGCCGAAATGAAAGTAACTAGAAAACCAAAAATTTTTTTATGCAATTTTACTTAAAATAATATGATAAGTAAAATTTGGGAAAAAAATGAATTTTTTGTTTTTAGAAATAGAAGCATTTGATGGTACACATATGTGGACTTTGGTTATCCTGACTTGGAAAAAAACCATAAAACTTGTCAACAATTTTTAAGAGTTTTTTTCAACAGTGTTGATACAATATAAAGCATTCAAGTTAACGAAAATATATGTTTTAATTATTATTTATTAATATATTTTCTTGTGGTAAGACAAAAAGCATTTATTGCTGTTCGTACATAAATAGGTACAAATTGCACTTCGTGCACATTTTTCGTACTCGTGATGAACATTGAGGCATTTGGATGCATTTTTAGCATAAATAAACTTTGGAAAATGTGAGTATGCATCGTATGTTTCCTAACGTAATAAAGGCATACTAACTTTTCTCCGTTTGAGAGATGATGTAAGTTCAGTGTCAACCGTTGCAGGATTCGATTGCGATTAGAACGAGCATGGTTTTCAGCTTCCTTAGCTTTGCTACTGTAATTAGTTAGTGCTTTTCCAATATAAATTTTGAAATCTAGTAGAGTAATTTTTTTCTCTTTTGGATCGTCTGACTTCCTTCTGTTGTGCATAATCCATAGATTTACCACAATCAAGTCAACGAAATGGTTGAAAGCTCTCAAGGTCCATTTTAACGTACGTACATAGCATCGGTATAGTGCTATGTAACGATCGCATATATCAACTCCTCCCATTTATCTAAAAAGAATTAGATTCGATTAATATATATTATTAATTAGTGAAACATTTGATGCACCTATTGTATACAACTATAATTGCTGGCTGAGGTAGGGAAATCCTTCTTCTCTGCTCCTTAGACCATCGTTGGCAACGTAAGTTGAGAGAAGCAGCACTCCTTTATTGTCCTTCCATTTGACGTCATTTTATCAACCTCTCTGACCCATTCCTCCCACTCACCCCTTTCCATCCTTCTATCTCGTTTCAACTTTTTTACGATGAGCCCAATACGATTTTTTCATTAGGGTTCCGGTGTGAAAAATGTTTCTATTCTTCATAAGCTCAATGAACTTTACGCTTGTAAAAAATCGATCGGTATATATATGCTAGCTTCTTCCGTTAAACTAAAAGTCAGAAGCTTAACAACCTTAACCTAAACCATATTCTTTCATGTCTTGATTTAAAACACATCATTTCCCAGTATACATATATGTATATGAAAGTCTAACACAAGACCATCGCTCGCTGCCAAGACATAATTTTTTAGCCCAAGGGGATTCAGTTTTGCTTGCTGGCATATATTGACGAATACCACATCTTCAGAACGGAATCATTTGTTCATCAATAGCCATATGATAAGAACGGGGCAATGTTCGAAATTGATTACATATTGCATCAACAAATGGTCTAACTTTCCATAAGCGATCACTTTTATCAGTAATATCGCCAAGATCTACAAACCGAATAAATCTTCTTAGTTCACTAAATCGTTGTCTGGACATACAATTAGCAATTTTTGGTATTCAGAAGTCATTAGACCAGTACATATTAAGTTGAGGTAATCCTATACATCCCATTAGTATGTGGATTCCCGTTAAATGCAATAATTCTTCGGCAGATATATCAAGCGGCCGATAATTCCGTTCTTGGAAGGCATAACAATTTGTTACGTTTGCGCTGCATTCCCAGAATTCCATATTTAGATATTCTAAAAATCCATCAACGATATTTTTTGGACTGTCTTGATACCTACGAATGTCGTCTTCTAATTGACGGGAGGGAAATCTAAAAATATTTTACAGTGACTTAGTGTTCACATAAATTCAACATTTCTCTTCAACATACTGCTTCTTCAGCCACTTCTTCATTTATTTCTTCAGTTGCTCCTTCATTTATTTCAACTTCCTCATTTTCAGTGTTTAATTCTTCTGCACAAACATTTATAGCTAATTCTTCAAAATATCTGTCTTCCTCCTCATTTTCCGATAAATCAACGTCACTATTATTTAATAATTCTTCCAGCTCCTGTTCGCTAAATCTTTTCGTTACATCTAATTGTAGATCAATAAAAAAAAGGATATTGTCTTTGTAATAACATGCCACAGTAACCGTAGTACACATAAGTGGACTTATACTTTGCGCGCGAATATCTTATATTTAAATTTTTTTTCTCAATATCGTAGAATCAATTATCTTCTTCATTTTTATAACAATATTAGTACAAAAATTTACCTTAAATATAAATTTTTTTACTTACCAATTAGAGCTTGCTTCCTTGTAGCCATTTTGGAAATTTTATTCATAAACAGTGCCAAAGTAAACTAAACGAAACTAAAATTGCATAGAACGTCATCTCTATTTTTTACTGATAAACACACATTGCGAATTTAATGAGCCTGAGGTTATAAAGTTTTCCCTTTGCTCATATATCGAATCCACCCATGTGTACCTTTTCACCGAAGAGGTTGAACGAAATTACGATAACTTCATGATTTTTTGGATAGTTTTGAGATGTACCAATCATTGAATAAATAACTAATAAGGAAGCGGGTTTTCGTGCGAATACAGTGTACGTGTACAGGCAATTCAATGACAGTCAAACCCAGGGAGCGGGGGGAGAAATGACAAGAGGGCTGGTCACTTATTTGAAAATTCTGCTTAGCAAGTCACTTAAATTATGATAGGCAACGCCAAGGAATATTATCTGAAAATTATCCAAAAATTTGTTTATTTTACATAGCAAATTGGATTTTAAAAAATGTCCCCCTTCAAAAGTTCACGGTTTCACTACTGCCATGTGTTACGTCATTAATTCATTTAACTCCAAATTTCACAAATAATCCCGACAGTACACTTTGACAGCACAGATGACAATTCAAGTTGAATATGTATTTGTAACACCGAGGAAATATCCAGTGCCAAGTAGGGGAAGTCAGTGCAAACCAAAATTGTCCCATCGAGCATTTTCAGTGTTGCACTGCTGAAAAAAGTGCAATACTGGTGTTGCACTGAAGTCCCATCGAAATCGACATTAGTTGCATATAATTGACAGAAGATTTTTGTTTTTGTTGAATGAGGCCAACAAGAGAAGAAAAGCTGCAGAGATTTCATTCATAATCAGCTGATAGCTGTCACTGTTTATTATTATTATTATTATTATTAATTTATTAATCTTTACGTATCCAATAAATTCAGTTCATTTTAATGACGGTAAATGCCACTTTTACTGCAATTTCACTAAATGGAGAAAAATTTGCTCCATTTGAAAATGAACCTAAACGTTGGACTTCATTTGTATGACACACTGTACATTTCACTCCATTTAATTAAAAATTAAAGCATTATGGAGATAGTCTGTCTAGGATGTTATTCCTTTAAGGACGCGTAAAGTATTTAATCTGAGCGATATATTCAAATGCTATGAGATTTTTTGACTCTAAAATTGCAAGAATTTCCAAGTTACAGTTCATCAAAGCGTGGTTCCAAGTGTGTGATGTTACACATCAAATGAATGTTTGGCAGTGGTTGTAGAAATATTCCCCGAGAAAGTTATTTTTCGTAGAGGTGGTATCAGAAACGTCACCATTAAATGCAGATTGGTCCTCACTTGATTTTTTGTATGGAAATACATTGAGAAAGTAGAGCTTTCATAGATAATCTATCTGCAGCATCGAAAGATAATATCAATCAAGAGGTGGAGTTATTAATCACATTGAATAAATAACTAATAAGGAAACGGCATATCGGGTGAAAACCGAAGCCACTTGGTGAAATGTATTAGCGTGCTGTGTTTGAATTCGTTTCGTCATTGCAGTAGTGAAACCGTAAAATTTTGAAGCGGGACATTTTTTATAATCCAAATTGCTATGTAAAATAAACAAATTTTTGGCGCCCCCTTATCTTCAGATAATACTCCTTGGCGTAGCCTATGAAAATTTAAGTGACTTGTTAAGCAGAATTTTCAAATAAGTGACCAGCCCTCTTGTAATTTCTCCCCCCCCCCCCCCGCTCCTTGGGTTTGAGTTTAATTGAATTGCCTACTCACGTACACTATATTCGCACAAAACCCCGCTTCCTTATTAGTTATTTATTCAATGATTAATCAAGATGCAACGGATTTTGCGCTGATAAAACGTCATAATGTCAACATTGAAGTTAAATTTTAGGCCTCTTAGAAGATCTTATTATTTAGACGATATTTACCAACTCTTACACGAGTCAGTAGAACAGCCACCGACAGAGTCTGATAGCCTCGTGTAAGCCCATACTGACTAGTCTGTTTTACTCACTATTGACTAGATTTCTGGCCAGTCAGACGAATTCAATACTGACTGTCAGTTCTACAGAGTTCGTGTAATCGCCGGGATATTAGCTCTTAGGGCCAATAATCGACTCTAGGTTCCGTTGACAAGGAATCTGTGCTTAGAATCATCTACAGATACTTTGATATCATATCTAGGGACATTTTTCTACACTTCTTCTAAGTAGGTATTCATAAAGTGTGTGCATGAACTTTAATAAAGGTAAAGAATACCCCCACCTTTCCCAGATGAGAAATTCAAACAACATCAAGCGTTCACAAAAAAAAATCTCATGACAAGATCCTTAATACCTCCTATTCATCTAGACATAGAGTGTAAGAAAATATTGAATAACATAATTGAATTTAGTTTAACCGTTACTAAATATGTAAATGGGAAAATGATTTTGAGCATGCCTCATTTACCTCACAGATAATATTTTAATTAGGGCTGCTGTAGATTCGCAACTTGAGAGCAAGTGATAACAGTAGAATCTCTTCAAATTGTTTATTTTTGGTGCGAATGTGATACCATTATAAATAAACAAAAATACTTTATAGATTAATAAGAAGAACAGTACTTCTATTTTTGCACCATAATCAAATAAAGTAGTAGTGAATAGCGAAAATTATAATCTCTGAATTGAGAATATATAAAAATTTTGTTCCACACGCGAAACTATTTCTTTTTCAGAGATAATTCAATTCGAGAGTTAGAAGAAATTTACTTATCTTATCTAGGGTATATGTTATGAAGGTTCTTGAGCTAGTTTCTGACATATTATATTGCTGAAAAAATAATTTTTTTTTTACTCATACTAAAGAACAACGCTACAAAATGTTTGTTTTCTGCCAAAACCCTCGAGAAATGAAATATCCCAAGTCATGAAACAGAAATCCACATGTGTGCATGCTAGTCCGAGTCTCTCAAATGTTTTAAATTAGTTCTTATAGAAAAATGACTAGACCTGAATTGATATACACTTCCAGCAATTTTAAGCTTGGCTCCTTACCTTCCCAAGGACTACACTTACTATATACATATCAGAAATTGTAGTATCCATAAGCATTATATATTTGCTATAGCTGGTATGGGATACAGTCAACTTAAATCCAGTCTATATGACTCTTATTAGCTCTTACAAAAACACTATAATGAGTGATGATACCAGAGATTGATGTATTGTTTTAGTTTTGATAATTACTCACACTTTGTGTTACTAGTACCAGACTTTCTCAATTTTTATCTAGGATGCTATTTGACAGCCGTAAAAAATGTTTTTAGATTTATGTGATGCTATTTATATCATGTTTAATATTTTATTGTAATTTCTATTGGTAATTTTCTTGAGGTAAATTATAGACATTTGTAAAGTTTACTGTTGTTCCAATGAATTGTTCCTGATGAAGTGTTAAAATATATCGGGAAACGTTCGCAAAAAGAAAAAGATTTTATTATTATCCCATACCAGCTATAGCAAATATACTATATACATTACTAAACAAAATAATAAAATAGTTCCATTTATAATAAATTGTTTTCAAAAAGTTTATATAAACAAAAAATTAACGATATAATTTCAAAAATTACTTTCTTTTGAAAAATTATCTTCTTTGAGGATCGAAAATCTCCTAAAGTAGCCATATTAGGGAACTGTTCAATACCCACAGAATATATCCCTAATCTGCTACCCCGGTACAGAGAATACAAGTTATTCTCCGTATGAAACACGTTCCACCATTAGTGGACGAAATGACGTTTAATGCATTGGAAAGCACTGTACAGAGAACACAATGCTCTCTCTCTTCTCTCTGTCTTTTCAATCAATAGAAATGTTTATACACTAGCGGACGAAAATTTGTCACAGCTCATGTGTCAAAATTGAATGAGAATACCCTGTAAGTTTAGAGAGTATACACCTAAAGTGAAACGAAAACGTAAACTTACACCTAAGCCCCTATAATACATAAACACTATATTCACTGCGTAACAAAATCGTATTGAAAACGTACCGCCACCTCTAAGCATTTGAGAGTGTACACCACTGACTTATAACAATGGACTGAGCCGTAACCTCCGGAATATAATACAAGCCATGAAGTCGCCGAAGGCACCGACACATTAAAAAGCCTTAACGAGCCGGGTCGTAACCCCCGGAATATCATACAAGCCATGAACTCGCCGAAGGCACCGACACATTAAAAGGCCTTAACGTGCCGGGTACAGCATGCAGTCAGAGTTCACTCTCACTGCTTTTTGTATACTCGTCATGGAGGAAAAACTAAAATTTCATCATAAACAGGTCCTAAAGCCCAAAACTGTTGCTCCCACAGCGAAATGAAGTTAAAACAAATTGCAGGCAAATATTTTTTCTTTCTAATAGTTTTAAAAAAAAATAGCATGTAGAACAAATTTGCGGAAATTATCATATAAAACTTGCTTGTATTTTGTTCAAACGCTATAATTTCCATAAATTTGTTCTACATGCTATTTTTTTTAAACTATTAGAAAGAAAACATATTTGCCTGCAATTTGTTTTAACTTCATTTTGCTGTGGGAGTAACAGTTTTGGATCTTAGGACCTATTTAAGATGACGAGTATACAAAAAGCAGTGAGAGTGAGCTCTTACTGTATGCTGTACCCGGCACGTTAAGGCCTTTTAATATGTCGGTGCCTTCGGCGGCTTCATGGCTTGTATTATATTCCGGGGGTTAATTTGAATGGCAATGCGCATGCCTGACGTTTAGTATGGACACGGACAAAAAGCAGGTTAATTTAATTATCTAGTTAAATTTATCACAGGAATTATACAAGCAAAAAATGTTATGATGAGTGGTGGAGGAATGTTCGTTACAACCTTAGTCTTGCGTACTCACGTATATTTTTCTGTCCAGTTTTCTTTGAACTTTTGAAAATATTTAGCTGTTTTTTTGGAAGGTTCTAAGGAATCCCCTCATTAAGGATATCGAGGTCACCACTGACGGTTTCCGAGATTACGGGACTTTAAGATATTTGGGTATGTTTTTATAGATCACCCTGTAACTTCTGAATGATGATTTAAAATTTGTTGGATTGATAATAGTTGGACCTTTCCAATAGTATTAAATTTTTCTCTCGTCCTGTTCGTTTTGAAGTTATGGGTCAACAAAATCAAAATTTTGAAATTTTGTTTTTAACTAGGAACTACTTTTATCAAAAGCACGTCATCAAGACCAAGTTTTCATATTGGATTTAAGAACCCCAAATGCTTCATTTTAAAATTATCTAGGACACTCTGTACCTAAAAGGTAACAATTTTTGCGTTTTTGCACTTTTTCCTAAGCATATCTAGAGAATATAACTTAAAAACTCATTCCCAAAATATAATTGTCTACTTTCTGGCATTGAACTTTTTAATTAATTGTTAATTTTATTTAATAATTAATGTAAAATTTCAACAAAATTGGGGATGGTCATGTTAAACATGTTGCCTATTTGATATGGAATGACCCTGTCTTCAGGACCGATTAATGCATTAAATTATAATCTTATTTAGAAAATATTAGCGAAAACCTTGTCACTTATAGAACTCGTTCTTTGTGCCTTCCTCTGTTTCTTCAATTGGATTGTGGCATTGAACTATTGACAGGATTGTGCAATGTGGTATGCAATAATAATAATACAAAATCTTCTCAGAAACTGGTGACTAGTAAATAATGCTAGACACTAGACATGCCTTCTATGGCGACTATATGTTGTTCAGTTGCGTTTCTACCAGAGTAAAAGAAGCATTGGTCTAAGCTAAGATAAGGACTTCATTCGATTTAGCATTCTGGACAGTAAAGTTCTCACATTCCATTTTCCAAATCGCGTCCATTTGTGATTATAGTCAAAGTTGTCATTATTGAATCACTTTTTATGAAAGAAAGTCATTAATTTTCAGCCCAATCATGCTAACGCGCTGTTACCCTCCGCTGAAACCAGCTTGACATTTATATACCTTACTTGCATTTCAGTTTCTTCACTCCTACATTTATTCTCCTGCATTTAAGGATTTTTATGAAGCACCTGTTCCTTTAGCTGTTTTTTTCTTCGATCAAATCTCAATAACTCGCTAATCATACATATGTGACTGAAACATTCATGAGCGCAATACAAAACGTGGAAATCTAATCCAATCGGTTGAACTTCCTTGGATAGATAACGCTCGTTAGTACCTATTACTTGGCAGTTGATATCAGTGTTGATAACTGCAGCAAAGTCGTATTCATAATTTTGTGGTTATATCTCAACTAAAATGTTATAATTAAAATGTATGCAGGCATACGTTATATGTTTAGATGCAAAATGAATTTATTATCATGAAACATATCACGAAGATGCCTAGGAATGAGGTCGAATGTCAATATTCCGCAACATAGCAACGATATTTACATCTAGTTAGAGGCCTTGATACGCATCCGAGATTATTACACATGGCTTTTGCTTATCAGAAATTTATAATATGCTTATCGGCGCTTTCATTCAGACATTTACGCATAATTTTTTTTTATTTTTTTTTTGAAGAAAAAGGGATCAGAACGCTAAACTGATTACAAACACTGAAAATCTGAAAATTTTTAAATTCTTGAACCATTACTAGAATCAGTATTGGCTGTAGTAGTAACAAAAATCACTGCTCTTTTTTCATCAAATTTAGGATTTACTAGATTATTTTATGTTACAATTATGTTTTAGCAAAAGATCTATTTATAGGTAAGGATGGCGGCTAATAGAGAAACAATGATGGGATACATCTTCGGATGCAAGTACCCCAGTCGGGAAGGTATTGCTTACTTTGTACCTAAAGTTATAGCTAAATATTTTCACGCAGTCGACAGTAACTGACAACCAACTCGTTAGAATTGGGCTAAATTTTGAGCTGAAGAACTTAAAAAAAAAAACGAATTGGCAAAATTCAGTATGGAAATTGGACTGGGATAACGATGAGGACCATCAGTTGGCATGTGTTGTCGGAAACGATATTTTCGTAGGTGCGGAATACTGCCAGACAATGACGATATGAGCATAACATTCAATAAAACTGTGCAGTTTATCGCGATTTTAAAGCGATTTGCTGTTCCCGCTTAAATGCATTAAGTTTATTCCAACTCAGTTTAGAATTGCAAAAAACAGCACAGAAAAATTTTCATTCAGCACTGAAGTGTACACGGCTACTTACGGAATCGCTTGAAATTGAAAAGTGTATACTTGCGCTCACTGTGAGTTTTGCGATTCGTGTACACTGGCAAATTCTTCACAGTTGCCGAATCCAGCCCCTGGTTTCATTATTTATTTGGACGCTGAGGAAAAGTCCCTACCCATTGCAGGAACAAAGATCATTTTCCAAAAACGAAGATCAGTTGCAATGTCGTCGCAAAAGTAATTCATACCCAAGGAACAATTTTAGCAGCTATATGGTTGCGAAAATTGTATCTGTGTTTTAAAAAGGCTCTGAGAAGACTTTAATAGCAATATCTAATTGCAGAAGAAATATCGATATTTTTGTTGATGAAGAAGGTTTAGAAATAAGAGATAACCGGGTTGTAAGTTGTATCACATTATAGACAGTACCTCCTGCATTAACGAAAATAATTTAAGCGATGATTGCGGTATGATGATATAAAAAATGAAAACGTTCAACAAGAAATGGAATTTTGTTTAAGGAGTTTCTTTCGGTATATTAATGAATCAAAAATAATTTCTTTAAATATCAACATTGACGGAATGTCACTATACAAGAGCTCTAAAAAAGAACTTAGGCCTATTCTTTTAATATCCATGAAATATTCCCTTTTTATCCTAGAGTAATTTCTATTTACAGTGGAAAGAAAAAGCCTGGCGATTACTAACGTTATGAAAAGTAAAGTTTTATTAAAAGCTGTGCGAATACTCTTGCAACTCTTACAAAAGTTTTATTAAAAAGAAAAAAAAAACAGCAATTTGCAAATTGTTATAGAATCAAGGAAATAGCAAAATTTTAACAGTAATTTAATGCTTTGTAAAATAAAAATCAAAACTCGTAGTAAAATGGGTGGGGACTTTTTAATGCCATCTCGTTTATAAAAAGGGAATCATTGATTGTTACCAATGAAATGCGAATTGCGTTGCAAGTAAGTAACTCAAGTGCTTCTAGAGCCATCATCGCTTGGAAGCTTTATAGAAGATTAGATTATTTGATGAGCTCCAGCAGAATAACAACCAACAAGGCCTGATTTCATCTAATTTTCTGCGAATTTTTCCACTATTGTGCGAAGAAAAGCATTTCTCATTTTGAGTGTGGATTTCAGTGTGGAGTGAAGTTTTTATTTAAATTTAAAAAACAAAAAAATTATCGTGCTTTCTGTGCTGTCAAAATTTCTAGATTTCTAAATTTAAATGCGGCTTTTAAACTTGACGGTAGCTTTCCAAAGAGTTGTTGCCAAAACCACAATAATATATCTATAATATTTTAATAACTTCATAAAATTTACATAATACCTTAGAATAATAAAATTGTAATAATATATAATAAAATTTTATTATTCTAAGATAATACCACAAATAATCAAATGCAAGCGTTTCAATGCCGCTATCAGGATGCACTTTTGAAGGCCTCTTATGAGATTAAGAAACAAGCACTGCGATGATTATTCAAATAGCTCATTACAGCTGTTGAAAAAACACATTAAATAAACTTCTTCGGCAATCACGTAGAATGATCCTAGAGCGCTTCTTAAGAGCAGCATTGAAGCGCTTGCCTCTGCGGATATGCCTACTTAAAAAAGCAATGAACTGGGATAGGGGAAAGAAGCGCTTCAGGAGAGCTCTTCGAGCGCTCTTTTTCCCAATGAGATTGTACTCGAATTCGATACTACGCTGAAATTGTTAAGCTTTATAATATGCAAGGGTGTTTTTTCAGATAAAAGCTTCCTTGAGTGGCGGAAGAACTACATAAAAAGTATGAAAAAGTATGTAGGTATACGAAAACGATTTTCCTGTAAAGCCTGTACTGAGGTCCGCGCTAAATTAAATTTTAGTGAGTCTTCATTATCGGACCGTTATTTTCGTAGCTAAAATATGACAGTGGAAACTCAGAGATGGGATATATATACTGATATAAGAAGAAAAAGAAGAATTTTTAATATTTTACTCACCGTTTTTTAAATGTGGATGTTTTACCGAAATTTATCGAAAAGGAAATGCCTAATCTTCATACAACTTTAGGTCCGACATGAACAGACCTGAGAGATATCTCAAACGATGCATTATGATACTCTGAACATATTTTATTAGCAATATTTATTTCAATTAAGTGGGCGAAAGCTTTGGCAATCGAAAGTAGCTTGAGAGAATTTCTTGGGTGAAAATGTGGACTTTTCTACTTCTCGTGATTCTGCGGAATTAGTGCGTCGTAGATAATAATTTGATATGCAATATGCCGTATTGTAAACCCCTGAATCTTAGATCATAAAACGAAAGGATAGGCTACCTTGTATAAAATGCGTGTACGTGTGATAAGCAATTTTTTTGTGTACACGGGAGGGAAATGACAAGAGGGATGGGGTCTTAGTTTTTGTCAGTTCGATATTTCTGACATTTCTCATTTGTCATTTCTTAGATCTTACAATTGAATTGTCATCGGGGCTCTTGTTTGATGTCAGTCAAGCAAAGGCAACGACAAGAAATATTATCAGCAATTAAATGGGGCACTAGGAAAACTCTTAAAAATGTAATAAGTTATAAAAGAATTATAAAATTATAAACTGAAAAAATGATACGAATCGCGGTGACAGGAAATTATAAAACTTGTTTAATATATGATTAACTTTCAACCACTAAATCATGTGCGCGCTCAGAAAATATCGTAGTTTACGACTTCCATGACTAAACAAACACATCGATGCGATTCTACTACTTGAAGAAAAATGCTTAAGTTTTTCTTCCTCATAGCCTATCCAGTTCGTTATATGATCTAAGGTTTGAATATAAGAGAGGTAACTCCTCAACTGTCAGAAATCATCCCTTTTTGGAATGAGCTTTGTAGATATTTCCGACAATTGTAAAATTACGATCGAGAACAGTTTGATGATGCCAATATTAATATAGATGAAGACGTTGATATTGAAATTGGGGACATAGCAGACGAAGAAGAAGGTGATTTTGTTTTTTGTTTTGCATTGTTGACATTACTCCAAGCTCTATCAAGAAATATTTTTAGTGTGCTAAAGAACGGCCGGAGCGGATAAACTCAAGCTGAATTGGTTGGAGACTTACTGGTGGTGCCACCTCTAATCAAGAACAACAAAACAAATTTAGGTCTACAGAATACAAGGTCTGTGCACAAAATCCGGATATGCGCCATATTAGTGATATTTTGTGCCAAATTGTGAAGTAATATTGGGGACACACATATGGTATTGATATCGTGCCATTGATACCAGGTCAAAGCTGTACCACGTAGTATAGCTCTCACTGAAAAGCCAAAGTAGATTTTTTCTTGTAAAAAAGTCACAAAATAAATTAATTTCATGTTATATGAATAACTTATTATTAAAAAATATGCTGGAGATGTCAAACGCGCAGCTAAAGTTATCAGCAATTTGGAGCAAAAGACGAGCAGCGGTTTATAGAAAATTGCGTATTTTAAATAATTCATGGAGGGTTAATCGGAGGGTGTGGACAAAGGTAATCCCTAGCTTTGAATTATAATATACTTGTAATATTTATGCTATATTTTTTTATCCTTAGGTTCAAAATTCTTAATATTGGGAAAATGCTGTGATTTGCTTCGCACTTTTGGGGTCTCGCAGCTCGACAAAATGTTCCTCCGTTTATTAAAACTTGCGCTCTCCATTTTTAACAAAAAATTTTTAATAAAATTAAAAATGGCTTATCAAAAAAATCCAAAATTTTATTGTAACTTTTTCACGGTATGTAAAATAGCAGTGATATCAATAGAAAACTGTCTCTACTAGGTTTGAATATTAGGATACCAGCAAAAATTGTTGTGTTTCAGTACTAGGTACGTTCACGGTACACCAGGTACTTCAGCTAGTATCCAACTAGTATATGAAGACACATATCTAGTATACCACGCAGTTTTCGAATACTATGGCATCAATACCACATGTGTGGCTATTGTATAAAAGAAAATTTTTGGCACAATTTGACAAATTTTATGGAACATTTTTTTCCATATTTTAAAATGAAACAGCCAGTTATTTCAGTATGCAAAGAGTAAAATGTTCCTAAATTTTCATTTTAAATAAAATTATGCGCAAACTTTTCAAAACAATGAAAAAAAATACAGTTTTCCGAATTTTCCCATACAAAATACAAATTATTGGCTCAAAATCACGTTAACAAAATTTGACATTTCTTAGTGCATATACTTTGCATTCTGTAGACCGCGAATTAATGCAAAAGGGCTTAGAATATAGAGATAACAGGAAGTGTGATATGCCTAATTTTTTGGTGTTGGTTGCCCTTGTAGTGAAAGCTCAGTACAGGCGTGTAGTATGTCTGAATCAACATAGAGAGTCAGGCAACAAGATATATGTTTGAAAATATTGCTCTTGCTCCCACCGAAAATGTTGTTAGTCAATGTCACTACACCGAGCCGAGAACTTCAGAAGCTTCTCAGCTGTTTATAACGTAAACAAATCAAGCAAGTAAAATTTATGTAATTTGTCTGCCCGAGAAACTTAAGAAACGGAAAATGTTCACATGTAAGTTCGTGAAAATGCATTATAACGCACAGTCCCAACCAGTCGAACAGATGTTTTCTCAATTGGATGATAATATTATGGGATTAGGATTACTAAAACTAAACATGAAAAAAAATCACTATCCGTGATATGAAAAGTGAGAAAATAATTTAATTTAAATTTCAAAACAAGGATTATGTATGTAGTCGTAGCGCATGGGAAATATTACAAACGTAAACAATATTTTGCATCCAAACAGATTATTATGCCTTCTTATCTCAAAACTATTGAACCATTTTCTAGTTTTTATATATTATCATGTGTAATGGAAGATTACTTTGTTCTTCATTCTTTAAGAAAAATCCTAACCGATAGTCACTTATCAATAAACAGCTTTTCCCAATCTCATGGACGTATGTATTCATCAATGTACTTAAAGGAAAACGTTTATAGTTTTCTTATCACTAGTCAAATAGAAGTTAATTGGAGTATAAAAACCTATAAAAATATCTTATACGAGAAAACTAGTACAGAGGTGTTGTATTTTTTTGTTTTAATCTTTAATGATTTGTGTATGTAGCTTTTAAGTCAAGAATAGTTACTATTTATAAAAATCAATCAAACAATTTTCATGAGTGTAATAGTAAGAATAAAAAGAATTAATAAAAAAAATTACATATTTTGGTTAGATATAAAGGTAGGTAGGTTCTTAGGTCGTTTACATTTTAATATTTCTATCGACAGTTTCGGTAGCACTAGGAAAATTTTGCATATACATATTCATAAAACTTTTGACTTTTAGACCTTATTTCTCGAAAGGTCCAACTTTGTGAATTGTGATACAATGTTTTTGTATTTGCAAATTAAAGGGGTTTTTACAAGGCTTGGTTTCTGGGAACTACATTTTTTTATATATTATTAAACCAAGCTCAGGGAATACCCTATGATGTAAAGCAGGATGTGAGGAGAGAGGAAATTTACGGAACTAGGTACGCTTTAGGGTGCATTACACAAAGCGCATAAAAAAGTTTTCGCTTACGAGTCAGCTTTCTGTGAATCGAAAAAGTTCTAGAATTATACATTCGAAGTGAAATATTTACTAAGCCATTGCTCAATAGTAAGGAGCTTCCTCTTATATACATTTAAAATTTCGCAATTGACAGTAGTGTCACCTATCGGAAGTTAGTAAACATACTTAATGGAGATAATAGCTGGATTCTTTTGTGCAAACTATATAATTCACTGCAAATGTTGCTATAAGGAAGGCCTCATACCATAAACCAACTTTATTTTTAAAAATTTCTATTATCCACACACATATGTATGACGTAACAATTTATTTGGGCTCTATGAAAGATGGAGGATAAATGCAGGCAAAGTTTTACTAAAATTTTAGATAAAAAGAAAAACATAATAATTTGAGGTAGTTTCAGAGAGGAAAAAGGAAAGCGTGGTCATATAAAGGAACCCAAGCATTTTTTTTCTATTTTAGGGACCTTTTTTGAGGAATAGACCTATATTCAGTGCAGCAGTGCAATATTGCACTACATACTCTACAGTGCAGCTTGTACTGTATGATTGCACCAGTGGACGAGACACAAAAGAACACACTTTATGATTCGTTCATTTATTTATGGTTTTCTTTTCTATTAATATTATTCAGTTCCTTTACTTGCCATTGGTTGCCATTAGAAGAACAGTAAAACAGTTAAAAAATGATTCAATTTTTTAATTAAAAAAAAAGCCTTTTATAAGTATAAAAGTAGAGATTACTCTTTAGGACTTTTTACCGGGGTAAACTTATATTTGTTCAAGAAGAAATTTTTTAGATTCTCCGGTATATAGCAAAAGCTAAAAATAATAGATAGAAATAGAATAACAAATTAAAAATATTTTTTAGCTTTTGCTATATACCGGAGAATATAAAAAATTCCTTCTTGAACAAATATTTATAAGTATGCATGCTATCTACGACTCAGTGGGCATTGTATTCCCTGCAAGTTTCTCCTACTTAAGCAACATAACAAGGATGACATAATTTCCTTTAAAGTGTCTAATCCGACACACTGTAAGTTCCCTGATACACGCAGAGACGCACTTGAGACTATGCACCAACAAAATACGGTTGTGTATCTGCAGTGTGTCTCAACACATGATGCACGTAGTTAATAAGATACACGTTCTTGAGACAGAAGAAAGTTCAGCGCCATTTTCAAACTGATCTACGACATTTTCAAAACACATGATGCACGTAGTTAATAAGATACACGTTCTTGAGACAGAAGAAAGTTCAGCGCCCTTTTCAAACTGATCTACGACATTTTCAAACTGATCTACGACATTTTCAAACTGATCTACACACATAAAAATTGAGTACACGCATATATATATATATATATATATAAAACAAGTAAAAAACCTACAATTGGTCTAAGACCAATTCTTATGATACCCTCTAGATGAATGCCCGTATGAAATTTTGTATTGTCACCCTTCTGTGCAAGTTTGATTTTTGAAGTGGTTTTTCGCATATATTTCTAGAACGGTTTGTCGCACAGAAATAATGATTACAACCAATTTTATAGGATTTCTTATTCTGCAGAAGTTTTTAGTACAATAAAAATGTCTTGGACTGATGGTTTTCACAGTATACATAAAAAACCTAAATTTTTACATGGCAACACCAAGAAGGAGTTGCATGGACGGACGGATGGACATGCAAAAATCAAAATAACTTTTAATATTATGCGTGGGTGTCCAATCCATTTTGCTCTACCATCATTATTTCGAGGTGTTACAAACGGAATGACAAACTTAGTATACCCTATAGATTTCATCTAGGGTATAAAAACAGCTTTGTATAGGCTGAACTACAATAGAAGTAAATGACTTTACGAAATTAAACGAGACTGAGGTTTACTTACAAAAAATTGATACTTTTAGCCTAAGTATATATCACATTTTACATTACATTTTAAAAAGTGGTAAAAGTGAAAAAATTAACAAATGGAAGTTGATGTAATTAAAGATTTGTGCTTTTTATTAATTCGCAGTACCATTTTTATTCCATTTTAATTTTTACATTGCACTTTTAATCATTTAGTATTAATTTAATTGTTTGACATATCGCGTTCTTACGGAAAGAGGGATTCCTAGCGCACTATACTTACGGAAAATTGGATATTTAAACTTAACGAAAGTTCCCCTCACACGAGTTAAAGTTAATTTGTGTACGCCTGTTAAATTAAAGGGCGCTTTACCTAAGTAAATATACTTACGTATACTTCTATTGTAGTTCAGCCTTATAACCGAAGTCGCAACCTCTGCTCTATATTAGGCTATACATGAACGTGTTCTACAAAAATGCTAAGAAACTATAGTTATTAATACGGTGTATATAGTCTCAAGTGTATCAGGGTACTAAGGAATTATTTTCCTAGTAGGGAAATTTCTTAGTTAAAACAAGAAAAAAAGCTAAAATTGGTCTAAAACCAATTCTTACGTTAACGAGGATTAGGGATGTCCAAACTTTTGATCGCTACGGACGACTTGTTTTTTAAAATTATAGGCGGCGGTCTCCAGCATCGTTGTGTTAAGTGATATAAGAAAATTTGTTATTTAAAGCCAAAAATAAGTTTAAATTTAAAATAAACATATATGACACTAATACATATGCAATATAATATTTTATTATTATTTTAATAAAAGAAAATAATTATATCTACTCACAAACTAATTAGTTTATAAATAAAACAAAATGTTCTTTTATTGGATATTTTCGGCAAGCTTTTCATATTGTGGTTCATTTCTACATATGTAAACATGCTGACAAATGGTCATCTGTCAAATGGGAGGGAGCGATGTTTTGTTTTAATTGCATCCATGGTAGAAAATGTTGTTTCGTAGAGATAAGTACAACCGAAAAAATTTGTTAAATATGCTTGCTGCACATCTCCATAAATATGGATAATTTTCTTTACAAAGTAAATTCCAATAACCATTTTGAGACAAAGCTCTTGATTTCAAAAATATATCGCCGTTTAAGTTAAGGATTTCATTCTCAACTAGTATCTGGTGTAGTAATTAAAATTCTCGTGCCGTGATGAAGTGATGATTGGAGGCAGCCATAAGGTAATTCTCCTATGGAGAAGTATTAATAAAGCAAATCTCCTAAGAGAAGCTCTTGCACTTATGTGCGTAACTTCGGCAGAAAGATGTGACGCAACTAGCTTGATCCGTATCACGCTGGTTGCAAACATGTAAACAAACGCGTGTAAACAATTGTAGTCACTTCTTATGATTTGAATTAACGCATGTTTTCCTTAATTGTAATAATCTTATCGATCGCATTTATTGTGATCGATTAATTGAGCAATGGATTTCGGGTAAATTGAATATTGCAATAATTCAGAATGTGCATTCTTGCATTTTCAATTGGTTTGTAATTTGCTGGTTTTTTTTTATATGTGCAAATTCACATCACATTGGTCCACATCAAAAATTCCTTTAATTTTATTTATATTTCTTGAATTTTTATTTCATCATTGAATTGGAATGAAATGATAAATATAGTAAGAAAAAATATCGAAAAGAATGAAGAATTTTGTGCGGTCTGTGTTGAGTTCATCTCTTATTTTGGTTTTATTAATGTTAATTGCTGAGAATACCCGTTCTACATTAGTAGTGGAATAAGAACATTTGAAAAAAGAATTTAGAAAGTTGGAGGAAAACTAAGGAATCATTGCGTCTCTTACCAAATGATATTTTTTAATGAATTGCTCATTGTCTAACTTTCGTAGATTTGGAACGAGGAGCTGTAATTAAAAACAATTTAAATTAACAAAACATTTGTTTCGTGTCGAGATGTATACATATCAGACAGGCTGTTGCGCGTCAATATTCTAATGATATTTTTAGTACAATAAAAATTTCTCGGACTGATAGTTTTAACAGTACACGTAAAAGAAGGCGTTGCCCGATTTAGTCCGTTTTTGAAATAATTTTATTTGCTATCACTATGAAAATATCATGTAGGTACCACATTTTTTGTATATCAATCCCCGAAGGAGTTGCCCGATTGGTCCTATTTTCGGACTTAGTTTTACTTTTTATTTTTAAGTCCGTGTGCAAAATTTCAGCTCTCTAAGTGAACGCGTTCTCGAATTATCGTGCGCACAGACGGACAGACGGACGGACGGACGGATATGCAAAAATCAAAATAACATTTAATATTATTTATGCGTGGGTGTCTAATCTATTTTGCTCTACCATCATTATTTCTGTGCGTTATAAACGGAATGACAAACTTAGTATAACCTACAGATTTCACCTAGGGTATAAAAACGTCGATTTTTTATTTAAAATACCAAGTACCTACTTATATAGTGAAAATCGAAATTTTTGTATGACAAACCTACGCAGGAGTTACCCGATTTGTCCCATTTTCGAAATTAAAACCACAATGGTCTTAAAAAGGCTACGGTATAGAGAATACAAGATATTCTCATTCCGAACCACGTTCCACACTGTATAGGAAAGCACGGTACAGAAAACATAACACTCTCTCTGCTCTCTCTGTCTCTGTCTCTGTCTCATATGTCAAAATTTGTATTCTCTGTACCGTGTGCAATATTTCAGCTCACTAATGTCATTTTCGTTTGAACACCCAGGTTCGCTCTGGAGATAACCCCGGAATAACTTTGAAGATGATATACTTAATATAATTATAGTAGAGATGGTCTTAATAATTGTTGCCTTTAAAATAATGACAAATGTAAAAATGTCAAATGACATTAAAATCAAATGATAGCTAGCTTTTGTTTGTGTGAGTGAACTCATAGTGTACCCGAATTTTTTTTTCAAATCTGATGTTCAAACGAATACGACATAAAGTAAATGCGCTCTCGAATTATCGAGTAGACGGACGAACGGACAGAAGGACAGACAGACGGAAATGCAAAAATCAAAATAACTTTTAATATTATGCGTGGGTGTCCAACAGATTTTGCTCTAACATCATTATTACTGTGCGTTACAAACAGAATGACAAACTTATTGATTTCATCCGCTTCTAGGGTATATATAAAAGGAACAAATTGATTTCTAGATTAAAGTTTCCGTGCGTTGCTATAGTTTCCCTTGTATAATTAGAGGTCCCTCTGTTCTTTTCAATTGTAATTCAGGGAAGCCACAATATCGGCGATATTCCTAGAATAAAGCTAAATTTCCGCAATTCTTTGTTCTTCTGTAATATGGAGTTTGTTTTAACGTTTACCTTCAACACAAGCTTTACCGTATCGCATAGTTCTATGAAGAATGCTCGAACTCCACTTATATGTCTGCAAATGCAAATGCATACCCGCTTTCTCAATTAATTTTCAGTCATGTGCCATGTTGCATTTACATAAACTGTGCATTCCATTTTCCAAGAAAATGAGTATTTGCATAGCAACAAAAAAAAAAAATTGTCAAAACTTTTGCGCATGTTCAACTCACATTCTGTAAACTATTTTTTTGGAATAAAATCTCAAAAGTTATATCAACCACCTCAAAAGGGTTGCGTGACTTAACTTTATTTTTAACATTTTATTTTCTAAAGTGCTACTATACTATGCACATTTGTCCTAGATTTTAGTATAAATTTTTTAAATTGATTGGACACACGCTAGTCATAAAATTTTGTGACATGCAAAATTGTAGTGTGGATGTCCGCTGGGATCCCATTTTTTCAGTTTCCACTGTGCCAGCTATAGAGTTGAAGAGCGTAGGGCTAGGGAGGCTGTAAAGTTTGTAGAGATATAATGTTTGCAGTAAGCAGATGAACTCAAGTTTATGGGGACTATATTCCAAGAGATTTACAAATAAGTTACACCTGAATCCAACAAGATATTAATCAGTAATATTGCTGATAGAAGCATTGTAGTTTTGAGTGAATTCAGAACTTCCAAAAACAAGTGCAATTGAAAAATCAAATCACGTTATTAATGGTGGCCCCCACCCATTTTGCATTCGTTGCTGAACATAAACTATTTTCCAGGAGATAAAGCATGATTTCAACCTAACTTCTTTTCAGATCTAGCGAAATTCTTCTTATCCTTAGACCAGACTGTAATGTATACATATATACGCTGTGTATATGTATAGCGATATTCCATACAACAAATCTGGAAAAAAAACCGAAGCCGATAGTTCAATAGGAACAAGAACAACGATCTTTTACTGATGCCAAACTTAGCTAGAGAGAATAATGATGACGAGAAAATTTTCAATTGGATCGAGTATAACGCAAGAATAAGAATAAGTGATAACAGGGCAAGCACATTCTGATAACATGGTGATCTTGTTATTGAAGTCAAAATTGATAAGAATTCGCTTTAGACTTGCTTTCTGCAATCTGTTGGTTCACATTAGTTGTTTCTCCTATCTTAGGCCGAAAAGGTTTGAATTTTTAGTTTGATCCTTTTTGAGGAAATATGTGGTGAAGATTAGTTAGAAAATTTTCAAGTATCTGTTTTGGTGCGTTGTTGGCGTGTAGTGTGTAGATAAATATAAAGGAAAATAGTTAATGATTGTTGTTGTTAATGTTCTGAATCAAAATATATAAGTGAATTGAAATACATCTATAAATAGAATAAAAAAAGTATGATGGAAATAAGGAATAATACTAGCACAGATGATAACAATCAGCGGTCAAATGCAGGAGGTAGTGATCAAAATATTTCAGTTATATCTTCACAATATGCTCAAGGACCTCAGCGAGCTACACCTGTCATCATAAGACCATCTAGATTTACAGATGCTATTTTCAGGCTTCTGGGATTTAATAGTAAAAAACCTAAAGTTGATACTGACTGTACAGTCCGGGAAGTTGGAACATTAATAAGTAAGTGGTGCCGGTATTGATTTTTATTTTATCGAGGTTGTTAGGGCTAGAAGCAAGATATTTATTTAGTACCAACTATCATTTTAGTTTTGAAGCTCTATTATAATTCTGCAAGAATTTTCAATAACCACAAGAATTTGGTCGCAGTCGCAGCAATAGTAGATATTGAATGGCCTTATCACTCACCCAATATAAGGTCGTTAACTCATTACCACATTACAAACTTGAGACAGCAACAGAAATTTATGCGCAGATTATTTGAAATGCTTATTTTGCACATACATACATACATATATATATATGCAGATGAAAATGATTAGTTTTTGAAATCTTAATTTTAGTAAATGTAACTGTTTTGAAATTTGTGTATATATTATTTGCTTGACTTTAGGTGTATTCTGTTGACATGGAGGTTTTATATAAATTTGTAAAGAGATTTGTTTAGTGCACAGACTTTAATAATATTTTTCAAACTATCTCCTGGATTTTCTGGCGTCTTAGTGATTCAATCAAGAACCAAAAGGATCATTTAGCTATTAATTCTGGAAAATGTTGGTGCGAATGCGTTTAGAATGTTAAAAACCCATCGAAGATTACAACATTTTTTATATTTATCGTTAGCTGATTCTTTGTACATATTCAACGATTTAGATATTATAGAAATTCTATATCAAACAATCGTAACGTCTTTTAAGATTGATAATCACTGCAAAAGATGAGATCTTTAAGGTCGCCACGCATATCCGAATATTTAGTAAGACACAAGTACATGGTACGATTGTCGTATGTTTTAAGACCATGTTTTAGTATGCAGTGCATTCTAAGGCCTAAGCTAATTTATTACCCACAGACTATGGTCAAACACCTTGGTTAGTTTACTTTATGCACTGATATGTATAATACTACGTAACTACGTTCATAGAAATACACTGTAGAAAGTGGGTTCACTTCTATATAGCAGTCTCTTTCGGTGTAAGCACCAAGTACCCCAACTGAGAGAGAACTGTAAACATGTTTTTAAATTAATTATTTAGGGTTATTAGTGTAGGGTTTGATGATCCCACAATATTATCTTTCGGCGTATGGTATAGTGATTTTATTATTACACAGAGAGAAATAAAATACGAATCTTCACGATCTATTATTTTGGTTTTTATTGACTCTTTCAATTATTGCCAATTTGAGCAATATAATATTATACTTAACGTCTCGTACAACTTTTATATAGATCTGAAAGAATTTAACGACCCTTTTTACATCGTCTTTCTTAAACTAGATTCTCTAAACAGTTAACTCACTGACTCTTTGCTTACAAGTGACAATTACAATTTACTTGACAGGCTTCTTATTTTTACTTATTTTATTACCATAGTACTCAGGAGGGTGATTCTGATCTTTTGTCGTACTTGAATGTCAAAATATACGACTAAATGAAATGAATTTTTCTACTTTTTTTTTCGTGTTTTTATTCAGGTCAGCAACCCTTGTATGACGTAGAATGAACTGAAAATGACACTTTCACATTACAAATTCAAAATAATGTTTCGAATTTAAGCACTTGTAATGCTCTAATTAGATGTAGAATTTCCATTTACCACAGTGTAACATTTTTGTCAAAACCTTTTGAGCAGTTGACTAATTTGTCGCATATTTAGGCTTGTTTTTTGACGTTTGTTCACCGAAAATTCATTATAGTTCATTTTGTGGTAGATAATAGTGAAGACACAAAATGAGCTGTGTTTAAAAAAAAAAGTACGACAAAATTTGTAAAAAACACTCCTAAATAGTGCGACAAAAGATCAGAATCATTTTCCAGGTGAGGCGTTTGGAACGAAGGCATGGCGCATTGCTAGACCCCACATTACTAAAAAAAAAAAACAATGTTTTACCAAAGGCAATATATTCATTAGATACAAATCAGAAATTCGAATGGTTCAATTAAAATCACATTTCTAGCTGCGCGCTCACTTTTTTAACTTCCCGGCAATGATTTTTTAAATGTTGGCACCAGCGTAGGAACTCTTTTTGACACATAAAATTGTCTCCACATGGAATAGCATATTAAGCAGTTCATTTTATATACGTCAGTGACTTTACGCTATACACAACACAAGATTCATACAAACATATATCGTCACTCCCGTAAATTATTTTGTATGCAATCTTGTGATAATTGTATAATTCCTGGATTTTTCTGTTAACTTTTTCCGGATAAATCCCATGTTATGAAGGGATGTTTAACCTTTTGAGTTTCCTGGATCGTATTAGTAGAATAAGAATTGTCTAGGGATACACTTAAAATACAAAATATACTAACAATAGCTGGTGAGCTAAAATGGTCCGCGGATAATTTTCGTGATATTCGTTGTTATTTAAATCGTTGGAGCAGGGGCAGCGGGTTCTGAACTTTCAGTGTCCAGTGGGGTGCACCATAGGGATTTTAGTAATAAGTTTTTTTTTTAGAAAACTGTGTGTTCGGTGAATAAGTAGGATGGAATATGCCAATGGATTTCTTTTGCTATACTTTTCCCTTTTTAAAAGACTCCTTCCACTTAATTTACGTTTGAAATTTTTTCGGAAGTGAAGTCGCATAAATGTTCATAAATGTCTTTTCAAGAATATCGCAGGAGGATATCTCATCCTTTTTAACGATATTCTCCATTTTGTGTTTTGGAAATTATACTTTTTTACTTTTCGCATAACAAAAGAATTTTAATAACTTTTGAACGGAAATAGATGTTGAGGCAATTCTTTTTATATTTTAAAGTACTATTAATGAATCACATTTAAAATGTGTAAACATTTTGCAGGATCAAAAATTACGCAAGAAAATTATATGAATTTTTTTCAAGAATTCAACTTTAAGGTTGCGTGTCTCTGTCATAAATTGGACAGCGCGGAGCACAATCCGCAAGATGGGACGGGGCGTTAAGATTTTTGAATAAATCTCAAATTGATTAAAGGAATATTTATTTAAACATCTAAGGCAACAAAATAACGTTTTCTAGTTTTTAAATTTGTCTCCCACTTTTAATTGAAAATGATTTAAAAATGAAAATTCAATGATTTTTTTTTTAATTTCTCTGGTTTGCGGAGCGGGGCTGCTACAAATTTGAGCTAAATTAAATAAATTTTTAACATAAGCTTTTTGAAGATAATAAGCAGAAAATAACGTTTTCCGATTTTTAAAAATTCACTTACATATATATCTGCGACAATTTGACGCAATATATTGCTTTACTTGCATTTTACCCATTAAGAAAGCAATACATTGCATCAAATTTTCATAAAAATAAGTAGAATTTAAAAAATCGGAAAACGTTATTTTCTTGCCTTAGGTGTTTTAATAAATATTCCATTAATCAATTTCTGATTTATTCAAAAATTTTAACGCCCCGTCCCATCTTGCGATTTGTGCTCCGAGCTGTCTAATTTATGACAGAGACCCAGCCTTTAGACTCGACAACTGAAGCATTTGACCATAAATCATAACTTGTCGAAAAAAAAAATTGAAAAATTCTATTTAGAACAAGTGCTCAAGATTGATCCTGCAGCATTCTTGAAAGGGCTTGTAAGCATTTTAGTAACTGCCACTTTCTCTGGAAAACGAAAAATTTTCAAATGAAATTTGGGGGATTGATGTCATATAAAAATTTTGGTTTTTAATGCCTATTCGAAATTCTGTTGAGAACGTCTTGACTTATAGCGCATTCGAATTTTTCCACATGATAATTTATTGTCACAATCTCAGATTATATAGTAAAAAGGATAGCCTATCTTGTGTAAAATTCGTGTACATGCTAAGCATCTATACTTGCCGACACCGAGATAGAAATGACGAGAGGGATGAGATTCTATTGTGCGTCAGTTCGACATTTCTGCTTTTTATTTTTACATTTCTCAATTTTTTGATAAAGAAATATAGTTAAAAGTGATTCATACTTAATAATAGTGAGACATAATACTGAATTTCTTGTAGTGGAAGAGATTTAATATAATCGAGACTCTGGGGTCTTGAATTATATTGATGATGTTAATTGTGCTGTGCTGCAGAAACAACCGGAGTTATTGTTCTAGGAAATCATTATATAAGCAAGTTCAATTATTTCAATGATAAATTATATTGTTTTAAAAATAATAAGAGTGATTAAGATATAAAAATAAACAGCAGTGTGCAGCCAACCGACGTATTTTAATTCCCTCGATGAGACATATTTCCTAAATTACAAAAATAAGAGGAACATCAAGTTTCAAGAATCAATAAGAAAATTCTTTTCTGATAGTTGGGAACTTCCTTCCTATTGTCCAGCGATGTCCAAACACTCCACCAAATAGATTTATAACACTTAAAAACATACAAAATTATTATTATTCATAACAAAATTTTATAAAATATCATCAACTTACCTAAAGTATACATCCCTCTTGTATATTTACATTTCGAAATGTCATACCTATAATCACATTACCTCAAATCAGATGTTCTCGCCGCAATCAGTTCAAGCAAATGCAACAACCGTCGCTAGGGCAATACTGAGAGGCGAGCGCTCATAACTGGATACAACGGCTATATAAAGAGGACGAGCAGCAGCAGCTTGGCTCAGAAGTCAGAGTTCAGCTGATTCGGAGACTAATCTCAGTAACAAGAATATTATTCCCAACCTCATTATAGAAGATTAATTCTATATTTCAGAGACTAATCTGAAATTCCTATCATTTTCTACACCTAAGCAGAAGAATAATTCTGCCACAGAGATTATTCTGCAGCTCTTCTGTTCACATTTAAAGAAGTATAATTCTGGGCAGAGATTAATGTGCTACTATCCTTCCTACACCTAAGCAGAATAATAATTCTGCGCCGAGATTAATCTGCTACTATCCTTCCTACACCTAAGCAGAAGAATAATTCTGCGCAGAGAATAACCTGCAACTCCTGCTCACATTTACAGAAGTACAATTCTACGCAGAGATTAATCTGCTACTACACCTAAGCAGAAGAATAATTCTGCGCAGAGATTAATCTGCAATACTCCTGCCCACACCTAAGCAGAAGAATAATTCTGCCGCATAGATTAATCTGCAACTCTCCTGCTTATATTTACAGAAATATAATTTAAATGCAGAGAATAATCTGCGCTTCTTCCTTATAGTAGCATATTGCTACCCTTCAGCACACGCGCAGAATAATTCTACATTCAGAGACTAATCTGATTCATTTTTATCATCTACAACACTTTGCTACTCTTGTGCCCTCACGCACGAGAAAAAGGTATTTTGTTACCATTGTGCTGTCACGCAATAGCGCCGAGCATTTTGCTACCCTTCTGCTGTCGCACAATAGCACCGAGCATTTTGCTCCCTCTCTCTTGTGCTCTCACGCACTAGCAGCAACAACATTTCTACCTTATTCTGTTAGCTGATAATTAATTCTAGTCTTTTCCTCCTTTTTCAGAACGAGTAAACCAATGGTAGCAACCAGGAGCAGGATTCAACTGAATTTGAATTTTTAATTTGTTGTTTTATTTTATCTGTTGAAGATTTTTTCTGAATTTTATTGTATTGAATTTCTTGTGATATTAGTTTAAAAAATTGAATTATTAATCAATTTGATATTTGAAATTTGTAAAAGACTGAGTTGTCCATTTCATCGGCATCCTCTCTCCTACGTTCGAGACTAGATCTCAAAAGGTGCAATAAACAAATTTAACATTTTCCGATGCCGGCATTTTTCTTTACAATCGAATTGTCATTGAGACTCTAAATTATTTGAGCCATACAAAGGCAACGTCAAGAAATATTATCAGAAAATAAAGGGGACAGTAGGAAAATTCTTAAAAATAAAAAAATAAAAAAAATAAAAAAAAAAAAAAATAAATAAAATTATAAATTTAAAAATTAATTTAAAAATTTTGAGATATAAACATATCTCTTCATTAAATTTCATCAATACTTGATGAAGTTTCAATCACTAAGTTATTATGTGCCCGCTCTGAAAATATCGTAGTTTACTACTAAAAACTAAAACGAATACTTATATGCGGTTCTACTACACGAAGAAAAATACTTAAATTTTTCTTCCTCATAGCCTATGTTTTTTGCTATATCTAATGTCACAATAGATTCCAGGGAAATCCCACAAGTTCTGTTTAGTGTTTGCCAGACATTTATTTTTATTTGTATAGTCTAGAAATCATAGGTATACTAAATTTTTTCTTATGCTTCTAACATATGGGAATACTGATTGTACACAATAATGAATTAGATACACATCCATGGAATCATAAAATATTTGGATTATGTATTCGTCCGTCTGTCTGTGCGTCCGGCTCTCTGTCTGTCCATCCCTATGTCAGTCAGTTCTTCTGTCCACACGATAACTTCAGAACGATTTAATCTAGCGAGTTGAAATTTTCTACAGAATACTTTTTATGAAAAAAGTAAGATCAAGTTCATAAATGGATAAAATCTGGTAGCTTTATCGTAGCGTGTAGTAGCCATACAAAAGTTTTGATTGTTACTGCATATTTGGACGTAGCTTGAGAGCTGAAATTTTATATGAGGCAGACTCGTACTATTTGCAGATATAAGTTCAGAAATTATTGAATCGGGCAGTTCAGTTGTAGGGTTGCCAAACAAACATTTTCAGATTTTTCACGTATACTGGATAAACGGTCAGTCTCATACGTTTGTATACCTTAGATGAAATCTACAGGGTATACCAAGTTTGTCATTCCGTTTGTAACACTTCGAAATAATGATGGTAGAGCTAAATGGATTGGAATCCCAAGTATAATATTAAAAGTTATTTTGATAGTTGCATGTCCATCCATCCGTCTGCCCGTCCATTTGTCCGTCCATTCGTCCGTTCGTCCGTTCGTCCTTCCGTCCTTCCGTCCGTCCGTCCATCCTTCCGTCCGTCCGTTCGTCCGTCCGTCCGTCCGTTCGTCCGTCCGTCCGTCCGTTCATCCGTCCGTCCATCCGTTCGTCCGTCCGTTCGTCTGTCCGTCCGGTCATCTGGTGGTCCGTCCGTTCGTCGCAATTGGTAGCTATATGGTGTTTTCATAGCAATAGTAAATAAAATTGAAAAAATAGACTAAATCGAGCAACCCGTTCTTGGTGTTGCTACATAAAAATTTAGGTTTTTTACGTATACATTAGAACCTCGTCTATCCGAGGTAATGTGGAGAAGAGGTACCTCGGATAAGCGAAAACTCGGATAACACGGATGAAATAAAAAATTAGAAAATTTTAATCATTATTTATGTATTTGGTAGAATAATATTTAACCATTAAAAGTATATAAAAGTGAAAATCTAATGAACGTAAATTAATTTTTGGGGTACAAAGCATTGTTACTACACATAACGTGTAACTTGTCACTAACGCGGGTTAAGAAAGTCCGTAATAGAGCACTGTTTCAACCTGCTCATTCGTTTTTTATCCGCAATATATCGCCATCGTTTCATCAATATTAATCACTTGCATTACGTTCCGGCTATTCCTTAATATATTTAAGAGCTAATCTTCCGTTTCGCTGTCTTCTATATCGTCCGCGATTTCTTCTCCAGAATTCACGAGATGGCTAATTTCATCGTCAGTAAGTTCGTGGTCACAATCGTCACCATGAATATTTTCTTCAATCTGGCTTCGCAACCAGGGTTTTGTTCCATGATGCTATGCAGATCTACATTGTCTGCTACTTCATCGCTTTGATTTGTAGAAGACACGATTTTTGCCCATGACCTCTTAAGCGTGAGCCTTTGCACAGCATCCCAAGCTTGAGCTGACCAGTAAATAATGATTTTCATGTTTATTGCAAGCAATGAAGCTTGAACGTTTCGAGAGAGGTCACGTTTGACACTTGACAATAAAAGATCGCGGCTCATCCAAGTACTCTTTTGATTTGCGTAGACAACTGGCAAGGCTTCAGGTTTGATGTGTTTAATCGCTCTGGGTTTAACCGGTTTTCCGATACTCATTAGCGGAAGTTTGTGTTTTCTGGACGTGTTACTGCCATTGAATAAATAACTAATAAGGAAGCGGGGTTTCGTGCGAATATAGTGTACGTGAGTAGGCAATTCAATGACAGTCAAACCCAGGGAGCGGGGGAGAAATGACAAGAGGGCTGGTCACTTATTTGAAAATTCTGCTTGACAATTTACTTAAATTATCATAGGTAACGCCAAGGAAATTTATCTGAAGATAAGGGGGCGCTAAAAATTTGTTTATTTTACATAGCAATTTGGATTAGAAAAAAATGTCCCTTTTCAAAATTTTACGGTTTCACTACTGCCATGACGAAACGAATACAAACACAGCACACTAATACATTTCGCCGAGTGGTTTAGGTTTTCACCCGAGATGCCGTTTCCTTTTTAGTTATTTATTCAACGGTTACTGCATGTTAAGATGCTAGCCCTTTCTTCATTATTTTTGTACCCTGGAGCACCGCTTCTTCTGGTGAAGCCATTGTCATCGAAGTTATAAATCTTACGAGTATCTTTCTTCAGCTAAAAGCTTCTCGAATTCTTCTGTAAACTTTGTCAATTCACCTTCATCAGCTGACATTTTTTCGCTACAGATGCTTAACTGACGAATACCGTATCTTTTCTTCCATCTATTCAGCGATCCGCAACTTGCTGTAAAAGTCTCGCTTTCACCAGAAAACTCTTTCGCAAGCATTATAGCCTTTGCATGTAAAATAGATCCTGAAGGGGAGAAAGGGAAAGAAAGGTCATATCGGTAAAAAGCTTATTGACATTGTATGGTATTGTAGAATAATCTTCAAACTTCTTCATATTGAATAAATGTTGATTTGATTGAAATACGTACCTACTCATCTGATTTTTGATTCGCAATCGAAGAACACACAAATCGTGTTGTAACATGTTCATGGGTGTATATATGTATATGTAATCAACAAAGTATCAATCCAAAACCCTCGAGAATACTTCACAAGCCATGAAACAGACTCCCTCCCTACCACATGCGAGGCCCAACGTAGTCCTTGCATTCTAAAATATTTGCAGTGTTCTAATGTAAAAGTGACAAAAGTTTAATTTGCTTGCTTTCTTATCTTTCGAACCGTAATAAAATTTTCATACCTTTCCTAACAAAATTATTTAAAAAATATTAACTTAACCAAATGACTACGATTCCTCAAACAAAAATTCTCAGCTGAGTAATCATTGTAATTTCGCTGTGCAGTCTGGCATGCCGTGGGCTGATGATATCGAATGTAGCTGCCTACAGATTCGGACTACGGCTGCACATACACACATGCAATTATCACTCAGCTGAGAGGTATTGAGCGTAAAATGGTAAGGTTACTTTGTAATCAAAACTATTTTATTATTTTGTTAAGTAAGATATATAGGAAGTGTAGCCTTTGGGAAGGTAAGGAACCAAGCTTTAAATTAATACAAGACTATTTTCCTTTATGGATAGTAGTTTAGACTCTATGGGATATATAAAGCCAGGGCCGGATTAACCCATAAGCAAACTAGGCAGCTGCTTAGGGCCCCCGTAAAATTGGGGCCCCGAAAATCAGGCGTTTAATTTTTTCCAAGTATCAATAAGAAATTTTAAGTCAAAACAATATTTCAATTTCCATAAAATGAGTCTTTCTTAGCCAGATAAAAGAAGTTGGGAAAATGCCTTTTTAAATGGGGGCCCCAAAGATTAAGAGTATTATTTGTTTTTAGTTTCAACAGGAAATTCTGGATCAAAAGAACATCAGAATTCCCATACAATGAGTCTTTTCAATTGAAAAAAGTTTGGATAATGACTTCTGAAGTGGGGCCCCTAAGATCAGGCTATTATAGTCGTCAGAAAAGTGCCGAAATTAACGACATACTCGGAGAGTACAAGTCAATGATGGTCCAGCTGAAGATGCTGTTTTATCTGCAAGGGACAAATTTCGCGTTTCGACTTTTTATTTCATTGTCGACATTCTTCAAGTCGAGATGAAAACGAGAGGCGAGGTTTACGAAAAGCTGGCAGACAAGTTTTCGTTTTTATTAAAAATGGATTTAAGCAACGATGAGTTGTTTGCCAAGGTTGAATCGCTTGTCGCATCGTATCCTGAGGATTTAAATTCAAACCTTGCTGATGAATTACAACAATTTCACCAGTATGTTCGTTTAAAAATGGAAAAGGATCAAAGTATTAGTGCGAATTTCACTGATTTTTACAAGATCATTGTGAATGATCAACTTCAAACAGTCTTCCCTAACTTGGAAATCTGCTTCAGAATATTTTTATCATTAATGATAACAAATTGTTCTGGAGAGCGTTCTTTTTCGCAGTTGAAAAGAATAAAAAATCCTTTAAGGACAACGATGCGACAAGATCGATTATGTTCGTTAGCTCTTCTGTGTATCGAATCGGATGTAATGCGTCGCATGAATTTTGACAAATTGATAGAAGATTTTGCTCGTCAAAAGTGCAGAAAAAAGAAGGTTTAACTTGTAAGCGATCGTTTTTAAGTATTTTTGTAAATAAATTTAAAAATGAATTTAGTTTGAATATTGCTCTTTCAATAAATATACAACATAAAAATAATTGTGTCTCACTTTTGCATTCATAAACAAAAAAAAATTATTAACAATTAAATTAAATAACAAAAAAAAATGAGGGGCCCCAAATCATTCACTGCTTAGAGCCCCACTGACTGTTAATCCGGCCCTGTATAAAGCCAATGTTTATCACTTTTCCATAAGTATCAATATAGAACATTTTAAAAAACGGACTAAGCACGCACACATATAGATTTCTGTTTCATGGCATGGGAAGTATTCTCGAGGGTTTTGATCAATCGCAAAATACTTCGCACGTACAGCATATGCATCATAGTGGTTCCATCCGTTTTATTCGAGTTTTTCCGTATTATTTGAACAATCTCGAATAATGCGGAGTGAGAACAATCAGTCCTAGACGTTTTTATTGTACTGAAAAGTTCGTCAGAATATGAAATTGCTCATAATCATTTTTACTGTCCGACGAACCGTTCTAGAAATAGATGCGAAAAACCACTTTCACATTTAAACTTGCACAGATGGGTGCCCATACCAAATTTCATACCGGCATTCATCTAGGGCAGTGGTGTCCAACCTTTAGCCTGTTTTGAGCCAATTAAATATTTACAATTTTTTGACGAGCCACATAATAATAATTATATACAGGGTGTCCCGTAAGTCGACGTCAAGCCGGAACCAGGTGATAGATCAAATCGTAACAGTTACCAGAAAAATATAAAAAAAATCTAGATCATGTATTTTTCAAATTATAGACATTTCTTTTGTTTTCGAGAAAATGTACACCTTGTGATGGTTTTTTAGCTCCTGTTGCTACAAATCTAAACTTTTTTTTTCAATTTTATTTTTCTTATGTAATCCCGAATAGTGCTTATGTAACCTGCTGCCTTAAATTCTAAGCCTACTGTTCCAGCTTGGAAGAAAATGTCACATTTTGCCGAACCAAGAATAGAAAATTAATATTTCACCCAACTTACTATAATGAAAAAAAAAATGTACTACGCCAGTTAGATAGGAGTATAATGACCGTTTTCTTTAAATTTCCGTGTATTGGGATATTCGGGCTGGAAGGGGGGGGGGGCAAGTAACTTTTCAAGTTGACGCATTTAATAAGGATTCTAAAATGGTATAACACGTGCTGCAATATTTCTTAGATTACGGAAAAAAAATGTTTTCTTCAAGAAACCCAGTTTCGAAAATTTTCTTCTCAATTACTAAAATGATTCTAGTGTACCCAAAGCTTGCCGGAAGACCGTAACTTTAAGCTTCTAGCTTGACTGAGATGGAGAGTCATTAGATGAAGTGTGAGTGAGACGGATAGTGACGCTTTCAAGTTAGAGATCCTAACTTTTTGTTGAATTTATGACAAATTTTCCTTAAGTTTAAAATTAAACACCAATTATTTGGATGCTAAGATTTATTATTTACAAAAGATGTTCAAACAGCTTTCCTTCAGCTGCAATACAAGTTCGACATCTTCTTAAAAAGCATCGGGTTATCAGACGGGCAATTCTTCCATTGATGACAAATTCAACTGCTTCCATAATTTTGGAGCTCATGTTTTGTACTTTTAGGTACTCCTGTTCTTTCCTGGATTGCACGTACCAAAGTACTTGGGTCTTCTTCAACTGCTTGAAGTACTACGTCCTCGTAAGGTAAGGAACTCTTTCTTCAGCATATACTTGGTTTGGAAGTTGGCCCACCGTGGAGAGAAGACGATGCACATTTGTAAAACTCAATGATTTGACGAGTGAGAGTCACTCACTCACACTTCATGTAATGACTCTCCGTCTCACTCAAACTAAAATCTGAAAGTTACGGTCTTACGGCAAGCTTTGCGTACACTAGAATCATTTTTAGTAAGTGAAAAGAAATTTTTCGAAACTGGGTTTCTAGGAGAAAATTTTTTTTTTCGAAATCTAAGAAATATTATAGCAAGTGTTATACCATCCAATCCTTATTAAATGCATCAACTTTTAAAGTTACTTGCCAAACTGGCGTAGTACATTTTTTTTTTCATTATAGTCAGTTAAAGTTGGGTGAAATATTAATTTTCTATTCTTGGTTCGGCAACATGTGACATTTTCTTCCAAGCTGGAACAGTAGGCTTAGAATTTAAAGCAGCAGGTTACATAAGCACTATTCGGGATTACATAAGAAAAATAAATTTGAAAAAAAGTAAAGATTTGTAGAAACAGGAACTAAAAAACCATCACAAGGTGTACATTTTCTCGAAAACAAAAGAAATGTCTATAATTTGAAAAACACATGAGTTAGATTTTTTTTATATTTTTCTGGTAACTGTTATGATTTAGTCTATCACCCGATTCCGGCTTGACGTCGACTTACGGGACACCCTGTATATATTGCTTTAAATATTTCCATTTAAACTTATCGGTAAAACGGTAACGCACAAAATATTGTAATATATCACAGAAAATGCGTACTTTAGTAAGAATTCAATTACAAATTAAATATAAGAAAAATATTAATGTGAAAGTTGGCATTGCATTTCTTATGCCAGTTTTTTGTAGTCTGGTACATACGATGTTATAGCTAAATTCATACAATCATTCAGATGTTCATTAGTTATCGTGAATCTCCACTTTGATTTGAAATTGATCCAAAGCAACAGTGTAGCCTTTGAAAAGTTTCTTTTAACAGTGGATATTTTTTCTTATCTACGAGTATCCAAAAATTTGTTTGTGATATTCTCTTTTACCAAAAATATTAGTATTAACAAATGGATTTAAAATGAGTGAAGAAATTGGTTCAATTTTACAAAAATCAGAAAATCTAATTTCAAAATCATTTTTGAGCTCAGTGAGAGATTAAAAATATTTATTTGTTTCAATTTTCTCATAATACGTAATACTCCAAATTTGTAAAATGACAAAAGTTACAAACCTTTATTTGGGCCATCCAGAAATTTTATTTTGATTTAAATACGTTGATACTTCCTATTAATTCAATAATAGGGTTTTCTTTTCCCTGAAGTTCAAGATTGATTATATTCATTTTAGTTGTTTGGCTAAATCACATAACCAGCATGATCTATGAACACTAAGTTCTAGATAATTTTCATTTCTAGACTCTATAAACTGTTTTATCTCTGGAAGAAGCTCTAAAAATCGTTGCAGGACTTTGCCCTTACTAAGCCACCTAATTTCAGAATGTAACTTTAAGTTCCATACTCAGCATCAAGTTTATCGGTCAGTTATTTGAATAATCTGCATTGAAGTGGTCTGGCACGAATAGAATTGACAATTTTTAGAACAACTCTTATTACGTGCTCATAATGATACATACATGATACAGTTGTACTGAAAAAAATTTGGAAACTCAGCATCGTTTTTACAAAAAGTGAATAAGCCAACAGCCGAACCAATCATGGCAGGTGCGCTATATGTTGTTATGGATACAGTTGTACTGAAAAGATTTGGAAACTCAGCATCGTTTTTACAAAAAGTGAATATATGTCGTACCCACGTGTATTCACTTTTAATGGTAAAACTGACAGTATATCATCCTTTGCTGAGCAATCGTTGAAAATCATCCTTATAAAAATATTTATTTGTGCTACATTACAGATATGTGTTGATTCATTGTACTGTAAACTTAGAAGAACACATTTTTGTAAATCATCTTTTAATTGTTTTCTGATATTCACAGACATTGCTTCTATTCTATGAGTTACTGAATTTCTGGATAATTGAACTTCCTGGATAGCTAACATAATTTCATTCTTATTTTTAAATTCTTGAAATAATATATGTGATACAGCAAGCATTGACCCTTTAATTATGTTACCATTCTCAAAAGGTTTTTTGTGCAATCTTAAACGATGCAATAGTAGCCACTTTTGATTTATTCACAGGCCTGATAAAAAAAAATGTTGGGCAATTAATGCAGTTTTGATTTCTTTCAATTTACATTTTCTTAAATTTCTATTAAGAGGATATTAAGTATCATTTTTTTTCACAACAGTAACTGTTCAACCATAAATCAGACAAATACATTTGTTCTTAAAATGCATAAAAAATATTTCTCTTCCCATTCTTCATGAAAATTATAGTTGTGTACATGATTTTCCATTTTCTCTGGTTCCTGAGCTGACATGAACTCCAAAGTAATTTGTAATATATTAATGGATGGAACCACTTGTTAGTTTATGAACACCTTCTAATAAATAAAAGCTCTGTATTCTAAACACCACGAGCCTATCTACTCTCTCTCCCTAACTACTGACCAATGTCACGCAATAACAAACCAGCACATCACGAAGAGCACTTCGGGTGATGCCGTTTTAAATTGAAAATATCCTTGATCAGTGGCGTAATAATTTAGTAAAACCGAGAGCTATACAAATAATCTACCAAATTAATACTACTAAACTAAAGAGATTACTGAACAACTGTGGCCATTACCAGCGGAGCTGTAAGAGCAAATAATTTTTTTATAAATGAGCCATATCAAAAGTTGCCGCGAGTCACACGTGGCTCGCGAGCTACAGGTTGGGCATCCCAAATTTTTTTCCCAAATTTACATTTAAAGCGCGATAATTGAAATGTTTGACCATAAATCATACCATGTTGGATATTATTAAAAAGGATTAAAAGTCCTCTTTGAAATAAGTGCACGAGTTTAATTCTGCCATATCTTTACTTATTTAAGTGACTTTGAAAAACTAGAACTTTTCAAAGTAAAATTTAGGTGGAAGGAGTGTTTTATAGGAGGGAGGAGGCTTTAAAATAAAAGTGATACCTAAAAAGAATTCATTGGCATACTCCATCCTACTTAATTACCGAACACCCTGAGAAATTATGTTTTTCTACATTTTCTTCACTTAAAAACAAAGTAGAAATTATCGTGCAGCCGCCCAAATAGTCTCTATAGGCAACTAATTAATTAATTAATAAATAAAAAATAAACAAAATCAAGGCAATTAATATAAACTCAGCATCACGCTACATATACAAAAAATTTCCAGCAAATTGTTTTAATCTAAATACGGGTCAAATGAAGTATCACGTGGCATGTCGATAAAGAAAAGTGATCCCAGGAAACCACTTCAATTAGTTCCAGTCTACGGAACAATAAATATCTTCTACTTAATGAAATGAAATATATGAAGAAGATTTCCACCATACATAAATCATCAATGTGCGTTTGTGACTGGAATAATTATTTTGGTTATTCGGTTGCTTGGTAGAAAAGAAATATTTTATGAATTGTGCGGTTTACATCACGCAACCTTTTGCTTTCGTTACAAAATTTTCCGATAGAGAATGGACTTTTTATTGAGATATCTTATCAACAAGAAATACGGATGTTGATGGTTTTATGATTGGGCATGGTCATTCTTAATGAAAAAAAAAAAAATGTTGTAATAACAATAAGGTTAACAAAACAATAAACTTTTAATGATCTTAGTGATTAGTTTATGTGACAAGTAAATTACTATGTTTCCCATATAATTTCGTAGCGAGTTTTTACAGTTCTTATGCTTTTGAGAATAATAATAAAAGATCCTTAGTCATCCGCTATGATAATGTATATGTACATAGTGTAGAAGAGATTGTGGAGTGAGGTATATTTCTAAGACTCAATCGAGTAAAATAAGTCAAGGAAAAATACATAAAAAATGAAAACAGATTCGATGGGAGTTTCCACTTAATCCAAGAGGTATCGCACTCGGTTTACGATTGTAAAATGTTTGATTTTCCTAAGGACCAAGAGTAGGTTAAAAGAAAATTATCTGAATCTAAAATTATTTAACTTTCAACTTGCATTATTAAAATAAAAATAATTTTTAGCTTTATTATCCGGTTTCATGAGAGACTAAGAGCCTTAATTTTATTTATATAAGACTTGTACAATTACATTTTATCAGAAAGTAGTAGGTACCACTGTTTTTTATTATTATGTAATTGATTGAATTTACTTGAAAATTATTGATTTTTATATGTACATATATGTTAATTAAAATCCAAACCAGCTCTTTTCCATGTTGAAAAATTTTCTGTAAAGATAAAAAATTACCACCGACATTTATTTATATCGTTAACAACTTCCAAAAGTCAACTTTTTTCCTTTTCCTTTCCTTGAAATATTTCGGTTTGCATCAAAACCTATAGTTTTCCAAACAATGGTTCACAGAAAAAGTTTTTCTTCTCCATTGGATAACCAAACCAAAAGATAAACATTTCCAATGTAACATATCGGTAATGCGTTGCACTTAATAAAATCACATTTTCATGACCGAACACATAACTGATATATAAGATGAGATATCAATTCGGTTTTCACAAACACATCTACACAATCATATACAACTAATTGTCAAAAAAATCATTCAGCATCACGATAAAGGACCCCATCTCCGAGAGTTTCCAAATTGATGCAGGGGTACGGGTACCTCAAGGCTCACTATTAGGTCCCATCCTACACAATATTTACACCTCGGACATCGCCAAATCTGAACAAAGCGATTGTAGAGTAGGGATTTTCTGTTTTGCTGATGATATTCTCCTGTATACATCGCGTCTCAATACGGTCACAATGAGGACTCGTATTAACAATTACTTCAGGATCTTATTGAGCTATATGTTAGAATGGAAATAAAAATTAATATCAGTAAGTGTGAATCCATTTTATTCAAGAGTAACAGGAGAAATACCCCCAGAGATAACTGGAGACAATTGGATCGCTCTAGTCTAAATTTTAACAACCTTTTGAAATACAATATTAAATATCTGGGCATAATCTTCACGACCAATCTACTTTTTTACCGACACAATTGGTCTTAGACCAATTCTTATGATACCCTAGATGAATGCCCTTATGAAATTTCGTATTGTCACCCTTCTGTGCAAGTTTGATTTTTCCCATATATTTCTAGAACGGTTTGTCAGGCTTTCGAAGTGGGCACAGCTGCGAAACTGCCCTTCTGAAGGTGTCTACGGATATTATTGAATCTTTAGATCTAGACGATTTAACTATTCTTATCTTATTGGATTTTAGTAAGGCTTTTGACTCAGTAGATCACAGTTTGCTCCTTTATAAAATCTCGAATTGCTTAAATTTTTCCTCTTCAGCTGTCAAGCTGATCAAAGGTTTTCTTACCTGTAGACAACAAGCAGTCAAAGTTCAAGACTCTATGTCGAACTTCCGGAACTCATACTATGGAATACCCCAAGGATCAATCCTAGGTCCCCTCTTATTCAGTCTCTACATCAATGATTTGCTGAGGTGATTAAGAATGTGAACATTCATCTATATGCTGATGACGTGCAAGTTCACTTGAGCAGACCAATTGGGTTACAAGAAGATTGTGTTGCTCGTGTAAATGAAGATTTTACGAGAATTTATGACTGGTCGATAGCCAACAAGCTGCAACTGAATCCTAGCAAGTCTGTGTATATACCGATCTATAGAAATCACCTCGAGGCATTAGAGCTACCACGAGTTATTTTAAATAACTTTACCTTACCATTCTCCAGCTCTGTGAAAAATTTAGGTGTAGTCCAGAGTTTACTTGCTGCAGCCACGTTACCAATATTTTAGGCAAAGTATATGGCTCCTTACGGCAGTTGAGAGTCTGTGGGTATTTATTGTCTACAGATGTGCGATTGAAACTGGTACGTAGTTTGATTCTTCCCCACTTTATGTATGGCACAACAGTTTTCCCAAGTTGGACTCAATTTGCCGTCGAAAATTGACAGTTGCATTCAATGATTGTACTAGATATGTTTACAGCTTAACACGTAGTGCCCACATCGCAATGCAAGTTAATTCAGCCCTTGGACATACCTTTGATACCCATCTTGCTCATCGCAACTTGTATTTTTTACATAAATTAATTCATATAAAGAGGCCACAATATCTTTACAAGAAGCTGCAATTCTTGCGCTCTCAAAGAAGTTTAAAAATTCTTTTATCACGCTGTCATTCTTATTTCGGGGAATAATTTACCCTCTAATGTACGTAGCACGAACTCAGGCAGAGATTTTCTTGAATTGTTAAGCTCTTTTTAGGTACGCATCATGGCTGTTCTTAATCTTAATCTTTATTTAGTACATTTTTTTTTTTTAGAATTTATATTGTTTTTTTCTTTTTAATTTTTATTTTTTCCACTCTTTTTCTGATTTAATTGAATTTGCTTAATCTTGTTTCTCTTGTTTCCATTTAAAACAATAATTTTGTATCACTTCCCTATAGAAGATCTGTATCTAATAAGATTTGTAATCTTTATTCAGTTGACCGAATAAAGTAATATTGTTATTGTTATTGTTAATATGTAGATCCTGAACCATTGAGCTCTGAATCTGAAGTAAAATAATTGAAATTAAGGGATGGGGACAATTGAATATATCTTGATAGCCTCAAATTTTACCAGGAGTTGTTGAATACTCCTAACTACAATAAGATGAAGATTTGCGTATTTAAAATATTTGATCAATTTTTATCTAATTATATTAATTTAGCCTAAATGTGATTTTTTTTATTTTTTTTTGAAAAGAAGGTGACATTTTCCAACTTTAAAATTATATTTTTGGTGAAAATTGGGTAAAATTAAATTAAATTAAATAAATCACTTAAATTTTTCTTCTTAATGTTGGAAATTTGTTCATACCGAAACCTTACCTTTTATATATTTGTAGCAAAGTAGTAGCGAAATCGAAAATTACGTTTTGATTTAAAATAAATTTCAAATAGTAGATTTGAAATTCCGCACACACAAAAAAAAACCAATAAAATTTTAAGAATTATAGCCGTATTACATTTTCCTATGCCAAAATGTCAAAAGTGGAAAATTGAAAGTTAGGATTTCCAGCTATCTAAGAAAAATGGGGCATCTGAAAAATGGATATCAAGGATAAGAATAATATCCGTTACCGTGAATATCCTGGAGGACGTATTATTAATTTTATTCATTGTCTTTTTTCTACCTTATATGTATTATCCATTAAAACATTTCAAAATTTCAATTTGAGATCTTAACGGGAACAGGGATTCAAAAATCAAGAAAACCTCACCAATTTTGAATATTTTTACAAGGCAACAGTCAGACATCCATTTTTGCCATTTCAATGCAAGAAGTATAGTGAACAAGATGGATGAATTTCGCTTTCGGAAAGAAAAGTGTTGATGTTATTATGGTAAGTGAGACGTGGCTTAATGGTGATCTCCCTGATGAACTTATAAATTTTCAGGGCTACCATGTTGTCAGACAGGAATGTAAAGTTTGAAGGGGTTAGCTGTGTTTATATACCTCCTGATTGTCATAACTTGTCATTATTAGAAGAATCCCTTTGCAAACTTAGTGCAAAATACATTCATACAATTATTGCAGGGAACTTTAATGTGAATATTCTTCTGAATAGCACCAGGGCCCGCAGATTTAGGGATATGCTATCTTTATGCAACTCAAATGTTTTGAATGATACTCTGACCCACTTATCTTCTTCGCAGCCAACGCTGCTTGATCTTTTCATTGCTTTGTGGAATGATTTGACTCTATTCTCTCAATAGCTTATCCGATCACGATTTAATTTTTATCACTTATGATTTACAGGTATCAGCTAATAATATATCTCGTAAGTTTTATCGGGACTATAAAGGAATAAATACTTATCAACTCTCGAATGAGTGTCTAAGCTTGTCATGGAATGACGTGTTCTTCATAACTAATCCGGATAACCAGGTAGAACACTTTAATAATCTTTTGCGCTACCTTTTCGAAAAATATGTTCCACTAAAAACCAGAAGGGTCGGAGAACACTCACCGTGCTGAGTTACAAACTCTAATTACAGAATTTGACTTTCTTTATGGAAAGAAGAGAATAACTGGCGAACCGCACGATTTTCATAGATATGCAGTGATGAAATGGATTGTGACGAAAAAGATAAGAAAAGAAAAAAAGCCTTAAATTAAATGTTGATCTACCTCCTAAAATACTTTGGTCCAACCTTAAAAGTATAGGAGCTACAAGGACTCAGACTACAGGTTTGGATGGGATATGTTCACGTTTCATAAAACTGTTACTACCTTTCGTTATTCTGGAGCTGACTCATATTTTTAATTCTTGTATAACTTCATCATACTTTCCCAAGATCTGGAAGATCTCAAGGGTTGTTCCGATCCCTAAAAATGACAAGGCTCTCTCTGTTGGTGATTTTCGGCCAATTAGTATCACATCTTTTCTGTTTAAAATCTTGGAAAAGCCATATCCATATTAGGCCATACTTGGAAGAGAACGAATTGTTATGCAAATGGCGGTCCGGGTTCCGGAATAGCCATAGTACTACCACCGCTATTTTAAAGATAATTCACGACATACGGGAAGGAATTGGTATGGACAGTCTGACTGTGCTGACTCTTATGGATTTTTCCAAGGCTTTTTATTCCATCAAGCACCAACTTCTTGTGAATAATCTTCGTAACTTCGAGTTTTTAGAAGTCGCGATGAGGTTCTTCACAAGTTATTTAACGGATAGATTCCAGCAAGTGGAAGTAGATGGCCCGGCTTCTTCCAGTCTTGGCGGGGGTTCCTGAAGGTTCAATGAACGGCCCCATTCTTTTCTCCATTTTTATTAATGACTTCTGTGAGTCCATAAATCAATGTCATATTCATATGTGTTCAGATGATATAAAACTTTATGTACAAAGGCCATTGGGACTAATTGAGGATGCTGTGTCTCGGCTGAATGAAGATCTGTCTGCTATGTAAATCAGCTTAAACTGAACCCGCGGAAGTGTAATGGTATTGTAATTTACAGAGAAAATCTTGATACCTCCTGTTTTCCGGGTATTGAGATTGGTGATTCCATTATTCCTTATGATACTCAAGTTAAGAATCTTGGAGTTGTAATTAATAAGGTCTTTGATTGGTCCGATCATGTTAATATGTTGACAGGAAAGATTTATGGCGGATTGAGACTGCTAATTTTATTCCCCCATCAACCCGTATGAAGCTTATCAGGGCATTGATGGTTCCTCTTATAACTCTCAGCTATGTCGTGTAGGCAGGCTTGGATTGCAATAATAAGCGCAAGCTTAATGCGGCTTTTAATGCCTGTGCTCGATTTCACCATACTCGGGAAGAGTTTTTGGAATTTGCTTGGATGCCCATTTTCAATTAAGGATTTGTGTGTTAATTAATAAATTGCTTTTCTTCCGCCAACCTCAAAATTTGCATGAAAAGCTGCGCATGGGAACCTCAGGGATGTCGAATAACCTTATTTTGCTACGTTTCTCTTATTTGCTCACGAGTCGTTCGTTCTTCGTCGGCGGTGTGAGGGTATATAATCAGATTTCTGTCTAGATTAAGCGAGCGGGCGTTTTGGGCAATTTCAAGAAATTTAAAGTTCTTTTATTTAATCATTTATCAACGGGGAAAGATTAAGATGAACAAAATTTATGATATGTCTATGTTTCCTCAACTGTATACCGTTATCTCTGTTAAATCTCTTCTCAATTTTTATTAATTTCCCTTCGACTGTAGCTTACCGCTTATCTTCTGGTGCTTTAGATTTTGAGTATTTTGAGTATTCATGTTTTTTTATTTAATTATTACTTTTTAAGTTTTTTGCTTCTTATATTTGCTTCTCATAGTTTCATATTTATAGCTAAAAATTTCGCTTTTAATTGTGTTGTTTAGTCTTTTGTTTTATAAAATTTGCATTTTTTTTCAATTATTCTCTAGCTTTATTTTTAACTTATTTGTAGTTCTGGTCGTACTTTATGTTATAATTAATATGTGTTATTTCATAAACTTATACCTTCCTTGTGCTAGTTTAAGGATTTATTTCTTGTTTGCATTCATTCATTTGCCCATAAATAATTCTTAGTTTCCCGAAAATTTTATGAAAGTAATTATAAATGGAGAGTTATTATGAAGCTTAATTTGAATATGCCTTTCTATGTAGACCGTGAGTTGTACTCATCAAACTTTGGCCGCATTGTGTGTCGAGCGGGGAATCAATCAACGGCTTAATTAGTAATTCTCTAAATTGTAAGAAGGAAATTACCACCATGAAATTTTTTATAAATAAAATAACTCTTCCAAAGAGACACATCTAATAAGTGAAGAAGTACGTTCATGTACCATCACATTGTTTTTGTAGGTGAAAAAGTGAAAAAAAGTAATATGTCGGCCGAACATGTGCATAATAATGTGATATACATATCTCTTGTTTTAAGTATGTTTTTCCCATCTCTACATATACATAAACTTACGCTATCATAAAAGTTATCCAAAAACAAGTGGTAATTTTTTAAATATATCATTATTAAATGTAAGATCAATCGATATGTTTTAGAACCTATGACCGATAGCTTTAGCCTTCGTAAATTTAAAACTTATCAATCTGTGGTAGTTAAGGCATACATTTTTATTTCACATTTCGCCTACTTCTCCTTTAAACCGTCCGCGAAACAAAATTAGAGGTTAATTTAAAAAAGTTCCTTTTGTAGCAAAAAAGCGTCTATAAAATTTAACAACTTTTTTAGTGGGTGATCCACAAAGTATCATTCATGACGTCAGGCGTCAAATGCAGAATGCATTCCCTATACTTCATGCATGATTCTGATTCAAAGGATATTATATTATATTATTATTATATGTCCAGCAGTAAAGATTTTTAAAAACAAGTAAAAAAGCTAGATTTAGTCTAAGACCAATGATGATACCCTAGATGAATGCCCGTATGTAACTTCGTATGGTCACCTTTCTGTGCAAGTTTGATTGTTGAAGTGGGTTTTCGCATATATTTCTAGAACGGTTCGTCGGACAGTTAAAATGAATATGATTCATAAAATTTCATATTCTGACGAACTTTTCAGTACAATAAAAACGTCTAGGATTTATCGTTTTCACAGTATACGTAAAAACGTAATTTTTTTATATGGCAACACCAAAAAGGGGTTGCAAGATTTAGCCCATTTTTAAATTATATTTTCAATTTCTATGAAAACGTCGTGAACAAAAATTTCAGCTTTCTACGTTGACGCGTTCTCAGGCAGTGTCGAAATGTATAGTGAAAAATGAAATTTTTGTATGGAAACCCTACGAAGGAGTTACCGGATTTTTCCCATTTTCGAACTTAAATTTGCTTTTTTTTTTAAATGCGTTTGTAAGTTACGCATTCTCAAGATATCGTTATTGACGGACTGACAGACGGACGGATGAATGGACGGACGAACGGACAGACGCACATGCAAATATCAAAATAACTTTTAATTCTATGCGTGGGTGTGTAATCCACATTGCTCTACCAACATTATTTCTGTGCGTTATAACCGGAATGACAAACATAGTATTCTCTATGATTTCATCTACGGTATAAAATAAAATATATTAAAATTTTTTTTAAAATAAATAACTTTTGTAAATAAAATGCTTTAAAAAGTAAAAACTAATTTTTTTTTTCCCAGTGATATAAACAAGAAAAGTTTATTGCAAAATAAGAAAATGCTGCAACTCAGATTAAATCTTAAAAGTTTGGACATCCATAACTATAATCGCAAGTGTCTAACTGCAGATCAAGCCCAAACTTTTAAGATTATAAATCTGAGTTGTAACATTTCTTATTTTGCAATAAAACTTTTCTTGTTTATATCACTGAGAAAGACAAAAATTATTTTTTACTTTTTAAAGCATTTTATTTACAAAAGTTATTTATTTGAAAATTTTTTTTAATATATTTTATTTTCTACTTTTTAGTCATACTCTCGAAACTTGAATCTCGAAACTCGACTTTCGAAACTCGACTTTCGCAATTCGACTCTCGAAACTCTGCTTTCGAAACTCGTATCTTGAAATTCGACTCTCGAAAAACAACCCTCGAAACTCAACTCTCGAAACTCGACTCTCGAAACTCAACTCTCGAAACTCAACTCCCGAAACTCGACTCCCGAAACTCGACTCCCGAAACTCGACTGCCGAAACTCGACTCCCGAAACTCGACTCCCGAAACTCGACTCCCGAAACTCGACTCCCGAAACTCGACTCTCGAAAATCGACTCTCGACATATATCACACACGGCCCAAATTGGACAGCCCCAAGTGTGGTAGGTACCACCCACACCCCTGCTTAACTCCTCGACCGTACATCCCACACTCAATCTTCCAGATATATTTAAATCTAAATAATATGGGTCATAAAATGACTTAATAAAATTAATCACAGATATTAAAAATTGATACTTTGATCCGAAGTCAGAAGAAGACTGAAGTAAATGTTCAATTACACTACAATTAAAATAATGGCTTTTTGGGTTTTATCACTGTTTAAATGCATAGAGAGAAAGCAAAATGCAAACCGCATGAATTGGAAATTTCCTGTATAATAAAAAAGAAACGCTTTTATAAAATTCTAGTTTATTTTTTTACACTATCGCTAGATCTGGTAATAAAATTGTTCTTCTTTAAATCCTTTTTATTATTGAAAAATCTCGCATATCAGTCCGCGTTATGTTATGCTTTACGTTCATTAATCTCTTTAAAGAATCGACAAGCGAAAGTTTTGTAGATTCAAACTTCTGAAAATTATAGCAAATTCTCCATCCTTTCTAGAAATTTAGAACAACTTTTTTCTATTATGCTAAATTTGGCAGTATTTTAATATTATCATTTCCTGTTTCATAGTGATAACAATTTAATTATTATTTTTTTTTTACAGTGTTAGGAGTACTAGTAACACTATTTATGATAAGTGTAACTGGATTTTTCATAATGTGGTTCACTGAAGTTTACAACAACACATATATTTATGTAAGTTTTTCGAAATCAATAGTTTTGCTTTTATGAAATAATTTATTCAATTCCAATTAATTTACATTTGCAGAAATTAATTTTAACAAATGAATCAATTGCAACAAAATGGTGGATGAGTCCTCCTTTAAGTACACATCTGCGAGTTCATATATTTAACTATACAAATATAGATGACTACCTAAAAGGTATAGATGACAAAATTAAAGTGGAAGATTTAGGCCCTTACACATATGCCGAAAATATGACAAAAATTAATGTGGAGTTTAATGATAATTACACGATTACTTATAAGGTAAGATCGTTTTGTGATATTCATGAAAAATTAAAAAATAAATAAATAAACTTAAGTACACAATAATAAGCTTGATAATTTCTGAAATATGTTCACTGGCATGGTTTGAGAAAACCCTGAAAACACGGTTTCCATATCGATTTATAAGAGCTATATAAAATTGAAATATTTCAGTAACGCAAAAAACTATAAAGTTTTATAATTTCATTGAAGGCAAATTATATTCATTTTCTATTTTCAATTACATTTTTTTAGCAAAGAAGCATATATACAGTGTGTTTGGTCCAGGGCCCTGAATATTTAATTCAAATTGCATTTATTAATAAACTCTACTCTTCTAAGATAAATCTTATATTAAAGAAAGACAGTTTACGTAGAGTACCATACACTTTACCAAAAAGATTATTAACATGAGTAGTCCAATTTAAAGTCATATTAAATATCAAGCCCAGGTTTTTAATAGAATATTTAAAAGGTATGACGATATGATCAAGCATCACGTTTGGAAAAGAGGACTAGCACTAGTCTTCTTCACTCATACGGCAGACAGCATCTTCAATAAGTCCGAGGTGTCTAGAAATTTAAAGTTGGACGTCGTCTGCATATAGATGATAGCTACAATTTCTCAGAACTAATTTAAGATCATTTATGAATACGGCAAAAAGTAATGGGTCATGAATGGATCCTTGTGGAACTCCACTGTGTACAGGAAGGAAATTGGATGCAGTTTGATTACAAACAACACTCTGAAAGCGACCACTCAGGTACGACCAGATCAATCTACATACATGCAGAAATAGAAAATGAAAAAAATGAACGAAGTTTTTGGATAAATAAGGTGTGGTTTATTCGTTCGAAAGCCTTTGAAAAGTCCAAAAGGGTTAATGCCGTAAAATTATCATTATCTAAGGAGATTCTAAAGCTGGCTGTTATTTTCAATAGTGCAGTAATGCAGCTACGTTTAGATCTGAAAACTGACTGTAAATTTCATAACAGATTATTATTCTCTAAGTAATTAGTAATTTGTTTATGTAAAATTTTATCAAAAGCTTTAGCACAATATGGAAGAATAGATATTGGACGATATTCTGCTACACCGAGAATTTTTTTATGAATGGGTAAAACTTTAGAAAACTTCCATGCCATGTGTAAGACAGAGAAGTAATATCGGCAGTAGCAGTTTTATTATTCTGGGATGCAAACCATCAAGACCAACAGCATTAGATCCGATGTACATTACTGCGGAAAACACTTCCATTTCAGTAGGCGAAGTAAAGGAGAACCCGTCAAAAATGGTACGGCCACTAAAAATTAAAATTCGATCCTTTATTAAGAATCCCAATGTGGGACGTAAAAACACTATTTAAGTCATTCGCATCAGCTTCTATAATGTTATTTTTGGACTTATCAACTGCAATTTCCGAAAGGTTCCGCCACATTTGTTTTTTAGATAAAAAGTGTTAAATTTAGAATTATGATATTGAAGCTTTGACCGAGTTATTTCTATATTTACCGAATTGCGTAGGATCCGAAAATATCCTCCCAACATTGAGTACGGAAACGCTTCCATCTACTGTACGCGATTTCTAATTCTATGTAATTCTACAAGTAAACCAAGGACATTGGGGGTTAAGAATACGTCGTCTTTTTAATGGTACATATTTTCCAAGAAGATGCGATATTAAGCTCGTAAATACAGATAGACTATATGTATTCAGCATATCGTTAAAATTACGGGTATTGGAGTTATGTTGCAAGAGATCAATATTAAAGTCACCAGTAATGAATATGTGGGCATAATTGTGGCTCAAATCGGACAATATGGTTTCTAATGCCCAATCTACAATGCATGGTTAAACCACGTCGTCAAAACGATATGGATTTTTGTGTTTGCTTCCCACTCTTCCATTTGAAAATTTATACTTGCAAAAATATCCGTTCTCTCTCATTCATTTGACGACATGAGCACGAGCTTATGTGTAGTAGTTAATCAGCAAAAACGATATAGTAATACCACAGGTGTATTCAGCATAATTTAGAACCATGTAGGGGAATTTAGAACAAAACAGCTGTAAACTGGAGCTTGTACTTTCAGTCTTGAAAGCAATATTTTATATTATTCGGCTTGCCCCAAGCAATTTCTTAGTTTACTAAGTTCACTATATTATAGTATAAATTATTGAGACCAAATACTTGCTTTGATGTAATTCTGCAATGAAATCGAGGAAGCAATTACATTTATGATAATTGACAGGTCAACAGCTGTTTAATTTGACAGCTTACCACTACTTACATATTTCGTGTATTTATATGCATTCTTCAGCAAACGATATCGTTTTGACGACGTGGTTTTACCATGCATTGTAGATTGGGCATAAAGAACTGATATCAGTGATATTAGGCGGTTTATAAACATTACCCACAACACACTTCTCGCAATTAACGATAACTTCAATGAAAATGTATTCTACTCTACTAAAGCATCTACCGATCTTCCAAAAAAAATTATGCCCACTTATGATAGTAATATTGAATGAGAATAAAACGAGAAAAAAAAACGCCGAAAAAATCACGTTTCCTGTATGGGAGCCCCCCTTTAATTTTTAATTTATTTAAATTTTTATTATTTGTTATTATAGCGGCAATAAAAATATACACTCTGTGAATATTACAACTGTCTACCTACGGTTCATGAGATACAACCCGGTGACAGACAGACGGACGCACATCGGGGGCTTAGTAATAATAGGGTTCCTATTTTTACCCTTGGATACGAAACCCTAAAAAGTTACAGGACAGTGGCGCTTCGTGGACCTCAGAAGAATGGAAGCAATCCATTTTTTGAATAATTTACAGCGATGTCTTACTTTTAAGCCATACACATGCAATGGACTACAAATTGGAGGGCTTGAAATATCGCTTCGAAAATAGTGGTGGAATTCTGGCCCGAGTAGGAGAGGAATATTTTTAGAACAAAACATATTGCTAATTGAAGTTAATACTCTACAGCGGAGCTTTTCCAAAGAGTAAAATATTCTTTTGCTCCACTAAGTTGCTCCAGATATGAATCAAAAATGTGAGTCAGAAATAAGCGAAATTTCAGTTTTCCAATAAATCTTTAGCTTAAAGTTTTAGGATTGATTTAAAAAAATGTACCTATATGTCGGATATAACTTCTTGCACCAATAGATGTCCACTTTGTTGTCGACTAGTTCTGCTCAAGCCTCCTTAAATCTCCTTACGTCCTTATTTTAATTAACTTTCTAAAAAACTATATTATTTGTGAGCTCCAAAGTGATCATTTACTTCAAATCCGATGAAACTTTGCTCCAGAAGCAGATAATGTAAAATAGAACGGCCTTGAAGAAGCTTTTTAAAGCAACACGTTCGAGTAGGAGCGATATTTCAAGTCCTAGTAATCATGTCTTTTTCATTCAATCTATCAATCAATCTAATTCATTCAATGCATATATATTCCCCGACGCAATCACAAGAATACACTTAGATATCTCCTTACACCATAAATAAAATAAATAGAAACACACATCATAATGACGGTCAACCAAATATGCTCATGCAATACATTACTAACCTGGCAATCATTGTCTATCTTTCATCCAATCTAACCATTTGATTCATTTTTACCAAGGGCAATTATCATGCATAATCAATGCATATGCAGGGTGTTTCAGCCTAGAAGGTCAATAGAGCGTGATGCGATGTGAAATTAAAGAGGAGAATCTAAAGTGTACAGTTTTTATAGAACAAAGTTATGTTAATGACCATTTTGCAAAAAAATAAGGGTCAAAGTAAAAAAAGATAAGAAGGAGAGGCATATGGAGCTGGTTGGAAAGGCCATGAAGTTCTGCATACAATGAGCTCGTTAACTGTGACCGTACGCCCAGTACTTTTAAAGATACAGGATTTTTTGTGAAAAACTAGCGTTTTTCTTAATCACCCTGTAAATCCTAAACAGTTGATATGCCCCCCCCCCCCCCCCCCTGTCATACAATTTTATGTTTGACTAGGTGAGTTCTATCACCTCCTGCTCTATTGATCTCCTAGGCGGAAACACCCTGTATACTCCAGTCGTCCGCCAGAATCCTACAAACAAAAAAGTCCTTGCATGATATGAAAAAATCTATAAAATTATATCGAATGCGAGACCGATGCCTTCATCTGTATACAGCTTTAGAAATTATTCAATGAAAGTTCCAGCAGGGGCGTAAATTATTTTTGAAAACGCTACGTTTTGTTCAGCGTCCCATAGCAGTATACACACGCAAACCCTTGAATGCATATGAGTCCGATAAGTTAAATATGTTTAACTTTTTTGTTGTAAAGACGCTGCTAGAATTTCAGCGTCTCTGTGGTATGAGCGTGCTACAGTAAGTTTGAGACCGAATTGGACGTTAGATGTGGTGTTGAGTGGTATATATGCGGCAAATATTTCAGCGCCTTTGCCGTATGGTTGTGACTGTGCCACAGTAGGTTTGAGTTGAAAACAAATACATCCAAGCGTTGGCAACTGCTGACCGAGGCCGACGTTAGATGCTATGTTGGATGATATGATGGTGGGTAGGGAAAACGCTATGCACAAATTTGTCCGATAACTTTTGTCCATTTTGAAGGCGATTTCATAATTTCGCGATTGAAAAAGTACTCGTCCCAATTGTTAAAAAACTTGATCTGCACATTTTCAAAAGCCAGCCACAGTTTTGTATCATTAAGAAAATTTTGCAAATGCTTGAAAAGGTGATATTCTCTTGGTGCTAAGTCTGGACTATATGACAGGTGCGATAGAACCTCCCATCCAAATTCACGGAGCTTTTGACGCATCTTTAAAGATGTATGTGGCCTGGCGTTGACTTGATGGAACACAACCCCCCTCCCTATAGATCAATTCTGGCTGCTTCTGACCGATCGCCTGCTTCAATCTGGTCAGTTGTTGACAGTTGTAGAGGTTAGAATAGAGTGTCCACCAAACACACAGCAAGACCTTCTTGGTTTAATTTGGACTTGGCGATCGTTTGGGCCGGCTCACCGCGATTGGACCATGACCTTTTTCGGTTTTTGTTCTCGTATGTGACCCATTTTTTATCGCTAGTCACCATCCGATTAAAAAATGGGTCGATTTCGTTACATTTCATTCGGTCCAAAGGTTCTTTTACGCCAATTCGTGTGGCACCAATACATCGAGTTTCTTCTTGAGACTAACCTGATGCAAATGGTTCCAAACGGTTTTCTGACTAATCTTCAGTTCATGGGCAATGGAATAAGTGCTCATATCAACATTTTCGACGATTGGCCTACCAGAGCATGCCTCATCTTCGATGTCCATATTACAAGAACGGAATCGTTGGAACCACAACTATGCTATTGCATTCGATACTTTATTGGTTCCATAAACAGCACAAGTTTTTTTGGCCACCTGCTCAGCCTTTTCACCTTGGTCATAGTGGTACTGAAGAATGTATTCAATTTTCTCATTTTTTACCGCCATTTTGGAACGCTGTAACACACAACTGGCCTCAGCAAATACAAAACTATCAAAGAACTTTTTTGAAGCGTAATGTCACCTTTAAATCGCCGTATAGTATGACCCGATGCGATGTATACATCGTGAGATATGGCTCACTAAGGACATCTAGCGGAAAACGATCAGAACTTTTGAATTCACCTCAATATTTACATATATGTACATTTTTTGTTTGTAGAAGAATATTGGGCGTTTCATACAAAAATCTTCCGCTTGCATTAAGTGCTGAGGACGAACAATTTTCGATTTCTTATATAATTTTTTTTTCAAACATTTTGAGAATACCTATTTTAATGTAGGTAACTGATTTGTCTTTTATGTATGGAGGATTCCATATTCTCAAGGGAAACAGTGCATCCAACGACGAACCGCCCTTGCTACAGGATATTAAGTGATGAGAGCTTCTAAAATCATAAATTACCCCCTAATCCTAATGGTAAATGAAACATTTTCGTCCACACAAGCAAGGCACATATAGTTTTTGGCTTGTCTGTACTAGACCTACCATCCTGTGAAATATTCGGTACACTGTCAAACATCCTGTATGTAGTAAGATCAAAAGCAAACTATTTATGTTTTACAGTAGTACCTAATGGTGCTTTATCGAAAAAAAATATATATATTTGAGATAGAACTGGTAGGCAATTTAATTTTTCATCTAATAAGGTTTAACACAACTTTTTAGTTTTTACAGTAACTGAGATATTTTGATTTGCGTCATTAACTCCATGTGAAAGAAACGAAAAAAAAAAATATATTGAAAAAGCTAAGACTAAACAAATGCAAATATTTAATATTTATGAATTCTTCTTCGTAGAGATTTTAATTCAAGTTCAAATCAAAGCATGGCACTGCATTTTCTTCAGTACCTAATTGCAAGAAACCAATTTCACCAAATACTCAGGAACTACTGAAAAAGCTATTAATTGAAGCAATCAATTATGGCAAGAAGAAATATGGTTTCATTTAATATTGTTTCCCCTTAAACAGGTATTAACCTTACAGCACAAAATTACCCAGGGACAATCTTTCTTTTCCTATAGATCCCGCAACTTTTCTGGGATAAACAGGAAGTGTTCCTAATGACTTAATTTTTAGTTAAATGGACTCAAATGTGCAGTGTGTCACACACATGAAGTCCCCATTTGCAACATTTAGCTTCGTTTTCAAATGGAGCAAATGTGAATTATGGATTTTTGAAACAGTCTATTTATTCGTCTAAGAATCATCTTGTTTGCTTGGACGTCTAATCTTATTTAACATATTTCGCTAAACTTTTTTATTTTCTTCTACTTTTTTATCATACTTTTATGGGTCGGAACATATTCTTTGTAATTTAAAAAAGAACGTCACCTTTAATAATCTCATATCGAGAACAGTAATATGATCCCCCAAAGTTGTCGCTGGAAAGTAAATCTATTCTATAGTTATTACATTATAGTAAAAAAAGTATATCCGCGCGCTACTTTTATTTACAAAAAAATCGACACGAACTGAAAAAATGCAGTACTTTAAACTGAAAAATAAAATAAAAATTAAGAAAAAATATTGCCAAATTAAAAAGTTATGAAAAAAGACATTGAAACAGTTATTCTGAACATCCGAAATAATCAAAAAATCACTATTCTCGATTTGAGTGACCTCTAAACATTAATGAATTTCATTGAAATTTTGCATAGAAGTTTATAATTACATTAGCTAACAAATTTTCATAGACATTATAACACCTTTGCAAATAAACATATTTTTGGGCCACCCTAATGTACATATATAAAATCAAAAGTATCGTTATTTTTCTAATAATAATTTTCTTTTTTACTTTTTAGGAACACAGATCTTACAGATTTATACCAGAACTATCTGTTGGTAAACAGTATGATCAAGTGGTGGTACCCAATGTTCCTTTGCTATCCGCTGCAGCATCAATGAAAAATAAAAACTATTTCGTAAGGGCAACTATGAATTTTGCACTGGCTACAATGAATTCATCACCCTTCAAAACCTTAGCAGCTGATTCATTACTTTGGGGATATCAAGATGAACTTATAGATTTTTCGAAAAAGTTTAGTCCGAAATCGTTACCATTTGAAAAATTTGGAATGATGGTAAATGTAAGTATTAAAAAAATTATTAAATTCATTTAATTTAACAGCTACAAAGAATAATTTTCTATATAATTAGTTATACTAGTTTTTTTTTAATAATAACTGGATCGCAATAAATTTACATACATATACATATATACTATATATACAGTCATTTGCGGAGGCTGCTCGCGGAAATCAACTTCGGTGGGGCTAACCTACTTTATAACAAAAGTGATGAGAGTTTCCACTTTACTTTAAGCGATTTTTAGTGATCAGTTTCACTAAAAGCATGCTGACATCATAAGGCGCAATGACGAACAAATAAAAAAAAATCAAAAGCCACATGAATTTTCAAGATAACTGTTAACCCACAAAAATCATCCTAGGCCTATATCTCTTAATAGAAGAATAAGAAGCCTGTCTAAGAACTGAATTAAGTTGGTGAGTATAGCAATGAGCGATCTGAGCAAAAGGATATACATATATGTATAGTCATTTTAGTAATGCCTGAACACCCGCATTTCCACCACTCATTAGGGTAGATCAATTGTATGTTTGGGAGAATAACTTGTTCGCTAAATGATAATCTTTGAGTGCGTTCGATATTATATCAACCATGACCTAAGCGAAATGATGGTATAGATCAAAAATTGAAGAAAAAAGAACCATTCAATGGCCACTTTATTTTTTACAAAACGTAGAATAACAACCATTTGGGAAGTACATGAAACGTCGGTTATTTCATTTACTTGGAATGAAACGAAATTTGTTGAATCGATTTCCTTTTTTAATTTATTAAAATAAATTTTGAGTACACAATCCAAAAGTTTGTTTTGAGTGCTTTTTGAAGTACTTTCAGTGACTTGATATTGCCGGTAAAATAGTCATATGTAACGACATCCTTCTTGTACATAATATGAAATCATATCCAAAAAAATTCTCTGAATACAGCTTATTTCCTTGTCATCATGGTCGTATAGGTTTAAATTATAACTTCCAAAAAATTTAATTTTAAAATATCTAAAATTCTGCTCAAAACATCCTGCATTTTATCACGGTTTCGTTCCATCCAATAACCAGTGTCTATTTGAGAGATAATGTTTATCGAGAAAAAAATTAAAACCTTTCCGTATTTCACAAATGGACCGAGCCAGTTTCATGTTTTTGAATCCTTTCAGATAAATACTTCATTTCTGGAAGTCCAGTATTTGCCAATGCAGCGCCTCCTCTTAAAGCGTTTGATTTACAATTTTTCATTAAATTACAATTTAAACTATCAACGAACTCAATTTTAAAACCGTAAATATTGTAAAATAGTTCAAAACAACGACCCTAGTCATTATGATAAAAACAGTAAAAATTACGATTGATTAATCCGTATTCAATTTTTATGTTTTGAAATCCAAGTAAAAATTAAAATTTTAGTTTTATTTTTTACGATTTTAGAGGGTATCAATTACGTATCACTCTTATTAGCAGTAACCCGATATGCAGACAACTTTCAATTGCATAAATTGACTACTGCGACACGAAGCTAGGATCGGAACAAGGATGTGGAATCTAAAATTTTTCGATCTCTCTGCCATAATACATATATCAAGAACATGGTGACGTATAATTTTTTAATTCTAATTTATTTGGCTTCGATCCGTCTAGGGGTTGGGGCGGATTCACCGCGATATCTAATGGTTTTCTGTTTTGGGAAGCTGATAAAGGCGATACGTAATTGATACCCTCTTATTCCCCCGATGACTATATAAATACATTAGTGCATAAGTTTCGATCATATGCAGATAAGAAATTTTCATGTTGGATTTTCAGAATCAAAATTTACTTCAAAGCGATTGTTGTATTTCATGTGAATCTGCATATAGCAACTAACAAAAGTCGCTGGATACTCGAATGGAAAGTTTGTCTTCAAAGAAGCAATCAATTTTTAATTTTTTTTTTAAACATCTTTTTAAAACCAGTTTTCCTTATTAAACTTGAGAGCCCCAAAGCCTACAGTTTTAAATTACACCGGTCAACACAAATCTTAGGTCTGAGTTCTGCATATATCCGATTTTAATTTCTTCCACATTACTAATTAAAACAAAAATTGTTTTACCCGAAAAAGTTTGCTTTTCTAGCTATCAGAATAAAATTAATAATTTCAAGAAAATTTCCGTCATTTCATCTCTTTATTGTATAAAAAAAAAACAACCTGTTGCTATTCATTTGAATGACTTTTATTTACAAGAAAACAATTTAAAACAAATAACTACCGTTATAGAATATATATAAAAAAAATAGAAATGAATATTTTTAGTAGTTGTTCTGTGTTTGTATGGATTTCCTCAGACTTTCTCGTATTAGCCCCTCAAATATAGTCTGCCATCATTCTCTCATTGTACGAATTCTGATAACGACGTTCAATGGCCATCATATCTTGTTAAAAACTCAGGCACTCATGTATTCTTGAATTAGTCCAAGCGATCATGTAACATGTGCACTTTAAAGTGCATTCGGCAACCAATGAGTATAAACCTATCAAGCATAGTTGAAATCAGCCCTTTGTAATTATCAGCTCTATTGTTTCTGAGAAAACCATGAGTCACTGCTTTGAGGCTGTCCCTTCTGGGCATTATTTTCTTTATCTGTGGTCCGACGAAAATACCGGCCTTTAGTTTGTCTTCAAATAGGTCAGGGAAAAATTCTTTAAATATTGAAAATCTTCAAAATCTTCCCGAAGAGCTTCAACGAATTGCTTCATCAGGCCTAATTTTATATGGAATGGAGGCATCAAAACGTATTTAACCTCCACAATTGGGTCCCATTTAAGATAATGTTTTCCTATCTCGAACTCAGATCGCTTAGATTGGTAATACTATATGTGTGCTCTATTATCCCATATGCAAAGGTAGCAAGGATATTGAGTGTATCTGCGTTGCATTCCCATAAGAAAGCCAATCATCATAAAATGCACTATCGCTGGTCTCTGTATACTCGGAAAATATACCAGAATGACACCCCGATTCTACATAAGAGACTTTTAAGGGACTCTTAACCTCTTAAAGTTAGCAAGTATGAGATTTTAGCAGAAATAGTATTTGATATAAATTTTGTTGGAGAAATTTTAATTTTAAGAGGTTAAGAGACTTTGGAGAATCTGAATACTCCCTTTTCAGTTAGCCCAGCTGTTAAAGACAATTCGTTTTGCAAGAAGGAAGAAGAAAAAGAAATTTTTGTCGAGACAGTACGTGGTATCTAGCACCACGAAGCATTTTGCTACACTTGTGCCCAGACATGTCATCACAATAATTTTGCTACGATGTAGTTCATTATCGAGGTTAATTGTGTGCGTCTTTAATCAAGTTACAATTATTGATTATTGTATAATAAATTCAAAGCATGTAATGATAATTGAATTAATATTTTATCATCTAAATCGCAGGTAAGGAATTTCACAGCCGTCATTTCGCCAACAGGATTTTCGTATAAATCTGTAGCAAAAACAATTGATTGTTGCCAAAACTTTAAATTGAAGTATTCTGAAATTCTTTATAAATATAACCTTAAAAATATGAAACGGATCCAAGTCGTCTCTCATTTTCCTCAGAACTATCCTCTTTGCATGGCTAATATTGTATAATTGTTTATATTTCACAAACTTGAACATTATTTATGTAATATATACATATTATATAAATACCTATGTATTAATTTTACATGATTTTTATTGAAAATTTCGGTATTTGAAACAAAACAATTTCTGCGACTCTAATGTCTTCCATTACTGAAAGTAGAGATAAGAGATTTAAGCGCACCTCGGTGAGAGGCTCTTATGTTAAGAAATATTTGACAGCTAGTTTTGTTGGCTAGAATACCAGATCTCTTAAAAAAAATCTCCACACAAATTATGAGATCAGCTGACGTCTGACATCTCTTAACTCTTTACGCAGAATACCAATTTCTTCTAACGGGCTTTGACAGCTCAGTTAAGAGGATAAGAGCTCTTATATCTTACGTAGAATCAGGGGGTGAGTCTACATTGTGTTTTCAACATTTTGAGGCCATTCTTAAGCCTAGCGTCAGTCACACAAACTGTGTTGTATCGCAGCAATTTGCATACGTGCATTGAGTATGAACCACGTAAAAGTAATTAATATTAAAATGACTAAAAGAAAATACTAGAAGTTTTCAAAATGTGTTTAATTCTCCGTGAATATCCCGACAAGACCGATTCAGCCTTTTACCATTCTTCCTTACCTTGAATTCAAAAAGCATCGGAAACATAACAACTATCCGATCCATTTTTCATTACGGAAAGGTACAGATAAGTAAAATGTCAGTACTTTGCCTATAAAATAATAAAACCTTTCTTAAAATTAACTTATTTGAAGATGGCGCTGTTAGCACACACCACGGCGAAGCCCCTGCCGTTGGCCGTTGTGGGGCCGTCGTCGCTGTCCGTATAAAATATGTTGAAACAAATCAGTCGATTGCACACATGATGACAACGGCACCGCACTGCACTATAGAAATATAGGAATTTTAGCGGCGCGGTGCCGATTCTGACGTCATGTTTGCAAACATCTACTTAATAAAACACGTTTCTCCTTATATGGTCATACAATAATTAAATATATATTGATGATTGTAAAAGGTACAAAAGCAAAGTTTTTCAAAAATTAACGATGGTTTTAGATATTTGGCTATATAAAGGATTAGAAAATAGTCATTAAAATAATTACAAAAAAAAAAAAATTGTTTTATTTGGTTGAAACTAAGCATATTTTTGATAAGAACTTTCCTTAAAAGTTATCTTTAACAAATGAACATTTTTCAAATTATGATTAGATTTGTATTGCTAATTATGTTTCTAATTTTATTATTCGTTCTGCTTTATAGCGTAATGGAACAAGCCAGGACACATTTCAAATATACACGGGTCAAGATGATCTTCGAAAATTGGGTGTTATGAGTGAAGTGAATGGCAAGCGACAACTAAACATGTGGTCAACTCAACAATGTAATCAAATTGATGGCACTGATGGTTCACAATTTCCACCACACTTAATGGATAAAAAGAAGAAATTGCAAATTTTCATTCCATCGCTTTGCCGAAAGCTTCCATTGGCATTCGACTCTGAAGTAAATCTTTTCGATGGGGTACCAGCTTGGCGTTACAAGACCCCCATGAATGTATTTTCCCATCCAAATATTAATCCCGACAATCAATGCTATTGCCACATTGAATCTGGAGTATGTCCTCCGAGCGGTGTGTTCAATGGAACTTTGTGTTACGAAGCACCGATATTTGTGTCGTTTCCACATTTTTTCTCCGGCGATCCAATTTTGTACAAAAATTTTGAAGGAATCAAACCAGACGGCCGTAAACATGAAACTTTTGCAGATATTCATCCAAGATTGGCTTTTCCAATAGATGGAGCGTCTCGTATTCAAATTAATATTCAGTTGCATAAAGAACAGTTTTTGTCACGTAAGCTGCAGTTATACGAAACCTAAAGCAATATTGATTTTGTTTTTATTTTTAGATGTGGAAAAATTGGATGAAGGCATAATTCTTCCTGTTGTGTGGATTGAGGTTACATCTGGTGAGCTTACAGATGATCTAAAGGCTTTAATTTATCACAGTTCGTTCAGTGCAAATGCTATACAGTTGGCACTGAAATACGGAACTTTATTGACTTGTGTTATGACATTTGCACTAATTGTAGCGGGATGTTACTATAGGGGAAGGACAATGGAATTAAATGAAAAAGAACAGGAACTCGATGGGCTAAATAAAAAAAGTACAGAAGTCATACCGGATTCATCTTGAATATGTTTCTGTTTTGAATATACTTACATTTAGTACTTTTGTCTATTTAATGTTTGTGTCAAATACTCATCGAATTTCTCTAATACCGCCCACTTTCAGCTTTGTCTAATTATAATTTTATTTGCTAGTATTAATTTTTTTTTGTTTTATTTAACTGTAAATATTTAAGAAGATTATCATTTTATTGTTAAGAATTTCAAAGCTTTTATGACAAAAACACAAATTTTTTTGAAATTTCTACTTGTTTTAAGTAGTAAGCTACATAATTTCACTGTTTTTAGAAGTGATGTAAATATTTTTTTTTTGATTAAGGCTACATTGTTAAAATACAAATTTTTATTCTTGTTTTGTTGTTTTATGGTCGTCCTTTTGTTTTAAAATTTTTAAATTTATAAAAAAGTTGATGAAATTTTAATAAGGGAGACGTGAAAAATGACGCATTACGTTCGAATGTTATACGACATACTTAGTATATTATGGAGAAACATTTCCAGAAAAAATTATAATTCAAGCATTGATTTAAAGAAGGAAAGGTCTGGAAAGAAAACTAAGCGGGCCAAAGAAAATGTTTTTATTTGTAATGGAAGGCACGCCAGTGGCAGGAATTTTACATGAAAGGGGTGGAAAAATCGGTAAAGAATAGCAATACGAAACATTTTAAATTTAACGATTGATCAATGGATTTAATGATAAACTTACACGAATCCGAAAACTTTTGTCTATTAACAATCCAATCTACTGAAAATCAATTAAAAGAAAATTCATACATGAAATACAACTAAAAATAATATCATCCATTAAAAAATTTGCCCTCAGTCTTACAGCACTATTCATACAATATTCTGTTAACAACATAAAGAAGGTTAATTTTTTAAATAAAAGTTTTGAGTCTGTTTTGATTCTAGAGCAAATTTATAGTCTGGGAGTAATATGCAGATAGAACAAAAGTAATTTCAGAGGTCGTAACGAATTTAGTCAATTTCATTTTGATCAAATTCGTTATGAATTTAATTCATAGCAAAACTCTCTAAAAAATACTAGCATTTAAGTAAATACGTAATATTTCGCCTCATATATAATTGACACTTAAAAATTTTTTTTAAGTGCATATATGAGGTCAGTTTGGCTATTATCTTTGGCGTATATGCCTGGCAAGAACCAAACTGTACTGATGAGTAATCCGGTTCCTCCTGATTCGAAACGCCCTCTTTTGCAAAGAAATTTCTTTTTTCAAAGTTTTCCATATGTAAAAAGAATTTTTTACTTGATTAGAGATGCATAATATCTGAGCTATTATCTGACTCGATCGAGCGATTCCGTATACTAGGGTTTCACTCTGTGTCCGAATGTGTGTTTGTTTGTTGTTTGCATGTGTGTGCGTGTATGTGAATGCATGTGCCTCTCTACCTCGACGCCCTCACAGGTAGTGCCCAAATATACTTATAGTAAAAAACGAAATTTTCGTATGGTAACGCTACAAGGGATTAAAACATGTTTAAAATCAACAAAAATATAATTGTCACGTAAAATTGTTATGAAATACTTTTTACCTAATTTAAAAAAAAATGTGTAAATGACCATATTGCCAATACGATCTTGGTAATATGGCCATAACTACATATATAAAGAAGTCTTAAATTATAAAATATAATAAGTTAGGTTAAGTTTTTATTTAATATCTTATCAGTCATTTTTTATCGCAATCTTAGCTTTAATACCGATGCATGGAACACAAGATATTTCAATTTAATAGCACTTCTTTTATTACCACATAAATATTTGAATTGCGTGTTAAAAAAATGACTTTCGCTTCGCATCATCTACTCGCGTCGCGTTATCTATTAACAAGATTAATTCAGATATTACAGTAGCATAACGGCAAACTATGCGTATGGCATGTGCTGCTATCTTTCATGTAATAACAAAACTACGGTCAGTGGGCGTATTGCCCACATGCACATATTATATTCCCCTACTTACTATTCCTGCTGTTCCAGAATTTTGTAAAAGTCGCATATATTTACCTTTAAAGAAGTCACGAAAAAAATTTTATTTTTACGGTTTCGACTTTATTGCTTAGCAAATATCGGCTTTAATTCCATTTTTGAATGGTAATATGGTCAAAATTTGTCAGTTTGTAAAGTCCCCCTTAATTTTCGTGCGCCGGAAGTAGAAATAAGTCGATTCGACATTATTCCTTTCGACCTTATTTCATGTAGTCACAAATTTCCTCGCAAAATGTCTTCAGGCGAAATCTGAGGCAGGAGCAGGAACAAGAAAGCATAGTACGGCCGAATAGGCCGATAAAATAAAAAAGAAATCGAGTTGAAATTCCGAAATTTTAACTTCAAAACGGAAACACTCAACGATTACCTCCTCTACTAACAAAATTTAAGTCATCATCATTCAGAAGTTACAGGGTGATCTATAAAAACATCTTCAAATATCCCCATCAAATTTTTGCTTGTCTAGTCATGACCTATCACAGACTCCATAGCCTTCGGCCTCATACGAAATACCCTCACTTTCTATTTCACGAGGGAACAATTTCTTGTGTCAAAAAGAGTTTGTACGTCGGTGCCAACATTGAAAAAAACATTGGCGGGAAGATAAAAAGTGAGCACGCAGCTCAAAAAATTATTTTAATAAAACCTTTGAAATATCTTCTGCGTATCTAATGTCTTTGGTAAAATAGTTTTTATCAGTAATAATTAATTCAAAAACATTTATTTCGACAGACCCACTTATTTATTTGTTGCTTCCATTTCTCTCCCAGTTGATACTTGTTGCTTAGACCGATAGAGTCAGCAATATAGAAGTTAGCCCACTTTCTGCAGTGTATATCTATAAACGTAGTCAGTCCATATTATACATGTCAGTGGATTAGCCAATTTTCTGCTATTTTGCTTTAACTTGCAAGTGGAACTGTTCCAAAAAGTCGAAAAAATTCATTTGGACATCTAAATTATTTTAAATAAACCTCTAACATGGTTTCAATTAGCATGCTATATTAACTTTGAAAAAAAAAAAAATCCGAAAACATCAATATGTATAATGATTCTGTACATGTTTGAAGATTTAGGCCACTATCTCGGCGAATTTTCAAATTCCCTCAATATATCAGGTTTGCCTCTTCAAGCTCCTACTGTAAAAATTATCACAGCAATTGTTTTTTTTATAATATTTACATAAAAAAACTAAGTAATAATAATGTAGTCCATGCGAGCGGAGTCACGGGCAGTTGCTAGTTTATATGTATGAGAGAAGTTCCAGTTTGATTGTCAGGGATGGACACGAGATGTCGTCACCGACAATTCTATCAATTCCTATTTAAATTTTTGAAACTGAAGCTGTTAAATAAATTTCAAAATATTTCATAAATGAAATAAAGATGACAGGCGGCTAAGGGAAATTTTTTGCAAAAAACTGGCTTTAATTTTATGCATTAAGCATTGAATTTGACAGTCAAGCCCATCTGGTATCATACCGTAAGATTAAAATTTCCCTCAAAGTTCCACTTGTATATGTATATATTTATATATTCGAGCTTCAGGTGAAAGTCTAGTTTGTCGGTAGAAAATTCGGCATAACTCTAATGTACCCAACTGACCTGATCATTTTCATTTCGTCAGGCTATTCAATGACTTGACCGGTTATTAAGTATATAGTTCAATTTTTCAATTTTTTTAAAAACATTTTGTTGGATTATCAATCTTATCTTTCCTTTTATACCACTAATTTTATTTGGTGCCGTAAAAATGAACTAATCGAAGACGCCGATTCCATTTCATCGCATACTCGATCCATTCGTTGAGCTGGACTATCATTTTCACCAACCATTGTCGATAACACAGATCAACTGATCAGATACAAATTTATCATATACGAAAACCAGTGAATTTTCGGGGCTAGTTCATCAACCATGATATCATAATATTAATTTCCTACAATTGTACTGCCAGTTAAATTAAATTGAATTAAATGAATTTGTTTATAATGGCATTTTGCAGAATCTACTCCACTAAGATCAGTGGGAAAGAAGTAGAATGTGCTGGAGTTTGTCACAACATTTTCCATGCTAGTATATATTTGAAGTAAAATATTCCACCTTCGTCTTCTGGACACACCACATGTAGTGAATGGTCTGAGATCAAGCCTTGTCACGTCCGCATGAAATTTTTTTCCCTGGGGACCAGTCTCTTATGTTTGAAAAAATCAATCAGGGCAGCTAATCTGTAAAATTTCCAAAAATTTTATGATAATGTGCACATCCTGAACTGTAAGATGGATAATTTTCTTAATTTGACTGACACGTTGAATTCTAATTCGGTTGCGATACTGGAAAGGAGTAATGAGACCTCATCAAAAGCATCTTCAATGATCTTCACAGTGTGGTAATATCAAGTGGTATGTCTTTAACGTGCAGAGCTAACTAGAATAATTAGACTACCTATACTTATCATTAAGGATATCAGAGGAACTATTAAGTAGGTCAAGGGCGATATTGGTTCTTGTTCATAAACCGTATTGAGGAAATCTGCGATTTTGATATCTATAGCTCATGATATTGGGAATTTAGCTTTAAATGAGTCTTGCAGCTATGAAACCCTACAGCCTGAGTCCTATACAATTGGATTCATGCGCTTTATTATTGAAGGAAAAGTTTTTTTGGGCAATAGTCATATTAAACACGGCAATAATGGCTGACAAGATGTTGAGATCAGTTTAATATTATTGAGAATGTCTTTTTGCTCATTTACCATATTTAGTCTAGCGTATGAATCGCCAAGTGTGTAATATGATTTAAAATAATGAGAAAACTTTTCACATGATTGACTGGGGGACTGTAAAATCTCATCTTTGTAGACCATTTCAATTGGATAAGTGTTTGATTCCTTTAAACTTTTACGGAAAGCCCAAAATGCTTTGGGGGATAATCACATAATGAATTTTCAGTGGTAACATTCATGCTAAACCTTCTTCGAAACTCTTCTGAGGATCCAGGATCAGGAGATCCAGCAAGAAGTTGCTGTATATATTTACTTTAATTTCGATCCATAGGATAGATACTTTCGTATATGTATGCTGACAAGGGCGTACGAAATGAATACCGGCGACACGAAATGAATATCGAAAACTGAGAGCCGGACAATCGTGCGCCAGCCAGATGGACCGGTGGTGTCAGAATTATTCGCGACCACACGTATTTACCACGTACTCTGGTCGAACGTTGCGGCTGCGGTGGGAGAAGAGCTATGAGTTGAAAATACTCAGAAATGTCTCGCAACTTATAAACATGGACAGGACGCAGATCCAAGATAGTATAATATTTGGAAAGTTTGGCATACACTTTTTTATAAAGTATTTGGTATTATTTTAAGCATCATATCATTTTTATTTCGAAAAATGCATAGAAAATGTGTTTTTATCAGAAGTGTTCAACGAGGCTTTCGAAGCTTTGCTAGACCTAGTTGTACCCTACTTATGAAACAAATATAAAAACAGCTTTTCAATTATGTTTTTATTTTCTAATTTTTAAAAAATCAAGGATAATTTTATTTCATGTAGGTAAATCAATTTTGAATTTCTAATGGTCATGGCATAATACAGTCAGCCTTTACTTATGACAAATTTTCAATGTTACTAATACAATACGGTAATCCTGTCAGTACCGGGCAAAAAAATATTATTGTGATTAACAGAATTCAAAATACTTTTGATTTGTTGATTGGCGCCGTCGGCAGATAGTACTGTTAACAATAAGTTAATGAAACTTATTGCCAAAATAAAAGCTTTGTATAACTAAAGCGTGCAACACAGTGCTGGCTTTTTCAACCTGTACTATGTTTCCATGCAGAGTTCAATCCGAATTGGATCCGAATTAATGCTCATGGAAACGAGAATTGAGTTGAGTTTCGTTCAATCCATGTTAACTCCACGAAACCAGTCGAGTTGAGTTGGGTTTTGTGTATGTGTTAGTTAGAATAGTGCGGAATGTGTGTTTTATCCAACACAAATCCGGCTACTTTGTATGAAATATTTTATCTGTTAACTTAACCCAGGCCGTTAATGGAAACAGCATCGAGTTAACTCAGCCAGCAAAAATTAACGCTAACTAAATCCTAACTCAATTCTGGCTCATGGAAACATAGTACTGGACAGCCTCATCAGTTCTGGAGAATATATGAGATCAGATTATCAAGCTCCCAATGGCAAAGTTAGTGAAGCGGCCAGGCTGAGGTTGAACTCGAGTAGGTCTACGTTCTACCACAGGTTCTACTCTGTTGAAACTTTGTCAGCTTTCACAGCAAATTTTTGTTATCATTTGATGTCAACATTGTTTAAGGAAGGAGTCATATACTATGATTCCATGCGGAATTCAATCCGGATTGAATTCGAATTAGTGCTCATGGGAAACGGGAATTGAGTTGAGTTTCGTACAATCCCAGTTAACTCGATGAAACCAGATGGGTTGAGTTGGGATTTGCGTAAGTGTGTTTGTTGGAATTGTACGAGTGTGTGTTTGTGTTCTTATCTTGTGGTAAAAATGGCGATAGCAGTCAGTCTTGGACTGACGAAGAAACTGAATTATTATTGACAGTGATAGAAGAAAAAAATATTTTAAAATTAATTGACCGGAAACGACACATAAGGAAAGAAATATATAACATAAATATATAAATAAATATAATTCAAAACCAGAGGATTCGCGGATAAAACTTCCACACAAGTAGAAAATAAGTGGAAAAATTTAAATACGACAGCGAAAAAGATAAATTCAAGAAACGGTGAAGGAAGAGATACGTGTGAATATTATGAAACACTTTATCGTTTATTAGGTGTAAGACCTTCATCACAATACCCAATGCAATCGATTCTTCTGATAATACAGGTAACGTGTTTTTAAATTCCCAGGGTAAGACCAAAGAGGACAAATTAATCTATAAACCTGGTCAGTGATGTGAAAATAATGTGCCAAGACTTACAAAAAGAATTCCTCAAACAGCAGAAACAGTTAATTCAGTACGAATTTAAGTTATACGCAGAGGAAAAAAAGAAATAAATAGAAAATATTTGCAAGGAAACCACGAAAATGTTTGAAAAGACCAACAACAGTTTTATATGTGAAATAAAAAAATGAATAAATAATGAAAAATCCAGTGATAATAAGGAAAATGTGCAAAATGAATTAAGTGAATTTATTCAGCTCAAGAAATGAGTCAATATTATTAATTGATATGTTTTTAAAATGAAAAATGAAGTGTTCATAGATTAAGTAAGTAACAGTATTAATTAATTTTCTCATGAAAATTCTGCGATTTTTTTTTTAAAATAGTATAGTAGTAAATTATGTGATTAAACTGTACAAATGAATTTAAAAAATGAGCTTTTTCTAATTGGATATTTATTGATATATTTATTTTTATTACAAGTGTTCCTAATATAATACAGAATTATGAAATATATTTAAAGAAAAATAATATTTTATACTTTGTTTTGCTCTAAATCCTAACACTTTGAATAATTGGAAAATTTTGTGCTAAATAATTCTTCAAATGGTCGCGAATTTGACTTGTAGATAACTCTTGGTAAGTGTTCAAGTAGTGGGGCTGTGGAAATTGTCTGCCGTTTTCACTAGCAGCTATTATCCAACTGTCTCTAACTGGCAATTTGCGTTTTTCAGCTATGTTGTGTAGGACGCAACAACTAGCAATTATTGACGGCACGAACTATATTTCAGTGTCAATTCTTTTCTGAATCATTCTCCATCGGCTGCGAGCTCTGCTTACATAAACATTAAACGATTCTTCTTCCGCAGTCTTGGGTCCAACATATACCTTCATAAGCCATTCCTGCAGAGGATATGCGGGGTCGCCAATTAGGAATGCTTTAATTTCCTAACCATTAATGAGTTTTGCTGGCCTTTAATAAAAAAAATACACTTGACAATTGCAAGAATTTATAAAAAAATACCCTTTGACAGCCTTCAATGTTTCTATATAGGACGAATCTCTCAATACTACTGCATCATGTGTGTATCCTGGATGTTGTATATTGATATTTATTAATCTGTAGGTATATATGTAATAAAGTGTGAAATACGGTTGCTCATGTTTTTCTATACGTGTAATCGCTGTATCCATCCGCAGGGAGTTTGACAGGAATATGTGATCCGTCTATAGCTCCCAGTACCAGCGGCATTCTATTCTTCCTTTCAAATTCCTTGCAAATTATTTTAGCTTTTTCCATATTTGGCATTTTAATCTCATCCGGCAAAAAAACTATAATTACAGCTGCACAAAATTGTTTTAGGCATCTATGTACTGAGGTCTTGTGAACCCCAAACTGATTTTCGACCACACGATATTCTGAGCAAGACGCTAATTTAATTTATAGCAACTTTTATTTCCGTGCTCAAAAGTTTTCGCACATATTGAGGGCTTGGATGCAATTCTGCTTTTAATTTTTCACGTAAAAAACTGTATGTTTCTTTATCCACCCGAAAATTGTCGCACGTGTATGTGCGTATGTATGGGTGGGTGACTGTGTCACAGGCCTGGGTGCGACCTAACCCCTTCACCACCCATCTTCCTCTCCTAGTATTTGGTTATATCGGGCGGTATTACACTATCGGCGTACTAAAAATTAATTCTCAGTTATTCTTTCGTCTCTGGATAATATTATTATTTTATGTAAATTTAATGTATTAATTTATTAAGCATATACTTTGTGATGACATTCCAATTGAATTGAAAAATCCTATTTATCCATAAGTGCTATATTTAGATAATTGACTACATTGCTCCGTGGGTCTGCAGTATAAGGCTTCGGAACTTTAAAAAGTTATGTTTGAAAACATGTTGTATAAACCTATATTTATTACATACATTTACATTAAAAAAAAATTTTTTATATATAAAGGTCACCTTTTTATAAAAAAAAAAATATAATTACAGGATTAGATTTAGTGCTTTCCTTCTTGCTGTGAAGTGGAAAAGTATTTAAGTATTTCAATTTTAACATTTCGATGAACGCTTAACAGAGAGATTTTATTGGCGGGGCCAAAAAAGCAATTTAAAAAAATCAATAGAAAAAACATTTTATTTTTTATGGAATTTTGGATGTGACAATGTAATTATTTAAAATACCCTAAAAAGTTAGCAAATAATTTTTTAAGCTATTTAAATAAAACCTCATGAAGATGAGCACACAGGCACACACACGCCTGCGTGTGTATTCGGTTATATAGGTTGGTATTACACTATCTGCGTAAAGGCTTGTAGCACTTTATGAAGTGACTAAAAATTTCAGACACTACGTGTAAAAATTCAGCGCAAAATGTTACACTATCTGCCTACATTTCATGAAGTGCCCAGACTTTTCATGAACTGTTAGGTTACGCCAAGTGTCTACGTCATACATAGGTATTAGGTAACTATATTTGCAAGATTTTATAGATAGACTTTTCTAGCTTTTTTCGTCGTGAACTAGTTTATAATATTCTAAAAATTTAGAATGCTTATCATTTCTTTTTCGGGTTACAAAACAATCACATTCGGCAATCTTTCTTGACCCATTGTAGATAGATCAGAGGTAATTTTTATTAACTTCAATTTGCTGAAACTTCGTTCACATGAAGCTATCGTTGGCAATGTCAGTAAAACTCGGAGCGCGATTTTAACAGTTAAACTTGTTCCAACATTTTGTACCTCCACGTCAGTTAGAATAAAAAACTTCAATTGATTCAAAAATTGGTGTACGAAGCTTTTGTCGTATGACAATGCTGGGATCATCACCTTGTCATTAAAAATGGTCGAGTTGCTTCTTTGTTCTTGTTCTTGTTTCTTTAATATTTGCTAGTATATCCACATCTTCAGCAAATTTTGTAGCACTGGTAAAAATTTCTCCCATCTCAGAATCACGAATCAACTTAGCAGTTAGGTAAAACTGAAAAATAATTTATGTATATTAATTGTCAAAAGTAAATGTAGCTAAATTTTTTCACCGGCATTAATTTGTTTTTTTAACGGGCGGCGCCCCCCCTTTTCAACGTCTGCCTCACTAGTCTAACTCTTGTTATGGCTCTGCCTTATAATGAGTAAAATTGTTGGTCTCTCGATTACTGTTATCATAGAGAAACTCTGTTTTAATTTTAAGGGTGAAAGGGCCAACCGCTCTTACTCATATTTTGTGTATCCTGTGTAAATTTCCTCCTTCTTCTTCTTTATTAAAAATTTGAGAAAAAAAACAATTCTGTTATTTATGATTAATGATTAGTGGTTTCGTATTTAGCATGGAATCTAACATTGATAGGAAAAGTAGACTTGATCTCCTTATACTCGGTTCAGCCTAATAATTTGGGCTCATTGCCTCTTATAAAAAAGTCCGTTTTGAAGACCCTTAGAGGCTGATTTGTCATCATTTTCCCGGGCCCGTGTGGTGCCGAGGACCCAGTGCAGACCTGGATACACTCCTCACATGCTAATATTGCGGAAACATGATATAAGATTCTGCATATTGCAGATGGCAGATTCTCTTCTCTTCACATCTCAAATAATATTTGGTACTTTCTTTTGTTTTTGTTTTTACACCATATGTAGTTAATGTTACCCCTTCCACATTATCCCCACTTCACTTTTTCCTCCCCCTTACCTTCTTCTCCGCTGAACCTAAGAAAAGTTTAATTTTAGTCAAAGATATTATGTTTGCTTTTCACTTTTTGTGAAGTAGTCGTCTTTAACTTACATAGGACATTTGACTTTGGGGTCGTCATTTATTAAGTATGCATGAAGAAACTGTATTGCCATTCAAGAAAAATATTCACCAGGTTTCCTATATTGATGTCCAACAAATAAGTTTGAACTGGTCATTGCATAATTATCGTACTAAATTTGTTAGAAAGTATAGTTAGGCATACACAAAAAGTCAACTTTCATTCAAGTAACACTCAAATCGTCTGTTGCAAGATGATTAAAAATAAAACTTGAATTTAAAATTCAATTGCCTTTTACACTACCAAGCAAAAGTACCAATACCTTAGACAAAGTTGTTGCATAATTTCTTAATATATTGTAAATTTTCACACTCACATAAATTTTGAAGAAGTCGAAGATGATGCTGAAAAAGTTATTTGCAATTTGCAGCATTTTGCCACACTCAGTGTAATTTTGTAATATTTTTCCGTGTCGTTAGGTTCGCATTATTTCCTCTTCTGGAAGCTGACTTTGACTGAGGAATGACGTTGTTGACGACTGCAGTAGATCTGCTGAACCGGAGAGATCAGTGTGAAATGTAAAAAAAATTTCCTATATCAGTTGCCAGTGTAGCCCAAGTTGATGATAAAAAATTGCTTCCATTCTACATATATCCACTGCAGCATAGAAGTGGGCGCATTATTCACGATCAATTTAACTCGCGGCGAAAGTTTTTCTTTTGAGTTGTTGTAAATATGAAACATTTACAAAGATAAAATGACGTTGTTGAATATGCGGCGCAACACGATCGAATCGAGTAAATAGTAATCATAGATTCGAGTCGAGTCAAATATATTACAAAATCTATGTGTATTCTTACCTTTACTGCTCTTCTTAAGGTTATTGTATTTAAGATTGTTGTTTTGTATTTTTTCATCTTTAGCGATTATTTTGCCAATACCATTGCTGAAAAGTAGTGACACTGTTTGCAGCCGTTAATATATTAAAATTTCTCAGTGACTAACGATTTAGCAAACAAAATAAAAGTCTTGTGGCTAGCGACACAGATTTTATCAGGCGGTAAATGTTTAAACTGTTTTCAGTGTAACCTTCGAACTATAATGGAATTTGGAATATTTAGTGAGAAAATTTTAGTTTATTTTGAAAAAAGTTTTTACTAAATATTTATATTACCAGCTGTTTCAGTAAACGATCTAATAACATTTGTTACATTTCTTTGTTACTTGAATTCTATAACATACAGATTTAATTTAATTAATGCAATTTATTATTTAAAAAAATATTTTATGAATGCAGATTGAGGAAGCGTTAGTGTATGTCAGTGGTTATAAAATAGCTAAGGTACCACTTCCTGACAAGCACCCAGTGGAGTGGATCTCGTTTAACTGTGATCTTCTTAAATAACAATAGTTTTTGCCGAATCTTCGCATGAATGCATCCTATTTACAGTATAAATGCTCATAATGAATTTTATAGATAATTTGCCCTTACAGAATTTCCTTCAACTGCCTTTTTAGGGTTCCGTACCCAAAGGGTAATAAAGAGGACCCTATTACTAAGATTTTGCTGTCCTTCCGTCCGTGACCAGATTGTATCTCATGAACTGTAATAGGTAGATAGTTGAAATTTTCACAGATTGTGTATTTCTACTGCTGCTATAACAATAAATAATAAAAATTAATAAAATTAAAAGGGGCCCCCATACAAGAAACGTGATTTTTTCGGCGCTTTTTTCTTCGTTTTATTCTCATTTATTATTATTATTATCACAAGTAGGCATTAGTTTTTAAAATGACAGCATTATTATTTCACATAACGCACTCTTATTTAAAAATATAAATAAAAAGTACATAGTGTTAAATTTTGTACGATGGTACGGAACCCTTCGTGCGCGAGTCCGACTCGCACTTGGCCGGCTATTTATATACCTTATGATAAGTTTGCCATTCCGTTTGTAATGCGTAGGAATAAGGACGGTAGAGCAAAAGGGTTTGGACACCCACACATAATATTAAAAGTTATTTTTACTTTTACAGGCTTGTCCGTCTCCGTCCAACCCTCCGTCTGTCTGTTTGTGGGTCCATCTGTCCGTCTGTCTATCGGTCCTCACGATAACTCCAGATCGTGTTTACTTTAAAATTTTAGAATACAGTTCGAAAATAAGATAAGTCGGGTAACTTCTTCGTAGGGTTGCCATACAAAAATTTCATTTTTCATTATATATTTGAACATTGCCTGAGAACACGTCGATGTAGAAAGATGAAATTTTGTACACCGCATTCTCATAAAAATTTTAAATACACTTTCAAAAGTGATCTAAATCGGACAACCCTGTCCTAGTGTTTCCATACAAAAATTTAGGGGTTTTTTACGTATACTGTAAAAACAATGAGTCCAAGACGATCTTGTTGCAATGAAAAATTGTTTAGTATATAACATGTTATGAAATTGGTTGTATAATCATTTTTACTGTCCAATTCTAGCTTTTTCATTGTTTCTTCCTACACACACAGAGTAAATTGTAAGGTATTAGGTACCCTTTTTTATTCAGACAGCGTTGCCATTATAGGGTTGGGCTATGTTAATGATTTAAGGGTATATAGGCCTACCTGCAAAATTTTAAAAAACCGATTTGTTCTTATATATTCAAGATTATTTTAAGTTGATCCGATAAAAATTGCAGAAGATATGAGACATTAAAGAGTACCGCGTTGAACATATACATAGATACACTTTAAATATAACTTGTAACTTTAAATGTGATTACCTCGAAACAAGGTGTTCAAAATCGGTGACAATTATAACTCGAGAATGAAATGGCCGATTTATATTCTAAACTATTTTCTTCAGTCCTTGATCGTGGCTTTTTCATTTCATTTAATAGCCGATCAAACACCGTTCTTTGTGTGAAAAGTTGATACTTATAAAGTCGCCATTTTGTTAATAATTGGTTTTTCCCCAAAAGCCACACAAGTGCAGCTCTTGGGTATTAATAAAATGTAATATCGTTGGAATTTTTGATATCAGATGATTTTTCCGTCGTCAGGAGTCGCAAGTTCATTTGCTATAATATCGTCTTCAAAAAGAGCATAAAGTCGAACTGAAATTTATTATTTCAACCTGGAGCAAGTTTTAGAAATTATTTAAAACTTTTAATTCAGCTGAAGTAAATGATGTGTCACTTACAGTACGAGTGTTATGATTTCGTGAGATATAAATTATTCAGATCCAACCAGTAAATTAATCTCAGCGGTTGAGAACTAATTTATTTTTCGGTGATGTAAACAAAAAATTTAATTAATTTTAATGAATTACAATCATTCAAAACTAGGCGAAGATCAGTAAAACAAGTGAAAAAGCTAGAATTGGTGTAAAACCAATTCTTATGATACCCTAGATGAATGCCCGTATGAAATTTCCTATGGTCACCCATTTGAGCAATTTTGCTTTTTTGCATTGCTTTCTCGCATATATTTCTAGAACGGATCGTCGGACAGAAAAAATGATTATAACAAATTGTATAGAATTTCTTATTCTGAAGAAGTTTTTAGTACAATAAAAATGTCTAGGAAAGATCGTTTTCAAAGTATATGTAAAAAAACCAAAATTTTTATATGGCAACACCAAGAATGAGTTGCCCGATTTAGACCATTTTTGAAATTTTTTTTGCTATTACTATGAAAACACAATGTACGAAATTTCAGCTCTCTATGTCAACGTGTTCTCAGGTAGTGTCCAAATATATAGTGGAAAACGAAAATTTTGTATGGCAACCCCACGAAGGAGTTGCCCGATTTGCCTCATTTTCGAAATCAATTTTACTGTTTTTTTTTAATTTCAGCTTTCTAAGTAAACGCACAGACGGACATGCAAAAATCAAAATAACTTTTAATTTTATGCGGGGGTGTCCAAACAATTTTGCTCTACCATCATTATTTCTGTGCGTTACAAACGGAATGACAAACTTAGTATACCCTATAGATTTCATCTAGGGTATAAAAAGGAGGTAGGCAGTAATAGCTCAAAAATTATCCCCCTGGTATTCCGCATATGGAAATATGATAAGACATTGCTACAAGACACCACATGTTGGCAGCTTATAAGATATGATATTTTCAAATACTTTTCACATACATATCTTTCAGAGTAACAGGAACAATACATATAAAATTTTAATTCAGCGGTTTTAATATTCAATTCAAAGTTAACATAATATATTTTAAAGGTATAAAATTTCAAGACGTGGGTATTGTATTAGTATTCAAATCAAAAGTCCACTTCTGCCCAAAAATTAAGTATATTTATTTCTAAATGAGGAATGCACCAAATGTGCATTAATTTTCAATTAGATCCATCCGTGCATCAGATGAGTGATCTGCATGTGGATAGCGGTCCACTGTTCTTGGGCAATGTGCCTGTGAGCTTAGAGGCTATTGATTCATTTTGAAATTTTATAAAACAAGTAAAAAAGCTAGAATTGGTCTAAGACCAATTCTTATGATACCCTAGATGAATGCCCGTATTAAATTTCGTATGGTCACCGATCTATTCAAGTTTGATTTTGAAGTTGTTTTTCGATAATATTTCTTGAACGGTTTATCGCACAGAAAAAATGATTATAATCAATTTTATAGGATTTCGTATTCTGCAGAGTTTTTTAGTACAATAAAAATATCTTGGACTTATCGTTTAACTTTTAATATTATGAATGGGTGTCCAATCCATTGTGCTCTACCATCATTATTTCGAGGTGTTACAAACGGAATGACAAACTTAGTATACCCCTTAGATTTCATCTAGGGTATAAAAATTGTTACATTGTACGCGACTTGAGCGATAAGGCGATATGCGTGACTTTAACGATTTCAATGATTGCGATCAAACACGTTGCAATAGATGAGGATAGTGTCACTACATTTCTTCTCCAGTCGCTCATTTCGATAGTGTTCTTGAAATCGCTTATGTCGCTGTTCTGTGGGTTTTAGCGATCTGACTTGTTGGCTTTTAAAGAGGCATTTTGAGCGATCACTTAATTAAAAGTTCATTTTTTTTATACTAGAAAAATGGATGTGAAAAAAACTGTTATAGCGTAGGAGGTCCAAGTTATACTACACTAGAGATGTTACACTAGGACTTATGCATTTCTTAAAGTTTGAGTTTTTTACTGTGCGAGATGATATTTTTTTGAAAATATACGAAAATCGTTTTGGGTTAATTCAGAAGTCTCTCGAAAATTTTTAGAGATTCCCCCAATCTCCATCTTCTTCTCTCTTTTTCTATAGTAAGTTAATTCCAAGTTGTTTTTCTTACTTTAATGCTGCAATTTTCATTTAATACAAAAGATTTTGTTTTCAACAAGGATTCTTCGGATATACATATTTATAATAAACCAAAACACTAATCAGAAATTGTCGTTGCAATAATCGCAATCTCTAAAGATGCCAATAGTGCCACCACCTATCGAATGCCTCTGAATGCCCTCCCGGGGTGACTTATAGATTTAATTTTCAAGAACAGTCTTACAGTGCTGATGGATGTTTAGAAATCCAGATCGTTTCCTCTCGAATGAAAAGTGAAAATTACATCGAAGTTTTGGAGAAGGCTACCATTTTTAAATGAACATGGTTCAGAAGAATGGATCTTCCAGCAGCATAACGCGAAAATTCATTCAAGTCGTGAAACAAAAAGTTGGTTTGCCGCTTAAGGGGTTCAAGTTATGCAATGCTCGCCTGCTCACCTGACTTGAACCCAATGGAAAATTGATGGGGCATATTATCACATAGGATTTACGCCAATAACCGCCAATTTAATTCAATTCCAGAGCTTATTCGCGTAATAAAAGTGGAATGTTGTAGAATAGAGCCTGGGATTATCACAAACCTCCTTGGAAGTATGGAAGAGAGATTTAATGAAGAATTGTTGAATGGGGGCAATTTTATCTGTTGATTTTATGTAATTTAGCGTTTATTTTATATGTTTAAAAAATAATGAATTAAAAGAGAACAGTTTTTTTACCTTATAAATATGAAACAAGCGTAAATTTTGTTCGTTCAGATAACGGGAATATCGTTAGCGAATAACTGCGTATTTGTACTCTGTGCCATTTGCACCATTGCATGGAAAATTTTAGAGAAACCGTAGTGTACAAATATATGTTAGCGTTTCATATTTTTCAAAATATTAAGTGACCTTATAAATATGAAACGGACCTTGTATGTAATAATTAGAGTTTTGTACTCCATCGAACAATAAATAAATCCCATAAAAAAGTTTTGAAAAATTTCATTTCGTGAAAGAAAAAAATCTTGAAAATGCGCATTGTTTAAGACCAGCAGTTAGGTCTAACTCCTTAGCTTTATGTTATTTTGTGCATATTTGAGATTGTTTGTTTGCAGATGAGAAATTGTAAAATAAATTAATATCTATACCAAATATTGAACAGTAAAATTAGCTTCTGCAATAGTTTGACAATATGTGTAAACGTCAAATTTAATTCTGGATACAGGTAAAGTGGGAGCCTTACCTATTCAAAGTAATAAATTACAAAGACAAACAAGGACTGCATTCTAATTTTATATTATTTTGAAAATTTGTTGTCACTTGAAAAATAAAAACACGAGTAGACGTCATCTAATTTTGACAATTTGTCTGACAGTTCACACATGAACTAATCTTTTTATAGCAACTTTTAGCTACAGTCACCGACAATATCTTAAAATAGCTTAAATTATGCTCTCCACAACTGTCAAAAAATTGCTGTGCCTTTGCAGAAAATAGTTTTTTTTTTTCAAAATCTTGAACACAAAATAGCTGTTAAAGCTTAAATCTTGAACTTAACGTAGGTTATCCGTAGTTAGTACACGGTTGGTCTTATAGTTATGTTTACTGTAATTTTCTCACGTTGTGAGTGCGAGTTTTGTGGCTCAGTATTTTTCATTGGTACTTTGAACTCAATATTTATATTCTCATTTAGATGAAGAGTACGAGTCTTATGAACAGAGAGGTAAGTTATAAAAAAGAGTTACATTTTTTAAGCAAATGAAGAAACTAGCCAGACGAAAATAAAATTTTATTAGTGAAGGATGAAGGCTAAAAAAACTGTCATAGTTTGTACTTATTGGAAAAAATATATGGCTAACTATACTGGAGGAGAAAAGCTCTATCATTGGTATCGTATACAATGGACATCCGACGAAGAAGAAGAATACCTGTCTGCCGGGTCTAATAGTGATAGACAATATTGGTTGACATCACCCATCGTCAGAAGAGCTTAACCAAAACACGTTGTCCTGCACGTACTTTGCTAATAAAGAAACCGTTAGGTTTGAAGTTTTTTTTTATATAAGTTTGTCTGACATCTCCAGCAATATTCTTGAATGCCAAATCAAGCTCGTTGAAATTTAACAGTCATTTGTTGAAATGAAAGGAAAATATAAAAACTGTAGAAATACGTTTTATACTATCATATTTGTAAAATAGATGAGAATTCCTTCTTACTTAAAAAATAAGGAGTTAAATTATTTTTCTATTGTAGTTAATTACTTGAACTCCAGTCTGCAACGAGTCATAAAGAGGCGAAGAGAGCCGTTTCTGCCGTTGTGAATTGTTAGTTCATAAGAGGCGAGCGAAAAAGTTTTACAGTAATTTTCAGGACATCATCAAGATCTGCAAGGAGAGAAACGATATTTGGATATTATTTTCGATTTCAAATAAAATTTGGCTCTACAATTTATACCAGTTCAGGATATATTTTATCTACGTAAATTTTGGTACCATGTCTTCAATATTGATGTTAATGTCAACAGCACTTCAGTTTTTATATACAGGGTGTCCCAGAAATCAACGTCAAGCCGGAATCGGGCAATAGACCAAGTCGTAATAGTTATCAGAAAAATATGAAAAAAATCTTGGTCATGTATTTTTCAAATTATAAGGATTCAAAAATAAATCTTAAAAACTGACACCCTGTGATGATCTTTCAAGTCCTGTAACTGCACATATAAACTTTTCGTCGTGTTTTTCCTGTAATGTAACCATGAATTTAAAAATGTACTACACTACTTTGGCAAGTAACATTCAAAGATGGCGCGTTTAATAAGGATTCCAGAATGGTATGACTACTAATTGCTACTTCTTAATTGAGGAAAAATTTTTTTAATGAAGTCGGATTTCATACATTTTCGCTTGAGACGAAGAGTGACGTTATTTTGACTGGTGTGAGTGAGACAGATGGTGACGCTACTTTAAATGCCCAGGCTTATTTGGACTTATTACAGAACCAATTGCCAGATTGGTATCAACAAGATGGCTACCCAGGGCATTATGATCTCACAGTACGAAAGTTTCTCAATCTAGAATATCCGGATAGGTGGATTGGGCGGGGCGGTACAGTTTCGTGGCCTGCCCGTTCACCCGATTTAAACTCCATAGATTTTTTTTACGGGCGTACGATAAAGGAAAAAGTATACTCTAAACCTATTCAAGATTTAGACGAGCTGCGCCAAAGAATTGCAGAAGCCGCTGAATACATCAACTCGGGAAGAGACGCCCGTCATATAACGCGATCAGATGTAGAGCTTGCATTGCAGCTAAGGCAAACAGCTCGAACATTTGTTATAAAACCTTGTAAATTTGATTTAATAAAAATCGTAACTAAAAAAATCCAACAACTGAATTTTATTTCAAATGCACCTAAAACTAACCAATTACTTTTTTAACCGGTTGTATCCTTTGGTCAAGGTGGCGTCACTATCTATCTCGCTCACGCTGAATAAAGTAGCGTCACCATTTGTCTCACTCACACCAGTAAAAATAATGTCACTCTTCGTCTCAATCGAAATTGTATGAAATCCGATTTCATTAAAAACTTTGTTTTCCTCAATTAAGAAGTAGCAATTAGTAAGTGTCATACCATTTTGAATCCTGTGACGTTGATTTCTGGGACACCCTGTATATATATACCCAGATGGCGAAGTACAAAGAGCCCCTGATGAACAATGTAGCACTGTCATGGACTTCAATAATCAAATTTAAGAAAAAGTGAAGCTCTGTATATTTTAAGAGACACATGTGCTGGTCAGAGTCGGAACCTTCACATCAATAGCTCTAACCATAAATTGCAAAGTCTCAATCAATTACCAGTAGGTACTACCCGTTCTAAGGACTTTTATCATGCAATAGAAACTTCTTCAGCATGAATCAATCTATTTAAAGGCTGGAGAGGATTTATTTCCCAAACCAGTATAAATACATTACTCGATTTGCTAAGAAGAGCATTCGCCGGCATTAAGTAAACAGGATTGAAATCGACTAGATACTCCATTCCATACGGAATCGCATATTATGCATATGTAACCACCCACCCCTACCCATCTAGGTATCGATATTATCCACGGAAAACGCCGACGGGCACCCCCTAGTTATATTCTAAAGTCTTTTGTGGGACTTTTTCAGCTTCAAGTGCTCCTAATTAGTTTGTCTTGAATCTTGGGTCTAGCAACGTTGCAATAAGGCAATTTGGACTTTGTCCTAAGGAGTTAAAATGACTTTCCAATTGAATTTTCAAGGAGGCTTAGGCTTACCTAATGGTAAGTTAGGTGTTCTTTGGGCAGTCTCACATTTGTCTAAGCTTTTATTTAATGCACCAATATTTGGTATTACCTCGGATATGCAGGAAAGGCCTAAACTAGTAATTTTTATTATTTCCTCAAATATCTTCCAATGTTTTATGCTTTACGCACTGCTTCAATAAGCGTTGTTGTTAATTTATTAAGTGTTTCGTGATCAGCCACATATAGATAGGTAGCGCGGTTTTGTTGCAATAAAAAAGCTGAAATTTTTCGAAAATGAGACCAAACGGATAACTCCATCGTAAGGTTGTCATACAAAAATTTAATTTTTCACTATGTATATACTTGGGTACTGCCTGAGAACAAGCAAAGCAGGGGCGGATCCAGCAAGGGGGCGCGGGGGCGCGCGCCCCCAGAAGACCACTGAAAAAATTGTAGTAGATCTTCTGAATTTTTCGTAACAAAATGATTAACATCTATTGTACTGCACCTTTTGTAAAAAACGTAACAATTTCTGGAAGCATTCAATATGATACATTTAGGAATGCAGGCCCTTTTAGCCAATATTAAAGCACTTAACCTCTCTCGTCCTCTTCTATTATGAATGTAAAGCGTTCTATCTGGTCGCTTAATGCGGATTATATTAGATGGCGTTACATCTCATTCTCAGCCAATAAATGCCGGGGTGCCTCAGGGCTCTGTTATCTCTCCATGTCTCTTCTCAATTTTCATTAATGATCTGGTTTCACTTAATTTCAATCACATCCATTGTTTTGTCGATGACAGTTCCCTTGGTTTCGCTTACTCCTTTCACACTCTTGCGGACTACTGAGGAAATGTCATATCTGTCAAATATGATTTTTGAATAACCTCCTTGATATTATGCTCGCTTGGAGCATCAAATTCAATACATCTAATTTCCTAAGCTGTCCCATCTCTTTAAAACAAGATAATAATTTTCCACTCCCATTTCGTTTGATGGAGCACTTCTTGACGATTCACCGTGTTTATGCATTCTTGACATTAATATTTGCAGTATGTTAAGCTAAACAGATCACAACTTCTCTGTTGACAAATAAGCATCCAAATATCTTGGATTTCTGAAAAGGAGTAAGAAATATTTCAGCTCATCGATTCTAGCGCTCCTCTACAAGTCCTACATCAGACCTAGAATGTAATACAATTTAGGCCGGGGCTGGTGCAGAGCCGTAGATTCATTGGATTTAGTCCAAAACAGAGTCTATAGCTCATTGGCGATGTGGCGAAAACTTGTTATGTGGACTCACGCGAGCACCAACGCAATGTTGGTTGCATTTCGCTCCTATATTTCTACATGCATGCTCAATATTCTGATGAAATATCTAGTCTGATCTGTGATTCCTGCATGTAATACTCGCACTGCAAACCACGCATATCCTTTCACCCTTCAAAATACTTTTGGCCGTAGAGTAAAATTCCGTGATGATTTTTTATCCAGAACAGTGCGAACGTGGAACAGACTACCATCTTTTGTCTTTCCTCCGGCATGCAATCTGCGAAAGTTTAAGGGTGATATACATCGGTAGCTTCGCCACTCTCCTCAAGTTCCCTAATTCCTTTTTTTATCACCATGCTGTGCCTTGCATCATAGTCCATAGGATACCGCCTGAGCTTGGCTTAATAATATAAGAAACAAAAGAAGTCACACTTTCTTAACTTACCGATGAAGTTATATACATACAAGGTTTGTATTTCAGCTGTTCTGTGACTGTTATTTTAAATAAATGTGAACTTTTAATTCCTGTATTTTACAAAGATACAATTTATGATGATTAGTGAATTTGAATAAAATACGTTTCCCCAGTTTTACTAACTAAAATTGATGATTCGGAAGTTTTACACTTCTAACATTTAAAAACTAAAACAAAATGAATAATCTAACATCTCTTTGACTTTTCGGATTGGTAAAGAACTTTGAGCAACTTTCTTCATTGCGAGTGGTAGCCACTTGCTAATCTGTTCGACTCGTATCTTTTAAATGATAAATTTTGTGCATTTGCCATTTGCGATTGGTGGCGAGTGTCTTTAAACTGCTGTTCAGTTTTCAGCATATACCATTTTTAAACCATAGTTGCCTCCCCCCCCCCCCCCTCCCCACCCTAACAAGAATCCCGGATCCGCCACTGAAGCAAAGCAATCCGGCAGCCATTCTTGGTGTTGCCATACAAAACATTGGGTTTTCAATATAAATTTGGATATTGCATGAGAACGTGTTGACATAGACAGTTGAAATTTTGTACACAGCGTTTTCATAAAAATATTAAATAAAGTTTCTAAAATGAACTAAATCCGAGAATTCTTTCTTGGTATTGCCATACAAAATTTTGGATTTTCACTTCATTTTAGTTTTATTTTTATCTAGGGTATAATATTATTGGTAGTAGAGCAATTATAACTTATAGGTTTTGGTGCATTGTACCTAAGCTCCCATCTAGAATTAAACTCGTACCACAATTTAATTCTAGACACAAGGTTATTTATTATAGGCTTCACAATGTCATACCTGCTTTACCTTCAAATGATTCATATTCAGATAAACCTGTTACCTACTTCACACAAAATATATATATTTAACTTTTTATCTAGCACACTTATTAACATATGTATAAGGAAGTATAAGCTCAGTTTAGTTTTTATAAGAATATAAAAGTAAAAAAAAAAAAATGTATCAGTTTCTGCGCTAAATGATTATTATCGATTTAATTGCATTTTTGAAGATAATTGCTGATGAACAATTAAGCGTAACAGCACAGCAGAAAAAAGAAATACTCATTTGCTATTTAAAATAGTTAGACATGAAACAATTTTCATATACACATAAATTACTTACAAGAAAATTAGCGGAAAATCTTGTTATATTTGTGATAAGATCGTTATCAGATTTTCTAAACAAGTCTCAGCGGTGAATTATCAATGATTGGTGTACAATTAAATCCATTATTGCGCCAATCTACATACATACGTACCATGACAAAAGTACTACAGTAAAAAAAAAATGATACAGCAGATAATGTAATACGTTCAGGTATATTTGTATCTCGTATGGCTACATGCAAATTGCATTTTATCAGGAGACCTAAAGAGTATGTAGGTACATATATCTACCCCCTTAGCTCTTTGTATAACCTGCAACAGGCTGAATCGAATGATTAACTCCGAAAATGAAACAACTGCAGTTAACAAAAAAAAAAAAAATATAAATATATACATATAAAAAAAAAACTATCTTAAAGACTGAAGAAAAAAAATAAAAGAAAAGATAAAAGTTGACTAGTAAGCTCTAGGTGTTCCGTATGGTTAAGTGATCTTTGAACGGAAAAGCATTGCAGTCGAAGCTAGTCACATTCACTACGCGGTCCGCGGATCATTCTTTGGTGGGTCAGTTTCATCGTGGTTTGGCTGAATGGTTTTCTATATTATCGTAAGCCCAAAGAAATCATAAAGTTAGCGTGTGCCAGTTGGTTTTGGGTGGTTAGTCGCTATAGTACGTTGAACGCAGCGATCTCTAGTTGCTAGATACTACTATATGTGACCGTTTTTATAAACATAAAAAAAAAACTTGATTAATTCCAATCCGCGTTCGAATATCGATTTACTATATACAGATTGTATCCGCCGTGTCGCTTTTTATCAACAATTCATTGTTGTATTTATGTAGAATACTTATCACCGGTCCTATTGGGAAAACTGAGATAATTTTTATCATAACAAAATACAATTTATATAGGTATTAAAGTTACTCGATTTTGACTTTAATTTTTTCTTTAAATGTTAATTAAGGTGTAAGTGTTCTATTACCACTGTTGTGTACCTACGGATTGATGTAATCCGAGCAAATATTCTGTTTTTCAAGCATAGTTGATTTTACTTTGTTATTTTAATTGTTGCGAGCCTGCGTAATCGCGCATTGCTTGTGAAGTTGTCTAACAGGTCAGAACAACAATTGATAATAAAAAAAAAAAAACAATAAATAATATAAAAAAAAACTAATTGAAGTGTTGTGCAAAAAGAAGTGTATTATACTGAATGTTTGCTACAATATTTTCGTGAAAGCCACAGTATTGCTATAACCTTTGTAGCAAGTGTTTTAGCAATTTTTAAGTGCGATTTTTTTTTCTTTACGTGGAGTGAAAGGAATAGTCAGATTCCAGCTAAACGACCTCCTTCCTATTGGAAAAAGACATTTTATGGACACAAAATTTTGGACGTTTATGGTTTTTTCTTTCCTTCTTTTTCTACAGATTATTTATAAATATATATATATATACCTACATATTTTTTTTTGCTACACCAAAAAGCTTTCTCTGAACTCTTGATTTAAGTTTTGCATTTCCAAAAACAACATCAACAGCAGACGAGAAAATCATTTTAGATACATGCACCTCAATATGTGTATATATCTGCATACAGTTGCGGAAGAGATTAATCAGTAAAATTTCTATAATTTATGCAAATTTTACTGAAACTGGTTTAACAGTTAAAAAAGTTTTCCTGTTTTGGTAAAGGTTTTAATTAGGTATGCGTTTTTGTTTTATTTTTTTGGTAACAAAAGAATTTGTGTAAAATTTTGGGATAAACAAATCTCTTTCATCAATTATGATTGCAATTGATACACATAATTAAAGAAATTTTAGTTAAGCATTATTATCAATCGTAATATCAGAGATGTAGTAATGAATTAGATGTAATTTGTCATTAACTAACATCCATATGTATGTACAGTAATATCAGTATACACACATATAGTATATGTCCCTACACAATTATTTAAAAACACAATTTTTTTTTCAGAAGTTTTTAATTTTTTATACGGTTTATATTTTTCTTTCTATCGAAAAAAGTAAATTCAATACAAATTTAACAAAATTAATACAAAATTTAAAAAAGTAATAAAATCCGGGATGGTTTGACATTAAGTATGATCTGCATTTTTGTTTTCGCAATTTTTTTCTAATTTAATCATTTTAAGGCGGTTTTTTTTTATTTCTTTATGAATGAAGATATCAGGTGTTATATGCAAATATTTTTTGAAATTTCTTTTTTTTGATAATTTTGCTTAAAAAATTAGTTAGCCTTGTTGAGATGTTGAAGTCGTCGAACTTTTTTTTATGAAACCAACGAACAAATTTATATGTATTATAAACCTACAAAAGCTGATAGACGCTGATAGAATAAATTTCCACATTATCATCATCATAATTATGATAATCATTGGTTATGCAGGGTGATTCAAATTCAAAAGGTCATTTACATACGTAATGGCGGGATCGGAATGGGGATCGATTATTATTATTTTGATATTCCTACCCTTTCCTTATAGTTAGGCAGTGGTTTCATTGCACACGATTCAGTTTCAATAATTTCAACCTGACACAGTTAGATGAGGGCAAAGACGCACCGATAGGGTTATGAACGGAACCCCCCTCCCCCACCCTCTTGCAGAGTTTGCAGAGTCATTTTGATTAACCTCGCACCACTTTACAGATAATAACTTACTTACTTTCATCAAATTGCCAAGCAACTAAGAATTTGCATGATTGTTTACTCCCTTATCGGAAAAACATCCCAAGTTGAAATTTTGATATGTTTTAGTGGATAAAATAAGGTAGAAAATAAAAAAGAATTTAAAAAATTAAAAGTACGTCTTCCATTCAATGATAATGGATATAATGCTTATCCTTGATATCCCATTTCGTATATAAGTATTTTTGAGATGGCATTTTTCTTAGATAGTTTGAAATCCTAACTTTCAACTCAGTCATATTCCTTTATTCTACCATGTATATCAAAATCAGGACAGCATTTTTCGAAATTTTAAAATGATATAACTTGCGAAATACGCAATATATAGGGAAAATTTTAAATTTGTATTTTTGTTTTCACAACCCTCCAAGTATGTGAAGTTTAAAAAAGATCTTGGTGATGGTTATGTCACACATTGTCGCCTATTTGATATGGGATGACCCATATACCTCTGGCAATGTTGAAGTACCACACGTGTATATTGCGTGCACTGATGTCGTCAATATTGCATTCATTTTTGCCGCTTGTCCCTACGCCACCACAACGGTATCGCAATTCAGGTCTCTAATTTAGTTTTGACACAAGGAATATGTATATAGAATAGAAATAGCATACTTTCAAATGTATTTGGATGGATTTGTATGTATTAATTTTTCGCGTCCCGCTATGTCATCGTAGCCGAATCTTACGTCCAAAACACTGATGTGTGCACCGGGCCTTATGTTTCTCTTAAAAATTTTGTTTAAACGGTCCAAATTGCGTGAACTGTAAATAAATAAATAAACGTGTTTCATTGTTTATGTAATTATGATGAATCTATTGAAGATAAAGAAAACAGTAGCTTTATGGTCCATGTCGACATTTTAGCAAATAAGGATTGAAATTTAATATCTTCAAAAGACGAGTTCTTAAGTGCTCAAGAGGGCTCACGATGCGACCTTAAAACCTTATTTTTCCGACCTCTTTTCGACTTGGGATACACATGCCCCCTCTCGCAAGCCAAAGCCTGGATATACTATTGGATGAGGATGGTGGAACTACATGTCTTTCCAGACTTGAGCGTTGAAGCGATTTGCGCGATTTTAGCGTTTTCAACGATTGCAACGCGACACTTAGAAATAGATGAGATTGGTTGAACTACATTATTTTCCATTCGCTGCTCATCTTTCTAGTGTCGTTGAAATAGCTTATGTCGACTTTCAGAGAATGGACTTGCTGGATTTTAATGCAGTTTTTTTTTGAGCGATCAATTAATTAAAAATTTATGTTTTTATACTGGAAAAATGGATGTGGAAAAGTTGATTGGGGTGAACTCGCGAAGGAAGTCCTTTGCAGGATAGGATTAGGAAGCTCATGTTATACTACACTCGAGATGTTACACTAGGACTTTATTATTTTCTAAAGTTTGAGTTATTTACTACATTATGTGAATTTTGTTCAACAAAGAATTTTTTGGGATTCTCCGGTATATAGCAAAAGCTAAAAAATGTTCAAATTTGTTATTTCATCACACAACTCATTAAGTTTTGGTGACAAGTTTCAAGTCTTGGTTTGACTCATCAACAGGTCCCAAATAGCGAAATTGGGTGATTTGAAAAACAAATGAAAAAATGAAAAAAAGAAGAAAGAAATGAACAGTTTGAGAAAAATAGAAAAAACAGTTTTTTTATTTATTAAAAAAATGTAAGAAAATGTTTAAAGAAGCAGATTCATTCGAAGCGAATCGAACCTGTATACGCCACGCAGTGGGCTGAAATGTATAGAATTAAAAGGAAGAAGAAGAAGCGTTTCGTGTCAGCAGAAAACCTTCCACTCATCAGTGCAGCTTGGTTTTCTGCCTGCTGCAGACGCTTAAAAATATTTCAAACTGATCTCTTCTCATATAAACTCAGAATAAATTCTGGGTGTGAATTATATGAGGAAAAATCACTCCTATAAGAGCCCAGGAGGAAAAATAAATAAAACGATTACTCTTTTGGACTTTTTACCAGCTTAAACTTAATTTTGTTCAACATTTTTTAGCTTTTGCTATATACCGGAGAATCCCAAAAAATTCTTTGTTGAACAAAATTAAGTTAAACCCGGTAAAAAGTCCAAAAGAGTAATCGTTTTATTTATTATGTGAATGTATATAAGTGTTCATTCAAAAATTGCTGGTCTACAGATCCTTGAAAATTTTGTGAAATTCCTCATATCTTCTTCCCTTTTTTCATACCCTTGTAGATAATGATATCATAAGGTAATAAGGTATGTGAATACAATATGCTCACCATAAAGTATTTTGTTGTTGTTTGTAACAAGATAATATTAAATAAAAACGCTTTTCAACTTGGCATCAACTGTTACGTACTTTCGGTTGTTTCTAAAGAGTGAAATAAGTGCACAGCAGAACACTCGCAGGGATAAGTTGACGCCAACCACAAGTTTTCGAGCGATCCCATCAACTTATCAATTTGCAGTTCAACTTTCTCAACTGCCAATTTATCGCACATACTTTAAATTTAAAGAAAGTTGGTCAACTAATTGAAACTTATATGGGCCGCTTTATCCTCTTAAAATGAAAACCATACTACATAATTGGTTTATTATACCCTTAGAACCTGTTTTAGAATAGCAAAAAAATTTGTGGAAAATTTAAACAAACTTACTACCGCAGTCACAGTGCAGAGTGGAGTAGAGTAGCATAGAGTGGCAACTGACATTCTTTTTTTCGCACACAGTAGTGCATATGGCCATCTCTGTTTGGCTCAGAGTAGCGCAAATTGGAGCTGCATGCAAATAGGTTCTATTCTATTTTCACGCTTACAAACTCTTTTATTATAACTAACAGGTTTAAATGTTATTTTCTGATTTCATAATAAAAAACAAGAGGTAATTTTTGCAAACTTCATGATTTAAAAACCAAAAAAATACGTTAATTTTTATCTAGTTTTGAAGCAACCTGATGGGGCCACAGGTGTCCTTTTACCAATTTATTATTTTGACAACAACAAGCATGTTGATTTGGCGTTGCTATGACATTTTGTTATATTAATTGCAAATTACATTGTTGATTTGGCATTGCCATGACATTTTGTTTCGTTTAATTTCAAAGTTCGACTTTCACTCTGCGCTGTATTGTGAACAGCTTTGCTCTGGACTCAAAGCTCATTCTGCCCCACTCTGCATTGTGATTGCGGCAGTATAATTTTTTTTCATTTTTTCATAGTATGATATGTCTAGTTTGCGCTAATAAAACACTAAGTTTAAATTCAAAGAATTATAAAGCTAATAAGGTGAACCTGATTCTTTCTTAGCCCTCTCTAGGATTATGATTAAAACTGAAATAAAGTAGGTAGAATCTGCGAATAAAGGTAAAATGAGAATAATTATTTATCGATAAAAGCAAAGAAATTGAAACTTTAAACACGATTTTCCAAAGGTTAGATTAGTTTCAGTTAAGCGTAGTCTCTTTTTTTTAGTTTTTGCCAAAATATAGAACTGCGTGAATTTTGGCCGCCTTTTTGGTAAAAAACAGCTAGGCTTAACTGAAACTTGTACATTCATGTAGTATTACTAAAAATTGTGAAATTATATATTTTTTACCTCGGAAGCTTTGTGAGCAAAAACTAGGGTGGGACCTTTTTTTGAGCAGATCGTGACAAAAGGACCTTTTTGCACCATTAAATGAAAATTTTTATTTGTTTAATGGAAAAAATCTCAAAAACTGTGATTTTTTAAAGCTATCATCCTATTGGTCGCCTTCATTTTCAGAAAGTCTGATATTTTTGTCTGAACTTTATTTCATGTAATATTAGTATGTATTTTTTTTAGTTTTTATTCAAATTCGAAATAGTCACCCGCGCAATCTTTTTGTTGTTGGAATCAATTTTGTAATTTTAGCACATGCTTCTTCAGTTCTAGCTCCTCAACAATTTTGAAGTTCTTTCTTTAAATAATTGTCTGATAATTTGTCAGTATCGGTTATCACTTTCCTATTAATATTGATCATCATTAATTTCTCTAAATCCAATAACTTCGGTCTAGTTAACCATTCCTAATGGCTTCGGCAGAAGTTGTTATCCATGCAATGCTTAATATGTTTACCACTTCCGAAATAAAAATATTTTTAGTAACACTAGCAATAGTAGTTCCGTATACTTTTTATAACCATCAAATTTCGATAGATTCGGCAAATGCTAATGAGACCTTGATTCATAGGTTGTAAGGCTTTATATTGTGTAGCTTAACATCAGGATGAGCGTAATTTATTTTCAATTCATATTCAATTTAAAAAGGACAGTTTTGAACAGTTAGTTCATAAATATCAACAAAAATTCTACTAGAACAAGAAATTTTGAAAACTCATACATAGATGGCACTTTTACTGCCTTCCATTTCGGATTACAGTTTTACAGTTGGCCATATATTGCAGATGACATTGAATTTGTGTTTCCACATATGCGTTCTATGCATTTCCTATCATATGAGAGTACATGCAGTGGAATTTGATAGTATTTTCATTTTAAGGACTTCAGTTGCAGGGTAAAATACAAAATTTGCCGCCATATCAGTAGAAATCACCTCAGGCAAGCTTTGATCTTTGCCATTAATTGTTTTCTTTTTAATTGCCCTAATTTTTTTACGAGCACAGCTTCTAACATATTTTGGAGTTTTTTCCAAAATAATTTCGGAAGTATGTGGATTAGCTCCACCACTTTACTTAGTTATTATTACAATTGAATTACACAGATGACAGTTATAGGATGACACAATCGCCAGTACATCAGAACTGTTAAATTGGGCCGCCACTACTTTTTCTATAGCCCCGAAGTATAGGTATTTCAGCGGTTCCGGAGGTAGTGGCCAATTCAGCAATTATCCTTTGTACTTAGCTCAATATACGCGACAGATCTTTTAAAAACTTTTTTTACCAAATTTTCTGGTTTTTCTGTGAATCGATGTAGCCTATGTACCGAAGAGGTTATGTGGAATAAGTTGGGAGTAAAATACTTGAAAATCTTTACCAACGTTTAGCGCAATGATGCAGTATTAGAAACAAAGCAATGATTTTATGAAATCATATATAAACCGGACAAGAGTTGAATGGATAGTTTTTTTTTTATCTATATTATCCATATGAATTTATAGTTTCATCCGCAGATATCCAGGTCATATTGTATAAAATTTTCTGCTAAAACATTTTCATACATAATTGACAGGTAATTTTTACGGGATTACTTGATTGGGATAATATTTTTTCATGAATTTTCTGAATAGACATTTTTATTGAGTTGATAGAATGGAATATTGCAACCTACACAAATCCTTAAAAAAATGATGGAGAACTCTCGATTCTTTTCATCTTTTACATTTTTTTTAAAGTCTTTTAATTATTGGTCTGAAGTTAGACATTGAGTGCGATCTTCCCTATCTCGGTTAAACCTCCGTATTGTATGAAAGGTGATCAACCAACCTGTGATCTTCTTAAAATTATTAGCGGCAAAACAAGCTTTGATCCCACATATTTACTTAGGTATATAATCTCAGTATGGCAATCGTTAAGAATATGCATACATTCTGTGGTTGTGTGTTTTGAAATATTGTTTTCCTTTTGATAAAATGAAAGTCAGGCTTGAGAAAAAGCGTATTCTTGTCGCAAGCAAAATATCGTAGTTTTTATTCTTGGAAACATATCTTACTTTTTCCATCCATATATAATAGAGAATAAAAACAAGTTTTGTAACTTTCTCTTCAAATAAATACAGAACAGTTACATATATTAGCTCAATTTCTGCTGTCTTTAACATGACATGGTATATACAAAGACAAATCAAATGAAATTACGATCACTTTGTAATCTTCTGATCTGAACTTTCCTAACGTGTTATTTGACAAGTTTTTTTTATGTGATCGGTTTTTATTTTTATCGATCAACATATCTTGAGTTTGATATAATTTTTAAAAAATTATATTTAACAACCTCGTTATTTGCCATACATAATGTGCTTAGATATTTTAGCGATGAAATATGCCAGATAGCTAATGTTTTATTTCAAATTTACCACGAAAAGTGTGATATTTCAATTAACCTTGAACCAAATGCGATTTACATTTAAAATTTCTCAATACCTACTACAAATATTTCGCCTTTCAAATTTGAGCGAAATATGAAATTCTATGTATGTTAAGTCATATGTTAGTTTATACGTACGAAGAGACAAGGATAAGTCACTTTTTGTACATGATACGATAAAATGTTCTAAATCGATATTTTTTCATTACATAATTTTTAAAAAATGAAAACTTCCCGCATTAATGAATATCCATTCAAATCCAGTGGAACTGGCCATGAAAGCAGAGGGACGTAAAAACATTCTAAAAGAAACAAGAAACTTTTGCGGTGATTTGATTGAAGGTCAAAAAAGATATTTTTCTAAATACATAAAGATATTCAACTGTGGGGGCCTTCAACATGTTGCACTGTTTCTGAATTAACGCGATAAGCGAATGATAAACGACAAAATATAATATTTTCATAATTATTGCTCACTACAGAAAAATGTACCAAAGCGCAGTAGAGAAAACCGAGAAATTGGGGCTTCAAGTTGCATAAGTTTTTTGTTAAACGACTCGACATTCACAGAAAAGACCGCGAATTGAATTAATGAGTTCGCTTTTGACGCTGCTGCAAGCTCAAGTCAATACCCAAACAGACCAGATATTGCTGTGTAGCTGCTGTTTCTGTTATAATAAAAAATAAATAAAGTACAAACTGTGCATAAAATTTTATCGCCTTCCATTAATTATATTATAAATCGTTCATTATAATTTGTGTCTTTGAATTTATTGCAAAATGATACTCTGCACGTCTCGGCACCACTTTTTTTGCGGTGCAGAGTTTTGTATATGCTTACTGCATACCGTTCAATACTAGCACATTAGACTGTAGCGTAGAAAAGACTCATATGATTACAACAAACTGCCTGGAGGGGGGGGGGGGGGTATTGCTTAATAATAATAAACACTTTCCAGTTGGATCTAGTAAAATTGAAATAATTGTCTTTCCTTTGGTCACTTGGTTACTATGCCAACGACTAATGAAAAGTATAAGAAAAAATGAACTTTAGTTTGCCATGGCATTTTGAAGATCTTCAATATAATTAACATTACGACTTTTCATGCTTATTAGCTGATCGGTTCTTCTCCCTACATGAAATATTACGCAAATCAGTTTCAATCTCAAAAGACTTAGTAGAAGGACGGCCTAATTTTGTCCGAAGTCAAACAGTGGTAATTCACTGTTACTCCTCTTCGAATATTGCAATGAGTGTCAATGCGAATTTGATTTTGTTTCTCTTTTTTTTTTTTTTGTTAAAGTTTTTAATATCATCATGTCATGAGTAAATCTTTTTGACAATTTAATTGCAGGCACAATCGCTGCTGTTCCACTTTTAATTCGGGTTATTTCACAATTTGATTAGGAATAGGTTTTTATATAAGTTTTACTATTACTAGTTATCATAAATAGTTTTGATTCATTAACGGAAAGTAAAAGAAAAAAGGTGCATGAAGTCTTAAAGTGTTTCTGAAGTTACTATAAATATGATTGTAAAATATTTTTATGTGAAATAAGCTGGACGTGTTTAACACCCACACTGTGTAATAGTAAAAAAAAGTGATTTAAAGGAGAACAATTTTATTTTATCATGAGACTCATTGGTAAGTTATTTCCATGTATGTGCACGTAATTAAAGAGAGTTTAGTTGTGCATATACAGAGCCTTAGTGCTTATCAGAATTTTATAACGATTTGTTTGCATAGAGGAAAATTAATCATAATATTGCCAGATAAAAATAATTTACTGATGGATTCTAAGATGTGGTGCAGTTTAGCATTTTTGTAGTTGAATTATCACTTTCAGTTATTTAGAATTCATAACTGATCTATCTAAAACTGGACTGACTATGTTGATAGAAGTTCACTCTTTTTCAATCTAAATACTTGGTACTGAACTTTTATTGCCAGTTTTGTATTTTTAGCTTGTTGGCATTTCGGAGGTAGACAGAACTCAGATTTATATGTACACAAAAGATATACTAAATGAATGGGTGCCATGACATAACGCCCTGTGACTATATCAGGCATTAAGTCATATAAATAATAATGTGCCTAAATTCCCGAATATAATTCGGTCATAGAGTCTCTATATAAAAATGATTTGAAGTCTGAATTTACTGGACCTATTTCCCCAATAGATTAGTTTTCAAGTTAAAAAAAAAATTTCCATTATCAGTTTTCGTTTGGCTCTACCTAGTCAACCCTTCCAACATGACCTGGAAAACCAAAACATGAGAAAATGATGTGCTAATTATGTGCCAAACTGAAATTATTGTCCTCGAAAATTTAATAGTTTTTTTTTAATACTGAAAATGTGGGGTGCAGGAAGGCGCCAAGCTGCATCCCACCCTAGGTATTAAATCTGCCAATAAAGTTTTGATTCAGACACGATTTATGTGCGAATTATGTGCTAATTTTCTGCCTAATTGAAAAATTCTATACTCGAAAAATTAATGGAGTTTTTATGCAATTAAAATGGGGATGTAGGACGACTCCGTCTGCCACACTGCTATAGTAAAAATGCTATTAAAAATATTTTGATTGACTCAGTATTTATGTGCAAATTATGTGCTAATTGTTTATCGATTCTAAAAATTTTGTATTCGAAAATTTAATGTTTTTTCTTTTTAAACCAAAATTGGGGGAGGGGGTGCAGCACGATGTCATCCTACACCTCACTCTACTTAAAGTGCTACCAAAATAGTTTTGATTCACTGAGAATTTATATCCTAATTATGTGTTAATTATTTGCCAAATTTAAAAATTTTGTGCTCGAGAGTTTAATGGGGTTTTTAACCAATCAAAGTGCTGGGTGCAAGATGACGTCATCTTCCTTCCGGCTTTAGCACAAATCCTCCCACAAAAAGGTTTGATTCACTCAGGATTTATGTGCGAATTATGTGCTAATTTTTTGCCTATTGTATAGTGTTGTATTCGAAAAATTAATGGGGCATTTTAATTAAACCAAAATGGGGATGTAGGACGAGTTTGTCCGCCACGTTGTCGTAGTAAAAATGCTATTAAGAAAATTTCGATTTATTCAGTATTTATGTGCTAATTATGTGCTAATTGTTTATCAACTCTTAAAATTTTGTATTCAAAAATTTAATGTTTTTTCTTTTTAAAACCTAAATCGGGGGAGGGGTGCAGCACGATGTCATCTTCCACCAAACTCTAGTTAAAGTGCTATCAAAATAGTTTTGATTCACTCACAAATTATATCCTAATTATGTGTTAATTCTATGTTTAATCTAAAATTTTGTATTTGAAAATTTAATGGCATTCCACGAAATTTTGTTTGGAATAACGTTTTTTCCGTGGTTAACTACGATATCGTACCCCCACTTGATTTCACCATAAACATCAACATTTATATTTATCATGAAAAAGTTCAAAGTGGAAAATGGATTCCTGTGGACAGATAATGACAGATAACATAGAATTGTCTGATATAAATATTTTATGAATTATAACTTGATGCTTCTTTTTATTGTGTTTCTGTATTTAATTCACTTTAACTAGAAAGTGGGAAACATGGGAAATGAAAGTTGTTAGTATTTCTTCGCTTTTAACGTGGATAGTTATGGTAATTGAATGCTCTGTGAAAAGTTTGCGTTCGATTAAATTTAAAAATATGGGTAATAAATAACAGAGTAGAATAATGATTTTGAGTTTCTAAGGGTGTCAAATTTATCATCCTATTTAGCATAATTCACATTATTTGAGAAATAATATGTTTTGATGGTTATAAATGGACTTAAGCCACTTTCAAAATCAATGAAATTACACTTTCAATTCTTAAAAGAGCAGAAGTCCATAGGTAAAGTAAAATTTCCTTGTAAAAAAAAGAAATGTATGCACTTTTATGTTATAAAATCAATATAATATTGAACTTTTATTTTTTGTTAAGTAATTTTTATTGTTTTATTAATTATTATTATTCAGTCTTCTCCAGTTTGTGTATACGGAAGGGTTTTGAAATAACTATGGTGTGCGGGTGTGTAATATATCAATTAGGTTTGTGAGTGCTCTTATTTTTTTTTTATAGTAGTGCCAACTTGATATTATTAAAGTTTTTCGATCATCCCACTAGAGGTGATAAATCCAATATTTTGAATGGTGCATCTTTTTTGTTGTCGTTTTGTATAATAATTTAAATGGATCGCTTCTCAAAAATTTCATCCAACATATTTTAAACCAATTTGCTTTTATACTGTCAGTATTTTTTAGCCTTTTTAAAATCACGTTTTCTAGAGGTTTAGTTGAAATGAACTCCTCACGTTTCATTTTATTAGGATGTACTTATTCTTTCGACAAATTCTTATGACTTCCTAAAATTCCTAAGGGACAAACAATAAATTGTTTTTTTCTTAACTGCACTTCTACAACTCGGTAATCGCTATCACTAGGTAAAAATGAATTCTCTGATAGCAGGAACTTATGGTTAATGATATCTTCATTATTTTCGGTAGATTAGATAATTTTTAACCATGTTACAGCTATTTTAATATTCCTGTTTTGTCCTGAACACATATTGCTGTAAGCTATAATATGATTTTGCTTCCTAAAACTTTTTAGATGCTTGGGGATACATGATGCTACTTCCTGTGAACCTCTGGATGCAACGGTTTCATCCCAGATATACATGTAAATATTATTATCATGGAAGCTGTGAAAACTCAGATTTAATATGCACAAATTATGCTTGTAATATACAACAGAAGTAGTTACCTTTGGGTAGGGTAGTGCTTTTTGTGAGTCGAAAGAAAAACGGAAATAGTGACAGAATTATGTAATGCCAAATTTTGATCCTTTTCTAGTGATTTTCCAGGTAATTCTGCCTGTCTTAAATGAGCATCATGGCCATTTATAAGATTTGTCTTTTCTTCGTCATTACCCGATGCCTTAATTTTAATGTTTAAAAGATCGCGACAATACACTTTGACAGAGCAGATGACAATTCAACTTGAATATGTGTTTGTAACACAGAGGAAATATCCAGTGCAAAGTAGGGGAAGTCAGTGTTGCACTTCTGCTATAAAAGTTGTCCCATCGAACATTTTCAGTTTTGCACTACTAGAAAAAGTGCAATACTGGTGTTGCACTGAAGTCCCATCGAAATCGACATAAAATTTAAGATGTCTGTGTCAGCATAGCGTGCAAAATTGGAATTTTTATACGTTAACTCAATGCAGGAGTTGCCCGATTGTGGTTATTTTGGAAATAAAATCTGCAACTTAAAAAATATATAGAGCCGTGCTTAAAATTTCAGTTCTAGGCAATAAGGGGTTTCAACTAGAGGGAATATAGTGAAAAATGGTTGAAAAATAGTATAGCAATATCACAAAAGACTGCCCAATTTTGCACAATTTTCAAAATTGGATCTACATCTTTTATACGAAAACTTTATCTTACGCTATAGACATAGATGTACCCTTTAATATAAAAAAAAGGCTGTGTCCAAAGCTTTAGCTTTCTAGACTAATTTATTTTCAAGTTATCATCGGGATATGGATAGACAAACGGACAGATAGATAGACGGACAAAAGGAATTTTGAAATTACGTTAGTATTTCCGATCCATTTTGTTGTAATATGATAATTTCTCTGTGATACAAGTGGAATAACAGACTTTGTATTCGGCTATGATTTCATCTAAGGTTTCGAAATCGTTCCGTATGCATTGATTTTACATACACAGATGCATGATGTCTCACTACAATATCGTCTTAAATTATTACCAAAAATTTCAAAACGCATGTTTTTGCACATAATTACCTAATCTGATGATAATGATAGTCTATTTTCCGCAAATTCTCCTGCTCTGACCGTCTTATTGATTGATTCTAAAGATATTTTTTTTTGCATTGAAATTACTAGAATTCGGTAAATAAGCTTACATCTCAATCAAATGTTTATCCTTTGCTATTTAGTAGCGATCATAATCAAGTCGCTAAGTATTGGAAAGAAATTAGAAGGCTTTTCTTCTGGTAAAATGCAGAGGTTGGGGACTTATTCGACATTAAAATTGGGGGATCTAGTAGACTTTATAGTTGGGGGATCAAGTAAGGTTCATTAGATCTTACGGCTAGTTATATCTAACTTCATCCTAAACTAAGTAACTAAATGTTTCTAGATATGGTACCGATGAGGTAGCATCAAAATGCACTCCTGGGATGTTTAAGTCCTGCGAACTGTAAATAGGTGATCTATCCTACCATATTATCTAATATTGCCAACGTTGTTCGGTTCGGCCACATAAATATACATATGATCAGAGTTAAGCTAATTTTGCTACAATGAAAGTGAGGAGGAAAGAGTTAATAGAACACTGAGGCATTCTGGCGTTAATAGAGTGAGGTTCGGAAGTAAGTTCATCGAATATAACCCCATATCATATAAAAATGAACAAATGAACTAATGGTTTTATGATATACCCATTAGGAAAAAAAATGTTCTAAGAGACCTCCTGAAGTGTTACCTTGGAAGCTCGCAGTGCTTTTTTTTTCTATCCCAGCTCGTTCATTGCTTTTTATATAGGTATGTCCGCAGAGTAAAGCGCTTCACTACTATTCTAAAATAATCGGCAAAGTGCGAACCTGGCTCGCGCACAAAGGGCTCCGTACTATCATACAAAATTTAACACTATATACTTTGAATTTATTGTTTCAAATGAGAGTAGGCGTGATGTGAAAATTAATGCTGTCATTTGAAAACAAAATGCCTACTTATTGTTACGAGCGTGGCCTTAGTTCGTTATTTAAAACACAATATTTCACATATAATTCAAAAGTTCTTTCTTTATTTAACTTTACTGTTTACTCTCACAAATTCACAAATGATTATCAAACCAACTCTTTATAGTAATCGCTAGTACTGTACTTCTAATTATCGCAATCCAAGTAGTTTACTTCGTTCACTTCATTGTCTGAAATAATACTCCGCCTCCTAGCTGTCAGAGCGCCGTATTTATACTCTACGAATTATCCTAGAACCTTCCTGAATATTCCGTTCTCCGAACCCAAAGTTTACTAAGATGACACTAACCTAAAGTTGCTTCCATTCCTAACAGATGTCGCTTGATTCACTTTGTGGCACATAACATTATGATAATAATAATGAATGAGAATAAAACGAGGAAAAAAACACCGAAAAAATCAGGTTTCCCCCTTTAATTTTAATTTTCTTTTATTTTTATTATTTTTTGTTATATCGCCAATAGAAATACACAGTCTGTAAAAATTTCAACTGTCTACCTATTACGGTTTATGAGATACAACCTGGTGACAGACGGACAGCGAAGTCTTAGTAATATAGAGTTCCCGTTGTTACCCTTTGGGTACGGAATCCTAAAAAACCCCTAGGAGGTATGCTTAGATATGGACGAAGTAGTTTTTTTGAACCGTCCTTAATTTCATAAGAGACATTCAAGACTGCTTCCTGAGAACAATAGTCCGGCAGTGCAAGCGAGTATGAAGTAATGAACTGAGATTGAGAAAAGCAGCGGTGTATGTTTCTGAAAAATGCTTCAGTCACCTACTTAGAGTACTATTTACTTTTATATGTCGTACGAGTGGAGAACGAGGAAATAAAATAAATAATAAAAAATACAATAAAAAATACAAATACAAAACCTTCGAGTTTGTACACTTCTTATCTCTCTGAACTTCACATTAAAAATACTTCGTACAATAGTGGAAAAATTCATAGCTTAGATTCGTGGAAAATGACATCAAATCATTCCTTGTTGCACTTTTTCTGGATCTCATCAAATAATTTTCTATAGATCTTGCTTCCAAGTGATGGCTATAGAAGTTCTTCAGATACTCACTTTATTTATTTTTCTTGGATAGATCAGAAAATATTTTCTAAAGAGCTTCTAAATAATGCCTAGGGAGAAGAGCTTAAACTGTGCTTATTATCAGAAGCGCTGGCTTGTCGTCCAAATGGGTATTTTCATTTTTTCATTGTTATATACAACAATTGTTTACCCGATCACTATCCGTGAGTCATATATTTCTAGTCAAAATTTCTTTATAACATTGTAATGCAGTAAAAATGACTAAAATTTAAAGATTACTATGACTGAGCTTTAGATAACAGAAAAATTCATAGTAACTACGTGATAGTACGAACGGCTAAATAAGGCATGAACTATTATTTTTTTTTTAAATATGGATGGTAGGATTTCAATTAATTAAGTGAAGAATGAACGTGTTCAAATTTTAAACAAAATAATTAAGTTTATTTTTTCGCTAGATATTTACGGATAAGAATTAATTGAACCAATTATGGAACACGCTTTCTGAAACAAGTTTATAAAAAAAAACTGTATATAAACAATTATTCCATTTCGAATAAACACGAATTATTTAGAATTATCTAAAATTCTCCGCGATATGTAATCAAATCTTCTAACATTTTTATGCTTTCCAATGTTTTTCTATGATTCTAACTTTCGTCTCATTAAAGTTTAAAGAAGAGCTATAAGTAAATAAATATTGAATACATAACGATTATGCTATTTCGAAATTTTTAAATTTTTGAATTAATTTCATATATGAATTCGATTTTTTTGTTTTTTTCTTCTCCAATATTCAAAATATAATTTTATTGATTTTCTCTCATATTCCCTTTAGCAGTTTTTGTGTGCCTAGACTTCCAACACATCGTTTAAGGGTAACCCCGCAGCATGGTTTGCTAAACTTTCGAATCTCTGTTGTATTGAAAAAAGAAAAATGTAGGTAATTCAAAATTACAGCAGACGGTAGTTGACTTTAATGTAGGTAGGGACGCGTAGGTCACTTAAATGACCCTAAATACTTTCAAGAGTATCGGAAGATCAAGCTTGACCACTTGTTCGAAAGAGGGCTTTTAATCCTTTTTGAACAGAATTCAAAATGTTATGATTTATCCTTATTTAATTAATTAAAATTTTTACACCAAGCACATAATTTATTTTCTTCTCTTATTTGAAACTTAAATTCCATTTTTCAATTTCATTTATTTACAAAAATTTTACACAAGATTTGTAATCCTATATTTAAGTATAATCTATTACAGTTGTGGTGAAAATGAAAGAAATTAACAGTAATCTAGTCTAATATAAAAAAATAAGAAAGTAGAAAGTAAATATTAAATATGAAGAAAAGGAAAGAAGCAAGATCAGAATACTAAATAAAGAAAAAAGTAAAAAAGTAAAAGTAAAACATGAAAGGCAATACAAATAGTTTCAATAGAAAAATCTAACACAGACGCATGAGGTACATTAGGATTTGGTCGTCAAACCGGGAAATTGCAAATGAGCTTTTTAAATTCATTGACAGTGGCTATGCGACGTAAATTAGTAGGAAGTGAGTTCCAAAGGCGAGCAATCTGGACAAAGTAAGATCCTTCAAAAATGGATGTATAGAAACGTGGAATTAGGGCGGTACACGATCTCGGGGAATGCAGAAACTGAATATTGCTATAAATATACTCAGGCGTACCTGTGTGAATGAGATTATGCAGAAAAAAGGCCTTTCTCTTCAGGTATATGTCCAGGAAACAGCCAAAAAGCGATGATCTGTAAAGCGTGATATGGGAAGAACCTACGTAGACCGAAGACAAAGCGTATTAGGCTTCCATAAGTAAAGTGGAACATTAGCAACACCCTAACTAGTCTCAGCCTGAGATTCAAGCGCAGAAAATTGGCGGATAGCCTCAATCTTCTTAAACCGTGGTCTTACTGTGATCACATCATTTCAGTCTGGTTTTGAATTTCACTCCTAGATTTAACACACAATCAACAAAAGATAGTCTCATATTATTAAGGATAATAGGAGGCTATACATTGTGATTTACTGGCATTTCGGCCAGGTCTTCATTTATTCTACTAACACAGTTTTCAATGAGTCCAAGACGTCTGCTCAGGTACAGTTCAACATCGTCTCCATAGAGATGTAAATTAACGTCATGAACTATATCACTAAGATCATTAATAAAGAGGCTAAACAGGAGAGGTCCTAAGATTTAGCCTTGTGGAACACCACAGGACAAAGGCAAGAGCGAAGATGCTAACCCATCAACAATCACCTGTTGCGACCTGTTTGAAACGAAATGAGATATAAACTTGGCGGCAGACGGGGAAAAGTAAAAATTCGAAAATAACTTATGGAGCAGTTTAGAATACACAACACTGTTAAATGCTTTAGAGAAATCCAAAAGAACCAATATCACCCCTATCAAGAGCCGACCGCTAATCTGACGAAACCTTGAGTAAAGCAGTTTCGCAGCTGTATTTTTCATGAAAACCAGATTGAATTTTCGTCTAGAGACAATTGTCCGCTACATATATACAAATTTCATAATTTGAGTTTTCATAATTTTACCAAGAAAGCTAAGAATGCTCTCAATCGGAGAAGTTTTTTTTGGGTATTGGGAAAACTTTAGCCACTTTCCAAATGTTTGGAAAATGAGAAGACTTTATACAAGTATTCATAATGTGCCGAATGTAAGAAGAAATGTAAGGGAATATTACCTTAATAAAACGAGGATTAAGTTCATCAAAACCAATCACCATTGACTTGATAGAGTGTACAGCCTTATATAGTCCAGCAAGGTCAATACAGCAGAGCGAGAAGCAATTTACACTTTGACGAAACCAATGGTAGAAGGAGTTGAGCAAGACCCCTCAGTAAAGAACTGGTTTAGCTTCTCTGGGTCGAAGGAACATTTAAAGCCTTCATCCTTATAGACAGATTCCCTCCTTAAGTTGCCCCATTTTTTTTTGTTTTGCGTTAAAATGAAAAAGTTTCATTATCAGAACATAATTGTGCATTTTGCCATGTAGAACACTTTTGTTCCAATTTCCACACCTCCCAGATATAGATTCATCCCATATAAAGTAAGCAGCTTCGTCAGTTACTAGATTATATACGGTCAAATTGAACGCCTATAGCTTGTGTTTATAGAAGAAGACAGATATAGTTATGTAGGAGATAGATTAACAGTGCTGTAGATAGGATGTTAAGACTGTTTTCGTGTATTTTGTTTTGTCTCTGTTTTATTGTTATAGCCTCAGCTTTGTATGCCTCTTCAGCAGCTATAGTGGTGATGGGAATCTCTTAACAATTAGCATTATCCTTTCATTCTTGAGACGTCTGAATCTGCGTGTTTAATAGGTCACATTAATGGGATGTATACATCAGTTTTCGGGCATTTGAATAATATATTTAACTTACGAAACACTTATGTATGGTGTAAATTTATTCTGAAACAGCTGTTGGCCTTAGTTCGATGTATATGCACAATTCATACATCTTGCCAATATTCAAATTTGTAGATAGAAATATTTTGTCGGTATGATTCTTGCAATAGCGGCTCTCATATTCTGGAAAAGATTTAATATGGTTCTTGATATTATTTAGTACTTCTTCCGGCCAATTCTTCTCATTTCTGCCTTTTCCACGTTTATTCCTAGTAATTACGGCGGTTATATTATCGCTTTCTTCATAACAAATATCTTACCATTAATGATTATATCATATTTTCCAAGACTTTAGCCTGCTAATTTTAGACGCTTCTTCAATCTCCTTTATGTTCCATGAAATTAGTGCAGGGACTGGAATCTTTAATTGAAGCTTTGCATACCATTTCGTATGATTTAATACCATTTTATGTACATATATGGGCTTTTCAGTACATTTCAATCTACTCTCGCATTATCATCTCTAATCTGTCATGCAGAAGAAGTACTCGAATATGCATTATTATATGGTAAATCAGGGAGGTAATTCTCAGTTCAGTACAGAAAGTTTCGATCTTAGAGCATTTACCAAAATATTTCAAAATAAATGGTTTGCTGAACTTCGGAAAATTTATTACGCACATTTTTACGACAACTATTATCGTTTCTGTTCAGTACTTCCGTCTCGGACTGACTTTTGGGAAGCAAAATGAGGAAAGCCAGAAAAGTGCTCTCACTAAATTGGAAATTGGTATTTCACAAAATGGAAGATGTTGTACGGTAAATAATTTATTCTATTCAACTTTGCTCTTGAGGTCTGGAAACTCAAGCCTGTTAATCCCAGAATGCAACGTTCCACATTTTAGTAATTCAAATTTATTAAATATGAAATCATGAAATCCAGCTATGATTGTATATGTAGGTATATACATATTACATACATTCTTCAAGAACAGATTTTATACTTTTTTGTTAATCAATTAATCATACCGCGATATTTTACTGTTGATGCTGTTTTATGCAAATTTATGAAAAATAAAATGCAATATAGTAGAGTTTTAATAGAATATGATTATTGGGAATATTAGCGTAGTAGAATAGTAGTATTTTCTTCGAGATTTTTGGAAAAGTATTTTTGCCGGTATCTTCTATATTTTCAATTATTTCATTTCAATATCTCTTTATAAATTCGGATATGGTAACTCTGTTTTGTATTAAAAAAGTATTATATTATCACCGCAGCAAACCTTTATTTTTAACAAATGTCATTATAAAATTATAATTTATTAGACTTTTGCTTTGTTGGAAAATTTCTGAAAAATTATTCTTGTATTTTTCATTTGACATTCTCGTAATCATGTAAAAAATTTCATGTCAAAATTTTCAGCGTGTTTGGCACTTATTTTAAGATTGTGATAAAAACGAGAGCTTTTTGGCAATAAAAAAATGTTGTATTATTATTATCTTTTAAAGTGTTGAAAAAAATCAAATCAATTGTAATACATTTTAACTGAGTTCTTATAAATAATAATTAATTAGTGAAAGTGATTTTGTGAACGAATAAGAACATCTGAGCAACGTCGATATGCTAATAAACATGAAGAAAAAGGGATTCAAAGTCTGTAAGTATTTCTAAATGCAAAACTATGTATTTGTTTTTTATTCATATATTTTATTTATAATATTTTATGACAAACTTTTCTGAAATAATTTCGCATCTGCGAGTATATTTAGATTCACGATTCAAACAAATAACTATTAAGCCTATTTTTTATTATGTAGATACTTTAGATAAATTGATTTACATTATGTAAGTTGGTATTGTAATTTTAGTGAAATACACAAAACTTCGTATAATTATTTCAGTTGAACGACAAAACTAATTGAAAACTACTGGAAAATCGTTATTGAATTTTGAAAAAATTAAATTATATATGGCGCACCTCAAGTTATTTTGACGTAAATCATAGAAATTTTAAATGATTTAAAAGTGTCGAAATTAGTTAATTTGATATAAATTCAGGTTGAAATCACATTTTGATTTGATGTTGAGATCAATATAAAGAGGGTATAAAATAATCACTTTATACAATAAAAAAATTGGTTTATTTTGGTCCTAAAGGACCTCGTTTTTAAGATTATTAACTATTCTTGCTCTTCTCTGTCAATGTGCACAATGCTTTCAATGCATGCAAAATGGGTAATCGGTTTAGTACTTAATGAACCTCAAATGAATATCCATGTCACAATAGCTGCATTCTTTATTCATCAGACTGAACTGACTCCGTTTAGCATGTAAAAAGAACGATCTGATTACCTTGGTTCTATCATTTAGAAATATCAAAATAACTTTGAAAGACTTTAATATATATCAGCACGGGAATGATTGATACTTGCACTGATAGTGTATGTATATCGAGTGTTGAAAATAGAGGTACAAAAATTGCAATCTACTAGGAGGTAATAGAAAGATAGAAGTACAGACTAGATAAGAGAAAATGAAATGATAAATATAAAAGTATAACGAAATTTAATGATAATTATTTTAAATTTTTTAATGGGATAATTGACAGGCCTTGACTGAAAGGACTTAACGAAAAGCACGGTGGAAATAATGCACAAATTTGACAACAAAGTAGTCTTAAAAATACATAGAAACTCAAATAATAATTTTTCAAATGGAAATTAAAATGTCAATAGTAAATTCAGTCAAGAAAATTGGTTGGAAAAAAATAATAATAATAATATCTAATCTTTTTATGACTCCATGAATTTTACGCTTATACTTAGTATTCCCAACTAGAATTTATTACGATTTTTTCTGTTTATAATCATTCCTCTTTGTTGTACAGGTATGCTAAAATCTAGAGTATGAAATAATAGCCACTTTTAGAACTTTTTATTTCAGTCTTGATGGATTTCGTTTTTGAAGTCCTCAACCAACTTTGTCAACGTTGAGTTTAAGGGGAAATATAGAATAGCACGTAACGACTCAGCACCAAGGTTTGCTGTTGCTGTCTAGTGTTTAATTAGAACTTAACAAGTTCAGGACAGTTGATAGAAAATGCACTTAATGTTGCATTTGCATATATTAAGGCGAATTCCAACGCATTGTAGTTGCAGTATGTTGCTGTTGTTATACTCAACAGATAAATCAAAATAAAAATTAAAATTCATTTTCATTAAAAATCCTCTAAAGACACCTTATACAATAAACATATGACTGTTTTTTTTTTATTATTAAACAAATGCCATTCTGATATTTGCAAATTATTAAATTATTATTTCATTGACGTGTTTTTTGGCTACCAATAAATTGAGGATTTAATACGTTGTGTTTCATATTAAGTTAAAGGTTTACACAGTTTCCGTTGAAAATCTTAGAAGGAATTTTAACGTTTCCGTAAAGGCAGCTAATATTCTAAGTAGCTAGACGTTTCCTCCATGGTAGTCAGTAGAGCAAGAGGTGATAGGACTCACCTAGCCAAATAAAAAGTTGTATGGTGGGGGGGGGGGGCATATCAACCGTTTCGGAGTTACAGGGTGATTAAGAAAAAAACTAGCTTTTCACAAAACACAGGGCGTATGGCTTATTACACCCAATGTGCTATCTGCAGCCGCTAAGGAGTTATTAGCACACAAACTTTTCAAGTCATACCGAAATTATCACGTCATACCGAAATTAGCTGATGTTTTTTGTTAATGACTTGTTTTCAGTCACTAAGCGAACAAATTATTTTTGAGAATAGGTTAAGAGCTAATAAATCATTAACAACTACAAGTACCACATAGAAAGTAATAGGTTAAATTAAAGAGGAGATCTTACAGTTTAAAAAAAAAGTTACATTAATGACCTTTTAGCAAAATAAATAGAGGTAAAAGTAAAAAAAGTTAAGAAAGTCCGAAATTTTTAACTTAGACCCCCATAACTCCTCAGAGGATAGGGGTACGTGACTGGTTTAGCAGTTATTGGAAAGGCCATTAAGTTTTTCATACAATAAGTCGTAACTTTAACCGTAAGCCTTGTACTTTTTAAGATACAGTATGTTTTGTCAAAAACTAGTTTTTTTTTCTTAAGCATCCTGTAACTCCGAAACGGTTTATATGGCCTCCCCCCAGCCATTCAATTCTTTTTTTGCCTATGTGAGTACTATCACCTCCTGCTCTACTGATCACCATGGAGGAAACAGCCTGTATAGACACGGTGAATGCGTGGACTTCATATCTCTGTGGCGGTATACCTCACGGCTCAATTCTTGGTCCTCTCTTATTCTTAATTTATATCAATGATTTATTTAACATCATACGAAATTGCCAATTCTCATAAGGTTGATTGGCCTAATTGCAGCAATTAACTATAATTTTTCTTAGAGTAATCAATCCTATTATTTCGGTTGATCGTAAGATCAACGGCGGGCTTGGATGATCTCCCTAATATTTAAGTTGTCTAACTTCCATGGCAGCACGCTTTCCTATATCATCTTTGATGCATCAGAGAAAAAACTTGTTATTGTCTTCATCTCTACTGTTAGATATATTTTTATATTTCCTTAATATGATCATATCTCTAGCTGTACTAACTGTAGTTTTGGCTGCCATCTTTATCAATACCTAAATAATCCATCATTTTTTTAACATTAAATTAAATTTTCTACATCGCCCAGGATGAACGCTATAATTCCACTTAAGTTATAACTAATCGTAAATTTTTCTTTGAAGTCGTTAATATTTGTAATTGTGCTTACCAGTAAGCTTGAGGAATTCATTATGGGAAGAGTTTTTGATCATTTTTAACGCATTCAATATAATTTCATCGCCTAGTTGAATTTATAATGCTTGTGTGAAATTGTTTCTTTAACTACTTATATTGCCATTGTAATATTTTTGTAATGTTTTTTTTTACCCCTAAATTAAATTACTGATTCTTTTATTTCAAAGTTGTACAGTTATATAGAAGATAAGTTAATAATCATAAAATTTGGTAAACAAATTTGCCACTACTAAAAATATGCAATCTTTGGCGGCCTAATAATGTTAATATAGTGGCCCTCAAGAAGATTCTGGAGACTTTTTAGACACCTTAATTACAATTGTTTTCCATAAATTAAGAGTCCAAATGGAAATTACATATTTACATAATCACTCTGACAAGTTGACGGGTCTTTACCACCCCGTTGTAAGAAAAATATTCACTTGAGCTTACATCAAGATAAATTAAATTCCAAGAAATTTCAAAACTCAATTAGTTCCAAATCACTTCATGGCTTAAACTGATGTAAGTCTACCTACCTAAAGTGCGCCATTTAATTGCTTTATTATGTTGTTGGGGAAAAATACTGAGAGTTCCAGTTCCAGTGCAAATATGAATTGCTCATTATTTTTAGCCATCATGGTGAACTAAGAAAATATCTGCAATAAAACGCAAGAGCTAGGAAAACGAACAGATTACGATACAGTGCTATAGTATCTACCTCATTTCTCAAATTATTGATCATGTTATGTAAGTGAAAATTAAATCCATAAACCATATAAATATGAATAAAAATCGTCTAATGGAATCCGCTATCGTGTTAGTTATGGGTAGCAAGAAAATTAAAGTGCGGCAATTTGAGTCATTAAGCCTACATTAATCAGGCGAAATTTGTTTTCAAGGTCTTTATTTCGCTAAAGTAGGTACTCAATATTTTTGATTTTTTTGAAAGAGGTTTTTATTTTGTATTAATACATTTAATACAGTTAAGGTGAAAAATATATGTGAGCTGATTAAATTTTATTACCACATATGACCATGTCTTGATGTCAAGACAGTTTAATGTTAACATAACATCAAAGTTGTGCATTGGAACAGGGAACTTTTCAAGGTTATGGCTGGAGTTATATTACGGAAGTGAACATTTTTAACAACAGTACTTTGTTGTTTAATAATAAGTACGGCCAAGCCGTAGTTAAAAAGGCTTCTTTTAACAGCTGCATTAAAATACAAGAAATACTCAGATATCGACGGATGTACTAACAAAGTGATGTATGAGAAAAGCTCGTAACAAATCTGACTAACTAACTGATCTGGACGAAATATATCATGGGTACTTACCAAAATGTATAGTATTTCAATTGATTCGTGTCCTCAGGCCTATTAAGATTGTTTACAATGTATGTAAGAATTTATTTTAATCGACTATATTTCTTCAGAATTCTTGTGCTTGCATCTGTGCAGACAAACATTAATTTTTTCTTTTAGAAATTTGCTGAACCTGTTTTCTTCAGAATTTCTTGCGCTATATAGTATAGATACATAACATTGATTATAGATTGTAATAGATCTCCAGAATCTTTTCTGTGTTACATAAAAGATGTCTATACCCAGCGGGAAATATTGCGAACCCTCGCTGAGAGAGGCATAGCGAAGCAATAATTTTAGAATAAAAATATGCAATATTCGCTTTATACTTATCTGAAGAGTGCTAGGCCTAGGCTATGAGAACAATAGATATAGAATGTTGCAGTACTGCTTCCTTCTTATAACATCACCTTGTTAAATTTTAATAAGGGCGAACTAAAAGAGAGCACTCCTCACCTCCTTTAAATGGGCTAGTCGATGCATTTCCCGCTGGGTACTTGTATCGATTTCAACATAAATATAATTTGGTTGCTTTGACACAGTGTAAAATATACTTTTCTGCATATTTAGTTAATTAGAAAAAAATTTATAAAAATGCGTTTGCCAGTTAACGAAGCCCTCAATTTTTTCTTAGAAATATAATGGAAATTTTTTCTTTGGATTTGTTTTGTATTATTCGAGGCCCAACATGAAAGTCTTGTATCTAAAAATAAGTACTTTCGCTTGTCTGCCACTAAGAGTAAAAAGTTTGTTATCGAGAAAGAGAAATTCTAGGGCGTTGGACAAAGCATGATGGTTTTTAGACTTCGGTCAAAACTAACTGAAGGTGCGTATAAGATCCTTAAGAAATCAAAAATCTCTATTTTGTACTTAATTTTCTGTGCAAATTTATTTTATTTATTATATTCTATGATACTTTTAATCACATTAAAACTAGACCAAGGTTAACCAAATCTCTATAAAAGAGAAGTAACGATTACTCTAATTATCGACTAATTGCAATCACTTCGAGATTCTTTCGATGGGCCTGGAGTCTATCATTAATTTCAAACTAATGAATTATCTAGACACAATCACCTAATCAATGATTGTAAATACAGTTTCCTGTCTAATATCCTAGAGAGACTATTTCCATATTGACTTAATTTGAAATTCAGTCATATCAACGAAATGAAGATGTGACAGAGTGTGGACGAAAATTATTTCATTTGGAATGTCATATTGACAGTTTTTAACTGCGAGTAAAGATCATGGCAGAGTTCAATAATTTAATTTAATTTTATTAAAAAAATGTGCGAGTATTTGCTGTAGTTGCAATTTTCAAAGAAAACATTCAGGAGAAGAATTCGTATTTTTTTACTTAAAGAGGTAAAAAAGAGAAGAAAATCTGAAAAAAAGGTTTACATGATCATCTGGTAGCTGTTACTGCTGACTTTATTGGAATAACTTTTCACTTTCCAATAAATTCAGCTCATTTTAATGGCGATGAGTGGAACTTTTACTGCAATTACCATTTAAAAATGAAGCCAACAAATGTTAAAAATGAGTCCTTGATGTATCTCATTTATATGACTCCATTTAATTATGGAGATATTGTAGACAGTAGATTTGGAATGCGCGCTGCCTACCATCCCAGGGGATGGGTCATTGGTTCATGGGTTCAAGTCCCACCTTTACACTGTCCTGCACTTTTTCGCCTACATAGTTTCCTTGCGACTTTTATAGCCTTATAGCTTCTCCTGCATAGCAGGTTAGTACAATGCGCCCCTTTGCCTCGGCGCTTGGGATCAACCGTCCCATATTACGAAACAAAAAATGAAAAAAGTGAAATATATAACACTTGAACCCCCTACAGTCCCCTCTCTCTATAGTTTGTATTAAAAATTTCTCATCTGCTAACTTGAGTTACGTTAGATGACATTATATCCAAACTTCACCATATTAATGACGAAGTGCTTCAGGGCTCTAGTCTATCCCTGTCTCTTTTTCTAAACTTTCATTAATTATCTACCATTTATTTATTTCAATCCTGTTCATCGTTTTTCTAAGGACAGTGACTATTAAATAGGTACGTTACTGAAATTCTCCTATCGGGACAAAGCAAATAGCGACTAAGATTCATAGCTGTCTAAACTGTGTAAGAAATATATTAGTCCATCAAGTGTGATGTTTCTCTACAAGTGCTACAGGAGACTTAGAATGAATGTAATTTCTATATTTGGGCAGGAAAGATCGAACCGCACCTGTTGCATCAGAGAATGTCCAAAAGATAAAGTTAAAGTTCATTGGCACCGAAGCCATAACATCCCACATCATCGACGACTTGTTAGAGCACCGGTGTATCGGTTTTTTATCTGATGCATTATCTGCTCTAAAGTTTTGTAGTTTAATCCCAGGACAAAATATTTGTGCTGCAAACTGCGTTAATTCCTTTAACTTAGCTCACGCACTTAAAATTTGCGAAAACTTAAGAGCGATATGTATATTGGCTCCTCTTTAACACTTTTCATGTCTTCCTCTAGTTTGAATAGTTTGAATCATAAATAAATAATATAATATAATAATATTATATGAGTTCACGACAAGGACAAGAGAAGCTTGCGGGTACGATCGCACACAGCCTCTTTCTGCACTCAACCCTTTGTCCTTCAATTCATCATCGTCGAGATTAGCTAGGTTTTTTTATCTCTCTGATCTGATCCGGCTCAAATTCATGTACGTAAAACAACAACAATGCGTGTGATCCATTGTTGTTAGTTTACGTACATCAAGTTGAACCGGATCAGATCAGAGAGATATAAAAACACAGCTAATATATCTTTAAAAAATTCTTCTTCAATCTCTCCTATATTTTAGCAAAATTAATGTTTTCTTCCTACAAAATGTTAGCTCACCTGTGATGTGTTCAATGAAATTCTTGAAGAGGTTCGTTAGCCCCTACATAAAATTTCATTTTAAATTGCATTTTGGAAGATTACCACATAATTTTTCAGGTCTATGAAAGGTCAGCTGTCACTTTCCATTGTCGGTGAATGTGTTTTTCAGAGATTTTATAGTCCAATCAAATCAAAATAAATGTTGAGCACTTTCATTTTAAATTTTTGCAACGAATCAATGATGGCCTCACCGCGGAACTTATATTTTGGCATCTTCTTATCTTTACGATGCTTTTCAGCTTCCAGCTCAACTTTCACCAACAAATATTCTTCATGTACCTTCAATTCGACGTTTTTGAACTAGAAAAGTTCAATGACAGTAAATGATATGCACGTTTTCACAGTTTATCCAAAAATCCGCTTCGTCTATTTGTTTTCCTATGAGCTAACCATGCAACACACTTGAAGAAAATTAGTGCAACTTTTTTGGCAGGAAGAATACGCAAAGTTTTGGTCCATGGAAATTGGTGACTGATTAAAACGGAATTCACATACCTGAGAGTTGGCTGAATTAATATTTCTAACCGGCCTTCCTTGACGTTTTTACAACATTGTCTAGTACAAAAAAAAACGAAAGATGAAGGAATGAAACATTGCAATCGAAAATTAACTTTAAGCGCGATTACTTTCTTATCTCAGTACTTTGATTACCGGTTAGGTTCGAACTTTTACACATTATTATATTGATAATTCTGTGCAGTATCAATCAACTGAAGTATACATCCTTCACCCAATTCTCCTTTTAATTTAACATGAAGACTTCTCAATCAGAAAGATGCTGTGGGTCTATAGCACTGCTAACAATCCAATAAAAATTTCAGTTGGTGTCATAAGCTATTATAGTATCTAGTGCAGCCGCACACATGTTCATTTATAAACGAACTACTAATTAATAAGCAAAACACGTTTTACCGTTAGTCATTTTATTTCACCATTATGCAGCATGAAATAGACTTTGTAACTACTCCGATTAGGATATTGTCGAACACCAAGGAGGAATTTATATACATACAAATGTACATACCAACCCGGCTTGCAACACTCAAAAATAGTTTTAAGTAAAAAAAAAAAAAACTGCTTCGAAACACTTCATTTCTAGCAACAGCAACATTAAATCCCAGTGCTACATACCACCGTTTATAACAAAGCAACCAAACACCTTCTGTTCTTACTTTTATACACAGGCGTAATATATAGGAATACATTCAATTTCCTAAAAAATGTCAGCACAATAAGTTCATTGTTATATTTTGACTTTTATCTTTTATCTTATTCTCATGATTTTTTGTCAAAACAGATGCCCTGATACCACTATTAAATATCACACTTAACCTAATTTTCGGTGATGCCATTCTTAATTATTTTTATATATTACACCAATTCGCAATTTGGAATATTACAACAGCTGATTCAATTTATTTCTTCGATAGAAAAAAAAATAATTAGAGCTTTTAAAAATAAACAGTAATCATCTAAATTAGTGTGTAACGCCATCCGAAGCTGAACGTAGTAGGTATGTATAAGGCAAAAAATTACGCAATCTAAAATATTTTGCTTGCATAGTTTTTGGAGCTTTCAGTGATCGTGTGGTGATCAAGATAGGCGTATACTAAGAAAAATTGGGTTCTCTTTTGCTCGGCTATTTGTTTAAAATTCGCCTCAAAGTATTTTTTAAATTAAGTATTATGTGAATCGATGACTAGATTGGGTAATATTCGTCGAAGGCTTAGGTACTAGATCTGTAGCTTAAGCTGTAGTAGATGCTCATTTTTTAAAATTAAGTTTTACCTGCTCAATTTACTGCTTAACAAATTCTGAACTTATTTCGATCTACTACTAGTACTAGTGTATTGTTCAGCATTATTATTTTATTTTTATTATGAGCAAGTTTCGATCACGTAAGAAATTATTACGATTCCAAATTAAAGGTGAAACCCATTTTAAAATAACTTTTATCTACTCACTAACCTCTGACTAAAAAACTTTGTTCCTGCGCGCCTGAGAGTGCCTTTCGTGACGAAAGACTTTTAGGGTAGTAGATTTACATGTTTTTTTTAAATGAGAGAGATATAGAAAGAGAGAGAGTGAGAGAGTGGAGAGTCCAGAGTGGAGACTGGAGAGTGGAGAGTGGAGAGTGAGGGAGTGTATAAAACTTATGACTAAAAAGTAGAAAATAAAATATATTATGTGATACATATACACAAGAATAGTTTCATTGCTCAGTTTAATTCTTAAAACTTAAAACAGCAACCCATGTTCAAACTTTTATGATTTAATCTGAGCTCTAGTATTTCTTATTTTGCAAAGAAACTTTTCTTTTGTATATTATATCACTGAGAAAGAAAAAAAATAATTATGTACTTTTTAGTGCATTTTATTTACAAAATTATTTATTTTAAAAGTTTATTTTATTATATTTTATTATATCTAAAGCCTAAGACTGAGGGCAGCGCTAAGTTACAATATTATAAATGTATAAATGAAAATATGTATGTCCATTTGATTTTCCTTTCTAAAATAAACTTAAGAAAAGCCCAGACTCATCCTGTAATGAGTTCGAATCATAGCATGCTTTATATTTATTAATTAAATTTAAATTTAAATAATACTTATCCAGATTAACAGCTTATCCGTTATGTATCCAACAGTAATCTGGAAGTGTACCTGGGCTCAATTTTCCTTGATATAAATTTTCCATTTCCAAGTTCATCTGTCCCTGTTCCTAATTTCTTTTTTTGTTTCATATGAACCCAAATGAGGAGTGATTTTCAAAAAACAAAGTATTTATGAATTTTCAATAATTGGACCTACTTAATTTTATTAAATTAATTGTTTCTATTAGTTCATGCCTAGTTAATTCTTAAATCTCTTAAATGTACTGTTTTTAATTTAGCTGTATATTTTTTCAAATATATTCTGAAATAAGACCAATTGCTTTTCTTCCTTTTGTTTTACGGAATAGAATTTAATTTATGCAAAATTTCAAGATCGTTTATAGTACAACTGAGTAGTGTTTCTTGTTGACGTTTTAATAGGCCCAAAGCAGGGTTAGCGGACTTAGAAAATCTAATGTGCTTCCTGAATCAGCAACTGAATCTATCTTTGAATAAATATGAAATCCTGGAAATTAGAAAAGCACGAGATGATGGTTGTTAATTAGTTAATGATTAATTAAAGTTCACTGCTAGAAGCTCTCTCCTTAATCCTCAATTTATAAGTAGCCTTTCTGTTTAATCGTTTTTTTCTCTATAAATTATAGTTATCTCAAAACATAATTGTATGTATGTAAGCCACTAAGATCAGTGTAGCCTTATACCTTTGCACATTAAAACAAGCGAAAAAGTTATAATTGGTATAAGGCCAATTCTTATGATACTCTAGATGAATGCACGTATGAAATTTCGTATGGTCACATATTTGAGCAATTTTGATTTTTTGCATTGGTTTCTCGCATAGAATGGCTCGTCGGGCAGAAAAAATGATTATAACCAATTTTATAGGATTCTTATTCTGAAGAAGTTTTTAGTACAATAAAAATATCTAGGATTGATCGTTTGCATAGTATATGTAAAAAACCTAAATTTTTATATGGCAACACCAAGAAGGGGTTGCCCGATTTAGTCCATTTTTTGAAATTATGTTTTGTTATTGCTATGAAAACACAATGTACCAAATTTCAGCTGTCTAGGGCGACGTGGTCTCACACAGTGTCCAGACATATCGTGGAAAACGAAATTTTTGTATGGGAACCCCACGAAGGAGTTGCCCGATTTGTCTCATTTTCGAACTTAATTTTACTTGTACAAAATTTCAGCTTTCTAAGTGAACGCGTTCTCGAGTTATCGTGCGCACGGACGGACGGACGAACAGGCGGACATGCAAAAATCAAAAAAACTTTTAATTTTATGCGGGGGTGGGTGTTCAATCCATTTTTCTCTACCATCATTATTTCTGTGCGTTACAAACGGAATGACGAACTTAGTATATAGATTTCATCTAGGGTATAAAAAGGGAAAAGTTAACTGAAAAACACAAATTTTGTCCTAAAATAACAGACTTTCCGTAATACATGTAATAAAATATTAAATATTTATTCCAATTAAGTTTCAAGAAAAAATATCCACATTTATCGTATTATTTCAATTATGTTTTTTCGTGCGAGAAAGAAAATTTCGTTCCAAACTGTCAAGTTGTCAAGTATCTTTTCGTTCTACACTTCATGTTCCACATACGAACAAAAATTATTTTCGGTTTTACATAACCTAATTTTCATTTGTTTACATTTCGTTTTTATACCCTAGATGAAATCTAAGGGGTATACTAAGTTTGTCATTCCGTTTGTAACACCTCGAAATAATGATGGTAGAGCAAAATGGATTGTATACCCATTCATAATATTAAAAGTTATTTTGATTTTTGCATGTCCGTCTGTCCGTCCGTCCGTCCGTCCGTGCGCACGATAACTCGGGAACGCGTATACTTAGAGATCTGAAATTTTGTACATGGACTTTAAAAAAAAAAGTAAAATTAAGTTCGAAAATGAGACAAATCGGGCAACTCCTTCGTAGGGTTGCCATATAAAAATTTCGTTTTCCGCTATATATTTGGACATTGCCTGAGAACACGTCGACGTAGAGAGCTGAAATTTCGTACATGATGTTTTTACTACATTAGCAATTAAAATGTCTGAAATGGACTAAATCTGGCAACTCCTTCTTGGTGTTGCCATATTAAAATTTAGGTTTTTTACGTATACTTTGAAAACGATAAGTCCAACACATTTTTATTGTACTAAAAACCTCTGCAAAATACGAAATCCTATAAAATTGATTATAATCATTTTTTCTGTGCGACAAACCGTTCTAGAAATATATGCGAAAAACAACTTCAAAATCAAACTTGAATAGATCGGTGACCATACGAAATTTAATACGGGCATTCATCTAGGGTATCATAAGAATTGGTCTTAGACCAATTCTAGCTTTTTTACTTGTTAATATATAAGTACACACGAATATTCGGTGTGGAACTGATTAGTTATTTGTTTTTAGATAATTTTGTAGTCAGACGAAGCGCATCGGCATCGTTAAAAATGTGGTTTTCATTTTTGTTTAACAAAATTAAACGTTCTTTCCCTATTAAAATGCCAATCACAAAATACTTCCGCCAAGTGCCAAGAGTGCATTCAATTAATTATAATTAAAAAACAAAATTTTTTATATGGCAACACCAAGAAAGAGTTGCCGATTTAGTCCATATTCGAAATTTCATTTACTATTACTACGAAAACACAATGTACCAAATTACAGCTCTCTACGTCGACGGATTCTCAAGTTATTACTATTATTTTATTTTACGAGTTTTTGAATTAAAAAAGAAAAAAGAAAAAAGTAGGTAAAATTATAAAGTTCCCGAAACTAAGCCGACATTAAAAACAAATTGTATATATGACTTTCGACTGGAAGTCACCTCTACCTTCACCTGTATCAGTATTGTAGAGTTTTTTTGTGACACCCTGTACAAGTCCTATTAATAACATGAACGTGAATTTGAATTGAGTTATAAGATCGTTATCTCAATAATGGACTCGTGTTGCCCGTATTTCACTTTGATGGAAACTTTTTGTCTCTCATTCTGAGTTTGTGCATTGTTTCGGAACTATCGTAATTCCATTCGCATAAGTTCTCAATCAAGTTCGGAGTTTCGAAAAAGTTATCTAAGAAAAAATTAAACTGGACAATTTGTGTGGATTTTTAAAATTGTTTAGCAAAGCTGAGAGCCACATAAGCGCACAGATATATCCCGATTTTGGCAATGACCTTTCTATATATCGAATAATCGATAGCAATAATCAAGTCAACTAGCAACAATTTACACTTTTTATCCAAATCGTACTATTTTCTTTCTGATAAATAACTAATATAAATTTTATCAATAGTATCGTAGCTTCATCAACTGACATATTTATTTCGAACGGGTTAATATAAAAAAAAATTTTTTTGTTCAAGTGGTGGAATTTTTGAAAAATCAATAAAAAACATTCATGAAAGTCGAGTTGAGCCCCACTAAATAATCTATTTAAATAAAAATAAAATGCTGTTCGTTGGCAATCGCATAACTTGAGAACGGTAATTGCAACGATTTGGCAAATTTCTTTTTATATATTGTTCGTAATAGTCCGTATAAGGTTTTTAAGGAAAGAAAAATTGGAGTCGCCAACCCCTTCTTGATATTGCCATACAAAACTTTGGTTTTCCACTATATAAATACTTGGAAGCCGGAGAAGGCGTCAAAGTGGAGAGAAAGCATTAAAGTGGAGAGCTCATATTTTGGGCACAGCGTATTCATACAATTCCAAATACAGGTCCAAAATTGGTGCAAATCTAGCAACGTTTTCTTGTTGTTGCCATACATAATTTTAGTTTTGCATTACATATTTATACACTGTTAAATTTTAGTTCGAAAATAGGACCAATCGGGCAACTTCTTCGCAGAGTTTCCATACAAAAATTTCGTTTCTTACTATATATTTTGGCATTGCCTGGGAGCGCGTCGACGTAAAGAACTACACTCTCCCACACATATGAAATCCTAGAGTATGAATCGCGTGATCGAGTCAGATGATAACTAGCTTAGATATTATGCATCTCTAACCACCCCAGCCCTTTCAACCTCTACCCACCCATCTAGGCACCTATATTATCGTCGGGCTACGCCAGCGGGCTCCCACAGTAAAAAACAATTAATATAATTTAAAAAAAAATATTTTACATAAAAAAGTAATACAATCTTACGAAAACGAAGAATTCACAACTAATTTCAGAGCACAGTGTACTTGGAGCTATATTCACGTAGAGTTGTACTCAATCCGTAAAAGGTATAAAAAATATTTAATTGGTCCGTTTTCTAACCCCAGAGGATAGAGAAGCCATGCATTCAGCCTGTGGTGAAATTATGGTTTTCCGTTAAAGACAATAAACCTAAATTAATTCAATTTTAATCTTACTTCTTCTTACAAAAGCCTCAGAAATATTTAATCTCTGTTGACATTTTTCGAGTTGAAGAGATTTGCACATCAACTAATGCCTTCTCTTTGTGGACTATTTCTGATGTAAAATTGATGATCTTACCTATTCGTTAAATTAAATACAAAACTTAAATGATTTTCAAAAAAAAAAAACCTACTTTAAAAACGCGGTTGGGAGACTGAAACTAGTACTATAGTGCTCAACACAGACTTGCTTACCCTCATATTATATCAGCGTATCTGGGTAAGCCCTCAACATTGTCGATGATATCAAACTTGTGAGAGAAGTACTCAAAAAGGTAGAAGTACTCAAAAAGGTAAACAGAGGGAGTTAGAAGTAGTAGTAGTTTTGCAGTGGTTAAAATCCATTAATTTATTAGTAGTAGTAGTACTTAGCAAAAAGTGCTAAATATTTAGCGTGGTGTCATATTGAATGATGTTGAATGTCGAAGATATTGAATATTGCAGAAAATTTTATGTTCCAGAAAGGCTCGGACTAAGACACGCGAAGAAGTTCATGAGGTTCCCATCCAAAGGCTTAAAAAAGTCATCAACTATGGTAAGCACTAGCTCAGGCTATTCAATATCGCCTAATAACAGGTCATTATCCATTTAAGTACATGTTTGAGAAAATGTGCGAAACTACAAATGAGAAATGCCGATTCTGTTAAGAAGAATTAAAATCTGCAGAACACGTGTACTATGTGAATGCACAGGATTTGCTCGCCAAATAATCCAATGTCTGGATATGGGATTCATCATTATATGTCCGGCAAACTGACCCTAATGAGGAAAATAACCTTCCTAAAGTAAAAAGGTCGAGCTTGGAGGGAAGAAATAAAGTGAAAAAATATAAACATAGTAAGCAAAAGTTCACACCAACAATGGTAATAAAACGTGTTTTGTTTCTGCAACTGGAGGCATAATCTATGAAAATTAATTAATTTGGACTGCAGCTCAAGAGTAAGTATTACTGGCTCGATTTGAGAAAGAACTATATAATTTTATAACCAAGAGCCCAGCCCGGTAGAAGAAATATGATAAAAAATTCAAATAGGAAATTGTATTCATTGAAGCAGACTGAATTCGAAATGATACCGGGAGATGCTAGATTAAGACATATTCCGATTTATGACTATGAACGAAGATATGTATCAAGAAATGTAATTTTTTAGAAAATTCATATTGCGGTTACATAGCAAAATTGGCATTGAGCTCCGAATGGTCTTCTGGGAATTTTTTATTGTGATGTATGATCTTAATAGTAAGTAATTACAACAAGTACTAAGTAACTTGATTAAACTTGCAAGGCATAATTTGCATTACTGAACTGAGTCAAACTATAAAGCATATGTATGTATATATCCAATACTATTACGAACTGACTTGTATATGCTAACTACATATACTATAATACATATACTATAAAATATATTCTAAAACTATAAAAAAATTATATTATAAACTATACGCTAAAGCTAACAATAAATTGTGTAATATCTTTACATATTCCTTGAACGATTTAAAGATAGTATTTAGCAACCGAGACACTTAATTTATTACTTAATGCCACTTTTCGCCTTTCCGGAAACAGAACTATATTTTACATACTATTCCTCCTTGAACTATATTTTTGAGTTAATTTTAAGTCACATTTTAACCGAAGTTGTATAATTTATTATTTTGCAAACCATTTAATTTGCAGGTCAATATTTGTCCTAAATGAAGGTTGTCCATATTCTCTTCCTAAAAATTTCATATATATCACATTCCCTAAAGGTTTACTTAATGCAGGGCCATGCATTGTATGCTTTTTAGAAAGTCGGAAATCTTTCGTTTTAATCATTGTCGAAATTCAGTAACAAGAAGGTAAAGTCAATTATATAATTTTTATTAAATTACGTTAAAAACTGTCGCGTATCTTTTCTACCTTGTATATAGTTTCGTTCAAAAATTTTATAGATAAGATCCGATAATAACATATTTCGACATTGTAATATGTAAGTAGTGTTGCTTTTGCTCTTAGTTAGTATGCCTTTTCTTTGAGCTTCTTAATAATGATTTAAAATGATTATGCCATTGACTAAATATTTTGCAGGAACCGGTCGGTATAATATATAAATACATACATGTTAAGGTTTATTCAGATCAATGCCCTTCCTGCATTTGCGGAAACTTTTTTGAACCAGCCCGAAAAGTGAAAAATATCTGAGGACGTATATTCAAAAAAGTTGAAAGTTGAATGATTTTATCATACTTCAAGTTTGTGTCTTATATGTGATGGCATTGAAGTCTTTTGTTTTTATTGCTAAAAGTGTGGGGCTTGGATGATGTTTTTATTTATTTTGCTTTATTTTTGTTACTTCGTTTAATATTTAGGTAAATTTGACACACTTTTTCGATAATATTGGTCAATGTCTTGATATGCAAAATTTTAGAAAAATCTTTTTTGTCACGAGAAATGTTAGATGTGAATGGATGATACATTTATTGAAGAGAGGAAGGTTATAAGAAATTGAACTAATCTTTTTTAGTTCATTTGTTTATGATTTACTCTTCTTTTGAAAAAAGAAACCCTAATATTTGTTAAATAGGAAATATTTTTATTTTAATGATTGATAATATTAAAAATTTCACCACATTTCAAAGGTAGAGGTGAAATGATTAAATGATTAGTTCTGTAACTCTTATGCCATGCTCTTATGCCTCTATTGCATGAAAAATTGCTTGCAAAGTTGTATGTATTCCAAATACAAGTGAGCGGAGGGGGGGCGGGGGGGGGGGGGGTTATCACACATGCCCATGTATATTTTTGTATAAGTATGTAAGATTCTTTTAAATTTTATCAATAGTTTAGAAAAGATAAATAGAAGAAATTGTCCATTGTTGGGATGTATAGCGTATCATTCTTATTCGAAATACAGAGATGGTGTAACTTTATTATTATAAGAAAAACAAAACAGATAATTTTCCGTACAATTATTAGGTGTTTAGTTTGTTCTACCTTTTTGCGTATGTCAATCGCATTATTTTATGGATTTAGAATGCAAATTTTCATTTCAGTCATACATATGCACACTACCCACCTTAGTGAGGAATTTCGGATGCTTACATATGGAGGTGAAAATAATACTAATTCCAGGATAAACAAATTGTAGTACCTATTCTAATATCGCAGTACTATCGCAGGCCTTTATATCATTTATTAATAAAGTAATTTTTTGTCAGTTTTTTGTTATTTTTATAAACTGAGTGAGAGATAATAAGGACATTGGATTTGTTTATTTTAAAAGATTGGAGGAAACACAGACTTTCAAAAATGTGGAAGAGAAAGTATAAAAAGTCACGCTTTTAACATACAGATGAAATTCACCTTTTTTTTTAAAAAAAAAATAATTAGAACGTTTGAGTCATCCCATAAATACGAGTAGATATGAGACTAAAGTTTTTTGTATATGATATTTTTGAATTTACCATCACTTCAAAGATAACGAAAACTTTCATCAAGAAATTTCTTGAAAATATCATGGAAATTCTCCTTCTTCCTTTTTTTATTATTTACTCTTCAGATTTAATTGATTGATTCTGATAAGCATCTTTTGGATGAATTCTTTTCGATATTTAACGGAAGAGGTGAGACCTTTGAAAATATATAATAGTTCGACAGAAAAGTTGTTTGTCTCGTCATATACTATCGATAGAGTAAATTTAGTCTATAACTCCGAGCAGAGTAGCTTTGTTGGTCAATCAAACTGAACATTTTTATACTCAACTCACCCGGCATACCGACTATAAAAGTTATTTTGTATTAAGATGTGCACAAAAATTGATTATATTTAAATAACTTCTAATTTCTAATAAGCTATAATATTTTTTCTTCCCGTCCCCACCGGGACAGAATAAAGCCGGAATTTTGAATTTTTTTGCAGTTTTTTTTTCATTTATTAAGTTTTTTAATATTGAATTAAGAAAGACCAAAGCTTCAGTTTGATATGATCTATGTAATCTTTTTTTGCGTTTTTGCATATTTTTTAAGACTCCCAGTAAAAATGAACTTAAAATTCATTCATAGAAGAAAAAAATTCTCTTGAGTGCGGATTTTTTAACGTTGTTTGTCGGATTTATGTGCAAAAAGGGTGGGGAAACGCAAGAGTGACTCCATTTTATTTGAATTTTTGTATAGAGCGGATGAGGAAAAAAGTATTATATGTTATTGAGAAAGTTCTATCAATTTATTTATTTAATATACTTTAAATCGTCATCATTGGTTGAATCGATCAAAAGTTGTATGGTAATTCATAAAATAGAAAAAAAAAATTAAATCCCAGGATATCTCAAACGGTTAGCATTTTTAATTACCTCGACTTTCCTAATAGCACCCATTTTGTGATTCATATACATATTAATACAAAATTATATAAGTAATTAAATACCTTTTGCTTATCATTAATTGATAATCAAAAATGTTCACTACCATTACCATTACTTGAATTTAAAAATTTTTGATATCGGAAATGGTAATCAAAACACGATAGATTTAAAACAGTTTAATTGAATATGATTGATTATTGGTAATTACGCTTATTTATATACTTGTGAGTACTTTTAAAAATTTTATTTATTTAGTTTGATTGCTCCATTTTGGCTTCTGGAGAAATCTGTACATCCGAAAGTGTCTGACTATTTAGAACATTTATTAATGCCATGAAAGCAAAGAATGTAGTACGAAAATATCAGTTGCCTTTCGATTATCTTCCAGCAAACATTGAGTTTTGACCTTTTTCGAAATATTAAAATAAAAATTTTCAATTGTCAATAAAATTCATCCAAAAACAAAAATACTAAACAAATTGAGATAATAATACTGTTACGTGCAACAGAAAGAGACAACTGGTGACATCTACTGGCAATGGTGAGTACACAAGTTCAGGTTCGGAGAATCGATGATGGAATCTTCGGGAAGGTTCAGGAATAGAATGAATAGAATAGTCAACAAGCTTCTGGAATAGAACACTCCAGAATAATCTGGAGAGTTTCTAGGGTATAAATATAACAGTTGTCACAGCCAAAAAAAGAGTCTTGTCTTAGACGTTGCAGTGTTAACAAGCGAAAGTAATAAACAGGCGAAAGTGTTATAATTGGATTGCGGTAATTGAAAGGAAAGAATTAGCGATAATTAAAGTTGAGTTCATTAATTGAAGGTTTATGAATTTTATAAGATTAGAGTGAAATAAAGAACTTGTATATTAAATTTTTAATATTGTGTTTTAAATAACGAACCAAAGGCCACGCTCGCAACAATATCGTCATTAGTAAAAATCAGCCTTAGCTTAACTAGTATTTCGAAAAGGCAAAGATAATGAAAAATTATTTAAAAGTACTCAAAATCCATTAATGTTAATTAAAAGTTAATATTACGATATCAACAAATAATGACTGTCCGGTATTTCATGTTAGTTTTTGGAATTTTAATTACCATTGCCATGGTAATTGAAAGTTTCAATTAGAAGTACTAAGTTATGGTAATGGTCCTGTTATGATAGTATAAATTTCATAAGACTGGTATGTAGATACATACCATATATGGTCAGAATAGTAAACATAATAATTTGTCAGCTAAGGTAGTTTGGTTTGGTAGCTTGCGCATCGGAAAAAAAACCCATTCTTGAATAGGCGATATGCGATCAACATTTTCATTTTTCCATTTTTATTTTCATAATAAGTGAACGGAAATAAAATGTTTACGATTGCGGTCGAGGTGGACGGTTGAAAATATGGAAGCTATTTTAAAAGTACGGTGAAATATTGTTGAAGTACGAAATTCCAAGACAAATTACAAAATTTCTTGTATGTGAAACGTTCAAGGAATAATATATTTTGCCGACGTATGGCTATGGATACCTGTACCTTCTAAGTTATTGAGTAATCAAATGTACAAATTTAACGAAGGAAATTTTAATACAGGAAAAGATTGGCTAAAACTATTCCTAAAGTGGAAGCCGGAAATGTCTGAAAGCAAGGCTCATCCTGACCGCAAAATTCAAATAACAAATTTACTATCGATGATAATTTCAAGAAGCGCGGGATTTTGTAACTGAATTTAATATCAACAATAACAACAACCACAATAACCCTGAAAAGGTTGTCAATCAATTCATATTGCACCACAATCAGACTGTTTTGGCTCCAGAAACTACTAAGTATGTGCACATTGTTGCAAATAAATATGCTGAAAGTGTGGCGATTGTCAGCTTCGTATTTTCCATATCGAAAATATAATTCCTCCCATGATTGCGTGAAACCTGAATTTACTTATAATCTACTTAACTATAGGAAGTATTTGGAGGATGGGTGTAAAATAATTCATTTAAACTTCCGGGATGAGTCGGTTTTACATTCAATAATTACTGATTGAACACAATTTGGACCATTAGAGTTAAAACGATGATAGAAAAGTAAACTAGCTTAGTTTAATTATAATTTTGTACAGCTTTCAGTTTTAAAGCTATAGGCCTGCATCTGTTTGACTTAAAACTCATGTCTGAAACAGGAAATAAATCTTTGGCACTTAAGGAAACGTCCGTCAATATTTTAAAATTCACTCAAAATGATTCACAGGATTCGAATGTAATCCACGTGTAAAAGTTCAAATACTCTCCAACTCTAACAAATTCTCCATAAAAAATCTCTTCTGATATTTTATTTTCACTGTCTTAAACTTCTAATATGAAGGTGGCTCCTGTAAAATAAACCCACACGAAAAGGTTTTATTTTATAGAATAATCATTGCGTTAATACTGTTGAGGACTGGTGCAACTATCTAGATATTGTGGGGAACCACCAGCTTAGTATTCTTTACCAAAAAATGTAAGTTTGATTACCTTGTTCTTCTAAAGCTTTTTTGAGACGCTCAACAGTTGTCTTCCCACGTTTAGCACTTCGGTATCTGTCGACCACCTAGATTCGAAACAGACGGGTAAGTGGTGCATGTAGAAGAAAAGGTAAAAGAGGCTATAAGAGGAGAACTTGGCTGTACATGGGACATGAAACCGAGCGTGTTGCACTGGACGTACAGTTCGATAGTAAAATGCATACTCACGTAGCTGGCGGTCCGGTAAAGGTTAAAGGCTAGACATTTCATTCTGCATGCGTCTCACGGCCATAGACCCCATGCGCTCTTAACTAAACCAGTTTTCACTGGATCATGTCATTCAGGCAGATGAAAAAGAGTTGAATGTAGAATGCAGACAAGGAGTCGTGGACTGAGGGGAGAGCCATATCGAACTTCCTTGGTTTGCTGTAAAAGTTTTCACTGACGGCTTCCTCAGAAATGAGGGTGCCGGTGAGGGTGCTGTCCTGTCCGACAGTCAAATAGCCTTGTTGTCTTTGAGTGGCCCTCAAATAGCATCTAAGTTTTTGTGGGACTACAGGACGACTTTGGATAAGCTGTGCATTCATAACAAGGTATCTCTACAGTGGATACCTGGGCAAATGGAAATTATGGGGAATGAGAGGGTGTACCCGCCAGCTAAGTCTGGCTCTAGTTCTCCCTTTCATGGACCAGAACCTATTGTTGACCTTGCTACTCCAATGATCAGGTCTTTCGTCAAAGTGGATGCTCGTACGATGTATCAGCATTAATTGGCGAACTTTAGTGGATGCACGTGTACGCAACTGTTTTTTGATAAACCAGATATAAAGTTCACTGGCTTACCTTTGGGACTCAGAAGGAAGCAATGAAAATCCGTGACAGGTATTATCACAGGATACAGAACGCTTCATGCCCATCTAACAAAGATGGGAGTTATTGACAGCCAGCCCTTTGTATATGTCTGTCATTTCTGAACAAAGAACTTGATAGCTTGTCCGAAATTTGCCTAATGCAGACTGGATTCTCATGGGTCTGTCCTCCTATCTCCAGATGAGCTGCATGGATTACCTCACTTGGAATTGCTGTGCATATCATTAAAGCGATAAGAAGATTTCGATCCGAGGTCTTTTTTCTTTAGTAGGTTAGAAAAATGAGCCGCCTTGGCCTCTGGAGGTCCACAAAGAGTTGTTCCAATGATAAATTTGCCCTATAATCGAATCTAATATTCTTTGCGAAATAATATTGATCCCATATAAGTATTGTGTTGTAGTTATGTGATAAAATCCAGATAACATTGAGATGAAAGATCATTAGCGCAATGATTGAAGGAAATCTTCCAGTTATCATCTTGGGAATATAAACCAGTTTATGTTTGTTTTGACCTGAACATTTAGGTCTGTTCATTCTGCTTTAACCAGTGTTCGGAGTAAGTTGTAGTGAAGTTTTCTACATAAATATATAATTCTTTACTCCTCTCATTTACAAAGATATATTTCAAAATAATCTAATTTCTTCTGTTACCATTACGATATTCTCGGGACATTTTGGTGATATCACTTTCCAATTCATCAAAAAGTATTGCACACGTTGCTTCCCGAAGGACGGGACGTCCCCAATAACATATTGATAATGTTCCTTCTTCTTCCGCGATTAAAATTATTTTCACCGAAATAAGATGCGCGAATCATCTTCGTATCATTTTGCATGCTGGGAACCTCTATATTGTCGTATAAACCAACAATGGTGGTAAATTTTTCAAAATCGGTTCAACCGTATTTAGTCTGTAGTCGGATAATTATATTGCAAAGTCACCCATAGAAATATATGAAGAAAAAAATCAATTTCTATCTGAGTATTGTACTGAAATTAAGACCGGAAAATATTTCATCCATTTTAAGTGCCTACACACGTATAATTACGCATACATAAATTATACTGCGGAGAAATAAACTTTTATAACATGTAATGAAAGCTTACTCATCTTGCTAAAAATTTTCCAATGAAATGCTGTTTATCATTCCAAAATCTCAGATAATTTACGATACTCATTTTGATAGAAATGATCTTTATGTGCGATGAAGACTGCTGAGCAATCGTCAACAATTTAATTAATTACCTTCTTTCCAAGACCAAAAACATAAAAGTTAACATTAACCACGCACCATTATCATTACCAAAAATTTTCCTTTTCTGGTTTGATACATATGTGTCTTTCATCTCAACCCTATTCAAAGTGATTAGCAACCTTGGCGTAGTGAAAACATTTACTCATTTAGGTACTTATTTTAATGATAGCAAAAAATTCCACTTTTGCATCACAAATGTAGCAAGAGGCAAAACAATCTCCGAAAGTAAATCGCCAATTAATAATGAAGAAAAAAAAAATTTGGGAACTGCGTGAGGATCACAATTTTTGGACGAACAAGCACTAATAAGCTCAGGGAGACTTTGTGTTTTTTTTTTGAGTATAAATCTCACTTCAATGAGTTGTTTTTTAACTAATGCTCCTTTTCTTTATATTGCAAAAGATTAGTAAAATATTTTTTTTTCGGTTTGTGTTAACCTTGAATAAATTCAATTATGAAACATATGTTCCAGTAGGCATTATAGGCCAATATTACCTCTGAGTCTATGGCATATTATATATTTTGTGTGAAAATCTCAATTTTTTGATTCCTTAAGTTTTCGCAGTAGCGCTCATAACACTGGCATGCAATTAGAATGAATTGAGCATAGTGGTCTGAAAAATTAACTCACTGTCGAGCATCCTGTAAAAAGCTTATTCACATAACTTTCTATAAAAATTAGTTTTTATCCATCATTAGATAAAATTTGTACGCATTCCATAATCAAGAGGTATTAACGTGGAAAAAGGACTGGAGTGTTAAGTTGTGTGAAATATGGTATCAAGATCGTTCCAAATCTGCGAGAATTTAGTCGAACGATGAGGATAGTTTACGGGTTTGAATTAGTTTAAATAGAAAGAAAAAGAGATTTGCACTAGAGTCAACTATACATCCGGAGATGTGATGGAACCTAAATATGATATCAGAGTTTAGGTAGGGTTAAGAGCAGGGGCTATTAGACCACTAGGACCCTACGGAAACCGTGACCAGAGTTGATTGTATTCTCCTCTAGAGTGGTTAGAAAAAATAGAGCTTTTTTACCAGCTTGATTATAGCCTTTGGCCTTAGCTTGTAAGCCTTGTTATAGGAGAGATACATGCTTCTCTAGTGATTTAGAAACTGCAAGCTGCAAGGCGGAATACCAATATAAGATGTGCTTCCAGGCTTCATCTTTTTCTTCGCATAGTTGGCACAGGTCGCTGTCGGATTTACCTATCGCCAACATAAAGTAAGGGGCTATATACAGTAACTGCATTAATAAAGAGCCTGAGAGATTGTCTGCTAAAATCAATTATTTTGCGCGTCTGGAAAGGAGAGGGCGTGAGGAATTTCAAGGGACTATTCGCTAGAGGATAGCAAATTTGCTCGGAAATAATTGCCATGGAAATAAATCCTAGAGTTGAGTGTGCAAAAAAAGGCTTGTTGTTTTGTATTAGTTTCGACAATTTTTTACTTTTGCTTCCATAATTAATTTTAAAATGTATTTTAAAAATATAATTAATTTAAAATATATAATTAAAACTAAGTTACTAACTTTATAGATGAAATATAATAATAATAATTCAGAAAACCCATAAGTACATCAACATACATGAAAACTATTGGGATATATTTAGAAATGTTTTTAAACTATTTTTGAATCACCCAGCTCTGAGGTAATAACAGCAGAATGCTGTACGATAATGAAGCAGATCTCGGAAAAACATTTAGCTAAAAAATACCTATGCTATAAAAAACTAGGATGCAAGTTTGCTGACCATCGATCAGGAATAGCTCAGTAGGTAAAAAAAGCGCTTCTTCAATATTCTAACCAGGACCTCCATAATATTTACATAGAGTCACGAAGAAATATCCCAGCTTCATTTCTCAACTTTTTCTCAATGTTTTTCCTAGACTGAAATCACTATGTGTTATGTAATGTGGCAGCGATTGTTTTTTTTATTTTTGCCATCTTCTAAATTAAATCAAATCCTCCAACTCTCTATCCTTTTAAAACAAATTAAAATAAAACTTATAAATTTATAGAGAAAATTAAAAAACAAGTACCGAGGTACTGTCAATTTCTTTACGGAATTCTTGGTCTTCGGCTTTTAGGTCAGAACCTGACAGTATCTCGGTACTTGTTTTTTTAATTTTCTCTGCTCATATGCAGTAGGTTGAGAATTGCCTGTAGACTCGTATTTTGTACGGGTCTTGAAGGAGTAAAAAACTCATTACCACTTTCCACTTATAAATTTATATTTTCAATATTTAAGTTGCTATAAAAAATTCCAACTGTCAAATTTTTTGTCTACGCCATAATTGAAAAATGGTTTTATTTCTAGCTTTTGGCTTTTTTTTGCCCATATTGAGTAATGTGTCTTCAAATTAATTATAATCTGCCTCGTAATTACATAACTTGTTTACATGGTTTAAAATTTTTAAATGAACATCACTCTCGACATATAGTAAATGCATTTCATCTACTGAAATAGAAAATCCGGGTAAAGAACAAGTTTTCGATTAATTTTAAAATTTTTCGAGTAAAAAATGTTATCAAATCGGATGTAGGTAAATAAATAAGTTATTTAGAAAAAAAATTGAATTGTGTTTTTATATATGTACATAAAATTGGATTTTTTTTAGTCAGCGCACCAAAATTAATAATCTGCAATTAAATTCTATATAAGAAAGAATATTTCAGAAAAAACCGTAGGATAAAGTCAACAAGAAAAACATTTTTTGTTTGTTATCAAATAATTTGAATTAAATTATTAGTTCATCATCTGAATTATACCCATATATTATATAATTACTACGTACTATAAATTTGGTGAACTTTTTACATTACGTTCTTCATTAAATTTTGTACAGAAACAGTATCGAACGTATCGGATGCTCTTTTATACTGTGCCTTAAAAGTGGCTATGTTAGAGGGGAGTTTCTTCGTTTTTTTTTTATTTTTCTTTCAAAATTAACTAAATAATTTTCGATTGGCCCTACTTCCGGGCAATTTAGAGGATCCGCTTCATTAGGTACTACAGTATGCATTGAGCATCGTAGAAATCTCTCCCTTTTCTGCCGTAGTAAGCAGTTGTTAAACCCGGCCAAAAGAAAGCTGATGCATCATGCTTTCTGAAGAATGGAAGAGGCGCTTGCTTCTGAAGCGATGATTTCTGGCCACACGAACATATTGCTTTCCAAATTAAGCATTTACCGGAAAATTTTGGTGCACCGACCATTTTTAAACTTTGGATTTGTGTCACTACTCTTTTTTGCAACGAAAAATTCCTGACTTAGAGGCTGGTTGAAGTCCGCTTTCACCTAAGTTTCATCTTCCATAATGCAGCAAAATTCGACTCCTGGTGGTTCGGTATTTTCCGAACATGGAAACCTCGTAGGTTTTCTCTTCTTTTAATTTGATGGACCGTAACAGATGACGTTCCAGACTTATCAGTCATATCTCCGAACGGTATGTTGGGAGACTATAAGATTCCCGAAACTTACTGAGAAGCTGAGAACATTTTTTCTTTGACTTTTACCTTGGCAGACTTTTCCCTAATAAATCATAACGCGTGTATGGCCCTTAAAACCACAAAATATTATGAAAAATTGTATATACATTTAAGCGGTTTCTACTACATATGTATGTATATAATAAAAAATAATATCATGATATCACAATCTACTCTAATGAGTCCAGGAAACAAAATATTCGAAAAGTCTAGAAATATTCTTCAGGAAATCTTTTATTTCAGCTAGAAAACAAGGAAAGAGAAAATATATTTTTATAAATATTTCCATCATAAAAAAAAAATAAATTAAAATATAAAAGGTCTACATTTTCACTAACAAAATTAAATTTCCTATAACAATTATCCAGAAATAACTATTTAAATGCCACTATTTGAAAAAAAAATAGTTTGAAAATAAATTAATGTATATATATATTGGTAGAATTCTTTACATGTAGGTAACGTACATAAAGGTCCACAACATAACTAGCGGAAGTTAAATTGTCCTTCAGTGATTTCACAATTTTTTTTTAAATCCTTGATGTATTGTAGTAAAACGTGAAAATATATTTTTGACTATAGCATAAACTAACAGTGAATAGCTTTCTTAAAATTATAGACTTCGTGAAATACGTTTTTGCTCTGTGGCTAATTTACATACGAGTAAATTTGAACTTTTTAATTTTGACGATGAAATTTGTTCACAAGTTTTCGAGATTAAAAAGTCTCAAGTTCAAAATATTTTCATGCATAACAACGGAAGAAAAGTCGATGCTATTTGATATTCAAGGTTGGTTAAAGTTTGAGTTGAATTTTAAATTTTGTATATATTTAAGAAAACTGAATAACATATTCCAAAATAATTCATCATAGTTCTGTTTAAAAAAAAAAAAAAAAACATTTCCTATGTATAATAATGTAATCCAGAACAAATTCAGTTAACAATTTATTTGAATGAAAATCATCTATTTGTTTCCTTATAAGAATGACGTAATAAGTAGTAATTAATAATAGGGCAATATACCCGTTAAAACACAAGGTTTTTTGAAAACTGCCTTTACGACAATTAAACACATTTCGTTGACTATGATTTGCATAATGATAATAAAACTAATGAAATTATGTTCTGCCATAATATGTTAATTTACACGAAAATTAAATATAACTTAAAAATATTTTTTACTTTAATTTATCGAAGAACAATTTAATTTATTAGTGAGACCACCATATAAAACCTTATAATACTAAGACACACTTTATAGGTCCCTTGAAATAAAAGATGCAATGGAAATAATTTAGATACCTGGCTGCGAAAAATGATGCCAGTAATCGACATTCTTCTTTCTTTATGTTGAAAGCTTGAAATTTTTTGCTTATACCCCACGTATGGTATTATATTAATTCCATCCCAAAATATAGCCTAATTTTATTTTTTAAATAAGTAGAATCTATACATAAGGACACGTGAAAAATTACGCTCTCTGAATTAAAATAAGTTAGGATTGAGATGAACATATCCATCTCGAACGCAGGGTTTCTTTCACTGTCAGCTGTTAAAGAAATGCTTTAATTTTTCATTTGCTCTTCGTCTTCAATTCTGAATAAAATAAATTATTTTTATTTATTATAACTATTTCGTATTCTAGGCCAGTTAATAACAACAATTAATTCACTTTAAATTTTTATGAAATGTTGGGTGAAGTAAAATAAGATAAAATTTGTTACATTTGCAACTTATTTTGGTGCTCGAAAAATAATAGTCTATTGTAAAATAGCATTTCTATTAGTTATTAATAAAAAAAAAACTCTAGGAGTGCTGCAAAACGGTACATAACTTTTGCAACTTACTTGAACACCTATACCAATTTGCAACTTTTGTGTTGCCCCGAATTGTTTTTCTTTTATTAATGGAATAACGAGTGTTTTTTGGTTTTAATTTTATAAAGAAAAAATTCGAATGCTCTGAATGTTGGTTGCAAATGCTCAGATCGCTGTTCGTCCACAATCTTAAGAAAGACAAAAATCAACAAGCATTATTATTATTCACTTTTTGTAGTGGTGAAAATAATGCAAAAGCTCTGCAAATTTTACATAGTCCTTTGAATGTCGCACCCCGTCAAAATATAGTTACGCAAATTTTTGCAATAATTTTTCAACTAATGAATTAATTTTTAAAAAATTAATGCAAAATCATTACCAATCCAGAAAAATGTACTAACTACGGAGAGCAGTAAGACACTCAAAGGTGAAAACCTAAAAACTGTAGGTACATTTTGGAGTAAGACTTACCAATCAGGCCAAAAACCTAACATCGAAGTTTTTTGAGTTTTCTATTCTAGTCTTTTTGTTTTATTAATTTTTACGGGCATTGAAACCGTAAGAGTACGATAGTTTTGAAGACCTAAAATCTGCTGCCAGTTTCTTTTCTTTTAGGCACCATCTTCTTACTCTGCATTAGGTTTTTGTTATTATTTTACTTTTTTGAAAAAAGTAGTGGTTAAATTAAGAAAAAGGTAAAATACCAAAGATGGCGAAGGCTATTGGAAATCTCCATGGATTATCTATCCAACAAATTTTTAATCATCACAATAGGTTGCATCGTTCAGACAGTGTAAGGTTTATAAAATGTGAAAGACAACTATTTAACCCCTCTTACATCTAAAAAGTCGGCTTTAACCATATTCCATAATTTTTTTTTAATTTTTCTTGGTATTCACAATCACCTCCTGCATTAGTGCAGAATAGATTCAGATCACGCTGTATTTGGCATTATACATCCTTTCCCTAAATGGGTAGAAAAATCTGCTCTACCTACACGTTCATGGATCATTCGGCAGCAACAACAAAATAGTATCGAGAACGATAGCCCGCTAGCATAACTAAACGGTATTGTTACGTGCAACAAAGTGACACAAGCGAGATCTGTTGGAAATAGAAACAACCTTAGGTTAGTGACATCTTAGTAAACTGTGGCTTTGGAGAACGGAATATTCAGGAAGGTTCTAGGATAATTTGTAGAGTGTAAATAAGGCGCTACTCACATCCAGGAGGCAAGTCTTATTTCAGACAGTGAAGTGAACGTATTTGGATTGTGTTAATTAGAAGTACAATAACTAAAGAATTGATTTGATAAATGTTTGTGAATTGTGAGAGTAAACAGTAAAGTTAAATAAAGAAAGAACTTTTGAATTATATCTGAAATGTTTTGTTTTAAATAACAAATTAAAGCCACGCTCGTAACAACTGGTGTCAAAAGTAAAATAAAATTGCGAAAAAAAGTGGTGGCATTTGACTTTGAAATTCAAAGAGTGATTAATTTGGTGAAATCGTGTGAAACTTTCCTTTTTTAAGTGAAAATTCCGAAAGATAATTTTATATTAAACTGTGAGTGAATTATCAAAGTAATGGGACGCAAACTAGAGGAGCTTTGTATACAGGAATTGAAAGTGGAGTTGGGGAAGCCGTCATTGCAAACGACAGGTCTAAAGAGACATTCGTTTTCGAGGAAGAACCAGAAGCTGAAGAAGAGCCTGCGATGAGCATAGAACAGCTTTTGGGTACTTTAATGACCAAAATGGAGCTTTCAACTGAAGAATGTTCTTGAGGAATAACAGAATTCTCTGGAATCCCGATTAGATGTGCAGAAGAATGCTCTTGAGGAACAAAAGAATGCTTTTGAGGTAAAAAAGAGTTCTCTAGAAGCGCGGTTTGGATGAACAAAAGAATTCTCTGCAAGCATATTTAGAAGAACAAAAGAATTCTCTGGAAGCCCGTTGGGATGAACAAAAGAGTTCTTTGCAAAATTGTCTGGAAACTTGTTTGGAGGAACAGAGGAATTTTCGTAAAAATTCATTACACGAACAAAATGTGAAAATTTATGTTCAACAACAAGTGACAACTTTAAAGCAGATTAAGAGAGAATTAACAGTCGACTACCTCGGCACAAAGGAACTGAAATATCCGGTGCAGGCATAATGAAACCTCCAATATTTGATGGACAAAATTCGTGGCATATTTTTAAGAGACAATTTGAGGCAGTTTCCGAAGTAAATGGATAGAATGATGCAGACAAAGCTATAGCTCTGGTTTTAGCACTTCGAGGTCCCACGTCAAACCTGTTACAAACTATATCGATTGAAAGGCAACATGATTACATTTCATTAGTACAGGCGATAGAATTACGTTATGGAAATGAACACATGCAGCAAGTATATCGCTTGAAGTTACACAATAGGATTCAGACCCATCCATGGCGAATCACTACAACAACTTCAAGCTGATGTGGAAAGATTAGCTTATGTTTCATAATCTAGCGTCAATGCAGAATTCCTTCATGAAGTGGCAACAGAAGCATTTTTGAACGCTATTGCAGACCAAAATTAACAACACGCGCTAAGGTTAGCAGGAAAGAAGTCAACAACAGAAGCGCTAGCCTATGCAAGAGCATATGAATCTGCCAGACAAGCTTCTCGGAGTGCAGAACGAGTAAGAGCAATTTCGGTGGACGAATGTACTTGCAACAGAATTCAGTCATCACAGAGTAGTCCTTCACGTGGTATCCTTCGATGCTGGAATTGTAAGAGACCGGGACACGCCAACGAATGGAAGTGCCAGAAGAAGAGAGGAGAGAACAAGGGATCGAGCTGGGCAGCAGACTCGCAGCAGAATGCCATCATCACAGACCACTTCTTCGCGTGGTCTCCTTCGATGCTGGAATTGTAGTTGACTCAGACACTTTCAAAACGACTGCAGGAAACACGGACGAATGCAATCAACAGAAGAAGAGGGCAGAAGATGGCGAAGTAAAGAGCAAGCTATTTGTGGAGGGACTAGACTGCAACCTCACGACTTTAAAATTCCACACCGCAAAGGATGTATCCACGGAAATGCAGAAGTCTTTTCACAACCTCCATGCAATCCTGAATGGAAACATTGTGGACGGATGGAAGAAAAATATGACGATGACGAAAGTCGAAAGAAGATAAGAGACGAAAGAAAATTCAAAGCATGGAAGAGTGTTTCAACAGAACATTAATCGAACATCTCAGAAAGGTCTTCTTTTAAAGAACGAACTAAAGCCACGCTCGTAACAACAGACTCCGCTTCCTGGATGTGAGTAGCTCCGTATTTATACTCTACAAATTATCCTAGAACATTCCTGAATATTCCGTTCTCCGAACCCAAAAGTTTACTAAGATGTCACTAACCTAAGGTTGTTTCTATTTCCAACAGATGGCGCTTGTGTCACTTGGTTGCACGTAAAAGTATTTAAAAATAAATACCGGTGGACGGTGATATATGGAAAGCGAAATTCCTGGAAATCTGCGAAGAAAAGGAAACACCTTGGCTTGACATCGAGAAAGATGAAATGCGGACAGAGGATTTGTCTCCAAGTGTTCGACATACATATATTAAGACGTTAAAGGATGTTTCGAATTTTGAAAATTTCGCAGTTTCGAGATGTGAATCATATTTTGAAAATGATTAGTTACTTCGTACTTTTTTCACAGATTTTTTCGGAGCGACGAATCAATCTTTCGAAGTACGTAGATCGCTGTACTGAAATATCTACAATTTACCCTATTGCGCCTATGGAAATCCTGAAGTTATAAGAAAAGTAAAAAGAGACTATCAACACCAGTTTTAGGTTAATTGAAGGCGCAGTACGATAAGGCCCTTCCTCACCATTCCCAAATAAATACCGAGATCCACATCACAGCGACGACCTGCCTCAAGTCCGTTAGACTTCATATTATGAGATTATTTTAAATAACTGTGCTATGCAAAAGACAAAAATACCTGAGTCAAAAATAAGATAAGTGAAGAATATGGTTGAGAAACGGGGATTCTGACTAATTAAAAGAAATTCTCCGAAAATACCGATTATGTATTGGAATAATTGGTACGAACTTCGAACACGTGGTAATAAAATTTAAAAACTAATTGAAAACCTTATCTCACTCATTTTGTTTTATTTTTGATATCAAAATTTTGTAAAATGTATTTTTTAAATACGACTTACTTATAAAGGAAAATTTATATAAAAATCCATTTAAACAATCTTATACGAATAAGGAAGAGTGAAGCTACCCTGAGTCATATGTGTAAATATCGTATAAAAGTTGTTACTGCAAAATAATATGTACATGGGATTAAGTATCAGCCCATTGCTTGTACATTATGATTTTGTAAGAAATCTAATTTTTATTCTCAAGTATATTTTCTGAGTATCATCCGAATATAAGTGAATTATGACATATTTTACATTTTAAGGGGTATCACTTATGAATTCACTAAAAAACAATGGTCTTTCGACTGATCCCTGGGGGACTTCAAAATTAAGAAATAGTAGATCGACACCATTCACACTTACCAACTGATTTTGCTCCGTCAGATAATCTGTGATAGGATCGATTGCAGTGTCAGTGGCACAAAAATTAAAGAAAGTAAAAATATCGTATAAAGATTTAAAGACTTCGAGAAGTCGAGTAAAACCATTTTGCTGTAATAGTTCAGATGAAGTGCAATTCTTACAAATTCTCACATGCAATTCTTATATAAGAGGATACTTTAAGCACTACAGTCTCACAACTGTAATAGGAGCAACGGCCAGACTATCCATATGTAAATAGTTCACTATATGTTTACCCCTTAACATCTCTTTATATACCATGGAGTCTACTGGTACCAATACGGAAACGAGTTTTATATATTCGTTCTTTGTTTTGGTGAAGTGGAATCCTGAGGTAATTGGCTATTAAAATATTATAAATCAAAACTACCGTATAACCCACCATAGCCATTTATAATCTATCAGCCTATCAAAAGAAAATTTATAGGACATTATAGGCTTAGATGGAAGTCCAATACGACAAATTATGGCAAATTATTTACAGAAATCAACTGACGACCAAATGTTGTGCATACAATTATTCACGTGTTAATTTCTTAAGCACTTTTGTCCGATAAAAGAACATTTAATAATAGGCCGATGATGTTTGGGAGATATTGCTGTCGTGGTTTCCGGGCAAGGTACAACTCTCACATGTACCCAAGGATTTAGGGAATTCAACCCTTGTAAAAAAAGTTTTGAAAATGTGCAGAAGAAGCTTCCGACTGGGAAACTGCCCATGTTCAAAATAAAAAAAACCACATTGAGATCGTTTTCTGATATCAATATTGATAAATTAACGCATCTAGCTCTGCAGATATGAACTGAGAATCCTAGGGAGTAGGTTGCTCTGAGTACCATTTACGTACTTAAGGCTATTTTAAGCATCTGCAATTATTAATTAATTTTTTTTAGCCTGCAATTATTAACTAATTTTTATCCAAAAAGATCAAAATTCATTATTATACGAGCTAAAAACAAATCAAATTAAGTCGAGGTTTCTTTGTGACTTTGAAGTTGAATAAGCATTGACGTCAAGAGCCTTTACAATAAAAATAAATGCACGCAACATGCAAGCCAAGTTCTTTTGTATGCTAAGTGAATCGTTTTTGCTGTTGGCACCATAGTGAAGCTGGAAATTACCTTTGCTCATCAAAAGTCCTTCAACTGTCTTAGCACATTAAACCAGCAAGCGACGTGCAATGGAACCTAATTAAATAGAGGTTTCTTCCATTCCAAGCTCAAATATGCTCAATCGTGAATATATTCATTAACCTTCCAGCAGAACCCTTAAGACCTATGAAGTATCTCTGGGCATCAAAGTTCAATTGACATTAAAAGTAGGTACTTGGTTAGATGAAAATGGCTTTTGCGTAATCATAATAATCATGGGAGAAGGATAATGATGGACCTTAATTGTAGCAAAGCGACAGCTTTTTGTTCGCCGATAAGTTTATAAAGAACTCACACTTTACACATATCTGTCTGCGTCATCTGCATTGGTAAGTGAATAGTCGCGATCGCACACGCTAACTGAATATGAAATAAATACAAAAGTTATGACTCATGTCATAGTCTTAAAGATCAGACAATATGAACGCTTCTCAGAACAAAGCAATGTCGGAATGTAAAGTGTTTGCGTAAACAAGATTTTCTCAATAAAATATTTACCCAAGAATTCAGGAGTTTTTTGCAAATTTCGAAAAAAATTAAATAAAGAATTTATAAAACAGGGATTGTGTAGAAATTTTATGAATGTATAAAAGCATTCAGTATTCAAAAAATTGTAAGGAAAAATATGTATCACATTAGACAAGTTGTCTTATGTTATTTAGTCTAATTTTATAGATTGATATCTTGATTTGATGTGTATGGGTATGGTAAAACCTTCTAATACATAACTATTTTGGAAACAGTTAACCGGGTTAGACCAATAAAATAAGGCGTTTGGTCTAATCTGGTAAATTTTTGCGTTGACCCATTTTGAAATTTTCAGAAGGAGCTGAATCTACTGATTATTATCCGCAGGTTTCTAAGTCGGTGATGAGATCCTATTATTGTGTCTTCTTTACTTTTATTTTTAACGATTCTAAATTAAATTATAAATACAAGTTAAAAAAAAAACAGCCGCCTTATCCTGTTTTTGAAGACACTACGTTCCGCTTTTCGGGCGACTACTCTTGCAACTGAGCTAACAATACTGGGAAAAAAATTATCAAAAAATTAGATCTTCGACCTAGTGGCCACTATACTAAAATACGTCATATATGGAAATTACATATATGAAGTCGAATATAAATAAGTTATCAAATAAATGCCTTATGGCGAAATTTGATGATGATTGGAAAAGTATGGTATGCATGATAGCAGTTTGTATATATCTAGTAATTATGCCTCTCCAGACTTAATTAGGGCGAAATACACCTCCTAGTGGTCCCTGCCGGAAGGCTACCAATTTACCGATAGCATTAACGGGCTTAACGCTGATGGTATGACCAGTTCCAATCAAATGAATCTGTATGGAAAATCTACTGGTGGTATACATGTATTCCGGCTATGGTGACAGAGACTGACCGAGAAGTTAGCTTATTTCAAATCTGGTATCACATGGTCAGGTATCCATTGAACTTAGTTCCATCCAGACATGGTGAACCCCTTTTATGGGAGCAACATGGTGGCTGTGGTTGGCCTATATGCAGATAGAGTGGCGATACCAGAGTGGAAGTGTAATGGTTGATGTTATACATGCTTATCGATATCTGATCTTGACATGGAGTTGCGGTGAATTAACCGGGTACTGGGACCCAAAGAACGATAAGAAATGTTAGATAGAACTCAGTTCTGCCAGTAAGAACGCCATCAAGTATGCACTGTCACAACTGGTATTCAATGAAGCAAAATATTTCCTGAGGATGTTGATTGTAGCTTATAAAATCAAACACATTCGGTGAAGATCTCCGTGAGATTAAGCCATTTTGGCAGGTGCTCATGTTAAACCCCCATGGATGGACTTTTGTGTCTTCTTTAAGTTAATATTGCTGATTATTTGAGGAATGCTTCATATATGTAATGTATGTATTTATGAAGTTGGATAAATAGGTACTAATTTAGTTTGAAAAATACAACAGAAACTATCACTAAACACGTGAGAGTATCTGCATTACATAGAGTGCAATATACCATTGCAGAGGAACCAATTAACTAAATTATACCAATAATGTAAAGCAATTGGTTTAATTTTGTTTAGTGCTGTCAAGTAGCTGAATTTTCCTCTCTCGCCCAAACTAAAGGTTTTAATAGCAATGACGAGACAAACTAAACGAATATTTTTTTTTATCGTCATTATAACCTACATACGGGGAGCATAGTGAAAATATTTTTTTTATCAAAACATATTATTATTATTATTAATTAATGACCATAATGAGTCTTGAAAGAATATGGATTTTACAATAAAATTATACATTCTAAAGTGAGGAACACCTCGAGTTTCGAATTTAAAAACATCTGATATTTTACCCTTAAAAACAATTCCTGGATTTCGGAAGTTTTAGAATAAGTCCAGAATTTCTTTTGTATTCATAGAACTCGAAAAAATATTTTTTTACAAAATGCCGATTTCTCAGATTTTGAACAACCGACATCCGAAAAATTCACAGTTTTCGAAATACTAAACACACTAATTATTGGAGTTATATTGCCTGACAAAGAAATTACTTCTAATGTAAAATTGTGCCCTTTGAATCCACTCTTCGTTGAGCATACAAGAATGTGAAATGCCCCGCAAAAACCTCGTCATTATGTCCCAACACACATTAGTCTCTTTCCGACATGTTTTGCAAAACTTATCGAAAATTAAAAAATCTATGGAATCTATCATTATCCCGACAAACTGCGCACCATAAATTTACTATATAGACTTACTCACCATTCAAATCAAAACGCCTCAAATATTTCCTCAAACACAAGCTTTGGCAAATCTCAAGGCCGTATATATAGATCACGAATGGGAGGGGTTTAACCTAATACGCTAATACCTGTGACACAGATACCATAGTGCATGCATAAACCATGTGTGTTTCGTTGAATTCCAGTATAATACAAAGTGAGCAAACTAGTATGAGGTTAGTATATTTTTTCATGGTGTTTTAATGGTTTCTTTCAACGTCACTTTGAGTTAGTGACAAACTTATCTAGTTTATGACTTGTGGTTCAAGTAGGCCTTTTTGGGAAATCATTAAAAATTAAATATGAAACTATTAAATAAAATCTGACATTTTCTTCAAAAGCAAGCATTACAAGTTTCAAAAGTTGTCGAATGAAACTATTATGCGATCTGTCATCTAGCATGGTAAGAGAATACAATGGTATCCGCGCCATGATATCTCTATACTAACTGTACGTCATCGGTATAATACCCTTCAGAGACGAAGCAATAACTGAGAGTTAATGTGAATTCAATAATCGGAATTACATTCCAATTAAATTGAAAGTTATATTTATAGATAATTGAATTCACGGTAATTCTCAATTAATGTTCTGGGGATTTGCAGTGTGAAGCTTCCGAAATTTAAAACATGACGAAACATGTTGTTTAATCCTATTTTATTACATATTATTTACATTAAAAAAAATATAAAGGTCCACTTTTTTAAAAAAAGAAAACAATGCTGAAATAAAATTATTATTTCCTTCTTCCTGTGAAGTGGGAAAGTACTTCACTTATTTTAATTTTAAAATTTCGATGAACGATTTTATTGACCGGGTCAAGAAAGCAATTTAAAAAAAATGAATAAAAAAAAACATTTTATTTTTTAGGGCATTTTAGATATAACTATGTAATTACCTAAAATGCCCTAAAAAGTAAAATAACAATTGAAGCTATTTAAATAAAACCATGGAGCGAGCGGTCATGAAAAATATTAGTTATCATGTTGTAATTAGTTAAAATAAAAGTTGTTGTTTGAACGATGAAGACATAAATTAGACTAATGGCGGATTTACATTATGATGGCATGCATTTTTTTCAGATAGTGAGAGGGAGATAGCTTATTGAAATTTCAATGCTACTAAAACAATCACTACATACCTCAAACATACACTATCCACTACTTTTTATGGGAAAAATCGAAAACTGTCAAACAGTCAAATTGTCAAAATGGAATATCTATTCCCAAATCATCTGAAATAAAATTCGAAAAAGACCACTGCAACAAAACCGTGAATGTTCTCCTTCCTGTTTCTAGTTGACGGACTATCCCCGAAATAATTTGAATCCTTTCCATGAAAACACATTTATGTAGTAAAACGTGTTGCCAGTAGTCAAAATTGACAGATTAGTGCTTGTCAGTAATAAAGGTTTAATTCCAGCACCCTAAAAAACCTTTGTATGCTTGCGAACTTTTTATGGCAATAAATTTTTCTGGACACGAACTTATTGATAAAACGAGGTGTGGAAAAAGTTCAGAAGGCGTTTGCTTCTTTCGTCACTCATAAATAAATTGGATTAATGGCGGACTGCATACATCGAGTTAACCGTGATTTAATAAATATATCTGATTGGGCGGGCTACTAGCAACCGACTCTTGTTGAATCCTGGTCTTCTATAGGATAGATCTTGTGTTCTCAGATCTTCCCTCTATATATCTTAATGGAGTCCTTTTGCATTATTCCAGGAAGGTTAAGAACTTTGGTGTTTCTTTCAATAGTAAACTGGAGTGTTGTGACCATGTTGATTCGTTATTACAAAAGATTTATGGCGGTCTTCGATTGCTTCGTCTGTCGAGTAGTCTGCTCCAGGTTGAGTTAAAGCTAAAGCTAGTTAAGGCACTGCTAATTCCACATTTCACTTTCTGTAGTACAATTTACTCGCGGCATGACTCTGTGTGCAGTCGTAAGTTAAATGTACCCCTTGAACTCCTCAAACCCACCCCATAAATTCGGCCTTGGCAAAGCTAAAACTTTTGCGTGTTCTAATTGCAAAATTCTTTTCGTACAACAAACATAGAATAAAGTGAAAAATATGTTGAGCATATGTTGGCAATACTTAACCCTACATTCTAGATATCATTGCGAGAGTTTAGAATAAAGTTTCGAAGCAATTGCCTAATAAATCTAAGCCCACATCCTTTGACGGACTTAAGAGAGTTAATAAGACATATATTATAGATGTCGATGTATTTTGTTCCCATGACAATCACGCAAGGAATGATTTTATTGTTTAATCTCGATTCCAGACATTTTGCTAAGATCTCGTCAATCGAATCTTCCCCAAATTTTCTTCTTCAACTCCTACGGCCGTAAACACCAACGAGGATAATCCTATTTCCTGTGTAAAGATTTTTCTTATCCGAGAATAATCCTGCTTGCTTTGGTCGTAAACACCAACTTGCTTATGTGGCATTACTTGCGGATATTTTCGAAATGTTGAAATAAAAGAGTATTATGTTTTAAAATAAGAAATGTTAAATAAGCAATATAATGAACAAAATTAATTTAATTTTCAGTTTTCGATTTTACATAATATTAAAAAAGAAAAATTTAAGTAGAGAAAGAATTTAAGATCAGTGCATCTAACCGAAATATTGTTGCCACGGAAACGTGTTATTCATTGTTGTCTGCTGTAATTGTCACTTAAATTCAAATTTTGCTCATCTGTCACCTATTCGAAATAATCCTCGAATAGAAATTTAATCCCCGGAAAATCTCGGATAAAATATTACACCGGTGTAATACGATGGATTAAATCGCGAGTAATCTTGGTTGGTATTTGTGCATTACACGTGAATATGGATTATTCTGGTTGGTGTTTACGGCCCCTAGAGTATAGAACCGACATCTCTTGAATTTTTTATTTAGTCATGCCATAGTCTTGAAAGAGATCCCGAAATTGGCTGACTCCTGCCTTGTTTGTGAAACACTTGATTTGTCTATTATTTATATTCTTTTTTATTTATTTAACTTATCTATTCTTGTTGGAGAGTTTTTCAAAATTTCGAAAGCTGTGATTGGTGATTATTCCTTTATGCAAAAAATAATTTATATAGATCTCTGTAAAATCTACGAGTAGGTATCTTGTATGTTTAAAAATTTCAAACCATTATTTTGTGATGCTCTATTCTGCTTTCACTGCAGGCATTCTTTGTAAGATAGATTAAAGTAGATAAACCATAACAAACTTTTTAAAATTTTTCAATTATTGTATATCTGCAATTGAAGCTGGAACTTGAGATGATTGCATTTAAATATCAGCTTCAGTGAGGCACGTACTTAATATCTTCTATATTCGCGGAATACTTTCTAACATACTTCTGGTGTACCACAAAGTAACCATACCTATTATAATTTACATAAATTTTGTACATATATTTATTTTTAACACATTGAAAAATTCTTTGCTGTGCTGATGACATGAGGTTCATTAAATAGACTTAACAAAACCAAGGATTTGCCTGGAATGAACGATAAAATCTCATGAACTATTATTTAGTCACATTTAAAATTTCTTCTTTGAAAAACCCTGAATTTCTTGGTATCACATTCAAAAACCAATTACAGTATCAATGACTCCTTTGACTTTTTTTGATTTTCACATATAAAATAGCAGACAGTAAGGTGAAAAATTCAATATTGTTAAAATATCACTATTTCACTATCGATCTCCTAAAATTAATTTAATGAAAAGTTTGTAGTAAATAATAATTTTTTTAAAAACTTTAGTTGTTCCAGAAAACAAAAGCTGTCTGTAATTTCTGTAGATCACAAAAATCCTTTGAAAAGACCAGATATGTGATTCAAAATTTTCAATTAATTCTGAATTTTATGACTACGTATGGAATATGAAATCGGGTTACATAATTTAACTTATACTATCTTGTACAAAATGCAGTATAACAATATTTTATGAATTAAAATATGAAATTCATGCATCAATTTTAAGCTGGGTACTTATACTTTTGGGATTGTATGTTACAAAAAATTTACAAAATATGTTTAGAATATGTACAAAGATTTCGAAACAATTGTTATACAAATATTTTATTGTAATCAAAAACATTATTGGCGCATGCGTATAACATCAATCCACTAATGATCGGTATAAGATTTCAAATTTCAGTCCCATCCAAGGTATCAAACGACATGGATGGATCAACGTCAAAATAAAACAAAATGCAGTTGGATTAATCACATGCTGCGATACGATAATAACAATATTGTGAAGCAAACTCTTGATTGGAACTCATCGACCAGGAAAACCGAGGATTACTTTTTACTGAGAGATATTGAATTCAGTTGAAGGCTATCGCATAAAACTAGGCTTGATGATGAGCTTATATTGCCGCCCCTATATTTCTCAAAGGATTATGGGTGATTAATGATAAAAGAAAAATTATACAACGTTAAACTATATTTTCTTTTTGGCATTGTCAGATAAACTAAACAATAAATCTTAAGGTCAAACGAAAGGAGGAAAGGCTTGATAATTGCAGAAAATAGTATAAAAAAACATGAAATTTCTACATCAGGTCTAAGCCAGTTTTACTACGTTATATATATATTTTTTTGTTATCAAATTTGTTTAATGTCTAAAATGTCACGGAATTTAAACCTGTATAAAGTATCAACACACTATCTAAAAGGTTAATCAATTAAATAAGACAAGCTTAAAAAACAACGAAAGTATTGTTTTTACACGTGCTAAGATATCACTTGAATTTCAATTTATAGCAACTGCAAAAAATTCTATAGGAAAAGTATATTCCCCTAAGATACTGGTTTTTAATTAGATTTAATCGTATGTTTCTAAACTAACTCTCAAAACAAGTTTTGCCCCATTTAAATATTGAAAAAAAAAAATCATAAATTTTGTTATAATCAGTGCAAATGTCTGCATGTTTGTTTATTGGTTTTGCGTCACTAAAATCGAACTTATCCAATATACCCCTAATTAGAATTCTCTCAAGAAAATGCTGCGGTAAAAAAAAAAAACAAAAAAAGTCTTTGTGCCAGAAAGATCACCGGACCCAAGCGCGATGGCGATGGCGGGCGGCTTGCGCGATGTTGATTGTTGAGACCCGATCAAGCTCAAGGTACACTTTTAAAGTATGTATAGGTAAGGTATACCAACCTCAGAGCGTATTGAACTGAAAAGTCCAAGTCGACTGTTCAGGTAATCAAAGAAGTGTATATATGTTTGTATGTATGTATGTAAGTAAGGTGAGCAGCACTGTTAAATCAAGTCAAGTCACACGAAACAACGATAGACAAAACTCCCAGTTGTTACTATACTACATACTTGCTTACATACCTATATACAAGGTGCACAAGTAAGATCAGTGGTTGGGTTGGAATTTTCTCACCTCCCCACAAATTGATAAACGGTAACCGACAGAGATACTTGCTTTCTTGACTGTTTAATATCAGTTACGCCAAGACCGCCGAGAGAGTTTGTTTTAAAATTTTTCATTAATGTATACCTAATCGTAAGTTTTTGCTCTAAAAATGTTTCACGACATTTGTGCGCATGCGTAACATACTTTACGCTTCCCCAACCAATATCGTGCAATTTTCCGGCTGATCCTTTCTTTTGTGCGTGTTTTTAGTATTATACTTAAATCATTTTAATCCGGGCGATAAATTAACCTTTTTAGTGTTGTTATTGTAATAAAGAAGAAGAAGAAAAAGAAGTTTAAATTGTTAGTACTGCAGTAAAAGTAAAAAAAAAAAAATCAGTTCAATGCATGGAATGCAGTTAAACAGCTTCGAAAAGTAAATTTTCTTATTTATCGTTGTTATTGCTGTTGTTTTTGTTGTTATTATTATTGTTAGTTAACCGACGTACATGGAATCAGCTTTAAATTAAAGCATTTTTTTTAAAGTGAAATTTCTCAGTTCGACTTACTAAGTACTTATGGAATAAACCCATCAGGTTACGTCAGTCACCAATTATTATTTACATTATTTAAATAAAAACAAACAAAAACCTGTGAATTATGAAGTGTTGTTGATTGTTGATATTTTATAATTTTATTGATGATAACAAAAACCGTGATTATGGCCTGATAATAATTGAATAAATAAAAATTTGAATTTGAAACTTTGTGGGTTTGCGTTACTTGTGCAAAACTACTTTGAAAAAAATTATAGAGCAAAACAAAACTTTTGAGTAATGTGGCGCTTTTCCATGGCGCCGTGGAAGAGAAATTTTTTCATGGAATTTTTATCTATACAAACGTGATTAGCTTACGCTAGTTGAATGCCATGCCGTGCGATTTTAAGATTCACCAGGAATTTTCACTTGATTTTCTGTGTGAAATTTTGAAATATACTTTTTTTTTTTATATTAGTACAAGCACATAATGTAGATTTGCTTTTTGATGTTTTTTTTTTTATATTGAAGTGATTTTGGGCAGTAGCATGCGTAGAGTTTCATTAGGGGCACCGATAAAAATTATACAAAATTTTGAATAAGTTTAGTTCTTAATTTAATATATAAACCATAAGCGCTGCTAGAAGTTCTGAATGCATCTTAAGTTCCAACATCACTATCCTCCACCTCCTTTCTATTATTATTAGAATCATTCACAGTACCCGCACCATAATATTTTAAATATTAAAAATATTGGTGTTACTGCGAGTTGGCACCTTAATGTAAAGCAGTGCTATATTTACGCATGGACCCAGCACCCGATAGCCCCTACGATAGTAGACAAACTGAAGATCAATTTTTCAACCAGTAAAATAACCTATTACAAGGTTGTTTAGTTCTCAGATTTTCGCTATTGAAAGTAGATCATGGGATTTATTCAAAATTCTAATGGCAACAAATTATCATATAAAGTAGCTTATATAAAAAAAGTCGTCATTATATACATAGTGTTTGCAGCCCCAGTATATGCTAAATTTCCCGAATTTTTCATTTTATACTTTCAGTTGCCAAACTCAATTTATGGTTATCAGAGAAATTGGGTCATGCTAACATGATAATGGCTACTCTAGCTGGCTAAGATAATTCTTCTTAATCATTTTATTACAAAACACGTAAGACAACTCGCACAATTGGGACATTTGAACGGGGACTCTCCTTAGCGCCACTTTGTTATTATCTTTTTTCTCAAAACTGAAAATCAGTTTACTCGCCCACCCTTGGCTAAAGACGGCCATAATGTAAGGACGAACAAAGGCAAAACAAATAATATTATCTATGATTGCACAACTTATTTAGAAAAGGTTTCTTTTGGCTGTTTTTCTAGGTTACAGTCGTTTGCTAAAACCGTCAGTTTATAAATTACAACTCCCAAAAATTATTCCACAAAAGGATACATTTCAAAATGGATGTTTGTCTGTTTAATCAAAGAACTTTTTCAAAAGAGAAATTCTATTATGTCAATGCTCTGCATAATTTTGCATTTGTAGTGTGCTATTTCGCTTCAATTCAAAACATCTGCAGAAATGGATTGAAATGAAAATATAAAATAAAAATCTTTTTGAACCAATCAAGTTCAAGTTTCCATATAGTTTTTCGAAAAATTTAGAAATTTCGGATGTGTCATTTTTGGATTCATGTTTGCTGGCCATCTTTTGACTGAAAATCCAAAGCATGCATTTTATGATATAATATTATTGACACCCCTAAATAAAAGTGGCAGAGCTTGGTTTTTACGGCTTATTCAAATTATGAGTTGAAACATTTTATCGTAAATTTCCATAGACAAATGGACCTAATACAGAACTGTTGGATTTTTTTCAAATGAATTCGGATGGAAAGTATCCCTTTAAAAAATAGTTTGTTATTACAAAAGAAATTTATCATTTTTCTTTTCACCTTATGGACAGGTAGCTAGGTAATATTCCTATGTGACAAAATTGGCCGATTGATAATTTGAAACGCGACAAAAATCAATACTATCAAATCGATGAAATTTAAACTTTAAAACCAGTTTTCACGTAATAAATGTTGGTTGTGTTAGTAGTCCATGGCTTTTTATGGTTGAGAGTTCAGTACAGGTTTACATAAATTATAAATCGGGAAAGAAGCAAAAAATACTTTTTAATGGATTAAAAAAACATTTTTAATCTTGTTTTATACTTTTATTTAATTCAACGAAGAAACTTTTATTTTTATGAATTTAAAAAGAAAAGTTTTCAAAAAAAATCCCAAGCAGGAGCGAGTATCCGTGCAATTTATCACAAATGGAAAGTTCTTCACTAAGAAAAAAATATTCTTTCTTTTAAACCTCTTCGCAAATCTAAACAGAATTTTTGACAATGGCGCTCCATATCATATTCAATAGAGCTCTCATATCATATTCAATAGAGCTCTCATATCATCCTACTTACTTTGATTTATTATGTCTTCTCATGTTGCCAAATTTTACACGTTTACTCTATACAGTCTAAGCATTCTTCAAATGAAAAAAATAAAAACTAATAAACAAAATACAATTTTTTTACCTTTGGTTTTACTTATTATCACAAATGTAAGAATAAACCCTTAAGAAATAATTGTGAAATTAGTTTTAATAATGTTTTCTTCTTAGACTGTTTTTACTCTCATTTCCACCAAGTCTTTCAACTCGAATTCATCTATATTTTTTTATTTCGTTTCACTTTCGCAATTTATTTGACTGTAAATTGTCCATGCCATCACTAGTCCCTACTAGTCGAATCACCTTCAGCCTCCCCCTTAAGTCGTAACCGAATTTCTTTCATTTGTTTATATGACATTTTGACTATACATATAGGTAGACTATGCCAAAGGACTTGTATGCAGGTAACTACTACATTTTGAATAATTTTGGCAATCTCAAATTGAAAAATTCAGTGAATATTGAAAAGGAAATTATCGATTTAGTTAGATAAAAATTTGTATTTATCTGTCAAATACAAGGGTTTCTTTCAAAATAACTTTTTTGCGAGTCGGTATCCATATCCTAGTGCAGAAATATTCCTGAAACTCCTCGGCTATTAAATTCCACTTATTGTTACCACATTGGGGGAATAGAAACAAATCATACGGAGTTAAGTCCGGCAAAATTGAATGGTGTTCTATTTTATGGAGATTATCTTTTCCAGACGAACCAAGGGTTAAGTGCTCCGTTGGGATCCATCCAGTAGTTCCATATAAAAATTCGACTACAGTTGTTGAACTATTTTAAGTTACCGTCACAAAATAATAAAGTTATATTTTATCGATGATCAATACAAAGTAGATGCAGACCTTATGATGAATTAAAAGATGATATTTCATTTGCTTCTGGTAAACCAGCCGCCTTCATTGACTTCCTCAAATCTTCAGTCTTCTTAAATGCCATTCTCATATTCCTCACTTTCCAGCGAATTAAGCCTTAGCCTCAAACCTACTTTTTCCAATAAATTTCTTGTAGAACATCTGAGAAGAGTTTTAAATAAAATAGAATTAAATTAATAAAAAATTTACTTCGAACTCCTTTTTTCTTCTTGAAGGTTTTGTACGATTTTAATAACAGTCTCCTCCATCCAGTTTTTATTGGATTTGACGATTTTTCTACTACACTGTCTTTCAACTAAACTAAAATTAATAGAGAAAATTTATCGTAATTTACGTTTTCTGTTGCCATTATGACAGCCATGAAATGACAAATCGAGAAACGTTTACACGTTTTTGAAAAATTTCGTTATTAGAAGGTGTAACGTTGTACTAACTTACAACTAAAGGCAGGCGGGCAAAATCAATGATCATTCGTTCGTAATTGAATTTTTCAAAAATCTCCTACCTATGAATTTTAATTATTAAAAACCTTGAGTAACTTGATTTTTGAAAAAAATCAATTACGAATGAATGATCATTGATTTTGTCCATCTTCTGCCTAGGGTATAATTTATACACTTTACAGAGATACACCTTCAACATACATCAAGTCGTGTATGTATTGTAATGTAATATTTTCCGATTACATTTTGTCATCTTACAGGACACTTCATGATTCCGTAATAAAAAAAAAAACAAATTTATATTTTCAGCAAAAAACAGCTCCAAGTATGATTTGATATCCTTTTTAGAAGTGAACGTTTTACCATTCAAGACATTTTTGGAAAGAACAGAGCAAATAGGAGTCACATGCTACCACCTATATCGAATATGGTGGGTGTGTTACTAAATCTCATCCATACTATAACAATTTTGACCACTAAGTTGCAAAGGCATTTATTCTATAAGTAATCGGGGAGCGCTCTTTGTTAACAGCTCCATTTGACCTCCTTTTAACATAGGCATAGCATTAGAGAGGAGCACTCGTTTTGAACTCAGAAATGATCAAAACTGGAGCTATCGTTTTTTACTGAGAATGAGCTGAAAATTATCATTAATTGAGCTCTTCTTTGTAATTATCCTACTAAAATGAGATAATTTCCAAGAAAATTAATTTTTGAAAGCATTTCTCATTCTCAAATTAAATTATTATCTACTAAAAACAAAAACTATTTTAGTGGACGTTTAGATACGATTTTGGGAGCATCATTTAGTTTAGAAAATATTTTCAAAAAATGCAGATTAACCGATAATAACTTTTTTTTTAAACAAAAAACACAAAACGCGAGGATTTGAGCCTACAATAACTGTCATACATAGAACAAAATGGACTGATAATGCCTAAAAAATTCGTGACTCCTGAATTGCGCATAACTCAATTTTATCTCACTTCCTTATCGCTGTTTCATAATATCTCCTTTTGGAGTTCTTTTAGAACACTACTGAAATTGTTTATTGCTTCTTTAAAAAGCACTCCTAATTTTTCCTTCTGGACAGTGACAAAACTTTTACATAAATTTGGATTTTTATGGTAGAGGACGAAAAAGCTCATGCTCGGAGACCAAACCAAGGCAGCAAATTGTGCTAACCTGTTAATTAAGAGAGCTACAAAACGAAACTAAGAGGAACATGCGCAGGATTGTGGATTAACTCTATCATAATGGAACATAACATATAGGTCCGAATTAATGATTTGGTTCCTTAGAAGCTACTTTTGATTTATATATACTTCGAGCAGATTTATCATGCTTACTCCACGATATTTTTTCTTCGCGAATATTGTAATGCCATCACCAGTTATAAAATTTATTCGTTTTCTCTACCACTTTTCAAGAGAGAATTCAAGATTTCAATGCGTTTAGAGAGATAAATTTCTTTAAGGTACTTTGTACTCCGATATCAAGATTACTAACGCATCCAAGTTGCATTAAATTGTTTTCAACGCTCGCGAATGCTGACAAAACAATCTTATCATGACATTAAATGTGGATTGGATTCGATAAATATCTTCATTTTATCATTGCTATTAACTTTCCTGACGCATGGTAAATTTTTTACATCGAAATGTCCTCAGCCAAATTTAGCATATCATTTCTAAAACTGCCGTCTTCATGTACCCTTTTTTCTGATTTATGCAAGTAAGACAGTAAAATATGTTCCTTTTGATTTTGTATTTTGAAATCGACGACAATTGCTATCGAAATCGTACAATTTTTTTCTGAAGAAGCTTAAACTATTAGTTGTCAAGTTACGTAATGAATTCAAGATTTAGAATGAAATTAGTTATAAAATACATTTTAAGACATTCCCCATCTATTAAAAAAAAAAAATAGGAACCACTTTGTCCAACAAATGAAACAAAATGTTAGAATTAGAAGAAGAACATTTCATCTTATGACACTAAACCGTAATTAAAAGAAGAAAATGTTGAAAAGCGCAAAAGCATAGTAATGACGTATTTATTTACGTAAGTGACTGATATAAAGTGTTTCGAGAAATAAAGCAGTATAGTTTTAGCTCTCTGTGTCAAAATTTATTGATAACACGACTGCCAATTGAAGCCAAGTTGTTCTAACTGAGGTCTAAATTTAGTAGAATTTTAGAAAGTTCTACATCTGCTTTCAATTAATTAGCTTTCATATGAGGTCGTTATTACCAAACCGGTTTATGCATTTTCCGATCCTTTCTAATTTAATATGCTTTCCACTTAAGAAAAGAGAGGTGAGTGGTGAAATTAATAAGAATTGGTGATTGGTGTAGACAAAAACCAATGCAATCTGACTCAATCTTTGCATTGTTGTTCAGAGAAATATATTTTCTACAAACTTGTTGGATGTCTTCACTCTTATTGCACAAAAAAACATGAAACAAAACCTTAGGACTTCAGTTTGAAATAATTATTTTATATGTAATTACAGATATGGACTAAGAAGTAAGATACAAATCCTAGTAACTAAATATGTATGTACATTATGCTAAAATTTCAGCAAGGCTTATAATTTACTTATCGCCTATTTAAACTTGTGTCAAGAGAAACAGGTAAAATATATCCGTCAACCAACCATATTTCCTCTTATCTGTGTCACAGAGTCTTTTTCACAGCACTCAATCACCCCGTTAAAAATTTCTTCACCACTTCCGTATTACTCAATGATTTTTGTTAAAACTATTAAAGCATAAAATGGCAAGGTTATTTGTGCTAAAAATATAATTTTTCTAGTGGTCTGTTGAAATGAAAATCGAAAATCTTAAAAAAAAAAAAATACATGTTTGTACCTGTATACATTATGAATATGTATTTAACGTAATTCCACAGAAGATAAATGCCGAAATTATTCATTTCTTTGATTATGTAGTTATATCGCCATGTTCATATCTTCATAGTCGCGCGTTATCAAACCTAATTATTCTATTTAATTCGAGATTGATAGAGGCTGGAGAAATAATGGCAAAAGTACTAAAAACTAATTTTTCTCCATTTCGGGGAAATAGTAAATTAATTCATTGGAAAGCAGCCGTATTATTATGCATTTTATGTCTACCAACAAAATTATGGGTAACATATGTACTGGCATTAAATGGCCGTATTTATAATTTAATGTCTTTTTTTTTTTTATTAAGTGAAAGTGTGGATTACTTCTCAATATTGATATAACTTTAAAATTAAATTAAATGTTATTTTATAGATTCCACTTTCCTTATGTAATTGCATCGAGTTACGAAAATTTCATTTTAATTCAAAATTTATGACTTAACTAGTCGATTATTGACTTGAGTATTTTTTATTTAAAAACTTGACGTTCAATTGTTTTTAAATTAGATTTGTAAAGTTTTGATTAATAATAAATTTTGAAATTTAACAATTTCGACAAAGACTTATTGAGTGGTAGAAATGCAGCACTGTTGCATGGCAAAATTACATCATGAATTAATAGTAGTAGTAGTACTCGTTTATGTATTACCCAGTTTAAAAGCTTTCAACAATATACATTATATAGATTTTAGTACAATATTCAAAACTTTCGCTTTTATCAAATTTAATTCAATATTTTTCGAAACGATAAATATTTTTATTATTAAGATGATTATACATATTAAGTCCACGATGAATTAATGAATTTTATGCTTTTGATATTCTAAATGAACCTAATCTAAATTCTGCAGAGTTTCAACCGTGTTATTCATATTTATACCACTTATATTCTCACCACCAAATCACATGTATTTAGATTTTTTCACATTTAACTAAAACTTTGCTCATTTTCAACCAAATATTTACATTTTCCCGAGACACTTTCCATTCGGAAAACATCTAAACTAATATCATCTTGGGCTATATAAAGTAATACATCATCAGCGTTTACCACAATTTTTTACATCCAATAAAATTATCACAATATCGCTTATATATATTTAAAAAAAAGTACAGTACCAAGAACCGAACCTTGTGGAATACCAATGTCAATACTAACTTTTTTAGACAGACTTTTGTTCTTTGATACCATTTAGACGGTTAAAAATTTTTTCCTACTTTCTTCAAATTCACCTTTTCGCCAAATTTAATGCAGTTTCACACAAATGCTGTTCTATCAGATGGTTGTTCTTCATGTATCGATAGCATATTCACTGCGCGGAAGTTCTCATCCCTAACGGAATTCTTAACCTTTTTCAACAGAAACTATTAATCATTCTTTCCATGATTTTGGAATAAACCCTCACTAAGCAACTGATTCATTATCTTTAATAGCGGTTCACCAAACAAAATCCAATTATCTAAAAATACTTTTGTACTTATATATGATTATAGTACATTTTATAGTTCGTACATTTAACTACTTTTTTCAGATCTCATAAATCAATGTTTCTATGTAAAATCAAAATTACTATTTAAATTAGGAAAATTACACTCAAATTCAACATTTGAATAGAGATGTTTATTTCATTTATATTATCAATAAAAAAATTATTAAACTGTCCATAATAATAGTATCAACTCCACAACTGGTATCATAATAATAATATATATGGATTGCACTACCTTTTTTCATTACATCTCCAGAAGTATGTAACTTTCCACATATCACTTGAATCACGTGCACAATCAATCATATATTTTATGTGATCTGATTTCGGTGCTTTTACTTACTTTTTATACAAGTTTCGCTTTATTTTACAATCCAACCAATCATTAGGCTTTCCAAACAGAGCCCCTTATATATAACTTCTTACTTTATTATTTTTCATCCTATACAAATCACCGGCGTACCACTCATTACCATTCAATTTAACAACTTTTTTACCATGCACTTCTCTAACAGTAGATTCAATTAGACTCACCTCATTAATACTAAGGGCGTTTTCCGTTTCACTTATTCATTCTTATTATGCGTGCTAAAAAGATACCTTTCAATGTACTTACGGCAGTTATAGATCATAAAATAGGACATATTCAATAAAAAATAATTGAATAAATTTGTCCATATGATAAAAACGGGATTTTGTAGACAATAGACCAATTAGCATTCTTTGATTTCTTGGTATGAGAACTCAGTATGTAAAAATATCTTGACGAAAATTTAGTCTGCGAAACCGCTCTACTCAAGGTTTCTTCAGATTTACGGTTGGTTCTTGATAAAACTGATATTGGTTTGTCGAAACTTGTGGATTTCTCTAAAGCATTTGACAGTATTGTGCAGTCTAAATTGCTCCGTACATTATTTCTGAATTATTACTTTTCTCCGTCTACCGTCAAGTTGATATCTCCTCCTGTGGTGTTCCGCAAGGCTCAATATTAGGACCTCTCCTATTTAGCCTCTTTATTAGTTATTAGTGATGTAGTTCATGATGTTAATTTACATCTCTATATAGACGATGTTCAACTGTACCTTAGCAGGCCTCTGGGAATCATTGAGGACTGTATTAGTAGAAAAATGATAGCCTACCTGAAACCTGCAAATGGTTTAGAGATAATTAGATCCCCTCAATGCCAGTAAATCTCAATGTATAGATCGGATGTCGATATTCATAAATAACCTTAAGAATTTAATTTTATCTGAAGAAAAACGTAAATATTATGAAATTCTAGAAATGGGGTAGAGGAGTTAAGATGTAAATCCATCACTCGTATTTTACATATGTAGGTATGTGTACATAATGTACTTAACTTTAATTATAAACATTCTGATTTCAAATAGTTTTCTATAATTCGTAAGTTTTTTGACCGGATCACTTACGGTGAAAATTTTATCATAACTATATTCTTTAGAGTGAAGAAATAGAGTGATTAGCCAAAATTTTATTCATAATATTCTGTAGAGTGAACTGAACATCTTTTCTTGAACGATCGAAAGAGTGAATGTGTTTTCATGAAAACCTAAAAAATGCAATCTTAAATTTTAGGATAAACATAAGGCAAATTTAGAAGAAAACGAAAGTAAAAAGTAAAAGTTATGAAAATCTCCTCTAGACTGCAGTCGGGGAACTCTAAATATTTGGGAATTGTAGATTGTTATTGCCTTGTGTGATTTTCATATTCTTTATAGCTCACTAAATGAAATTAGGTTTGTGAGAACTCCAATATTTTTAGGAGTTGTTAGAGGAGTAAAAATTTTCTGCATAAGACGCCCGAGCTCCTTTCTGTCATTTCTTCCCAATTGTATTCTGCTAATTTTAGAAATTGAATATTTGATATGGCCATTGATGTATATATCCAGAATGCAATATCCAGTTTCAGTATTGGATCTTAATGTCGCATTCAGTTTTCCTGATTCTTTGAAATTTTTCCATGGTCCCACATGTCGGTGTGCTGTTAGTTGGATCCTTTACCAAAATCCTCTCTAAGCTTTCCTCACCTTTTTTTGTATCTAATAAGAGATTTCTAGTAGACATCTTAGTTGCAGATGGTATTCGCCTGGTTAACGATCTTAGTCATATGATCCATCCTTAGCTTCTCAAGCTTGTTGTTCCACCTTTATATTACTAGAATAATCAACAAGCTTTACTAGTGATTTTTAATCGATCACTATCACTAATAATTCTAAGCAGCCGGAGTACTTTCAAAGAGGACAATTAGTACGATTGTCACATATTTTATTTATTTATTATTATTATTTCATTTCTGATTTTCTTTTAATTTTTACTTACTTTACAAATCGTCTCGAAAAAATACACACCTTTGGTTCACTTCACTCCATCGCTAGTCTACTGTATAAGAGTTATTCGTATCGCAAGTAAAAATAATCATCAGAAAGTGGAGCAAGAGGGATTAAGGCTAAGTTTTGAGTTCTAAAGTTGGAAAAAATTAGAAAAATTAGTCAATTTTGATCTGCTGCAATTATTTCGTTTTTTTTTTATGAATAAGTAGCGGTATACACATTGCATAAGTGGCTTGACTTATTATTTACCAAAACGTTTCGGGATTTTCCAATCACTATAGCGTAGTCAATTCCATCAAGTTCATTGTAATTTTGATCTGCTGCAATTATTTCGTTTTTTTTTATGAATAAGTAGCGGTATACACATTGCATAAGTGGCTTGACTTATTATTTACCAAAACGTTTCGGGATTTTCCAATCACTATAGCGTAGTCAATTCCATCAAGTTCATTGTAATTTTTTTGCTGCATTACTTACTTGTACTCCTCTGTCTTTTTCTAAATACATAGTTTCTCTCTTAAATGGAGATTTAATAAGTCTATAGAATTCGTTAGATGATGAACTTTTGATTATCAAGAATACTTCGCTAAAAATGTCAAAATTCAATTGAAATGATATAAAAAATATAATGAAAATGATACAAACAATATTTATTTATAAATAAAGACAATCAAAATTATAGAAGGAAAGAGAACAAGTAAACTTTACAAGGGTGCATACCTACATTCTAATCGAAAAATAGAGCCACATGGAGATTTATAAGTGCCGAAGTACAAAAATATAGTTTTACCCTCAGAATCAAAACATCACTAAGTTGTTGAGAATTTTACTCTGCTGTTACTTAAAATTGCCTAACTACAAAACCTAGCACGTTTAATTTTGTTTTTATACTTCTTTTTAAATTTCTTTCTAACTCCTAAAAAATTATACTACTGTGAAAATTTTATAAAAATTTGTCTACTCAAATTCACTCAAATTTTATTGTCATTTTATTAGAAAACATTAACTCTTCACTTTTCTTGATTCGTAAAGTCTGACTATTTTAAATTTAGAGTTATATTTTCCCTCAATTCGAATTCGAATTTTCTTCCTAATTTAAGTATTTTAGCCCATTTTTCGATTTTTCAAAAAAAAAATCTGCTGATGGTTGGTTACTATCCGGCTCGAAGGACCATGTATAACATTCAACATTGTGTTGAATCTAGATTTGAATGCCCCAACCAAACAATAAATTTCGTATACGATTTCTCGTGACATACCTGTAATCTCGCTTATTCTTACTCCTAAATTTTAAATAAATGAAAATATATGTATGTATGTTCCGAGAAATTTGCATAAGGGAAAACTGCGTACGAGAAAATTGCATACAAGAATTTCAAGAATATCAAAATTAGTCAAAATTATTTAAATCTCATCAAAAGTTTTCCACACCAACAAACCCACAATTGTTTTTCTATAGTTTAACAACCTTCGCAGTTGAGAAAACTTTTTCTTTCAAACTAATTCAAGCAGAAAGCGCGAAGGCAAGTCAGACACTTGAAATAGTGACGAACTTTCGGACATGACGTTTTGTTCTAGTGACACAAATTTACGGTACCAAAAGAGGATTTAAGGCTGGTCACTAACCACTGACTGCTTATGTTCATTCACAATCACGGCATGATCAGGCTACTAAAAAAACAAAACCATCGGTACGGCGCGGCGGAGGTGTGCAACCAACCGAGAAAATGATTTCGGCTTAGTTTTTCGGTGGTTTTAAAAGTGTTTGTTTTTTTTTTTAATAAAATCTGTTGAAACTTCTTCTTCTTTCAAGTTCGCCGCTAACTTTAAACTAGACATTTTAAGAAGCGACGTTAATGAAAGAGGCTCTTTTCTTTAACCGACATGTGTACATACAACAAAATAGGTCTGTCCATCAACATATGTACAATGGATGGGGGGGGGGGGGGGGCAAAAGCCGCGTAAGCAACCTATGGAAATCAGCACCAGAGTCGAATTGAGTGGTACAACGTCAATATGCGCCTGTGCAGTGCATTGCTTTTTGCAAAGTTGCTCAAAATTGAAAGTAAAGGCAATGACGAAATAAAAGTAAACAAGCTTTCAGCCAGCAAGCCAGCAAGTAAGCAAGAAATAAAAGTTTTTGCCTCTTCCCTCCGCATTACTCTGTGAGCGGTCTTTGGTAACTACATGTACAGTAAGCTTACTTTTTTTTTTAAGTCATAGCATACATGCAGCTGCTAGACAAGTTTATTAAGAGCTAAAAGTTATGCATATGTATGCGCATATGTACATAACTTTATTATGTAGTGCAGTCACTCACCGCACTAGTCAGGTCAGCAGCGGCTATTTGTATGTCCGAAGGTATAATAAATACAAAATAAACTCGCCTCGCGTACTTACAAAAGATAAAATGGACAAGCCAAGTCGAGCCATAAGCCTTTCCGTTTTATGTAACCTTTGCGGAATAAAGATTTTGTAGCCAAAGTGAAAATCCAAGGAGGAAAACACGAAGAGTCAGAAATTTACATGAATCTGAAGCATTTTAGCTGCAGAGTAAGATTTTTCGAAGGAAAAGTTTGCGGTAATAAAAAAGAAAACTGTTCACACTCGAATGCTACTGGCTACTGTGTTGATGGATGTAGTTAGAAACATTGTGGCGTTGAGTTATTTATTTTATACTTGGAAATTCCATCGTCGGTCGTCGAGAAATTATTGTCCTATTTATCATAACCCATAACCATTACTGTATTTTGTTAGTGTACCCCACGCGCCAATTGTTTATTGAGCTCAAATCATAGACTAACTTGAGATGAAACTTCTGAAAAGCGGACTCAACCAAACTTATAATGGAAGTTTAGATAATGGTAGCCTATGAAACGTTAATTACAAGTATATTATCTATGCAGACAAACTTAAAATGGTTGAAGCGTCATCTAATGACTGGAAATAGTTTTTTTTTAAACTTTATACTTCTTTCAGGATAGAAGCATGGCTTTTTTCTCCCTATGAATAATTAAAAAAACAAGTAAAAATGCTAGAATTGGTCTAATTGGCTTCCTGCCACATATGTACATATCCGTGCCTACCTTAGCTTTATCGATGACATAAACTCAGACAATATATGAACCCGAAGCAAAACGTATCACTGATTTTTGTTAATTAAGCTCATTCATATTTTCTTTGCCGATAAAGCCTTGATGCTGTGGTATCCAGGACACAATTGGCCCTTCTTAGCTTTTTAGTAAAAGCACGTTCCACCCCAGAAAAATGTGACTTCACTGCAGTAGATGTGCCTTAATAGAGCTTTTCTCCTAGTTGTCAAATTGGCAAAAAAAACAAGCATAAATTGAGCTGGAGGTAAACAGACTATTTTCAATTAGTTTTCGTAGTTTTATCTCGAGCTCAATGGGGTGTGATTTCATTGGAAAGAATTCTATTGCTATTAGACTATTGTTGTTGAAAGCTTTATTTAGATTTCTGAAGACAAAGCTCATCTTGATATATGTCTCGACCTTGAAGACCGTAGTATGCTTTCCCATAATGATTAATGTCCCAACCAATCCTGATATTCTTATAAAAAAACTAGTTGAATTTTTTGTCATTGATTGGTGGTTAATGCTACAACAGGAATGGCAGCCCATCGGTGCTGCGTCTTCTGAAGTGGGTAACTGCTCTGAGCAGGAATCCGACTATCCTGAAGTAGTAATCTGTGTTGTCTTGAATGAGTCTCAATCGGCACTTGTTCGATATGTGACCAGTTTAGGACTGTGTGGACTTAAAGCGGGAGTCCGTCTTAGTTGTAATGGTTACTGATCGCAACACTTTTCGATAAGTGGCTTGCTGGGACTGTACTGTCTTCAGACCTGATATATACCTCTTTACAAGTTACTAGCTATCTTTCTGATGACTTGAGTGACCAACTGGGGACTGTTCTTAAGACTTGGGATGAGTCGAGGTGACTAGCTGCCTTACTGCAGATTTGGGCTCCACTAAAGAAAGAGTCGCCGCAATGCTGATTCAATGAAAGAATACGCTGCTAAAATTCGGGATGTCCCCATAAGAGCCGAATGGGTGCTATTTTTCAAGAAGGCTGTGGCCCGGAAATCAAGTCGACCCTATAATGCCGGTATTGTCTGCATGATTCACTCTGTCGGTACTGTCTGCAGGGTTCACTTTTCGATACTAGATTGACAGTCTGTCTTAAGCAAAGCTAAAATTGTTAAAGGCTACGGAAAGTAGTTTTTACTTAGACATGAAAAAAAAACATTGGCCTGTATGTTAATTATCCTTTTATTCCGGCATAAAAGGGCAGGATTATACTATTTCCGTTTTTTTTTTTTTTTTCATAAAATGATTTCTTTTCTTTATTCTCTTGATTCATATTTAGATTTTGAAAAAAGTCTTTATATGCTCCACCATCATTTATTTAGGCATCTGAATTCACTGTAGTGTAGACATAGGCAGTTCAGGGTTTCTCGCTGTCCTGATGAGATCATCTTGTACTGCTGATCGAAACACAAAGTATACTCTCAAAATTTCTTAATGAAACTTAGATTTTCGGCTTTAAGCCAACAAACTGACAGTACCTCGGTAATTTTCTATTAATTTTCTACTTGTTTGTAGTGGGTTAAAATATTGCCTGTAGACTCAATATGGGTCTCGAAAAAGTAAAAACTCAATCCCACTTCGATTTCTTCTCCTTTTAAATCCTCTTTCCCTATCTCGACTCAATTTACAAGCTGACATAAAACTCACTACATTTTTGTTTATTTTAATTTTATAAATCCAAAATCCTACCTAGCTAATCCACTTTAGTCATCAGCAAGGTAAATTTGTATGCAGTAATTTCAGCGATGTGAGTTTTAACCTCTGGTCCAAAGTAAATTTCATCATTGATGAAGTCCACAAATCGTGTCACTGGGGCTTCGGCTGCGACAGAACAGATTATTATCATTTGCGTATATACCTGAAAAATATTATGAAAACTTTATTGCTTTTGTTAACTAATGTATGAATGTTAGATTATACGTACATATTGAAAACGTAAACAAACAGTGGTGGGCCTTGTGGTAGATCGTTTTTCAAGAATTTAATTGTTGTCTCTCTTTGTTGTTACTCTATTTACAGATGCCCTGTATGTCTTTCTCAGACGAAAGTTTCTAATCCGGGTACCACAACAAAATCAGTCGGTTATAAGTAAAAATGTCTCGATGATTTTGTATGATATGAGTGAAATTGAATTGATTACGGAGGAGCTAGCGACATGCCTGGAGAGTGAGATGTATTCTCTGATAAGCTTGCCTTAAATTAAAACCAGTTTAAATAGAGTCTTACCGATATAATGTTAGAAACACAAAATTAATGGATATTATTCACCCTTCAACTATTTATCAATCTGACCTAGTCCGCTAGTCTGGCAATCAACGCTTGCTTAACTTTTTCTATGATTTTATTTTTAGACATTTTCATGATTTCAATCATTTTCTTTTTAATGCCAAAGTTTGCTCAGATTCTCTGTATGCAGATAATTAAATTGTTAACAAAATATCAAAAATTTGCTTGAAGCGCAAGAAAATTAAACGATAAAAATGCTTCTAAAAGCAAACATTTAAATGAAAGCTTTTTCAAGTATGTCCAACATCTGCCGAGTTTTTGCTTTTACAAGGTTCAACTTTGTTTTTTTTTATAACTTGAATATTTACTTATTCCATGTTTTATACTGCGCTTACACTTCCCCATTCTTCAAGATTTTAATGTTTTTTCTTGTGCTGAACTTGACAGTAAGTGGCACTCATAGTAATAAATTCTCACATTAGCAATGCTATGGAAAATAAATATTTTATTAACATCTACGACGACGCACGGTCAGTACCTAGATAACTACTTGTGCAAAGTGAAAACAGTTCTTAAACAAATTACAATTCTGCAATTTTCTTGGATAAATAATTTTCTCCATAAAATTATTTTCACGCAAGTTAGTCACAAGTGCATAGAATAACTTTAAACTGTTTAAGGTTTAAAGTCCGGAGTACATAGACTACGTGATTCCATAATTCAAGAGAACAAAGTAATATAAAAAATTATTTCCATAACGTGACATGACGAAAAAGTCGAAGTTCTTGTGATTTATAGAGGCAGATTATTTTCCGATGTCGATAGAAACTTTGGTAAAACTTGTCCAGCTTGTTTTGATAGAATGAAGACAGATTAAGAGTCCCAAAGTCCTCTCATTTATTTAATGCGTCTTAGTTTGGTAATTGATACATAATGCATTAGGAAGACTTGAAACTCCGGTCTTAGCTCAAAAAATAATATTTTAAATTTCAATGTGTATACACATGTTTCGTCTTTAGTCTCTGAACAGAGTATTTAAGAGAGTTGATATATGTACCTGGCCCAAAACCAGGAGATTTTGATGAAAATTGCGGGGTGTTAAATACATTTGCAGTTTATTTTTTATTTAGCTATAGATGCTGAGCAAATGGCTATCATTGTGCACTGCTTTTCATTTTATTATATTTCTTCTAGTAGTTTCACTCTTGTGACGAAGAGAAGTAAAAGAATGGACTTTATGGATCCAGTTTTGTAAAACTAATTCAGCCATGCTGTAGGAGCCGTCGCAAAAATCTACAGGTTCTGAAAGAGGCATAAAAGATTCCGTTTTACTCAGTTCATCTATTATATAGTTTTCACCAATTCTACTGATATTTTCTGGCACCCACTGAAATGTTATGATGTTATTTCCCAAGGCCTTTTAATACCTAAACAAACTAACTCAAAGTTTATGACTGACGCAATTTGAGTGTAAATTTATTTCAAATATCAACTTCCATCGTGACAATTCTTCATTGAGAAAATTAAAACCATTACAGCATTTAAAATTTTTATAAATTTTTACATGTTACTTAATTTTAGCTGAATGTCATAATCTATGGCGACTATAACATCAATTTTCTTGATGGTTTTAGGTGAAACTCATATGATAACTTTATATTATCAGTAGCCATTAGCGAACCAACACGGGTTACAAATAAAAGCACTTTCCTCCTTTATATTTTTTTAATCGCAGATCAGTCAACAATTATTTGCTTGAACCAAGCACTGAAGATCGTGATAATCTTAGCATATCTCATGCGAGATTGAATATATTTTAATGTAATTGATTTTTCCTTGCTGATTGCCCATGCTTCCAATACATTTAGCTTCAATCTCGTTACCAAAGTTGGCATATTAAATGCAGTTTCCAGTATTAAAGTAAATGCTGCGAATTTCGATCGCATTAATCCAAAATTTATCCGTCTTATTCATCTTTTTTTCACCTCTCGCCCATGTTTGCAATACATGGTTTATGAGATGTCAGTTTCCCAATTACTGGAAACTTTCAAAGGTTGTACCAATCCTTAAAGGATTTCCTCATACTGACTATTGTCTGATAAGTATTATTCCCTTTCCTCCCAAAATATTTAAAAAAATAATTTTTCTTCAAATTTCTGAACACGTTGCTACTCATAGCTTTTTACATGATTTTCCGTTTGGCTTTCGACTCAACCATTGCTGTACTTCTGTTTTACTCAAAGTTACAAATGATATTTCCGAATAGCTCTTGATGAGGATAAATTTATGGGTTTACGAAATTTGTCTGTTCTTACCTTTCTAATCTTGAGTAAATGGTGTTTTCAGCTGATAAGTATTCATCTCCATATTCTGTTGCATCATCATCATACCATCAATGATATTTTTACGCCTCCTAATCATTGTTAATCATTTGCAGATGATTTGCAACCGTATCTTTTCTATACGTATTATTTTAATTGAGGATGGCGTTAGTTGCTTGATTGGAGACCTCGAGGGAATCCACCAGTGATCATCCTAAATAATTACCTCATCAATCCTGTGTAATCGAAGGCTTTGATTATTTACAAGACTTTTATTGACCCATTGTGAGATCTATGATAGGTTCAATTCTATTTGCTTATAACAATATTTAATTCCATGATAAGGTATCTATATATTTTTCGCAGATTAATCATGTCTGACTGCATGCTACTTCACTCTTCGATTGTGACTCTTGAAGCTAACTTGCATATGTGCCTAAAAATATCAAACTTGTGCTACCTAAATACTTGTTCGGTCCATCATAATTACTGTTATTTCTCCTAATGCTAGTTGCCTTGCTAGTAGTAGCTTGGAGGGAAATCAGGCATTTCGTTCAAGCTATAAAGTTATGGATTATGGGTTATAAGTTGCCAGCTCTGTTACGAAGATAGCGTATGTCAAGTGTATTGACCACTTTCAATCCGTATGCTTTCACTCTTCCTAAAGTAATTCCATATTTTAATCTATTTTTTATATTTCCTTCCACTTATACACAGGGTGCACTGTAAGTCGACGTCAAGCCGGAACCGAGTGATAGACCAAATCATAATAGTTACCAGAAAAATATTAAAAACATCTATAAGTGATGTATTTTTTAAATTATAGGTATTTCTTTTTTTCGAGAAAATATACATCCTGTGATGGTTTTTTAGATCCTGTTACTACAAATCTTTAATTTTTCTTCTGTAATCCCAAATAATGCTTATGTATTAAATTCTAAACCAACTGCTCCAGCTTGGAAGAAAATGTCACATTTTGGCGAACCAAGATTAGAAAATTAATGCTTCACCCAACTTTAACTGACTGTACTGAAAAAAAATGTACTACGCCAGTTTGGCAAGTAACTTTAAAAGTTGACGCATTTAATAAGGATTCTAAAATGGTATAACATGCTACATTATTTCTTAGATTACGGAAAAAAAAAATTTCTTCAAGAAACCCAATTTCGAAAAATTTCTTTTCGTCAGTTAATTTTCTATTCTTGGTTCGGCAAAATGTGACATTTTCTTCCAAGCTGGAGCAGTTGGCTAAGAATTTAAAGCAGCTTTATTCATATAAGCATTATTCGGAATTACAGAAGAAAAATAAAATTGAAAAAAAGTAAAGATTTGTAGCAACAGGAGCTAAAAACTCATCACAGGGTGAATATTTTCTCGAAAAAAAAAGAAATGCCTATATATACATGACTTAGATGTTTTTTTTTATATTTTTCTGGTAACTATTATGATTTGGTTTATCACCCGGTTCCGGCTTGACGTCGACTTACGGGACACCCTGTCTATATATTTTTTTCTCCCATCTTTGCTAGATTTTCAATCAGCTAATTACTGTGATAGCTAATTTAAGTAGAACATTTCTCAATTCAATTTGAATGTAAATGAAGAAAACACAAACATTTGCATTCAACTATGATAATCTATTTAGGGTAGAACGCTTAAATACATATTTTCCCACATTAGGTTCATTTGAACATCATGATTAAATGAAATAATAAAGGAAATTTCATAGATAAAAGATAAAAATGAATTTTGAACATTTTACCAAGTAATTAACGATTTTTTTTTATTTTATAAAATACGTATACTTTGTAAATCCATTCATACTCGTCGTAACCACCAACAGTGCTCAAAATAGAGTGTATTTTGTTTAAAGTTATAAAGTCTAAATCACCCTGTAAATTTATAAATCCCATAGACTGTGAGAAAAAAAAATTTTTTTTTGTGTATTCAATTCTAATTTTCCATTTGTGTAGTTAGGAGAATATGAACAAATTTCTAGGAAATCAGAAGGCAGAGTGACTTCTACATGAAAGCAAACTTTTAAGCTGTTTCTCTGCTTTTTAATACTGTTGCTTACTGTTTTCTTGTATGTAACTTGACCTCGTAACTCCAATACATCAGATATCTGTCGCCTCCTTCCCTAAATTTGTTTAGAGCTTAATAACCGGCTTTTTTCCCTTTCAAGATTTAGTTAGACCAACAAATATTTATTTTTCAAATAATATCGTTTTGTTAGACATTGATTCAAATAGGAAGGTAAACCTTGTAAGATTTAGTTAAAACTTCTGTGAGCAAGCGTTCAATGAATTGCGTAATATTTGACAGTTTATCTGACAAAATTGGCGTCAGGAATATCATGTCATATTAGTTATATTCGAAAAGTGCCACAGTCAGATAGAAACTTTGTATAGTCTCAAATCGCTCGAGAAAACATCTCTTTTTAATTTAAAAATTGTAGTTCGATATTTATTTATTTATGTCTAAAAATATCGATATAAGATAAATCGCTATTGAATATATCGCTATTGATATGTCGAAAAAACTTAGTAGGTAGTATAGAAATTTACAAGATGAGCGAGACAAGTGATAAAATTGCAGCCGCCATATGTTAATTTACAATTTTTGGTAGTATTCCCGAGGTTTTCAGCTTAGTTTTTTATTTACTTTTTGAAAAAAATGTAATTAGATTAAATTTCAATTGTATTTCAGTCTTGAGATTCTACAGTATATACAGGGTGTTTTGTAAAGAAATGTTCCATATGTGTCAATCGATTCCTTACAGTGATGATGATCAGCAATCACGATGAGCAATTTTTTCGTAAAATCCCTCCTTCACCCCTTTTTTAAGGCTTAAAAATATTCTGGTATGTTTTCATATATCACCCTGTAACTTCTGAATGTTACACCCTATGACGATTATTTAAACTTTGGTAGATAGATAATCGTTGGATCTTTCAAACGGTCCATGAGTTTTGCACCGGCACCTCTTCGTTTTTAAGCTATGTCTCAATGGGAATCTTAGCTCAATTTTTTTTTATTTAACTACACTTTTTATCAAAAAAGCCCAAAAGCTTAGCTTTAAAACGAGCCATAATAGTCTGTACCGTTAAGAAAATCCAGCGAGAAAGTTCAATCAATAAGTGCCAGAAAGTTGGTAATTATTTTTTGAAATAAGCCTTTTCAGCAATAGTTCATAGATCCGTTGGAAAGGTCCAACGATTATCTATCTAATAAAAGTTTAAGTCATCATCATAGGGTGTAACATTCAGAAGTTATAGGGTGATCTATGAAAATATACCCAAATATCTTTATCCGTTCAAAAAGCGGTGAAGGAGGGGTTTTACGAAAAAATTGATCATTGTGAAAGCTGTAAGGAATCGATTAGCACATGTTGGAACACTTCTTTACAAATCACCCTGTATATAGTATTAGAAATAATTTTCATTGTGCCTGAGTGTTCCTTAGGAGCGATCGATAATAGATTGTTTTAGATCATTTAAAATAAAAGTCAAAAGGTTTTTTTTTATAGTTTTCAGTTTTATTTATATGTTATTTATTATCACCACCCTTGCATGGGAACGCTGTTCTTCTCAGGGTTTATAATTAGTTGCATCGAGAAAAAAACTACTTAGTCCAAGTGGATAGGATTGTAATTTTATTGCTACTGTGCAAATTTCTCCACCATCATAGTGGACAAAATACGATTAATTTACAATCATCATCACTCCTTATGAGTCTTAGATGAGGTTTATGACAATTTTATTCTGAGCACGGAACTAAAGTTATTATATACTTTTTCTTATATAAAATGCCTTTTCATCAATAAAATCATTGGAGATCACTTTACAGTTCTACGCTGATCATTCTGATGTATTTAGTCTATGATTTTTTTTCTTATTTCTCCTGTGACCGCTTCAAAAGTTCTGCGTGTCCTTATTCGAATCAAAATCAACACCTGAAAGTTTTAAATGCCTGAATTACGAACTTTGGTAAAAATGGTGATATTTTAAATAAATATTTATAAAACAAATAATAATATTTAAAATTATTAAACATTAGACTTTTATTTAAAATGAGTAAAATAGGGTTTTTTTCTCAGCTTTCTCAGAATGTCAATGCTTGTATACTGTACAGAGCTGAGCGAAAACCAAAGAAAAGTACAAGTATCGAAGGCTTGAGTATTTCAGCCTAAGTATCAGTATACCGAGTGTTTAAAAAGAGCTTCCAACTAAGTACTAAGTCTTTTAAAAGTACTTTTTTACATTCTTTATACATTGCCAGTATATAATGAAGATTAGAGTGTTTAGTTGGTATTCTGTAGTAACCACCGATGATGCACGTAGAGTATAAAAAGCATAAAATATAAAGACATTAGAACTAAACAGAACTAATTTGCTAAACCCAAAGAATGCTGTTTGGAGCAAGCCTACTACTACTTTAGACTTTTCGCAAGAAAGCAAACAAAATCTGTTGCGCAACATATTTTTTATCGAGTTTTATTAAGTTTTGTTATTCTGTCGAGCAATGTTCAACTTTGACACGCGCACGAGTGAGTGCATCTTTAATTTATGGTGGTCGAATACATTGCTGCACGACATACATAAATAAAAGTAAAAAGCTTCCTGCTAGCTATATTTCACCATAATTTTATTTATTACGTATTTTAAATTTGCTTTTCGAATAATTCAAACAGAAATTACAAAATATTTTGATGGTGACACAAGTTGCAGTTTCGTTGCACATACTTTTCGAAGGATAATTCGGCTCGATTAAAATATGACCCTAAAGATGTGCGCGTTTCATTGCCTTGGGTTGTCAAATACATATATGCATAGTGAAATATAAAGTTAAACTCTAAAAAATCCGAAAATTAATCACAATAAAATAAAATTGACTGACACAAATAGCTTATTTCCTTAAACAACATGAACAAAGGTATCAGATACAATATTTCCTGATAGGATCAAGGATAGATCCACATATGGGTATAGGGACAGCTGCACCCTCCTACAGTCGATTGAATAATAAGAAGGTATCAAGCTGAAGAAATAAAATCGTGAATGGAATTTCTTATCTAAGCAGAATTGTATCGACTGAAAAACTTGAGCCTCATTACAATTACCATATTGCGGGGAGTTATCGGATAGATTAGCCAAGGATCTAAAGAAAATCTTAACAGCTTATGGATAAGTATTAAACACAATAATTGAAATGGTATTTATAGCTTAAAATGCGTAACATGTGACGGCTATACATTAGGCAAACAGGACGATCTTTCAAAGAAAGGATACATGAACACTTCAGTTCTCTTTATAACTTGTCGCTATGCAAATCATTGCATCAAACTGCATCAGCAATATAAATTTTAGTGCACTGAAAATAGCCGAACAGCTGAAACCGCTGTAAACTCCGCGTTAAATTAATTTTTAACACGTACCTAAGTGTGGGAGATAATATTTTAATATCTAATTATTTAGATCATATTTTCTTCGGCAACTTTTATCTCACTCTATAATCTTTGAATTGATGTGGCGGATTAATTTAGGTCAATACTTTTTACTAAGTTACCAAAGCCATTTCTATGCATATATATGTATACTAGAATATAGATAGATGCCTAATTATTTTTTTCTGTAATGATCTTTATGCTAAATAAAAATTTTATCCAAGGTCTGGTCAGTTATGAAATTTATACCCAGCTCTACTCATATCTCACTTAGTTCATACGAGTACAACTGTCGATAATTAGAAATTACTTCCTTCTGATATAACTTATAAAATCAAAATCTAGAAAAACTTGTATAGATGCTAGTTTTACTTGATAAATAATTAAAAACCATTAAAACTATGTTTATGAATAGTCTCACAAGAATATATCACCGGTAGTCAACATAAATAGTCACAGCTAAAAGGTTTTCATTACCATATTCGAGATATTTTCACGTTATACAAACAGAAAAAAAAACAAGATTTGATTTTACATAAAACCTTACTCATATTTCCGCAGCTTGCAAAACATAAAATTCATATTTTATAACTTTTTTGTATAAAGGATTCAGCATTGAATACACTATTAACCTTGATATTAACTATCTAAAAAAAAATCGTATTTGCATAGAAGCAACATCTGCTAAGATACAACTGACCACGTTTATAATTTTATTTAGAGATAACTTTTCGGAACTATTTTTAGATTTTTTTTCTATACCTACTCTCTCGAATATAGATTTATAATTTTTCTGCAAATTTTGTTTGATTTACATTTAATTTTTTTAAATATTCAGTTTTATTTGCTATGTACCATTGCTCATCATTGATTACATATGGATAACATACTTAGACTTGTCATACCTCAATGTCCTCTTTCAAAGTCACAACTATGACGGTTTATTGTTTTCTGGACGCCAAATTTACATTACTCAAACATTGTTGCAAAACAAAGAGAAGAGTTCCTCCTTAGCTCAAAATACTTAAGATCGATAAAAACAGGAGATATGGTGACATTTTACTGATTTGTAAAATGCCAAAAATTTCACCGAATCTCTGTCATGAATCCAATATTGGAGAAAACATAAGATTACAGGAAACAAGACCAGGACTATTATAAGGTACATGTTAAAAACCCACTTATTGGACGAGAATTTTGAGCAGGTTAGTTGTAAAAAATCAATAACACAAATTTTGTCCTTAGATCATATTTAAAGATCGGTTGACAGACTAGTGATAGCTAAATTGTGAAATAGTGATATTTCACTTAGCTTTTAGTGCACCATCATTAAGCAATAATTATCTATTTAAGACTTCGCATTTTTTTTACCTAAACTGATCTTTCTTCTAACTCAGAGCTCCTAAATTCTACAATTCTGTTTCCATTTTGGTTCGGATGTTTGAAAATAATTTTCTTTTCTAATCGCGTTCTTAGCGCTTCAATCATCTTAAAAAAATAGTTTTGCTACCGGACAATTTTGCAAGGACCGTAACTGATATGGGGCTTTTAAAAAAAAATCTTGAAATAATATCATAGTTTAAATTTAACTTGTTCTTTTTTAGTTCTATTTAACTGTTATAAAAGATTTCTAAAATTTTAATTAATTAATTTTCTAAAGGTCACAGTATATACTTTTAATTCGGTACTAATAGTTTTCATAGACTTTTATTGTTTGACGTCTATTTATAAAACTCCCATGAAACTACATAAATCTTAGCAGACTTTAATATATTTCAAGTATTTAGAACGGTTATCAGAAAATTTTAATAATTTAAGTGCTTCGATAAAAGTCCCATATGACTTCCTATACCTTCTCAACTTTGTGGTAATTTTACTTTTAATTTAAGTCTCATAATGGATCTCTAACACAAAATATATTTTATTGTTGTATTAGAAAGGGCATAAGAACAATATTTATAGGATTAGTTATCTCATGACATAGCATACAACTTGTGAATCAAATAGAAGCATTGTTTATAGAGATATTCATTACATTTATTAACTAAGAACAAATAGTTTTTCCACATTCACTCGATCCGCCATGTAAATATTTCTCTCCACAAATGAATGCAAAGTTGTAAATGAAATAAAAAATAAAAAAAAATAATAATTTTAATTATAGATCAATAAATAGAAGTTTGTGTAAAAATATATGAATTTTTGTTTATTTATAAAAATTAACTGGTTCGAAAATTTTAATACTCAGTGAATATTGAAAGTTTAAGTATTACACACATATAGCATGCATGGCCAAAGGAATAAGCTGTGTGCTAAATTATCTAGCACATTTCTAAGAAAGTGGTGTAAGTATAAATTTTAATAAAAATTTCTCTTAAATGATTTTTAACTTTTACAAAAAATATAATTGTATTGTGCATAAGAAATTGTATAATTAGATGATATAATATTAACGGAATTAAAATTTAATATTAAAACTTATGTTGTAGAGAAATGAGGAACACATGCAACAATTATTCAAAGAAAGAAATTCCTTGGTTTCTGCAACCTTGATTTATGCGCAATTTCACTAGTTTTTCACGATATACGTGTTTATCTCAGTTTTACACGACATCGTATTTATTTAGGGATGTATAATTTTACACATTTATACGATTCACAAGAGTGGGGCGAACATGGCACAAGAGGAATTGGACTTCTAAGAGATCGATACGAATGACATGGCCAACTAACTTCTCGCGAATCTGAACGAAGTAATGAAGATTTTGTTGAAGTTGATAGGGAGAGCTACGATGAGGACGATAACAGTGCCGTAGAAGAATGTCCTCCATCTCGTATGTTGACTCTAAAAGGAATGTCAATTACAATCATAATGTTGGATGGTTACTTGACGTATATAGAGTGTTTCCCCCATGGTGGTCCAATGAGCAGGAGGTGATAGTACGCACCTAGACAAATAAAATCTGTATGGCACAAGGGAAGTAAGTAATTCCATAGCTTACCTCCCTGCACTGTTTAGAAACTTATGAAAAAATATTTTTTAACAACTTTTTCCGTTTTTCCGCTTTCATGTTTCCTCCCGCAACCATCACACCAAATTCCCCCGCAAACACATTCGCCTTGAGTTTCCATTTTTTGGTACCACAAACGCCCTCCTCCTCCTTTCTGATCACACGTTATTCCATAAAAATCTTAAAAACCTACCCTCGAGATGGAAAAATTTTCTACCCTTTACTGCCCTGGTATACTACCTGAGAACGCGTTTACATAGAAATTTTGGTACATGGTGTTTTTATAGTAATAACAAATAAAATTTCAAAAATGTAATAAATCGGGCAACCTCTTCTTGTTGTTGCTTTATAAAAGTTTAGGTTTTTTACGGATACTGTGAAAACGATCAGTTCTAGATATTTTTATTGTACTGAAAAGTTCTTCAGAATGCAAAATCCTATGAAATTGGATAAACGAATTTTTACTGTCTGATGAACATTTTAGAAATATATGCGAAAAACACCTTCAAAATCAAACTTGCACGGATGGGTACCATACGAAATCTTTTACGGGCATTCTTCTAGGGTATCATAATAAATGGTCTTAAACCAATTTTAGGTTTTTTTATTTCATTATATGTATTAGAGTAGATAGAAAGAAGTAAGAAACTCTATAGCTAAAAGAAGAAGATATGGGTGGGTTGATGTCACTTAGCCATGGTGTATATCGGCAGACATAGGATTTGGCACACTGCAGTGGCCGAAGCTGAAATATTTTCTAGGTAAGGTCCCAATAAGATGGCATCACAATTGATGGTCACATAGTTTTCCGATGGTGGCATGTTTTTTTTCCGATAGCCGGCACTCTAACCTAACCTTAAACCTAATCGATTACTCAATTTTAAATAATCCAGGATTTTTCAAACAAAAATATTCTTAAAAATAATGTCTTCAATGAAGTATTATTTATGAAGCAATATTCCCACAGTATTTCCCAATTTGAAAACAAAACTGATTACAACAGATCCAGCCGCCTATGCTTCATGGAAAACGATTTTTTTTTCTTACGGATTTTATGTATTTTTATCTCATCGTAATGAGTGCGCGCCTCTTACCATTGTTATTTTGTCACAGCCTCCAACAATGTACTTCATATTTTTACATAACACTCATAAATAATTAATTTTCTCATCTGAAATTGTGGCTATAGAAAAAATTATATAGGTAAGGTACGTATCAACAGCAAAAGTCAAAAACCTCCGACTGTGTTTCTGAAGTGAGTAATATCAAAAGCCCATTTCTTTTATGATTAAGGGAAAATTTTCGGTAGGATGCCGCTAGTTAGTAAGCAAAAGGAGGAAATTATAAAATTTTATATGCAAGCGATTTTCTGTATTTTTGATTATAATTGAATGTAAAAAAAAAATTTTGATTTGAATTTCACAATGAGCCTCATGAGTGTCATGCCGATTCAAATTGTCTGAGAAATGTTCATGCAAAATATAATCATGGCCCCAACAAGAGTTGTCTTTATTAGTTAACAGTCAGCAGGTGTTAATTGACCAAATTATTGGATACAGTGTACATCAGTTAATTCCAAAGTCTATGTGCAGTGGAATCTCTCTGGGCAATTGCTTTCAACAAGTCAATTTCCTGGAAAGTAAGTTTATATTTCTGTTGAGTCTCGGTTGAGATATCTTTTAATATCTTACAGTGATCTGTATAAACTTCTCTGAGACAAAGGAAATTGTCGGGAAAGAAAGTTGTTTTTTGTTATTATTATTTCTCTTTGTATGTCTTACCTATTCGTTTTTGTTATATAATAAACCCCTTCGGTTTTTATAGGTAATTTTCGTGGTCAAATGGGCTCTAAATTAGTGTGTCGTCATAAAAAAAAACTTCGGGCATCTTTACTGATTTTTAACGTTTATTTGTTCATTAGTTCGCAGCTATATAATTTTAATACATTGTATAGTGTTGAAAATGCAGACATACCTAATTGCTCATACATAGCGTTTTTCCACGAAAAACATGCGCATAATTTTTGGAATTTTAATTTAATACACTGCACCCAGTGCAATTGCGCAAAACAACCTAAAAATAATCAAAAATTTATAACTTTAGCTCTGTTCAAAATAATACAATGAAATTTTAGAAAACGACAGAATATTTAGATAACACATATAAAGCGTGATCGATAAGTTCGCAGGATTGAGTGGTAACAGGGCTGTAAGGGTTCAGTTTTGCAGGTTGTTGTATTGTGCAACTTATTATGAGAATAAATACTCAGTCCGGCCTATAATCTACAGGATATCGCTTAACTATCAAATCAATCGAGAAAAAAATGTTAAGCATGGAGAGCATTCCTTACAAAACATGGAAGAGATGTCAGTGGTTTATAGGATCTCCTATCCTACCCTAGGAAGACTATGATTTATAAGTGATAAAATTATAATCTTTTCAACCAAGGAAAAAATCAGTTGAAGATGACTCACGATCGGAATTGACTGTCGAAACCGCATTAGTTTAAAAAGTTGAAAAACTTGCCCCATTTTAGTAGTAGATCCTATTATGATTTTGGAAATTCTCCGCAATGATCTTAGCAAATTAGGTGCCGAGAATGTACGTTCCACTTTAAAAATATTACCACATTAAGTGTTCACGCGAGTTTTTGGATATCTGTGGTAAAAACGAAAAGAACATTTTGTGTTGTATTGTTACCGCGGAGAATAAACTTAGATTCATCACTTTGAAGCTAAGTCGAAGCAGGAGTCGATGTAATGTAATACAAGAGTATCTCCCAAGAAATCCACGGCGTCGCTGTTGTCTAGAATAATCGTATAGCACAATAACTGAAGTGAGTACTATTCTGGGCTGCTAGAATGTTTTCAAAAGCCTGCAAAAGAGAAAAGAAAAGGCCAATGGAGCACATCTGTGTTGCTTTTGTACGACAAGGTTGCATGAATGTCCTTAAGTATGGCTTCCAAATAATCAACCACCCTCCCACATACAGTCCAGAGCCGTCTTCATTTGATTATTAACTATTTTTGTTCCAAAAGATGAAAAAAGAGCTTCTATGGAAAAAGCTTGTGGACGATGAAGAAGTGAAACCCGCGGTTTCGGCTTATTTTGTGTCGAAAAAGAAAATTTTTTTCGGGGGAGTGAATAAGCTAACTGATAGGTTTCAGAAATATAATATATTATATAATACCATGTCGTTTTTAATTTCTTTCTCCTTTATTTATTTACCATCCTTCGTAAATTGCAAAATACATGGTGCTTAATGTTTAAATTTTTTGAAATTTCTATACTTTAGATGAAATCATAGCGTTACATTGTTGTGAGTCGTTATTTCGTTTGTAATATAAAAACAAAAACAAAAATTATGGTACCTACGGAAAAATGTATTGTAGATACATCCATACATAGTATTCAAAAGCATTTTTTTTCATATCCGCTCGTCTCAGTTCATCTGCGACTAGAGAGCTCAAACGAGAATGCCAATTTTGGGCCCTTCATGGACAGACATAAGAGATGTCTTAAACGATTCATTATGATACTCTGAACATATTTTATTAACAATGTTTATTTCAATTAAGCTGGGGTAAGCTTTAAGGGATGAGGGCGGTCAAAGTTTGATCCAGTACATTCTGGATTCGAATTCCTTGGGTCCTGAGAAGAAGTTTGAGTACCTACACTCCTATACTCGGAGACTTAAGTGGCAAACTCACATTTTTAGTATTTCCCTCTCAAACTGTGGTACTAGATTTTTTACTCTAACTCGGTAGGGTTATGTCCGATCTGAAAAAGGATTTCACTGTTCACCAGAGCTCATTACCAGCTACAATTCGTAGAAGAAAATTTTTCTCTACATACTTTAAGAGTGAGAGGGTGGGTGATTCACATACGGCATGGTGCATATTAAATTAAAGGTCTCGCTGAGTAATATCAGGTGGTGTACCTACTCTTTTCCCGATTCAGAAAACTTTGTTGGAACATTCTTGACGCCAGAAAACCAATTTTCATGGATTTGGGTCAAATTCACCCCAACTACTACATGGCGCATATATTTATGCAGTTCTTTTTTCCATGCCCATTAGTAATCTTTTGTAAACATTTTTCTTATAGGAAGACATGACGCACCAATTCCGCACAATCACGAGTAGCTACATTCGATTGCCAAAACTTTTCCCCACTTAATTGAAATAAACATTGTTAATAAAATATCTTCAGAGTATCATAATGGATTGTTTAAGACATCTGTCATGTCTGTTAATGTCGGACCTAAATTTGTATGAAAAGTGGGTATTCCCCTTTCTGGTACGGATCCCTGATTGCGCGAGTCCTCGCTCTTAACCAATTTTTATTATTACTTAAATACGTAACGAAAAAATGTTTGTCTTGTCCAAATGAATCAATTTTTAAAGTTTGAAATGAAGTTTATGGTCGACTGGCAACACTGGCCCTCATTTGCTTTCCTTAGGACTCTCCACTTTGCTACATTAAGGTTTCAGATTTAAGTTAACTTCTGTACTAAATATCTGATTTCACCTATATATTTGTACATTAACTGAGGCCGAAAAAGGAAAACTAAAACACTTGTAATGTTTCACAAAATATATATAAAACGATTTTTTTATTTAATTTTATTTAAGCTAAACCTAACGCGTTTCGAATTACTAGATCGTCATCAGAGGATCAAACCAAACACCATTGCCAATACATACTAAAATGGAAAATACGTACAAGCACAAATTGAATTGAGAAAAAACTATATTAATCTAACAAAAGTGGACTTAAGAGAGGGCTCGAATTTTTGAAGTAGTATATTCATTTAACAAAAAACTGCCTTTGTATTTTTCTGTACATTAAATGCTGATATTCATTAGAGGCTTTGGAGTTAATGTGTTCCTTCAATCTAACTTTAAGTTTCTGTCTTGTTTTTCCAACGAAAATGGCGTCGCAATCATTACAAGATATTTTGTAAACTCCACTTTTTTCCAAGTCATCAACTCCTGGGCTTAACTTATTGTTATCCAATTATTTTTCTTAGGATTGACTTTTTGGAAAAAGCAGGCAATACGTTATTGTGTTTCAACGGTTTAATTAATTTATTTGACACATCTTTAATAAATTGAATTTTCTTATGTTTCATATCACAATTTTTGTTTTCCTGAACGGCAGGAAAAATCAAAGAAATGTTTTTAGGTTGAACTACAATAGAAGTGTACGTAAGTACATTTACTTACGTAAAGCGAACGCGCGCTTTAATTTAACAAGCGTACAGAAATTAACTTTAACTCGTGTGAGGGGAACTTTCGTTAAGTTTAAATGTCCAATTTTCCGTAAGTATAGTGCGCTAAGAATCGCTCAATCCGTAAGAACGCGATGTGTCCAAACAATTAAATTATTACTAAATGATTAAAAGTGAAAAATTAAAATGGAATAAAAATGGTACTGCGAATTAATAGAAAGCACAAATTTTCAATTACGTCAACTTCCATATGTTAATTTTTTCACTTTTACCACTTTTCAAAATTGAAAACATTAAGTATCAAGATAATATCTCTTACGGAATGTGATATATATTTAGTCTAAACAAATCAATTTTTCGTAAGTAAACCTCAGTCTCGTTTAATTTCATACAGTTATTTACTTCTATTGTAGTTCAGCTTTTTAATTTTTAGCTTGTTGCTTAATAGACGAATATTTTGATGCTGAAATTTGTACACAGCTGTAGATATAATATTTAAAAAAAATGAGATCGGGCAACACCTTCGTAGCGTATCCATACAAAAATTATATGTTTATATTATATATATTTATATGTATTTATATGTATTATGTATTTACATTACATCAGTTAAAACAGCGTTGTCGTAGAGAGCTGATAGTTTGTACCTGGCGTTTGCGAAATTGTGCAACTTCTTCATAATGCCATACTAAAATCTCTTTTTTCTCTATATAAATTTGGATACTGTTTGAGAACATGTTGACCTAAAGTGCTGAAATTTTATGCACGATGGTTTTGTAAAAATACTAGCTATAATTTTGAGCATTTGTTAATCGGGCAACTCCTTCGGAAGATTGCCATACAAAAATTTTCTTTTCACGACATATATTTAAAAAAAAAAACAAAGTTTAGAACGAACTGAAATCTCGACTGCTTTGTAAAAGTTATAGCTTTACCTATGAATTTGGGCAAAATCTTGGAACACTTTCACAGGCTTTCCATAATAAAATTTTAAAAAACTTCTTTGTTATTTTTCGTGTTAATTTTAACTGAGTAAAATCATCAAAGTCAAAATTTTCAATTCAGGCAAAACATATTCTTTTGTTGTTTGTTTGTCTAGAAAAATTTTTTTTTTTTTGTAAATGGAATATTTTTTGCTTTCCTTTCCACAATTGCCTCCTTTCAGATATATTGGTAGCGACAATGCTTCATTCCCTTTAGAGTTTTTTAGCTTGAGCTTTCCTGTGGATTGCTTTGGGATATCTCCGAAACCAGTAAACCAATTACTAATATTAATAAATCGCCGAAAATTTTTTGAATGATTCACTTTGCCTATGACCCAGATATTCTCTTCTAAAGTACTGCCCTCAGAGGAAATATATAATTTTTTCAACGACCGAGGCTTTACCATCAGGGAAATTGATTTGCTTATCACTTAAAAACTCCTATCATTAAGTCTTGGGAATTACAATAAATCATGCTTAAACTTCAGATATTTTGTTACATGGAAATATCTTCTTCTTATTTTTATTTTGTTAAATCTCTAAGTCTCCCATGATAAATGGAGCAGATAGAGAAATTTATCCGTTTCTCTGTTATAATTGGACTCGCTCGCCCAACTATTACCCAATCCCAATGGCTTTATAATTGGGTGTTGTTAACAGAATTCCAAGACCAGTGGGGCTCGAACCTATATCCATAGAATCAAGAATAAATCAAACTACCGACTAAATATACATTTAATTGATAATAAAATTTCATCATTATTAGATGCATGGGCCTTTAAATCACTTTACGTTTTCCCAGTAAGTAAATTTCCTAAACGCGTCTAACAAAAAATCATGTCTAAAGTAAAAATTTTAACACAAACTTCATCTCACCATTCTTGAATTACAATCGACCTTAGTAATTACCTATCATAAAAAAACAAATTCTATGAAAAAAAAAGCAGCCAACTTTATTGTATAAACATTGTACTTACCTACATAGTTTGGTGAAGGTACATGCCAGATGGATGCTGCCCGATTAGGTAATATCAGGTGTTCAAAACTTAGCGTTTCTCGTGACGAACTAATTAGCCTTGAACTAAAAATTATCCGGACGATTGCATACTTTTTACCGAAATAATACTATTAAGATGTTGCAACTTCAAGGAAATCTAAATCTGAGATGTATTTCTATGTGAAAGGTGCGCGTTGTATGTAAACCTGTTTGTTTTGGGTAAATTAGGCATTTGCACGGATATAACTGTATATTTTAAGATGGGCGAAGTTTCTTGATTGAGATTTTCTGTTTTCCACAGGCCATTTTAACTTAATGTCCATTGCGGCTGAAAAAATGTGCCACATGAATAATTATCGGTTTTTGCCTTTCCTCCTCTATCTATTGTAGCAACGTTAAATGAAATCTCAATATAATCAATGAACCGAAAATGAAAAAAAAAAACAAAAACGTGTTTCCACATACTTTCATCGAACAATTATTGAAAAATGAAAACTTTGTACGTTTAAGCAGAAAATGAGTAATTTGTGGCATGACTATTCAACAATGTCAAAAAATGATTTAAGTTAGTCATTTTACTTATTTTTACTATTATTTAGGTTTGCAAATGGTTGTCTTATTGTTGCTATCGGACTTTCATTATTATATTTTTAATTTTAAAGAATTTATAAAAAGGAACAAAAAATTTGTAACAACTTTTTTCTGCCAACCACAATTTGCATGCTGAGAATTAATTAGCACCCTAAATATTTTTAAAATGTGAATTGTGGTTGACAATTTTTTGAACTTCTTTTTTTTTCATGAATTTCTTAAAATTAAAAAGTAAATGAGGTAATTGTCTATCACATAATCTCTATCGAAACGATCCAAAAAATTAAAGTAAAGTGGAGGAGAAAAGCAGTTCTGGTCGCTTCTAACCAGTTTCTAACTTCAATCAGTCTAATTGAGAGTGTGATTGTGGGGGATGATTAGGTTTAATTCCACCAAATATGGAACAACTTTTAAAGTGATTTACTATCATTTTCCCACAATCTTTTTCATATCACGTTGTTTCAGATGATCAACTTCTCATAATCCATCAACAACTATTTAGGTAAAATGGGTGGTGTTTGCTGCCCTTGAGTTGCAAAGCACTTACAGAGTTTCAGTCTATTAGATTTTTTTTTTGTGTACTCAAATTGTATGGAACTATATTAAGTTTTCTTATAAAACAAAATCACAAAACACCGCCATTCATATTCGTCATGAATTTTCCAGAAATTAATTAACTCTTCTGTAGTGACAGGTCCAAATGATCTAATTAGAAGTAATTTAACTATGTAATAAGCCTGTTATGAAAATTTTAATTGCTATTTTATATTTTACCTTGTTGTTGGTTCCAAGTGTTCGCTGACTTAGAACTGGTCTTGTGAATTTATTGAAAAACGTTTAATTGATATAAATCATATCCACGTGAATCGATCTTAGTTAGTTAATTGCAATTTTTTATATCTATCAATATAACTAACTGAACTTAGCAATTTAGTTAATTGTTTTAATTGTTATGATTCAATAAATTTTCTATTAATTCAACTCAACTAAACTCTCAGTAAGTTTGTATATACCCGTGGTTTCCTTAAATACCTGAATTGATTAGGTGAATACCGGATTGTATAAGCTCGACAACATCTCTGTTATAGGATAATTTAATAGTTCACAAACGATATCATAAAATATTTTTATTAATATCTTGTCGGTAATTTTCATAATTACACATGTAAATTTTGAATCATGACCTTTATTTGATGCTTAATATCCGCAAATCAATCCAATATCATTTAGAATGTACTTAAAACTTTTTTAAATTTACTATAATACTTTATACAAATAACATGATTGGAAATTCAATTCAATTCAATTTTTAAAAAACAGCGGTTAATATTCAATTACTTAAGCAGAGAATTTGATATTAATAATTGTAAGAGAAAGAAAATTTCAGAATGTCAGAAAATGCAAATTACATATTAAATTTTCAAATTTACAGTCTGTAAGATAAGATACAATATAAATTCGAAAGGCTCGAACCCATAACCAACGCAAATGATTCGGATTAAATCAACCAATTAAATATATGTTAATCATTAAGGGACATGAGGAGTACCTTAAATCTGACCGCCGAACCATTGCGCTGGATATTTAATGGAAAGCGATTCCACGCGAGAATAGCACGGACGAAGTAAGAGTCTTCTTGAACAGAATATTTAAATCTAGGAATTATTAAATTATTATGACGCAGAGAATTTGAAAATCTAAGTTGGGTAAAAAGGTACGCTGGTTTACCAGAGTAAATAATTTTGTGAAGAGATATGAGTAATCGATGATGAAGGAACTCAGTAATCGAACACTCCAGTAAATTGTTTCTGTACGAGGAAATGTGATCATATCGTCTAAGTCTGTAGATAAATCAAATAACGTCATTGAACGCCACATTTAACCTTTCTCAGCAAATGAGCGAACAACAATCTACCATTAATGAAATGAGGAAGAAGAATTGATCGAACCAAAAGCATTCGGGTGTTTGTTGACAGGAGATTATCAGAAATCCAAAGGCAACGTAAGTTACCATATATTTTACCAATTATATATCCTATATGATCACAGCACTTCATCTTAGTATTCATATATACACCTAAGTCTTTCACAGAAAGAAGTGTAATTTGGGGAAGATCCAGGCCAGTAATTTCATTTCGATAAAAACGAATACACCGAGATTTGTGGGGATTCAAACTCAAACAGTTCAAATTAGCCCATAATGACACCCTCTCTAAGTGTGAATTCATACGATCGATGCAGTCTTCAAACAGGCCAATAGGTCGACTAAGATAGAGCTGTACATCATCAGCATATAGGTATACATTAAAATTATCAAGTTGATGTACAAGCTGAATAGAAGTGGGCCAAAGATTGAGCCCTGGGGCACACCACAGTCAAGTTTCAAAGTACCAGATTTAGTATTACCTATTTTGACGTATTGATGACTGTCTGATAAGAAGCTACCAATAAGAAGATAGGACGTGATCCCCAGCTTCGAGAGAAAATTAGAATGATTACATTTGATTGAATACATACGTGATTCATATCGAGGAAATTCCGAATATGTGCCGGTCAATGAGAGCAGTCTCACAACTATGGAACTTCCAGAAGCCAGACTGAAAAGGACTCAGTTGACTATGTTCATTCACGTAATATGTTATTTGTCGTGACATTAATTTTTCGAATACTTTCCTTATCTTTAGCCTTATTCATTTTCGGCACTGGCAAAACCACTGCCACCTTCCACTGCAAAGGAAATTGTGAAAACGTAAGACAACTATTATAAACATGTAAGAGTAGCTTGGTTATCCAAGACAACAAAATCTTAATAAACTGTAGGGAAATCCCATCAGTTCCAGTAGCCCCCGATTTAATAAAGTTTATCGCACTAATGAGCTCAAACTTGATCAACGCATCTGAAACTAAGAGGCATATTATCAGATATCTAGTGGTCAAAGCCGGATGAAGAGCGAGAATCTGTCCTAAATACAATAGCAGAATTCACTGATCACATTGAGGCTCATCTCTGCCAAAAGCACCCAACCACTTAAGATTAGTCTATAAATTTTTCGAAGATAGGTTGGGAGCAGACTTGACTGCATTGAAACTCTTTTTTGCATAGCGGATTTTGGTAATAACTCTATTGCGAATCATCTTGTAATCAGTACGGCTATCAGCAGTTTTTAACTGCAGATACCTCCTATATAAAAATTCCCGTTCAGCAAGGGCAGTCGCCATATTGAATTCTGCGGAAACAAATCGGAGCATGTCGATCATGCAAATAGTTTATATGATCATTAAGAATTTGAGCTTGATCATCTACTGAAGTGTAACCATAAATCCTTTCCCAAGACAGAGATTCACAATCGTGAGCGAGTAAAGATGAATCCATATTACAGTACTTCCGGTATGAAATTACTTTGGTTTAGTCATAAACAAAATTGAATTTGTAACTAAGAAATACGAAGTCATGGTCAAATATAGAAGGGGGGCTAACTTGCCTGTGATATAGTATAGAATTTCTCGCCGTGGTCAGTAGTAAATCGAGCAACGATGGATTTGATGTATTTAAATATGTTGGATGATTATTAACAACTGTCAAGTGTAAAGATAGCAGAAGAACTAAAAAAGAGCGAGGTACATTGCTTTGTTGCAAGATATTAACATTAAAGTCACCACCGATAAGAATGTCCTTATATCTGTATGTGAGATCACAAAACACCTCCTCAAACTCCACAATTTCTTTCAAAAAATTGAATTATGCACACTTTCAGACTCCTTGTATGTAAATTAATTATTTGAAAATATTCATGGTTTGGTTTGCCTGCGTGGACTATTTAATTGTAACGAAATTTAGTAACAAAATATCACAGTAATCTTTCAAAAATTTAAGTAAAATATCCAAAAATTCTTTTAAATTAATATTTTGTATAATGATGCTCTTTGCTGCTATTTATAACAATCTTAATTCGTTTTAACACACAAATATTTATTATTTCCACACTTAAATTATAAATAGTCGAAATAAGCTTGATTTCATTGTATGTAGTGTCTTTCTTCCCGAGTTCCTGGCTTTAACAATTGCCCATATGGATTGTCAATCATGGACCTGAACATTACGTTGTTCAATCAATTTCTTCATGTTTTTGTTATGCATGGCATAGATCAAAATCTTGTTTTAAAATGGCATTTCTCCTAGTACTCCTTGGACCATTGCAGATTTTGCTTCTTTATAGCCTTAGTAAGAAGGATGTTGTTGCTTTACATCGCACTTCCAATGGAAGTCATCAAAATTCCCTTCAATAGATAAGATAATGCTGTAAAAAAAGAAACACATGAAAATTTTCTATGAATATTATTTTGTTTTTTTAAATTAAGCACAATACAGTAGCAAACTTTATTATGTAAAATAAAATTACTAGCTCTGTGTTGGAAACCGCATATTTACCCTCAGTACTGAGAAAAGTTCATCTAATTTGAACACCACTGTATTTATTATAGTTCCAAAATTAAGAATCTGAATCTGCAATCTGTGACGTTCGAAAATTCTAGATATTTCTGAAACCAGATATTGTACATGTAACCATTTCTAAGGTGAAACTAGTTTATAAAATACTAATTGAAAGCACTTGGAGATTAAAGTAATATCGTCACGAAGAACTGACATTTAGAAATAACTAAAACGTATTCATTTTGTTAAAATTAATGAAATAATTCTGAAAACTAACTCTTTCCTTAGATCTGACAATTTGAGAGTTCTGACCTTGGTTTTACGTAATACTAGTCTTAATTAATTCCGTTGCACCCCCCCCCCCCTCCCTGGGTTTTTTTATCTTTTTATTATTCCTTTCGTGACAGTTTTTTTTTATGTAGGTTAAAATTGTCAAGCAATATTTCCTTTCCTTGTTCTTATGCATTTCTAAAGGACTCGGAAATATCTTCTTTATTCAAAAACACATAAATTTGAAGGTGATGATCAATAACTGCCAAACAGTGCTCCTCCAAATATTATTGAACAAATAATTTTTGAGAAAAAATGTATTTTGGTTTCATTATTCTAATTTTTATATAAATTGACAAAATAACCTGTTGCACAATCGCAGAGTTCAGTTAATAATAAATTTAATAGAAATAATTGTTAGATGACCTTTAAATAATTCGGTCAAGAGGGGATCGAGCTCTCGGAATGAGGGTTAAGTACCAAAACTTTATCAGCGAACAGTCAATCGATCGATTTTAACTATGTTAACTGAACAATATTTAACCAGATAAACGCAAGTGTAATTTTATAAGAGAATTGTTACTAATAAAGAGTTGCCTTATGAGCTAACATAAAACAACATTAAAATTTTTGCTTTTATAAACTTACAAGATCGAAAAGAGGAGGCCGTTATTTTTGGATCATTTTGGGCTAGTATCTTTGTAATCAATACACCAAAAATTATGATTGTTTTTTTTTTGAATCCTTAAAGTAGCGCTTTCAAACGATACCACACGATACAACAAAAAAATAAAAATAAAATTTTGTTTGACGGGGCCCGACCCACCATTATTAAAAATTTTAAAAAATATATATTTCATAATCTTTGACTGTCGAATATATGCGACATTAACATTTTGCCAAAAAAACATCTGTGGCAGAGACAGATGGACGGACGCAGGGGCGATATTATAAGGGTTTTTCCTTTTGTTGTACGAAAAACGGAATCCTTAAAATACTTTATGAAATTTTTCTAAAAAATTTTCGCTAAGAGTTTTGTATAAATATTTTGTCTGATCCCAGCTCTTCGAAAATTAAAAAAAAAAAAAAAGTCCTTAATTCTATCACATACTTGCAGCATTTTAATTTTTTGATATAAAAAGGTGCTCTATTCTTTAATCTAATTAGGACTCGTTACTATTAATACTTAACTACTTATCATCAGTATTTTTAGATGAAATTGCTTTTACTCTGGTATAATTTAAGTAATGTGAGCGTCATATAATATTCCATATGACACTCTACCATCGAACCGCTTATCATTTTTAAAAATATCTGTGACTATGAATTCTTCAAATATCATTCTGTCCATATAGTCGAAAAACTATTACCAAAACCGCATTTTAAATAAATATTTAAGTCTCGTCATCTGCTTTAGAAATTATAGTTTTTAAATTCTACTCACTTAAATATTTTATACAATGACACGGCGCGGCGTATAGAGAGAAAAAAATTACGCAATTGGACGTGCTTGAAATTCGAGTCCAAATGTTTATGTAGGTAGATACATTTTTCAATTACTCACAATATGTAACGAGACATTCATATTATCAACATGACAACATATTCAATAGAGCATAATACGAACATCTAGTGAATCTAGTCAAGACTATAAAAAAAATACGGCCAAGGTTTAGATGAGACCTCCAAGACGTCATTTAGAATTCTGTGTAGAGAGCCTCTAGATATTTGCTGATCCAGATAGATTTACCTACATTAATAAATGTTGCATTGAAAAAAAAATAAGAATAAAATAAAAGCTGTTGACCTGCACAATTAGCCTTTCGCGCATAGGTCATGAGCGTGCTAAAGTATCAGTAAGCATTTTATTTTATGTGAATATATCTGACGTGCAGGTATCAGTTTGCTAACAATATGCAAATTACTTTAATACTTCATTGTCGTCATGTGAATTCTATCTATAACTGCATTCAATTACCCACCCACCTAAAATGGAAAAAAAAGCAACAAAAATATAATTAAGTAACCATTTTGAAATATTTTTAATGGCTAAGGTTGTCATAATTGTTAATGGAAAAGGTGAGGGTTGTAATGTAGGTATCTGTCGGTATCTCGTTAAAGTTTGAAATTAATATTTGTAGAACATAACTCTTATCGCTATTTAACTATATTTTTCACCATGTGTAAATAGCTAGAGAATGCAATAATGAGTCTGGTGTTGTCTATGGATGAATCAAAGTTTTTTTTATAGATTATACCCCGCTCGAAAAATGTAAATGAAGTGCACATATCAATCGTGGCTGGAGGACATAAGATTTTAAAATTATAATAATTTAGAAAAACAAAAGTCTATTGAAGAAGCACTTGGACGACTGAAAAATGATTGGAAACCAATTTTCTGGCAATTCGGTCGATCGTGGTAGTTTTAGAAATATCATTTCTTACCAAAATCGATCTACTGGAAGGGGTGAAAAACGGACACGCAGACTGGCAGATCTTGCTCTACGATTAGCAAATTTGGTTGAAAATTGGTTTTTAATGAGTTAGGAACACAACGATGACAGTGGCACAATTTTTTACCACGTTATGCAACATATAGCAATATTTTTTTTTTCATTTTCAAAAAAATACAACAACAAAATTGCTGATCTTGGAGACACAAGATCATTTTTCCGTCAATCTTGGGTATGTAATTTAACATCCTACCAAGTTTCGCATAAAAATTCCATTTTTGTATTTTTTTTTCATTTTTAATAAATTAAATTTTTTTTTGACAGAAAATTGGTTTTGTAATTACTTTTCAGTGGTCCAAATGTAATGTATAACTATTTCTGCCATGGGCATAGTCTTTTTTGAAGTTTCATAATTTTTAAATCTGCCGACCTCCACCGCACTCCACGATATTGATATTTAGACTTCATTTACAAAAATAATTTTTATAGCTAAGTATCATCTTCCAAGATAATCTTAATTTTCCCATGAGCAACACCAAACCCGTTGTTGCACTTATCTCTTTAGCTAAAAGTTATTGAAAAAAAGCTGACTTTAAAATATATGTCGGTTCCCATGCTCCAATCAAAAATTATTTGTTTTATATTTCTAATGATAGCCTATAGGTAAAAGGGTATGTGCATCATTGGAAGCGTGTGGACTATCAAATAATAGTGATTTAGCTTATGTATTTCGGGAGTTAAAAGGTAGATAAGCAAACGCTTTCCCTTTTTGGATTATGTCCAAAAACCCATTTAGGTAGGTGGATGTGACCCTCCTCTAAAACAAATCTTAGTTTGGATTGACGTACGCTACCACTTTTTGAAAGATTATACCATATGGGTGGGTCTTTCCCGTTTGCGGACTGGTCTAACAATATTGACAAATAAAGGAACTTCAGAAATTTCACTGTGAAATTTCATCAAATACATACAAAACTTCTGTAGAAGAAATCTCTGATTTAAAGTAATCAGGTTTATATTGAAATTACGCTACGCGTTGCAGTCAGCCAAATCCATGGAATGATCACTTCCTGTTTTATTCGAGATTCTGTACGTTGATTTGAGACAATCTATCTTATCAACCATTTTCCATTTTGCATAGCCTTGGAAATGATCTAATATTCTTTAAAGACAATTTTTTTATGGTTTGCGTCACTGATATTAACAGATTTCAGCCAATTGTTATGAATCTTCAGCTGTTGAGCCCACCTTTACAGCTTCTGTTAATATTGGAGCTCTGAATAGTTATAAAATGAGTGGTAAAATTCATTTGAGAAAATACGTATCTATTAAAAGTGAAGAATTTCAATAACTGTAAAGCTTGCGAGGACATTTGAAATCATTAAGGCATTGAATACATTAATAAGATACGACTGTCCAGTATTTGACTCATCAGTCTGGAATAAACCCTATTCCGTCCGTCTTGTATTTCTTATATTCTTCAGATTTAGGGGTGCGCTGAAACCAGCCACAAGATTTAATGAACCTTATCAAGTCCCTCCAACTCGTTGTCTGCTAATTCCCCTAATTCGTAGAAAGTGTAACTACTACAAGTATTCCTCATAGACTTAGCAAGGTTACGGCATTCGTACAGCAGGTACTGAACGCTCTCAACCTTTTCCTCGACCATACAACTTCTACAGAAGTCTTTGTATGGAGCTTGCATGTACTATGCATGTTTTCCAAAGAGGCAAGATTCCGTGATAACTGCAATATTAGTACGCACATCACTCCAGTTCCTCCTTAGCAGAGATTCAGACTTCCCATGACATATCTCAGGCCTCAGCTGTCTTGAAATCGCGCGTGTGATCAGTTCTCTCTCTGCGATTTGCCAGATTAGAGGCCAGTAAATCTAGAATTCACTGCCTCTAAGGTGAACACGTTACTCTTTCTAGCCAGAGCATCAGCTACCTCGTTTCCAGGTATGCCACTGTAACCAGGCACCCAGCAGAGAATAACTCTGTAGTTAGCACTAAGTTTCCCGAGTTTACAACGACACCTTTGCACTAAGTACGATCTAATGGCACTCGAGTACCAGAGCTATGATTACAGCTTTGTTTCCAATACATATGCTGATAACTCGATCGCTAGGTATACATCATAAGTAGTTTCCACCAGCCTTGCACTGCTAATAGCCAGAACCTCCGCTTGGATCATACTATAGTAGGGAATAGATATATATCAGAGTCATTTGCAACAAGACTATCATCCCACTCCTCTCCCTAGATATGCTAGTTGAGAATGCTTTCTCAAAGTCTGTCTAGGAACAATGTAATCAGTACCTCTCCGAATATAGTTTGGCTTCAATTTTAAATTCAAGCAAGCAAGTCTTTAGTGACTTAAAGATGCACTTTCCTTCCAAAATATAAAATGTAAATTTAAAATTTGGAATGAAGTAACCACCTATCTCTGGAGAATTTTCCTGAATTCTTAACAAAATACACCGCTCCCCCTACACAATTTTAATTTTGTGTTTTGTATGTTTGTCCTTCAAAAAATATTTTTCCACAAAATTTAATACAGTTCAACTTTGGTCACTTCCGGTCAAAACCACCTTTTAAAATTTTTACTAATATCGATTTGCTATGATTTCTAAAAGTCTAGCTATTATAAGCTAGATTTTATAGTCGCATGCGGCAGAAGCAGCGATAGTCTACTTGAATATGCTTATAACTTGGACAGCTACGTTCACACTATAATGGCACCACCATTATTAATATTTTTGTACGAGACCACAATTAATCTGATAAATCTAGCCTCCAATATAATATCAATCCAAATCCAGCATTTGTAAATTATCAACAAATGAAATTAAAAAAAAAAATCCTATTTGATCAGTAAATTGACTGATCGTATCGAAGTAATTCATGATGATTATATTCATCATATGATCTACAGGTAACAAAGCTCTAATTGCACTTTATTCGCTCAAAATAGTGAATTACACACATTAGTACATACAGTAATAACAGTTAATTATCAATTTACAATTATTATTAAATTAATTTTCGTTTTTATTTTTTTATTTTCAGGGTTCGCAATAGCTTTTGCGTTATGTCTGCTAATATTCGGAATTCTAGTCGCATGTGGATTTTCTGCAGTAGTCAAATTAGTAATAGATCACCAAATAGCCTTAAGGCCTGGTGGACAGACTTTCGGGTGGTGGGCAAATCCTCCGGTTGAGCCAACCATTAAAGTATACGTTTACAATGTAACTAATGCAGATGAATTCCTCAACAACGGGTCAAAACCTATTCTGGATGAACTCGGACCATATGTTTACGCGTAAGTATATACATACATGCATACATATTTATATATATGTTTAAATATATACCTAAACGTTATCACATAAGTAATACAACGCATTGTTTCATCTGAACTCTGTCTTAAAGTTACTTATGTAAGTTAAAAACTGAATAAATTGTGCAATTTTATAATTATCAAGAAACTTTTTCCCACACATGTTTTTTTTTTGCTTAGTGGTCTTGTACATATGTAGGTGATGCTGATGTTTTTTCTGGTTTTTGTTTATATTTTGCAATACTCAAACCACATGAGAATCTTCCAACAATGTGATTCGGTGTGAAAATGAAAGCGAAAATAATTGTGGTGTAAACAAAATTAAAAAAAAAAATATTTACCTTTGCGACCAATTGTTTTCGACAATTTCTTAAGTCAATGAAAAAAATATGGCAAAGCACGTTTTTCGAAATAAACCAGGTAAGGTAATACCTATGTATTACGAGATTACAAAAAAACATATGCTTCCTGCAATTCTACGGAAAAAAAAATTAATCTGAATACACGATGTCAAGGAACTTAAATAAATCAAAATTAATTGGAAATGGAAAATAAGTCAGAACCGCTTTAAAACACACTTGTTTGCCGTATTGAATAAGCACACAATTATCATAATTCATAACGACGTTTTCCAATCGGCAATTGCATTTTAATTGATTGACTCATTATTAAGTGGTGCATTTATGTGTTGAATTTTAACCTCCAAAAGTCAATTAATGATTGTTATAAGTATTTATAAAATTAATGTAGTTATTATATAATATTGAAATTGTTGTATTACGAGTAGAACCCGTTTTTATTCTTGTATATAATCTTTACGCTTAAGTATTTATTACGCTATACAAGTTAAGTACTTGAGTACCGAGCTAAATGCTTGAAACACTTCATTTCAGAAAAAATATTAAAACAAAACATAACCTCAAAATTGTGGCCATTTTGGTTGTCCTACTAGCCCAGTCGGGTTAGTAAAAAAAGCCTTATGTTGCAAGAATTCCCGTCAGCAATTTTATTACTCTAACCTTTAGGCAGGTTACTGGTAATTTAAATGCAAAATGGCGACGAAATTCCACCGGTGCATCTCACGTGACGGGTAATAATGTAATTTTTTCCAGCAGATGCGAAGATGATACCGTGTTTCAATAGCCGTTAGATCAATGTTCTCGATGCGAGCTATTATTTCCCGTGCCAATTTGTCGTTGCGTTTATTCATAGCATCCCAGAATGCACGGCTTCGAAGTACCGAAATATGACGACACATCGTTTATAAAAGGCTTTTTCATCACTTCACCGACGTTTTCTTTACATATGAAACAATAGTTTTGAAATCGAATGTTGGTAATATCAGCATTTTAACTGGTGATAATGATGATAATCGAGGGTGTTTTGTCTATTTGCCTCCGCTAGTTTTTGTTAGCGTAACTGTTTTGGCATGCTGAGTGCATGACAACACTGTCAACAGTTTCGAGCATACGCTTGTTTTCTTCATCGCCGTGAATAATGCTTCCTGTTAAAAAGGACTGAACGCCACGTTTTTCCACTGTACTTTTCACTATATATTTTTTTTCGATTGTAACTTCTCCACACACAAAACAATTCCCCATTTTGCTTGCAATACATCTACTCCGTAGAGCATCAATCGACAAACCGAACCTTTTCTGGTCGAAGTGATGCTGCAAGCTCAATCTTGTTCGTTGTTTGTGACGTCAGCTTCTGGGTACGAATGTTTCTTGCGGACGTCGCGTCCTTCGCGAAGCAATACTTTTTGATAAATTAGTCTAGCCATAGGCATAGGACCGTATATATTGGTTCTAGGAAAAAAAGTCGTAGAGATAGAAATTATAGGAAATGGTAGGAAATGTAATTCTATACAATTTTATTCCTTTGGTGCGTTCCTTTTCTCATTCAGAGTTGTTTCAATCCATGTCGTTGTTTTTCTCGGGCCGAACGATTTAGTTTCAATCTGTCATCGCTTTTTTCGGACTCCGAATCGTTCTGAATGCACCTGAGTTTTCCCAGATTCAAGCGGAACGATTTCAATTTGTTGTTTACAATTTGAACGAGGTGGTAATAGTTGAGTTTAAGTTTCCTTTGCTAGAAAATGGCTTTATTCTTCATAAACAAGAATTTTTACGAATTTTTACTTGCTTTTATCAAATGGAAGAAATGTCAAACACTTGAAATTGTTCTGTTTCGTTCGTTTTCTATGAGCACAGAATTAAATTATGACATCATTCTGTCGATTCATACAGATACATTCAGAACGAGAAAAGGAACGCAGCACTTTATATTTATGCCTTAAAGTTAATAGATAATTCGATAATTATACTTTACCACTTTTTCCCGCTTAATTCGAAAAATATCGATCGCACGATAAAAATTGTAGGGACTAAAGTTGTAGAGAATCAAATTTACAACAACTTATTTTAGCACAAACAATTCTTCCTTAAATTCAATGCACCGGCGGAATTTGGTCGCCATTTTGAATTTAGACTACCAGTGACTATGAATGAGTACGATGTTGTTTAAAAATAAAATTTTATTGCTCAATATTTCATAACTGTTTTGCACGGCAGATGAAGTAAAAAAAAAGGAAAATGCATTTCAGAGTTGACGAAAGTCAGAATCGATCACTTTTATCAGATCAGTTAAACCAACAACTTATTATATTTTCATGCCTAATTAATTAATTCTAATCAAGTATGTGCATTTTGAATAAGACTGCAGTTGTTGTTGCCATAAGCCCGCGATTGCAGCAATTGTATAGATATTTCTGAAACTATCCATTTATCACCTGGGCCCTGACTTATCCGACTTTAAACTATCTCATAATCAGTATGTGTGACCTTCTAAATGCCGTTGCATGGACTATTTTCTATACTCAGATTTATAATAATGTTCAGTAATAATTCGTAACAATATTTTATCAGAGTCAAATCTATAGAGGTTCAAAACTTCTACAATGTAGGGATGGACACTCCAAACATTTCTGTAATATCTTTTTAGTTTGACATCTCTCAATATATACTATTCCTTTTTTATACCCAGATAAAATCATAGCGTATACTGAGTTTGTCATTCCGTTTGTAACATCTAGAAATAATGATGGTAGAGTAAAATGAATTGGGCACCAACGCATAATATTAAAAGTTACTTTGATTTATCCATGTCCGTCTGTCCGTCTGTCCGTCTGTCCGTCTGTCCGTCTGTCCGTCTGTCCGTCTGTCCGTCTGTCCGTCTGTCCGTCTGTCCGTCTGTCCGTCTGTCCGTCTGTCCGTCTGTCCGTCTGTCCGTCTGTCCGTCTGTCCGTCTGTCCGTCTGTCCGTCTGTCCGTCTGTCCGTCTGTCCGTCTGTCCGTCTGTCCGTCTGCCCGTCTGTCCGTCTGTCCGTCTGTCCGTCTGTCTGTCTGTCTGTCCGTCTGTCTGTCCGTCTGTCCGTCTGTCTGTCCGTCTGTCTGTCTGTCTGTCCGTCTGTCCGTCTGTCTGTCCGTCTGTTCGTCTGTCTGTCCGTCTGTTCGTCTGTTTGTCCGTCGGTTCGTCTGTTTGTCCGCCTGTCTCTCTGTCTGTCCATCTGTCCGTCTTCACGATAAGTCGAGAACGCGTTCACTTGCAGAAATTTTGCCCACGTCTCAACAAGCAGAATACGGAACAATCCAGTTAGGTGAATGGTCTCACTTAACTATGTATGCTCGTGGATGATTGAGAGGATGTTCACTCTAAATGAAAAACAAGTAAAAAAGCTAGAATTGGTCTAAGACCAATTCTTATGGTACCCTAGATGAATGCCCGTATTAAATTTCGTATGGTCACCGATTTATTCAAGTTTGATTTTTGAAGTTGTTTTTCGCATATATTTCTAGAACGGTTTGTCGCACAGAAAAAATGATTATAACCAATTTTATGGGATTTCATATTCTGCAGAAGTTTTTAGTACAATAAAAATGTCTCGGACTGATCGTTTTCAAAGAATACGTAAAATACCTAAATTTTAATATGGCAACACCAAGAAGGAGCTGCCCGATTTAGTCCATTTTTAACATTTTATTTCCTAATGCAGTAAAAACATCACGTTCTCAGGCAGTGTCCAAATATATAGCGAAAACGAAATTTTTATATGGCAACCCCACGAAGGAGTTGCCCGATTTGTTCCATTTTCGAACTTAATTTTACTTTTTTTTTTAAAGTCCGTATACAAAATTTCAGCTCTCTAAGTATACGCGTTCTCAAGTTATCGTGCGCACAGACGGACGGACGGACGGACGGACATGCAAAAATCAAAATAACTTTTAATTTTATGCGTGGGTGTCCAATCCATTTTGCTCTACCTTCATTATTTCGAGGTGTTACAAACGGAATGACAAACTTAGTATACCCCTATAGATTTCATCTAGGGTATAAAAATGGAATCGATCGGGCAACTACTCTGTAGAGTTGCCATACAAAAATTTCGTTTTCAACGTAGAGAACTGAAATTTGGTATATATGGTGTTTTCATAGCAATAGTAAATAAAGTAAAAAAATGGACTAAATCAGGCAAACCCTTCTTGGTGTTAACATATAAAGAGTTTGGTTTTTTACGTATACTGTGAAAATGATCAGTCCTAGATATTCTCATTGTACTGGAAACTTCTTCAGAATATTAAATCCTAAGAAATTGGTTATAATTATTTTTGCTGCCCAACGAAACGTTCTAGGAATACTTATATGCGAAAAATGACTTCAAAAATCAAACTTGAACAGATGGATGACCATACGAAATTACATACCTATTTAGCTTTTTTACTTGCTTTGTATGAATTCTTAGGTAGTTGTTACCTTGGCCACCTATTTCCATAGTGAAGGTCATCTTTATTTGGAATCCCTGCCTTATACTTAAATAGCGAATAATATTTCTTCCAGAGACTGAACTAGTTTGAATAGAGAATTCTGTCTCATTTAACATATTCGTTCAGCAACGGAAATTATATTTTGAATAAATATTGAAAACAGTTATACTGGCACACTCAATAAATAGCTTGATATGAAAGTTTACTTTTCTTAACGGAATATTTGTTTTTGATACTATTTAAAGCATTTATGAAGTCACCTATAAAGTAAATACCTGACCTATTCCAATATATTTCAATTTATACTAAGCTTTCGCCATAATAACACCCACGACAAGTCGATTTATAATTTGAGTTCAGACTATTTTTAAAACAGACGAGACATGACAACGCCTCCAGTCTTTGAACTCTAGACAGCCCGTAAATTATCACACTTAGATTTTAGATACAAAAACGAGGTGAACCATCCACCTATTCACGTGAGTTCGGTAAAGAGAACTTTATATCTCATCCATACAATTGGAACGAATGTCCATTAGATACAAATGTACCTACATATGTGTACCTATCAGACGCCGCCGTAATAGTAAATCATGAATTATTGTTTTTCAGTTGATATTACCTCTGAGTCTCCTCCTCCTCTTGGAGCCAGTCTACTGAAGATTGATAATTGCGGAAAAGATAATTTTCTTATATTCATTGCTGCTTGAAAACGTGATAATTAGTTCCACTAGAGTCTGTTCTATCGATGCTCAGTGAAATTTCTCTGAAAATGATTGCAGATTTGCATGATTTGCATCATGAAATTGATTCTTTTTTTTTTTTGCTTTCTTTTATGAATATTCCAATCCAGTTCAATTAAGTATGTTACATATCGCCACTGGTCAATCTGTAGGTATAGATAGTTACTATAGATATAACTTTTAAGATTTATATTTTGTTATACTATATCGAAGGGGTGTGTTTGTATTCACTCACTACAATTTCGAAGTTTTATGAGGTTTAACTAAAAAAACATCTATGTAGGGGTCCAAAAGCATTTTATTTACGAAGGCTTTCACGCCATTTTTGATAGTTAAATTGGACATAAGAACAACTTACTAATTATGTTAAACCCTAGAGATACGAGTAAAATCAAAGATATGATATGTTCCAGCACAAAACGCAATATTTCCATTTATCGAGAAAAAAACTTCTCTATTGAATCGTGTCATAACGGCTAATATCTATCTAAATATCAACTTAAGCTGCACTACATTGCAACAAATCTTTAGTTAAGATAAAGTTGGGCGTTCACATCAAAACAGTCGTAATATAATTCATTTTACCTTTTTCTGAAAATTTTTTGAAAATGGATATGTACCGTTTCGGGCTGAACCACCCCATTTAACCGTAGCCCAGGGGCTATCATATTCCAAATTGAACCTAACAAATGTTCCTTGGTGATTTAAGAAGTATATTTAATTTACGCGGCCATCTTTTAACGACTTCCACAGTCAAACTGACTCTAATAATGGAATCAATATGATCCTAAAATGGCAGACAGGTATTTAAGATGTCACCCAAATCCTAAGTCATGTTAAGTCTGAATAATTTACTCCCACCCACAGAGTATTCAAAGAGAAGACGATGCTTTTTATGAGAGAATATCATGACCGTAAATTTCCTGACATTGAAAGAAAGACAATTGATTCAGCACCAAGTATGAAATATGTCTTAAGTCAGCATTTAAAAGATCATAGTCATTAACACAACTAACAGTACGAAATTGCTTGGCATCGTTAAAAGAGAATTTTACAGTTAATAAGGAGAAGTGAAATCTCATTATCATATGGTATCAAACAAAAAAGATTTTTGGCCAAGGATATTGTCCTGGAATACGCCAGATGGACTAACAATGATAAGGCTCCACGAAATGCAACTGACTCTGGCTTATTGGACAGATAAAACGAGATCCAATTTATAAGGAGGGCAAGAAACTTAAGAACCATTAATTTGTATACAATAATATAACATTAATCAAGGACCTTACTAAAGTCAATGAATATGCAATCGACCTGTGATCCAAACTCGATAACAGGAATACTATGGCAAACAAATACAAGGAAGTTAGTTATAGCTGCGGATGGAATCAACTCATTTGAGAGAAAGGATATCATAAGTTCCTACTCAAATTGACATCTTCATCACCATGGTTGTAAGCTCCAATCTAAAAAAACTAAAATAACATTAATATTCGTCCATTTTAAATATTAAACTCCCTGACAAAATCCCTGTGGAATAATATTAAAAGGACTTAAATGGACTTATCATCTTGAAAGTGAGCTCTTGTTCGATTGATCCTGAAGCACTTAATCATGGATTTTCTTGAACTCTCATAAGCAGTACCGCTATCAATTATGAAATAATGAATGTTTCTCTAGGTCAAACTCAGTTTAGCTTGCTAAGGAAGTAATTATGGTAATGAACAGCATTAAATCTACTGTTGCTGGTGTAGATAACCTAAGCCTTAAAATTGTAAAAGTGTGTTCACCTGCAATCTTTCAAGCCCTTATACACACATTTGCAATTCTTGCTTCATAAACTTAGAAATCTTCAAAGATTCTTCTTGTTCCTAAGGATATAAAATCCGCATTGTATGGAGTATCAATTAGTTTCGAACCGTGTATTTCTAAAATATTGGAGAAAATAAAGTATCTGAAAATCTCGATTTTTTTTTTTTTAATACACTCTTACATGACAATCAGTCAGGCTTTCATTCTGGACACAGTTGCAAAACAGCTTTACTTAAGGCAAACAAAATAATATTTCACAAACTATATCTTCTATATATCTATATCTTCTATATCTTCTATATCTTCTTAGATATTTCAATGGGTTTTAATACAGTGGATCATTTGCTTCTCTATCGAAAGTTCAAAAGGTATTTTAAATTTTCATCTCGGGGAGCAAATCTAATTTTCAACTACTTGAGCTGCAGATCTCAGGTAGTTTACATGAAGGTGTGTCTCAAAGATCGCACCTTGGTCCCCTATTATTTTTCATATTTATCAATAACATATTTTTTCAAATTAAGTTCTGTGATTTATATCTCTATGTACATGATGTACAATTGTACATCTCCAAACGTATTGATCTTATTGAAGATAACATATATCGTGTTAATGAAGATCTTGAATCAATATTCATGTTCCATGCCGAATAAATTGAATTGAAGCGAATTAAATCTAAGAGCATGATTATATATATCGGACAAAATTAGACACAGATTGATATTCACCTGTGACTATTAATTGTGGACTTCGTCAATAGTCTCGGTGTTATATTTAATAGCACTTTTACTTGGGATGACCACATTAACTCTATTATCAGAAAAGTTTATGATGGACTTCGGACATTATGGATATCTAGCTTTACACCAATACGAACTAGATTACTACTTGTTCGTGCTCTACTAGTACCCGTAATAACTTATGGCTACGAATTTTTTGGGAAACTAACGTTTTATTCTTTATATTTCATATCTTACCTTACTCTATCCTTCTTTTCTGTATTTTTGCTTTTGTTCTTTTCTACTTAATTTTATTGTTAATTTTCGCACTTTTACCTTGTACAAATTATAAGGATTCTTAAATCTTAATTGTGTAATACGTTTTTTGAATAAATTTGAATATGAAGGTATAATGACGATATGATATTTTGGTTCTTTCACATGGAGCCACATTTACGACTTTGTGGGAAAAGTCTAAGTTCATCTCGAAAAATGTTCCTATTCCTGGTAAGAATGCATTCAGATCTCATATCTGCATTATTTTGACGAAAACTTAAATTGACCATCAACGAGTCTTCTTCTTGCAGCTATAAAATTCGAAATGTTGAGAAAAAATTCAAAAATATACCCTTTCTTCTTTTAACAAGAACCGTTGCGTATTTTGTCATACCCGGAGAAGGTATGATAATGTTTTCATTTACCTTAACCACCTTTGGCACAAATATTCGATCGATGTTGTTTTCGAAATCTCTTGACCTGAGTTTCTTCTTTGTTGATTTCATTAATGTTAAAACGCCGCTTGAATATAAAGCATGATCTCCTTTATCTTGATCAGGATCGTGTTCTTCACAACTACCTAAAGAATAATATTTCTCTCCACTGTCCTGCACCAAAAATGACTCTCATTACTTCGTTCGTTGGAAATCTTTGTGGAGACATTTTCCACCAAATTATTATTGAAACCGACAATAACATGTGCAAACAGAATTAATCTCATACCAAATCAATGTGACACTCACTTACTGTCCATTCTAGACAAAATGCTTACAGATGGAAATCTACGTAGAGAGGTCAGAAAATGTAAATTGTCAAAATTGTCTACAGCGCCATCTGAGCGGTCAGAAAATGTAAATTGTCAAATTTGTCTACCACAACCAACTATTTGGGGGTGATAACACATTATTTGACCATAAGTTACTAGGATTCTAGCTTCTAACAATTTCTGTCGAAGCTATAAAGTCCCTGAGAAAATCGAATCAGATCGGCATGTGCTCTGCGAATATTAATTTGGTAGTCAGTTTTTGTTGGAGATGGGGACTACTGAAATTTCTTAAGCATACAGGATGGATCTAGGAATTTTTTTAAAAGGAAAAATTTATATAAAGTTCAGGGAACACAATAGGCCCGACAGGGATCTAAGTGAAGCAGGCTTAGACTCATCTTAGTAGCGCACCTTTAGCTTAAGCTAATCTAACTCACCTAGCCGTCTAAAATGAAATTAAATTTCTGATAAAAAATGCATCACCAAAACTAAGAAAAATTTACACTCATCTTATTAAAATTTTTGCCAATTTTGATCTGCTAATCTGCCAAAAGTAAAAATGTGTTTATTTTGAAAATATAAGCTCTGTGATATTTGCTTAGCGCTTTTAAATAAAATTAAGATCAATATTGACTGTACCATTTTGGATTTAATATCCATAAATTAATTAAATTAATTAAAATTAAGATCAGTATTGAATGTACCATTTTGGATCTTATATCCATAAATTAATGAAATTAATCAATACAAAAAAGCTTAATCGAATCTCATATAATTATTCAATATTCTTCGCTAGGAATGATTTTGGAAAAAAATTCCACTATGAGTCATTGGACTTGTGGCTAATATGTATATGTAGCTAACAATTAAGTTTTTGAAAACTGGATAGCATAGAGCAATTAAAGTTTTGTATTAATGTAAAATACCAATACATTTCCTCAAGTGTCTATTTTAGACTCGGTTAATAGAGATTAATTTATTTCTCCGATTTCCATGCCCTCACAGGTAATTTCAAGATTTAAAGCAGATGACGAATATTTTGAAAAATAAATATAATAGGGTTCACTGTACTGCCATGACCACTGTTTTTTCTACTTATTCTTGTATATTTTTCCCTGAAACATAATTTTTTGCTTGATTATGCTAATGTCTAGTAAAATTCCCATTTTCAGGACTTAGTTGAGATAATAAAATACATATCTAAGCGAAGGCACTGTATAGCTTCATACATATGTATGAGAATATAATCAAAATAAAATATTTTACTAACTACTTTTAAAACATTCTTATCTTATATTTTTCAATAAAATTATTATAAACAAAAAAAAACTCTATACACTACAGCAGGAATGAGCAAGTAGAACGATAGCAACAACGATGAGCAAAACCCCTTTCGAATTAAATTCGCACGGCACACGTTTCTAGTACAACAAATTACGAGAAAACCAGTTCTTCTAGAGCAATTATTATGATCGCGTAAGCGCTTAGTATGTCATTCGAATTCGCGACAAGTTTTAATTAAGCCAAATATTTATAGTTCAAAAGAAACAAGACATAAGAAAAATCATTTGCTAACTAAAAGCATATCAAGAAATGAATAAGAGCTTAGCGTCCTGCTTAGTTAGTAGAAATAATAATAAAAAAGAAAAAGAAAAAAAAATGTAAAAGTCTGAAGAAAAGTCATACATGGACGTGCTCTCATGCAAGAAATTGTATAATTGCTGTGCTGTGCTGAAAAAGAAAGTATAACTAACGTGAACAACTTAAACCAGGTAACTGACCCACTTAGAAGATTTTGTATGTTGATCGTGTCGCGCGCAGTCGCATCATACTTTTGCAACTGCTTTGATGCAGCAGCTTGGACATTTTTCATCATTTTTCAATGACTGACTGCTTCGCGGTGATAAATCTGTGCTAGATTCACACTTACTAATAGTATTGAATGGCAGACATAAAGACGTATTTACAGAATCGAGTTTCATGTTCGATTTTGATCGTCTGCTAATAGCATTACAGTACAAATGTAATCATATTATATGCCAAGACAAGATTACAAAGAGCTTTCTGTAAATAAGATGTCTAACCTGTGGGTAAGTTTCATGAACCTTGTCATGTTTGTGGGAATATGTGATCTTATCGTGATTGCGATATTAAAATACAGATGCATGTACATATGTATGTACGAGTGCTAACTTTTGATACCTAACTATTTTATGTAATCAAATAATTTATTGCTGTAACTATTAATTAAAACTAAAAATATGCGTACTATTTTATGGGTAAATGTGTAAATTTTTTTTTTATATTGTATTATCGTGTCCAATTTATTACTACTAACTACTGGCCTTTCACCAGCGCAGATAGCACTATATAGATACATTAATTTCCATAGTTAGTTGTAGATAGCGCAATAAACTATTTTGAAATCTATACAAAGCTCACATTTTTTTGTTGATTATTTCAGCTTGAAATTGATATGAAAATTACGGAGAATTTTCATATTATATGAAATTCATTTTTTGTCTTTTCTCGAATAAAAACCTTAATACTTAAGTATTACTTGTTTCTCTGGAGAAGGTGAATTTGCCATGGTAATTTCATGGAATTATAGTCGTACAGAAGCAGCATTTGTCGAAGGTTGTACAAAAGGTAACCGCGGCATCTATGTATCTGCCAAAGAATGTATGGTATAAAATGGGGGTTAAGTTCAAAAATAGTTTATTGATCCTATACCACTATAGTTAAGCTAATCATATCTTTACATATAGTGGACCAAGACAGAGTAAAGAACAGTGCAAGGTTACGAAAACTACAGAAACTTACATGCCCCCCCCCCATCCCCCATCAGAATTTGAATTGATGGTGGGTAAGGCTTTATATCTTTTCATGAAAAAGGAAGCTGCTCTTATTCGTATTGGGCTAAGTGTCGGCTCCAAAAAACTTTGAGACTTAGTAGGTTAACAAAAAGTTCTTGCAGCATTTCCAAGTTTACGGACAAAATGCCCAAGACTCTTACATATAGACGCAGCTTTGAAGTAGTTATACAAAATCACCAAAGCTGGAAAAACAATGTACCGAAGTCCTGACGTGAATCACTCGTCTGGTATATAAAGGGATCTAAAAAGTAAGGAAGGCATGATGGAAGGTATAAGAGTCTATGGACCAAGATGTTAAGTACACAAGGTACTGGGATCCTCCCCAAATATCTGGACTTTATAACTCCATCAGACGTTCGGCAACTAACCCTAATGAGGTATTACCCTTCCTAAAAACAGTCAACATGGACTGAATCTAACACGCCAGGGGCATAGCATAAAAGATCTATGTGGCGCGGGTGTTTAGAGGCCGGATCACCGGCCTACTTCCTTTTTTCATGCTGATTTTATCGCATGTTTTAACACAGTTATTGAATTAAACTATACCTGGCAAGGTTTCACGAAAGGTTCTTGATCAAGTTTGCATCGGGACTTCTGACATGCAAATCGAGAGCTTTAATATTTCTATCTTCGAAGAACTTATTTCATGTTTTGGGGAAGCCCAATGACATATTATTTTGCTGAAAGATAAAATCTTCTTCATGCTGTCAAATAATTCTAAGTATATAAAAATTGGACATCTCCTTACTTCCCGAAAAAACCGCTCCTGCAACCAACTGGAGATGATCGTTTTATGCTAATACCTCCTTTTCAAATCTTTTACTAGACCAAGAAAACTGAAAACTATCAACACTGTCCAAAATTGAATTTCTCTTCGTCGCCAAAAAGGACGTTCTTCTACTCGTTATGCCAGTACATATGTTTTGCAGCGAAGTTCAACCTAACTTAGTCAGTTTTTGGAGCTTTTTTTTTATGTGTTCTTTTTTTGAAAACTAGATTTTTGGATAGAATTTCGTTTTTGGTAACTGAAAGTTTCAGTCTTGTCATAATTTGACTAAAACGATGCTTGATACGGTGACAATTATATACGTAGAAATCTTTTGCTTCTACATGTGATCCAATAGAAATATCATGTGGCAGCAAATATAAAACACCATTGAACCTGGGAGATCCTCGGGAAATTTTGTGGCATCGAAGGACAGATATTAGACTAATAACTGGTCTAATTACTTACAATTGCGAACTGAGTAAACACTTCTTTACTATTAGTCGTAAGATCTGATCACACATTCAGACATTGTATGGAGTATGATAAAACTGCTTACATGTCTAGTGTAACTGCCCGGCCATAGCTAGACCTAGTAACTAAAACCCTGGTGACGTAGTGGACAAATCGCTGTGCGGATTCCCAAACCAACTGGCATGCTTTATTCGGTGTTCCACAAGGCACAATTCTTGCTCCTTGTATCTTTCTCCTCTACATCAATGACCTACCGCACCAACTAATCACCGGTTGTCTCTTATATGCAGATGATGCTAAGATTTGTAAAGTCATTCGCACAGAAGAGGACTGTAAATTACTTCGAAAAGATATTCTTATCTTAGAAAGTTGGATCAAAGATAATTTGTTTCCGTTGAATATCTCTAAATGTAAAGTTAAAACCTTTTTCAGAAAAGCCAATACCTTATATTATGACTACATAATGGGTGATACATCTCTTAACCGCGTTACCGAAGTGGAAGCTCTAGGGGTCATTTTTTACCAGAAATTGTTATTTCAGTCACATATTAACTGAATTACCTCCAAGACTTTTAAACTGTTGGGTTTTGTATTCCGAATTTATAGATCATTCAAGGTCTACTACATCACTAATATTTCTTTATAATTCTCTAATAAAAAGTCATCTAGAGTACGCATGCACTATATGGAACCCATTTTTTGGAGTATATGTGCAGCAAATTGAAGCAGTTCAGATACATACAATTCACCAGATTTCTTTCATATAAAACAGAAGAACGCTATCTCGACTATTTTACTCGGCTCGACACATTTGGTATTCTTTCTCTGGAAAAACGTCGTCTTTTCTTACATGAAATGTTTTTAACTATCTAAAATAATACACAACCTTATCAAGTGCCGTGAATTATCACGTAACATTAGCTGCCTTGCTCCATCTAGAGTCACCCGCTGCCCGTTAACTATAAAGTCATAAATAAATAGTAAGTTTAGCACAATAGGCTCGCACAGTAGTTCATCTGACTCTATAACTAACCAGCTAATCAATCTTATTCTAATGCCTTACTTTTTATTTTAATTAACTTTATTTTTACATTACTTTATTTTAAATTTTCAATTACTTTTATTGCAATCATTATTACTTATTATTATTTTCATATCTATTACTAAAAGCCATTTGTACTTCGCAAAAAAAATGAAATGAACATAACTTAAACTCCATTTACCTACCTTGTCTCTGATACACATATTTCAGTTCCAACGCAATTGTTTTTTTCTTGTGAATAAATAATTTGACTGTCAGAGATTTTTTATGTTATGATAATTATCAGTTGATGGAAAGAGAGACTTTCTTGAAGTTTTTTTTTTGTACACATGCTGCCGAAAATCCCAACTCGTGGAATTAATTTGGAAATTTTAAGATTAAGTTTGTTAAATTTGTTTTTACACTCGGAGCCGGTTTTACGTCCTTGACTTTGCCATAAAGGTTATCATATGAAATTCAATATTTTATCACTTCTGAATGTTCTTTGCTTTTTTTTGCTCATTTCTATCCAAAAACCAAGGTATTATGTATTTTTATCACTAATCAGCAAAAAGTATTCTGATATCGTTTAAGGTCGTTTGCATCGAATGATATTAATTTGAATCAGTATCGAGTTTGTAGTCAGTTATACCTTGACCATCCTTATGGCAAAAACTTAAGATTAATTAAGTGAAATAAACAAATATCGATGCTGCTTATGATGTCTATTATTAATTTGTTTAACAAAATACAATTAATAGTATAATTGAAAAACAATAATAATATTTGCCCTTGAAATCTAGCATTCTGAAGCCTTTTTTATTGCCACAATTTTATTTTTGTTCTTGTTTTTTATTTTTAAGTTTATTGCAAATTGGTAGTTGTTAATTAATCAGCAATCAAAAGACTCAAGAATATTCCTTTTAATTTATCACTAGTTCTTGTTAAATACAGACAAGCAGACATATAATTATAAAATTTGCACTTTACATTATGTCAATGAGGCCCGCAATTTAGAAGAACTTGAAGTATAATTTACAGAATCGAGTTATTCCAGTTTGACGGCTGTTTATGATCAATCAGAGTAGAATTTTTAAAGGTTATCTCATGGCTGCAGTAAAATAATTGGGTGATAAGTTTGGTTCCAGCATAATCTTAGCAATCAACCAGCTGTAAGTTGAGAAATTTAAAAATATTATTCAGTTAACATTTCAAATAGAGTAATTTATTGAAATAATTGTCAAATTATTCGGGCTCATTACTCATAATCAAATTAAGAACGAACCTTCAGGCTGAGCTGAAAACATAGTTACATATGTAACGTACGAATATTTTAATTGGAGTATATATTCCTTTGGTCCAGAGATGCTAAGTATTCTCCTCTAGATTTTTATCTAATTATATACAAGAAAGAAAAAGTAAGTATTTCTATTTACTGCGGCTTACTTTGGGATCCCTGATGCTCATTTCAAATAAACTCTGAAAAGTGTACGTACCTTTCGTTATAATGCATATGACCTCATTTAAAGTTGAAAAAATTGTCAGCTTTTTGAATATCGACCTCAATATAACTTTAAGAACTTCAACCGTATGATTTCTGCCAACTTTTTCAAGTCAAAATACCAACTATGACAGCCTCTAATTAACAACTATTATTTGAGCTGTTAACTTGAAAATTCCAGTCGATTTGTAATATTTTACTACAGCAGGAATAGCTTATGGTGGAAAAAATTTTGCTGAAATTTTTTAGAGGAGACGGACAAACAGATAGGTTCGAAAATAGTTTATTGGAATTTTTCTCTTGTTATGGTCTAGTTATCTACATTGCCTTGTATATCACAACCAGCTTCTATCAGGATATCATCCATGACTATATTGAACATAGAAAAACGGATGGTAACCTTCCCTGAAAAAAGCTCTACATAATTCTTGTTTATACTTTTACACTAATCGCTACTGACAGCTCCAAATCATTATACGTATAGAAGAAATAGCGGTGATATCATGTCTGATAGTAACTGGAGAGGGAAAAGGTATGCCCTGCGATTTGTTCAAAAAGTAAAAAGTCAGTTCAGCACAAAAAGAAAGTTATTCCAATTTAATTTAGTCTCAAGGACTTGTTTGCTGCCAAAGTTCCTATATTGGAAACTGGAATCAACATTTTCCTTCCTTCCCCCTCTCCAAACTTTATTAAGTTGCAACCACCTTACAGTAATTTATCCGTAAAACACAGTATTTAGTAAGAAAAAAGTGGAATTCTCATGTGAAGCGTATGGGGATGACATCCCTCTACTCATTTCCAGTCACAGCATGGCTGCTGCCTGTGCCATCATGCAACGAGGCCTCAATATTGTTTAAGACTGCTGCCCCCATCATGATATGACAGTGAACCCCACAAAGACCAGCTTGGTCCTCTTCTCCAGAAGACGTAGTTTGGGTACTTTCTTCTTCCAAAGCTCTTAGGACACACTCTGCAAGTCTCTCCTCATGTCAATCACCTTGGAGTCTACCTTGATTCGAAGCTGACATAAGGATTGCACATAAGGAAAAAGCTAATGCGGCTATAAGGGTCTTCGCTGAATGCAGAAAAACTTTTTGGCCGCACATGGGGCATGAGCCCGGGGGTTGTGCACTGGAAGTACACCTCGATCGTTAGACCACCCATGCTCACATATAACTCTTGTGTATGGTAGCCGAGGACGCTTGTGTGGACTGCGATCCAGAAGCTGGCAGATCTGCAAAGGCTTTCCTGCTTGGGAATTACGGGCTCCATGAGATCTATGGCTACTGCTGCTTTTGAGGTCCTATTTAACCTACCACCCCTGGAGTAGTTGATAGCCCTGAGTGTCTGTTCTGGCCGGATGTAGAGCCTGAGACAACTGAACACTTTTTGTGTGCCTGTCCGGCCTTCACCCGGAGCAGGCTGAATACTCTAGGATCTGCCCTTCTATCTATAGATGAGCTGAAAAACCTTCCTCACCAAGAACTGATGCGCTTCATTTAGCGGACAGAAAGGTTTTGGTGAATGGGCTTCTTGAAGGACGGCACAATGGGCCGCCATAGCCTCCGTACTTGGGATGGGATCTTCTGTCACCCTGCCTAAAAATAAAAAATAAATAAAAAGTCCAGTACTGAAAATGTAGGCCATCATCCAGGTATGCTGGAACAGTTCTCTGAAAAAATTCGATATTGTTGCAGTTGCTCGAGAAATTAATTTTGAATTTTGTAAATTTTCAAAATGTTCTAAAAAAATGCAGGTTAGTCCCTATTTGCTCGCAAAGTTTCAAGTTCGTGTCCTATCATGTCTGTAAAAGCAAGCGCCCAAATAATTTATCCGGCAACGTAGATAAAGTCCCACATACACATTACCGTTTATATAAGGTGAGGCGAAAATAAATTCCAGATATTTTTTTTTTTTTTAATAATTGAAGTAAAATAAAAGTCTTAGAAATTTTGGCAGAGTGCTCATTTATTGGATTTACCATATTTTCTTCTTGTTGGCTAAGTGTGAAAGATAACGTCAACTCAAACTACCACATACAAGATGGTAATTCCAGCTTTAGCTGTTTATTGGACTTGCTGATAACAGTATTTCAATTGTAAACTTTGCTTTTAAGAAGTTCCACAAAAAACTCAATGGTCACAATATTACCGGTAACATATTATACAAACGGATCGACAATTGTGAATACACAAAGAAAATTACGCAATATTTTTGGTGTACGAATTATGCTCGCTCAAGCAAATATTGCATATCTACAATTTCATCAAAAATTTCGAGGATTACTACAAGACTTGACTTGCCGAAACCAGTCAGAGTTCGGAGACCTTGTAGTAAAAAAAGCTTTCATACAACAACTTCAAGTAATTTACCATGGACATCTTCATAAATGGAGTGCAAGGTTGTTACAGTTCCACAATGACCATCCCGAATTATTTTGACATTTCATCATGGGTGACAAAGCGATAGGATATTTAAATAAGGATAATAGTCGGTTTTGCGCAACGAAAAACGGAAAATTATATAGAGGAATAATGTGGTGATGGAGTCCAATGTTGCAGGAGTTAGCATAGTCGACAGAATTCACTCTCGACTTTGCCTATCTTCAACACGAAGTGACGGAAGGGGCATGGAAGGTGAAGCACCAAGCGGAATGGATAGTTTCACTTCTGGACCAACCACACCTACGCCTGTTTTGCCATCCTTCCGGCATCCGTCAGAATACCAGACTTTGGCCCGTCGCGTAAACTGGAGCCCTCTGTCTAGTATCTGGCTTCTTTCATTAAAGGTAACCTGGTAACCTTTTTGAAGGAAAACCTTTTGGCCATATTATCTGTTGGAGCATCTAGATCGTTAATGTTTTCCTGCTAGAAGATATTGAGATGACCCACACTGGAGGGAGTACGATCATCTGGCCGTTTATTTCGAAACATACTACCCGCTACTTCCTTCGAAATAAAAAGGTATAGTGGCTGTAAGCCAAGAATGGTTTAAAGTGCTCATTGAGGAGACGATGTAAAAGTGCCAGTGGCGTCTAAACATGCCATACCTTGCACCTTATCAAGGGTTCTCTTGGTGGTTGCTTGCAACGTTTTAGACCACCAGACGCTTGCTCTGTAAGAAAGTATGTGTCTGATTATGCCCTGGAAGATCCATAAGGTCATTTTAGGGTTCAGATCCTACTGAATGCCCACATGGCTTTGCTAGTTATCGTCTTAAGGTGGAGATTCCAGGTAATCTTGCTCCTAGTATTTTGTTTCTTTGCAATATTCTATTGCAATTCCATTTAACTGGGATGTGGAGGCTTCTTTTCGTAACACTGTTTTATCTGGGTTTATTGATAGTCCCATGTTCTGGCACCAGCTGGTAACGATGTAACGATGTTAAGGTAATTTGCATAAACTGGGGCAAAACTGATTCAAACTTTCCTTTGACACAAATGACAATATCATCAGCGTACCCTTGGGCCTTAAAGCCGGTCTCTTGAAGTAAATTTCATAGCTCAATCACAACTAAGAGCCATATGGGAGTGGTGGCAAAGCCCCGCCTTGTGAGCAGCCTCTGGTGGACATGATTGATGTGGATTTTCCGTTTATGGTAGCTGTTATGCAGCGTTTCTCAAGCATATTGCCAATCCAACTGAGACGATACCATCGGATACCATGTTGATCAAGTCAAATAGTACCATAAAATACCTATTGCTCCACTTCTGAATTAAATTTTGGGATATATGAACATCCAGAATTTACTATTATAAAGATATTTGATCATAGCTAAAAATTCAAAACAAAAATTCTTTTTAGTAGGTACTCCATCACCGAAAAACTTATATATGACACTGATCTTAATCTCTTGCTCTTCTCCATTGCGAAGGTAGTAAAAACAAAAAAACAATTATAAAATTGAGCTCTAAATTACCATTGCCTCAAAAATTTTTACCAAAATCATTACTTAGTCGTGAACATATCATTAATCGGCAATAGTTAATATTATTTAATCCTTACAAGCAAATAGGGCCTCCATCAATGTGTAGGTACAATATATATTCAATTAGAAACCATTTACGCTTCCATAAATAACTACCTTAAAATGTGGCTCATTAAAAAAAATCAATTACTGCAATAATTAAGGTCATTTCTAATTATTCTGGACCCACATTTACTTTAAGAGAAAGTATGGACAACCTAGTTACCTTAAGACTACTCTTGTGAGCTCAATATGACTATTTTTTCAACATTATTACTACATATTATTTATCCACATACCAACGTATCTACATCTTTTAACTCAAATATGCAATATATATATGTGCGCAAAATTGCATCAGATCAGATTTGTACAACTCCACATTACAGTGAACCGTCACTACTGCTCCCAGCATAATTTTTTCAATTACGCAACGCACATGGGCAGCAGCATTAAAAAGAAAAAAATGTTAACTAAAATCTATAGATATACATCTACTACATCTATAGATAGATAACTTTAGGAAGACCATTTAAAGCAAGAAACTGATAGAAACCAGTTACGCCGGCTTATTTTACCTATTTGCAACTATTCAACTGATAATTTTCGAAGTGGACCGACATGGCATTTGTGGAAATTGCAAAAACCTGGTAGAGTTAGCAAAGAGTGGTATCGACATTTTTCTCGTACGTAGCTTGTTATTACGAAGCTCGAGCATATATCTATCTATCTATCTAACTCTAAAGATATTTGCGCAATACTAAACTACGTATAGATATTATAGTAAGCGCATTGCGCCCATTGAACTTTTGTGGTCTATCGAAAATAATAAGAGGAAATTTCAGTACTGACCCAAGCCAACGGAAATATGAAATTGGTGGACTTACTCTCGTATACGGGCCCTATAAGTTAATCACAGTAACTATGTGTTATTAAGTAACTGGATATACATAAATGGGAAGAAAATCTGTACGTTCCGTATAGACGCGCCTATTTTATAAAAAAAAAAAATAAATTAAACGTTTCCTGCACAATTAATTTTCTGAATCAACTCCCTTTATAAAAAAGTTAGTTGCCCAGTATACGAACATTTCTAAAACAGCTTTTCCAGTAGCGGAACGGAAATAGGTGGAGAACAGGAAGAGCAGTCGCTCCCTTCGATTACATTCTGAAAAACAGCGAAATTCGATTATCTCCGATTCACAATCATTTACCGATTGTTAGCGGTATGTGTTGATGTTTTCCGCGTGCGCTTGAAAAATATTTGGATAACAATCAAAAAAGTTTTCAAAATACTTTTGCGCATGTCCAACTCTGTTTATATTTTTGCAAACACAATCTCAAAGGCTCCAATTGACACCTCAAATAATGGCGTGTAAATTTGACAAGTAGTGCCATATTGAATTTAGTATGTACAAGATTTTAAGATTTACCTCGGTAGTTGTACATATATATATGCATCTCATTACTGAAAAATTAGCACAAATCACACTTGAGCGTGATATTAACGGTAGGTACTTATAAAACAGCAAACAAGGTTAAATCGAACATTCCAATCAAGGTTGAAAGATTTTACCAGCTCGAGACATAAGAATTTCATCGTTAAGAAGTTAAATCGTACTAAAGATTCAAATTTGTCTAGACTAAAAGCATTAGGCCGGCGCAGACTAAAAGCGTAACACATAGCGTAAATGAGGGTTTTTTTTCAAATCCATTGTTTCTTTCATGTTGCATATACTGCAAACATAGCGTGGGGTACAGTAGCGTATAGCATAGATGAGCATAATTTGAACCACACGATTGGTTTGAATTTTTACGCTCGTAGAAAGCGACAGTCGTGATTCATTGGTTGAAAAGTGCAAATGGATTGCGAAATTTTAATACGTGAAGTGTGTGCTTGGCCTGCGTATTATCAGTACGCTCCGCTGCGGTACGCTTTCAGTCTGCAAATTTTACGCTCAAGCTTTCATTGGATAATATACTCTACGCTGCGCTACGCTTTTAGTCTGTGCGAGGCCTTAGGCATTATTTGGTATCCTTACAATTTTTGCAACTAGACGGCTAAAGTTTCGTCGAGGACAGGCTATGGGGGGATCATTGATCCGGCAGAAGTTTTGGCAAAGCTATTTTTCAAAGTTCTATGAATTTTCGACTTTTATCCCAGTTAGTTTTCTAAAACTCACACCTGATGGCAGACATTTAGATAAAAACAATACCGTATAATGAGGAACAACGACTATTTTAGTTAGTTATGCAGAATCATAGTAAGAAAAAAAACAATTAATTCAGTGAGAGAATTATTGAAATCGGATAAAAAATGACGAAGCTATAGCGATTTTATTGCTGCATTCTCAAAAACGCGCTCTAACCTGATGACGTCACGATACACAACACAATTGCATTAAGCAATGGGCCTTAGATGCACACATCAGTGTTTTGGACGTGAGGCTGCGAAAAATTCATCAAAATCCATTTGAATTTATTATATTTATATTCTATACATGTATATACATATTCCTTGTGTGAATTACTGTACCGATGCTGTGCCGTAGAGATCTGCGCCAGAGCATGGAAGCAACGAAATATAGTCGTCAGTGCATGCAATGTAGACGTGCGGTGCTCCAACGTCGCCGGAGATATTTGGGTCATTCCACATCAAATAGGTGACATGGGTGACATGATCATCACTAATTTTTTTTTTAATTTTACATACTTGAAGGGTTTGCAGAAACAGAAATACGAGTTAAAAATTTTCCCTATACAATGCGTATTTCGCAAGGTATAGCATTTCAAAATTTCGAAAAAAATTGTTCTCCTGGGGCTGAATTGTGATCAGAAAAAAATGACAAATGACAGTGACATCGTGACTTTTTCCCGAAAATGCGATTCATGCAACATGACTTCATTCATAAAAATTGACATTTAGCGTTAAAATGACAAATGACTTTTTTCATGATAATTATAGGCCTAACCACAATGTGCATATGCTAGCATATGCAAAGGCACGGGCAATTGCTTTTCATAATAACAACCCACAATAGGAATAAGAAGCCGTTCGTCAAGTTTTAATTCCTTTCGTCAACTTCTGTCTGTATGCTCGTGATCGTACTTTGCATAAGCAAATTTGACAGTTTGTGTAAATACTATACAAATATTAGTGATGGATAAAGAAGCATTCGTGATATTTTCAAGGCTTGCATATGCAACCTTATGCATATTGTGGTTAGGCCTTATTGCAGCCGAAATCACTTAAGGTTGAATTACAATGGACTCAACGCAACGCAACGGAACGGAGAGAAATGTCAAATTTACGGTGCAAAACTGAAGTGAACGCTAGCTGCTTACAATGGACGCATAGTGAATTTAGAGTTGAGACAAAACTGAGTCGAAAAATATGGAGAAAATTATGTATCCTTATTGAACTTGCTATTTACATATAATAGAAACGGTACGGAATATTACAACATTGTCTTTAAGAACATGAAAGGGAATGACCGACAGCATTTTTTTTTTTAAACAAACAACAATGAAAATATCAGTGTACGAATTATTGTTGAGTTTATTGAAATCCCTTGTCTTAATTATAAATGGTTTTATTTTCCCATTCAGCAGCTACATATTAACATCGCTACTCAAACCGTGCGTAGTTCCATTTGAGAAATATAGAAAGAAAACCAGTTTGACATTTCTCTCCGTTCCGTTACGTTGCGTTTCGTACATTGTAATTCAGCCTTAGCCGCTGTGATCACTGACTTATAACATTGTCATTTTCCTATAGGAAAGCATGGCACAAGTTTTATAGTTTTCTCTTTCGCTCTATGGCAGAGTTGGAGCTACCAACACAAAATATTCCATTCCGGAACGTTTGCTTATGCCATGTGACGTTTTATGATGGCTACAGATGCAATCACCGCAGAACGAATAAGGTAAAGATAGTGTTTACCATGCTCCGTCTCTCTTGCCCATAAGCAGGATTCAGTTAAGAATAACTTCTGAAAATTAAAGTCGGAATGAGTTTAATTACTTATAAGCGATTAAAATGTCACTTGGGCACAAGAAAATATATTTTTTTAATTAAATTCGATTTACAGGTGTAAAATTTCATCTGATTGGTTGAGTTTTACATGTATTTTATGTAATCGTTTTAAAGGGCGCTCTAACGGTAATATACAGAAACACAATATTTTTTGTGCCACATGAAATAGGAAATCGCTCGCTCAGTCCACTGTTATAAATCAGTGGCTGTGACTTTGAAATTCAAAAGTGGACAGTTTCCATCACGGTACCGGTTTTAAATCATGTACACTGGCAACTTCTTCACAGTTGCCGAATCCAGCCCCAGGTCTCCTTTAAAAATTTAAACATGCTAGAACAGTAGAATATAGCTAATTTGAAAATTAGGATTTCAAGCTATCTATGGAAAATGCTATCTAAAAAATGCATATCAAGGATAAGGATTATATCCGTTTTCCTTGAATATCCTGGCGACGTGCTTTTAATTTTATTATTTCTTTTTTATTTTCTACCTTATAGGTACTATCCACTAAAACATGTCAAAATTTCAACTTGAGAACTTAACGGGATCAAGGAGTCAAAAATCAAGAAACCCTCACCAATCATGCATGCCTCACCAATCATAATAAATTCTTAGTTTCTTGAAAATTTGTATGAAAGTTGTAAGTAATTAGCTGTGAAAGTGGTGCGAGCTAAAAAAAACTAACCCGTGGTTAGAGGGTTGGTTCCGTTTATCTCCCAGTCTTTGCACACCAGCTCCAATAAAACTGCTATAATCGCCATTCCAGCAAACATTACGATTGTCCTACGATTCGCTTTCTTATTATTTGTTGCTGCTAGAACAAGCATTTTTATCGCTTACGTTTCACTTGTCGGGGGTAAATATTACATCGCATACGAATAGTGTAAGCGAATCATTTTATGACCACCATGTCTATAAATATACTTATCTTCTTTCGTTTGCATTTTCATTCGCAAATGAATCGCCATTTTATCGCAAAAATCCAGATTCGCACAACCTTGATTGCGATTACGATGACGTAACGACAGCGAAAACGTAGCGACAGCGATAAATCGCTACATATTATTTTTCAATGTAAATGCTCACACCAACGATAGATCACAGCCACTGACATGTATATAAATGAACTGACTGATCTCCTGTTTCATGTGGCATCAGTTTTGCTTTCAGAAAGTATGCTCTCACTGTCAATGCTACCAACTGGCGTTATATTTAAATTATTTGGGAATTTACTTATATGCATGTCAGTGGGATTTACCGAATTTATTAGAAAAGTATTTGGGACTATTTTTATTGTTAAATTGTTTTAGTTGGAAATACCGCTGAGCCTCAAGCATTTTCACGTTCCCAATCGTTACAGTTCAGTGGGAATATATGATCTCACGGAAAGAGACAGGAATATGAAATGCCATTTGCTTTCATTCATTTTTGGTTCAACGAGCAGTCCATTTATATACATGTCAGTGATCTATCTAACAGTCTATCGCGAGCTATGAGAACAAAATGGATAATGCAAATTCAGGTGGGTGTTGAAAAGTGAATTAAAATCATATACGCAATTTTATATGATCTGAATCTTATAAAAAATTATAAAGTGGGGAATGATATTTCCAAAGAATACTGGGATCCTGCTAACATACCAACCAGAGTTTATACACTGTGTCCTCCCCTAAAGCGGTTAGGATAAATCTAGCCTAGAATACAAGTGATAAGTGTTAAATAAACAATGGTTACCTTAGACTTTATGTAACCTTTTGTTCGATCACGGGGAAGATTCCATCTTAACTCCAATGATTTATATAGCTTAAATAAGTATGGTCTAAAGATTCAAGCAGCTGCCCTCAAGCTATCTCTTTGGGACAATATTCGTCTCCCAAATGAGATGGATTGTCCTATGCTTACCTCAATCAATACAAATTAGAACCTGAAAAAATTATTTTGCAAAAAGCGTCAGAGCTTCTTTCCCCGTTCTAGTATACGTATTATCACCTGTTGGATCCATCAACAAGTGAATCGATTAATCTTCCCACTAGTGGTTTTTATAGATCTGCCAGTCAATTTGTCCTAATTAACAAATAAATGCTATTTCGGTGGAGTCAATTATAATCTAAAATTGAAATTGTATTTGAAACATGCCAGTTTTAGAGCATAGTGAATAGGTGTTAAATATCTTTTTCTTTATGACATTTGAAAAGTTTGCTTATTGACTCAATTCAACACGTGGGGATTATTTTAAACGTACTAGAGAATTAATCTTTTCGTTGCCATTCGAAAGAAAAACGCAAAGTTAAAGGAAATTTATATATCTCACTCAATACTACACATAATTATATTTTTGTTTTTTTTTTTAAATAAAAGCAGCGTTCCAAAAACATTTATTTATTCCAGTTTTTACAAATAAACGATGCGTTTCGCCCTTCTGAGGCATCATCAGGCTATACTAGCTACCTAGCTGATCTGGGGCTACAATTATTTTTATTCTGATCTGGTCTGGCTAATTATATAAATGGCTTAGACATAAGCAAATTAATTGTTGTGCTTCGTATACTAGAATAAAAATAATTGTAAAAAAATTGATTTATCAATTTATCAATAAATTCACTTAACTAGACATAATATGTACATAATTGATGACGGGACAAAATTTATATCTCAAAGTTTGCGTATGTGGAACAGTTTGCTAAATTCTGTTTCCTCAGAAAAGACCGATGACTACCCACATCGGCATTTCTGCCCGTCTTCCTCATGTCACCCAATCTCTTTTCATTTTTCCTTGCACTATAACTATTTACCCTTCTCGAAAATTCTGTAATCAAATAGAGTATGTAAGTAAATTACATATATTTTAAAGTTACACAAAACAACTGTTTTTTATTGTTCGATCGGGTTGTATAGAAAATCTCCAAATTAAAATGGCAACCGTCTAAATCTCAAAGATATTTTCTATGGAGCTTTTATCACTAGCATTTTCTATATCATTTTTTTTTTATACGAAACTACGATATCAAAATTTTCTTACAAAATATGAAAAAAGTTACAGTTGGCTTAAGGCTAATTATTGCGATACCCTGGATGACCTGCATTGTAGATAACGGGCTCTTTTAATTAGAAGATGGTGTGCTCAATAGATTGTTAAATTTGTTTTTTTGAAATTAACACCAAATTTGTTTTAATTTTTGTATATACGCCTATTTACAGTGTTTAATAACAAGATGATTTCCTGTATAATACCAAACGAGATCCCTTTACGTGAACTTATAGTTAAAATGTGTCCCATATATGTATGTATGTGGGTATATGGTGACTTTAAAAATTTCGACTAAAATAATAATCGATGTAAAATTTGAAAATCTTCTGTATTTAATATTTTGGTCGCGAAGAGCAACTTAAAATCACTACACGTGACCATCTAATGTGAACCGAATTCAAAAATTGTATAACGTGCCTTTTTTTAGTGTCGAATTACGATATTTTTTTATTCTTACTGTTATGCACATTTCTATATTTTTTTATACTCCTAATAAACCCTGACTTGACTGGGTAAGTCTATTGATAAGAAAACTATAAAGGTTTTACTTTGAGGAAGTTTATTAAGCACGTTCATGAGATTGAATAGATCTATAAGTGATTATCGGTTGGAATTTTTCTCATTATAAGCATAAAAATCTTCCATTAGGTACAGATACATAAAATGTAGAAAATTGTGCAATTATCTTGAGATAAGACAGCTAAGTCGCCACAAGCTCTGCTTTATGCATAATGTAAAATATTATTTACGTTGGTATTATTTCCCATGCGCTTCTAAACGTACATATGTAGGTACATAAGTGATCTTTTCAAATTTTAAATTACATTTTATTTTTTTACTTCTTTTGAAATTTTAATTTAAGATCATAAAATGGAAAATGAGTTCGTTTTGTGCTTAGTTCAAGTTGAATACGTCCATGATTTATTGAGAACAAAAATTGTTTAGATGAACTTTATGTAAAAACCTTCAATTGAAATCATTGTACGCCATCCGTGGGAAAAATATTAACAAGGTCGGGTTGATCGACCTATCAATTGGAAGTCGAATAATATGGCGGACATTTTGCACATTTCAATTTCAATCGTTCTCACCAAAGTGTAAAAAGCATATTCTAAAGTGATTCAGCTGGAAATTATTTTGCTTTGTAGCACATTGTACACATTTCCCGATGTAGTTCATATTTAAGAAAGCGGAAGAAATTAATATTATTAAACGGTTAATAATTTTGCAATTTAAAGCTACACAACTCATCATGTCTTTCTGTTAAATATTACAAGAAAACAAATTCCAAGCAAGTTCACTTGTGCAAAATGTTCACGACGACACAAAAAATAAAATGGTACTAATACTTTTGCGAAAGCCACACTTTGCTAATTTTTATACCATTTTATACTCATTTGGAAGGTACACCACTGTCTTCCAGGCGGAAACGTTCGCCATCGCAATGGCAGCGAAGATACCCTTAATATGGAAATCAAAGGAAAGGTCATTGTTATCCTCTCTGATAGTCAGGCAGCCTTGATGGCTTTGAGTGGCCCTCGGATAACATTTAAGTTACTGGAGACTGCAAGACATCTGTGGATAATCTGTGTATCCACAACAAGGTGTCCCTTCTGTGGATTCCTGGGCACATTCAAAGCAAGTCTGACTCTAGTTCTCACTTCCTTGAATCGAAATTAGCTGTAAGCGTTGCCGCCTCGTTGATCAGGTCTCTTTTCGAACCGAATGTTTGGTGAAACACCAGGAGAGATGAGCGAACTTGAGCACATGCAGGTGTATACAGTTTTTTCTTGATGGGCCTAATAGGAATTTCTCTGACTTTCTCTTGGAGCTCGGAAGGAAACAATGCAAAACTGTGGTTGGCAGAAACACTGTCAATAGCTCACTTGACGCTCATCTAAAAAGGATGGGACCTCTTGACAGCCCTGGATGTCTATTCTATCGGGAAAGATAGCTTGAGACAAACGAACATGTGCTTGTCTGGCCTTTACCCGGAGTAGGCTGGATGCGCTTGTGTCTGCCCTCCTATCTTTGGTTGAGCCGAAAAACTTAAATCACCTAGACTTGATGCGCTTGATTAAGAGGATTGGAAGATTTTGCTGAGGAGGTTTTTTTTTTGCAAGTTAGTACAATAGGACGCTGCTGCTCGGGATCTCTCGTCCCCCTGCCTATAAAAAAAAACAATTCCATGGATAAAATAATGTACATCCCAATTCATAACATGTCCAAAGAACTCTTACAATTTCAACATACACAAGTACCTACATAATAAAGGATTATCAACAGAATTTTAGGAGTGTAGAAAAGAGATTGAAAATAAACTAACTAGTCCAAAGAGAAGAGGTTTTAAATATTAAAAATACAGAAAGCCATATTGAAATCCAATTTTGTATTGACGGGAAATAGGGTAAGCATTTATCGGTTTTATAATTTAAGAGGGAAATGCTCATATGCCACAAGCTTTGAATATTCCTCCTCAAGGCTCTTATGGTCCTAGTAACCAAAATCTGCAGTTGTATGGTTAAATTATTCATGTGCGCATCGGGAATTGATACTTCGGATGATGATTTTAAATTTTCGAAAAAGGGAACGATTATTACAATTAAATGTAAAAACTCTTCTATACTATTGAAATTAATTAAAGTTCTCAAAAATATTAACCTATTGTATCGATCATAAGACTTGGCCAAACCAAATGAAAATTATGGAAGTGAACAAATTTTTACTAGGTATGAAAGCTTATTATATTCTCATAAAGTTCTCCTGAAAAAAATACTCTGAAGTGAAAACTGAAGAGCTCACTACCAAATTTCGGAAAGGATTATTATACATTACAGCACCCCTGAATACCGCATATTGTGAAGCAGAATGAAAAAACTGTTCTAGTTCACTTCAGTTTTTAATTTTTAATATTATCTCACTGTATGCAGTGAATTAATTAATAATTATTTATTAATTAATTATATTTATTTCGTGCAGCTCTCTGATGAAATAAATAACACTACTGGGTTCCTCAGGGCAGCCATTTAGGACTACTACTTTACATAATTTATATCAATAATAGTTTTGAGATTTAACTAATCAGAGATTATTTACGATGACAAAATTTACCTCATTGTTTCTAGTAAAATCAAGTGCGAAATTTTGAATTCGGATTTAGATACCTGGTGTTCTATCAACTGGGTTTCTTTCAATATCAGTAAGTGCATTACACTGTATCGTTTTCTCGTAAAACAAAACAAACCTTTACACTTAAGTTAGATTTGTAACGGATGCTCCTTTTGTTTGAGACTTTTTTATATAAAAAGACTTGGCTATTTCTTGATAACATGAATAGGTAACTTGTTTGAAAATTTCTAAAATCTACTATATTTTAACGAAAACAATAAATACACATTTTTTACTGACTGACATTGTTTGGATTATGAACCCACCCATGCACTAAACTGATTTTTTCTTGTATTCATGTGCATATATAAATTGCTTGCCGGAAACTAAGTTACTTCTCCACATTCCATCCATCATCAACAATAAGTTCAGCAAAACAGAAAAACAGATACGTAAAATAATGAATAATAATTATTGTTATTTAGTCCTTGACTGCAGCCCGGTAATATGCAGTCTCTTGAAATAATTTTTTTTTCTTATTTTGCATATTTCGCTAGTCTGACTAAAAAAATTGCTGGGTATCTTACTGAGGTTCATACATAATTTATCAAGTACCTCTTTTTGTATCAATATAATTTATTCGCTTATCTTTATAAAAATGTGTTAAACATGATTAAAACTTACAATAAAATGCAATTAAGAGCAATTTTAACAGAAATTATCATCTATGCCAGTACCAATCAGCTGCTGTTGAATTGTATTATATTTATTAATAAATCAACAATTAATTGCATTTTTAACTTACATATTTCCTATTTATTTATTATTTTTCTCTTTATTTTTACAGTGAAACATGGGAACGAGTTGATATTGTTGAGAATTCAAATGGAACAATTAGCTACAATCAGAAGAAAGTTTACGTATTTAGAGATGACCTATCCAATGGATCGGAGGAAGATGTTGTCATTGTACCTAATATTCCTATGTTAAGTGCAACATCACAAAGTAAACATGCAGCCAGGTGAATGATAAATTATGATCATTAATATTGAATCTGTGTTTAATGTTATCTGTTTTGTCACTAGATTCTTGAGGCTAGCAATGGCTAGTATTATGGATATCCTTAAAATAAAACCATTTGTGGAAGTGTCAGTTGGACAATTGTTGTGGGGATATGAAGATCCGCTTCTTAAGTTAGCTAAAGATGTTGTTCCTAAAGAACAAAAACTACCTTATGAAGAATTTGGATTACTTTATGGAAAAAATAGCACTTCACCTGTAAGTAAATAAAATAAAATATAATATCAGCAAAGTATAAGTTATATAGTGATAAATTTACGGGATAGCCTATGCTAATCCATTATTTACTTAATAACTGCTCTTTTAATCCTATCATAAAAATGGGCCAGAAATGATAGTCTATCCGACATGAATCGCGAATATCGCATGTATCGGCTAAAGTCAGTATTTTTAGGCAGAGTCAAAGCGCTAATGAATAAGCACCACGTACACTTTACACTTACGAACAAACTGGACAAAGTAATAATGCTGCCCGTTGGGGATCTACATATGTCTGGATCTGTGCCTATTCGACCTCAGGAAATTCCTTTTTTTCTAATATATATTGAATTAAGTAAGCTTCTAATAAACAATAAAGCAAATAAGTTATGTATGGAGAAATATGAGTATCTCGGAATAATTCATATACAGGATGTTCCAGAACTCGCACTTTTCCTCTATTTTGAGCATTTATCACTCACTGTTTAGCAAAATATTGTATGAGAAGAGGGGTGGAAAATGCATGTTGCGGGAAGTAACGGTATTTTGTAAATTTATGTACTTTTTATTTTAATATCCAGTAATATCGAACCATCACTCTATCGGCCTCAAATCGCTAGTTAGAGGACGTCAAAGTCAAAAAATTGGGAAAAAATAGCAATTTTGTTGGAAATTTTCATTATTTTCCCGTCAAATGCTTGATAATCGTTCCATTTTTTTGGAAGATATAGAAACATCAGAATGTTACCTATCATTTAATTATACACATGTACGTACATGCAACCGTTTTTTAGATAAACCTGTTTTTTGGTAAATTATTTCGTTAATATTGATACTAACGATGGAAATCGCCCTTAATTTTATGCAATTTAACGCAAAGCTAGCAAAATAACATTCTGATGTTTTCAAATCTTGCTAGAAAATGTAAATTATCAGGTATCTTGGCGGAAAAATCAATTTTTTTCATTTTGATATCCTGACGACATGACGCGGATGGCCTGATGGTTCGACATTCGTTGGAAAGCTTAAATATTTTAATATTATCTTAGTTGAAACTCACCATTGATTGTATACCAAAGAAGTTAGAGTGTGTTAGAAGAAAAAGTACCCAATATCACAAAATCCCCCTACCACCAACAGCTCTCCGCCTTATATACAATTTTTTTGTCCCATTTGAGTGAGTAATACCCTCGGCAGACGGACAAAATCAATGATCATTCGTTCGTAATTGATTTTTTCAAAAATCAAGTTACCCAAGGTTTCGTTGATTAAAACGAAAGTCCTGTCAATTTTTGTATGTAATTGACAGAACCTTCTTCAGCCAATTGAAACTGGCGAGGAAATTATTATACAGTCATAAGTGAAATAAGTAAGAATTCAGGATTTTACAAGCTTTTTCGAACATATTGTGCTAGCAGTTCTGAATTTAACCATAGCTTCCTTAGGCAGCCATATAACTATGTATTTTACCTAAGGCAGCACTAAATCTTGAATTGCGTTCAAAGCCAAGACTTTTCGTTGACACGTCTCATGTTATTAAAAAATATTGTTGGTATACAGAGGGAATCCATTTTATACCTGTAAAGTACCACAATCTAGGACTAATTTATTATGCAGAGATCAGTTGCCTTGTAGATCATCGTCTAATCGGCACATACACAGTCTATCATTAAGTCGATGAGTTTGATTAAATATATCTATACATGATCAGCATTCATATGAATAGATCCATCGCCAATCGCAGCAGGATGGTAATTTACTTAATAAAGGACCGTATATGTATAGATCCTTGAGGAACACCGCGGTGCAGGGACCAGGTCATGAACTGCTGATGCTGAAATAGATAACTGGCGAGACAGCTTTTGCAGCAAATTACTATGTTCGTAACCCCCGAAATATACAAACCATTAACAAAGTCTGAAAAAGAGAATAGCGAGCCGGTTAGCAGGCAAACATCGTAGTCTTCTTGCATTATCTTACTGCAGCAGTGCTTCATATAAAAGTAGCTTCTATTTTGTTCAAACGCTAAAATTTCCATAAATTTGTTCTAGATGCTACTTTTTTTTACAACCATTAAAAAGAAAACATATTTGGCTGCAATTTGTTTTAAATTCATTTTTCTGTGGAAGCGATAGTTTTAGAATTTAGGACCAGTTTCAAGATGAAATCTTATTTCTTCCTCCATGATGAATATACAAAACATGTGAGAGTGAGCTCTTACTGCATGGCTATAGCCGGCCCGGCCCTTTAAGGCCTTTTAATGTGCCGGTGTCATCGCCGACTTCATGGCTTATATCTTCCGCGGCTTACGCCATGGTCAATAGAGTGAAAGGCCTTACTAAAATCAAGTTGTGATAATATTGATACATGCTCAGTATCTAAAGCCTTATGAATGTCTGATGTTGCTGTCACAGTTTCTTAGCTATGATTACATCGAAATCGCCTGATTGCAGAAATGCAATAATAAAAAGTACGAAAAGAGAGCGCTCAATGCTTTCATACTATCTCCCTTTTATAATTAGTTTTTAGAGTACACCATTCCTGTTCGTCACAACTTCGCACTTATTTTTATTTTATTATAATACGCCCAATTAAAATATTCTCTTTTGTTTTCCTTTCGACAAAATTAAAAGCATCTATTAATTTAAAATTTTAATTCAACAGTAAATTGTAATATAGAACTAGATACATACATCTACTTGTCATATCTGTCATTTACCCTTACCTTCACACCCACCATCTACTGTTAACACACAGAAACTGGATAATAATATTGAACTGGAAATTTTTTCTTACATATCTCTGTTAAATTTCTAACAATATCTGATTAATTTTTATCATTTTAGGATCGCGTAACAGTTTTCTCAGGAGTTGAAGACATCACAAAATATGGTTTAATTGACAAATATAACGGAAAATCACATTTACCACATTGGACGAGCGATGAATGTAATCGATTGAATGGATCGGATGGATCCATTTTCCCACCACATATGACTCATGATACTATTATTAACATATATGACAAGGATCTGTGCAGGATGCTTCCTCTGAGATTCGAAAAAGAGGTAATCACTCACAATGGAGTCAAAGGTTTTAGATTTACACCACCAGAAAATGTTTTCGCTGACGTTGAAAGTACACCAGAAAACTTATGTTTCTGTCCCGCTGGGCCACCATGTGCTCCTAATGGACTATTCAATGTGTCTCTTTGCCAATATGGTGAGAATAACTTGTATTATTATAACTAACTATAGTTATACATATATGAAACAGCAAGAAAATAATCAAGCTTTTTTTTTATATATTAATAGATTCTCCAATCATGATTAGTTTTCCACACTTTTATCTTGCTGATCAAAGTTTGAGAACAGCCGTTGAAGGTATGTCACCACCAGAAAAGGAAAAGCATCAGTTCTTCATTGATGTGCAACCGGTAATAAGAAATTCTGCAATGAATTATTTTATCTAAATTTTTCGTTATATATTTTTTGTTTTTTTAGGACATGGGTACATCACTTCGTGCACGTGCCAGAGTTCAAATCAATTTAGCTGTTAGTCAAGTTATTGACATTAAACAAGTAGCAACATTCCCGGATATTGTCTTTCCAATTATTTGGTTTGAAGAAGGCATTGATGCCCTCCCAGATGAGATTACAGACCTTATGAATTTGGCCGCAAATGTACCACCAAAAGCTCGAATCATTTTAATGATACTACTTTTTGCAATGGGTGGCATCCTTCTAGTTTTAGCTGTTTTCTGTTTAATCCGAAGCTCTCATCGACAAAGCACATTACACTTAGAAGGCTCAAATTATCTTGCAACAACAGCAATAGATCTCGCAAAGAAAAAAGCAAAAGATAATAATATAAAATAATAAAATAATTGTAAAAATAAAAGTGCAAATTAAGAGGAAATAGAAATTAGGTAATACTACATAGTCTGTGGAGCTTCTTTAGCTGAACGAATATTATAACAAAAAAAAAACAAAAAAGGATACAAAAACTGCTAAGCCTTCTGCCATTACGTGTTAGCCTTCTATAAGCTGACGCCCATAATAATGGTGTTCTAGTTCCAGCACAGCAATGAAGTAAATCTCTAAACCATACTGTACTGAAGGCTGATAGCAAATTCGAAATTGAGATATGGTTCTGTAAAAAAACAAAAATTGAAATAGTTAATTCTATGCAATATATTCAGCAAAATATACTATTATAAATGTGTGCTGGTAATATTATTTGATAGTCTAGTGTTTAAAACAATACATGGCAATACTCTAAGAACTCCGTCCAATGTGCATCTCTTGTGTGCTTTATATACATATGTAGATAGGTTTACTTGCTAGGGAACTACATAAAACTTTTTACCTTTTGTCTATTTTTTTTTTTTACTTTACCCTAAGGGATAATTTAAGGAACTTTTTTTTACATTAACAATTTTTATAATTGTAAATAAAAATTTATAAGACGTCTCAACGCTTTTGGTGGTGTATTGGATGGATCGTTGCTGTTGTTAAAAATTCAACGGGGGCGCCAGCGACGTAACTCATATCTTACCTATGAACTTAATTTTAAAATTCTCGAATTTGTTTTAAAAACAGGTTTTTGGACGAGATTTACTATATTTTATTTTTTATTTTTTTATTTTTATTTTATTTTTAAATATTTTTGTGATAAAAGTAAAAATGGTTTAGAAAACTCTTGTTAAACATTTCTTAGACAAATAGCTACCTATGAAAAATGGTTAATATTTTTTTAATAAAATCTTCAAAGCCAAATTACTCTTCTTTAGACGAAATTTGTTTTTATTTTTTTCTATTAGTATGCTTCTGCTAAAAATGTGGCAGCAATATGTACCAATTCCACACGAAAATGATCACATTGAATTTGTTTTGGACCCGACCACCCATTTACAATTTGGATGAAACTTTCCTAGTTTGTATGGAATAAAAAAATAGCTCACACATTTTTGTTTTTTTTTCCATCTACCGTGCTCCCGCTAGGAAGGTTAGAAATTTCATGATTTTATGATGGATTGTCATTTTTAAAAATTCATATCTTGAGAATGGAGAAACCAATTTTTCTTATTCAAATGCCAAATGAAGCTAAGTCCTTTGTTTTTTTTTTGTTTTTATATAAAAAAAAAACATTATTTTGAAGCCATGAGCTATATATGTACACCAGTGCATATTCCAAAGTATTATATCGATTATTTCATAGAAATGCTGGCCGTCGAAAAGTAATTGTTCCGTTGTAATCGGGAGGGGTGGAAATACATGCTCCAGATATGCTCAAGGGAAAAAACACAATAAATATAGCAAACAGAATTTTGAAAATCAGTTGGAATATGGCCGAGACAAAGGGTGGTGGCTGTCCAATATCCAGTGGCACGCTTCCGTGTGCAGCAAATTAATTCGAAATTAATTTAATAGAGCTTGCAATAGTTTTTCGTTGATTACTTCTACACCAAAAAAGATAATGACTTCGGACTAATAGATCGTAGATTATTGTATGTGAAATATATGGCAACATTGCGAAATACGACTGAAAAATGGCATTTAATGTACTGCAATGTCGGTGAAGAGTAGTATGTTACGGAAATCATCATCATTCGGTAATAAGAATCGTATCAAAATTTCCAGATATTAATCTTTTTAAAACCAATAGTGGTTGAAATTAAGCCTACCCAATTAGCCATCGTTAGTAATATTTTTCCCCACAAAGTTTGATACGAATTATTATTGGTCAAAACTACCCGAAAAGTAGACATATTTTCAACTTGCGTGGAAATTGAAAATTATTGATAATAATTCTTCACAACAGTCTGGAAATGCATGAAAAAGAGAACGGTATTGCTAAATATATAAACGGGGTGTATGTGCCATATGTGTTGAAAGAAGTGCGAAAAAATGTGATATCTTATTTTTGGAATCGGAAAAAAGTACACCACTCAATTATACTCGGCGAGACATTTAATTTGATATAAGTATAACATGCGATATTAGTATACCCCTACCCTCTCAACCTGGAGGTTCTTTCCCCTCCCCAATAATAGTATCTTAATTGAAAAACCCCAAGTAAAAAGGTTTACTTCTTGTAGGGAGAAAATAGATGAGCCGAACATAGAAAAATTTATCCGGTCGGACTTAACCTAATCGAATAATCGCCGATCAAAAATGCGAAAAATCTAATACTCAGTACGAATAGAGAAAGGGATGTACTAAAAAATAGAGTATGAGTGATCTGCAGATTTAGGAATGCTTAGTAATTTTTTCAAAAATTAAAAAACTGCCACGTCTCCAAGCAGGTGTCGAGCGCGCTTCTAATACATTTCCAAAAATCTTGTCGAAATTCGAACTGATCTGGCCCTGAAAAGAAGTTTGAGTACACATTTATAATCCGAGATAAAATAACTGAACTATAACGACCACTCTGTCCAAAGGGCACGCCCCTAGAATTTCCCCCCGATCGAAATAAAAACTAGTATATTACACCCAGTCCATAATTATCTTCAAAATCAATCCAATCGACTGGTTTTGGAACTTTTGGGCTCACACATTTGTTCACATGTATAAGGAATTTTCCAATCCAAATTTTCAAATTTGACCGTAACCCAAGCGACTGGAAAATCCAACCATTTCCAATTTAAAGTCCAGAGTTTGATTTAAGACATCAATCAATTCTCTACGATTTTTGGTTTAGAAAATAATTTTTTGATAAATTTCAGCCCCCCCCCCCATTCACCGTTGAACGTCTACTACAAAAATATTTGACCAAAAGTTGCACAATTCTGAACGAAACATTTGGTGAGGAAGGTTTATCAGCTCATCTACAGATAGAAGGGCAGACCCTAGAGTGTCCAGCTTGCTCTGAGCGAAGGCCGAACAAGCACACAAAAAGTGTTCGGTTCTCTCAGGCCACTTCCGGGCAGGACAGACACTCAGGTCTATCAACAACTCCCATCCTTGTTAGATGAGCGTGTAGCGAGCTGTGGCCGGTGATGATGCCAACCACAGTTCTACATTGTCTCCTTCCAAACTCTATGAGAAAATCCTTACTTACTTACTTTGAAAAGTTTTTATTAAACTCTAAAACGTTTCCACTAAATATTCCGATTATCAATATCAAAGGTTCAGCATTTAAAGTGAGCTCTAACGTTAAAAACTTGTTATTAAATTGTATAAATTTAAGTTTTGTGATCCACACACAATCAGCCAATGTTGCGAAATTATGTTATATTGTAGATAAAATAATAAAAGGAATATTTTTATATAATATGCATATAGATACGTACATATGTGTACATATATTACTGAAGTACATAGTTTTCTCTAAAAAATTTTTGCCACGGTGCGTCCCCAAATACTTAAAAAGAAAAAAAACTTCCATAATTCTTGTAGCATAAATCTGACGCAATAACAATGTTATCAAATTGAAAACAAACAAAAAACAAAAAAGTAAATATTACATACATATGTATACATAATGTAACATAACACGGGTCAGGTTTATTGATAATACTCCATGATAAGTGTGACGCGCAGCATTAATTTGAACGATGCTTATTTATTAATAATTCTAATTTTGTACATATATTTAATATTAATCTGCCTCAGACTTAAGTTCAGGGCTACACAGTCAAGACTAAATGTATAATATATTCGTGGTATTTTAAAGATCAAATCTAAAAAAAAAAAAAACACTTATGTTCTGGCTTCATTTGTAAAATAATTTTGCCTGTACATAAATTACGCATTTTAACCACGTTTCTATTATCAAACACATATTTTAGATCAAGTGATAATTTTTCTTATCGCACGAATGAACATAATCTGAAAAGGGATGTTTCTACGATGATAATGTAGTTAAGCGCAGCAAGAACTGATGATAAGGGTGGACAAATGGAGATAATTAAAATATTAATAAAAAAATAAAAAATAAATAAACTAAATCTGCACAAGCTGGATTCTGCATTATCTTAGGTTGTAGGTTGCGGGTTTCATATTCCCCATTCACTAGCATAATATAGCCATAAATCAACTTATTTTTTGTAAATATAAATTATCTCATCTATGCCAGAGGCAAATTATATAATTTTCAAACCATTTTTAAAACATAATAGCTGTGCTGTTTCGGTTCCGTGCATGCAGTGCAGAAAACAGGAGATTGCGAATTGAATTGACTTGTAGGGTGCATAGAAGTTGAAAAGGTTTTAAAATCCTTGCAAAATGTCATAATAGAACTTGGTAAACTTCGGGGCAAACTAATTGAATAAATAACTAATTAAGAAGTGGGGTACACTGTGAAAATACAGTGTACGTGTTTAAGCAATTCAATGAGAGTATGACTTATGGTCGAGGGGGGAGAAATTATAAGAGGTCCTGCTGCCTATTTTGTGTCAGTTCAACATTTCTGACATTTCATAGTTTTTGAAAATAAGTTTCGAATTTGAATTCGCGATATTGTAATAAATAAATAATTTAACAGGATTTTTACTTAATATTAGTGTGAAATAAGTGTAAAATATTCTTTTGTGAACCATATTTTATGTAATAGAGACTCCGGCGTAATGAAGTGCGCTGTCATGTCACAGTATATATCATACAGTAGCCCAGCTCTGTCAAAATTGTCAAGCGAGTAGGATGCTTCCATAAAGAGACTATACTTTCTCTTTCAACAGTTTTAACTAACACAATAGTCAATTTCTAATGCAAAGGTTCCTATGTAAATCTAAAGTGGAAGAAACAGAACTAACAGCATGCACAAACTTGTACTAGAGGAAGAGGGACAAAATGACAATCAAAACTATTTCTGCAAAAAAACAAGAAGCTAAAAACAATTTGTTCCACTTCCCATGCCATTAGGCTTGGTAGAAATATCAAACTGTCACAAACATTATTTCCTTAGAATGTAGCAAATAGGAATGGTTGAATCGTGTATAATTCGTGTACATGAGCGAAATTTGTCAAATGTGCTTTTGTTTTGTGAGCAGATTTAGTCAATTTCAAATTCTTTTGTGAAATTTAACAAAACTACGAAATCAATTCTTTTCAAAACTATTTATCTTTGAAGTTTATTTAGTGCACAGTTTTATAGTACCACCAGTGCCTATTAAAATCTTCATATCATTTAGAAAAACAGAAATGAAGTGCTCGGTCAGTGCTTGCAAATATAAATTGGATTATAAACTAGGGAATCCTGTTTCAGGCAACTGCACTATCTAAATTATCTTTTTTGTCAATAGAAGCAAAGATTTATATAAATTAATTATGTGAATTGTTTCAAAATAAAGTAGAAAAAGAACATTTTTTACCACAGATGCTCCGCTCAAAACCTTTGTTTACTTTTTGCAAATTGACAAGTTGCTTAGAATAGGGATGGCATGTAAATACATGTAAAAATGGACTACCAACACAACCAGAAATTCATAACACAAATCTGGCTTATCACATTCCTGTTTGCTATGTATTCTAAGGTTATTACAGCCATTTGCCTGTTACACTGTCCATGGAACGAACACCACTTTGCAATCAAACAGCTGTTTGGTAATGGAACAATACATTTGCAGGCTGGCACTGAGATGTGTACTTACATAAAACTAATACTTCTCCAAACCATTGTGCAACTAGCTACTGTTCGTTCATTTACATCCGTATCATACTTAATAGTTCCCTCTTATGGGAGAAATTTTGAGGTTTTTTTTTTGTAATTAAAATTCTAAAATTCACTTTTCAGTAGTTTGTTCTAAGCTGGGCTACTGTATGAAATATACTGTGGTCATGTGCTGCAGGAACGAACGGCGTTATTGTCGTGGGGAAAACATTTTTCAAGTAACTTTAATAGCTTTATTAATTAATTATAGTATTTCTACCAAAATAAAAAGTGAAATATTTATAAAAATAAGCAGGAATGGCAAAAAATTTAATATTTTACCAATGCCGATTTGTTTGTTTACAATTGAATTGTCATTGCTGCCTAAATTATGTCAGTCATACAAAGGCAACGCCAAGAAATATTATTGGATTATTATTTGGATTATACAAAATTTTCCCCTTCAAGATGTCAGAATTTCATTACTGTCATGACGAAATTAATACAAACACAGCACACTAATGCATTTCGCCGAGTGGGTTAGGTTTTCACCCGATATGCCGTTTCTTTATTAGTTATTTATTCAATTGGCAAACTTTGGCAGATTTAACGTTTTGTAAGAAGAAAAGTCATGGCATCTACATTATTATCTCTATGCTTGCCAAAAAATTTCTACTTCTATGAACTCTACAAGTCAATTCTATTCGCAGTCTCCTGTATTCTGCAGTGCACTGCACGGAACCAAAAGAGCCCAGCTATAATAACCCTACCAAATTAGAACCCCTCGAAAATTTCACTAACAAAGTGCGATATCTGGATTTTAATGAAATGTTCACTCTAAAACGGAAAGAGAAAGGTATACAGGGCGGTCCACAACTGATGGTCTATCTGCAGCAGCTTGAGTTATAAAAGAGCAAAATGCATTATTTTTTATTGTTGAATAAGGTAAAATATTAAATGTATAGAAGCAGGTATCTCTATTCGCCCATGTGAGGAAACTTGAGTTTCTTTTGTGTGTATTACATAGAATTCCTACGCATATTTTAACAGAAGAATAATTTGAAATATTATGGGGGAGGGGTATTACAATTTTGATAAATATCAAAAATTTGGAATTCATATTTAGCTTGATGTCATATAAATAAAAAGTAAGAACATGCCTTTATATTGTAGCATTACCAGATATCTGATTTTAGAGAAGAAATTTCTATTACTAATTTTACTGTAAGGAATGAGGAATGTAACAGTAATGAATGAAAATAAAAAAAGTGCCAAAAAAGACAGGTCAATAGAATTTCCAATATGTGAAATGTAAATAAGAAACTGTGTTTTGTATCATTTCTGGTGAAAATCTTCTTATGAATTAAAGATCTGCATAAATTCTCTATAAGAGAGCTTAAATCGCTTTCATATAAATTTTTCCTGATTTGCAATGCCTCCACTATGTGTTTTATCAAATACCATTAGAAAAAATATTCTTCTCCAATATCGAAAAATGTCTTATATGGCGGGTTGTGTCGTGAGCAGTGCTGGGAACTTGAGGGTATTTCAAAATTTTTCAACATGAAAAATTTGATCATATGTTATACTTTCCGTTGATTATGCAGTATGTACAATTATTACTTTAACTTTGGAATATTAGACAAGTAAGCAATGAACGATCACGCTCTATTGGTACTACAAAAATTTGGTAAATACGTCACGAAATTTTCTTTTTTGAGCGTAGGAATTAGTTTTCCCCAATTTGTTCCATATTGCTTAAAATTACGTACAGGTGTATCAAAATTTGTATTGTCTTAACCCAGCAGGAAATGAGGTCAACGACTACGAAGTCAACAATGCTTCATTGTTGACCGTTTACTCTATGTGTCAACAGTATATACCAAATGAGCATGTATAGTTGAAATATTTTAAGTGTGTAAGTATTGTTGACACATCAAAGACTTGTCAACGATGAAATAGCGTTGACATTGTAGAAATGAGTCATAATTTGAGGCAACAATTTGTAACTGCTGTTAGTAGTAAAGTCAACGTTGAGTCATGTGGGAAGGGTATGTGACGGTTAACAGTTCAGTGACAAAGTGATTTTTGAAAGGTTTGAAAGATATAAAATTGAAATAAAATACTATAATAAATTCATATGAAAAAAATTAAAGAATCTTCATTTAAATATAATAATTGCGCGTTACAAGATACACTTTTTCGGTTACATACATAATATGTATTTTCGTATAATTGCCGATCTACAAAGCACTTAACATCAATGGGAAATTTACTGTTGTGATGTCAACGGGATACACATTATTATGTCAACGTGGTTTCATATTACTTTTTGTCGCTACTGCATCATGTATGACTCTGTCAACACAGTTTCATAGATTTTTTGTCATTGTGGTGTCATTGGTGAGCTTGTCAACGTTGTGTCTTTTGCCGGTTGTCATTGTTGCGTCATGTATTACATATTCATTGTTTTGTCAACTATGACAAGTATATGACAAAGGATTGATGACTTCAACGTTGAAAAACTGTGCCACTCTCTTAAAAATAGTCAAAGATAAGTCAACGATACAAAATATCGTTGATTCCTCGATGACTCAACAAAACTTTTTCCTGCTGGGAAATTCATTCAGTCTTATATTTCTCCCCTCTATATATAATATAACATTTTTGAAAATGTGCTCATGTTTCTATAACTGTAACGTGTCACTAAGGAATATACATAAGTAATCGATGGCCCAAATTTACGCTTTGGTGTATAATGTATTTTTATTTTTTTCTTATTTGAAATTTTATATCCTCCCTCCCTCCTAGAACATATGTCTGAATCCACCCCTGTCCATAACATATCAACAAATATTACTGTGTTGTCAAAAATTCTTTCACGATTAAATAAGTTTCACTTCGATAACCGGTGTATTTTTATTTATTTATTTTTTTTTATATATTTTACATTGAGCCCACTTTTTCTTTATTATTATTTTATTTTTCTTAGCGCTTTTGTAAATTTATTAGTAACAAACCTTACTATTATAACAATGCACTATCAATTTTTTTGGGATTGTTTTTCAAAATAGTAGTCAGTTACTAATTTTGCAAATATGTAAAACTTGCTCAAAAACTATTCGAAACTTCTCACTAACGATTTTCACAAACTTTCCTACGAAGAGAACGTACTGTAAATTTGTGTGGGATCTTGTTCACAAAGGAAAAGTCACTACATTCCAGAAGGATTTATGTATATACACAGCACTGATGGAATGTAGATTAGTTGTGTTTTATTGTTTGTTTACGGCCAGTACAATAAGTTTATAACAATCATTGACACGTCTGAATATGTTCCTACCGTTCTAGTTCCTTATTTTATATCTTAACCTTTCCAAATAAGTTCAAGGTGACGCCCCTACCTTTTCTATCCTCGTCACTTGTAAACTACAAGAGGTTTCACCAGTTAAACTCTGTATACAACGAGCACATTCTAACGCATGATTGATTTGAAATAAACTTAAATTTTATTTATACGCCTAGCACAAGTCCTCCCTAATAATTTGGATTACACTGCTACGCTAAAATGCGATATCTGACTCTTCCCGTTTGTCATTATATTATAAGATTACAGTTACAAGGGCAAAAGCACCAAGGTACGGAAAGTGATGTAAATGTTTGCCCTATTAAACGAAAATACATGAAAAGTACTCAGTTAGTGACCTACCCGAAAAATATGATTAATATTTCATTGATTACCAGATGGGTGCTCGGCTGGCTTTTGTACTATGTACTTGTTTTTGTAGCGAAATCTCAAGCTGCCATGAGCTTCAAATTAGATAACTCAAAATCCTAGCAGAATACATTCGAAATTCTTTGCACATGTAAGGTCTAAGGCTTCAAAAAACAAAACAAAATAAAAAAGAAATAAGAAAATAAAGAAAAATTCGTTCTACTGGGCCAAAAATCGATAAATTTTAATAAGTACTACTATTAACAATATTTCATTCTACTTGGTACCGCAGTAATATTTGTTGTTGCCACTTTAATATGAGGCCTGAAAATTATAATTAGTGTACCCAGTCCTAAGATCTGTTGTTTTGTGGATAGACTTCCACCAAATTTAGCAAATTTTACAAAACCCATCTAAAAAGGGATCTAGTAACAAAACAGAAAAGGATGAGTCGAATATTTTAACATTCACTATGATCCTTGTAATGAAAGGTGTTCGGTTTAATATGAAATCGCTACATATATGTATACATATGCATGTACATATATACTTAGGTTAGGTAAGAGGGGTACCGCTATAAGTATCTAGCCTGGTTCACTTAGAGCGGCAGTGGGTCCATTGTGCCCCTTGTCCTCATGGAATAATCTACAAATTGTCCTAGATCCATCCTGCTTCCCTTAGGAAACTCAGGGTGCATCTGAACTCTTTGTTTTGTAGCTCTCCAGACTTGAAAAGAAGTAGCTACCCAGTAGCCTACCTCTTTCGTTCATCAGAGTGGGGCACTCGCAGAGTACGTGCTGGACAGATTTGATTTCCTCCGAGTCGTTACAGCTTCTGCAGAAATCGTTCGCCAATATACCCAGCCGTCTAGCAAGGCCGGATACAGCGGAGAGTGACCTCGGCAATTGCCCCCGTAGAGTTCTAATAAAATCAATATTTTTACTCTAAAATTATTCGCTCTGATTAAATTAAGTTAAAAAGTAGAAAATAATGTTTCCCTTCACTTAATGAGTACATCACAAAAGTTCTCTAGAGTTTCCCTTCCTTTTGCATTTAATTAAATTTTGAAATCATATTAAATTTGTTTATAAATTTTAAAATTTTCAAAATTTTAACACTTTAGTAAATAACAATTTGGAGCTCCTAATGTTTATCGAAATTCTTACAAAATTACAGTTTAATTCCTAGACTTTCCTTTGTTTGTGTACCTTGAAAATTTTAAAATTTATAAACAAATTTAATATAATTTCAAAATTTAATTAAATGCAAAATGACGTGAAAATTATTTTCTAGTGCGAATTTTGAAGTAGTTTTTAAAGTTTTTTTTTATGTATATATATTTATCAAGTATATTCTTTTCTAGCCTTAAATAATTCTCAAAAAAAAAATTATATCATTAAGGAATTTTTAGTATAAGAAAAAAGTTTGCATTTTTTTGTGAGCGAAAACTTGCAAAAATCGGGGTATTTGATGAAAAGCAATATGTTGGGAAAATTATCATAGACGGGGTAATTAATATCAGTTATTCAGTTTTTCTGCAAATATTTAATTTAAAGCAAATAGGATTATATATTATCCTTACCAAATTAACACTGCTCGAAAACTCCTCTAATAAAGTGTCAATTTGAAAGGAAATTATTGGAAAAAATTTAAAAACTTTTCCTTTAATTTGCAAAAAATTGTAGTCCAACCAACCCAATATATTTTCCTTCTAATAGTATTACAAAAATAGCGTTACAACAAATTTTTGGAAATTATGGGGTTTGAACGAAATGCAAACAACTTTCATTTTAAAAACACCAACAACTAGATAAAGCAAGAAGTGTATAATGCTGGCCGCTAACCGGTCCGGTATCCTCGCATTCAAGTAGTGCTTCATGGCTTTTGTATTCCGGGTCCAGGGCTACGACTGAATAATTTTCTATTTTTTGTGGCACCAACTGTTACTATGCTTACGGGATCAAAAACTTATCTATTATATTAATAAGAGAACTCCTGCCATATCTGGATACAAATGATGGTCCAGTTTCAGGAGCAAAAGTTATGAAAGAGCAAATACGTTATTTTTGATAGTTGAATGAGATAAAATAATAAAAAATTAATTTGTGAAATTTAGTGTCATGGTTATAGATTTTATGTATCACTATTCGCCCATTTAAGGATATTAGACTTTGTTTTCTATGTATTACATAGATTACCGAACTACGCAATATTTTAAGAGAAAATTAACTTCAAAGATATTGCTTCCTTCATCAGAACGGTTTTAAATATAATGGAGTATTTAGTGGAGGAAAAATTATATTAAAATTTTCAGGAATAACTAAAATTTGGATCCCATATTTTAGTCGTCCCATAAGTAAAAACACGCCTTTGTGTTGTAGTTTTTTTAATAGAAATTTATGTTTCTAATTTTACTGTAGGGAATGAGGAACTGTTACAGGTATGAATGAAAATGAAAGAATGGCAGAAAAGACAGGTCAGTAGATTTTCCAATATGTAAAATGTAAATAAGAAAATGTTTTTGGTATCATTTTGATGAAAATATTCTTTAGAATCGCGTTCATATATATTTTTCTGATTGGCAATGCCTTCACTATGTATTTTATCAAAGACCATATATCAGAAAGAATAGTTTTCTCCCATATCGAAAAGTGTTTTATATGGCGGGTCGTGTCGTAAGGAATTTTGGAAACTTGAGAAAATTTAAAAAATTTTCAACATGGAAAAATGTGATCTTATGTTATACTTTTCTTTAATTGTGCAGCATGTACAATTATTACTTTAACTTTTGAATATTAAATAAATCAGCAATAATCAGCAATGAATGATCATATTTCTACTTTGAAATGCACGGAATCGGTAGCGAACTGACTGATGCAGAGATTAGGTAACTGTACTTCATTGTTGGGATTTGCAAGTATTTTTATAAATTTTGCGATACTTTTGTTGAGCTTACGAGACTGCGCGTAATACAAAACAATCTCTCTCTATAGAATACATATGTGCGATTAGTAGTGTATCTAGAGAAGGCGGTCCGCCCCGGGCGGCACATATTTTGAGGCGGCATTTTTTATATTTCTGCGTTAATTATTTACAAACAAAATAAATATCATATATAATTCAATCCACAGAATCATTTATTGTAATAAGTATTTAATTTAACAAAAATGCGTGCTGACCCCGGCAGTCCTTATCGACGTTGAAATTTTTAAGCTTAATCACGTATCTAAACACAATCAGCTGTTAATACTTTCTCTAACGCCATTGTTATTGTAAACAGAACCTCCATCCGATCATGGACAGAGCCAATATGGAAGAGGAACTTAAGAACAAGTTCTTTTTTTTTTTTGCAAAATTTGATTGATTTTTTTTGTAAAATTTGATAGTTTCTGTCACTGGTCAAGGTGTTAAGCGCAGTGTAGAAACTCGTTGGAAACAAGAAGAGACGCGGTGACAGTTGAAAAAAAGTATTTATTAAACATTTTAAGTGCTTTGGAAAAATTGACATCTGAGGAAGAAAATATTAAAACAAGATCAGACGCTGGAATATTACTCAGCTCAAGGCAATCCTTTTATTTTCTGTGCTACCTCCATTTATGGGAATCCGTCCATTTGGAAATTACTGATAAGCAACAGTACCTGCAAACATAGGAATCAAATACTTATCAATGTAATTTAAAACTGAATTCTTTACAAATACATGTATATCATTGGTAAAAGGGACACGCTAATGCAAAAAGCAGTTACAACAGCCAACAAAATATCTGAAGAGTTGGGATATCCACTGACCGTCGGGTTAAAAGGAAAAAAATTATGAGTGGAGAAAATTGGCGTGGGGCTACCTTTAGAAGAAGAAATACAAAGAGAAATGTTTTTGTCATTGGATAGAGTTATCTAGGAAATAATAGTATGGTTTGAGCAACTACATGTCCTTGCAGCGAAGTATTCGTGCCTAATACCATCTAATCTTTTGAATAATAATTTTGAATGTAAAGTAAATAACTTTGTTGACATTGACGAGGAACAGTTTCATATTGAAAGGAAAACGATCCAGATTTTTATGTCTCTACCAGCTTTACAAGAGCATTGAAAACGAGGAAGGACCTCTTGAACTTTTAATATTTATCCAAAAGTATGGGGTGGAAAACTCTGTTCCCAACATAGTAATATTATTAAGAATTTTTTTAAAAATAGTCATCATTTCCAAATTAAAATTAATTTAAAATTATCTTCCATCCACAATGAGTGATTTAAGATTACAAAATCTAGCGATACTGTCCATGGAAAGAGAACTATCAGATGAATTTTGACAATCTCATTCAAGACGTTTGTAATAAAAAAACAAGCAAAATAAATAAATACAATACAATACAATATGTACAATATGTTTAAACAAACCATTTATTTATTTGTGTTCAATAATTGTTAATAACCACTCATTATTTTGATTAAGTTAGAAAGAGCGGCGAATTCGGGACCCCCAGGCATCAAAAGCTCCAGCTACGCCACTGTGTACGATATATTCGTTATTTTTACACTTTATATTATCAAAGAAATCTCATATTTTTCTAAAAATTACAAAGCAAGCTTCCACAGTCACAAGCATACGTGCGTTCTTTTTATGAAACATTTAATAGATTTTTACATTGTTTATTAAAATGCGTTATAAATTCTACAAAATTTCTATAGATATTAAGTAGTTTTCTCCAAAACTACGAAAATCTTTCAGATCGAGATTTTACAACACCTCTGGTAAAAACTTAACGATTATTTTTTTTTTCTTTTTCTTTTTTTGAGTGTTGGAATTAATTTAGTTTTCGCCAACTTATTTTTATTATTAAGTGTGACTTGTGTGTCCAATTTTATGTGCAACACTTAATTAAGTTCCATATTGCTTAAAATTTTCCACCGGTGTACCAAATTTCGTATTGTCTCAAATTCAATCAGACTTATATCTCACCACTCTAGGTATAATATTACATTATTAACAATGTGCTCATGATTCTAAAAGCTATCGCTAAGCAATATAATATAAGTAATCGATTTCTTTCTTATTTTCTATTCAAGTATTACAATGTTGAATCGCCTCCCCTCCCCAACCCCCGACCCCCAACACCATAGAGCAAATGTCTAGATCCACCCTTGCCTTCTAGAATGGTCTCCTGTGGCCCAATGACCCGTAATAACCCCAACTAGATTCTTGATATGTGTTCTGCTGCCATTAAGCAGTTCTGTTGTCCTGTTCCTGTCTGTCTGTGTTTCCCTGATGATCCACCGTAGCCTTTGGATAGGCGTCCTCTTTTAAAGCGCCAATCGGAATCCTCACATAAGCTATTACTGCGGAGCTATCCATTTCAGAACCCTTTTTGACCAACTCATCAGCCATCTCGTTGCCTGGGATATCTCTGTGGCCAGGTACACAGCATAGTCACCTTGTAAAACATCCATATCAGTAGTGCATCACGATTTTTACAATGAACGAAATTATTACACAAATAGTTGGCCTTAAATTTTGTGTTGCGAACGGAATTTCATGTGCCGATTCCCTAAAAATGTTATAAAAGGCTTATGGTGAATCAATTTTTATGGGTTTTCGAGAGAAAAAATGTGCTCAATTAGTGGCGAGAAATCTTCAGAAATATGTCTCGTTCTGGACGCCCGTAGACCTCTTCAACCGATTAAAAATATCGAAAAAGTGAAAGAAATTGTGCTCGATTATCACCATTCCAGCGTAAAGTGACGGAGATCCAAATCGAAAAAATATGCGTGCAACGCATCATTTTCGACACATACAAATGCGATCAGTGACATTCAACTGTTGTAAACAAAGCGCCAATATAGGTCCAGCATTTCTGATGAGGTAAGAATACAAGGTCAGGCATACTTTTAAAAATAATAAATAAATAAATATATGCAATATAAGGTAAATATAAATTTATGTATTAATTAAGTACCAATTTTAGTGTATAAATAGGCTAATGCAACTCAATAAATCATTCATTGAGTCAATCGTTCCATCATCAGATACGTTGGTCTATTAGTTGGGAAGTTCTGGTTTTTAACTGCTTGCCTTTACCTCACTGTAGCAAGAGATATATGGGTTATCACAATAGCTCGTGATCTTAACATCTCTCACGAGTCTATTCGTTCGTATTTGGTGCATATATTTTGGGTATGAAAGGAGACATATCGCCACTCGGATTGTTCTAAAAGAGTTAAATTTTCTTCAAAAACAGTACCATGAGCAGGTCTCTTACATGCTGGATATAACCAATTCGATTCCACTATCATGGAACGCATAACTGGTGACGAGACATTGGTCTACGAGTTTGACATGCAAACAAATAAACAGTTATCAGAATGGAGGACAAAGGACGAGCCGAAACCGAGAAAACCGCGTCAAAGTTGCCCCAAAATTAAGATGATGCTCATTGTTTTCTTGGTGCATCATGAATTCGATTCAGTTTGACAGATGGTCTATAAAGAACACTATTGAAGTGTTTGCATGAAAAAATCAACCGCACAGATTTGAAGAAGAAAAATTAACTTTACACAACAATAATCCGCCATCGCATAGAGTGATAGACAAAAAACACAATAAATACCATCGATCAATCATATCTGGCCCCTTGTGACTTCTTTATTTTCCTGAAACTAAAAATACTGCTCCGGGGTACCCTTTTTGACTCGATTGAAGGCATAAAGCAAAATTCATTGAAGGAGCTAAAGGCCATACCAGAAACCGACTATAAAAAGTGCTTCAAAGACTGAAAAAACTCTTGCATAAATATCTGTTGCATCAAATGGGGCCTACTTTAAAGGCGACAAACGAAATTTTGATGAATAAATGAAAATTGTTCGTTTTATTTAACAATTCACGTGGTATTTTTTTACATAATGTATGTACTTAATGACTTAGGTAAATGACTTATTTACTAAGTTTGTAGCTGCCTCCCAAACCGAATATATAATACGGATCAGGTATGCAATAATGAAAAGTTTTCAATTTAATTTTTTTACTGCCAAGCAGTCAGTAAGTGCAGTGAGTCTATTCTAACTTTGTATTATAATGGCCAAAATAAGTAAATTCAAGTCTGAAATCAAAAGTGTAAGTATGTAATTACCATTATTTATCATGAGAAATGTGAATAAGCATTAAGGACAAACTAAATTTATTCCCACAAAAACTCCATCTATAATAGGTTATGGTCAAAAATAAATTGATACCGCAAAATGTTATGTGCAGGTGGGCTGTCATCATCTCTCAATTTGTATTTGTTGTGTGAGTTATTCACCATCCCTTATCCCGGTATAATATTTTATCCGGGATATGCCGGTGATATAATTTCTATTCAGGGATTATTCTGAATAAGTGACCATGGTATAGACAGTTCATATTTATGTAATTGCCAAGTTTTATTTGTAGATTTAATTGTAAACTAATTTAATCTAATTATTAACAACTCATTTCATGTTTTTATTTATATTCTGCAAACTCGCCGCGTTAGATCTCAAAAAACACTTCGTTTTACACGAATTGGTGTTTGCGTCAAAAGCAAGTGAAACTATTCTCGGATAAGAATAATCTTTACGCAGGAAATAGGATTATTGCCCTTGATCATAGACTGATGGCAGCTCACAAAAAGTGAAATCAGTATAAAATACGCTTTTTATGTTGCGAGCTATTAGTGCTGATAAAAAGTAAGAAAAATAATTACAGAAGGGAAATTTTTACATATAAAAAGAAATAAAGGAAATTCTTAATTACAATAGTATATTATTAGCTTAATAATTTATAGTAATATTTCAAGCTAATAACAAAAATGTATGTTTTAACATTTATTCTTAAAACGCGGAAGTTGTGCATTACAACCATTAACAATTTTTACAAGAATGAATATTAAAATTATACGAGTTTCCACAACACCTTGTAGGTCTCGCAATTCGCACTTTAATCATTTATTTTACATGGCTAATTTCCCTGTCAGTACAGCTATATCACAATCGATATGCATGTAAATTGGAAGAACTGCAATTAGACGTTGAAGGGAATAACTTAAAATTTCATCACGGCAAGCTAATATAATAATTTATATTAAATATATAAAAATAATAATTTATATTAAGCTCCCTTCGTTTTTTCTAAAACAGTTACCTTGATCGATTGATAATATCATCACTAAGAAGAATTTTTTCTTTTCACTTATTCAGAAAGTTTAAAAAGTAGTTTTAATAACTTTAAAACTGTATGCCCACTACATAAATTGTTGGAGTTCTTAATTTCATTCAAGAAAACTATACAGAATACACAATATTTATTTCTCAAATATAAAAGCAATTAAATAAAATTAAATTTCGGGAAAACAGTATGCACTACAAATTATCAATTCTTAAGATTCTTACTTTTCTTATAAAATGTGAAATTTATTACATCATTGTTCGTAATTAATTACATATGACGCCTAAGTACTTAACATTTTTTCTAAATATTTAGCAATAACTTAATTAAGAACTGCGTACAGAATTATTTTTCAATTGTATAAATTTTTAACATAAAATTGAAATTTCCCTTCATTTTAGCTAATTATGGTAGCCCTAATAGTGTAATATTTCAATTTCAATTTATTCAAAAAATACTTTGGTATAGTACACAAGACTTACAGTCTTTTGAAGTACAATTTAGATACAGAATCAATTTCCTGAGGTCAGAATCGATAAACTATTAGAAAATTAAAGTTAAGACTAGTGTGTAAGTTACCAAACTACATATAAATCCTTTAAGTAGTACATTTATCGTATAATTCGGTGTAGAAATTAAATTGCATTCTACAATTTAACTAACATAGCGGTATAATAAATAATATTGAAATTAGATGGATTATACAGTTAAAGATATACAAGAGAGAAACAATCTAATAGTTGGTAGAAAAAGTAACAAGCGCAAATAATTAAGTTCTAACTTACATACTAAACAAAAGTAGTAGATCTAATTGTATAAAATAAAGATAAAAATATTAATTTTTTACAAACACAAAAAAACCTAAACGAAATAACCGAAAAAGTAGCAGTCCCATTGATAGCAACACATTATATTGTTAATAATTTTGTCTTGAATGCACCCACAACTCTCACACTCTGGATAGGATACGGTAAAGAATTCCAGGTTCGTGCAGCTTGAACAAAGTATGTCAGAGCCCTCCTGAACCATTCTACGATAACGGGGAATTAGAATAGTACGATGGCGTGACGAATTCAGGAGTTGGATGTTATTCGCAAGGTAATCAGGTTGTCCCGTATTAATGAGCTTATGGTGGAAGCGAAGTGACCTGCGCTATAAGTATATATCTAGAGTACATCCGACTAATCTAGTTTGAAAGCCAGAAACGTGGTCAAATCTTCGAAGACCGAAGACAAACCAATCATTGAAAGCAACGTTGATTCTGCGTAGGTAGGTAGAGTCTAATTTTGGGAAAATCAGGCTCGCAAAAGTAAAATGTGGCAAAATCAGAGCTTTGATGAGCTTCAGTTTGGTGTTCGAACTTAGAATTTGTGCGGACAACCAGAGCCTGCGTAGCCCACAATATACCTATCCCAGAACTGATCTGACATAACCACAACATTTCATATCTGCATTGAGCATTATTCCAAGATTTGTGACTTCATCAACATATGTTAAAGCTTGTTCCCCGAGAAATATGGAGGGGATAGGTCTAGTCAAGGTACCACGACCCAAAAAGAGACATTGAGACTTGTCAGTATTAAGGATTAGGTCATTCGCTAGAGACCAGTCATAGATTCTGGCAAGATCTTCATTGACTCGCTCCAAGCAATCCTCGAATAACCCAACCGGTCCACTTCTGTATAACTGGACATCGTCGGCGTATAAGTGGATGTTGGCTTGTTGGATAACGCCACGTAAATCGTTGATGAATAAGCTGAGCAACAATGGTCCTAAGACAGACCCCTGAGGAAACGCCAAGAGGTACAGGTAAGAAATCTGATTCACACTCGTTATAACGAACTTGTTGGCATCTTCCCGTGAGGTAGCTTTTGACCAAGTTAAAAGCCGATTGGAAGAAACCAAAATTATTGAATAACTTCAAGAGTAGCATTGAGTGGTTGATTCTATCAAAAGCCTTGGAAAAGTCCAGTAGCACAAGAATGCCGACCTCACCCTTATTCAGGCCTTTCCGCAGGTCCGCAGTAACCTTTAATATGGCTGTTTCGCAATTGCGATTTGCATGGTAACCTGATCCCGGAACATGACAAGGAACTCAGAGTGGAACGGGTTATCGGGGCGGAATGGGAAACGGGTGGGGTGCACGCTATTGGCTGGATTACATTACAACGCCGACGCTGGCGTGGTCGTCGTCGTCGTCGTCGTCAAACGCGGAACAAAACGCCGGGCAAGTTACATTAACACTGGGGGGCAGCGCCATATCTTAATTTCCCTTACATTTTACAGTTGAGTTATTTGCTTGTAATCTCTACCGGTTTGCAATAAAATCTTAAATAATAATAAAAAATATATTTTCTTTTCCTTCAAGTCCACATTTTTTTAATATAAAATCATTAATTTTCAGAAATTTAATAATCGATTCATTTTGTCATGTTTTTTCATAATAGATTTAGATCTGGCATATTGGCAGCAATAGAGCGCCAGCGTTAAATTTAGGATTAAAGATGGGTCGACGACCACGCCGACGACAACGACGACGCCGGCGTGGGTAATGTAATGCATTTCATACATGCAGCACTGTCTCTAAATATTTTTGACATAAAACTACGACCACGCCGACGTCGGCGTTGTTAATGTAATCCGGCCATTAATGTAATCCTTCCATATGGGCGACAGAGATGCGCCACCATCGTGCACAGCTAGTCCGGTCTGCTGTGCTATATAGAGTGGTCGCTGTCAGTAAGAGAAAGTGCTTAGTTTGGATTTTACAGAAGATCAGAGAAAAAGCTTGCAAATTCTAATTTCGCTCTGCGACACCAAGATAATTACACCATATACTGTTCTTTATTCGGAAATTTACATCACATGTTTGTTTCAACATGCTTTTGACTGATTAAAAGTCCAGTGATTACTCAAGACTAACAAATATAATGGCCATAATACTCGTGTTTCAAAGAACATTTTGTCGGGGCACAATTCTATTCTGTCCCTGATAATATTTGTACAACCCACATTAATAGGCAGTTTTGATTTGATCATGAATTCTCATCTGTGAACTGCGCCAATAACTGGTGCCGCGGGTAAATTTCCCATTGTACCCCATGATAGGGGCAGAATGGAAAATTTTCTTCATTTTTTTTAGACACTGATTATGGATAATAAATTTTAATTTAAATAAGTTAAGCCTTAGTTTCTTTGTAGATAAAGATATAATTAAACGTACAAATTGACAAATAATGGTGTTATTACTTTCAAAATCTCGCCAATTGGAATTAAAGCTTAGCTACCCCATTCTGTCCCGGGCTCCGCTAAACTGGGAAGTTTTTCGCTACAACATAACTGGGATGTTATGCCCCCACAGGGGCATATACATGGGAAGATCGCGGAGGGGGGGGGGGGGCTCATGACCTCACCTTCGCGGTGAGTTGAATGTGGAGCTGGACTGTAGAGTGAGTTGTAAAAGTTTCACAGGACGATTTTCATATGGTACGGAAACAATGTGTAGCTGACACCCGCAATTAATGCAGATTCTGTAACGCACTTTTTCAATTTGCGGCGACGGCTAACGCTGGGTTGGGCGTTTGTTTGTCTTCTTTTGAGTAGTAATGTGAAGTCTGGAGTGGGTACATATAATAGGCATTCGCTCGTAGCTCTTCGTCTTTGAAACGTGTACGATTTTTTTTAGAATTTTCTTGTGTTTTATATACATAGTGTCGAAAAGTCATCTATCATACCCATCACAGGATTGTAAGTAATTTTGGAATACTACATATTTATTTTAGTATTTGAATGTTTAGGAAAAGGCACGCAATGCTTAGCAGCTCTGTTATTATGATGCTTTTATATTTTTGTCGCACCGATTACTCATATATTGAAAAGCACACAATAGGAAATTGGTCAGCGATCATAAATTTTTTTTACCAATCTGATTTTCCGATATAAAATCGATAACAGGACAACTTGGTGGGGAGCTTGCAACAGAAGCATGCAAACTGAATTAATGAGTTTTGATTTAGGGTTCTTCCAGTAGAATCCAAGTTTCATGCAATCATCAAAGTATAGTCCCTGTTGATTTTTCATAGCGAGCCTGAGTTGTTCAAAATTTTCACGTTCATAGGGAAGCATTAAATTTTTCTTAGAAATATTCTTGCAAATTTTTCTTAAGAATTTTGGTAAATAATTATTCACCGACAACGGTCCAAATGGATTGATTTTGGTGGTTCACTCTTCGGACAAGAAAACAAGCATTCAGTATTCTTAGAAAGATTTGAAAGTTTTTCTTTAGATTTTTCATGCACTACTGGTTGGTGGCCGACCATAAAATAAATAATACCAATAAATTATATTGATTCAGGTGTCTTGGCTTGTCTTGGTTGCTAAATATATTTATGAGCTTTGGCAAACACACATTTTGTTCTTAGTAACTTACTTAAAAATTTTTCTTTCCAATTTTTATGGCAGAAAACCATCAGTTGAATTGATTCGAGTGCCGCTAAACTTGATTCTACAATTTTTCGTCAGAAATTTTACGGCAAAACTATAAAACTAAAATCCATTCGGTTTCCTCTCGGTAGTTGGCGTTGCTTTGCTTGTACTTTCATATTAATTCAAGCAGTGTTGTTTAATTTAACTTCACGTTTACTTTTAATTTGTAGGAGAAAGATAAACTTGCTATATTATATTAGCGATGGAGGTAGAAATATTAGCGAAAGTAAAATAATATTTTTGTTCCAATAGTTAATAAAATCATGGGAAATATTATGAACTAATAATTTTACTAATAAAATAGTATATTTAGCTCAGATTTTTAAGAAAAACATAATGTGTATGTTTTTTAGGCCGAATTTCTCCGCCGAAAACGTTTTTCGGCCGACAAAACATAAAAGTTTTGTTTTTCTTAAAATTCTGAAATAAATAGATATAACTATTTTCTCAGTAATATTCTTAGTTTATCCTATTTCCCTGGATTCTATTAACTATTGGAGCAAAAATCTTATTTTAAAGTGGATTAAATTGAGTTTTTCGGTTCTTGTTTTTGATGTGAAAGTGTCTTAAAGCAGAAGACTGGGTCCTATCAGTCTTCTGCTTTAAGACACCTTTTTTCAGAAGAAAACAGGATCAGTTAAGTTCTCATCATAGGAAATAGTCAAAAACATATTATGCACTCCTACTCCATCTATTTCCACAATCTCTGCACGAGAAGGCGTAACTGGTTATGAGTCCTTAATGTCCATCCCTGAGATCGACATTGATGTGGATAATATTATCAATAGGTTTTCCAAATCAATCCGAAAATTGGATTTTGTGATATAACGTAAATATGATTGAAAAATAAAAATAAATTGAAAACGACATCTTCCGACCTTTCCTCCCCTCGAACATTTTAGTTCCCCCCCCCCTCAAGTCTGGATACGCGCCACAGACTTCAAGAATGTTGTATGGGAAAGGTCTGCAGCTACTGGTCTATGATTGTGTAAGCTATTCACCATCCCGGTTGAGCGCTCATATTGTAAAAATCCAAAAATATATTTTTTCATCGGCAATTGAAACTCGAAAAAAGTACCTAATCCGCCATTAAGTAAAACCAGCTTTTATGACTTGACTGAGAGAATTGAAAATCAATATTTTCTAAGATCAGGAAATTCACCATCTGTTATTTCTTTCATTGTGTTAATAGGTGGTCTAATAAGAAATTCAATCGTTCTAAAACTGACAATTCCGATTCTAATCAGGGGCAGATTTCCCTATAGGCCGAGTAGGCCCGGGCCTAGGGCGGCAGATTTAGGGGGCGGCAAAATATTTGAATGATTTTTGATTTTTTCTTGTAGTTGTGGGTATTTCATTACATTTTTATACTTTTTCGTTTTTTTAAATAAAATAATTCGTTGGAAAGTGTTATTTTTAATTCTACTCCATTTTTTTCAAATCTACTCCGATTTATGAGGCAGCCTACTCCGCTAATTCTAGCCTGGGGTCCCTTCACTGGATATAGATCATTCAATTTTTCGTGTTTTACAGGGAGTAGGGGGGCGGCAATCTTCCATAGGCCTAGGGCGGCCAAGTGATCAAAGCCGCCCCTGATTCTAATATCATTGCTAATGTAAATTTTAAAAATTTGAATTTTTAATATACACAGAAAATTTCCCTTAGCTTGTATACATTCTTTAATTTTACCATTTACTCAACTATTTGAATATGGAATAGCTTACAATATAAATTATACTTCCTGAGTCTAACAGTTACAAATAGAATTAATTTAAGCAGAATGAGTACACCGAAATCTTCTCCACTTTTCTCATAATTTCTAATTCTGTTTACCGTTTAGCATCGTATCACCTGAACTCTATACCACTGCTTGATAGAAAATTTGGAAAGGTAAATAAACTGAAAAGCAATGAATTGTCACGTTCCTTATGTAGAAAATCTTAATAGAGAATTTTAATTTGTGAATTAATGTTGACGCAGTATCTATCAATGAATAATCAATGAACAATTAACAACATTGAATATTCGGTGTGAATGTGTCAAAGGTTTGAATTTTATTAAAAGCTTCCAATTTTGAAAATTTCTGAGTTGCGGAAGATTTTCGTAGGATCAACATACGTTCGTACTCGTTTATGTAGGTTTTTTGATTCGAGAATCTCATCTGCTTTAATGTCGTTGTTAAAATACAAATTATAATTGGTAATAAGAAAACCAGTCGGGGCAAGTATACGTACGGTGCAGCTAGTGAAATAATCTATATTAGTGAGAATTTTAAATTGAAAATAGAAAACGTATTCAGTAAAATTCGAAATAAATGGTGCAGTGAAAAATATTGAAGTGATTGCATGTGATAAAATTCGATAAAATTGAAAATTGTTAAATTTTTATTATTGTTTACAATTACTGCTGCCTTGTAATGTAGTTCATAACTGCAATTCAGTAATGCTACATACATATTTGATGCAGATGATTCCTTTATAATTCCAAGCTTTCCTCCACCAGACCTTAACACCATAAGAAAGAAACGGGTCAATCTGACTGAAACACATTTCTACAAATTTCACAATTTATCTAATTAATTCAGATTCAATGTTTAGTTTAGTCTTTAGATAATTACTGTGATCTTGTCGTGACCTGTTAGTTTTCACAGCTCACTATTTGATACGTTACTCTAGTGGATTTTAAAAACCCAACGTATGTTTTTATTTCATTATATTATATAGACTGGTGCTAGACTAGGTGCTTTATGAATTTAGTACCAGTCCATGTAGCCTGACCATGCAGCAGTACTTTATTGTTATTTTTATTTATACGTGAAAAAATTCTTGCTCTCTACCAAATCAGATTATCAAATTAATAGAAGCTCTCAATTTCATCTAATCATTAGTTTTTTGGATTTTGGATTGCCTTGGTGTATTGAGCCTTCCCAGAGTGTTTATAATAATTTCTGTTGTGATATTTGTATAACTAACATCACCTTGAGATCCCTGTGTAGGCTAAAATCTCCAATTATAGAAGTTGTGTGCTAATTTTGATCTTTTATCGTAATTTTTATCTTATACTTTTCCCACATATTTTAACTTTTCACCACAAATTTGTCGTATTCAATTTTCATTCTTTTCATCTACAACAAATTAAATGAAAATGGATTTGCGGTGATTATAGTAAACGTCAGGTTGTGACAAAAATTTTTAAATGGATATTTAATACCTACTTAAAGCACTATAAGTGCTTAAACTCGAAATAATATTATTGCTGAGGTGAATAAAAACAGAAAAAGCAGTAGAAAAATTCATTTCATTTCGTCGTATATTTTGACATTAAAGCCTAGTATGGAGTTCGCGAATTGGTAAAATTTAAAGTGGTCTGCAAAAAGTTGCATTTTAACGCTGATAAAACATTGACGTAAGTTTTCAGTGGAGAAAACGAAGTGACAGCTGTTAAAATCAGAATTAATTGGAAATATTTTTAAAAATTTTAAGTGAATATTATTATTATTCTATGTGTGTATCTATCGTCGTGAAGGAAATACATGGGAAAAACTAAATAAATAATCTTTGTCAACAATCATAGAAATGTCAAAATGTTGCCAATTTAATGCTCCGCACATTCAAATGGTCTATAAAATGAGTGGAGACTTACAAAGCGCCATCTATATTGTAATACAGAAAATGGCACATTTAACCAGTGAACTCCGTACTGGACTTGTGAAGACCTAAGTAAAATTTATGCTTGGGATTTTACCAGAGGAAGAAGCTATATAGAAATGTCACTTTTTACTCGAACTTGGTACCAGGCTTAAAGTACGACAAAAAATCTGAATCAGCCAAACCAGGAACACAAACTTAAAATAATATGCATATATTTTTTTATAATTTAAATTGGCATTTTCAGTTCATTTTACATGATGGTTAGATTAGGTTAGAGTGGCGGCCATCGTAAGAAAGGTGTACTATCAGCCACACTTAGACCATCTATGTTCCATTTTGATGACACTATATTGGACCCGCACCTGGAAAAGATATCTAAGAGCTGGGGAATGCAATGAAACCTGCAACAAGGGTTAATGAACCTTACCAGGCCCCCAACTCTTTGTCTGCTAAATCGCGCAGTTCGCATAAAAAGTAGCTACCAAGCGTATTTCTCCTACGTTTAGCAAGGTTAGGGTATTCGCACAGCAGGTGCTTGTACGAAAGAAAGAGCTTCACAGCCTGTTCAATATTTGTGCCATTTTTGAAGCAAGAACGCTCAGTCCATTCTTATTATATGTCAGTGCTGCAATAGATGAAATTCTTCAATAAAGAAGGCGTTTCGTATCGGCGCAGAAACTCGAATACTCATCAGTACTGCAGGATTTTTCAATTCCAAAAAATCAATTTTTAATTGATATTGAGTCCTGATTTTTCCTAGAGTGACCCGACTTTCCCTAGCGCCGGCTACTGTACTGCAATCATGGCTAAGTGCCTAAATGTAATTCGCATGAGCATTTTCCACATGTAATTAACACTTGGAATTTATATCTACAATATCTGTAGGGTTCAGATTAATTTTGCTACAAAATCTACTGCAGACAGAAGCCCAGCCGTGCTGATGAGTATTCGAGCTTATATCAATACTTAATGACTTCTTTACTCTTATCGAGCTCTACCTACAGCTCTACCTTGAACTCTAAGTAAGACCTATCGTAGAATTGTTAGCAAATAAGATTCTATCGTGTAAACACAAGTGGGTAGAGAGCTCCTTTATAACATGTTAATATTTCTACCATTTCTTCCAACAAATTAAACTGATTTAATATTCTGGTAGAGCTCTGCAATCTCTTTTTGTTCATAGATTTCTAAAACGATGAAATTTTCAAACTACGAAGTTCAATTTTGACTTTTAATTTCAAAATGTGTTGCGTTTGAGTAAACTTCTTTGTAGAGGAAAATTTATTCGTTTGTAGAATGAGATTAAATACATAAAATAACAATCATACAAGGAGAAAGCGATGCAGTTGTACTCAATATGTGTAGTCATCAGAAAATATATAGTTTAATACTTATTGATTAATATGAAGAATATGTGATGTTTACAGAAAGAAAATACTCTACACGCTCAATTATTATTTTAATTAATTTGTTCTATTTTGTAATGGTTAACTTAGACTCTAGAAAATAAATATGTGTTGTTGCGAATGATGTTGCTGCTAAAATTCATAACCCGAGATATAAGTACAATGGTGAATTAAGGAATGAAAATACCAGTAATAAATTTAGATTTCTAAAAATTTTGTAATGGCATTCAATATTAATCTTCTCAGAAAAACTTTTTTTTTCAAAGTTTAGTTTATAAAAGGATTACAAAAATTATTTAATTCCAGTATGAAATTTTTAGATCAAATCAAAAACAAAGATACCTAATAAGTCTGAAAATTGTATAAAAAAAATATAAATTTTAACAAGTTAATTACGAATTTAATAGAAAAAACAATTTATTCTAGATAAAGAACTATAATAAAAATTCAAATATTAGTTTAAACTAAAAGCTTCAAATATTAATTAAAAATATTATTGAATTGCTTATTCTTCATTTTCACTGCTTCTGTCAAGCGGTCTTTTACATTGTTGTTTGAAGGCAAAGATGAAAACCATCCATGAAAAAATTCGGGAACCACCGCTTTTGACACAATTCCATTAAGCCACGTTTTTTTTCTATCTAATTTGGAGACGAATATGGGACAATTTAGGAATATCAGTAACATATCATTGATTTCGAGGGCGCTATTCTTCTACATTGATTTAAGACGTTATAAGCTTAAAAGTATCTTGAAAGTTTTAGCTTTCAAATACCGTAAGCATTTAACTTTTAGCCAATTTACCTTTTCTCACCATCAGAATCAAATGTGTTATTTCTAATCAGTTTTCCTGCTAGATTTTTTAACTTATAAAAGTCAATATATTTTAATTAAAGGAGACAAACATGGTGAGATTTTTCTTATAATTTGTTTTTATATGATAACGAAATAATTTACTATTATTTTAACAGTCAATTAATTTTAAAATATTTGTTATATTATTGGCCATAAGAATCTAAGCTACAAATTTAAATAGAAGTCACAGCTTTTAAAAAATATTATATTTTCAAAATGATTCCAAAATACCATTAGTTATAAGAAGCTGTGAAAAAGTTTCAAGCATTTAGCGGCAAAAATCACAAACATTGTATTAGGGTTCTGATCCAGCTATTCATTATGTACCCCTTATTCACAACTTTGGCATTTCACCCAAAATTTCACCGCATAGATCATCAGAGAAATGGCCTTCACAAAAGATGCATTTTACATAATTTTTTTCAGAAAATGGAACATCAAAAAAATTTCTCCGGAGTCGAAGTCATTTTGCACATTTGGCAATTCGTTCTCATCACTATATGTAGATGTCCTGCCTGTGAGCTCATTGCATTGATTTCGACCTTATCCTACACGTTTACTCCCGCGTCCTCGACCGCGTCCTCAACCACGTCCTCGTCCACTCTTTGATTCTTCAGACCTTTTAATTTATTCCTAAAATTGACTTTTATATGGTGAAGATGTGATGACAGCTGTAGTTGCAGACTTCCTTCCCCGATTAGATACCTTTTGTTTAGGTTTAGGAACAGATAAGATATTTTCTGGCAATACGACAGAGGCTGTTGGCTTAACTTAAAGGCGAAGACAGGGTCACAGTTGATCCAGGCTGATTGCTGGCCAGTGCAGAATTTAAAGATGATTGCACGCTATTTATTGACAGTGATTGCGATACAGCTAAGAAATCAACGTCGGTTAGAATATGGCGGTTGAAAGGATATATTCCAGTAATTTTGAATCCACTTACTGCCATCTCGCAAGTTCTGCACCTCAAATAAGCCTTTCCAAACAACTCAGCTATGTCACATGGCTTAAGCATTCTATCAGCAGGAACTTAAAAACTTCTTCACTGTAGTGAGTTTTTATTGCACCCATGAGTGTGCGGTCTAGTGGCTGCAGCTTGTACGTTGTGTGCGGAGTTTGGCTTATGATATTCATGTGTCTTTCACGAGCAAGCTCTAAAAGTTGAATATTTCCTGTGTGACTATAATGTCCATGTAGGATAAGAAGAACTGTGGACCGATCTGTTGGTTTTGTCTTAATTGCTAAAATCATTCTCTAAATAAATTAGATTGTATCCAGAGGGATGAGCTTGAATGAACTTGATGAAGGGTTAGCCAAGTTTTATCTACATAGTAGATGCGATCTGGAGGATATTTGTGTTTGGTGTATTCAATTTCTAGTAGCCAGAAAAATTCATTTACTGCTGCACGATTGAAGTCTTGAACCCGAGCATATGAAGTTCCTATTGGTTTTGTAATAGACAATCGATCTTTATGTCTGCTTAAAAAATAATCTCACCATGCCCGACCAGCTTCGCAATTACGAAAAGGATTCGGGATATTATTTGTTGCGGCTTACTGATAAGCCATTCATTTAACCTCCATACTTATCAAACCATAATATTTGCTTTCAATAAACAAAATATAGTTGCCTAACTTTTGCTCTAGATATGGTGGTAAGTACACTTACTACCCAATGATTTCTGCACAACTACATCCAAAGAAACCTCTGAATCATTAGCCAGCCTCCTCAATGTGGTTCTTATTACCGAAAAAATCCTAACAGCCTTCTTTATATCCCAAAGATTGGTTTTGTACTACTTCGATAGCTTTTTTCATGTGATCTGCATTCCTCCTTCATTGGGTTGGGCTTCGAGAAAAATATCGTTCGAGGCATCTGGAGCATGAAAAAAAGTCAAGAAATATATCAAATGATAATTTAATACAATATTTTGAAATATACAGAAAATAGTTATCGTCTATACATTCAATATAGCCCCCGGGGTCATAATACCTGCAATAACAGGGGGACATATCAGATGCATGTGTTGTTTGTCAACAGTAAACAAAAAACAAAATATTAGAAAAAATTCGTTTTTACCTTGAAATTATCTAAGAATTTTTCTTAATATTACCACTAATCATCGCAGACACACTCGTAACACAATTATTCTAATACAAACAGCATTAACTTTCGAACGGCAAAAAGATTTTTATTGCAGCTCGCGGATAGACATTATAAAATAAAAAAAATAACAAAAAAATACGGCAAAACTTCGCTCTCGTATATATATAACTAACTGTCACAGGTGTTTGCCTTAATGCACTGAAGAAAGCTGTGTTCTTTTGTGTCCGCAGAACAGGGCAGAACAAAAGATACACAAAAGAACGCCTCATATATTTTCATAGAAGATTTATAAATGAAGCGAACAATACAAATAGTTCGCTTCAATCGACAGAACAATTTGTTCTCTCCAGTATGTGAGAGTTCTAGAACTGAAACCACAGAATTTTAGATTCAATGGGGGCCATATTACCACCTTCTCTTCTAATATATAAAAATCGTTCCGTTAAGCGTAGCTGTGCTTATTTTTTACTTTATTTTTCTTATTTTTTTTTATTTTTTTTACCAAAATGGCAGCTAACTGAAAAAAATCTAATTATTCCTCGACAATTCAGACAGTTTTTTACCTTATTTTTAAAAATTTGATAAAAAAAAAAGGATACGCTTAATAGAGCGGGAGATGATCACAGAAAAATCCAAGTCGTTTATTACAATTATGGCGACCCTTAGAGAGTCGAATTAGGTGATTTAAGAAACGAAAGTCGAGGTTTGGGGCTGGCTGGGTTGGCTATAAAAGAAGTATCCATGCCCCTCATAAAACCGGAAAAATTTTGCGGTATCTCTTTCAACACCCGTAGAGCTTACCATTCATATCTGGATCCAAAATCGAATGGATCAGAGATGGGCTTCAATGATAAGCTCCAGACAAACCAAAAGATTCATTAAAGAACCTTCATCAAAGAAGATCTTGGATCTTATGAGGCTATCTAGGAATCAATCAAACTCATTACAGGACCCCTAGCCGAACACTGCCAACTAAACAAACACATGCATCGGATAGGTATATCACTCAATGATGTAAGTAGGCTATGTCTCGAAGAGGATGAAATATCGGAGCACGTCCTATGTAAATTCGAGGCCATTGCACATTGAAGATTCCACTTTTGGCTCATATTTCTTAAAGCCAGCCGACTTCGAAGAAACTTCACAAAAAAAAATACTGTTGTTCGTAGAAAGTATGACACTGTTGGATGAGCTTTAAAGAAAGTGGTGCACAATGAATGGCTGCAGTTCAAGGCCATTCGCCCCGCTTAATTCTTCACTCCTTAATCCTAATATTAATTGTAATATGCTGGGACAACGATTGTAGATGCTGATGATTACTGCTGAAAATTTTTTTATAGTACTGATTTATACGTTTAAATAACACGAATCTCACTTTGGCAGAGTGCTGCCGTACTTCCTCAATATGGCTAAAAAGCCGATATTTTGAAGATACCCTTTTGGCAAAGTATTAGTGCCGATGTAATTTCTAATGGCTCTGATGAGCCGATGAAGTGAATGGCAGAGTCTGCCGACGTGGAAAAAGACAATAGCAGACTAAGCCGATATATATTAGTTATAACAGAGTATGCCAATGTTTATTAGACGATGTAGGTAAGATGGCAGAGTATGCCGATGTTTTACAGAGAATAAACCACTTCGAATGACTGATAATTTTATTGATCTATGCACCGGCTTTTTATACAAAAGTCCTATCATATGAAATCACTATAAACATTATTCGATCGCAATAATTGCTGAAATTGCAATATTATGCTCACAGAATTTTCACTGCAAGTCTGCAATTATTTACAATTTTCAGTGATTCATATCGATCATATCATTCGTTTCAATGATATTGGGCAGAGTGATGACCTCAGGCATGGGAATTCTCACGATCAAAATTAATGCTTGCATATCAGAAGTTGCGTGTTTTGCAAATTCTTCTTGAAGTCAAGCATTTCTGTTTGTTATTATTTGTTTATATTTACGTTTATTTTCGTTTATTTTTATTGTCTGAGGTCTTGCTATACATAATCTTAAGTGCGACGGTAATTTTGTCAGTTATACTATACACAAATATGTATTACAGGAGAAATTATTACAAATAGTCTGAGAAGACTCAATTCACGAAAAAAATACAAATTCCAAAAAATAATTACCACATCTGTTGGTAGAGAATGTAAGCCAAAAGTCTAGGGATGGTCTTAGCTTACATTTACTTGCACTGGAAATTTGCTTAATTTGTGTAAGAGTTTGTAGTTAGAGAACACTGTTCAAATTGGATTGAATTTTTTTTAATAATAATTTACTTCCTTAACAAATCCCTTTTATAAATTGGAAGATTTAATTACCCTACGCCCGTCCTGAACTACACTTCTATCTAATGCCACTTAAATTTAAAGATTCTACTTCTATATTAGTACTTAGTTAATTCGTTTCTTGTTTATTTTTTTTGTTTAAGTTAGTTAGTTCAATTTATTTAGTGACTTAGCTCTTTTACTTTCTTTCCACGTGGATGAACCTTGTCCGTAGACGAACTCCTTAAGGTCGATCTTGCGTCCTCCAAAGCAAATAAAACTGTCCTCAAGCGGCTAGCTGCGGATCTCCTCTTTACCCTTGTTTTTACTTTTTATAATTTTCTTTAAACTGTGGTCTTCTCAAATTTAAATTTTGTTGCTTCAGCTTTCTTCGTGCTTGTCGGATCTCAGAGCAAAAATTGTCGACCCTCCAAAGAAAACCGGAAACCATCACATTCCCATTGTTTTCTGCACCAGGTTGTCATGCGGGAGATATCTATCAAATTTCCCTGTATTTTATCAAGTGTTCTTTCCATTTGAACTTGGACTATGATTATATAGTAGTTAATGCAGTTTGTTCGTAATCCACGAATAATTATACTTGTTTCTTTAATATTTTTATTTATAATTTTAACGTTTGCATTTAGGGTTAGTCTTATACTTATTAATTATTATCCACTTATGTTTTTTTTTTTAAAGTCGTTTGCAACTTGATTATCGTTTTCCTGCAATCGGGGGTTAAAATGGCTATGGCGCCGGGGCGTACGTTACATTTCTCTCCGTTGGTAAGAAAAAAAAGAACATCTTTTTTTGTAATAATATTTTAATATATTAGGATTTTAAAATGAATCGGGATCAGTTCACCTTCATTTAACTCATAGAGTGGCTGTTGTACAGCTATACAACTTACTACGTCCCCGGGATACCAGAGTATAATCCGAGGCATTGAGGCAATAATAAGATGTATGTGTATTTTAATATGTAGTATATGTGGTATTTACTTGTTTAATTATTCTCTGAAATCTTCAAGCGAGCATAGTGCGTGCTGAGCCCTGATTGACGTTAAATAAATTGATTATATATAAGCCGGCTTACTTCCTAAACAATAAGTTATCAAATAAAATATCTCCCTTTTGTTATTTCTAAATGTAGTTTAACGGAGAAATGTAAGAATAGTGAGCTATTCAAAGCTGGATCTATTTCGCACTGAACTTACGATTGGTAGGAGGCACTGTGGCAATAGCCCAAAATCTTTAGTGCCTTGAAGAATATAAGGAGAGGCTGTAGTATTTTGGGATACGACAATACTTCTCAAGTTTGGTTATAAATATATAGCTATTATTAAGTTCATATTATTTTATTTAAACGTAATTCAGTGAATTTATTCAATTTGGAAAATTATAACTAAGGTTCCTAATATCTATTTTTGTTCTAATTCACGTGTGCTTAATATCCTTAATGTGCCACCAGCCGAGATCATTTCCAAGCTCGTCTGCTAGGCGATACACTAAGTCTGATTTCTTTTCTGTTACAGTACATTTTATAAACTTAGGTGCTAACTTAGAAGAAAAATGCTTTGTCGCATCGGAGAGAACATAATTGCGTTTGTAAACTATGTCCCCTATATTAAATCTGAATGTTATTTTGTTTCGGTCGAAGTATTTTTTATTAATTTCGTACGCCTTGAAAATCCTTTTGGAAATATCGTCATATATCGGATTTAGTTTTTCAAGAAAGTTAGTTCTATGGGTAACAGGTGATCCTGTTATAGAATCGAGAAGGATATAATCGGATGCTGCAAACATAAACTCTCTTCCGAAGTTGAGGAAAAATGGGGAATACCCTGTAATACTGTTAACAGCTGTTCGCAACGCAACGGTTATATGACCAATCTCACGATCCCATATCTTATGATTATCATTAACAAATGCTCTGAGAGCGCTACCGATAACTTTATTCCATCGCTCGGAAAAGTTATTACGTGGATGGTATCTACAGTTCAACCAAAACTTCTTTATACCGTAGTCATGCAGTAATTTCCTAAATTCTCTCGAATCGAATTGTCGGCCATTGTCTGTGATTATAATTTCAGGCACTCCATATTCGAGGAAAATCCGATTTTCGACAATTTCTGAAACCTTTTTTGCTGTCGCCATACGGATTGGGAATAGGCACGGCATCTTGGTAAACCAGTCGCAAACGACAAGGAGAAAGGTATTTCCCTTTGTTGACCTTGGTAAAGGTCCTATCAAGTCAAGGGCAATCATTTGCCAAGGACGTGTTGCTTCTTTGAACTTACCCATGGGACCGAATGGTGGTTTGGTAGATGGTTTCGACTGAAGGCATGTTTCGCATCTTTTTACATACTCCGCGACATCCTTTGATACCTTAGGCCAATAATATCGATCTAACACACGCTGTTGAGTTTTGTGAATACCTAGATGTGCCGCAAAAACGGAATCGTGACATTCCTTCAAAACATTAAGCCTAGAGGATTCTGGTACTACAAGTCTCCATCTGTCTTCCTGCATTCGTCTTAAGTCATATTTGGGTTTCATAAACAATTTGTTATTTTAGATTTTCCAGTTCGACATATCCGTGGGGTTGGTTTTTACTTTATTGATCATTTGGTGATACCATTCATCTTTATCATTTGGAATACAATCTATAAGATTGATTTCCGGTATTCTTGAAAGGGCGTCGGGGACCGAGTTATTTTTTCCTTTTACATATTTCAATTCAAAATCAAAGGGCTGCAATCGGAGGATCCAGCGCGCTAGGCGGCCGGTTATATTTTGCTGTCGGAAAAGCCATGTAAGAGGGGAGTGGTCTGTCAAGATGAAAAACTTGTGCCCTTCAAGGAAACCCCTTAGCTTTTCTATGGTGAATATTATGCTGAGACATTCTTTCTCAGTAACAGTATAATTTAGTTCTGCACCCCTGAGCTTACGGCTGACGTATGCAATTGGATGATCATCATTGCTGTTATCATCCTTTTGAGAAAGAACGCCGCCTATGGCCAGGTTAGATGCATCGCATTGTATATAAAACGGCTTGGAAAAGTCAGGTGAATTAAGAACAGGGGCTTTAACTAGTGCCGATTTCAGTTCGAGAAAAGCTTGATCGGCTTCCTCATTCCATCTCAATGGTTGTCGTTTTTTCCCGCCCTTCGTTAAATCATGTAAGGGAGACGCTAATTGGGCAAAGTTTGGTATAAACCGTCTGTACCAAGAGACTAACCCAACAAAGCGCTTCATTTCGGTATAATTCTTAGGACGAGGGAAATCAAGCATGACCTGTATCTTTTCCGGATCGGTTCGTAATCCCTTCGAGTCAACAACATACCCTAAATATTTTAAACTGGTTCGAAAGAATTTACATTTTTCCCTGTTAATAGTCAGGTTGGCTTCACCTAATCGGGTTGCTACGCGTTTTAAGGTTGTGATATGATCTTCGAATGTTTCCGTGGCTATAATTAAATCGTCTAGGTACGTGAAGATGTTTAGCTCCGTTGGACCGAATAGTCTATCCATCAGCCGTTGCTGGGTAGCTGGGCTGTTGGTTAGTCCAAACGGCATGACAACGAATTGCCACAGACCGTGCCCAGGAATAGAGAAGGCAGTTTTTTCCTTTGCTGACTCGGTTCAGGGTATCTGCCAGAAAGCATCTTTCAAATCTATTGATGACAAATATCTTGCTTTATTTAGCCGGCTGAGGATTTCTGAGATCCTGGGTAAGGGATATGCGCATCTTTTCGTGACAGCATTCACTTTCCTACTATCTATGCAAAGACGATCTTTTCCATTAGATTTTTTCACCAGAACTGCTGGCGAACACCATGGGCTGGTGGATGGCTCTATTACTCCTAGTTCCCTCATTCTGTCTAGCTCCTTACCTATTCGAGCTTGTACAGCCGGAGAAACTTCATATCCTTGTTGGACAATTGGCTGAGCATCACCCGTATCAATATCATGGGAAATGAGATGGGTTCTTCCTAATTCAGCTCTATCCAGCCCTTTGAAATTCTCTAGACATTTCTCAATAGCTAAAACTTGTTCTTGCGTTGGCGAACCGATATCATCATTAACTGCATTTTCATTAATACAAATATTGTAGCAAACCCATTCTACACCGCGCCTACACTCTAAGGTTAATTGAAATGCGTTCCATAGGTCTACTCCATTATTAAATTAAGTGAGAGCGTCGGGACTGCCAGCATTTTAATTACCTTCACTTGGTTTTGAAATTCAACCGGAACGTTGAAATATCCTATTATTTGGTGATGGGAATTGTCCACAGTTCTTATACTGGACAGTTCACTCTTTTGTACCGAAAGCCCTATAGCTTCGAGCAGGTTAATCCCAGGATTACCAACTACAGATCCATTCGCCCCTGAGTCCAGGAGTCCCTTGACTTCAGTACCTAAGATTCGGACATTGAGATGTGGACGAGAGTCATTCTTATAGCTTAAGAGGATGGGTTCGGTGGACCTGGTGGCACAAGAGCAGTACTGGTCCACTTGGGTACGGCTCCAGTTTCGTTTTCTGATTGATAATATTGTGATCTAGCAGTTTCAGGCGGAGGTAAGGATGATGTCTGAAACCTGCACTCCGAATCGAGGGCTGAATTTTCGGGGATATCGCCTTCATCGTAAATAATTCTGTGATCTCTTATAGTATCGACCGAGCAATCGTTTTGAATTAATTTGGGAGAATTGGAAGACAACTGCGATGAGTGCACATAATTAATTTTTATTGGACCGAATTTGTTCGGGGCAGAACTATTCACGGGCCTATCATGGTTATAGCCACCCTTTTCGTTCGCGTTGCGAAAGGTAGCTCGATTATAATTGCCACTTCTATAATTTTGTTCCGTATTATCAGTACGTCGAGGGACATGCTGGTTGTTGTTGGCAGAATTCGAATAAGACTGCCTATGACGATTATGTGATATGAAGTGGTTATTTCGCTGGTGATTATCTTTGAAACGTGTAGGGTTCGCGATGTCTTGCCCATTATATCTCGCATTTGGAAAGTCATACCTTCGCGGTGATAAGTTTGAGTTATGAAACTGCTTCCTAGTGCACTCACCATCATTAGCACTAGCTTGTGCCTCACTGATTTCTATCTTCCGGGCAGCCTCTTCAAGGCTGTCCACGGAATTGAAATCCACGAGCGCAAGTGCTCTGATAAATTTAGGCAATAGATTGCTTCCTATTATCCTGACTCTATCCTTTTCTGACGGGATTCGCGGTAGACGCAAAAACTGATCCTCCATGAAAGATATGTACTGTACAATGGTTTCGGATGGTTTTTGCTTGCGACCCCTCAAGAATTCTAGCAATTGATCTGTTTGCAACAAGGGTTCGAACTCATTCAGAAAACGTTTCACAAAATCTCTGTAATCGGGAAATGTACTACGCTTCCTACGAAACCATTTGAGTGCTGACCCGTCTAACAGATCTGAAATTGAGCTTAGCAGATCAAGCTCACTAACTTGCCTAGACCGTGAATAATCTGCTACACGTTGCAAAAAGCAAGATGCTGAGCATTCGTCATCACCAGTGAATCTTAAACCCCATTTGTAAAGTCTAGGCGGCGATCTTGATAACGGCAAATGCTCTGCCAGCGGACTAGCCTTACCTAGGTGCTGACCAAATGTCGAATTCATGCTAGGTTCGTTCTTTGGATTGGAACTAGGTAGAATCCTCGAGGATTCAGCCTTATTAACTCCTTGATGATCGGTTGTCTTCTTGCCGAGTTCAGCAGAAGGGACTACTTCATTATGAGCGTTGTAATCAATAACATCTGCCTCTGTAATTAAATTCTCAATTCTGGCATCGAGGGAATTTTGGCATGTAACATTCATAAAATTAGACTTCCATTGTTTATAATGGGCTCTTTCGAGCTTCCGAATCAAGGTTTCTGTCTTTTTTATTAGAGATTCTTTAAAGGAGATTTGATCCACTTCTTCGGTTTCGATTCTTTTTAATCGATTTAAAAGGAACCCTAATCTTACTGAGATAACTTCATTGTAAAAGGTTTCACTAACCGCGCAATCTTCACTGAATTCGGTCACTAATTCCTCACAGTGTTCTAGGTCTTTATCTGGCGATAAATACGATTTTATTTGGAGGGTTGAGGGATCTGCATTTGCCTCCTTTTTTAATTGTTTCGCCCACCATGCACATCTCCCTTTCAATTATATAGTTATCTGGAGAAACATTGCGGCAGCGCATCTCATACTTTATATCAGAATCAGCGCAAAAACTCGCTATTTGTTCATACGACATTATGGCTTGTGTCGTAGCCAGGGTTAGCAACTCTAGGGCAAATAATATATAAATAGTTCGAAAATTATTATTAATGTCCTCTGTTGGGACTTTTAGTAAATCTTACGAAACAAAAAAAAGATTTACTATAAGGTAGAAATTTAAGCTGTAATATAATTTAAAAACTTAAAACCTATAAAATTTTGCACCAATATAATTGGAAAGAAAATTTAACAATTAACAGCGCGAAATGTACTGAACTCAGAATGGATCACTGGTATTGCAATAAATCCGACTCCAATTGTACGAGAAGATAAATTATAATGTTATACCCTTCCACTAACAAATTGAGTTAAATACACTTAAGATCGTTCATGTATATCGGGTAATATTGACATTCATACTACTGACAATGAAAATTATTACCAGGGATGATTAAACGCTACTATAACCTCAATCAGGCTCACTAGGAAATGCTTACTAGTAAATTTATGATTGGAGCACTAAATATCTTTTGAACTCTTGCCTGAGAACAATACGAATAGGCTAGATCGTAAATTTTGCCATTGAATAAATTCTACATACGACCGAGAGGATAAAAGCATTTCAAGTCGTGATTATATCCCGTGAAATGATATTTATATAATAACAATATAATGGTAATTATAACACAAATAAAAAAAATTGTTATGCTAGCACTTGTATGTCGGTAAGGCACTCGCCATTTATTCTTTGTACTAGCACTGGTTTAATAAAATCTTGGACTTTTGGGTTATTGTTACAATGCAATATTTTCCAACCGTTTTAATTTCACAGAACTGAAAGGAAAAAAAACAAGATAAGCACTGTATGGCGCTAATTAATTACTCACAGTGTATACAAAATCGCACTAAATATCACTTGGGGTAATCCTGTCAATTTGTCAAATCCGATTTTATGGGTTATGTTATCATAAGCTCAGCACTACTATGCTACTTGTGGCACCAATTTCAGCCATCGTTAATTAACTTTTAAGTTCCAGCTCACTTATTGCTTATTGAGGACTTCAGAGTTAGAATCAAGTGATTTTTGTTCAAAAAAAAGTTTTTTTCAATACAATAACAAGTGTACAAGCTGCAAGGTACGCACGTGTTGCAACAACTTAAACTATGAAATGAACTCATGCCTGCATATTTTCGAATGGGATTTTTTTTTTTTTATCTCTAGCTTGATCTTGTTTTAATGTTCTTTTTTTTTAATACTGGAATCTTTTTCATGAATTTAACAGGGAAATTATTTCCGATTCCGTGGTTACACTTCAGGTCAAAATTTTTAATTCCGAATTTGAAAACAATTTAGATATTCTAAAATAAACAATTCTTTTCCTTGCTAATAAGCGAGAGTAGTGGTAATCCCGGCTGAGCCCCCAGAATGTAAGCCAAAAGTCTAGGGATGGTCTTAGCTTACATTTACTTGCACTGGAAATTTGCTTAATTTGTGTAAGAGTTTGTAGTTAGAGAACACTGTTCAAATTGGATTGAATTTTTTTTAATAATTATTTACTTCCTTAACAAATCCCTTTTATAAATTGGAAGATTTAATTACCCTACGGCCGTCCTGAACTACACTTCTATCTAATGCCACTTAAATTTAAAGATTCTACTTCTATATTAGTACTTAGTTAATTCGTTTCTTGTTTATATTTTTTGTTTAAGTTAGTTAGTTCAATTTATTTAGTGACTTAGCTCTTTTTCTTTCTTTCCACGTGGATGAACCTTGTCCGTAGACGAACTCCTTAAGGTCGATCTTGCGTCCTCCAAAGCAAATAAAACTGTCCTCAAGCGGCTAGCTGCGGATCTCCTCTTTACCCTTGTTTTTACTTTTTATAATTTTCTTTAAACTGTGGTCTTCTCAAATTTAAATTTTGTTGCTTCAGCTTTCTTCGTGCTTGTCGGATCTCAGAGCAAAAATTGTCGACCCTCCAAAGAAAACCGGAAACCATCACATTCCCATTGTTTTCTGCACCAGGTTGTCATGCGGGAGATATCTATCAAATTTCCCTGTATTTTATCAAGTGTTCTTTCCATTTGAACTTGGACTATGATTATATAGTAGTTAATGCAGTTTGTTCGTAATCCACGAATAATTATACTTGTTTCTTTAATATTTTTATTTATAATTTTAACGTTTGCATTTAGGGTTAGTCTTATACTTATTAATTATTATCTGTCTGCGGGATTTTAAAGGAAGCCCTCTTATGTTTTGTTTTTTTTTTAAAGTCGTTTGCAACTTGATTATCGTTTTCCTGCAATCGGGGGTTAAAATGGCTATGGCGCCGGGGCGTACGTTACAAGAACAAGAATTTATTTCAAGTATAAATAAAAAAAACAAAAAAATACTGCTGCATGGTTGGACTGTTACCAAATTCAAAAAGCACCTACGATGAAACGAGATAAATATACATACGCTGAGTTTTCAGAACTCTCAAATTTACATATATCTTCTTGGTAAAAAAATTTTTAGTAGAGGCACAATCTCTACACATGTTACATAGCTCTACCAAGTAATTTTATTTTTGGTAAAACTCTACCACCATTTCTCTACCGCGGGCACTTGTTTTAAGTCCGAAATTTGCAAATGCGTCATGCATGCACGACGCACCTTCATAATGCTCTTCAAAAAAGCATCAAATATAGTTTTAAGTGACACGCCGCTCACCAATACAACAATTGCTTGATGCAAGACCACTTGATGTACTTATGCTGCAAGCTAATTTGTTTGAGCATTGCGTGTACAGCTTTTACGTGAAGGATATTTGGATGAGATATTCATAGGACGACGACATGAACAAAATAATTCCCTTATAATTTAAGCACTTTACTTGAGAGTATGCAGTGCAAATGCTCTTTTAATGACAAGCTTACTATACAGCAATGTTAATTCCCATAATGTGGGCTTAATCATAAAAAGGGGGTATGACCAGACACAGGTTGATTTCCAAAAATGTCAATATTCAATAATTTATATTATCACAAAATATTTCTTACAGACTAGGGATGCAGAGATGCATTATCAACACAAAAGGCACTATCCATCAACATCTTTAGATTTTGTGGCAGATAAGTACCGGAGGTACATTTTATCATTGTAAAAATTTTGGAATTAATAAAGTATTTTGTGTTTTCTCAAAAACTCAGTTTTGGGTGGCACTGATATGTCTTTGTAGAATGGAGAACAAGATATAAAAGTGTGGGGCTGTCCCCGGAATGGGGGTAGCAACCCTAGCAAGGCAATTGATTTTTTTTTTTTTTTTTTTGTAAATTTTGCACTTGTTGCACCAATATTATCTTAAAATTATGAAAATCATCCTCAAATCTCTTACTCATAGTAAATAATTGTGTCAGTTATATTCTCGTCAATTATTTATCCATATATATAAGCTCCTATGTTTATCTCAATTTATTTGCGGCTCTGGCATATATAGGTTCTACATACCTACATATGTAATTAAATATTTCGACGATAAAAAAAATACTTTAATTTTACATTTGGTCCAGATATCTATTTATATAAAGATTATTAATAAATATTGATAGCCAAAACTCATAAATTATTTATAATCTATAGTTCTTATGTATTATTCACCTGACCCCAGACAACTTAAAATTAAAAGTAGGTCTACTATCTTTTTTACTATGTTCTGATAAAGAAAATTATCAAATGCGATAGTCGAGTAACATAGATCTCAATAGAGTTCCTTTGACAGTGATCGTTCTGATTGCCATCGATAAGATGAAAGACCCTAAATTCCACTTTTTCTACCGTAAATTATTATGCGTTAAACATTTCCTACCTGTCCCAATTTGTAGGCAATCTTTACGTCTCAGTTTATTGAACTTATGCTCTTAAAAAAACATTCCATTTGTTTACACATAAATAATTGCTTCATATCAGTGCTATTCTTATCATGAACAGTCGTCCGTCGTAAACTTAATATCGTGAGTGTCAATAGCCGACATTTTGCAAGTTTTCATCTCATTTGTAAAAATATATTCGAACCCTGCCTGCCCTGATAATCTTGCTAAATCGAGAGCTAAGTACTAGCTAGAGATATTGGATGAATGGTAATCTACTTATGAAGGAAAACTGTTTATTAAAGCCTTTTTCATGTTTTTCAACATTTAATTAACACAATCAATAGATAAATGCAAGTTTTGTTTTGGAAATAAAAAAGACTTGTATAATCTTGCGCCCTGAAATCTGCAGACTCAATTTATATGCAAGGCTGTCTGATTTATCTATAAAAGCTCTATACTCTAATAAATATTCAGATGTATATTTACTACAAAAAATTGTCGCCTGTAGGCAAAAAAAAATATATAAATTACAATTTTCATGTATTTACGTATGTATATGTAAATGAGAAATACTATTTGGAAATTTAAATTTTATTTTTGTTTTCTATCAAACTAGGAAAAGTATTCACATAAATTCGAGATTTAAAATAACACTTTCCTTGCATATGCATTAGCTTTTTACACGTGTAATTAAAAAAAAATAAGAGGCGGTAGAATCTAGTAAGATTATACATCTATCGTTGATATCTATTGGTGGGTATTCAAAACCCTTAGAATAGATTTGTTGGTCATAATTTTTCTCGAGAAAGAAATGTTTTTATTTGATTTTGTTGCAACAGTTGTAGACTTTATTCAAAAATAATCAATAGTGATATCGCGGTGTTATATTGTCAATTTGTCTCTAAAAGCTATAATTTAGACGGCACATTTTTTGCACGGCTCACAGCAAAACTGAATGCGGAGAAGGGCAGGTCGTACACAGCACTGCATCGAGCATCGCGCATGCTCAAGAAGTTTTTCTCAATGTCTCTTTCACTTGTTCTCTATACATTCCGGGGGTAAATCAAAAGATGTGATTAAAAAATTTACTATGACCAAGATCTTAACTATTAAACTAGAAATTAAGCTAGGCCTATAAATACATCAATTTCGTCATTATATCAATTTAATCATAACCCATAAATTTCGTTAGTCTAACATATCCATTTCAAAAGGTTATTGTACTCTTTCTATTTTCTCGCTTTGTATGCATTTTCAACAATATTCACGCCAGGCGTAATTATTTCACACGTGAAAACTTTAATGAGCGCTGAGAATTACTGTTGGGTCAGCATGCTCACTGCGGTGAATTAGTTATCGTTGAAGTCGATGAACTTTTCTTTATATGTTCAGACTTCAGATATTGCATTGATTTTATAATATTAATTAACATGTTATCAATTTTGTTATAAATATGCTGTAAGTAATAAATAATTGATTCAGTTTGTTTTCAAAAGGGCATCAGTGTATTTAATTTATAAGTATTCAAACCTAAATCAGATGGAATCACTTTCTACCATTCAGCGGTCTACATTCATGCATCTAGGCCATCTCCCAATTAAAATAAAAGAGTTTCAACACATCATTTGGTAACGTAAATCACGTCGGAGTCAGGTGCGTCTTCGGAATCACATATATATGTATACATTATTTTTTCTTGAAGCTGAGCTGCTTACTTCGGCCTACAGAAAAATCTTAAAATATTATAAAGAACGAGTTTTAGGTATATCGAAGAACATTAGTCCTTTTTTTGATGCTACAGGCACCAAATCCAAGCTACGAACATAACCAGATCTACCCAGAGATCATGCTTACTTCATAAAGCATTATTATAACAACATCTAATCCATAAGTATAAAGAACTATTCACCAGTCAACTTGAGTTACTCAATAAAGCTGTCGCTGAAGATATCATAGCCGGTACAAGTGAAATTGCACATAACCAAGACGCTATAGATCCAAAACCACAACCATAAATGAAATCAGTGTTCATGAAAACGTAGAACGAGAGAAATTTTGTCAAACCAACCATAACAAATAATTCGAGCAATAAGACGACAGGAAGAGGTAATCAAGGCTCTTCGACAGCTTGCAGGAATGAAGATAGATGATGAACACCACAATATTAGCGAATATGTACAATTAGAAGAAGAGGTACAAGAGCAAATAGTTTATTTATCTAACAAACGGGATTAATCGACAATTTCCAGCGCAACTATCAACCATCACACCATGATCAAACTGCCAAATTTCCAAAATTTTATGGAGACAACTTAAAATGGCGTCAGTTGATCTATTTAACCAAATGGTCCACAAAAAATTAATTAAGTAATTAAACAAGTACTATGACAATTAAAACGCTCCATGATACAACGCGGGAATGTTTGCTGGATTTGAAAGATCCTTAGGTTTGCATTGCTGATTGGGATCCAGTACTACTGCATTTGGTAATCAAGAAATTGGTTCAAACTACACATCGTTTATACGAACAATCCTTAAGTCATCCACGGAATCTGCAATCTATCAAAAACCTCTTATCATTTTTGGAGAATCGATTTAAATTTCTGGAAGCGCTTGAAAGCAAGGCAAAAATTCCCGGAAACTACCGGATTAACCAAGGCACATCACAAACGTTCACGTCTGCTACTAGAACTGTGCCATATTATATATCATGCAAGGGGAACCACACGCTATGCTCATGTAATTAGTTTCTTCGTCAGATACTCATCAGGGAGCGGACTCTGTAACTCGGGGAGTTTGGGAGATGAGAATTTTCGTTTTCCCCGAGTAAAACTCCCTAACTCTCCATTCGAGATTCTCTAACATACTTGGGGAGTTAAAGAAAACATGAGAAATGTCGAAATATTGAAGGACGGCTAAATCTGCGTGCGAGGGTCGTAGAGCATTGAGGTTTTTTCGTACGGATTTAGGATCTAGAGTACAAAAATATAGGTGAACAATTTCTGGGAGAGGGGGCTTTTGGGGAAAGGGGGTCGTACCACCCCCAAGTAGGGGTTGTCCAAAATACGTCATGTTTGATATCAATTTAAAGAGGGTAATCTACTGGTGCAGTTTGTTTTTTGATCATCTTAACTTCATAACTGACTTTCTACTGCCGGAAGATGGATTTTTTGCACTTGGGTTATATACACCCCACTTCCTATATTTTGCATATATGTATTTCATCCGTTATTTTTTTCACATCCATTAGTACGCTGTTGTGATCATTTTTCACATAGAAAGTGAATTTCCACGACTTACCAGTTCTTCATAATGATAAACTGAAAAATTGTCCACTGTTGTACCAAAAAGCGGCCATTTTTTCATCTTATGAAGGACTTATTCATTTCTTTTGCAGTTATGTCCAAAGCCATTCACTGGACTCAAAAATTAAGTACATATCTAATTAGGGGACAAAATGTAGATGCGATTTAATCCATATATATACATACAAACTTTAACGTGCATATTTAAAATTTTTAAAGCATCTCTTCTGTACTCTGGAAGACGACCAAATTGACCATTTTTGCGTGATTTAAAATTTTTAGTGGGTACCTTGAAACACCAAAATCCACATTTCTCTGTAAGTATTGCAAGGATTTCCGTATTTTATTTTATAGCCAGGATATGCGGTGAGTCCATAATTTAATTTGAAAATCATAAGTACCTAGGTATTCTTCTTCGTTCTCCACAACTAACACAGCCGAGAGCTTTGTTGAGTGGAACAGAGAGTTTGGTAATTCTATTCTCAATACAAATTCCTCGAGTTACAGAACTCCGAATGGAGAGTTAAGTGTCTCATCTGCACAACTCCACAACACTCCGTGTTAGTGAATCCGGCTCCAGAACTGCTTTTACTCCCGTGCCCATCATACAAAAACTGCACCTGTTAACGCACAACCAATTTTACCCTTCTACACAAAACACGCATCGCAAAAACTACATCGTTAACAACAATAACAACTCCTACCAGTGGCGTAGCTAGAACTTTCTAACCCTTTCTAAATTAATCAAAATCAAGAGTGGTTATTAACAATTATTGAAGATTAATAAATAAATGGGTAGAGCCATTTATTTATTTTGTTTAAATAGATTGTACAAATAATGTATGTTGATTTATATATTTATTTTTCTTGTATTTTTATTACAAAAGTCTTGAATGACATTCAGGCCTACCGGGGAATTCGATCAAATCTACATCGAAACAAATGTTTTCAAGGAGCATTTTCTACTGTTTAATAAAATTGAATCGAAAAATTTCCAAATTCAACTATCGCTCAGGAATATTCGATGTGATTAATTTTACTAGTAAAAAATGCTATATGAAAAACCTTGATTCGATCGAATCTAGATCGAATCGAATTCTCTGGTGGTTCTCTTTCTATGGACAGTATTGCTAGATTTCGTAATCTTAAATCACTCATAGTGGAACGAAGATAATTTTTAATTGATTTTAATTTGGAAAAGTTCCGTTCACAACTAGTGACACTGATGGTCATTGTTAAAAAATTCTTAATAATATTAATATGTTGGCTGTTATAACTGCTTATTGCACTAGGGTGTCCCCGTGTCCAATGATATATATTTGTAAAGAATTCAGTTTTAAATCACATTAGCCGCGTTCTTTTTTCATGATACGAATCAAAGGAGATTATCGATTGACGTCGGTGTCAAATTCAGTTATAAATTTACATGATTTTCTAAATTCATAAGAAATCATCACATTGCCAAAGTTTTGTAGAGTAAAAGCTTCAAAATTTGAACCAAATTTTTTTCAAGATTTTGACGTTTTGTGAAGATTGAAATCATGGCAATTTAATAATTTTCCTCATATGTAAAATCATATCTACCTACAGACATTTTTTAGAAGCAAATCAATTTGAAATTTTCAATAAACCGGATCAATATAAAAAGACGCAGCTATTGATTAAATTCCTTTGTTTGCCGATATTGTTGCGCGTCATTAATTTTCAAATGGACGGATTCCCATAAAATGGAGGTAGCACAGAAAAAAAAGATTCGTCTTGAGTTGAGTAATATTCCTGCGTCTGATCTCGTTTTAATATTTTCTTCCTCAGATGTAAATTTTTCCATTTTTGAAAATGTCTAATAAATGTTTTTTTACAACAGTCACCGCATCTCCTTTTGAGTTCCAACGAGTTTCTACACTGCGCTTAACATCTTGACCCGTGACAGAAACTATCAAATTTTAAATAAATGCATTTATATCATGTATACAAAGTCTCCAAATTCTAAGAAATTGTATGGTTATAGACAAAAAAAAATTTCTACCCCCCCCCCCCCCCCCCCCCAGATACTGACTCTTACCTACTGTTCTTCCATCACCCAAACTTGAAATTTGTGCAAAAATCTAATTTTGAAAAAGTTTAATCCCGCTGACATTCATAGAAAAGTGTGTGAAAACAACACAAATATCACGGAAGATGATCGCACTTGAACACAAAGAACATCAAAAATTCCTTACATCGGGTCTAACACAGGCTTTTTTATATGTCTTAACAGTAACAATATCTGCAAAAAGTCCAGTATGGACCACCTGGACACTGCCGGTTTCTTTATCAAGACACTTCGAGCAAGCCATATATGTTAACAGTAAAGCGGATTTTTTGTGAGCGGAAAAATGACATTTGTGAAAAGAAAATGGCAGATTTGAACCTAAAAACGTGCGATATTATAAAATTCATAAATTTTTATCGGGAACGAGAATGTCTTTGGAACTTGAACGCCAAGTGCTACAAACGCCTTGATCTCAAAGTGAGAACCGTAACATGTTGACGTCGTGTAACGACATGAAAAATGTAACGACAAATGACCTACCTACCTTAACTAAATTTAATCCAATATCCGGGTGACATTTGTGATCGACCTCTTGTCAGAAGAAAAAGCCTCACAAGAAGTACGAGAAGAAATATTTTCAGATATGAACACTAAATCACAGTTCGAGTTTAAACTTAGTTTAACCTTCGACCTTTTTTAATATGGTAGTACTATGGAATTGTGAATTAACAAACTATTGTGATTCATTTACTTCAAAATATTGCTTATATTTTATTGTTTCAAATTATTTGCAAAGTTTTCCCGTCAAATCGTTGTGAGAAGAAAAAAAAGCGTACAAAAATGAGTGAAGACTCTTTAAAAAGCTCTCACGATTACTGGGAATACCAAGTCAAAGTTAACTGCGTCATCTAATTCTAATTGGTGGTATTAACTCAAGAATTGAATATGCTGAAGCCTTACTGAGACGAAATCTTGTTATGAAATCCTTCTCGTCCCACTCATCAAAATGGTTTGGTTGGTTTCTCATTGTCCTTTGTCGTCTGGGTGTTATAGTAAACATGATTGAAATTTCTTCATCGCTTATATCTTCCTGGTCCGAATTCATTACACAAATTGTATAATTACACAAATTATTGTCTAAAAACCAATCTACTTGTTCAAGTGTCAAATCGAAATGTCACTTCATTCATACATTTAAAGATAAACTGAGTTTAAACGCTCAATTTTTGTGGTTTAAGCTAAGTTTAAAAGAGGCTTAACTTACCACTGTGTATCTGTGTTGAAGAGATAAACTGAGTTTAAATCACATCTTAAACTTAAACTTGAACTGTGGTCCTAAGTTTACCAAGGGGTTATTTGGAACCTGTAGAAAAGGGTGCTCACAGGAGTCAAAATGATCCCTCGGTAAACCTAGTGTTAAAGCTGCCAAGTATTATAGCATAATGTTCGACTATACTGCTGATGTGTCTCATATTGAACAAATATTCATTTTTCCGATATAAATGTATTAATTTAAAATGCTCCGCCCTCGAATACATTTTTCCCGCCATCTTGAAAACTGTATAATATCAAATTAAGTACTATCACCTGAGCTGCTATGATTTTTCAGCATGCAAGTTGGCTAAAAGCTGAGCTGCAAGAAGGATGGCAGTAGAGCTTGCATGCTCGCTTCAAGGCTTGCGTCAAAGAATTGAAAACAAAATGACACCACCGGGTTCGGTGCTGTCATTGTAATTTTGATAGTATTTGCAACAATTTCTTTAGTTTCATGGCAGAAATAATTTATTATCGGTTTTCAAAAATATTAATTATAAATTTCAATTAGGCATTTTATCAATTTTTTACTTTGTCGTCCTACAACTTTCGACGGAAGGTGACAGGAAGGCTGATTGCATGGTATATAGAATACAATGTATTCCCATTAAAATGTTGGCTTATGTTCTGTGACGTAATTTCGTGCATAATGTATATAGATTTTAATACGAAAGACAGATAGCGCGCAGAGAGTATTGTGTTCTCTAGGACTGAAAATTTCCACAGTATAGGTACGTAAAAAACCAAAATTTTAATTTGACAACACCAAGAAGGGGTTGCCCGATTTAGTCCATTTTCATTTATTATTGCTATGAAAACACCATGTACCAAATTTCAGCTCTCTATGTCCACGCATTGTCAGGCAGTGTGCAAATATATAGTGAAAAATGAAATTTTTGTAAGGCAACCTTACGAAGCAGTTACCCGATTTATCCCATTTTCGAACTTAAATTTACTGGTTTTAAAAGAAAGCCCGTATGCCAATTTTCAGCACTCTAATACCGATTTCCATTGATCAGGTTTTCTAGCAGAAGTGTTACACTTTTCTTGTAGTGTTATACCAAAATTTTTCCATTGACCTGCACTGCTAGAAATGCTGTACGTCAAAACGTCTGTGGTGCTACACTCGAAAAATCGGCGGTGTTACACCAGAATACGCACACATCTATCTGAGAAATGTCACAACTGAATGTCTGAGCACCACATATCAATATTCAACTACTACTCTACCAAATTCATCCGCAATCACGCCAAAATCTTTTAAATTACATTTTCATAATTTTTACGTTATTCGTGATGTTACTGTTCCCAGAAAATTTCAATCTGACAAATTACACGGATATGAGCTACTATCATGATACAAGAATAACAAGGTATGGCCGAGATTTCTGTCAATTATGCGGTTACGTCATATGAGGACAAAAGTCATTGAGTGAGATTTATCATTGTCTCAAGTTGAGATTTTTTCAGGAACATAAATATTTTCTGAATTATATTGTGAGTATTGTGCAACGGCAAGCCTATAAAACAAATCAGAAAACCTAGAAGATGTTGAGTTTTCGCGGAATTGAACGTGATCAGGATGCCTTTCAAGAGACAATACAACCTGGATGAAGTCGTAAGACTACTTTCTATTGGGACAAAAAATTTTAAAAATCAGTTTTAATTCACAATAGATGTATTCAGTTTTAGCAATTGGCACATTTTCAAATATGAAATACAATTTAGTACACAATTCTCAAATGTGCTGTGTGAAACTTTTCAAAAATTACAACCGTGCAATAAAAATTCAAATTAGAATTATTTCATGAAATTACTCCGCTTGGGTAAGGATCTTTGATTTCTATAAATTCTCTTTGAAGGGGGCCCAGAAGTATCGAATAAATATCGCAACAACAGATGACATCCAGCGATATTTAACTAGTCTTCAACACAATTCGGTATAACACCTGTTGATTATAAATGAAATACATACATATATGCGAGAGTATTAAGTTGAAACTCTTGCGAATATTTTGAATTTTCCATTACTTTTAAGTCTTTGGATTCTTCTAAAGGAGGTACAACCATTTGCCAAGGGCGAGTAATGGATTTATTTTCTTCTTCAAGCCTGAAATATTTTTCTGTCAGCACTTTTCCGTTGATAATTAGTTAAATTTGTTCTTTTGCACGTTGATAAAATCGTTTATAGTTATTTCTGCAACTAATTGAAAGATAATTGGCTCGCATTTTTATACTAAATTCAATTGAGAATGCCCTTATATAAACTTATATTAACTGACAGATATAAATATTTTGATGTTCTGCAAAATAATTGGTATGCTTTACCAAATGACTTTTGTCTCCCTGTGACGTGCAACACAAAAACTTCCTCTCGAATCGGCCATACCTTGTTATCTTTGTATCATGAGCTACTATTACATTCTCATCGCGTCAAAAGTTGTTCCATTGAAATCGTTTTTCATTAATTGACGTGCACTTTTCTTAAAATATCAATGGAAATCGACATAGGTGAACTCCTTCTCGCGTTATCTTGTGGACCGACAGACAGACGGTCGGACGGACGGACGGACGGACCGACAAACGAACATACAAAAATCAAAATGAATTTTAATATTATGAGTGGGTGTCCAATCCATTTTGCTCTACCATCATTATTTCTATGCCTTACAAACGGAATGGCAAACTTAGTATACCCTATGATTTCATCTAGGGTATATAAAAATAAGCCCAATTTTCCGATAACATAAATGAATGCCCGTAGTTTCGTATGGTTACTTTTTTATACGGGTTTGATTGTTGGAGTGGTTTTTCACATATATTTCTAGAATAGTTCGTCCGACAGTAAAAATGATTATAAACAATTTCATAGGATTTTATATTCTGAGGAACTTTTCAGAACAATAAAAACATTTTGAACTGATCGTTTTCACAGTAGACATAATAAACCTACATTTTTATATGGCAACACCAAGAATTAGCCAATGTTTGAATTTGTATATATTGTTTTTATGCAAACACCGTGAATAAAATTTCAGCTCTCTATATTAACGCGTTCTCAGGCAATGTCCAAATATACAGGGTGTCCTGTAAGTCGACGTCAAGCCGGAATCGGGTGATAGACCAAATCATAACGGTTATTAGAAAATATGAAAAAAAATCTAAGTCATGTATTTTTCAAATTATAGACATTTCTTTTGTTTTCGAGAAAATTGATGGTTTTTTAGCTCCTGTTGCTACAAATCTTAATTTTTTCCCTTTAAATTTTCTTATGTAGGTAATCCCGAATAGTGCTTATGTTGCTTTAAGCTCTAAGCCAACTGCCTCAGCTTGAAAGGAATTGTCACTTTTTGCCGAACCAACAATTTGTAAGATTCTTTTCTGAATAAGTACAGCTCTTAACATCTATACTACACTCCTAACTAATTCCACTTCATAGACGCTTCAGCGAATTGAAGCTCATTAAAAATTATTACCTATCTCCTTCCGGAACACTCAAGCGGGCTACTGGCCTGCTTCCAAAGACGATGCAAACGTCTTACTATCTCTTTCACTGCCCACTCTAAAAGAAGCCTTTGCTTCGCAAAAATTATCCTATAACTCCCATTTCTTCTGGTGGAGATAAACTCAGACTGAAGATATGGCTCTCACTCTTGAACCACGCCCTGCCCTAACCCTCTCCCCTGCCTAATCCTTCAGTAGAACCGTGAAACTACCTTGGAGACCACATAGTACTCCAATGGAACGTCTGCGGATACTATAATAAACTAGGCACCCTTCAGCTCTTAGTCAGAAATTTTTCTCCTGCTATCCTGACACTATTCCTGGTCAATCCACGCCCCAGCCGTACTGGCAGCGTGGCACTTTTTGTCAGAAATGACATCCCTGCTACCCCACTATCTCTGAATTCCCGCTAAAAGCCGTAGCAGTTAAACTTCTCACCAATTCTCCTATTCACGTCATATCAATCTGTTTGGGTGCCAGAGACATAGTCAAAGTATAAATAAGTATAAGTAGAGACAGAGGCGAACAAAATAGGAAATTTTTCGTATTTTTTAGAATGAAACAAGTAATTTCATATACTTTCGTCTTTTGCATGAATGGGGGAAAAGAACTTGGCTATACTATACACTAATGTAGTGCAACCGAGACAATGAGCTAAAAACAAAAATCGAGAGAACGTAGGATTACCCGAACGACAAAATCTTATTGAATGAATCCCTCAAAATCCTATCAAACTATTCATAATAATGTTCATCAGGTCACACTACCTCCCATTTTAAAGAAAAAGATAAATTTCGCTTTGGCCCACATGCTGAAAGGTGATGTAAAGTTCCTCTCAAATAAAATTCTCATTTTTCCCGAAAATATCAGAGAATCCAGCATGAGTTCTCCCACTTATTCTCTTCATAGCAAAACGAATGTAAACAGAAAAACGTGCTGTTCAAATATCATGGGATTACACCAACAAACATTAGAATTCCTGCGAAAAACATTGGGACAACTCCACCCATTCTCTTTATTTACGAAAATAAATCATTTGCCATTCCATTTCGTTGCATTTAATCTTCGCTTTCACATTTTTTGTCTTATTCGTAAAATGTTCAAAGAGGGTTTGATTTTTTTTTTTTGATTTTTTTCTCTTCCTTCCTTCCTTTTCTCGCCGTGTACATTTAAATGGAAAACAATCGGAACACTCTTCTGTGTCCTTTTTTTTATTTAGTTAATCTTTGACATAGTCACTGAGAGCGCTCTACGATCTCTTTAGGACCAGATACCGGTACCGGGTCCATGCTTCTCCTAGGATATTTCAATGCGCACCATGCACTATAGGACTCCCCTATAAGCGTCGCAAGAGGCAGGGTGGCTGGGTATCTCTGCCTTCGTCATCCTGAATGATGGCAGTCTAACAATCTTCAACTCCCGTAACCCCCTCATCCAAACGGTAGAGAGAAATTCTTCAAAAATTGTTCAATGCCCGACTAAGTCTCGAATATTTCCGGAGCTGCAAGTTCGTACCCGGGAACATTTTTTGTCTGAAAATATTTAGAGGAGGTAAGCCCAACATTAATTCTAAGACTGAAGTGTAACAAGTCTTCATAGCACCTATTACTCCGAGACTCGTAAGCCATTGTAGTCGCTGTAGAACATAATGGGCCAAATGATGGTAGTATAGGATCAGTAAACTATTTTCACGTCAAAGACAATAATGAAGACCCTTTGGATGAGGTCTAAGATCGTAATTGTTTGCTTAAGACTTTTGCAATTCTATGTAACTAGTGTAGTTCTATTTCTGCTGTCGCTACTGCTGCGATTATTGTTGTCAATCGTTGGTTTTTTTTACCTGTTCATTGTTATTTGTACTTAGTTGCTATTGAATGCAAACCAATCCAATCCAGTTGTTAATTGCTAGTTGTTAGTTCTTAGTTATTTGTATTTGATTTTTGGTTATTGGTCAATGGTCATTAGCCGTTCGTTGATGGTTGTTGGTTACAGATTGTTGGTTGAGGTTTATGGACTGTTGGCTATTCTTCGATGTTGGTTATTGATCATTGAATGTTGATTGATATTGCTGCTGTTTTTATTATTGTTAATATTGTTGCTGATCCGGTTAATAAAATATACCAAGACTTCATTGGTAAAAGCATCCATCTCAATAAGCAATGGTGACTAGCGAATCATTTTCAGCTTAAAATTTGAAACTTAGTTCAGAAACATTTCATTTTATCTATCCACCACGTCTGCATACATATAACTCTATCGGAAGAGTCAAGCATTTTTAATGAAGATTTTCCCTACAACATAGGACTTTCTTGTGCTGCCATCACATTAGCAGTATCACATATATTAAATACATTATAATTATTTATTGGTACGAAAATAAAATGTTAACGGGTTAAAGTAAATAAGGTCAAGTCATTTCTTATCAAAATTACAAAAAACAAGAAAATAACTATAACTGAAAATGCTCTGTCGTGATTCAAGACGTGTCCGGTTATCAGCGTTTGGGGCTTTCGTCCACCAAATTGAAAATGTTTCTCAAGTGATAAATCGGTGTGCTTTGCAATTTCTTTACAATTACAACTCATTCAAGTCTGTTACTCGATAGTCACAAATCGTTGATCGCGTCGCTCAGTACCAAGTTATTTGCGGAGAATCGTAATCGATCGGTTTTCCGTTAAAAATTCAAATGAATTAGCCAAAGAGTGTGGACTCAGTAAAAGTGTGAATCTAGTTTTAAATGACTAACAACTCTGTATATGGTTAAAAGAAAATTATTATTGAAAAAAAGGAGTATTGTAGTGTAATATAAGAATTTTTAAATAGTATAGTAATTTTTAAAAATAACAGAATTCTGATCTTGAGCTACAGCATTTCGTAGTGTATTTTTTTACATATATATTGGAGGCGAAAAAAGCATATTTTTGAGTTAAAGTGACTGCAATGGTATTTTAAAAATAATAACAAAAATAATAACAAAATAATAAGCTTATTACTTTGACTAAAATACATTATCTGTGATGGACTATGGTACAGAGCATTTGTTGGATATTTGTTTCATGGGTGCTGGGTAGGGCGCTTAGTTGACATCTTGCGACAAAAGAAGAGTGATAACTTCATCCGAGGTGCAACTGTAGAGCAAAGCTTGAGTTTTTAATGCGTTGAGATTTACGAACTTGTCAAGGAAGTTTATTCAATTATATCCATAAAAACTCTTAAAACTTATTCTTCAATTGATTCTCTATCTACCTCTCTATATCAACTCTAGCACATCACATAGTTCTGTCGAAATTACTTATAATTTCAACTTCTAATTTAGTCTTTATTAAATAGATCTCAGAAAATAAAAATGAGCAGTGTATGTATACTAGTGTATAGCAAGTGTATGTATACTAGCAATTGTATGTGGCATATCTCAAGGGTATTCGGTCCGTTACCTTTCAGCATCTATAAATATAAATATCCTTCCAAGAGTCATCGAAAACTGCATATTTCGTGATCTCAAGATGATTAACAATTGTATTTTAGTTGACCTATTGGCTTGAAGGATGATTGGATTGCTTACATTAGTTTTGATGGCATTGTACAATTATTTAGTACTAATTTACTAATAAGTTCCAGGCATTGACTATTTACGTATAAAAACACGTTACGTTAGAGACCCTTGGTAGTTACGGGTAGCTAGTCTATGACATCGGCGGCGAATGTCCACAAGATTATTTTTTCGAATCTTCTAAATTCTTTATGGTATACTACTGGTCAGTAATCGGAGAATTTGATCCTGTTAAAAAAAATTCTAACTTCTGCTCTTTTTTTTCTCAGTTCCCCGTTTCAACAAGAAAACCTGTCGGTTACTGGTGTTCTGCTTCACGAAGCAATTATGTTCGAACGAGGTTAGCAGAACAACGACTTAGATGCATAGTTTTTTAGTTGCGTGCCTCCTAGACTGTGCTAATTCTGTTGCCGGAAGAATTGACTTGAGACAGAAGGAGCTCTCAGTAAAGCTACCGGTTAGTTAGTTCAGTGATTTTATACTTCTCACACGTGCTAGAAATGGTTTCTATATCGAATATGACGTCTTTGGAAATCTCATTCGATACATGCTGCTTACATAATGCCTTTGATGTACTATCAACGGTTAGGTCTAGAACCTCCTGTCTAATAAAATTCATAAAAGTATACAAATTGTTATATCCATACTGCCCGCATTTGCATAAAGTGATTAGATTAGCTGCGCAGTATAACGGTATAAATTTTAATTGCTTTTGTGGTTGCCAGAATTTTTTTGAAAAATTGAGTTACTAAATACGAGTCTCACACGAAAATAAATTTTTCCAAAGAAAAAACTTTATTGATTTCACAATAGAAGATTGTATTTGTTCAACACATTTAACAAATGAGTTTGGACCTCAAAAAATCAAATATGTATAATAAAGAAACACTTAGTTTGCTTGCGTGGAGAATCTCAATGAGAAAAAATAAGTTTTTCCGAAAATCTGGAACCAGTCCAACTCAAAATTTTTGAACTTCCAGAAAACAAATTATTGATTTTTTAAAAATTAAGAATTTTCAAACCAACTTGATTTAGAAAAAAAAAGTAAAAAACGAGTTTTCAAACAAAACTGAGGCCAAGCCGCATGAAAAAGTAGAAAATAAACTTTTCTTCACACACAGAGGTGCACTCAGATTTTATTTGCTGACAACCACCGATATATTTCAGTATGATCAATCAGAGGTAATAAGTGATTTGATTCATAAAGAGAAAGAATATTCAAGAGAAATGTCTCAATCAAAAAATCTGAGTCCACCTCTGTGTGTGAAGAAAAGTTTATTTTCTACTTTTTCATTCGGCTTGGCCTCAGTTTTGTTTGAAAACTCGTTTTTTACTTATTTTGTTTTCTGCCTTTTTCACGTTAACTAAATTGGAAAATTCTGCATTTTTCCTGAAACAGATTTATAACTAATCATATAGATGAAAATTTTCCCGCTTTTCCGGGTTTTCCATAGAGTTTTCCACAAAAGCAACTTTATGCAACTCATTTTGCTCTACAACTTTGTCTTTGGTTGCAAAACGCTCAACCGCTTCCTTGGTCGGAAAAACTCCGGAAAAGCGTTTTACATGAATTTTCCTCGATTTTTTCTGCAAGTTTTCACCATTGTCGGAGAGAAAGTAATGATGCCAGTTGATAGGGAACTTGATCCTGCATAATTTAGAAAAGTTTTTTACCGGAAAATTTTCCGGAAAATTCGGAAAATTCCAGAAAAAAATTTCGGAAAAATCGGAAAACTCTGCATTTTTCCTGAAACGGATTTATCACTTATCAAATTTGTACCAAATTTTCAAATGATTTCTCCCGGTTTTCCGGAGTTTCCATGGAAATTTCAATTGTCACGCGACATGAACCTGTGTGCCAAATTTCAGCTCGCTGTGATGACGAAAAGTGTGTCTACGAGAGTGTCGAAAATAGTACAAAAGAAATATACAGACAAATTCGTGTACGAGTTAAAGGGAATGGCCTCAAAAAGTGACTTATACTCAAATTTTTCTAGACTCTCGACCTTCAATTGAATATTTCTTGCAATTGTTAGTTTTAGTTCGGAAGTTATTCGATCACATTTATGCTTATGTCTCAACCTCACCCCTTTTATTTACACATCCGATTGTCATTTTAATAATAATGACAGACTGGTTTAAATTTCATAAGGAAATTTATGCTTGATTTTAAATTGAAAGTTTGTTATAGCGAATTGTTTGCAGTTTGCCTCATTTTCTTTTTATCGGTATTAGCTTAGTATTCTGAAAGTGGAAATTTTGACTAGAATCAGCAACTCTACCTAGATGAATTACGAAAAGAAATAATGTAATCTTTCACATGCACATCAACTCTAAAGAACCTTTCCATTTATTTACAGATCTGTAAGACGAACAAAATTGATTCACAACAGGTTTTAGACCCTCAATTGTAACAACGATCGATATTTTTAATGACTATCATATTTTTTAATATTAAATTACGGAGTCTATTACGAACATGCTTCTATAATCTGATATTGATTTGCTTGTTATTTTTGTTGTATAAAAAACCATGTGTAGATAGAATCGTAACGTAATACTATAGGAGAATCTCTTGACATAAATAGTATGCAATTTCAGTCATAATTTTTGCCTATACTTATAACTATCAATAGATAATATATTTGAATACGTCAGTTAAATTCTCTAAATATGACCTGAATGAACTTTAATTATTTCGCGACTTAATCAAAATACAACTAACAGACTCAATCTCGTCATAGAAACCGATGGACACATGTAAAGATAATTAATTGCAAAAAAAATTAAAGTTGATAAAATCTTGTAAGCGTCAGCAAGTTTCAATAATCAATATAAATATCATTCTATTAAAAAATTTATTTTTAATGTCTTTGGGATTCGATTAAAATCGTACGATTATCATTTAATTTATGTGAAATAATGTTTTACTTAACTTTATTTGATTTTTTAATCTATGTAAATTAGGGCCTATGTTAGGTTAGATATGAAGGGTGCTGCTATAAATATCCAACCTCCTTCAATTCGCCCTCCAGTGAGTTCATTGTGCCCATTGACCTCAAGTGATAAAGAATTTGAAATCGCCCTAGATCCATCCTGCTTTCCTAAGCAAACTCAGGACCTCTTTACTTTTCAATTCTCCCAGATTTTAAGGAAAGTAGCTACCCAATAGTCTACCTCTTTTATTCATCAGAGCGAATCACTCGAAAAGTATGCGTTGGACGAACTAGATTTCTTCCCTACAGCTCCTGCAGAAATTGTTCACCGCTTTTCACAGTCTACTAGCATGGTTTCCTATGGCCCAATGATCCATAATGAGTCCTTTCTCGATTCCTGGTATCAGTTTTACAACCATTAATGAGTTATCTTTTCCTCATCCTGTCAAATGTAGGCCATAATTGCCTTGCAATACTGCAACTTTCTCTGCTGACCCCCCGAAAGCTAGCCTTTTGATATGCGCCCTTGATGATCTCCGGTTGGGAACCTCACATACGCTATCGCTGCAGAGCTATCCATTTCAGACTCTTTTTTGGACAACCCAGGATAAGGTCAGCTTGAACCATGTAGTCAAGATAACTGCACCAATTTCTAGTACAGCATCCAGCGCCTTAATGGCTGTCTGGCTGTCAGTGTATATGCACATATGCTGTAAGGCCTCTTTGCATATAGATAGCATTAGTACCGCGCCATTGTAAATCTCTGCAAGCCCTCCTTAAAAGGCACTGCATTTGCTCGCAGTCTATAAGATTACAAAGCTAATACTAGGTTTTTAGGATAGCCTAGAAAACACGCAGCGAAATTTATTCTATTTTATTTTGTCTACAGATTGAAATTGATTACCTCCGAATTGGTAAATTAAAATTAGAGAAATGTAGTATTTGTGTTCTACTGGGGACCACTAGCATTTTTTTTTATTCTTAATTTGAAGCCATAAGCCTTATCTATCTATGCACCAAAAATTTCGGAGGTGCTCGACTTGGTTTTGGAGATATGAATTTTTAAAGTCACCCTATATCCAATGTACCGCAATATGGGAGCACTAGCAGAAAACATGTTCTAGTGGCCCCTTCCGCAGTAGAAAATAATTCTAAATTCCCCTAAGTGCAGTACTGCATTACTTTGGGTATATGGTGAATTCAAAAATTTATATCTGGAAAAATCCGAATACCATCACAATTTTCTGCAAATAAATAGATAAGGCATATAGCTTCAAAACAAAAATACAAACAAAAAAGTGCTAGAGTAAATAATATTATTTTTTATGATAAATATAAAGCATTAAACTGCCCTTGAGATTTAAATCAGAAAAATTGGTTGCTCCGTGCTTTGAAAATGACGTTTCATCGTAATGTCTATAGTCCTAAGGTCATCGCTAAGCCAAAATTTATATGAAAATTTATCGCGCTAAAAGTTATTGGCGCGTTGTATTTCCGTAAAAAAATTGTAAAATGCTTCTTCTTTTTATTTTCACTATATCTTTTCTCAGAGTCTCCACTGTCATATTTTAGCTGCTAAAGAACAGTCCGATATTGGAGACTCGCTAAAATTTAGAGTTAGTACGTTGTTCAGGCGAAAATTTCGCTTGCATTCTGGATATATAATTCTACACGGAAAAAAGTTGTGGGGAAAATGTAAAATCACAAATTAAATAACATTAAACTGACTGAAGTAATATACGTAAATATAAATATAAATATATGTGCCAAAGCCTCAAACATCAAACGGTATCAATAATAATCTAAGGTATATAGAAGACAAGTATTCCCATTAAAATGTTGACACATTGCAGGTGATAGCCTGTGACGTAATTCTGTGACTAACGTATATACAGAGAGTATTGTGTTCTCTGTACCGTGCTTTCCTATAAATTTTCACGATAATTCGCCACTAATGGCCGAACGTGGTTCGTAATGGGAAAAACTTGTATTCTATATACCTTTCAATAATCAATCTGTAAACTTTTTCTTGCGAAATAAATGTCTGGATATAGATATCGTTGCGGAAAAATGTGTCCACTTCATATTAGCGCCATCTGCATTCCATAATCTAAACACTGCTTTTTTCTTTCGAACAGCATACTACTTTACGAAATCTCAAACCGAAATTTTCGTAGTACTTTTCGCCCACATTTTTTTGACATCGATTTTGTTTAGGAAACGAAATTTTCACTTGAACAGCGTACTACGCTTAACGCGGACCTTAGTACTAGATATTAGACCCCGTGTGACGTAATAGAAAGAAACAAAAACATATGACTAAACTATTTTCGTATTCCATAAAATTTCTAAACGTTTCATCCAAATCAGAAATGGTCAGGTCCAAATAAGTCCATATATTGTTTTCTGAAATATTATAATGCAAAATGCATAAATTGTTTTCACATAGTTCTGGTCCTTAACTCTTTATTAACAGTTTGATCCGTAAGATGAAAGTCTTAACGAAAGAAAACAAATTTTGATTGACCTTAATGTGCTCTTTTTGGTCTTGTATATCAACTTTGATACACCGCACACTCTATTATTGAAATGCTTCCAATATAATATACAAAAATCCAACTCTCATCACTAATTATGATATATTTCATTGAACCCTATTTGCTTGGGATAACATTTCTTCAACAACTTCATCACAACGTTGTTTTTGCAAAATAATTCAATTGTTATGGAACATGTCATGCAGGAACGCATTTCACATCTAAAATATCACTTAAAATTGAATAAGAAGAACCAATAAAAATTCCAACATCATTGCAATTTTTTGGCAGTCAATCATTTATTAGAAGGCAAGAAATTCGTTACTTCTTCGATCTGAAACTCATCTGTGCTAATATTGATAGCCTATCAGTGAATCCATCATCAATGAATTCTCATCGATGGGACTGCAATATCAATTCGTGTAACTGAGTATAGTAGCAAAATTTCTTATTCACATTTACCGGTAACGTAGCTAAGAAACTACAACTTGTTTACTGAATTTCTTGATTAAAATCGAAAAATATGACATTTTTCGTCCTATCCTAGAACTCAGTGGCTTTAAAAAAATAATTTTTATTACATAACTAAAACCTTTCTGCAATATTTTACACGTTTCGATTAAAAAAATTGCCATTCAAAATTCAGAATTTCATGCAAATTCTTTGATCCAAGAAGTTCGGCATAGTAAAAATCGCCAACACTCATTAAGATTAACATACACAAACTTTGCTTTATTTTCTACAAATGACATTAAAACTAAGAACAACTTTAATAACAGTTATACTACTGGTTACATAGCCGTAAAAAAAGTTCTAGACTATTTGGGTTGAGTCCTCTAAAATGAGATGTTCCGAAACATTTTTATTAAAAATGGTCCAATTCCATTAGAGGATTGGGCTGTGAATACTTTCTTTCTTTAAAATCTCATTTCAATTATTCGCTTTTTTCGTGCAAACTTAGATAACACAAAATATATTTGATATTATTATTTTAGTAAAAATAATTACCCAAGTCCATAAAATCTCCTTTCATCTCTATTTTATCGAAATAATGCTGAGAAATTGTTATTTGCTTTTTCTCGACCATGCTTGCTTAGCTCATAAATTGCCTTATATTTCTATTGCATTTAATACCTCAAGTGTAATTTTAGTTAAATATCCATCATTGCAAATTTGCCATGAAAAGACATGGATACACAAAATTAACACCACTTTCTTGCAAGAATTAATACGGCTATAGTTAAATCATTTTTAGCTTGCTGAACAGAAGACCCCGCAGTTTATTTTATACTTACTTTAGAAAAAAAAAACCAATCCTCATCTTAAAATTATCTTAAACTATAACATTAATTAAATGTTCAAAATATCTTTTGATATCAGTTTAATGTACAGTTTTGTCCTTGCACTTTGTATATATATCTCCCCTTGTATTTAAATAAATTTAATCGTTTGTTATGCTTTCATTCGCCTCTTTTAAAAACAAATGGAATCAAAACATATAAATATCTCAATTTGTATAAAGAAATATGAAGACTTAAAAAATGTTTAGGTAGTGAAAACAACAAACAGACTATATTGATAAAACACAAATAATAATTTTCAAAATTAGCAGTGAACAAGTGAGTGAATTGATGAAATAAAATTTAAAAGATGACATTTAAACGAAACGCAATAGAACTAGACAATAATTGTGGCAGTGAGAAGGAAACTTTACAGAAAGGAAAACAAATTATCACACCTAATCCTTATGGCAGCAGATTTCATTTGTGCAGTAAGTATGTGACAAAAAGTTGTTTTTCTCTCTTAATTTAAAAAACAAAACAAAAATACGTAATGAAATTCATGCCTGGGAGTTTTCACATATTTTGCGAAAAAAGTTCATCAGTCGATAAAAATTAATTACCACTAAATTGAAATATTTGTATAAATATCTTGCCAGATTTTTATTAATTTTTTATTATTTTTATAACTCTTCTAAAATTGTATTATATGCTAATTCATTGGTGTAAAATTTGTCTAAGCTGGAATGCCTTGGAACTGATAAGAATTTGCAGCTCTAGACAGGTTTCCGGAGGATATAAACAAAAGTTATTTTAAAGCATTTATTTAGTACCTAACATTAATGTAAAAAGAAAAAATTTCCCCTAAACAATAATACAATACAAGAACCTATGCCAAAACATATCAAAATGAAAATACAAATATACATTAGGTCGCATAGAAAATAATCTAAACTTTTTATGAGATAGGCAAACCTCGAAAACTGGTTTATTTTAAAGTTTTATGAAGGGTATACATTAGTATTCGACAGAAGAACCTTATTTCCGACGTTAATTTCAAAATTTTACACAGTTTCCAGAGCACGTAATACTTCAGAAACGGAAACAGACGGGTTTGTTTACGGACTTCAATTAATATTGTCCCAGTCTAATATGACTATATTTTCCCAAATGATTCCTCTCGTCCAGACAATTAAAATATTGTAAGGCAAGGTGGGGGGCAAAATGTCACCCTACCGAGTTTACAGGGTGTTTAGTAAAATATGTTCTTTTTCATTAAACACCCTATATCTTGAAAAGTAAAGGGTATACGGTCTATTTTAAGACGGCATTGTTTGCAGAACCTTGGATCGTTCTTATCAATATTAAACCACACAGGTAACCCCCCACTCCAGACTTATAACTTAAAAAAAAAAAAAAACGGACAAGTCCGTGTCGGACTCGTACACGAAGGGTTCCGTACCATTGTACACGATTTAACACTATATACTTTTTAGATCGACCAAAAACAAAAGTTTATTGAATAAGGACCTCCTTTAATTTTTAACTTTATTTTATTTTCATAATTTGTTGTTACACATACTGAAAATTTCAACTGTCTACCTATTACGGTTCATGAGATACAGCCCGCTGGTTGACAGACGGACGAACAGCAGAGGCTTAGTAATAGGGTCCCTTTGGCAACGGAACCCTAAAAATATCATCTAATTTCGGTATGGCTTGAATAACTTAAGAGCTAATAACCCTCACAGATAGAACAACGCCGTTTTAATATAGACCGTATACGCTACACTTTTCAAGATATATATAAAAAAAAAAGCGTATTTTACTAATCACGGCTGTAACTTGGTAAGGTGATATCCCCCCCCCCCCCCACCGCCCCTGCCATACAATTTTTTTTTACTTGTCATCTTGGAAGAGAGGAATTATTTGACTAAATATAATCATATTAGGCTGGACACCCTGTACAGACTAATAACAGCTCGCGAGTTCGTGCTCATGGAAACGGGAATTGAGTTAAATTGCGTTGAATCCCTGTTAACTACACGAAACTAAACGAGTTGAATTGAGTTTAATGTAAGTATTAGTTATAAAAGTGCGGATGGGTGATAGTTTTAGTATGCGATCTCCTGTAGCATTACTACAGAACAAAAACTTACTTCTTTGTTTTGCCACCTTAAAGCCACGAGCACTTTCTTCCTGTTTTGCTATGTATGTTCAGCTTTTTGAATTCTTTTCCGAAAGGCCGGTACATCAGCATTAAAAACTTGATCACTATTGTATCCACCTTCTTCAATTAATTTGGCCAGCTTCGATTGCGAAGGGAATTCTTTGACAGTTGAAATACTTCTAAAAGCTATTTCACCTTTGATCTTGACATTATGAATTGCTGCATGCCTTTATAGAAATCATTGCAACCATCCATTACTAGCAGCAAATTTATTTTTATTGTCGTCGGTGGGTTTCGAAAACGCTGAAGGTTCCATTTTTTTTATTTGGTCATAAGCTCTTAAATTAAAGCCTTCTGCTTAATGGTATTGGTATGAAGTGGTATACGTTTTTGGGTGTAATCTTCTATCCATGTCAACAGAACATTTTCCATTTTTTCTATAACTACATATATTTCTCGTGTACGAAAAGGACTTAGCACTTAAGTTGGTACCAGAAATCACGATCTGTCTAATCGCATTTTCATTATTTTTAATTGTCCAGATTCCAGATTCCAACGGAGCTAGGACCTTCACCATTTCTGAATTAAAAATTTTAAATTTATTAAATAAATTATGATTTATGAAAAGTTTTAATTTACCTTATTATAGTCAAACAAAAGACAAATATTACTCCTATGAATTTTCTTTTCACTAAATATTACTTTTAACTTACACCTTATACATATGTAGAAAAAAAATGTGAAAAGAATTGTGTAAATTGTAAATCCCCTAATTATAAAATGAAAGAAAAAACAGAAAACAGCTAAATTCTTAGATTTTTTTGTCCCTGTAAAAAGAATACATGCAAAAACAGGATAAGTTTGTTTTTTTCGATCGCGTTATTTCAAAATCGTATAAAATCATGATTAGGTGTACTTATGACCTTAAAGAAGCAATATGGATCGAATCAACGCGGTAAACTTTGTTTTTTGTTTATTTTATTTTTCAATTTAACAATTTATAAATGAAAAAAAGAATATTGACAATATAGTTTGTGCTTTGCATTTCTTTACATTCCTTCTTCTTATTATTCAAATGGGCAGCACGATATAATGAATCATTAGTATATACTAATTATTCATTAAAATGCCGTGTGTTACATAGTATTCATAATTATGGCTCGAAAATCAGATCATGATGAAGTATTTACACTAACTGTTTGTTTTTTCCTTCACTACAGCTCTAATAAGGAAAAATGTGCTAGAACTAAATGTATTTTATTTATTATAAGTAAGCTTCGCTCTGCATCTACTTTTTAGGGTTCCGTACCCAAAGGTTAACAACGGGAACCTTATTACTAAGACTTCCTATTACCAGGTTGTATCTCATGAACCGTAATAGGTAGATAGTTGAAATTTTCACAGACTGTGTTTTTCTATTGGCGATATAACAACAAAAATAAAAATAAAATAAAATTAAAAATTAAAGGGTCCCCCATACAAGAAACCTAATTTTTTCGGCGTTTTTAGCCTCGTTTTATTCTCATTCATTATTATTATCATAAGTAGACATTTCAAATGACAGCATTATTTTTTCACATTTGAAAAATAAATACAAAGTACATAGTGTTAAATTCTGTACGATGGTACGGAGCCCTTCATGCGAAAGTCCCTCTCGCACTTGGCCGGTTATTTTTTTAATATATTGTTTTCTAATTTCCAAATCGTTAAATTGAAAAATACAATAAATTAAAACTAGCATCCATTCGATCCATTCGCTTCTTCATTGTCATAAATATGTCAAAACCAGTTTGACAGTACACCTTAATTAAAATCATTAAGGTCTAATAAGTCGTTAGTTAATTATTCATTAGGAGTACTGCGCTGTGTGCCTAAAGGCATAAATTTACTTATAAAATATAAAATTTATTGTATAATTGTAGTTGTAATTATATACATATACGAATACGAAGCGTAGTTTTAAATTTGAAAAGGGAAAACGTAATTACATAAAATATTTTCCGAATACTCAGCAACTGCTTAATTAAGAGCTGCGTACTGCAGAATTAATTTAGAATTGTTTAAATTTTTAAAATAAAATTAAAAATTATTTACCGCTCGTACTCCGATCGGTGCATACACTTGGATAAGCATACAGAATTCACATTTTCTTCATTTTAGGTAATTATATTGTTGCCCGCAACATGACACTAAATTGGAGAATTTTGCCCCTCAGCTTTAAGGCAAAACCAATAGCAAAATTGGTGAGGCCGGGCAGGTTGAGGTTGAACTCAAGTAGGTCTACTTTCTACTCTGTTGTAACTTTGTAAGATTTGTTATCATTTGATTAAATTAAATTATGTTTATGGAAATTTTTTGGGAAAATAATTTGGGAAACATATTTACCGTCAAAACTTATTTCTGTTATAATAGATTATTACAAAATATGATTTGAATATTTAAGCCCCCAATTAACTGCTATCATACAGAAATTGTCACAGCTCGTATTGTGAGTTCCAAAAGTTTGCAAGGCTCACCAGTTTAAGGTTATTCAAATTATACTGTAGTCGATATTGAAAAAGTTAGCACTGTGTTTCTCGATGGAGACATATACTGGCTTCAACAATTTTGTATGCGAAAGGCCTGCAGCTATCTCAATCTATATATTGAAGTCTGTGGGTTTCTTGAAGTTATTTCATCGATATCGTCCTCCTCTTCCATGGGTTCATTTAATTCGGTGTCAATATTTTTGGTCACAGTTGAAGCTGTTTCATCAATTTTTACATAATCGGCAACTCTGACATCTTCAATACCTGTCCTTACCATATTAATTGAAAGAGTTGTGTAGCATTTCTGTTATATCTGGTTTCGATAGTATTCACTTAGAACCCACATTATTTTAAATAGTTCGAAACACAATTTGGAGGGATACTAGATACCGTGGCATGTATCAAGTGAATAGCATCAAGATAAATTATTGCTTTTGATAGATCATGAGCGCTCTAGCAGATTTCAATGGAAAAAAAACAACCAATTTTACGTAACTTAGCTTAATTTTCAGATGAGATGTTGCGTTGTCCAGAAATAAACAGATATGGCGCCCATCTTTCTGCATTCTGATGCTCAAATCCGAAAGCCCCTCAAACTCATCCATTATTCTCGATGTCATACACGTTTTCTTGTTGGTTGTCCATAAAATAAGAAGATTATTAATGCCCAAATTCTTGAAACAGCGTGGTTTTAAAACTTTACCAATAACTAAGGGTTTTTCAAAAGTACATAAAAAACTCCTTAGCCGCTCCTTGAATCTCTTGCCGCCTGCACATATTTCGGACTTGAGCTTTAAAGTTTTGTCAGGTAAATTACGAAAAAACATTGCTGTTTAATCTCCTAAAGTGATGAAGAAAGAAGGTAGGGGTACTTCTGTTGAATATGTGGCAGATGTTCATGGAATCCAAGTGAAAAATTTGATTTGGAAAGATTATAAATGTTACAACATTTTGTCAAATTTTCTTGGCACTAGTCCCGAAGGGACGATAAGAAAGATCAAGTTAAATATAACTATTAAATTCCCAGCAGTTATAAAGGAGTATAATCCTCAAATGTTTTAAATAGCTTCATTAGAAGAACAAAAATCTTTATGAAGTCTCGAAAATGGTACATGGGTGCATTTTATCATTTTATCGATTAGACAATTATTAATTCTTGGCTTCTGTACAAGAAACCACCAGTTCATGAATATGGTGTGATTTAGGATTGCATTTGCAAACCATTATGCAAATAGCCCCGACCTCCTCCTCAAAACGACGTGCTGATGGACATCTGTTGCCTGTCAACACAACAGAAAAAAAAATTTTTATATAAAACATAAGGATAAGCGAAAAGAGGTCGGTCCGATTATCGAATCTTGTTCAATGGGAAAAAAGCAAGAATATCAGCAATTTTCAAGACCGTCACGGTCATGGTCCATGTAATCAGACGCTCATCATGGAGACTTGCTGACCTTTCTCACGGAACGTTGGAACCGTAATCTCCACAATTTTGGTGAGTCCAAAATCGTTGCGATGGATATTTTAAAGGCTTTTGATAGAATCTGGCATATTGTTCTATTATCGATTGAAAGTTTCCTATCTAGTCGCCAAATACGTGTTGTATTAGATGGCGTTACATCTGAACCCCATCCCATAAATGCCGGTGTGCCCCAAGGCTCTGTTATTTGTCCAACTTTCTTTTTAATTTTCATTAATGATCTCCTTTCCATTGCTTTCAAACACATCCATAACCCTGCCGATGTTGAAAATCCACTTTTTGTTTTCAACAAAAGACAAGGAGTGCTTTTTTTAAAAAGTTCACCTGCCCTGAACTAACTTAGTTTTTTTTTAACTAAGTTTAAAAATCCTTAAATTCCTTTTTTTTAAATAGTAGGTACTTATTTAACCTTTTCTTCTTAAAAACCTTTGTAAAAGTTTTGTATAACCTTTTATATACCCAGAATAAGAGGCCTCATCACTGGTCGGAGGACTCTCCTAATCTCAGGTATGTGTCATAAAGTACTGATTGCTTTAATTAATTTAATTATTTAATTATTATCTTGCCAATTTGGTCGATGTATATCGATCATTATATCGGTAGTACATATTATACTTACTAGAATTTAGGAGGGGAACCTTAAAAGAAGGTAAACCCCTATAGTCGTTATTAGAGCGCGCCATTGGTTTACATAGCGATATCGGGGTCATCACCCGGCGTATTGCTTGACTAGATCATTGAATAACGATCTTGACAATATCCTCGCCTGGGGCAAAGTGAAACACGTCCAATTCAATGCATCTAAAATCCAAATCAGTCTCATGTCTTTAAAACAAGATCATAATTTTCCACTCCCGTTTCATTTAATGGAGCACTGATTTATGATACACCGTCTGTATGCATTCTTGGCATAATATTTCCAGTAAGCTAAGCTGGACAGATCACATCTTCTCAAAATGTCTAGGATTTCTGAAAAGGTGTAAGAAATATTTCAGCCCATCGAATCCAGCACTCGTCTACAAGTCCTCCTAGAATGGAATACAATTCCGAAATCTGGGCCGGGGCTGGTCGCCACACAGCCTTAGCTTCATTGGAAATTGTCCCAAAGACAGCCTTCAAGCTTATTTGCGTTGTGGCAATATCTCCTCATACCGATGATGCTTCCTGCATGCAATATTCGCGCTGCAAGCCGCACACATCCTTTCACCCTTCAATATACTTTCGGCCGTACAATAAAATTCCGTGATGCTTTCTTATCCCGAACTGTGCGAATGTGGAACAATTTTCCGTCTTCTGTTCTTCCTCGGGCATACAATTTGCGAAAATTTAAGAGTGACGTACATCAGCACCTCCACCACTTTCTTTCCTCATGGCCCTTTATCCTTTCCGTAGCCAAAGCATCAGGGAATACCACAGTTCTTAAAAGAAGAGCGATTTTTAACTGGAGAAACCCAAAATCAATCGGTCTTCAGCACAGGCTGGCTTTAATTAAGTACCTAAGTACCATCAATGCATTTTTTAACCACTTGAGCGGAAATGGCGGGTTTCACCAGCAATGTTTTACTGTGCCAAATTCGATTTTGATACGTGTTTACAATCCAAATAAAGTGCAATGCCCACTTTTCATCAACTTTAGGTCCGATATAAACATACATGAGATATGTCTTAAACGGTGCATTATAATACTCTGAACATATTTTATTAACAATATTTATTTCTATTCAGCGGACCTTGGCGATCGAATGTAGCTTGAGCGACTTTCTTGTGTGAAAAAGTGGACTTTTCTACTTCTCGTGATTGTGGGGAATAGGTTTTCCAGCTGCAAAAACGTCCAGAGAAAGTTTTGTAAATCGGGAAAAAGTACACCACCCGCTAAAACTCGGTGGGACCTTTAGTTTGATTTGCAACATGCCGTATTAGAACCAACCCCCCTGCCGGTGTTGCTATACCCCAACCGTAAAAGTATGCAAATAAAAAAATTTCTTCAACGAATTGTAGCTGGTAATGATCTGAGGCGAACAGTGAAACCCGTTTTCCGATCGGACATAACCCTATAGTGTTAGAGCCGATCTAAGTTACGAAAAATCTAGGCCCTAAGTTCGAATAAAAAAGAGGGAAATACTAAAAAAGTGAGTATGGGGATAGGTATTTAAGCCTCCGAGTATAGGAATGTGGGTACTCAAAATTCTTCTCAGGACCTAAGGAACTCGATTCTGTACTAGATTTTCCAAAATGTACTAGATCAAAATTTGACTCAGCCTGCAAACCTTCCCCCGCTTAATTGAAATAAACATTGTTAATAAAATATGTTCAGAGTATCATAATGCATTGATTAAGTTATCTCATGTCTCATCATGTCGGGCCTAAAATGGACTTTCTCCCTTTTTTTAACTAACTTCTAATTGAAGCTGGAATATTTTTGTTTTATTTTGTGATAAATCCACACATAGAGTTCACTAATAATTTATTTATCTGCACACGCCCGAGTCTTCGAAAAATTAATCGTAAAGCAAGGGGTTGAAAAATTTTTTTCCACCCGCTGCCTCCTTGACATGGCTTAAACATTAGGTTGCAACGATGATAGCAATTTTTATCCTTTAGCCCCTATGCTATGATACCGACCTTTAAGCTGTAAGAGAATTATGGTTTGGAAAAATACATACTACTATTACTGATTTATAGAAATCAGAGAGATGAGATTTAAAACCCTTAATCTCATCTGCATCGAAATATAAGAACTTTTGTAAGACAATTTTCCTACAAACACCACTTTGAATAAGCAAGGATATTATTATTTAAACAAATAATACTTTACTATGGGTGGTAGAAAAACTTAATAAAAAAACTATTTTAGAATGTTTTTACAACAAATTTTAATCATTTTTTTTTATTTTCTTCAGAAACATGCTGCTGTTTACTGCTTGGAATCATTGCATTGTTACTAGGCTTGCTTTCTTTCAAATACACATTATTTGAAATATTAATGTCAGAAAGATTAAGAATGACACCAGGCCTTCCCCCATTTGAATGGTGGGCAAATCCAAAGCCAGAAGTACTTTGTCGAACATACATTTTCGCAGTTACAAATTCTGAAGAATTCTTAAGCGGATCTGATGACAAATTAAAACTCAAAGAAATTGGCCCAATCGTCTATAGAGAGACTCTACAACATTTAGATATTGAATTCCATACGAATTCAACACTTTCATACACATTAATACGTGAAGTTGAATACCTTCCTGAACTGAACGAGCCTGATATCCTAAATCAAACGATTATCGTTCCAAATATTGTTCTTTTAGGCATGGCAGCAGTTGCTAATAGTTACTCGATTTCTGTGAAATTTGGTTTCAATATGATAAGCAAAAGTGATCCGGTATTTTTGAATACTACCGTATACAATTATTTATGGAATTTAACGACGCCCGCATTAGAAACTGTCAAAAGATATGTTCCATTTATGGTGCCTCAAGATAATGGCGGAATCATGTATAATGTAAGATTATTATTAATTTTTTGTTTTTTTTTATTTTTTTATCGAATATTTTTATCCCCTTAGGTTTATCATGGTTACAAGGATCGAGTAAATGTAAGAATCGGTGAAAAACATGGTTTTGGTCAATTCTTTATGATAAATACGTATAAAGGTCGTCCAACAGTTCCAGGATATAAACCAGAAAGAGGCGACTGCTTTAATTCTGTTGAAAATTCAACAGAGGGTGCGCTATATCCAAATTTTCTTACAAAAGATACAGTTCTACGGTACTGGAGGAAAACAGTTTGTAAGGTAGTGCCGCTACATTTTGAAAAAGAATTATACAAAGGTCCGGTGAAAGCATACAAATATATTGCTAGACCGAGCATTTATGATCGCTTGGACAATTTGACAACAGACTGTAATAGGGGAATTGGGAATATTGTGCTGCCCAGTGGTCTTTCGGATTGCTCCAAATGTTATCATGGTAAGTACGGTGAAATCATTAATAATAGTATAAGGTAGGGCGTTATTTATTTATTTTGTTTTACATATTCATCAATAACAGTGATAATATGAATAAGAAAACCAGAATAAAAACAGAAGATGATTTGTACCAAACTCTTTGAATAACTAAGCTCGGCTCTCCTCCTCCTGGCCGTAGTCAAATGTAATCGACTATTTGCTTTTAAAGTGCGTAATGAACGTAAAATAATTTGTGGATTTGTGGTAGTGGCTTTTAGTCGACAAAAAGTCTACCAATAATTATTTTGCGTTCACTAAGCAAAATTTTGACAATTAACTATTTCGGTGACACTGAATGCACTCAATGAAAATCAATTATACTGCTTTCATTTTCTTGTTCAGATGCACTCGTTTTTAGTTTTAACCCTTTATTGTCTTGAGTCGAACAATTTAATTTCAATGTATTAACACATTTTCGATCTGTAATATCTATTGTTATAGCATCTAATGTTTTACAAATTTCAAGTAAAATTTAATTATCTCGTCACCAGAAACCTCCAAAAAACATCAAAAATATTTGTCGTTGGTATGCAGAAAAAAGATTTTTGAACCAAGGTAAAAGCAGATATGATTACTTTCTCTGATTGATGCCCTTCTGCCTGTTTTGCTGAATCACGAAATTTCTTATATTATTAATATTCTTGGCCTCCATGCTTGGGATGAGATCTCCTGATCTACTACCTTAAAAAATATGTATTCTTCTAGCTTTTGTGAATAAGTCTCGAAAAAAGTTAAAATAATTAATAAAAGTACTAATAGTTATGTATGTGCATTATAAATGTATGCTCACGTGGAGCATATGGTTATTGGAGCAAAAAATAGCACATTGCAACGAGCTTGGTCTTATTTCGTTATTTTAAAAAAAACAATATTTCGGCACTTGGGTCCTATTCTGTTTATTCTTTTCATCAATGATATTATCTCTTGTTTCTCATTTGCTAACTGGATTCTTTTCGCAGATGATTTTAAGATTTTTATGACTATAAATATCAACCTTTAGTAATTGCATGGAGCTTCAAGAGGATTTGAATAGTCTTGGTGAATGGCAAATTTATTCGAACTAAATGCCTCTAAATGCAAAGCTATGTCGTTTTACCATTTGGCACATCACATATTATCCTTTCATTAAAGTGTCAGAAATGTTATTCTTAACAAATCTTCAAGTATAACTGATCTAAGTGTAATATTCGATAAGAGGATATCGTTTTCAGTTGCTGGGCTTTTAAAGAGGCCGACAGGTGAATATTTAAAGATCCCTTAGCATTAAAATCTTTATATTTTTCATTAATACTTTTATTAGGATTTACAGTTTAGAAGAGTCATAAGTTCAATAATGTTGGTCCATGTAGGATTTCATGTCCAGAACTGCTGCTATTTTCAATTATCTTGTATGTGCCCTCTCCTTTCAGAACCTTGGCCAAAGCGAAATTTATCTTTTTCTTAAAAAATAGAGGTAGTGTGACCTGATGTACATTATTATGAATAGTTTAAAAGGATTTTGAAGGTATTCAAGAAGATTTTATCATTCGATTCGGGTAATCCTACGTTCCATCGATTTTTGTGTTTAACTCGTTGTCTCAGTTGCACTACAATAGTGCATAGCCAAGTTCTATTCCCCCATTCATGCAAAAGACGAAAGTATGTGACATTACCTGTTTCAGTCTAAAAAATACGAAAAATTTCCAATTTTTTTCGGCTGTATCCCATCTTCTTATAGGTTATCTTTGACATGGTCTCCCGTTCCGAATGGGAAAACTGTGCGCAATTGCACATTCAGTTGTAGGACGGTTGCACCGAAAGTATGTACTTCAAAATGGAGAAAACAAAATTTTCAAATTACGAATTACAAAAGTCAATTATCCTGTATGGTTTGAAGACACAACATCGCTAAATTTTGCAGATAATACTGTTTATTATAATTTATAAATAGTGTTTTTTTTTGTAATGGATGAAATAATGAAATAAAATTTAATTGTACCATTCTTTTACCTTGACTGAATTTTCTAACTCCTCTGTAATAGCTTTGCACACATCAGGAATTATTTTGGAAAGAGACGATAATGAAACCTTTAGCAAAAATACTAAACTGGAATAAGAGTCCCCGGTGGCCAAAAATCTAAGTGTTGCTGCTAACCTTATATGAGCAGGGATTTTTGAGTAGTCTGCGTCTTCTCTTATTTCTTCCAAGATGTTGTTTTTCCTTTTCATAAAAAACTTCCGGATCCATATTTTGTTGTTCCTTCTTTCTTTAGCACTTCCTTCTTCTTCAAGAATCGCAAAACTAGCAATTGCAGCAGCACAAACTTCGTGCGATTGCATTTTCACTAAACCAAAGTGCGAAAATAACATGCACTATGCTCTCGTGTAAATGTGCGATGCGTAAAATTGCATGCGCTGTGGTGGAAAAACTCTTTCAACTTTACTATAAAACTTATGCGCAATTCACCCCAGTTATATGCGTAAAAAGGCACCGTGCACAGGCACATTTTAGACGTTTATTAGTTGTACTCGTTAATATATTAAACTTTGGATAACGTGAAGTTATCACGCATGCTATTTCTAATTTCAACTTGGTTGATTCATTACTTGATTTTAATTTAACTAGAGAGGGATTTAAGAAACTTATTTTAGAATTTTTCCGCTTAAGCTTTGTAGATCTGTAATATATAGATAGTTTTTTAAATAACTTTTTATTTGTTTTGAAATAAACGAATAGAATTGAGTTGAATTAAATTGAATTGAATTTAATATTTCAAATATTATTCACAAGTTCTTCCCTTATTTGACTTTACTATTTACTTTCATAACATTCACAAACAAAATCAAGGAAGATTTTCGTTCAATTAGCATACTTCCTTTCTGCTCGAAAGTTACCGAACAATTTTGCTTTGTGACCAAATTTCAACCTTTGTATCTGATCAGTCACTTTTATATGCATTTCAATCTGGTTTTCGCAATCGGCATAACGACTGAACACCTAGTAGATAATATTAGATTAAATATGAATGCCCGACTAGTATCATTGCTCGTATTATTAGATTTTTCTAAGGCGTTTGACAGTGTAAATATTAATATATTATGTAGTAAACTTAAAACACGGTTCCTTTTTAGTGTTTCAGCAGTTTAAATTATCTTTCTTATCTTGCGGATAGGTTTCAAAAGGTTGTGAATGCTTTTCGGTATAGACCTACCTTCTCAGGTGTTCCACAGGGGTCAATTCTCGGACCGTTGCTTTTCTTATTATACATTAATGATTTACCTGAAGTAATCCGTTGTGTCAATATCTAGCTGTATGCCGATGATGTTCATCTTACTTTATCTGCTCCTGCTACTTGTATGAAATATGTTCTAGAGCTGATGAATTGTGAACTTGCTAGGGTGTCTCGCTGGGCTATTGAAAACAAACTTTTGTTAAATGCATCGAAATTCCAAGCAATCCTGATTTATCTAAAAAGCTTCGACTTAAACAACTTTCCCCCAATAAGACTAAGTGATGCCATCATACCTTACTCAGAGTCTGTCAATAATCTTGGTGTTGTCTTCAATTCCACACTTACCTGGGACAACAAAGTGATAGGGAGGGTGTATGGTACACTTCGTAAGTTGTGGTTTTTTGCAAAATTCACTCCACAGAATGTCCGCACTCGTTTGGTTCTCACTCTTATTCTTCCGGTTGTACTGTATGGTAGTGTAGTATACTGCAAGACCGACAATATTAGTAGAAGGAAATCAAATGTGGCTTTTAACTTCTGTGTGCGATACATTTTCAATCTGAGTCGTTTTGATCATATTTCTATGCACACTCGCAGCATTTTAAATTGTACTTTGAATAATTACCTTGATTATCATGTCACTATTATGCTCTTTAAGATAATTAGATCCTTTGCAACTGATTTCTTGTCCAGTAAACTTCAGCAGCTCAGATTATCGAGAAACTGTCAACTTGTCATTCCTCGCAGTATTTGAAGACAGAGACCTTTTTCTGTTTACGGTGTCAGGATTTGGAACTCCCTGCCGACCAGTATAAAACAATCCACAACTGTCAGCGATTTCAAAATTAATGCTTTCAATTTTTTCTCTGACTATGGCTGAGTAAGCCTTGCGGGAAGAATCTTCACTCCTAACAAGGTTAGATGGGCCATTGGCACATTTAAGCCCTTTAAATCTGCTGGAGAAGACGGCATTTTTCCCGCCTTACTACAACAAGGTGTTGAAGAAATACTCTTTCCACTACAAAAAATTGTTCGAACCAGTTACGCTCTAGGGTACATTCCCCAATGTTGGAGAGACGTCAGGGTGGTATTTATACCTAAAGCAGGAAAAAGAGCGCGTTCTCTAGCTAAATCGTTCCGACCCATCAGCCTCTCTTCATTCTTGCTTAAGTCCATGGAAAAAATCCTAGACCTACACATTCGAAGTGAAATTCTGATTAAATCACCACTTCATTCTAAGCAGTTCGCTTATCAAGCTGGCAAGTCTACTGAGACTGCCATTCACACACTAGTCAAAGACCTCGAAAAAGCGCTCGAAGCAAATGAGGTGGCTTATGTGCATTTGCGGATATAGAAGGAGCCTTCGATAATACCTCCTTCGATGCAATTAAATCAGCTGCCGAGGATAAAGGCTTTGAGCCCTCCACGGTAAACTGGATAGACTCCATGCTTAGAAGTAGGAGGATAACCACATCTCTAGGGAACTGCTCAGTCACGATCACCGCAGCAAAAGGCTGCCCACAAGGAGGAGTTCTATCTCCACTCTTATGGTCGATCGTGATTGATGATCTGCTAGAGAAGTTGACCAGTTCGGGTTTTAATGTTCAAGGCTACGCGGATGACCTAGTAGTTACAATACGGGGCAAGCATGATCAAGTCATATCCGACCTCATGCAAATAGCCCTCTCCAAAGTCCGCACTTGGTGTTTAAACAAAGGCCTTAGCATAAACCCCAACAAAACGGTAATCGTTCCGTTCACAAGAAGATCGAAGCTTTCACTAACGGCTCCTCTTCTTGATAATACGGAATTGATATTTTCAGACGAGGTCAAATATCTGGGGATAACCGTAGATAAGAAACTGACCTGGAATTCGCATCTGTCCAGAGTGACGGATTGAGCGATGCGATCTCTCTACACGTGTCGTCGCTTCATTGGCAGAACATGGGGTCTGAAGCCAAAAATGATGTACTGGACGTACACCACGGTTGTTAAACCCTATGCGGCCCTCGCATGGTGGCCAAAAACTAATCAAAAGACGGCTGAGGCTCTGCTCAAAAAACCCAGCGGCTTGCCTGTCTAGGAATAACTGGTGCCATGAGAACCTGTCTTACAGCAGCCATGGAAGCCTTATTAAACCTTGCACCCCTGCATTTGCAGGTGAAAAAGGAAGCGATTTCCAGTCCATAAGAGTACAAACGGAAAAACAGTTAAAGCCAGGCGATCTGGTTGGTCATTTAAGTATCTTAAAACAGATATGCTTCGAGCAAGTGACGACAATATCTGATATAATCACACCCAGAGTGGATTTTGTAAGACCATTCCAAGTGGTTCTTGGAAACCGACAACAATGGCGCTCCACTAAACCGTCCTTCCAACAAGGATCGATGGTGTGGTATACAGACGGCTCAAAAACAAACAGTGGGGTCGGATTGGGTGTATACGGCCCCAAATGCCATATATCAAAGGCTCTAGGCTCTACCCCTACCGTATTCCAAGCCGAGGTATTGGCCATAGAAGAATGCGCCAATACTTGCATTAAAAGAGCCATAAATGGCTCAACCATTAATATCCTCTCGGACAGTCAAGCTGCCCTCAAGGCCTTAAAGTCCTACAGTGTCAAGTCAGGGATAGTCCGGGAATGTCTAAAAACCCTCAAACATCTATCAAGGAGAAACAAAGTTATCCTCATGTGGGTACCTAGACATGAGGGCCACAAAGGCAATGAAATTGCAGATGTCCTAGCCAAAAGAGGAGCGGAAACTAAGTTTGTCGGACCAGAGCCATTTTGTGGCATTTCAAAGTGTTACCTCAAAGCTACCCTAAATAACTGGGAGAATAATCAAAAATCCCTGTATTGGGAAAGGCTACAAGGACTTCATCAGGCAAAAAAGTTTATCGACACCTCTGGCGGAAAAACTAAAGAACTCCTACTCCTTAGAAGAACAGAGCTCAAAATGATCACTGATCTCTTCTCAGGCCATTGCCGCTTCTGACAGGATGCTCACGAAACCTCGGAGCACTTGCTCTGCAACTGCGAAGCATTGGCCAGGCGGAGATTACTCCACCTTGAACATGCTTTTCCTCCACCAAGTTACGTATGGAACCTCAAGCCCAGAATGATTCTAGACTTTATTAACAGTCTAAACCTATAAATGGAGCAAATTCAACGGGGACTCACAATAGATCATTCAGGTCGCAGTGATTGCGAGGCTAACGCCTATACACCCCTTCACAAATCTAATCTAATGGCTGAGTATTTACTCATCTTCTTTGCTGCCATAAGCCTCTAACCAAACCATGTTGTTGCGCGATTTAATTTAATGTCTATCTTCAATTCTTGTAATATAATGCTTCTTCCTTTTTGTATCTTCTTTTTTTTCTTTTTTTTCTTTTTTCACTTTTCCTTTTATTTGTTCTTTTTATATATAATAATTTCTGTAATAATTGCCACTACAAATCATTTCAATTGTTCAACTTAATTTTTTTTTCTTTCCTTCCTTGAGTTATTACATGCAAAAGAGCGAAAGCTCATAGGTATGTAAATTTAATTAATTAATAAATTTGAATTTGAATTTGAACCCTACTTTATAGTTATCGCTAGTACTGTACCTACTTCTAATTATGGCATTCCAAATAGTACCTACTGCATTTGCTTCACTGTCTGATTATAATACGTACGGGCACCGTATTTATACTCTATGCCTGACCCACACGCTTCAACATTCATTCAAGTCTTTTCATTGATGACAGACACATTGCGGAGAAAAAATCCAGTGTCTACCATCTATGAAAAGATTTGAATGTTGAAACGTGTGGGCCAGAGCTATAAATTGTCCTGGAAACTTTCCGAATATTGCGTACTCGAAACATCGATATTCCGAACCTAAATATGTCGCTTTCCTTTTCTGTGATACGCTTCTCCGAAAGTTTTTTTATATCCGTACTTAATTAATCATTCCATGCAAAATATGTAGATCTTGCTTGTCCTTTTTCTATTGCACGTAACAACAGTACGTATAGAGCAAAGTTGACACTCAATAAGATAGAAGAAGCCAACTCCAGCTTCGGGGAGAGCGCACTGAAACCCCTTGAATGCAATATGTGAAAAAAATGGTGGATAGAGTAAATAAGCACTCAGCCGACGAATTATGAAATAATTCAAACTTTTTGTAGTTATAAACAATCAAATATGTAAATATTACTGATTTACTTGAAATAATAATATTCTTCAAGCAATCTAAAAAATTAATCATAATTAATCACCTGATGATTACATTTTACCCAAGATTCAATGGTTATTCCTCTTCATAAGAAAAGCAACAAATGCGATATTTGGAAATACCGACCTATCGCCAATTCATGTTGCCTTGTGTGAGTGCTAGAGGATGTGCAATCTTGTTTCCCAACCGAAGCAGCTCACCACGTGACAGGTTTCGACAAACCGGCATGCTTGCTCACCACAGCTAATGGCTGCAACAGCAAAAATGCATGCCAAGAAAAAAACTAAGGTTGGGATGCGAAAAGGATGAAATAGGAAAGGAAATGACGGCAACATAGATTTACTTTATAAAACCGTGTAGGACTCGGTCTTGAAAGTCCTCATAGCTACTCCCGCCATTTCATTAAATACTCGTGGCCATATTTGGAAAGTTCCCTGAAATTTGAAAGAACGAGCGAGCAAAGAAGAGTCCAGAAAGAAAAGAGAGAAGAAAAGGATCTCAGATCATTCCCAATCAGTATAAAACAATATTTTATTAAAGTTCTTATACTGGGTTTGAACCTATCATAATTTGCAAATTACTATATAGATGTGTTCTTTTGTGGCCGCAGAACAGAACAGAACAGAAGATACACAAAAGAACACCTCATACACTTTCATATAAGATTTATAAATGAAGCTAACAATACAAACGACAGAACAATTTGTTCTCTCCAGTATATGGGAGTTCTAGAACAAGGTATACAAAAGAACACACGCTAGTAATTTATAGCTCCGCCATTTTTTATTCGATGTCAAATTTTGGGGTTGCAGACAATGACTTTTGAACTTGTTGTATTTGTTGCAGTTGTTGTTGTTTTAGTAGTTGGATTTTTTTAGGATTTCCAGCTTTCACGGTTAAAACCCAACTTACTCTGTAGTTTAATCTTAGACGGAAATGTATCTGCCTAATGAGAAAAAATTCGATAACTCAGTCAAATTTAAACCGATTTTTGTTATCAAACACTCATTAGACGCGGAATTGAATTCGTTTGATAGTAACAAAAAAAAATTGTAGAGCAAAACATGCCATTAGATTGTTGTCAAAGTTGAAAAAATGTGTAAAAATTTGGTAAATTTCGAAATGTTTTCGACTGTAACCTTATGACTTTTCATCGCAACGAAATAAAGAACATATGGTTACAAAGGCCTATCTCGAACAGAAGAAATGGTGGAGTTATTGTTATATACATGGACCCACCAAATGACAGTTTTTTTGGGGTGTATGAGAAATTACTTGTATGACACTACTTTGCCACTAGACCTATAACCTACACATTATGTCTCGTCAGAAGTAGCACAGTCTGATGTATGTATGACTGTCAGTACGTTTACATGAATACTTCAGTACTTGACTTGAAATCCACTTGAAACTCAGGTAGGGTTTTTGGTTGAATTAATTCCAATTACTTGACTTGAAATTTTCTTGAAATTTACTTGAAGTGATACTTTAACTTTGACAACTTTGCATTAAGTTCAATATATAATTGCGGATTTTTAGATCAATATCTTGAGAAAAGTGCTAAAAATCACAGCCGAAATTATCAATAATAATATTCTTCTTCCTCTTTGCCGATTTCATATCTCGCACAAACAAAAAATGTTGAAGTACTGAAGTTGCGTTTACATGAATTTTTCAAGTAAATTGAACAAAATTTTGTGATTTACTTGACTCAAATATACTTGAAGTCAGTACGCGTTTACATGACATTTTGATTACTTGATCTCTACTTGAAGTATTCATGTAAACGTACTGTGTGTATAACTCGAGAAATTTTTGTTATGTTAAAGACATCAAATTTTTCCGTATCTTTTCCGTTCTTTTAAACTTGCGCTTAAATAGTGCTCGACCGACTTGCTTCCTTTGAACATTAGCAAGTGTACCATTACGTCGTTCTCTCGCCGAAGAGACTACACTTAAATTCCATTATCGACTATAGCTCGTTAATTAGATTTGACGGCTATGTTCAATCCCAACTTTACATTCGATGATCATATTGACGTAGATGCAAAAAAAAAACTAACTCGTCTTTGGGGCTAATTAAAAGATGATCAAAGAAGTTTAATGACACATATCTGACTGATCTCTTTTCTTTGCATTTCATATTAATCGCAACAAGGCTGTCCAGTCCAGGGTAGATTTATACGATTGCCCTGCGTAGCGTCCCATGGACGCACCCTCTTCTCTTCGGCTGCCAACGTATCTTAATCGACTTAAGCTTATTTCTTTGGAGTTTCTCGAAATCAAACGCAACAACTCCAAAATTGTTTACTTTGGGTCGTGACTAATTCCCTGAATTGTTGGGAACATTGTAATTTGTCGATCCTGGTTCGCCCTTTAAGGACTTCCTCCACATTCCTTACCACGGTACAAAATATGGTCTACACGAATCTATTACATAAGCATATCGACTTTTTAACGGTCACATTGAATGCATAGACTTTAGCCTTATCTAAATCTCACCTAAAGTTTCAGTTTGGTTAAAGTTACTGTTCTTAATCTTTGTATTCCAGATGAATCTTGATAATAAATATATACATATATATATAAATAATAAAAATTCATATTTATTTTAGATCTTCCTGTTGCTGTATCATGTCCACACTTTTATGGTCGAAAAGGATATTGGAATGATCAACTTGAAGGTTTTTCGCCATCTAAAGATAAACATGGTTCTTACACTATATTAGAGCCTCAAACAGGAGTTCCCCTTGAACAAATAGCGAGATCTCAAAGTAATATGATCATACCGAAGCTAAGAAATTTTAATTCACATGTGAACAGATTTAGTGAAATGGTTGTCCCAATGGGCTGGATGGAATATGTAAGTTTTTTCAAATAAATAAAAATATTCTCGCTTTAATAATATTCTTTTTCTTTCCTCTCAACAGCATCAGCTGGGACTAACTGATGAGATCTATGCGATGTTAGTTTTCACAGTTAACATCTTACCATACTTACAGTATGTGATTTCTCTGATAATTACACTTACCGGAGTTTTTTATTTGCACGCAGGAGTTAGTAGAGTAAAGACTGTTTTTAAAGTGAAGAAACTTTCAACTTTAAGCCCTTTAAATATCAACCGAAAAAATAAGAGTTGAAAATTACATTTTACATTTACATTTATTTATTTATTGATTAAGACAAAATATTAAACTAAAATTTAAGAAAATTGATATTGTGTTTATCGTTTATTTCGATAGCAAACATATGAAAAACTAACTGCGTATGTAGTTACATCCGTTTTATTTGCACTGCAGCGAGTACTATTCCTGTTACCATTTTATTATTCTCTCAAAGGGCTGCGTGAGTATACATCGAAGGAAAGACATAACAATTGTTTGACAGAAAGCAATATCATTTTTACTCTAACTGTGTTGGTCATGAATAATCGATTAATCGAACAAATCATGTAAAGTAGACTAATAAATCTTCTGACGAAGACTGCAACAATATTGACATGCGCTTCTTCTGTTGTTAGTGGTGGATGATCAAACCAACTAACCTAACCTACTTTAACGAAGAAGACAGAATCACCATAAAACACTTTAAAAAGAACTACCCCTCAATACTAATCCCCCGGTATATGCTGTTTCCATTAGAAAGACGTTGTACTGTACACAGACACAACCACCCACAAGATGTATAATTTTCCCTTCCCCAGCAATCTCATCTGATTCTTTTATGCCGAAAAAGCCTTGATGTCCTGGTATCTAAATCAGGCTAAACCGATAGGATCTAGTTCGTCGAGATCACCCTTGTACTCTGACATGAACTTTGGCTTCACTACAGAAGATGCAATAATCACCACAGATAAAAATTATTCAGATTTGGAAACCAATGTTAAAAATCTGCTTCTCATGAGCCAGCCAGGATGTATGTATATGGGTCAATATTTGATAATGGAGTACTCCGCCTATGGAGCAATGGCCACATACTCAACCAAAGTTTTACTACGAACTTTCGCACTTTTTATGTTAAGTACGTTACATACGCTATAATCTGAAGCGGGTTTAAATCAGAAAAGAAAAGACATCAGTCAGCCTTAGCATGTAGCCTGCACTTGAAATGTAAAAAAAATTGTAAAAACTATAGCAGTTTTGTCACGATATTCAAAAGCTTTAATTAATTTAATCAAAAATAATGTACAAAAAACCTTGAAGATGTCACTACATACGGGGCATATGTGGCAGCATCGTTATTTTCCGATAATTCTATTTGTGGCAGCACCGTCGTAAAAACATGAATAATCATCTTTGAGGTTTTAGTTGATGTTCGCACTTCTTCATTCTATCGCTTTCATTCTTGGACCGAACATAGCGTCTAAAAACATTAGCTGTGTTCCATTGGGCTGTGTAAAGTACTCCCAAATACTTCTACCTACTCGCAACTACTCATGCTCTTGTCCGCGAGTAGATGTGCTGAGTAGTTTCGCAAGAATTTTCCGCTAGGTGGATTTGGATGCTAAGTGGTTATTGAAATGTCAGATAGATGAAATTTGAGAGAATGTTTATAAAGAACAATTAACTCATCGAGAACAGGAGAATTATTGAAATTTATATATTATCGTTATAAAAATAAATACGGTAATAACTTTTAATATAATAAATATCGAACGGGGACGAATTTTTATCCTTAAATTTCCTAGGTAGTACGTACTGCTCGAATATAGGTCCAGTTTTTCATAATTTTATTTTCAGTTGCCTTTAATGAAATTACTTTAAGTAATATAGTTAATAATCCTAACTATTTTCATAAGAAACTTCATATAACAGAAACATAACAGAAATGTTTGAAATTGGAGGTTATATTTTACTCTTGACAACACAAACTTGCGTTCCATTCGGAAAGTGCTCGCGAGTACATTACACAGCCCAATGGGACATACCTATTTATTGTCTCTTAAAGCCGTGTACAAAATTTCAGCTCTCTACGCGTTCTCGAGTTATCGTGTGCACAGATGGACGGACATGCAAAAATCAAAATAACAAGCTTAGTATACCCTATAGATTTCATCTAGGGTATAAAAACCAGTTCAACAAACGATTACGCATTGAGCTGATGGGCCGTATTCACCAAGCCATTTAATTGAAATTTAATTTAATTTCTGTTTTAGTACTCCCGTTAAGAGGCCTGGGGACCACTTAAATTAAAATGAAAGTTATATATGTGTTATTATAACATAAAATAACCAAAATTAAATTTTAATTTAAGTTTAATTGTGCCCTAAGCCTCTATTACGGGAGTACTAAAACAGAAATTAAATTAAATTTCAATTAAATGGGTTGGTGAATAAGGTCCTAAATTAAATTAAATTAAAAATAAGAATTTTCCGGCTAACTTGATAACAAATTTTCTTTTTTGATTTTCGGCAAAAATTAGTATCCAAAAATTGACCAAAATCGATATGTTCAATAAAAAATTAAAAAGTAAAAGTTGATGTAGCTAACTTGAAGCTAGCAAAAAAATTAAAGCTCTAATGTGTTATTCACACTTACCTCGTTCACATGAAGCGGACTGGACTGAAGTGAAATAGTCCTAATTCGCACAGTACCAAGTGTTCACATGCGATGGACTGGATTAAATCGACAAGAGAGACATCTTCTATTGACAGTTCTTAATCTAAAGTCACCTCTCATTTGAAGTTATTTTTGTAGATATTGAAAAACGGATCATGGAAAGAAGTATAATTTTACAATTTCTAAAATATTATATGAAAGCACGAAGGTGTTCGAAGCGAAAAATGAAAGTATACCGAAAAATATCCAAACGTAAATCCACTTCGATCCACCCAAGTGTTATGTTCATTCACTCCACTACCGAATTAACGCCGGTGTAGCTAATTCCAGTTCGCATGGCGAATTATGTCACTCCGAAGTACGGTAATCCACTCCAGTCCGCTTCATGTGAACGGGGTATACGATTCACATTGTCAACAAATCTCAAGCTGGCTGAAAAGCTCCAATTGTGTTTCAGGCCTCAATCTCTTGTATCATCACTTCACTAATATTACGTTTGTACCAATTCCTCTCATAGTCAATGATGTTCGTATTCTCAAAATCAAAACGGTGGTCTCTCTCCTCAAAATGATGCTTGCTTAGGGATGTCATCTATTTTTTGTGACTGCTCTGCAATCATATCTATGTTGGTAGTCTTTTTTTTTAACAATTGTTTCGTCTGACCAATGTAACATTCTTCACATGACTTGCAATTAATTTCATATACCACATTAGAATGTAGTTCTCGTGGACGTATCTTTGGAACACACTCTGTAAAATAATTGGACATCTGAAATCAAATCAAATCAATTTTCAGGCCAAGCAAATCATTAGATCGAAGGCTTTATCCTCTCCATGAATGAAAAAAAAATGAGAACAGGTAGAACAGTGGTAACAGCTGGTAACCAAATATATAATATAAATATGGTTCGAGATATATGCAAGCCTTGCATTTCTGATATTTCCGTTCTGAACGTGTCGTATTAATACAAACTTTTTCTTGACAGAAAACCAAATCCATTCATACATGGTAACAAATAAACAAAACAAAAACAATACAAATTTATCTCAATTTATTTAATATTTCTAAAGCACTAAACAATTAGGGCTATGTGTAAATAAGCTAAACATATTTAAATATATTACTCTTGACTTTATATTATAAAAATTAATTTAGATAGATAGATAAAAGTACAAACTAATATCAAATTTTGGATTTGAAAATAGATAAGAAGTGCTGAAATTTAAGGACTCTTCAACACAATAAATAGGTACCAGCACAGAAAAGTTCACTGATTTTGTACAAGGACATGCGGATAAGGACCTTCTGGAATTATTATTATTATTATTATTGAGCCAATACTGAGCTGATACCATATCAGATCGCGCTTCTATAAATAAAAGAAAATTAGGTTTGAATAAAAATAAATAAATAACTTCGGAAAATAATAAATTCTCATCTCTATTTGCAAAATAAAATTCAAAACTGTGTACAACAAAACTGTGAGGTGGAAATACAAAAGTTTATCAATAATTTTGCGTATTTTTTTTTATTGAAATTAATTTAATTTTTCTTTTTTTTAGGTTGGTTTTTTGGTATTACGACTTTGAATTTGTTTCCTTTAATGGTTCTGATATATCTATGCCAGTAGAAGTATTATCACAGAATCGGGTTTTATAAATTCGCTCACGATGATTACTATCTAAAACAGGGCATAAAATTTCTCCCAAACATTCGACACGTCTTTGAAATCTTTCTCTATCACGTGCATACATATCCCAGTGGCCCTTCCGCGATGCTCGATAAGCGAAATTCCAAACATGCATCTTATGAACTTCTGGTTTTAGATTGAATCGTACCTGTAAAGAGAAAGTAGAAAAAAATATAGACATTGAAAAATAAATCTATTTTAATTTAAGAATAAGTATAATGGTGTCGTATCTAGCTAAGCTTTGAAACAGGAAATATTGTGAAATTTTTCCGTTAATACTTGTTACGTCTCTCTCTTTTATTTATAATAGGGTCTATAATAGCACCAATAATCTGCGAACTTAAGTAATATAACAGGTTAGGAAAACACGGGTATGAGAGGTCCTTTAACTCATTATTCAAACGGGGGATCTTCTAAACGAGATGAGTGTTATAAAACAAGGAATCCATCCAAATGAGAAAATGGTGGATAGTGAAAACTCTATAGTAAAATATAAACAATCCCATATATCTGCTTTTAGTCTGGATACTATAAGTTGTTGAAGTAGTTCACAGTGAGAAGGAAATCAATAGAAAGGAAGGGCATTCAAAAATGGCAGTACAAGTATGTAAAATCTCTCTGGATAACAGGAAACTTTTGCGATGACACGTTTTTGATACAAGTTTTTTTTTCTATTCCTTCTTGTTCAAAAATTCAGATGAGTGTACAGAAATATTCAACTAGGAATTATGAATAAACTAAGAAATCAAAAACACGTTAAAGTTGTGTTGTAAACATTAGCACTGAACGTTGAACTTTGACTGCTGAATCTTGAGTGCCGAGTCGGTGCTTACGAGTCTTAAACGCTCGAGCTTTGAAGCCTCGAGCATTTAAGACTGGAGTACTTAAGACTTGGAAGCGTTAAATGCTTGACCTATAGCCCCCGAGTAGCGTCTTTGTTATATGATGCCGTACGAAGCATGGTTTTCACAGACGATATAACTATCCCACGTAAGGATTGAGCAACAAAGCAGTACAAGCTTCCATGTGTTTATCCTCTTCGTTGAAAATAAATTGGTATTAGACTAGATTAGGATTAAGCGCGATTGGTCCTTGCGCTGAAGCCATTCATTGGCTTATTGTTCACGGTTTTCTTTATAGTTCATCCAACAATCCCCCTCTTCCTAGGAAGAGCCGTATTTTTTTGGGTGAAGTTTCTTCAAAATCGACAGGCTTGAAGAAGTATGATCCAAAGCCTGGAATGTACAATGTGCAATGGCCTCGCATTCGCATAAGCCGTGTTCCGATGTTTCATCCTTCTCGAGACTTAGCCAACAAATATCAGAGCGGGATATACCTATTTTGCTCTACCATTATTATTTCTATGCGTTACAAACAGAATGACAAGCTTCGTGTACCCTATAGATTTGATCTAGGGTATAAAAATATCTATACAAATGCGAAAAATTGGTTAACAGCAAACACAGATTTCTGGAGCAATACTTCCTTGCAGTCTATGATCAAATTAAGAATTCCTGACATTAAAGTATACACAGATTATGTCAATGATTTACGTGGACTCCTAGCTCGAAGCTTTAATTCCACGGCAGTTTTAATGCACGGATTAGTATCAATGCGACAATCAGCGCCCTCATGACCCAGAGTCTATCAGGTCCCAATGAGTACCAGTTATGGTTTAAAGAAGAATATTCGCCTAAGTTATGTAAAACTCAGACATCCTCTCTCTGCATATGAGCTACCACAACCACCACGATGCTCCCATTAAGAGGCCCTCTCCATGTTGATGTGAATAGTACTACTATAGTAGAATTATCAAGGGCACCTCAATCACGGGGTATCAAGTTAGCAATGTCAGCTACCCAATTGGTATGACTGCGTAGTCCATGACCATAAGGCCATGGGTACTCCCAGTGGTATCTTCATGCAGATATCCTTTTATGAAACGGGACTGGGTACTCCATTCGGGGCTAACATCTTAATGGCATACAAGGTGTTAGCGGAGACCACCAGGTTAAAATATGCCCATTCAAGTCTGGAGAGGCTAGAGATTACAGCCAGTAATCTTATAGCATGCCATGCATACTCGACATATAAGAACTGCCATCATATGTAGTACATGCATTAACTTCTATAATCAGCCAACTTTCTACATCCTCCGTCCCTTGCCTAGGACTATGTTTGAGATTTTATTTATATTCCACTCGCATGAGCTGTTAACTTCTTTGTATAATGACCTCGGTGCCTTTCATACCCTACTACAGTACCCGCAAAGTCAAAAATCTCATATATTATCTTGCAGTGGAGTAGCGCATGTGAGCACATAACTTCTTTGCGCATGACATTCAGGTCACCTATCATCAGACGCCATCGACCCTACTACAGTGACAGCAGTGGGAGATCCAAAGCTATCTTCGATACTTCTATTCTTGCTTCAATTCAACAATTTTTTGTCCTTAAATATGCATGATTCATTCTTAAACATCTTTCACCTTGGCAGCCCTGCGTATCACAGACCTATTTTCAACCGCCTAAAGTAAACACAATCATAAAATTTCAGGAATCAAAGTAATATTGCACTTAAGTTTTATCTACTAGGTATAAAAAAATATATCAGCCGCCATTGTCAAGGCATACTTGAATGCCTTTTACCACAAGTATTTCCGGTATAACGCGATAAATGGAAATCAAGCAAAATGCGAACTTGAGGTAATGCAAATCAGCTGATGAAATCTTCCAAGTACATTCGTCAGTCGGCCAACTAAATCAGCTAAACATGTAAGCTTCCCTTTCACCATGAAATCTAGTGGTGATGGTGGATATTGAAATTTTATAGCTGTATTTTTTTTTTAAACAAATCTGATCCAAACTAGATCATATCTTCGTAAATGCCACTTGAATTGAAATAAAAACAAAACAAATTTCTTGTGACATGTTATAAAACATTGTGTAAACCGAAACAGGTTTGCAAGATAATGCAACAATTAACAGGGCCTTCGTTTTGTTATAAAAACATATCGTTGGCTAGTTCGAGGATTGACTACATTACTCACAACATACACTTACTAATTGAGGCAGTCAAGTAAACATAAAAATTAAGATTTAGTTGTACACAATAATTATATTGATCAATATCAATACTGGCCTGAACAAATCCACTAAAACGAATCTCATTCCATCTCATATAATGACAAATCGCATTATTTACAATCAACCTCTAATTATTACCATAAAAAAAAACGTATTTCTTGAGTCACGCTTGACCTGGGCTAATGTTAATATTTTAGACACGTCATAAACTCCATAAAATCCTTGGCGGCCCCCTTCAGGGGAAAATATTCTGATGAAAACGATCACGAGTGACATGCAATGTTGTTATAAAGAGGAGCACGCCTCGGCGGAATCATGTATAAACAGAAATCACTCGTAATGAATGAATCACTAGTGAAATAGTAGAGATGATCCCAACCAGACCCAGACTAACATACACTTACATAAAAGCTCTTTTTGGAGCATGGTTAATTAGTCATCAATAAATGGAACTGAATTGAACAATTTGAAAACAAAACTTTTTTTGTATATATGTATATGTATCTACGAGGTCGTAAGGTCACTATTCCAGGTAAATGTGATTTTATGTGGATTTTCCTCCTTTTAATATAATTTATGAACAGCAATTTTCATCAAAAATAAAATTAGATTAATTAGATATGTTCCTACCTAGCTACCGGGACGCTAGTATTTATTTAGAATCTATTTTTAGGTATGCTCCGGAAGTGTGTTTCGGTAATAATTCTTATATTATAATATAAACTGCCTACATAAAAATAGTAAAAGTAATAAAATGTAAATGAAAAATGAAATGATAATAACAAATAAGAAATGTATGGTGTAATTACATATCAAAAAGAGTATGAAAAAGAAGAGAGGAAGAAAAAATGGAGACGAGATAGAAATATGTAGTTGTTAAGTAGGTAGATAGGTAGGTGCAAGGTAGGTAAACGTATTGTAATTTTGGATTTAAGTTTCGTTTTATTTGGTTGAAAGGTAATTGGGTCGCAGTTTTTTTTTTTATTGTCTAGTGTACCCATGGAGTAAGACACAATTGAATTCGGATATTTATACCCCAGATGAATACATAAGTTGATCCATACGTTTTTGTAACAGAAATAATGTTACAAAAAAAAATATGTTAGAATTATGAAACATTACGATTTTGGTTTGCATGATAACTTAAACACGATCTTTACACATTGCTTGAGAAAGCTTTGACTTAGCGAGCTGAAATTTTGAAATCAGTAAACTACTTCGTTGTATTGCCATAGACAAATTTTGTTTTTCGATACATATTTTAAATACGCCTTGACTAATATTGGACTGAAATTTTGCATACGATAATACATACGTCGAAAAGGTGGGGAATTGAATCGATCTATAAATGTTTACAGGATTTTTTTCAGGTAAAAGTACTTCACTGAGTGAAACTCTGGAACTACCAAAATTTGTGAAGAACCTTGAATTGAATAATATCTGAAATATTAATGAGACTGATCGTTTTGCCCATTAAACTTTTGACATCCTTAATTATTTTACTAGATCTATGTGTATCTATGTATGTATTATTTCAACTTTCACATAAAAACTGCCAAAATACATTCATCCTCTAACTCAGCCTATATATATAGTAAAAAGAGTAATTTTTGCAAAAGTGCTGCTGGATTTTATCAATTTTTAAAAATTAAGGCAACAATTTTTATAAAAAAGATGTCACCTTGTTCTAAATTCTCAACTTATCGAGCGAACGGACAGTCGAATAGGCAGATGTTAAGTACATATACGCTATTATTTCTTCTAGGCATCTATAGGGTATAAAAGTATTCGCGCGAAGGTAACCTAAGCATTTCATAATTAACCCTCTTATCCAGTAAGCTTTTTAATACCCGCTTATGTTCTGCAGCTATATTTTTCTAAAAAAAAAACTGCAGATATTTTACTAAAACCAGTTTTATACCCTAGACAGACTGTCCATAATGACTCAATTTGAAATTCAGTCATTTCAAGGAATTGAAGAGGTGACGGACTGTGGTTGAAAATTATTTCATTTGGAATGTTATTGACAGTTCCTAAATGTAAGTCATGACAGAGTTCAATAATTTAATTAAATGCTATCAAGAAAATTTACGAGTATTTGCTGTAGTTGCAAAGCTTTTAGTAGGAGACAATTTTTGTTGTTAAAAGATATTAAAAAGGAAAGAAAGCTGTAAAGTAATTTCATTCATGATCAACTGATGCTTGTCACTGCTAACTTTATTGGAAAAACTTTCCACTTTCCAATAATTTCAGCTCATTTTAATGACGATAGGTGGCACTTTTACTGCAATTTCACTAAACAACAAAACCGAACAGGCACTGAACTGAACCAAAAGCTGTCAGATCTACACTGAATTTACAATTTAGCCCTGCGCCGAAGGAGGACAGCCTGAGAAGAATGCAAGAAAGTGAAGTACCCGAAAATGTTCGTCCATTATAATTCTAATAAAAAAATAAACCATTTCAATAAAATAATTGCACTTTGACAAAATTCCACACATCCACACTTTAGTTACAAATAATTCAGATTTGACGTTTAGCTCCGAGCCGTAACCACAAATTTTCATAGAGTAAGAAAGTTCAAAACCAGTGCAAAAACCGAACATAGAGATGATGTTAAAAGAACAAACTTACAGAATCATCTCTGGGTCAGTACGGTGAATAAAACACTGAGTTTAGGAACCAAACGAGTTACCGGTCACTGTTCAGTTCAGGTGAAAAGAATTCACCATAAATAGAGTCAAATTTGGTCCATTTGAGAATTAAGCGAAATGTTTCAAATGTGTTCTTGCAGAACTTCATTTGTATGACACACTGTTGATTTGCCCCATTTAATTAAAAATTAAGTCATTATGGAGACAGTCTGTCTAGGGTATGTTGTTAAAATCGGCCATTACTTTCAATTTTTTAATTCTGATGCCTCCACCACCCACAAGGATTGATATGAGCACTTCATTTACAAGAATAATTTTTAGAGCGTGGTATTATCTAGAATAAAAAGCGTGATATAATCTAGAATAAAAAAAAAACTTGATTCATCCATCCCCATTATTGCGCTCATCTTTCTAGCTATTACCAATTTGTTAAATGGCACTTTATGTTCGACTTGAATTATATAATCTAAAACAGCTTGAAAGATTTTATCCCTGTTTATCTACTACTTACTACCACTAGCAAGTTAGCATTGTTAAATTACCAGGCCCTTTCCTGAATGCCTCACTCTTTTTCTCTTTTTCCTAACCGGTTACATGTCTAATAAATATATATATATATATTTTTTAAATCTATCATAGGAATTAAATCAAAATAACTTTTGTTTTGCTATTAAAAAATTATAAACAAACTACTAGTTCGGTTTTAGTGCTTACTAAAATATAAATTCTGCGCTAAAGAAATAGCATTTGTAAACATTTAGTTTAGCTTTTGTCGTGCAAAATTAGCAAATTTTTCATAATAAATAATAATAATGCGAATATTAAAGTAATGTACATGATGTAAACAAAAATGTCACACCAAATGATAGTACAACGTGACCATAGATAAAATATCATAGATAACCATGATACTATTTTTAAATCTTAATCTGAGAAATACCCGCGAGACAGACTATGGCGTAAATGCAGCATTTAAAATATTGCAAATCTAATTTGTTTTATAATATTGCTCAAAGTATCTATCAAAAGAGTTTTTTGACAGAAAAATAATATAAAACTTTTGATAGGCAAATATTTCGAAGTGTGCCTAGTTCACCGATTTTCAATATTTTTAATAATCAATTTACACTGCAGCAGTCTGTCTATATCGGGTATAAGCTTCAATTTAGTTTGATATTTTCGACTTGGTATTTTTAAATAAAAAATACATATTTCACCTTCTACATCTAATTAGATTTTATTCTCTCTCTATACATTCGAGCTTTTATCTGAAAAATAATGTTCTCTGTACCGACCGACGCAATATTGTCAATATTGTTATTCTTATCTAAACCTTGCTCGAAATTACAATCTGAATGAACGGCATAAGTACATACTTTTCCACTTTCGTCAAGAATTGTAAATTCTAGTTAAACCTACTCATTGGTTGTTATTTTCTTAATGAAATTTCGATTACGTAACAATATTATGGTTTCTGCTGATAAAAATACCAATGGTTAACTGGAATGGAAATTATTAAAGTAGTTTTGGGTGAAAAAAATTTAAATTAAACGCTATAAAAACGATTGCTTTCAGTAATTTCGTCTAGATGGCACATACGGCACAGGTGGATACATTTTTCTCCAAACGGAATATGCATTTGAGCATTTATTTCTTTTGGTTATTTTCAGATTTCGAAACAATAAATTAAGACAACGACAAAATGGAAATGGAAGAAGCAAAATAAATAAAATAAATAATGAAATTGTGGATAATTTATAAAACTTCGATCCATTTTTCTTTACAATTTACAACATTTGCTAGGTAGTTGGATACACAAAAAATTCTTGGAACGAAAGAAAGTAAAGTAGAGAATTTTTCTACGCACTTTACGTGTCTGGGGATGTATTCAAAGTTTTTGCCCAGGCTGCTCCAGGAACAGAGCAGAGCAAATATGTCGAAATCTGCCAAATCCTTTATGGTTTGGGAAATAATAATACCTGCTCAGAATACTGGACACAAAAGTGTTGCACTTCTTCAATACAGCATGTTTACTAGTATGAAAAACAGTTAATTTCTTTGAATTTCAAAATTATGTGTATTCTTTATTATTATTTCTCGAAGGAGTGAAATTTTAAGCATTTACAACTATTGACAGCTGCACATACCAGTGAATATTCTGAACTGTCCCTTCTGCTCAAGCTCTGGACATCGACCAATTTGGATCAACTCCGAGAGCAACTCTGCCCCAAATCTTGGACACAGCAAATTTCAAAGAACAAAAGATTTTTTCCACATTTGGACAGCAAAAAGAAGAATAAAAAGAATCTTTGACCAGATCGGGCAGTAAGCTTGAACCATAGAACATATAATTAAAGGAAACGAAATATTGTTTAAAAACTCTATCGGTATGAGGGAATATCGGTTCTTAGGCGAAGGGGTGGAAAGGTAAGAAGAATTTAGCTACTCCCATTAAAAATATTTCAAATTTACTACTTTCATGAGCATAACGAATACATAAACACAATTCTACCCCATATAGAGGGAAATGTTGCCGGGCTTATAGCGCTTCCTTTCTTTAGTTATATGTTCTAAGGGCCGCAAACACCAACCAGAATAATCCAATCCATATTCACGTGGATTGCACAAGTTTCAACCAAGATTAATCGAGATTTAATCCATTAATAAATATGTGATATTTTATCCGAGATTAGCCCAGGGTATAATTTCTATTCGAGGATTATTCCGAATAGGTGACAGATGAGTCAAATTTGAATTTAAGTGACAAGTGACATTTACTCTCAGCTATCAATTTCCTGCAAGAATTTGCTTTCTTTAAATCAGCAAGGGATTTATTTCGGGCAGATCTACAACCATTAACTTGTTAGTCTCGGATACCATTGGAGGGTTTGCAACAGGCTATCAGACAGATTGAATTTATACTGACTTTAGTGACAAGTTATCTCCATTGAATAAATAACTATAAGGAAGCGGGGTATCGTGCGAATACACTGTGCGTGAGTAGGCAATTCAATGACAGTCAAACCCATGGAGCGGGGGGGAGAAATGACAAGAGGGCTGGTCACTTATATGAAAATTCGCTTGACAAGTCACTTAAATTATCATAGGCAACGACAAGGAATATTTTCTGAAGATAAGGGGGCGCCAAAAATTTGTGTATTTTACATAGCAATTTGGATTATACAAAAATTTCCCCGTTCAAAATTTCACGGTTTCACTATTGCCATGACGAAACGAATACAAACAGAGCACACTAATACATTTCGCCGAGATGCTTACGTTTTCACCCGATATGCCGTTTCCTTATTAGTTATTTATTCAATGGTTATCTCACTCCGTGATACTCTTTAAAATGGGAAAGTATGGGTGGTTTCTCTAACATTTCTTAAAGTCATACTTAGATAAAAGAAGAGATCAAACTTATTTCGACATTCCATCTCTAGAGTCTTGAAGGCTTCATCCGGCATACCTCAAGGGAGTCACTTGGGCCCGCTGTTTTTTATTCTATCTATTAACGACTTTGTATCTATTATGAAGCACTACAATGTCTTAATTTATGCTGACTACATTAAGCTTTTCGCTCAGATTAAATCTTTTAGCGATTGTGAACGGGTACAAGGTGACCTTCACAAATTTTCCGTTTGGTGCAAAAACAATAATTTGGCTCTCAATATCGGCAAAAAATGTGAGGTTATGACTTTCCACAGGAATCAGAAACCAATCACCTATGATTATGTGTTGTCGGATTCCACGATTCGCCGTCGCGAGGGTGCTGTTTGTGACTTGGGTGTTAAATGTGACCATAGATTGAATTTTATCTCACACAAACTACATGGTATGAAAGAGTGGTTCTATCAAACGTTGGTCTCGAGAGTTCTCGAATCCCACCATAACATTGCATTTGTACACATGCTTTGTGAGACCTCTTCTTGAATACGCTAGCCAGGTCTGGTCTCCATTGCACATGGACCGCATCGATTCTTCACCGACTTCATGGAGCGCGTTCAAGTAGGCTGTTACCACAGCCGCAGCCAGTCATATCTATCTCGAGGCTAGAAATAGCTGCGTGTAGACACTCCTGACTATATGAACGATTTTAACCATTGCCAGCTTCAGAAATGTTATCATTGGAGTATGAGAGTCACATTTCATGTAAATACACAAAAGAACAATTTATTACACGCTTCGTCTATTAAATCAATAAATGTCTCCCAACGCTCATATATATAAATTACATACATATTATAAGTTACATTTGCCATTAATACAATAATATTGTTTTTTTCTTTTCTGCAATTTAAAAATATGTAATATCATCCAAAACCGTTCGAAAGTTTTTCAAATGACATTTTATCCTATTTTACCCCATTAACCATTTATGTGCCCCTTTTGGAGACAATTTTTTGCACGAACAACATACAGAGCTTTATGTAGAGTCGTGCGTTGATGTTTTTGTTTATATGTACTTGAAAGTAAAATAAAAAATACCTCCCTTTACAGGCGAAGTAAACGAAATTCAATTTTAAAAAATTATGAAAGTGGATAACAATCATCATTTGATAGTTAATAACAAATGCTTCATTTTTTTCTTTCCAATTTGGAATTTTGAAAAAGTCGTATTATTAACAGTTGTGACTTTTTTTTTTTAAATTTAGATCTTATGTAATCTGGTCAGAATTTCCATTCCCTGATGTACGTACACGAAGAAATTAACTTCATGGCTCGTAGCCTACGAAGCTGATCAAAAGCTTGCATCAACCTCTGTTTGTGGAGTCTTTAACTTGCTCTAAAATCTAGAACTGAGTTGACAAGCAACTAAAATACTTATCACAATTACAGTTCATAATTTGTCAGGGAAATAGTAAGGTGAGATGTACTGCAACTTGCTAAAGTAATTTGCCGAGCCTGAATGGAGTTTAGCGGTCGTAATTGTCCATACATTATTACATACATATACCATGAGTAAATACTAAACTATGTTGTTTACAAAAATGTAAAGATTCTAACTTTTCTTATTGTAAACAAAATTTGATAACAATATCGAATTTCTCATTTTTTCTATGCTGCTTGTGATTTGCTCTGATATACTTATATGGAAATTCTTTTAAGTCGCGTCTATATAAGACCAGAAATTGCTTACGTTGTTTTTTTTTATTTTTGAACTTGAAGTGTTACATAAACAAATCAGTATATTATTTATGGCCTGTAATTTTTTATTAAACAATTTTATTATAAATATCCGTTGATCGTATTTGATTTGGCATCACCATAACATCCGGAATATTTGCAAACTGTTATCCGACAAACGAGCTATAAAACCACAACAGGCTTTTTGTGTGCGTTACATTTGAAATACAATAGCTATTTAGCATTTGTCAAACATCACGTTTCATAGAAAATTAATTCTTGAAAAATTATACTTTCTTAACAGTTTCATTAAATCTTCGTACACTTATTATCAAATTTCAATTAATTTTCTACGGCAAAATGGCAACACATTTAAAAAAATATTATTATATTGAATAAAAACAGTAGAAAAAAAAAATACACTACATACAGAGATATTGAAATTCAAGCTATACCCGTGATGCAACGTTTATCTTTGCTAAGGAATAAATTTACGTAATGGGATTAAGGGATAATAAGTAAAAATATGTCAAGGTATAAGTTACTGTTATGCAATCACGTATTGTACGTTGGGAAAAAACCAATAGGTCGTAAAAGACTCGATATCCGCATAATTCGGGCTACAGCCGTTTCCAACATGGGATGTCATACACATACATGCTGCAAAATCTTTCGGTGTGCACTTTCAATTAAATGGTGTAAAGGTTTTTGTCCCTTTGAAATGAAACTGCACTAACAATTCAGATAGTTAATTTATTCATTTAGATATTAATCTTGATCTTGTAAACAATTCTTAAGATAAACTTGTTCTCCTTTCTAATGCCCAATTCGCTCCCCGTAGGAATTACATACGGATTAGATATTAATACATCTATACAACATGCTAATAATTCGTTTTATGTAATTGTAAACAAAGCTTTCTATTTGATACAACAATCAGAGATATTAAGCACTTTTTCCGAATACTGGGTTTATACCTCTAAGTCCCTGATTCTATTATGTACTCCCTTGCAATTATTTTCTCAGCATACATCGAAAGTGGACAAGGTTAGTTAAAATTATTGAAACCATTAATGTAGAAAACTAATTATGTTTCTTTTTCAGTAGCAATAAAGTGGCTTGCATAAATTTCAACCGATCAGATAAGTACATATATGTTTTCCATTGGTGAACGCCGATTTTCTTTGTTGTTTATTTTCAGCCTTGCTCCAGCGATCGAAGCCCCGTGCGCGGATTGAACACCTGCATATATGCTAATGTGATGCGCCTAACTCCAATCTCTATAACCTTATTATGTCATCAGTCAATAAAAGTCTAACTAAGATATCTGTGATGTTTGACCAATAATTTCAATTTGCAAACTCCAGATATTCTGTACACCATCAACGCGGGTTATTCTTCTGAAGATCAGTGGCCCTGATTTCTACTAATCATAGCTTGATCTACGATCTATTCTCCGTTCTTTAAATGCGGTATGCCTTTGTCTCCCACCAACCTATCCGGTGTGGATCTCTTATCATCCTCGGTTTCTTCTGTGTGAATATTGTCATGTATGTATCCAGAGCAACGATCTGTGACGATTAACCTGGGGATGACACGAGGAAGTACAGCTTGCATGCAGGCTGAACTGTCATACTACTTACACACACGTGTAATTTAAACTGTCGTTAAGGCCGCTACACACGCTCAAGCAAATGGAACGACTTGTGCATGGCTCGGTTGAACGATTAGTATGAGCGTGTGTTGGGCAAGTGGAGATTGAAGTCTGGCATGAATCAAATCGGACGAAACTATTGTACAAGCATGATGACTTTGCTATAGAATTGAACTAAACAAAATCTGATGTTAACTTTTGCCTCCACGACAACGACTTTTATGCAGACTTTAGTTCAATTCTAGAGCAAAGTCGTCAGGTTTGCTTGTATGCAATAGTTTCGGCCGATTTCATTCATGTCACACTTCAGCTATACGTACGACTTGGTTTGTGCATGCCAAATCATACGATTTGCTTGAGCGTGTGAAGCGGCCTTTAGGCAGCTCAGCTTTCAGCGAACTTGTTTGCTGAAAAATCTTGACAGCTCAGATGAAAATTAAGTTCGAAAATGAGACAAATCGGGCAACTCCTTCGTGGGGTTGCCATACATAAATTTCGTTTTACACTATATATTTGACGACTGGTGTTTTTATAGTAATAAGAAATAAAATTTCAAAAACGGACTAAATCGGGCAACCCCTTCTTGGTGTTGCCATATAAAAATTTAGGTTTTTTACATATACTGTGAAAATGATCAGTCCTAGATATTTTTATTGTACTAAAAACTTCTTCAGAATACGAAATCCTATAAAATTGGTTATAATCATTTTTTGTAGAACGATTTTAGAAATATGTGAAAAACCACTTCAAAAATTAAACTTGCAAAAATTGTTGACCGTACGAAATTTTATACGAACATTCATCTAGGCTAGGGTATCATAAGAATTGGTCGTATCCCAATTATAGCTTATTTACTTGCTTAAGTTCGAAAATGGGACAAATCGGGCAACTATTTCTTGGTGCTGCCATACAAAACTTTTGATTTTCACTTTATTTAACTTTTATTTTCATCTATGGTATAATATTATTTGCATTAGGCCAATTATAACATTTTCTCTTATTCTAAATGAGCTTGCATGCAAGGTGATGAGACATCAAGCAAACTGTCTTCTACTGTAAAATTTAAAAACGCGTTGCAAGCTATACTTCCTCGTACAATCCTAGGTAAGCAACAACGTGCACACACTGATGAAATTATTGGAAATGGTTTGCTGTCTAGATATATTAATGAGAATTTCTCATGAAGTTGACATGATGATACAAGGCTGGAGTTCCCAAAATCACAAACATACTTTGCCACCAAAAACATTTCTAGGAAGTTTATACTCTCTTGAAAACACCACCCGACTCAATCTGAAACTGTGGCTCTCTTAAACAATTTACGACTTTAGCCTTACTCTTTTGCTTTTACAAATGATCATAATTTAATCATCGTCCATCCTATAATGTAATTTTCTGCCAAATCTATAAATTCTTCCAACTAATTCTTTGCCCCCTTATAAGAATTACTAGCCCGCTGTTGACGTATCTGCATGACTCGGATATGGGTTCGATCGATGTCTCAATTTTCCACGCTAGTATCATAGTAAAAAAATGTCTTTCCAATACTGGCTAACTGGCCTTTTGTTATGGCTCGTTATCAGTAACATACACACGTAGGTGGTAGGAGGTTGCTTGAACCCCCATTGTACTAGAATTTTCTACCAACAAACCAGATTTTCAATTGAAACTGTGAATATATAAATATATAGAAGTGGAATTTTGAGGGTAATTTCAATGTTACGGTATGATACCAGATGGCCTTGACTGTCAAGCTCAATGCTTCATGCATAAAATTGAAGCTACGTTTTCGAAAAAAAATTTACCGCTAGCTGCCTTTCATCTTCAGAGTATTTTGAATTTTATTTGACAGCCTTAGTTCCAAAAATTCGAAGAAGAATTTATAAAAATTTCGGTGACGAAACCTGGTATCCCCGCCAAACAATCAAGCTGGCACTTCCATCATATACACTGCCGGACACTTGATTACCGGCACTTGAAAATTTTGCTTCGTTTCGAATATTGTTTGGGTTTTAAGGGTCGCATGGCAATAAAATTTTGTTATATACCTGCAGTTACAATAATTCTCCTTTACAATGATGAATCATCCGCAGAGAGTTTGAATTTTTCTAACAATGCAGTTCTGAGAAAACCTTTTCCGTTTTTGGGCTACTTAAAGTGGGACACTTGATTACCGGCACCAGTTGTTTTCCGACTATTGAAGTGAAACAAGAAATTGTTTGTAGTTATCTTAAGCACTTGTGATTAAGAAATATTTAGAAACGGTTTGAAGCTCTAGGTTTTATTTTATTTAAAATGGGACGTGGGAAAAGTCTTACACGCGAGGAAATTGGAAAAATTATTGCGTTTAAAGAAGAAAATTTGTCAAATCGGGAAATAGCGCGGAGACTTGGAAGACACCCATCAACCATTGATGCTTTCATCAAAAATTCCGAGAACTATGGCAAACAGTGGAAAGGAAGAACGGCAATGGCTACAACAGAGAGGGAGCGTCGATCAATTTTGAGGGAATCTTCGAATTCTACAGCAACTGCTCGGGAAATAGCACTGAAGGTAGGGACTTCAGCAAGTGTTCGAACTATTCGCCGCATTATCCAACGCTGTCCTCATCTACGTAGACAGAAATTAAAAAAGAAACCGGCATTACAGAAACGTCACAAAAACGCCAGATTAAATTTTTGTCAAAAAATGATCGAGGACGGTTTTAATTGGGAAAAAGTGGTTTTTTCAGACAAAAAAAATTTAATCTGGATGGTCCTGATGGATATAGGTTCTATTTCCACGATCTGAGGAAGGAGGAGAAGTATTTATGGTATGGGGAGCCATTTCCTATAGAGGAGTTATTGATCTGGCTGTTGTGGATGGTCGGCAGGACTCGTGGATGGTCGGCAGGACTCACGGAAGTACATTGAGCTACTTCGAGAAGAAAAAATAAAAATAGATGAGATCTTCGATGGAGAAAACTGGAATTTTCAGCAGGACAATGCAGGCTTTCATACCGCAAGACTAGTAAAAACTTGGTTCCAGGACAATGACATCCAAATATTGGAATGGCCCGCATTGTCTCCGGACTTAAACATAATTGAAAATCTCTGGGGATGGCTATCTCGTCGAATTAACAGCGGTGGAAAACAGTTCAATAGCAGAAACGAGTTAATTTTAGAATTGAAAAAAGTCTGGGATGAAACTCCATTAAGTGTTGTACAAGGAATGTATAATTCGATGAGAAAAAGATGTATTAGTATTGTACGTAATAATGGAGGTCATATTGATTACTAATTATTAAAAATCTTCCTTATTTAATGTTGCTTATCAATTTTATTCGCCCTGCCGGTAATCAAGTGTCCCACTTTAAGTAGCCCAAAAACGGAAAAGGTTTTCTCAGAACTGCATTGTTAGAAAAATTCAAACTCTCTGCGGATGATTCATCATTGTAAAGGAGAATTATTGTAACTGCAGGTATATAACCAAATTTTATTGCCATGCGACCCTTAAAACCCAAACAATATTCGAAACGAAGCAAAATTTTCAAGTGCCGGTAATCAAGTGCCCGGCAGTGTATATTCAATGGCTGATGTATTTTTTGCAATAAATAAAATTTAAGTTCAAAGCCCATTGCAAACTGATAAAGCACGCGGTTATTAATTATTTATTATCATAAAAAATGTGTGTAGCGACAGTTATTTTCTGTAATGACAAAGTATAATCTTCAGTATTTTTTACTGTGACCGAAAGACGATGAATTGAATGAATTGAATGATTGGTGTTGACATACGTTGGAAAATTATATCAATTTATCGATGCCGTGAAATAAGGCCAAGTGAAATAATTCCGAAATTTGAAATTAGCTATTATTGCAATTTCAACGTTCGGCCTTATCTCACTTTCATAAAGTGAAGTATTACGCTTTGTCGATCTTGTTTCTGCGTCAAATTTCACCTAAAAACATTTTAGTATCAAACTTATTGTTACCTAAAATAAAGTCTAAAGTCGAACGGAACAACGCCGAATCGACCTTATTTCAACTTCCGCATGGAAATAGAGGGAAATCTATGAACTGACAAATATTGACCAGTTTCTATTAACAGGGAGTCAGGCCTATATGAGAATGTTATAATGTTGTTTCTGGTGAGGTAGACCGTTAATAATTAATTTCTTTCAAAACAATTCAATCTAAGCTTAAAATTATAACTGCAAATAAAACGTTTAACATTTTTTTTATACTTTTTGCGTTGATTATAATTATAAACCAGTTTTTCTTTAGATTGAACCAAACTGGTTAAATGGCAATTAAAATGAAAGCGAACAATCGCTAACCGGTTAGATGTTAAATGCCAATCTCTCATAAAAAATGTAAATTGACAATTTTGTTTTTTTTTTTATTACACAATGAATTTTTTGAGGCTAGCCATTCCCTTTAACTCGTACACGAATTTGTCTATTTCTTTACTATTTTCGACACTCTCGTAGACCCACTTTTCGTCATCACAGCGAGCTGAAATTTGGCACACAGGTTCATGTCGCGTGACAATTGAATCTATCAAATTTTGAACCGGAAATTTCCATGGAAAACCCGGAAAATCGGGAAAAATCATTTGAAAATTGGTACAAATTGGATTAGTGATAAATCCGTTTCAGGAAAAATGCAGAGTTTTCCGATTTTTCCGGAACATTTTCCGGTAAAAAAGTTTTCTAAATTATGCAGGATCAAGTTCCCTATCAACTGGCATCATTACTTTCTCTCCGACAATGGTGAAAACTTGCAGAAAAAATCGAGGAAAATTCATGTAAAACGCTTTTCCGGAGTTTTTCCGACCAAGGAAGCGTTTGAGCGTTTTGCAACCTAAGACAAAGTTGTAGAGCGAAATGAGTTGCTTAATAATAATTTTTACTCGAATAAATGTTTTGAAAAACTGGTAAATCAGTGTCTTTTCAGCCGTCATAAAGTATCTCCATGCAGCACGTAATAACAATTTAGTTAACGTGAAAAAGGCAGAAAATAAAATAAGTAAAAAACGAGTTTTCAAACAAAACTGAGGCCAAGCCGCATGAAAAAGTAGAAAATAAAGTTTTCTTCACACACAGAGGTGAACTCAGATTTTATTTGCTGACAACCACCGATATATTTCAGTATGATCAATCAGAGGTAATAAGTGATTTGATTCATGAAGAGAAAGAATATTCAAGAGAAATTTCCCAATCAAAATATCTGAGTGCACCTCTGTGTGTGAAGAAAAGTTTATTTTCTACTTTTTCATTCGGCTTGACATCAGTTTTGTTTGAAAACTCGTTTTTTACTTATTTTATTTAATTCTAAAATTCCAAGCTAATTTTCCTTACACTTCAGGAAATTATCGTCGTTTACATAAATCTTCACTATCCAACTAACAAATTTTGCATGGAAAAGGTAGGCTGATCTTGTTTAGTTGTTAATATTGAGCCAAGCTTGTTAAGCCTAGTATTGCACCCCGAACGCAATGAAATTTCCCTTGGGCCAAAGTGCCTTTTTAACCCTAGATGAAATCTATAGGGGTATACTAAGTTTGTCATTCCGTTTGTAACACCTCAAAATAATAATGGTAGAGCAAAATGAATTGGACACCCACGCATAATATTAAAAGTTATTTTGATTTTTGCATGTCCGTCTGTACGCACGATAACTCGAGAACGCGTTCACCTAGAAAGCTGAAATTTTGTACACGGACATTAAAAAAAAAGTAAAATTAAGTTCGAAAATGAGACAAATCGGCCAACTCCTTCGTGGGGTTGCCATACAAAAATTTCGTTTTCCAGGATTTATTTGGACACTACCTGAGAACACGTCGACATAGAAAGCTGAAATTTGGTACACTGTGTTTTCATACTAATAGCAAATAAAATTTCAAAAATGGGCTAAATCGGGCAATCCCTTCTTGGTGTTGCCATATAATAATTTTGGTTTTTTACATATACTTTGAAAACGATCAGTCCTAGACATTTTTATTGTACTAAAAGCTTCTTCAGAATAAGAAATCCTATAAAATTGGTTATAATCATTTTTTCTACGAAATTTCATACGTGCATTCATCTAGGGTTTCATAAGAATTGGTCTTAGACCAATTCTAGCTTTTTCACTTGTTCATTTTAAATGCGTTTTCTATATGGAATTGGAAATGAAAGAAACAGATATTTTTTCGCTAGAGATTTCTTTCGGTTAAATTTGTATGAGATTTTTCGTTTCTTTCGAGATACTTTCAATCTTGCAGAGTCAAGCAGAAGAAATTTTGTGTGTCATGGCGTATTACTAAAAAACTCCCGTTGACCCTGTGCTGCATGCATGACCATCGTTCTGACCATGGTTCACCGTTGCGTTGGTTCTATGAAGAGCAGGTGTTAAGAACCGCGAAATTTTACGGTAATATTAAAAAATTGTAGCTTGTGTTTCAATTTACCTGTAAGGAATCGAACTACATTAAAATAATGGTAAAGGCAGCAATTTCCTTAAATGATCGATTGCTGATTTGGCATAGGGAAGTAGGTTGAGGGGAACGAGAACTGGGGAAAGATTTTAAGTACGTCACTTTAACCAGTACAGTAAAACCAAATAACAACAATAGTTTTATGCCTAATTACTGCTAATTAAGTTATGTGCATTTAAAACAAAATATTTTTGACATAATTGCCCTTACCCAGAATTGTACCCAGGGCTTTTTTAATGCAGCTTATACCAATAGACGTATTTTTTGATAAGACTAATAGTTAAAATAAAAATGAAAAAAAAAGAGTTAAAATTCCGAAAATTTTTCTATATTTTCTAACAAATTTTAAATCATGATTACAGGGTGTAACGTTCAGGGGTAACAGGGTGATCTATAAAAATATACCCAAATATAATATCTCGGAAACCGTTAAGATGAAGCTACACGGCAAGACTACTTTATTGGTCTGTATACACTTTGGAGACGCAAAAATCTCTAAAGGGACCAAATCTCTAGAGGCTTGCTTGGTTTTATTGTCTCTCATCTTGTATTTCAAAATAAACAGGTCTCCAGGTTTGGTCTCCGAAGTTTGTTCATTTTTTATCTTCAGGTCTCCGCAGACTATTTGTGTGCTCTGATCAGTTAAGTATAATATAGGTCTAATCGGAAAGGAAAAGGAGTATAAAGTGAAGTGAGTTTGACAAATTATTACAAGGATATTTATAAAAAAAACTTAATAATTAATATAATGGATTTAGGGCAGAAAATTTGTTTCGTCAATAGAGTTCTGGTTATTTTTGAGAAAAAAAAAACAAATATTCACAAATTTGTTGTGGTAACCTTTATACCGTAAAATTTGTACACTAAGGATATATTTTTTAAACTTCACTTGCACTTTTCGCAGATCTCTAGATACCAATTTCAAATTTTGTATATACACATCGGATTCGTGTCTATAGAGACTTTTTTCTTATGATCTCCGGACACAAAAGTCTCTTGCCGTGTAAACATTTTGGAGATTTTAGTCTCGGTAAACCGGAGAACAGATGCTGGATTTTTGCTTTTGGAAGGAGTAAGGTTATAACTAATTGTCAGCGGGTAACTTAAGGAGTGAAATACACGTAAGTTCACAATTTCCTGAGAGTACCATAGATTCTTCCCACCACCCTTGCTATGTGTCTATCCCAAGATAACAGTCGAACTAAAAATCACACGTACATTATTAACTGAGTCATAGTAGGGAATAACGTCGTTACCTAGAAATATAGGATTCAATCCAATTATGCTGACAAGATTAACATTAAAAACGATAGCCTGGGATTTATTAATTAAGTTTAAGTTTATTAAGATTCGACGAACTTAGGACTCTTGCGAGATCATCATTCATACTGGAGATAACATGCAATATCATCTAAAGAAGTGGATGGACAGAGTTTTACATCATCAGCATACATTTGAATACTTGCATTCCGCGGTACATTAGCCAGGTCATTTATGTACAATAGAATAAGGAGTGAGCCCAGAATTGAGCCTTGAGGGTCACCTGAGGAGATCTGTTTATAGTTGGAATGCAACGAATTTATAACAACATTTTGATATCTGTCACTTAGATAAGAGTACTAAAATTGAAATTAGCTTCTAGTTTATTGCACAGAATATTAAGCCTTAGTAATCAAGAAGCACCAACAAAGACGACACGATTATCCAAGTTGCACCTGATGCCTGTCAGTAAGATCGAGCAGTGACGATATTGTACTGTGATCAGTGCGAAACCCCGACTGAAAATCATATAACAGTGATTGATCTGTTACAAACGTCTTCAACTGATCACAGAGCAGTCGCTCAAAAATACGAGAGCAATAAGGAAGAATAATAAAAAAAAAATTAATCCATAGCCTTCCGAGTGTAACACCCTGTATGCAGGCGCGTATACAGGGTGAGGGTCACGGGGGTCATGACCTCCCCCAAAGCGCCACCTCACCTTCGCGATGAATTGAATGTGGGCTGGACTGTGGTGAGTTGTAAAAGTTTAACAGGACGATTTTCGTATTGTACGGACACAATGTGTAGTTGTCGCCAGCGATTAATGCTGATGCTGCAACGCACTTTTCCAATCTGCGGCCATAGCTAGCGCTGTGTTGGACATTTCTTTGTCTTCTTTTGAATAGTAATAGTGGAGTGGGTATGATAGTCATTCGCTCGTTGCTTTTCGTCTTTGAAACGTGTACGATTTTTTTAGAATTTTCTTGTGCCTTATGTAGTGTCGAAAAGTCATTTATCATACCTATCAGAGGATGTAAGTAATTTTGAAACACTACATATTTATTTTAATATTAGATTGTTTAGAAAAAGGCACGCAATTCTTAGCAGTCCTATAGATGAAAAAGAATACAATTTCGAGATTGGAAAGTGTTATTGTTTATAAGAAATTGGTCAGCGATCATAAATTTTTTTCACCTATCTGATTTTCCGACATAAAATCGATGACAGGACAACTTGGTGGGAAGCTCGCAACAGAAGCATAAAAACTAACCTAAAGAATTTTGAATTAGAGTTCTTACAGCAGACCCCTAGTTTCATGGAATCATCAACGTCTAGTCACCCGTTGATTTATCATATCGATACTGATTCAAGCCTGAGTTGAGTTGTTCAAAATTTTTACGTTCGTATGGAAGCATTAAATTTTTCTTGACTGTAGCCGTTAAAAAGTTATTAACTCCTAACCTATTCAGGTCACACCGAAATTAGACGTCATTTATTTTATATGACTTGTTAACAAATTATCGTTGAGAATAGGTTTGAGAATAGGTTTAGAGCTAATAACTCTTAAAGGGGTTAGATAGCACATTGGGTGTAATAGGTCACATTAAAGAGGAGAGTATACAGTTCACAGTTTCAATAAAAAAAGTTATGTTAACGACCTTTTTGCAAAAATAATAGAGGTTAAATTAAAAAAAAAAGGTAAGAAAATCCTAAATTTTTAGTTTAGACAACCATAACTCCGTTTACAAGAGGGATACGGGTCTGATTGAGCAGTCATTGGAAAGGCCATAAAGTTCTAAATGCAATGGGCTATTAGCTGTGAATATACGCCCTGCAGGTTTTAAGATACATGAGATTTTGTGAAAAACTAACTTTTTTTTTTAACCAGCCTGTAACTTCTAAACGATTGATATGCCCCCCCATGCCATACAATTTTGGGTTCGATTAGGTGAGTACTATCACCTCCTGCTCTATTGACCTACTAGTGTGAAGCACCCCGTATTATTTTAAAAAAATGTTAAAAGCGACTTCATCCGACTTTTTCCCCCCTTCAAACATTTTAGTTGTGACCCCCCCTAGGCAGCAGGTCTGGATACGCGCCTGCCTGTATGTACATGCGTGTCACGCGATATCATGTGGCCATACCGGCATACTGGCAATGAGCATGTTAAGAGTCGATTTGTATGAATATTTTATTAATTACAAATTGGAGTCTTTTTTTTTAACTAATAAATTTGCATCAACCAAGAAAAAGTGCAGTATCTTCATAAGTATTACAAATTTTATAACTGATAGAGTTCAAACTTTGTTTCAAAATTTTTTTTTTATATATTTTTATGTTTACTACTTTAGAAACACGTAAATGAAAGCTATATTGGTACGAAAGAAGGTTATAGAAAAACCTCAATAAATATATTCAATATGGTCTGCTAATGTTCTTTACGACTTTACAAGTTTTATTTAAAATTATAATTCGATTTAAAATACACATTTATTTTTTGAGCTGCGTCTAGCTAATATAGAAATACGTCCATGAGTACCATTACATTTTATTTAATTAAAACACACGTTCACTTCTACAGGTTAAAGGACAGATTTAGCCAAGTAAATGAAGAAATTGAAACAAAGCAAGCATTGTTAGATAACATAAGCGCCAGGTATACTTGCTATAGTTACGACTGTATTTTGCATTCATTTTACATATGAATTAGCTAAAAACAAATAAATCGTTTACGGAACAAACAAAATTATTTCAAGCTCGATTTTGTGGACAGTTACCTATTATTACGTAAAATGCATAAAAATAAATATAAGTGTGTATGTATTCGCAAACTTTACTGATAAGTGGAATCAATTGGATCAATTCCCGTGAATAAACGATTACTTATACCTACGTTGTTTTGTCTTGCAGATTTTAAAATGAAATTACTATCAGAAACAGCTTAACTCAAGTTTGCAGTAATGTGACGGTATTTTTCCACGCAGCAGGAATTTTATAGTTCCAGTACATATATAGGAAAAAAATTGAACTACATAATAGGCTTATTTGGTGAAAACACCGGGTACTCTCTTATTTTTTTGAAAAACCTAGGGCTGCCCTGGACTCATTCTTCTGTCTTCACTCTTTTTATAAATAACTTTTCACAATAAATTATACTCAATTAATATACTAAATTCAAATAACTTGTTCGGTGAGTTGGCAAAACCATGGGTAAATATTAGAGGGGAAAATTTACACGGTGTTTTCATCGAACAAACCTAATATGTAGGTACTTAATTTCCCTGTGGAGAAGTAAAATTAAATTCTTTATTCATTGGCGATTTTTATTTTACAAACTGTTCCGAAAAGATCACGAGCTTTAATATGTACCTATATCTCCATTGTGCGAACAAGTCGATAAATTTGAGGATTAACAATAATTATTTTCAAGTAAAAATAAATGACCATGATTGAAAAAGATTTTTAGAAACTTGTTATTTGATTTTGAATGAATATGAATTGAATAGTTATTTCAGCATCCACCATCGTCAATGGTACCGATTTCCATTTACCAATATTCTAAGGAACTAGCCCTAAAAACGTATAATTTAAGTAGTTGCAATTATAGAATAGATGAGTTGCAAGCCATACTTCTTTTCAATTTTTAAAATTAGAAACGGCTGTGCACCGAGATACTACAGAAGAGAATTAGAACAGCATCAGATGCTCAGTCGTATAATTTGAGAGGAGAAAATGTAAATATTTGATTATGCTTATTTAATAGAAGTAGGACCCAAAATGCAGTAATATATCAAAAAGTTAACGAACTACCACTAGAAATAAAAAGATAAAGTAATTATAAGGGTCTAATTCCCTTACTTAAAGAGTGTAAATCACATATGCATACATATTCATATTATCCTTGAAATCAGGTAATTAAATCTCGCTCTATTTCTACACTGTAAAAAGTAAGTGTAAAATCGCAGTTCGAAGGTGTAAATTCAGTCTCAAATTTAGCTTATAAATACGGACAAATGTAAATTTAAAACATTAAAGTGTAATTAATTCGCATAATTAAAGTTCAATTATCCAAAATTTCCTTCAGATATGAAATTTTCTACAAATACAGTGTAATTTGTTATCGCAAGTAGGACAAAACTATGTGTATTTACACTTCGATTTCGATGTACTTGTAGTACTCAACATCTTGGCGCGGATTAAAGTCAGAAAAGGATTCTTCCAGTCATAGTGTCTACGTTTTATATAAACTACTATGTATTAAACAACCTTCCGTTAGAGATCTTCGTTTGGTCATGTGGGAAATTCATTCAATTGGACAAAGCCATAATAGAATGCAATATTTAAATAACAAGTATGGGAACACCAATAAGGAGTTGCCCGATTTAGTCCATTTTTGAAATTATATTCACTATTTTTATGAAAACACTATTCACAAAATATCGCCTACGTTGACGCGTTCTCAGGCAGGGTCCAAATATGTAGTGAAAAATGAAATTTTTGTATGACAACCATACGAAAGAGTTACCCGATTTGTCCCATTTTCGAACTTAATTTTACTTCCTTTTTTTTAAAGCCCATATGGAAAATTTCAGCTCTCTAAGTACATGCGTTTTCGTGTTATCGTGAGAACGGACAGACGGAAACGAACAAATCAAAATAACTTTTAATCGAATCAATTTTGCTCTACCATCATTATTTCTAGGTGTTACAAACGGAATGACAAACTTAGTATACCCTTTAGATTTCATCTAGGGTATAAAAATACAAACACTCCAAATAGGTACAAGTATTAATTTCATTTAGACTTGAAACCATGTAGAAACGCATTAGGGATATTTAAATGTAAAGAAAGACTTTTATTATCATATAGTGGAGTCTAATACACTGGACCGACTGTCTCCATAATGACTTAATTTTTAATTAAATGGAGTCAAATGTGCAGTGTGTCACACAAATGAAGTCCTTCAATCAATATATTAATTATTTATTAATTTCTTTGTAAGAATTTGTCAAACTCACTCCACTTTATTGTTTTCCCTTTCCAAAGACACCTACACTTAACTGACTAGAACATACAAATAGTCTCCGGAGACCTGGAGACGACAAATGAACAAACTTTGCAGACCGAACCTGGACACCTGTTTGTTTTAAAATACACGAGGGGAGACCGGAGAGTGCTGCCAGATGGCAACATACAAAAATCGGGAAAACGCTGGAGAGAAAATCGTGAATTGGATATGAAAATCGGTGAAAGAATTATATCACGTAATTACTTGTTCAAAACATAAATTTATAGAAATCCAATAAAATATAAATTAAAAATTTTAAGAATGTATCCAGAACGATAAAATAGATTCATTCTTATTGCCATTTGCCTTACTTCAATCTTATCAGTAAGATTTATACTATTTTATACACATTTTAGAATTAAAGCGCTTAAGAATGTTTTCATATAAATGCATATTAAAACATTTCTCCCTGTTTTTTGTCAACAAATATTTAGACAATAAAATGCCTTTTAAGGTTTACGCATCCAATCAATTTCTTAGCTTTTTTTTGCTGATATTTATCTGTGAAATAGAGCAGACTTTGCAAAATGCAATATTACGGGTCGCGTCATAGTTTTCATTTTCAACCAACCAGTTTTTTAATTTCTGATCAATTACAAAAGCTACATAATTCAAACCTTGTAATTTTACCGCTATTTTCGACAATATTTCATCATCTAAATCTGGCCGTGATACAGGTACTAAGTGAAAGTCCTCCTTTAAAGAAAAATCAACAGTTTTTTCAGATATGTAAATATTTTAATACCTGCATTTAATCGTACTTTTTCTTACTATAAATTTATCCATCACATAAGTGAAGAACTAAATAAGCGCAGATCCTATTAGAAAAATACCCGGTTAAGATTGTGAAATCAACAATAACAAAAGATGACAATGGAAAAAATGTGAGCTTTACCCAATTTCGTCAGATTTCACAGCTGAGCTCTAATCTGAAATATCTGATCCATATTTTTGCATGTATATAGGAACTAGTAAGTTGCTTTTACTAACTATTCATGTTCCTTAAGTTAGTGTCAGAAGCGTTAATATCATAAAATATGGGTTAATAGTGAAAAATCGGAAGAGGCAATAAAATATCGGAAATAACAGAGCCAAAAACGGGGAATCTGGCAGCCCTACGGAGACCAAAAAACTCTCGAGACTAGTTTAGAGATTTTTTGCGCCTCCGAAGTGTATAAACGGGTCTCTAGGTCTCAAGAGACTAAAGTCTCTCGCCGTGTACTTTCACCTTAATATGTACTTTGAGACTTCGAATTATTCTCGTTAGTCTTGCTATGTCTCTTGACGAAAATTCGTCCATAATCTCTCACATGGTTACGTTGTGAGAGATTTTGGATCAAGACGGGATGTGGTGAGCATAACTATATATATATATCCCTTCATAAGAAAATCATAACATTATCTGCTTCAAAAATACTAATAAAGTAATGCCAGCAACTCAGAATTCTTAATTTTGAAGTGGTTACCTTTTTTCTTATTTCGCTCACTGCGTATGTGAAGCCCAATGAAGGTCAATGAAAATATCAATTGTACGCCTACGCACGTCAAACATTTAAAGTGAACGGAATACTGACCCTATATTTTAGAACATATATCTAAAGAAAACGTAATATCGTATAAAAACCCATTCGGTGTAAGGATTCTTAAACATAAGATTCGTATTAAAAAATAAATAAATAAAATTTTGCCACATAGTGGGAAACGCCGCATATATGCTCTAAGTGCTATATATTCTCAGATCAACTACGCCTCTACATTACTTCAATAAAAAACGGAGTTTGGAAATACCAATGTAAAATTGTCGATTTAGATATCAGGATAACAGGTATCAATGCTCGGAGGTACGCAAATTGGCACAATTACACCAAATGTTTTATGTCATTTTGGTACTTAGAAAGGAAGTTAAGGTCAAGAAAAAGAGTTTCAGACTAATGGCTATTCTGATTTCTGGGCTTTGAAATCGAGAAAACAATTTGGTGCACACGTCATGGTCATATAAATGTTCAAAGATGTATCGTCGTATAATAGCCACAAAAGAACATTATCTTATTGAGCATTTTAAGCTCTCTTAAAACTAATTTTAAAATTATGTGGTGAGAATAACTATTTCTCTTTCTCCGTTCTTTTATTAACGATATGAAAATATACCAAAATCTGCAGAATTGACTTAATGGATGAATTTTTTTTCCTCATAGAAAATTGGGTATAAACACAAAGATTAATCTTAATTTTTCTACAATTCTAAGGAACATGAAACTTTTATCGAAATTATAAAATTACCCAAAAAAACACAAAACTTCTACTTACTCTTTTTAACGTTTTTTGCTCATCAAATCCAGAATCGGGTTGATTTGCTTCTTCGGAAGTTAAAAAGCAATTTTCAGTCTTTTGTATGCAGAATGGAATTCCATCAGTAACATCTAGATTATCGGTTTTGCTTTCATTGGGCACCTCATCTTCATCCTCGCTATCATCTGATATTGTATCGTTATCAGACTCAAATTCACAATCCGTATCGCAATCTTCATCTGAGAGGACTTCTAGCACACCTTCAGGAGCATCATCCGTGAAACAAATAACGAAGCTATCATCGCTACATTCCGATATCTGCCGTTGTCTTCTGCGATTGCACTTTTCCAAAAATAGGCTTTTAGCCTTAGATAACAAACATTTTGATGAATCATTATCAGGAAATATAACAAAACTATCGTCGCTGCTTTCACATCCAGGATCCTCTTTCATACAATTTATATCGGTTGAAGTGGTAGCTAAATTGTTTCCGAAACAGGAACACTTTTCATCTGTTTTAGGTTGCCAACTCAAATTTTCCAGAAAATTTATTTCAGGAAAATCTTCTGAAGCATCAATAGCAACAACTGTTGCTTCAACCTTGCATTCCATACCGTCACTATTCGAATGGGAACTATGAGATCGGTTGGAATTACTACAAGTATCTATACCTAAACCTAAAATTGCAGTCTTGAGAAGCTCCTCCGATTGAGGACGCCCTGAAGTAGGGATTATATCATTTGATATGCCTGCCATACTATTGTTTGTAAACTTTAGACGATGTAAATCTCTAGAGCACAAATCGAAGTTATTAACGGGAGAAATCAAGCCGTTGATGATATTTTTCAATCCCATTATAAAGCGATTGTGATGAATAATATCCATTTTAGATTGTTCTGTTCGATTTCCTTGAGTACTTCTTGCATCTGTGCTGAAATTCCTAGAAAATTTATTAGATGTTGACGATAGTAAATTGCCTCCGTCTGGCTGTTGACAAGTTTGGTGTGTTGTCCAAGTCATGAGAGCGCGCCCAAAATATCCCTTCATTTATTAATTAGGTACTCAAATATTAATGAACAGGAACCAATAAATATTTTTAAGAAATTTTTTACAAAAATATGAAACATGTTTTGACGTCACGTAAAAGAATTTTTTCAAGGTCTTGAGCTTTTTTTTCTAATAAGAAATATAATAGGTATTAATCCTTTGATAAAATTTGCACTGTTTTAAAATTTCTCTTTCTTGTTATTCTATAAACACAATATCCTCGCACTTTTTCAACACTCTGTAAAATTATCGAAAGTCTTGAACTTTTTTCCGACATTTTGCCTTTACGAATGAAAGAAAACAAATACACAAAAAATGGCGTTTATGTCAGAAGGAATTGCCACACGGGTTTTGTAGCCTTCACATCATCTAGTTGAGTTTAATTTCTCTAAACACTTTTTCTTCCGATTTTAATCAGAATTTTCAATTTTTCGGAATAAAAATGCAATACAATTAAAAATAGTTCAATAATGCACTGCACTACACTAATCTGTAAATCTGAAAAAAATTTCGACGTAGACACTTTATTGAAAACTATCGCTTGTTTGCACTTTGTTTATATCTTTTGTCCGCACTTTTATTTTCACAACAATAGAATTACTTTTTCACAATATTCCCACTCTAATCTTGAAATAAAACTGAGAAATGACAATAAAATATAAATATTCTGTGGTCTCGATGAAATCTGTGAAACTATTGCATCAGCCTTTTCTTGAATTCTGCAATTGGAAAACATAGATGTCGCTATTCACGATTGGATTTGGCGGGATTTTTGAACAAGATAAGGCAGAAACAGATTACACTTTAGTGCGCGGCGCGACATCGCGGCAAAATGAAAGGTGAAATTGTTCCGCCTGCTGTGTCACAGATTGCAATAAGAGCGCAGCAGTGTAGATACAGCGCTCTTATATTGGTACTACAGATTTTCATGAGAAGTTGCCTACCCCAAACATAATTTTTTTGTTGGTATCACTGAAAGTGAGCAGCAAATTTAGGATTAGAAATGACTACGCGGCAAAAATTTTCGACGCGCTGTCGCGCCGCGTTCAATGCGTGATGCACAATAGGAAACACATGTTCTCTAACATTTTGCCGCGTTGTCGCACCGCGCACTAAAGTGTAATCTGTTTCAGCCTATAGCTTACGCCTCTGGATTCGTTAGCCATTTTGATTATAAACGTCAAATTTATGGTAAGCAATTTACTTGGGCATATATGCCATAGCCCACACAGGGGAGGATATTGGCACTTTTTTATGGCCCGAAGTATTCGAGGGGGGGGGGGGGGGTGGAAAATGCCGAAATGCCAAGTTTCGATCGGGAGTACGGGGAGCATACCAATACTATAGCAAACCGGCCATTTTGAAATTGCACAATTTCTGAAAATTTCTCATCGGACGGTTGTACAGATGTTTATTTGTGATCTGAGGTGATAATATAATAATTTAATAATATTATGTGTGGTGAATTTGTGATACAGTTATTGTTTATATCAAAAACTGTGACTTAATTGAACCCCGTACACAATTAATTTCGGTAATCTTATAAGGAACTACGCAAAGGAATATTAGTGTTTGGCACGTCTAAGCCAAATTCCGTCCTCCCCTAAAATGTTCTCGTCTGGGTTGGGGCTATGAGGCGCTTTCGGCAAGCACATCCTCAGTGAGACAAGTGAGATATTCACAGTTGGCTCGCTGAGACTGCACTTTCGGTGAACTGTCTTACTTCTATATTGAGCTACAAAATCGAACGCAACCACTGAGCAACTGATAGAAGTGAAACTGAATTTTTTTGTCTCAGATAACCCAGTTTCGATATTTTGTGATTTTAATTGCTAATTAAAGTTTAGTGAACTATTTGAATAAACTAACAACACTTTTATCAATTTATTACTATCCATTTTCTGTGATCAAAATTGGCAAATCAGGTGATTGGTTTGAACTGAGACAACTAGGACTGTTGCTCAAAGTGTTGTCTGAGTTGTCTACCTGGGACAGTGCTTGCCGAAAGCCCCTATAGTACGCCATATGGATCTGCCATATATTACCATGGCTACACGGTCTACACTGGCAATTCCGTAGCAATACCAGATGGCCAGTGTAGACGGTGTAAACCGTGGGTTAAACCAAACACGAGCATTTATCATAGTTATGAACCTCTATATACCTTGCCTATGAACCATGGTCCTCAATTGTGAAACGAATAAAACGCCAATTGTCCAAAAATGGCGGGTGCGTTCGCAAAAGTACGTAAATTCGATCGTGGCTGCATTCGCAAAACGTAAAAAACGGAAAAAATTTCATAATTTCAGAAAAAACAATATTTTTTTTTATTTAAATTTTATATCAGCTAGTTACACAGGAAATTGGCATAAGCTAACCAAAAAAATAATTTGATTATATATATTTGTTATTTTATTTATTATACAATATTTCATATTGTTTCAAAATATCACCATCTTTAATTTAAAGGCTAAAACAATTATAGGGCGTTTTTACTACATCGAATTCAAGTAATTTTGATGAAGTGATTTCGAAATCAGTGTAGGTGTTTTCACTACCACTGAGACATAACCCCCGGAATATAATTCAAGCCCTGAAGTCACCGAAGCCACCGGCACATTAAAATGCCTTATCGTGCTCGATACTGCATGCAGTAAGTGCTCACTCTCACCGCTTTTTATATACTCGTCATGGACGAAAAACTAAAATTTCATGTTAAACAGGTCCTAAAGCCCAAAATTGTCGCTCCTACAGCAAAATGAAGTTAAAACAATTGTAGCCATGTTTTCTTTCTAATAGTTTTAAAGAAATACTTACTGTAGAACAAATATTTATGGAAATTAAAGCGTTTGAACAAAATACAAGCAACTTTTATATGAAAAACTCCTTCAATAAGACAAGGCAAGAAGACTTTGGATGTCGCCTGCTGACCGGCCCGCTGCTCTCTTTTTTCGACTTTGTTCATGGCTTGTTTGCGGGGGTTACGACTGAGATGATTTCGTTTGACAGGTGCTACACTTAAAAACAAAATTGGCATGTAAAATAATTAATTACATAAACGAGACTTTTGTAATTAAAAGGATATATTGTCACATAATTGTCAGCAACATGGGCGCGTTCGGCTCAATATCGAACTCATGTTGTTCATTTACCCTTTTCACATGAAGAGTAGACTGGACTGGAATAGTCCTAATTCGCAAAGTACCAAGTGTTCACATGCGATGGACTGGGTTAAATCGACGAGAGAGACATCTTCTTTTCTGACAAATCTCAATTGAAAGTCACCTGTCATTTGAAGTTATTTATTGAAACACGGACCATGAAAAGAATGATAATTTTACAATTTCTAAAAAATTGTATGAAAGCACAGAGGAATTCGAAGCGAAGGATAAAAGTATACCGAAAAATGTTGTCGCAAATTATGAGAAGGTACTATAATTCAGTCCTACAATCAACATTTTGTGCGATGGCGAAAAGTTTGGAGATATGTAAACCAAATTATGGCCGAATGTGGAAAAAACCGAGACCTAATAAAGATTTTTGGGTAAATGTACTAAATACTTACGATGAACAAAAGTGGTTAGAGAATTTTAGGATGAGAAAAAGTACATTTGATTTTGTTTGTTCACTCGTAGTAGATGAACTGAAGCCAAGTGAAAACTCTACCTTGTCAGAAGCCTTTATCGGTTGAAGTCAAAGTGGCAATTTCTTTATATAAATTGGCAAGCTATGCGGAATCTCCATCATCTCCATCAACCTACCTCAATAGTAAACCAACAAATTTCAGATGAAGGAAGACATTATAGGGATATTTTAAAAACGTACTTGGCAAAAAACTTCCAGTTAAGGAAAACCAATTATTTTTAGTTATGTTTTTGTATTTATTTTTGAATTAAAATGTTAATTCCAGTCTTTTTATCTTACTTACTCCCAAGTGCAGAAATTATTACAGAAAAAATAAGTATATATGTAAAAAATCATTCTTTAAATAAAAATAATATATAATTCATTTTTAAATACTATAAAATAAACTTAAAGAAGAAAGTTAAACACCACCATCTATTTTATTCTTCTGATCGTTCATCCACTATGTAATTATCAAAATAATCGTCGTCCTGCATTTTCACATTTCTGAAAGATTTATGCCCATATGAATTGGAAGGCCCAGAGGTTGACTGATATCCCGAAAATGAAACTGATGTACTACGAGTGCTCTGACATCCACAAGTATTATTGGGTTGAAAAATTGATCTTAAGCCAGACAGAAACTCGCTTGACCTTTGATCTTCCCTGTCTTGTAGATCCAATTCAAATTGTTTTTGTTGCTCAAACAACTCCTTCATGAAGTCAACTTGCAATTCCTTCTGAATTTCCTTCACATCATTTGAAAATGTCTTGAGGCTCTTTTCATACTTATAATTTTTTTCTGAAATAGGTTTATAATTTAAATCATAGTTTCCCTCAAAAAATCTCTCTTGTAAATTACACATTTTTTCAAAACTAAATTGAAGTGCGGACTTAAAACAAACCAATCATCACTACCTTCACCGCCGACGAAGTGTCAAAATCTAATCCGTTCCACTCCACTCCGTATTCACATGAAACCAAATCCACTCTACTACCGAATTAAAACCGGTCTAGGCTATTCCACTCCAGTTGGTGTTCACATGGCGCATTAACTCACTCGGGAGCATCCAGTCTACTCCGCTCACTGACATATAATAAGAATGGACTGAGCGTTCTTGCTTCAAATATGGCACAAATATTGAACAGGCTGTGAAAACCCTTTATTTCGTACAATTGCACACCGATTCATAATTTATTATTATTTGTCGATTGGAAACACTAAAGATGTTGTAAAATAGTATTGCATTAAATTAAAATTATTTAGAAAGTTAAACTTGTTTTAATTAACCCAAAAACTCATTTGTAATATTACTGAAAAATGTGCTCCTCTGCAGATTCGTTGTCGAATTTCCTTGAGCTTGTAAGAGATAGACGTATAAAAACAATATATTTGTCTGAATTTTTATGTCAAATCCAATCCATTCCAATTAATACAGCCGTACTGTTTCCAAAATTGGTTACAGTTCAGTGTACATTTTGAGCTTGAAAGAGACAAATAGATTTTAGCACAAATTTGTGCCATTTTTGACTATAGGAATTAGATAGGATGGCTCAGTCCATTCTTATTATATGTCAGTGACTCCGCTTCATTTGAACATAGTAATTGAAATGCAAAAATGAGATGATTTCGATTAAGTATTTTGTACTGGAAATTACGTGATTTCGAGGGTGATTTCGTCGAAAGCATGCTGAAACAGCGATATTACGTGATTTCGATGTAGTGAAAACGCCCTATTAGTGCGCGGCGCAACATCACGGCAAATTGAGTGGTGAAATTGCTCCGCCGCACTGTGACACAGAGTGCTTTTCTTTATTTTTTCTGTAAGAATGGACTGAGCCAACCTATCTAATTCCTATAAATGCCACAAATTTTGGCTAAAATCTTTTTGTCTCTTTCAAGCTCAAAATGTACAATGAACTGTAACCAATTTTGGAAACAGTACAGCTGTATTAATTGGAATACATTGGAATTGACATAAAAATTCAGGCAAATATATTCTTTTTATACGTCTATCTCTTACAAGCTCAATGAAATTTGACAACAAATCTGAATCGGTGTGGAATTGTACGAAATAAAGGGTTTTCACAGCCTGTTCAATATTTGTCCCATTTTTGAAGCAAGAACGCTCAGTTCATTCTTATTATATGTCAATGGGAAGGAATAGAAGGAATAGAATATTGATCACGTGGTACAAGAATATTCGGAGAAACTATTAGAACATATAGCAAACAGGAATGGAGATAAGCGTAGCCCCCGCAAGATACAAGCCATGAACAAAGTCGAAAAAAGAGAGCAGCGGCCCGATCAGCAGGCGACATCCACAGTCTTCTTGCCTTGTCTTACTGCAGGAGTTTTTCATATAAAAGTTGCTTGTATTTTGTTCAAACGCTATAATTTCAGTAAATTTGTTCTATATGTTATTTTTTTTTTAAAACTATTAGAAACAAAACATATTTGGCTGCATTTTTTTTAAATTTCATTTTGCTGTGGGAGCGACAGTTTCGGGCTGTAGGACGACCTGTTTAAGATGAAATTTTAGTCTTTACTCCATGACGAGTACACAAAAAGCAGTGAGAGTGAGCTCTTACTGCATGCTGTATCTGGCACGGTAAGGGACGGATTACATTACAACGCCGACGCCGGCGTGGTCGTCGTCATCGTCAAACGCCGAACAAAACGCCGGGCAAGTTATATTTATTTATACTGGGCGGCAGCGCCATATCTTAATTTCCCTTGCATTTTACAGTTGAGCTATTTGCTTGTAATCTCTGCCGGTTTGCAATAAAATTTTAAATAATAATAAAAATCATATTTTTTTTCTTTCAATTCCACATTTTTTAATATAAAATCATTTATTTTTAGAAATTTAAATATCGTTTCCTTTTGTCATGTTTTTTCATAATAGATTTAGATCTGTCATAGACTTCATGGCTTGTATCGTAACCCCCGGAATATAATACAAGCCATGAAGTCGCCGAAGGCACCGACACATTAAAATGCCTTAACATGCCGGGTACAACATGCAGTAAGAGCTCACTCGCACTGCTTTTTGTATAGCTATGCTATGCTAGTCCAACAACAGACGGAAAGACTACAGTCTAGCCAAAAATTATTTACGAATGTCATTCAACATGGAAGAGTGTAGCTACGTTTTTACAATTATATAAATTCAGACTTCTTCAATTACAACGAGAAAAATGAAATTATACAACTATTGTAGATGTATGCTGCGTTCCTTTTCTCGTTCTGAATGAATCTGTATGAATCGACTGAACGATGTCATAATTTAATCCTGTGCTCATAGAAAAGGAACGAAACAGAACCATTTTAAGTGTTTAACATTTCTTCCATTTGATAAAAGCATGTAAGAATTCGTAAAAATTGTTGTTTATGAAAAATAAAGCCATTTTCCAACAAAACTCGTTCAAATTGTAAACAACACATTCACGAATACAAATTTGTTATGGAAGTATTTAGAGTGATTGACTTGGACGTGAGGTCCAGACTGTCAGCATGAGCTGACAGATCACTCGGTGAACAGCGTTGACTGCAGGGCGGCGCGCGAGCTTGCCTCGGCTATTGGCGGAGAGTGTGGGGAGGTTCCACGAAGACCACTCGCTGCCACCAGCCATATACAAAATAAATTCGTGCCTGTCTAAACAAAAGGCCGTAGCACACATTCAGTCATGAAGGGACCTTTATACCACTTACCAATACCCTTTTGAAGGCGCAGATGTCTTACCTCTGCTCGCCCCAGCCTCCCAATCGACACTGAGGTGAGGGCAGATCATTTACAGTGTCCCTTCCCTGTTGACCTGAAAATAGAAGACGAGAGCGGAACTAGTCAACCTTCATGTTAAGAGGGCTCCAGGAGAGTGAGAGGAAATGAGAACAAAAGTCTAATATACTTCATTCTGTAACGTACGACCAATTGGTTTATACAGGTACTATCATTGTCCTTCAATCTCAATGGACAGAGTATCGTACCTCTAATTAATACATGTGTTTTCGCTTAATTTCACCCCCGTAGAATCTTGGCTTCATACTGCAAACTGTTCTAACTTACAATAAAAACTAATTAAGCAAAACAAAGATAACATTAATTCACATAACTACATAAGAATAATACAGGCAGAAATTCGGAGAAAAATCCCAACCAGAGTTATTTTCATATAAATTACTTTGACCAGAACTGTCCTCCACGAAGACCTCCTGGAGTAACCATGTTCCTGTAAGTAAAATAAAAAGGAAGAAGCAAACCAATCTTAAAAGTTCGCGTGGGATTACCTTTACATTACTATCTAAGTGTTCGTCATGCCCCGAAATTCGAGTATGCGTATTATCTTTGGGGCATAAGGCCCTATATCTTTAATATCACACGTAAAATGACTATATAAAATTACAACATGCTATACACTTCACGATTAAGTCTACCATTAATTGGGTATAGTGTTTTGGAATAAATTCAACGATACGGCTAGCATATAAACGTAAATCCCTTCAAAACTAATTATCTCACTACTACGGTATGTTCACTGCTAAAGTAATTAGATAATATTGGTGGATTTCTTCAAAAGAATTCAAATTGAAACTAATTGGCTATGGTTATGTATATCTAGTGATAAGTTAAGTATAGATCATTTACTAAGTTCTTGGAAAATTTAAATTGTTAATATGCGAATATACGAATATAGTTGTGTATATCTAATGAAGTAAATATATAATCTGCGATCGTTTAAATTAAAATTAAATTAATTAGTACTTAATTGAATATAGCTATATTAGAAATTAAAATGTACGTAATGGACTACATATATTTAGGTACATCTGGAATCCTCACGAATTCCTTCAAAAAATATATATATCGTCTATAGATAGTTGGTTTCCAGATTTTTCCTTTTGTTGGCGTTGATTCGGTTTTTATTTCTTAAAAGACGCTGGTGTTTTACGGAGCAATACCGAGATAACCTTCAATCATTCGCCCTCGTGCAGATTTAATTTCATAGAAACTTCTTGCATCACCATGCATATAGCTTTTGATGCAGTCGATTTTGTTTTATTTGACCAAAACATATGTGAGCGTCGGATACTAACCCACTGCTGTGTGACGTTCGCGAATAACTTCGCGCCTAGCACCTACGGAGTCCCTTAGGATAGGACCAGGGAGTTACCACCTGGTCTCGCCTAATTACTAAAGTTATAAAAAGGTCTTCCTTTTTCCACGGAAGAAGTGGATTAAAGCGCCTTTTTCTTGTTCTCCCGCGTCGTACGCTGACTTGACTCTTCATCTTTTTCTGCTTATCAGGTTTTCTTCCCAATTGCTGAATATATCAAATTAAGAGAACGATGCTAAAAGAAAATTCAAGATTTTACACACTATCCGATTTCTCCGTCTTTTTGCGAACGTAATTTTTTTTTAAAAGCATAATACAGATTTTGACCCTCTTCTTTTTTTTTGTTCGTCGGTCTTCAGCGTGTCTTTGTTCGCCGTTCATGTGGCTATGGGTCGGGCATATACATGGAACTCGTCTCAGTGTAGCATATTGCTACATGCAGTATGCTACGACCATAACAAATTAATATCGTTCTGCTGCTTGAATCCGGGAAAAACTCAGGTGCATTCAGAACGATTCGGAGTTCGAAAAAAGCGATGACAGATTTAAACTAAATCTTTTGGCGAGAGAAAGAGAACGATATAGATTGAAAAAACTCATTCTGAACAAAATAAGGAACGCAGCAATAATTAAGGTAATTAAGTAAAGTTTTAACAGAATTCATTTTTTTTATTTTTTTATTTTTGCATTCTATTATTTCAAGTTATATATTTTTTTTGAGTGATGGAGTAATTTAATAAAAATAAATTTTTTCGATGCAATTTTAAAATCAAGCATTGAGTTCAGCCATCCCAATTAGTAATCGGTTGCATGATTTTCATCAAAAATTGAAATTATTCTTTTTTAGTATGGGAGATCTAAGTCCCTCTAAATATTGCATGAAAATTATATAAGCAAATAGTCAGAGCCATGGATTGAGGTCATAACAATTCTATACCGATACATTAATTTATTTAAAAATCGACTCTTTACCGATTTCAAATATATTCCGGCTCACTTATGAAATCGATTATAAGATCAATTTTCATTGGGTGCTGGTAAAACCAATCCAAGGAGCCGAAAAAGCGGACATTGTCCATATAAAATAATTCATTTTGACACAATAGAATGAGTCCTTCGATAGCTAAGAATTTATTCCGTATCTCAGAAGAATTGATTCCTGTCTTACTGGGTTATTACATCGTTGACTATACTCTCAATTTAGAGCTCTTCTTTTTATTTCTCCACAAGTAAAACAGCCGAAAGTTTGGTAATTCTCATTACAATTTACAGGGTGCAAAATTAGTACCCTCCAGAGTCGAGATAGACTCTCCTATTATTTCATAAATATCGTCATAATATGGAGGATTACACTAGAATGGCACAAAGCCTAAGAAATGTTTCAAATACAAACTTTTAACTTTAATTAGAATTTTCCCAACCGTTGCGGTCGTTAACAATCGATCGTACAGAAGTAGAGCTGATTAGGTTGCTGATTCTAATCTTTTGTCGTAAAATATTTTTTTACGAATTTTTTGACCTACATCATTTGATTTATCATATTTATTTACTACAAACTGAACAAAAATGAGTTTGCAGTGAATACATGACAGATTATACCGCAAAAAGTTTTGAACCAAGGTAAGTCAATTATTCAACATTTATCTACTTACAGTATCGAAGGTGTTCAAACTCAAAAGAATTATAATTTTTTTTAATTTTAGTTCAAAATGTAATTTTCAGTTGACTCTGCATCATGCCAATCCTGCTGTGTTGATTAAAAACACAAGAAGCAGACGAAAAGCTCATTCCGTTTTGTCGTATATTTTGACATTTATATATAATACGATAAGAAAATAGAATGAATTCACAGCAGCCTTCAGATTTTAGTCCCATACACGCTAAACGATAAGATCAGTATTTTCTAGAGGGACAAGGTATTTTAATAGAACGTAAAAGTAAAGGAAACAAAGTGTACATCTGTGATTCTACTCGTTTTCTTCTTTTCTTAAAATTGATCCACAGTTATGATATATATATATATATATATATATATATATGTATCTAGGTATATATAATAATTCCAGTACTTCTAATGAATTTCTATTACTATACTTATTCCCGTTTTTTCCGAACGTTTCATTAACGAAATAGTCGTAATAATAAAATTTTAGTCATCTTTACATAAATATAGAACAATTAGTAATTTCATGTTGTTTGGATTCTATTTATGCCTAAATCCTATGATTACAACGTTTTTATTTATTGTTTCATAGGCTCTCGATTTGCAAAGTATAAAAGTAAATTAAAAACACATTTCTTTGTTGTTGTTGTAGTTTTAACTATGTATATTATATATCTCTCTTCTAGTTTATTAAGTTATAACTAATTGGTTTTGATATAGTAGATACATTACATTGCCTAGGAATAAAGATACGAAAGCTAATGGGATGTTATATGATAATAAGCATATAATTCTGGATAGGTATACATAATACTAATTATATGAAGACACTGTGCAAAATATATTTTCTTAAAGCTTATTTTACACAGCACATTGATATTGACATGTATATAATACATTTCAATGTACATCAAAAATACTATTTACGTTGTTGATAGCATGTTATAATATTTAATATTTTTCTTTCTTTTATTTGTGTAGTTAATAAATATATCTTTTGTATATATGTATATATGTATGTATATATATATATGTATATTATTCTACTATTTCTTTTAATGTTAACTGCTACTGTGGTGTTTCTGAAGCAAATTTTGAACTTTGCTCATGAGAATTAGAAATTTCTTTATACAAGACTACATTTTAGATAAAACCAAAAATAGATTCAAACAAAAGTTTTTATGATTTTTATATAAAATGTGTCACATTTCAATGTTTAAAATAGAATTTATTGCAAATTGTTTTTAGAATGGTTCTATTTGGATTTCACTTCGTATAATTAAATTGAATAGAACTAACAATGGACTGTGGGGTAAGCCTAAACCAAACCTAACGAATAAGCTTTTGGGACTAAACAAGCCAATCCTGAGAGTGGCGTAGCGTGCATTTTTGTCACTTGGTGCAAACCCTCAATTTGCCGCCGGCCTCTGTTTTCGCAATTAAGCAAAAATATCACTGTCCAAATGGTTTTAAAATAAAACGTTTTTCTTAAATTAAAATTTTATTCTATGCGTTTTTTTGCAATGCAAACTCTTTAATGTATTCGTCAATGTTAATTTGTATACCTCTTGTTCGATTGCCAAAATAGCTAGGTTTGTTAATCTCAACGTAGACATTGTAGATCTTAAATAATTATAATCAGTTTCAATTTAGAGAAACGTCTCCCACAATTGGCATTATTTATGATAGCTGTGAAGAGTATTATCAGCATTATAACTATATTAGGTAACTCTTCTTCAATTTTGGACTTAAAAACATACTTTAACATACTTTAATACACCCAGTTGTGTTATGGTCGAAGACACATGGAGCAGCATGCTTCATCAGGTGGCATCACCCCGAAGGCTATGACATAGCGAAGGTACTGCCAAACTTTTTCGGGAGAACAAGAAGAGAACGGAGTTTGTCTTGCATTCCGAGAATACAGAATTTTCTTCTGGTGTTCTTCCAGTTCAAGAGGTTAAAAAAAATTTGCCGTTCATTTCCTTAAAAAACCAGCGTCATAAAGGTTAGCGTTTTATCTCGCTATTTTCTACTTATACTTACTTATTAAGGTTCGACCTGTTTGTTAATATTGGTGGACTGCAGGGAACAAGAGCTCTTTGTAAAGCAGTATATAAGATTCCAAGAGTCAGGATTGAAAGAATAGAGTGGTAATATTTAGGAGGAAGAAAAATCATCCAAGCCTTATGGATTTGGTAGCACATGAGTATCAGGGGCGATAACACAGGTACCATAAGCCCTTTAATTTATAGTTAAGTTATCCAAACGGGAAGAAGCCCGAACTTACGAGCGGAAACCGAAAAATTGCAACTGGAAGGTGTACAAAAAAGGTTGACAGCAGAAATGAGTAAAATCCGGATTTGAATTTTCTGTTAGTTGGCGAAATCGGAAGAAATTAGAAGAGAAGTCTTAGAGTTGGAAAAAACAAAAAACTTCGAATTATAATCTCGAAAAAATTAAGAAGAATGAACATAAGCAAGGTTTCGTGCTTAATGTAAATCTGCACACTTTAAACACATACATATATATTAAACTCAAGCAAATGAATAGAAGGACTCTCCAAATAGAGTCACGTAATTTAGCAAACGGAAAATTTTTATTAGGAGTACTATTTACAGCTGTAGCGAAAGCAAATGTCGACTTATACTTATACGTCAGGCCAAAGTTTAAATAAGCATATCCTAGAGCTAGAGCTTGGGTTCAACTGGATTACTATAACAAACATTAAGGTGAATTGAATAATTTTTAGTTAATCAAGAAAGAATTAGATTAGCGGGGAAGCTAGTGAAGAAAGGAATTTATTTAAAGCCAAGTGGTTAAGAGTATGGAAAGCTGATTAATGATAATCACACCTTTTTGAGATAATTTTAAGTGATTTAGTACCGAACATTGTCTTTTATATAACGTAGAAATTCGTGTATTCTTAAGACACCTTTCATAGACCACGGACATGACCTTCCAGTGGGAACGTTATTACACATAGATCCCAAAAAGAACAGTTAGTATATTATAAACGGCGATGCGATCCGAACGATGTCACTCTTCTGTGTTTTCAATTTTTTTTTTTTAATTTGTCCTAGATCCTGAACAGACAGAACTAGACCTAATTCGTCACATGACCAAAGGAATTGTGACGTCGATTTCGATGGGGACCATTTCAGTGTTGCATTTTTTTTGACAGCGGAGAACTGGGAGCACTGAAGTCCACCGAGCATATTTCTGTCATATTCCTTGTATTTGTGGACACACGTATTATATACACGGAACTGTCAAACGTAATAAATGTTCTTTATTGATATATAGAAACAAATTTCTTCTTAACTTTATGCCAATTACCCAAATAAAATCTTTTAAGTCATTTAACTCCAAAATTTCACAAATAATCTCGACAGTACACTTTGACAGATCAGATAACAATTCAACTTGAATATGTATTTGTAACTCCGACAAAATATCTAGTGCAAGGTAGGGGAAGTCAGTGCTGCACTTCTGCTATAAAAATTGTCCCATCGAAAATTATCAGTGTTGCACTGCTGGAAAAAATGCAATACTGGTGTTGCACTGAAGTCCCATTGATATCGACATTAGACAATCATAATTTTTTTCAGTTTTTCAGCATTTTTGAGTCGCATAAACAACTCTTAAGGAGCAGCTTCGAGGGACTGACGACACGTAAGTAAGTTTCTTATTATGTTGAAGCGAAAACAAAACTTTTTATTAAATCCTAAATTGTTTTGGTTCACACTTTGATTGGCATCTATAGTTTCTTAAACATTTGTTTGGGTACGGCTCGAAGAAGGCAATTAGTGTCACTTCTGTCCGCTCGGCGGCAGTGAAATGTTATATGTTTATATAACATTATACATTATATATATACATATCTAGTTGACACTGGCACAGATTTGTCCGTTATCTCATATACACATATTTCTCTCAAATTAAACTCGTTTCAATTTGCAATCTCTCAGAAATAAATGGAACTTCTATTCTATCCTATGGAACAAAACTCTTAAGCTTAACATAGGGCTTCGGAAAAATTTCACACACAAATTTATCTTGGCAGCAGTAAATACCGATCACATTAGGAGAGGATTCCTAACGAAATTTAGATTATAAGTAGATTTAAAAAATTAGCGTCTAATTGATAAGAAAACAAAAGCTGCATTAACGCTATATTGTAATAGACATACTAATGCCAAAATATTTCGAATATAATGAAATCCTCCAAAGTTATCCTTCACTTTTCAAACAGCCAAATTTTAAATTACCACTGAAATATAATACCCAGCATCACATAGTAACTAAAGGTCAACTACTATTTTATGCAAGGTCTAGAGAAGACTATATCTATAATAAGACACAACGCTGCTAAATTAAAGTTTCAGCATATGATATCCAAGTAAATTACTACAAAGAAAAAAGTTCTGTGGTGTTAAAAATTGAGTTTCTACTTTAGAAAGGAGACCAAAATCAGCGGACAATCAAAAAGATTCGTTCCTATTTAGCACAACAACGTTGGCAAAATTTGAGGCTAATCAATGTTAGTTTGAGGGAGTCTGTAGAGGTCTGCATGATACGAAACTGCCAGTGTAGATGTCAGAGCCGTAAGCAATTTTCTGATTCAATTAAAGATGAATATTGAAAAGATCAGATGTTTCCTAAAAAAGTTCTAAATGTCAAGGCTTTTAATATTGTTTTTAAAACCTTGATATTAGTGGACAATGCCAAGGGCCTTTCATTTTGTGTAATGTTATCATGTCCTTCGAAAATACCAGCTATTTATGATGTAAATTAAAATCATCATGCATGAATGGAGTTTGGCGTGTTTCCAATGTTATGAATCTACATGATATACATATATTGTGCCTTGTATTCGCAGAGAAGCAGAATTGCAATGAGGTATTGCTATCCCACGACCAATAGCTCATTAACGAAGTTAACTTAATTACTATGGATTCGGCTGTTACTTTGTGTATTGTAGATTAAAAATTGTTTTGTATATATTTTTGTTTTGTTAACATAAGTTGAAAACAGTATTTTGGGATTAAATTTGAATATTGTCAATATAAAGATAAATTCCTGTTTTAAGTAATACACCAAAGTTCCAAGATAACACTCTTAGCTCTGCTATTTGATATTTGTTACACTGAATCTATTTTTGACAAAAACTTTGGAATGTTTGCTGATATGTATTGCTCTGCAAGCAAGGTAATAGGTACTATTATTATTATTTATATTCAATCAAACAATTCTCCATTGAAATGCGACACTTTGACATTAAACAACGAAACACCTTCTTTGTAAGAGTATTCAAACCGAAACTACAATAAATCGAAGGCATAACTACATATGGTAATAACTAACTTATTACTATATTCTAATAAAAATATACATTATATTTACAAAAAGGAAATTTAAAGCTTTTTTAAGTGTTCTTAGAACACTTTTGTTTTTGTTTTTTGATTCTAATATATATTACTCTACTAGTGCACCCAAATGTATGTATAATCACAATTTGAAAAGAAGATAAAAATATATTGACCAGTTTCAGAAAAAATTGACCTTTTTACTTTTTAGAAATCTACACTAATTTTGAATATATTTGCAACTTTTGTAAAAAAAAAACGTTTACTTTTCTCCTTATTTGTATTTATTTAAAAAATATTAATAAATTTCTATTTTGCATTATAAAATGAATGAAGTTATCTTTTATTTATTAGAAATAAATTTCCTCACAGAATTTTTTTAAATGATTTGTATTTCTAATTTACAACCGGAATTGATATAAATTATTTTGATGCGGCAACATGAAGAATTTCTGACAATTTTGACCTGTGCCTAACATAAAAATTGGAATAAGTCTCAGTTTAAATATCTTAAATCGGTTGTGTCTAAACGAAAATGCTTTCGCTTTAATTTTAAAAATGAAAATATTTTATGAAACACTATTAAAAAATTATTTGTAGAGTTGCTTAAAGCCTAGAAAAGAATTTTATGGTTTCCATAAAAAAAAATAATTCAATAAGCTTAATTAATAAAATTCCAGAGGTTTTGGCATAGAACAGTAGATTACGTTCAATCAGGGATTTTTCGTATCCAAAGACAAGAGAATGGAATTTCTGTGACATATTTCCGGATGTGTAGTAGGAATAACGCAAATAACTGATTAAAATAAGCAAATCTATTGTGTAAAATAACTCTATAAATCAAGAAAAACGACATGGAACACGTTTGCGTGATAGAGTTTATCTGACCTTTTTGACAAATTACAAAATTTTCCTTAGATCAAATTGGTGAAGCAGCAACCCCAAACTAAAATTTCCCTGATCTTGATAGCTCACTTTTCGTGGCGCATACCATAATCGTATAGCGACCTCTTAGAATAATGTGATGTATGCAAAATCTGAACAAAATACTCATGTCCAGTCAGTTCAGTTGTTTGAAGGTGGTTGTTGCAATAAGGTCTATCTCGAAAAGGACCTAAACCATAAAAGGCTACAGCCCCAGTTAAAAAAGTTGCCGCTTCTACAAGGTGGGCCAAAAGTCACCATGGGGTTTAAAAATTTAATAACTTTTTCGTTTATATATTTTTTTTATTTTTTTTTTTAGATTATATAAATAACATCTGGAGAATAAATAATGGAGAGATTCACAACTGAACAAAGAACCAGAATAATAGAATTTTATTACTTAAATCAGCGATCAATTATTTTAACGCAAAGAGCATTTTTAAACCCCATTGTGACTTTTGGCCCACCCTGTATTATTCAGGTTCTTTGTTCCGTATGTGAATCTCTCCATTATTTATTCTCCAGATGTTATTTATATAATCTAACAAAAAAAAAATATATAAACGAAAAAGTTATTAAATTTTTAAACCCCATGGTGACTTTTGGCCCCCATGGTGACTTTTGGCCCACCCTGTAGAAGGAAACCAACGAGGAAGTAAGGATGAGGAAGAAGGAAACAAATCACTATGAATTTTTAAAATCAGTCTTTTCAGGGCTATATATAATTTATTATATAATTTTTGAGTCCGGATTTTAAGAACTTTGGTTTTTTCAGATACTTTTTGAAACTTTGTAGTTTTTTAATTGGATTGCATACGATTTTGGTTCGTCTCACGGATGACTTATTAACCTGCTTTGTTTGCTACATCTAGCATAGGAAGTTTAGGGTTAGGGTTATAAATTTATCTTTTATCTGCTGCAGTACTTTCAGGAAGAATACGATTATTTTTTCAAATTATGTTTTCTGTTTGATTGAGAAAGCATTTGCTTTGCTTTAAAAAAGATTTTTTCAACTTCAGTTTTGGTGAAGAACATAGCAAGGATCGTGTTAATTATGCGTTGTCGGTGCAAATATGACCATGACTGAAGTTGTTAATTATTAGTAAGAGCTCCCAATATTTTCGGGGAATAAACTCTATAAACGTAGATTACAAACAGCTCAGGAAGAAATATCACGGAGAATTCATATAAATTCTCTATGTATAAAATAAGTGGAATTTCCCATATACCGATGTCCTGGAGTGTCTGTATATATTGAATATGAATATTTTAGCTGGACTCAAAATACCGCTCTAAAATGAGGACTATATCATTTTTAATTTGTCTTTTGAATGATATATATTATATGTCACCAATCTTTTTGAGGGAGCGTACACAGTATGGAAATAAGCATGGAAAATGATGAGTAAATTGTTTTTCTCATATAAATTCACTATTTTTCAAAATACACCAAATAATTGCCTATGTAAGTTCATGTAAACGTGCCTAATGGAATAGTCTGTTTGGCATACCATATCTACACAATTACTGAGTTTTTCGAAGAAATATTTAACATGTTGTTGTCATGTTATTTCGCGTCCAACGGATGTTTGAATGGAGCCTGTATACTTGAGTTGCAACTTTTTTGAAAAGTTGCCGGTTCTGCGGTTCTGTGTGCAGAAAAAATTACATGTAAACGCCAGGATAACTTTTGCAATTGAAACCTAAACGTTGCAGTGTGTAAATGTACCTTAGGTTAGTTATGTTAGGTAACCACTCCCATTTCATTTGATGTAGGCTTACTTTCAGATTCACCATCACTAAGCATTTTTGGCATTAACATTTCTAGTAAATTAAGCTGGACAGACAACATCTTCTCTGTTGCCAAAGAAGCATCGAAAGGTCTTGGATTTCTGAAAAGGTATAAGAAATATTTCAGCTCATCAAATCTGACGCTTCTTTATAAGTCTTATATCAGACCTAGAATGGAATACAATTCTCACATCTGGACTGAGGCTGGCCGTACAGCCTTAACTTAATTGGATATTGTCCAAAAGAGCTTAAGCTCATTGGCGACTTGGCAATAACTTGTCGCTCCTTTATCAGTACACGCATGACTAATGTTCCGATGAAATATCTAGTGTGACCCCTTGTAAATTAATTCCTGTACACAATACTTACGCTGCAAGCCGCGTACATCCGATCACGCTTCAAAATTCTTTCGGCCGTATAGTAAAATTCCCTGATGCTTTCTTATCCCGAACTATGCGAATATAGAACAGTCTACCATCTTCTGTTTTTCCACGGGCTTACAATCTGTCATATGCAGGTCACAATTGCCTCGCAATTCGGCAGGTTTCCCTGTTGATGCCTCTATCCATTTCAGAGCCCTTTTTGACCAACTCATCAGCCATTTCGTTGCCTTGGATATCCCTATGGGCAGGTACTCAAAATAGGGTCACTTTTTACCGTGTAGCTAATTCTTCAAGGCTGGTCTTGCATCATTCCATTGACACTCCCACTAAAATTTTGGGAAGGTAGTCTGGTAGTCTGTTTTTTCCCTACAATCACTACAGTTCATCTTCTGGACTATATTGGAATACCTAAAAACCATCTTCTTCCATCCAGCCTGCCGCTCTAAGTCTGACAGCAGTGATTGCCGCTACACTCCTGCAATGGGGATCTAGCGGCAATAAATCAAGCATGAGCTCCAGTGCAGTGAAGTCATGGGCATGCTACATAGACACCCAGTTATTCCCAGAAAAGCAGCCCTCTGTTAGTGCCGTTTAACAGACCATCGAGCCGTAGCAGAGGATCGGGTCAAAATCGTACATTAACATAATATCAAAGCTGGAACCTATGGATGGACATACATAAAAAGGTACCATAAAAAATTTAAATTGTATTACAGGCAGAGAATTTAGATGAAAGCTTTTGAAGGATTTGGACAATTATGTTCTCATAAAGCCAATAGCTCATCTGTATGTAAAAAATATCCACTGGATGGTTTGTAGATTTTCCCAGTATACTACTGCTAATTGTTTTAAAAATCAGATTTTAGTATGTAGTTTGAGTGGGAGGAGGATGGCTTAATTCGTCACAGTAACTTACGTAATGTTTCCACAATATTACACCCAAATAAGGACGACTTTCTTCCTGCTTTTTATGTCTTCATAGACTGGCACAAAAAAAAATTCTTCAGGCATAAATTACGTGGACTACATTGACGTGGATGAAGTAATTCAAATTACATAACAGACTATCTGAATGAAAACGGTATTTGTTGTAATATTGAAGAATTGAATTCTAATGATGAGAGTGATATTGGAGAAGTAGTTTTGACAAAATCCATCCAAAAAGATATTGAAAATGCACTTATGTTTTTACTCTAATTAGCACTGCATTAGATGCAGATGAAATTACCCTAGCTTATTTCCATACCTATTTTTTCCGAAAAAAAGGAACGCAAATACCTAAGCGAAAATTACTATAATTATGAAGTTGTCTGATATACATATAATTTATGTATAAATTAGTCTTAGGGGGACGTACACAACGAGGCGAGGCGTGACTAAGCTAAGCACTTGAGCGAGGCGAGATGAAGATACACCTCGAGGTGTAGTGTACACAACAAGGCGTTCAGTTTCTTGGTAAATCGCGAAGTGAGAGCATAAATTATTTCATCAGATTCTGAAGAAGAAATTTTGTGTTTGTCAAGTAATGCAACTATATTGCATTTTTCACATAAGTGTACTTTCCGCTGTTCTACTTGACCTGCCACCCGATAAATACGAAACTTTGGAATTTGGTAAAATTCATCATCTACTCGTATATGATGATTTATCTACTGATCTTGATCAGGGACGCACCGAGAGGGGGGACGAACGGGACCGGTCCCCCTCCAGAATGTCAGTTCTCTGAACATTAGTTACAAATTATGTATAAAATGTGGTCTGTATATCCGATAAAATAAAATAAAACCTTTTAATATACAATAGCAGTCCTTAAGTGCTCAGATGGGTGCAGGACGCGACTTTAGAGCCCTATTTTTCTGACTCGTTAAGATTTTGGACACCTATGCCCCCCCCCCCCCCCCCCCCCCCCCAAGCTAAATCCTGGATGCGTTACTGATCTTGATAGATTCTTCCAATATATGAGATTCGATTATATAAAAAAAAAACCTATAAAAATATGCCAGCTTTCAAAATTAGTGCGATGCACCTCGCGAAAAAATGTAAAACTTCATTCTCGAGCGAGATACTTCGAGGTGTCTCGCCATATCGCGCGTTGACACATCGTTGTTATGAACACTCTCATAGTTTAGCGTACAATCATAATTTTATTTCGTCAATTCTTGATATAGCCTCGCCTCGCCACGTTGTGCACGTACCCTTAAACGCAAACGTATTCGATTAATGTCAGAAAGTGACAGCGGATAAAACCTCGTTACATACGAGTATACCTAGTTAATATACTTTTTGTGTTAATGATAAATATATATATTTTTTTAATTTTACTTTACTTTATATAATAAATTCGTATATGCACATGCGGGCATTACATGTTAAATAAATAGTGCAAGCCTATACAAATGATAAGATTCAAACATGCATTTTCAAGTGATTTATTGTTTTATTTCATTGATTTTTTAGACCTGAAACCAATCTCCATTTTTCCATAGTGTAATTTTTTTACACGAAACTTATCTATAGTGTAAAAAAAAATCAGAATCGGGTAATTTCCTTGCTCACGTTTGTTCACTAGATGCCTTACCTTCAAGGAACTAAAAAAAAATCTAAATATTCAGATGGTTTCCTTCTTACACTTTATATTATGTAGATAAAAATAATCATAACAGAAAGTGGTGAAAGTATATATGTAGGTCAATTCTTTCCATATCAGTCCTTAGTTTTGTTATACATATTACTTCCCTAAAAGTTATCTGTACTTAAAAATATAATTTTTATTTACTAAAGTAAAATGCAGTTAACTACAAAATCTAATATTTATTTTTCGCTGTTCTGAATTTTTAAATATGGCCATCTTGAACTCTACTAGAGGCTCTTCTACTTTGAGCTATATAATTTGTATGTTATGTAATTAAATTTTTAGGTTTATTGTTACACAGAATTAAGTGCTTTGTTATTTCAGCTTTTTGTTTTTTTTTTATTTTAAAATATGTGCATTTTAATTACTAGTTGGCATACTGAGTACATACCGAGAATTTATATAAATGTTTTTAGTTCTGTCCAATAAAACTGTTGTGTATCTGTTAATTATTTTTCTGTTAATATTTTTTTTGTTACTAATTTTGTTGAAATGCGGGGACAGAAAATAACAACTATTTTAAATTTTTCAAATCAAAACTTTATTTAGAATAACTTAGTTTTATTGAAATGTACTTGGGATTATGATTCTTATGACCGATGTTTTTTATTTTATTTTGATTATAAAAATAAATAAATAAAAGTCAAGAACTGATTTTTAATTAAAAAATAAAAAGGTATTTTTATTATGAAAATATAAAAATGTTCCAGGCAGAAGTTGAGGCCACACTCGAAGCGGGAAGGCACCTCCTTAACTCGTATACTGAGAATAAGGATATATCCATCTGCTAAGATAGCCAAGCAGCTGTCAAGGCTTTATCTAAGCCCGTTATAACCTCTAAACTACTAATGGAGTGCAAAACCACCCTGAACTCCCTTTCTCGGAATAACAGGGTGGTAGTGCAGTGGGTGCCGGGGGCGGACGAGCTTGCTCCACTTGGTGCAGCTTCGGAGGAACCTGCCTCTACAGTCGGGATTGCACCAAAACACCTTGTTTCTATCATTTAAAGCTGGGCCGACCGCCAACACAGTCGCCTTTGGTTAGAAGACCTTTCGGGTTGAACAATAAAGGAATTGTGAGGTAGACCAAACCCGAATCAAACGAAAAAAGTTCTTACGACTTAACAAACTAACTTAGAGAACTCTGGTGTCCATTCTCCTCTCTCAGGGGTCACCGTCACATGATGAGACTAATTGACGATCCTACATGCAGGAGTTGCGGAGATGAGTCCGAAACAGTGATCCATTTTCTTTGTCACTGCCCGGCACTCTCAGGTATACGTTACAGATTCCTTGACTCACACCTCCTGGACGAGTTACACGATTCCGGCAAGAAGGGCTGGGGGCCAATACTGAGATTTATAGGAGCATCCGGTTGGGACCTATGAATGTCGCTCATGGGTCTGGAGGGTGAAGAATGGGCCTTGATTTGGCCTACGTTTCGGGAGATCCCCTCTAGATCCCAAACCTCTATTTCAATCAATCAATTATAAAAATCAGAAAATGATTTCCATTTCACAAATTTGTTATTCGGATGAAAAAGAGCTATTAAATGTGGGTCGTAATATACAAAAGATTGTACGACAGATGTGGGTTGAATATTCTTTATTTATGTGGTAGGGGCTATACGTGTTTAGGGAATTTTATTTTTCTAGCACCCTGTAACTTTTACCTTATACATCATATAAAGAATATTATGTCAAATCATCTGATAAAGGACTCTATACTCTGTATCTCTTTCCCATCTCAAAGTATTAACAATTTTGTGAAATGGAAATCATTTCCAGATTTTTATTTTGTAATTTTTAAAATAATAATTAGAAAAAAATTTTTACATATGATTTTTTTCTTTTTGGAAAGCACTCATAACCGTTTAATTTTTTGTTCTGTTTAATATCCAATATGGAAGACAAAAAGAAATTCGAAATATTTGTACTCGTTGCTAACTTAGTGGTAAGTTATAAGACAATTGGCGATATTCGAAGTTTTAATTAGAACATGATTTAGCTAAACTCATGTTTACAACAATAAAATTTAAATCACTTTAAATAGCAGTTTAGTTAAAGTCGGTTTTAACTTTGACTGTGAATAGCGTCAAATGAATTTAATTTAGTGGATAATCACAATATGATTGGGTAGTAAATGTTGAATTGAAACAATTAAAAATTCTAGCTAGAACAGTAATTGGAGGAATAACGGCCTGTGATTCATATTAATTCATTTTTCAGTAAATGTAGACAAGATCAATAATATTTGCACAATTAATGAGAATTATAGCAGCATTAATAGTGAAGAGTAAAAAAAATATTTAATAGGTAAGTAAGTACCTATATAAAAAATATTTTTTAAGAAAAGCCTTTAATTATTTATTTATTTTTTTAAAAAGAGGAGGAAAGAAATTTACAAGAAGATATTGTTATCAGTGAGCCTGGTCCTTCTAGGTCATCGAAATGGAAGAAAAGCCATAATTAAATAACGAATCTTGGATTACTTTGGATATTACATGAAAAATAGACACGCCTCTCACTCTACCTCATTGTGGTGCGGAAATGAGTAAAAAACGGTACAAGTAAAAAATAAATTTTTTCCTATCAAAAAATAACATTGTTCGTCGCAAAAACATCTAAAAATTTGTCTTTCACGCATCTTAAGTGGGAAGAGGGTGGTCAGAAATTCTCTTGAGAGATGAAGCATACGCCACTGGTGGTCATCCTTCTAAAAATTTAACAATATTATATAACATAGATAAATAATTTATAATATAGTTTTAGCAGAGCAGTTGTCTTTGTGTATGACTTAAATGATTTCTTAAAATTTAAAAATTTTTGGAAATAAAATGGAAGAACGCAGATGCACTTATTTTGATTATAATAATTTATCATTATAAATATTTTATATATTTTTAAATATCACTTATTACTGATGGGAAATTTATAATGCAATTAAATATTTTAACAAGAATAATGAATACTTAGAATAATGAAGCCAAAAACAATTTCCGTAAATATTTAAAATAACTTGGAAATTTCTGGGGAAATATACAAACATAGGTATTAAAAAGAAAATAAATTGAACACAATATTCCTTTGAGATATATCTTGGCATTATTCACTTACGACAGTGTAATTAATAATCTCATAGTTTATAAAAAAATTCATTTAAAGCTTTACCATTTTCTCTTAGATTTACAAAATTACAATATCTTCGAAATTCGAGTTTCTTAGTTTGGAACTAGATTGTTGGTCTGATTACATCTTTTGATCATATATTTATTTATTAAATTACTTTTTTTTATATTTTATAGTACAACAACAATTTAATAGGTTTATGTTTTTTATTCTATTTTACATAATTTATTATTATCTACTTTGAAGTTTTGGCATATTTTTCTTTTCATTATTTTACTTTTTTTCTTACTTAAATATTTTCATTCATTATTACTAGTTATTCTGGTTCTTGGACGGTATTGGGGTTACTAGTTTTTGGTAGTCATCTACAAAATAAACTGAAGAATCCTCTACCTTTTTCCGATCTGGGTACCATTAACATTGGGACTTGATTTTTGTGTGTTACTTTTATCTGTAAATATATAATGTGTACACAGTTAGTAGCAGTTAGTTATAATCTGTACGTACAGTTAATATTTTGTCATTAAAGTTCATATTTAAATTTGAATAAATTTTTATTTTGCTGGAAAATATGTATAGTCCAGTACCCTCCAGTATTTAACAAAACAGTTAGTACAAATTTCAGTAGAAATCATTCGCAGACAACTAACTAAATTTTTTGATGGAGAATTTTAAGAAGTTTTATTTTTAAAGATTCTAAATAAAATCATAAATACAAGAGGAAAAAAAACAGCTTCGTCCGGGGCTTGAAGCCGGGACCTTACACTTTCCGGGCAACTGCTCTTAATAAATCGATCCCGAAATAAATCGATGAAAAGTCATATAAAGCGTGATATGACCATAACCAATTTTTTCGAAATTCTACATAGTTAGAGAGTTTGTGGGGAAAAAATTCGACTTAAATATTTATTTATTTATATAATTTCGTATGTTGCGAATTATAGCATTTTTATAATTTCGAAAAAATGCAGCTCTAGGTTTCTTTAAAAATTCTTTCATTCTTTCCTATTTATGCTAGAACAGTAAAATATGGCTCATTTGAAAGCTAGGATATTCAAGTTATCTTGAAAAATAGCTTCTCGAAAATGTATGTAAGTAAAATATACTAAAAAAACTTTTAAAATAAATAATTTTTATAAATAAATTGCACTAAATAGTAAAAAATAATTTGTTTTTTCTCAGTGATATGTGTACGCAAGAAAAGTTTCATTGCAAAGAGTTCAAATATTTAAAGGTTAATTTTAAAATATTATTAATACATTCAATTCTAAGATTTAATCTGAGTTCTAGCAATGACACTTTTTTTTGTGTATATCACTGAAAAAGAAAAACTATCTTTTAGTTTTTAGTACTTACAATTTATTTATAAAAGTTATTTATTTTATAAGTTGTTTTTAATATTTTTACTACATTTTAGGCATTATGGAGGGGGGGGGGTGTAATTTCTTTAATCTGCGGTAAGTAGTTTAGAAGATTATCGCACTTAGATGTAATTATTCCATATAAAAAAATTGTACATGAAAAAACTGGAAAAATTTATTGCACATCAAATCCCATATAACGGGTAAACATTGTATAAAACATTATGTTAAGGCGTTTAAAAGAAAAATCAAATCCGTCGCATCAACCTACACTCCTACACTACATAAATTCGAAAATCACTAATTTTAACGATATTCAGGTGAAAAACTCTGCTGTAAAGGTTTTTACAGAAGAAAAAAATAGCACTCAGCCAGAGCTTTAATTTGACATAATATACGGCCAAAATTGAACAACCCCAAGGGTGGTAGTTACCACCCTCCACCCCAAAACCCCATGCAAATCCATCTACGTTTACTACTCTAAAAATATTCCTACAATTTCACATTTTCGTTATGAACGTCGCCCTTAGGCACAAAGTTATAAAGTTATTTAGCCTAGGGTTAGTGAGTAGATGAAAGTAATTTAATAAAAGTGATGTCTCGGATAAGGATTTTATCGTTTATTATTATTATCCTGGAAGACGTACTTGTGATTTTATTCATTTTATTATATTTATGATCTTATATTACCCTCTAAAACATATCAAAATTTTAAATTGTGATCTTAGAGGGATCAGGGAGAAAAAAATTATGAAAGCTTCACCAATTTTGTATTTGCTCACAATAATTTGTTCGCTTTTTGAAAATTTCATAAACATACTAATAATTATCTGTGAATGAAGTGCGTGTTGATTCAACAGCATTCTGGATTCTATAGAAATTTGTAAATTTCCGGAAATTTCTGACTCATTACAGTGACGATAAGATGTGGTCATAAATTTAATGACATTGAAGTCCTTTTCGATGGAGTGTTATGATTAACAACAAATTCCTTCTTTGGAAAGAGCTCTGCAGATATTTCCAACACTTGTGAATTTGCGATTGGGCTAAATAAACGACGTCCAAAGTTCCAAGTTTTAGAAAGAGGAATGTTGAATAGAAAGAAGTATTCAAATTTTCTTTTGTATAGTTAGCTATATTCATTTTATTAAGTAATAGTAAACTATCATGGAGTTCGAATCAACAATACATTTTTTTTAATAATAATACCTTAAGATAATTTAAAAAATCGCGCAACTGATTTTAAGTTTAACGATTTGTTCTATGTAAAGAAAAGAGGTTCATAAACTACCAGAAACATCAAGGACATACATATGTATGTATACATATAAATGAGATACAGCATCGAGAACAATTTGATCATGGATATATTAATATGGATGAAGACGTTGTTGAAGCTGCGGTTAAACAAGATGAAGAAGAAGGTGCAAATAAAGCGCTTTGTGAAGGTGGGACATCAAAAGCATGATTTACCATTCAGTTGGCAGTATGTATTAAAAACACTGAATGAGTGCCATCGGTATTTGGAAGAAGAACTGTTTGATTGAAGAAGGCCTGCCAGTGAAGGTTATGTACGGAAAAAGCTTGTAGAAATTAATTTTCTCTGCTCATATGCAGTAGGTTGAGAATGTCCTGTAGACTCATATTTTGTACGGGTCTCGAAAGAGTAAAAACTCATTATCACTTCCACTTATTAAAAAGATAATTTTTGAAAGAAACTTCGAATTAAAAGATGAAGTCGAGTAGGCATTTTCGAAAGATAACGAGATAGTTCGTCAACTAAAAACGAAATATAATCAAGCGATAGAGATCAGAGATATAAGGTCTTTCATTTAATTCGATATTGATGATCCCTGAGAAATGGAGTGTAAAAATAATAGTGAAAAAATACATCAACCTATGACACATGAAAAAAAACATGTCTGAAGCGACTTAATAGAAATAGTTACTTCATTGAAGCAGTAGAAAGAACACTTTTGCTGTAGGGAAAATAAGTCGAGTGATGCCCGCAGAAAAGGATTTAACAAAGGATCTAGTATCTATATTGGTAAAAAATTCATATTTTCTTATTCCTATATTGAAGGAAAAAAGGACCATATGCAAAAGCGTTTAATTTTTGGATATTTAAAAGAAATTTATCATTATATTATATTATCCCAAATTAAAATACGATTTTCGCAGTTTTCTTCGCTTCGTCCAAAATATTGTGCGTTAGAAGGATCTTCCATATCCGTGTACATGTAACACATCAAAATGTCAGATTTATTATAGAAGGCGGTAGGATAAGATATTTAACAATAAATGAGGTTATTCAAATGTTGGTCATGTCCTTTGCTTTTTAATGATTACATCAAGATATGTGTGTTCTTGCTTCGGCAGAACATATACGAAAATTGGAACGATACAGAGAAGATTAGCATGGCCCTGGAATCGACACGGACAGCGACCTCGAGACCTTGCTGAAAAGCGATTTTGAATCTAGAATTCCATCCAGGGCAGAAAGGGAATCACATTCCTTGCTTCATTTATTGACAAACCCAATTATAATTTATACGGATGGCTGATGAAGGCAACGGAACGGGAGTTTTCTGCGAGAAGCCTGAGATTGAATTGGCCATGCACCTTGAAAGCCACGCCATGGTTTTCCAGGCAGAAGTCAAGGCTATTCTTGAAGCGGGAAGACACCTCCTTAAATCAGACACTGAGAACAAGGAGATAGCCATCTGCTCAGATAGCCATGCAGCTGTCAAAGCTTTGTCTAAACCCTTTATAACCTCCAAACTATTAATGGAGTGCAAAACCGCCCTGAACTCCCTTTCTCGGAATAACAGGGTAATATTGGAGTGGGTGCCGAGGGACAGTAACATTAGCGGGAATAAAAGGGCGGACGAGCTTGCTGGTCCTGGTGCACCCTCGGAGGAACCTGCCTCTACAGTCGGGCCTGCACCAAAACACCTTGTCTCAATCATTTCAAGCTGGGCTGAACGCCCACACAGTCGCCTTTGGATAGAAGATCCCTCGGATAGAACCAGAAAGGAACTGTGAGGTAACCCAAACCCAAATCAAACAAATAAGCTCCTAGGACTTAACAAGCTAACCCTGAGAACTCTGGTATCCATCCTCACTGAGCCTTCCTCTCTCATGGGTCACCTTCAAATGCCGGGGGCTGCGGATAGGAGGCTGAAACAGTGATCCACTTTCTCTGTCACTGTCCGACACTCTCAGGAATACGTTGTAGTTTAAAAGGTCCAAGATAATTTTTGCAAACAATTTTTTTGAAAAAACGGAATTGAAAACATTACGTTTAACCAATAGACATCTACAGATCGGTCGAAATTGGAAAGAAAATTAGAATCTATGTGGAAAATTTCTCGTCTAAAAGGCGTAAATTCATTGAGAAATTAGAACCTGCAGACGAATTACTCGAGCGCCTATCATCCTTACTTCGACATATATATGTTTATTTATTACCGGTCCACAGAATAAATATCTGCAAGATAAAAAAAAGGTAATGCAATTAACTCCGTGTATATTAAGCCTTTTTGGAGATACCATGAAAAATAAAACGCGCATTGAACTCTAACTCTACGATGGTGTGAAAAAGGGTTTCACTAAATTGTGACCAAATGCATGATTGGTGAAACTTTCGTGATTTTTTACTCTTGGTCCCGTTAAGGTCCTAATTTGAAATTTTTATATGTTTTAGAGGATAATATAAGATAAAAAATATGAATAAAATTAATAAAGTAGGTACGTCTTGCAGGATAATAATAATGAAGGATGAAATCCTTATTCTAGGCATCAGTTTTATTAAATAACTATATTTTAGAGGATAAGAAAAATAAAAATAAAATTAATGAAATAAAAGTACGTCTTCCAAGATATTCAAGAACAAAGGATAAACTACTTATTTCTAACATCCTTTTTAAGTAACTTTTATCCACTCACTTATCCTTGACTAAATAACTTTATGCCTGAAAATGACGTGCGTAACGAAAGTGTGACATCTTGGGAGGAGTCTTAGGGTAGTAAACGTGGATGGATTTACATGGGTTTTTTTTTCGTTTAGAATCAGTGAATGGAGAGCTTTCCGATAGGATAAATAAATTGTACGTTTTTGGTGGTTTGTGGGGGGGTGGGGGGTGGGGGGGGGGGTTGTAACTGGTTATCCAATTTTGGCCGTGTGTAATATCAAATTAAAGCTCTTGCTGAGTGGTATTAAATGGCATTTTTTTTCTTCTGTAAGAAATTTTACAACAAACTTTATTGTGTAATTTTCGAATTTGGGTACAGGTGGGGTGGGGGATGCGGGGTATAGGTTGGTGCGAAAGCTGATTTTTCTTTTAAACGCTTTAACATGATGTTTAACATATTTCATGGGAGTATTTCAACAATATTTTATGTTTAGCCGTTACATGGGTTTTGATGTGAAATAAATTTTTCCAGTGTTTTAGTATGTAATTTCTTTTACATGGAAGTATGGAAGTATTTACATTAAAGTCCAATAATCTTCTAAACTACTTACCGCAGAGGAAAAAAATTATATCACAACATAAGACAAAGATTATTTTTTTCTTTCTCAGTGATGCACACTGCCAAAACTTCAAACATAATATAATTTTGAAATATTGTTAACACTGTTAATTTTAAGATTTACTAATTGCAACTCAGATTTCTTATTTTGCAATGAAACTTTTCTTATGTATATCACTGAGGAAGAAAAAGTTATTTTTTCTTTTTAGTGCATTTAATAATAAAAGTAACTTTTTTAAAGTTTTCAATGAGGCACTTTTTACTGTTTTAACATTAATAGCAAAATATGTATAAATTTTTAAAAAGGACAATGACAAAATGATTTCGAAGGAAGGACAATGTCACTATAAAATAATATGGAATTCTGATAGTTGGGTGACATGACACGTATCTTAAATTATAGCAATAAAAAATAATTGAATATATTCCTGAAAAGACATCGAGTCCCCTGACACACAATGATTCACACTCGAGACTAGACACGCCGTAAAATCAGGTTTTTGTATCGAGGGTGTCTCAACTTATGGTACACGTAGTTGATACATTGTTGATGCACGGTTGAGACCACAAAGAAAATTCATCATTTCCATATGATCTATATGCACAAAAACGGAGTACACGCAGCTATACATACATCTGTAATAAAACACTCCTGTATCATCCAAGTCTAACCTTCTGCTCTAAATCGTGCTATGTATATAAAATGTTCTAAAATAATTTTAAAAAATCCAATTTTTAGTACGGTGTATCAATTGTGTAATGAAGCAAATTTAAATGCGAAGGTGTATACAAATTTTGTATCAATATATTTAATATCTACCAGGGTCTTATCAATGGCCAGTTGGACAATATTTTCTGTTAGCCATGTCACAGACTTCAATTTCTAGATGCGTAGAAGAATTTTGTGGGGTTATTACAATGTAATCGCACGTGATGTAAAAAATTTTGAATTTCCGAAGAATATCGACCGTAAATAGAAGTGCATACAAAAAAAAAGGATGACATAAAATTAGTTCAATATATGATTGGTTTTAGATTTTTCCAGAAATTCTGGCATATCTATGCATATGTATGTTTACTATTTTTATACTTATTAAGTGGCGGTATCGTTTGCAACTTTTGTATTGGAATATGACAAACGCAACTGAACGCAGAGTAATGTCAAACCGGTTTTCTTTGTATGCTTTTCAAATGGAGTTGCGCACAGTGGACGGACGAAAACGCAGTCGTACGCAGCAAGTTTAATAAAATCTGAAATTAACGCAACTGAACGGATAAACATAACCTCAAATTAGCTTTGGGATTGTTTATTTTGTTCCGTCAAGTGAAACTGTGCTGCGGCAAGTGTGTAATAAGCAGAGAGGAAATGGAATGAAAAAAGCTTTTTGATTTTTTTCATATTTCCATTGTAAGCAGCTAACCTTGACGTCCGTTTTACTGCGTAAATTTGACATTTCACACCGTTTAGTTGCGTTCCGTTACGTTCATTGTAATTCAGCCTTAAGTGACATCGGCTGCAATAATTGTCATGAGAAAAAGTCATTTGTCATGTTACCCAACTTTTTAGGAATCGGCCTTTCAAAAATAAGTCACATTTTAATGCAAAATGTCACTTTTTATTCCTGGAGTTATGGTATAAGAATCACATTTTCGAACAAAAGCTACGATGTCATTGTCATTTTAATTTTATCAGAATCCAGCCCCGAGAGTATTTTTCTGAAATTTAAAAAATTGTTATAACTCATAAATTTTTATTTCTCTTCAACTATATAAAATTTTGAAAAAAATTGGCTATGGTCATGTCATACATTTGATATGGAACGACATTTGTTTTTATTTATTTTGTATTTTGTTTAAAATTCGTTGAATTAAAAAAATATCTATTAAAGTTTGGAACATATTAGAGAATAGTCGATACAGCGTCGTCTTTTTAGGCAGAGCTCTCTCAGTTCAATTAAAATTCGACTATAACAAGATTTCGTATATCGACGACATGCGTCTAAGACCTCCTAACTGGAATTTTTAATTTTCTACTTCTAATGTCCTAACTGAATCATAATTATATAAAAATAACTTAATGAAATTATTTTTTATCTATTGAGCAACATTATTTGAAGAAAAATTGAAAAAAAATACTGAGAACTTTTTGTCCTAGACAGTTTTTTTTTGTTTCCTGAAATATAAGCAAAATAGAGTTAGGACCATTTGTTAAATAAAGTCATTTTATCTAGTTTACATATTTTTGCGCTTTACGATTTGTGATTAAGACCCGTGAGTAGATTTGGAAAGTAGCCAAATTATTAAAATTGTAGGAAGTTCTTCATAGGGTTGCCATACAAAAGTATCATGTAGCACAGTAGCATATTTGGAAATTAATTGATTTGATGTGGATTGTTGAAATTTTGGATGCAGTACTTTTATAAAGATTGTAGTTTTTGGTTCGAAAATGGAGTTAATCAGGTAGCCCGTTTGTAGATTGCCATAAAAAAACTCAAATTTTTTACGTCCACTAGGGAAACGAATACGGTGAATCCAAGATATTTCCAACAATTCATTTTGTTTTTACTTTTCAAGATAAATTCATTCCTTTCTCTTGAGCTAGCAGATACAATTTTCCTCAAGGACATATCCAGAGGAAACTGTGAAATTTTCGTATAATCACGTTATAAAAGTACTTGACAGAGACCACGATGCATTGTTGTTAAACTGAGGAAAAATACTAAGGACATCCAAGATAAAATGCTTTGTTTTATACTACTTTTCGCATATTTATATGTAGATAACTGTTTTCACTTCATGTCCTTTAAAAATGTAAATTTTAAAAAGAAAGAAAAAAAATATTCTTAAAGCAAAGCATACCGTGCAAGGAGCCTGCATCCAAGGTTCCCCATCAATTTGCATTGGAAAAGTTTTCTTTGTGGTGATAATAACTTCACTACATTGCGCCAGTCTACGACCCGATGCTCTCAATCCTGTTCGCACTTGTCCCATATGCAAACAATTCTCCAGACCGATGACTTCAATAAGACGATCCCCAAAGTCTGTCAATTAAGAGAAAGTAAGTACAGAAAAGATAAATATAAATAAAACAAGTTAGTCAAGGTGTTGCAAAGTATCTGTACATGCATACATAAGAAGATACCTATATATATATACACACCTTGGATAGCTACAGATAAGTCGACTGAATTGAAGCTTGTTGCCGAAAGCTCCTTATCTGACGCTTTTAATTTTCTTGCCGTTCGAAATGGTCCACCTTTGCGAATCCTCTTCTGGGACAAATGTTCACCCCATAAATTTGAACCACCGTGTGTGTACGGAATATTAAGCAAAGCAATTCCCTGTAGAGGAGGTCCGTTGGCTAAATCCAAGGATACTTCGTCGCACTAATAATTTTTATGTGAAAGAGGATAAGATACTTTCTGAAATTTTCTTGATTTTTTTTTTTTTAGTTTTCATTGTATGACATGAGAGGAAACGTAAAGTGGTGTATCTTAAATAAAATTCGCCTTTGGCTTTTCCTTGAAAGATATATAGCACACTTACCAGGACTTCAATGTTCTCGTGTAGGTTCTTGCATGATGCAGCAAATGTCTCAGATGTGGCATATTCAAAGTACCAAAGCTTGTTCTTCATCCTGCTATTGAATTTATGTGGGTTCTTCTCTCTTTCTAAATGGAATTTTACGCAAATAGCTGCATCCTGAAAGACATGATGACATGAAAATTGAGAGGACTTGTTCTCCTTTTGAAACTGTAAGATAACTATATAAATGAAGCATTTTGTGATGTTTTGGGATGGAATAGAAATGGGAAAATTTTCTTAATTTCTGTGCTTGAACTTGTATGCGATAATGGAAGCTTCAGGGAGTTTAATTTTAGGTAAATCTAGTTTTAGTTATTGTACTTATTATTATGCACTTTAGGTTAGTCAGATATGGAATGTACCAATGACTGACTTGCTGAGTTCTGTATTTTCTTAATATTTGTATTGTTTTTCAGTTATTTAGAATATATGAGGAGGAATTAATGCATGAAATTACATTAAAAATCAAGTAAGGTATAAACTAGGTACATATATTGCGTTACCTCTACATTATGAGAGTAAAAATCAGTCTTCTGGAAAGTTAGCATGACCAATCGAATCTCATAGCTTTTGTTATTAACGTAGCGAGGAGCTACTTTCTGTATAAATCTATAGAAAATATACTCGATAAAAAATTGCCAATCTTAAAGATGTTATTCCAGATGTGTTCTAAAAAAAGTTTTAGCTCTGGTATTACCTAATTGTTAGAATAATACTAATATTGTGCCTAAAGGAGGATTTACTTTATGATTGCCATATTACCATAAAAACTAAAGGGGAGTTTATCTACGTGTGATGTATTGCAGTAATTACTTCAGCAACATTTAAATTTCAATAAAGTATCTCCCTTACAATTTCTGAAAAAAAAAGTTTCCTGTCATATAAATCCACCTTAAGGGATCTGTTATTAATGATATTTTACCCCAGATATGGTCCGTTTGAGATAAGCTGAGTAAAAAGAAAACTATTTTTTTCTTAGCTCCTTCACTGTATGTATGTATAATTCTCAAAAAAGAAAACGAGCAAGCTCAATTTCATCCTACTCATGGTAGTTGTCAGTCCTGATCAATTAATTTAGATTTTTAGAGACACTGAGCCTAGGATTTGCGGCAATTTAATTTTTGAATTCAAAATCTTAAGATATTGATTTGAGCCGACCAAGAATTTACTCGAGTGAATCGATATTTAATTGGACATTATAATACATAAATAAGTAATATTGTTTGTTCCATATGATAGATCGATATGTGATACTGTTAGATCCTTGGAGTATCTTCATCAAAAGTGATGAACTAGTTTTAATAAAACTAGTACAACGATTAATCAAAGTCCGAATCAATACATGTGTAGGATAGATTTTAAATCCGGATGATTTTTTTTGGTAGTAGGGAAAATTGCCTAATTAATATTGATAGTAAACATTAAATGTCTGAATACATATATAAAAGTTAAGCATCTCAATACACTCGAAGTAGATTTTTTTTTACCTTTATATGGATTAGTATCTACTTGGAGTCACCTTATTAATATGGTATTTCCATCTCTATTGCTTCATGGATCACTTCTCATACAAATTTGCGCAGTCTTCTTTTTAAGGTATTTTCAGCAAACGCCATAGTAATTTATTGATGTATGGACGAGAATGTACAAAAGACAAACACACATTGTATATAAGAAAAAAAAATTAAAATAAAGTGACCAACAAAACTTAGTTGCAATATTAATTATTTTTCAATTTCCTAGCCAAAATTTCTCTAAAACATATCGGTTTTGTTTTTGTCCCGAATGGTAGCATGATTTGAACCCTCAGTAATAGTCATTCTTCTAGTGTCTCATATGTTTTATTTACTTACTTAGATTAGCACATTGAAAAATCAAAACAATTTTTATTCTCTTTTGCTGACCAATTTGCTGACTTTTGTTTACTATTCTGCTTCCGTTGCGTAGTGTTGCGTAATTTAATATCTATAATTGTTTTGCTAGTCTGCTCTGTTGCAACCTGAAGACAGACTTGGACGTTGGACCTGCTTGGGCCCCCTGGGTCTAGGCCTAGGGCAGCGCGATCCATGATAGTAGACCAACTAATGACCAATTCTTCAACCAGTAAGACAACCTATTACAAGTTAGTTTAGCGGTTAGAGTTTGGCTACTGAAAGTAGACCGTGGGATTTATTCGAGTTCCTATTCATACATGGCAACAAATTTTCATTATCAAAGTATAGTGACTGTGTTTGCAGCCCCAGAGCTTTTTAAATTTCCGGAATTTTTTCATGGTATATTTTCAGTAGCCAAACTCATTGTATTTCATAATCAGCGAAAAATTTTCTCTGGATACCTTTTTTACCTAATGGAACTTTATGATCACTGTTGCTGTTTGCTAGCTTAAAGCGCACATAGTGAGTAACTGGCACCCCAAAAATTCATGTTTTATATCACCGCTCATCAATATAAATTTTGAGGAGGCAGCTGTGATATTTGTATTTGTCATAAAGATATAGAAAATAATAAAGAAAACTACGGTATTTGGTCCTTAAAATTTGGAGCGAGAGGCAGCTAAAAGGAAAATTTCACTTGATGTTTGATAAACTACGAACCCACCTTGAAATATTCCTTTGATATTTCCGTATGAGTGTTGAAAGATTTGATGATTTACTACTGCAGACTTTGAGACCTGCTATTATAACTTATCAAGTACCAATATGACATCAACCATTGAACCCGATGAGATATTTCCTGTAACTCTAACTTCTATAAACAATTTCATGGATATTTCCCAAAATTGCTATCAGAGTATTCTTTAAATTTTTTTTGTATAAGGCGTCGTTTCATTTGTAGTTCTTGTATTAATGCTTCATTATTTATATCTTCATCTCACACTATCATTTAACAAGTTAAAAAAAAAACATACGTAGGTTTCTTCCTTGCGTCTCCTAAAACAATGGTAGCCCCAAGCAGTGACAAAAATTTTACCAGTGATAGTTTCGTCACCCAAAAGTTGCAAGTCGGAGGAAACTAAAAGTCACCTTGCTCTCACGTCATGCGCGCATATACATTAGAGATTATTGATTTGACGGAGGTGAAAAAACAGTTACGTGTTAAAAGTCTCCAGTGCGCGATAGGCCTTAACATACTTCACGTTATTATTTCCGTTGATTAACCCAAAGTATTTTAGAAAATAATTTCTGTTCGAGGGCCCCATATCCTAAAGTCCCTAGGGCCCCCACTTGGCTGCTTGCTTCATATGTTTGTATACTTAGCCACAACAAAGTCAACATTTTTGGGCTTATCTCAGGTTTACTGGTACGAATTTAATTTTGCTCTTATATCTTATACAGGGGATACAGTTTCCCATTGCATCTAAGCGATTATCGTTTACATCGAAAATCAAGTTATACCACCGCCACTGCCAAAGATTTCATCGAGTGGAAATTATGATGTCACGTGTCGAACGGAGTGGAATGCGTTGCCATTTTGTAATTATTTTCCCAATCTGGAAAGTTCCACGAAGTATTACTGCAGATTTCGATTAATCTATGGATTTGTTGTAATACATGAGCTTTGAGTTGTTCTGGTAAAGTGCTTTTGAGTTGAAGTTTAAAATAAACAGATTTCAACATAATATTAGAAGTGGAAAAGCCACATACAGAAATAGTATACCACCAGTTTGAAAGAGCATCCTAACAGCAATTAAGAGATGACCCCCCAAACCCCTCGTTGGAGTGTTACATGGTGGATTGTCCTATGGGGCGGTATATACGACTTGTGGTACACGGAGGTTTGTCCTATCGGACGGCATATAATACTGGTGGTACAAACGAAGAAATAAATTTTGTGTGTCTTTTTTGTGAATGGACTTACATAGATGAAACTTTCAGTTCGTATAGAATACAAGAATAGCACACGTGTAGCAAAATAACCAGATGTAGCTTGCTTAGTACCTGATTTTCTATAATATCTATATGTATTTTATGGGTAGGAAGTACAGCCTATTGGAGATCGAAGATGTTATATAACATTTTTTTCGAGTTTGCACTATTTTCGAAGTTATAGGCGATTTTCGATTTTTTCGAAATTTTGAAACTTAAGTCATCTTTTTGACTATAACTTAGTTCAAACTATACACAAGTACGACCATATTTCTTTTGCTTTATTCACATCATTACAGGCTCTCATTCGATATAACTCAGTTTTGAAAACGTTTACACATAGTGGAAAAATTGGCGATTTGTTTCCGAAACATTTTTTCGTCAAAAACTAATTTGTTTTCAAAGTCGTAAACCTCGAGAAGTAGTCATGCTAATAGCCGATCAGTTTTCCATAGAAAAATCTTTCATTTATTACCTTTTATAAAAGTCCAACACCATTAGTCCACCTTACGTGTTGCCAGAATTACAGTAAAAAATTTCTTCCAACATACCCCTCATAACTTAAGCAAAATTAATTAAATTGCAAGAAATCTTTTAAGGTTGGGAGAAACAATGTATCTGTGTTGGCAACTTATTTTCCATTATAATAAATCCTAAAGGGTATTTACCAAACCAATGTTGATCTTAACGGCAAGTACGTCTACTGACTCTTCTAGTGAAGGTGAAATATGATTAGAAAGATTTGAAAAAGGTAACAAAAGTGAACTTCTTATGAATTTAAGAATTCCAGGTAATATATTGAAAGTAAAAATTCAACCATAGGGCAGAGAACAAAAAAAAAAATTATTTGTATAAGTATTACCTTTGTATGGGGAACTCTAGTTCTTCTAGATATTTTCCTGACGCTGACACCCGGCTCATTTTCCACGATGCTGAGTACTTCAGTATGAATAAAGGTCCTTCGGCCCGGCCCTGGAAGCTCCCTGTTTCGCATAAGCGCTCGTGCAACTTGGAAAAAATCTTGCCGGAGGACATTCTTGTGATTCTTGTGACTACGGTATTCTGCAACAGCTTGAGAAGCTTTATCCTTACAAAATCCATACACAAAGTTCATTTCCGCTAACTCCCTATTTGAAAATCCTAAACTAGCAATCTTTAAGTAGTAAGTAAATCTTTCACCTTTGAATATTCTGATATAAATAATATTGACCTTTCTGAAATAGGCTATTTATACTTTTTCAAATATCTCATCACGTTATGAAAATGTTGCTACCTCTAATTGGAACCAACTATTTTATTGCACAAAGCGCAAACAGGACTTGGATTACTACTCCATTCTTGTCTTCTTCTTATCATCCCTTTCAGACAATGCCATTTTTATAAGCTGTTAATTCAGCTACTCGCAGGTAAGATCAACATTGGTTTGGTAAATACCGTTTATGGTTTATGATGGAAAATCAATTGCCAACAGTCTCAGAAATAAATTCTGTTTATTTCAATTAAAGGATCGTGAGAGTTTTTGCCTCAGGTACATTGTTTCGTCTATCCTTAAAAGACTTCATGCAATTCGAATTAATTTTGCTCAAGTTATGAGAGATATGTTGCAAGCAATTATTTTTTACTGTAATTCCGGCAACAGGTGGACTTATCATGTTCGACTTTTATAAAAGGTAATAATTGAGGGAAGTTTTCTATGAGAGATCATCTGTTGGCATGGATACGATCCGAGATTTATGACTTTGAAAACAGATGAATTTTTGACGAAAAAAATGCGTGGGAAAACCGTAAAGCATTGCCGTTTTTTAGTTGTATTTCTGGTATTCGGGAGAAAATGATGAAAAAATTTGGCGTGCCTATTCGGGGGTTGAGGGGATGTACTACCCCACATAATCGTTATCCAAAATGGGGTGTATGAGGTATCAAATTAAAGAGAGAAGAGAGTATGATTGAGTGGCGGAGCTATTTTTTTTCATCCTATAATTTTCATAGAGACATTTTTACCGTTAAAAAAATATTTTTTGGCACTTGGGTCATATACACCCCTTCTTTCATTTTGCATATATTTTGCGCTTCTTTCTTTCGTATGCATTAGAGGTCTGTTGTGAACGTTTTTTGTTTGGGTAGAAAATTTCGCTGACGTAACAGTTCTTCGCAAATACGATATCAAAATAAAACTATTTTTTCACTCAAAAAACGGTCATTTTCAAGTTTAAAAAGGATTGCTTTCCTTTTTTTCGCGTTATCTTCGAAAGTAATTATCGGATTTAAAAACTAATTATATATTTGAATAGGTTACAGAACATAGACGCCGTTTCATTCTACAAATACTTTAATGTATATATTTAGAAATTTTCTAGGGACTCTTCTGTGCTGGAAGACGATCAAATTGAACTTTTTTCGGGTAACCTCAAATTATCTTGATCCACCAAAATCGATATTTCTATGTAAATGTCGGATGGATATCAATAAATCTTTCTTGACAATATAGCTAACAATCTCTATTTGGTCTAATAATAATTCTTTGCACTAAACAAACCACTATCCGATTCTAATTATCGAATCTAAGATGACTTCTGTAACATACTGCGTTTCATCGGTCATTACATTACTTTCAACGCCATCTATCTCTTAAATTTTGCAACATTAAAGCCACCTTTTTCTCTTAAATTTATCTATTATTTATTTATTTATTTATTTATTAGTCAATTAACAAGGTAGATTACAGAGCAAAGTCCTATTGAAAATACTACCTTAAAGTTAGACAAGCAAGTGAAAGGTATTTCAAAAGCAAAAGTACAAGGAAGAGAAGAAATCTAAAAATACAAAAGCATAAAAAACTCCTAGAACTACGGAACTAAAATTCAACAGAATAGTTACAAAATCAATCAATGTGAAATACATTAGAAAAGAAAATTAGAAATTCAAAACTACTTAGATTACAGTAAGTTAAAGTAACAACAACAACAATATAGTGAAATTACAGGACTGAGTCAGTCTTATTAATTAATTAGCAGTGTCCAGGAAAAGCACAGAGGGAAAACTAAAGAGCTATGCTTAATACACAAAATGAAACTGAAAACTTGGCTAAACATAAACAAAGCAATATGTAGAAAAGGAAGGGGGATAAACCAATATTAATTAATGTCCGATCTCAAGCAGGATCAACCTTTTAATTGATAGGGGACCAGTATTGAAAATGTCTATTTGTTAAAACTAGAGTTATATGTCTTTTGTGCTCTGAAAGTGGGCGCTTTTTCTTTTATGTTGGTTCTGCAGGGAGGTAATTTGAAATAGGGCTTATGCCTAGAACTACGGGGCGGTGTATGGAACTCGATGAGGGAAGGGCAAGATATCTGATTATTAAGGATTTTATATAAATACAATGTATTTAAAAATGTTCTTCGGCTTTCAAGTGTAGACAGATTGAGTCTGCTTAGTCTCTCGGTGTATTCCACGGATATGTTGTCTAATTTGAATAGTGTAATTCTGGTGAATTTACGCTGAACAGCCTCGATTTGCGATTTATTTGAGGAATAGAATGAATACCATACTCGACACGCATATTCAAGAATACTTTGTACTAAGGAGTTAAGAAGAGTAGTATATGAAAGCGCACACTTAAACGAAACCCATTAATCGAAAAGCTTTGGACGTAATGAAGTTGATGTGTGATGCGAAGAGAAGCTTACGATCAAATACGAGTCCCAGATCATTTAATTCATCAATACGAGACAGAGACGTATTATAAATTCTGTAATCGAAAGAGATAAAATCCCTTTTACGATAAAAAGATATTACATTTACTGACGTTAATTTCAATGCAGTTCTCTTGACACCATTTTTGTAATCGGCACAGTTTTTTGTTTTTATGTTGTTACACTTGTCCCTGATGTATCTTGGAATTAGTAGCCATATTCGATGCCTAATTTATTGTTGGCTGGTGAAAACGTTACACGTGTTTTGGTGTGCTATTTTACTTGCGGAGAAATGGAGCTAAGAATCTGCATCCAAATTGTGATTTAAGAGTAGAATAAAATGCAGTAACATATTGGAAGTCTTCTACGAATAAAGAACCGTTTATAAGGTTTACAAATGGTACAAGCATTTTCAAGAGGACCGTGAAAAAGTCGAAGATAATTGGCTCAACTACAATTTACGTATAGGTAAGTAATGTTATTTATGTATAGCGAACGCGCACTTTAAATTTAACAAACGTTCACAAATTAACTGTAACTCATCGGAGGCGAGCTTTCGTTAAGTTTAACCAAATTGCAGTAATGCCTAATCTACAATGCATGGTAAAACCACGTCGTCAAGACGACATGGATTTTTGTGTTTGCTTCCCGCTCATGCATTTGATAATTCTTGCTTGTAAAAATGTCTCCCCTCCACGAGCTTATGCTTAGTAGTTAATCAGCAAAAACGATATCGTAATACCTCAGGTGTATTCAGCATAATTAAGAACGATGTAGGGGAATTTAGAACAAAACAGCTGTAAACTGGAACCTATACTTTCAGTCTTGAAAGCAATATTTTATATTATTCGACTTGTCCCCAGCAATTTCTTAGTTTACTAAGTTTACTATATTATAATATAAATTATTGAAACCAAATACTTCCTTTGATGTAATTCTGCAATGAAATCGAGCTGTTTAATTTGGCAGCTTACCACTACTTACGTGTTTCGTGTATTTATATATATTCTTCGTTTCGACGACATGGTTTTACCATGCATTGTAGATTAGCCATAAAAGTGCGATAAGAATCGCTCATTCCGTAAGAAAGCGATGTGTCAAACAATTAAACAATTAATACTAAATGATTAAAAGTGCACTGTAAAAATTAAAATGGAATAAAAATGGTACTGCGAATTAGTAGAAAACACAAATCTTCGATTAAATCAACTTCCATTTGTTAATTTTTCACTTTTACCACTTTTCAATTTTAATTGATCACATAAAATGTCATTACGGAACTGCGAATTAATAGAAGGACAAGTTTTCAAGTAAATCAACTTCTATTTGTTATTTTTTTAGCACTTTTTCGAATTGAAAACATTAAATATGAAGATAATAACCCTTACGGAATGTGATATCTATTTAGGCTAAAAATATCAACTTTTCGTAAGTAAACCTGAGTCTCGTTCAAAATCGTAAGTTCCTTACTTTAATTGCAGTTGAGCCTAAAGAGCGCGTTTTACTCCCCAGCATATCAACAATCGATGAAAGCGTCGAAATAATGAAGAAAATGTTTATGGACAATGGACGAATCACTGGGGCCGTTTAGGCGGAGACCAAACCAGTTTGAAAAAATCGGAAGCGTTTGGTCACAACCATGTAAAAGTGCCAACCACTTCGGTATGGTTTCTAATTACGCGGAGGAAAAATCAGTAATTTTGACAGGTTTGGTCTCGGCCTAAACGCGCCCAGTATCTCATCGGTTGCTGATGACGTTGGAATAACAGTTAGTTCATGATAAGTAATTTTGTCGGATGTTTTTCACATAAGACGTGTGGTGGCAAAATGAAATTATTGAATTTCAACCAAAATCAGAGTCGAATGGACATTACTCAGGAGTTACTGGATGAAGTCAATGACGATCCAAAACTGCTTAAACGGGCCATAGGTTGTGATGAAACATGGGTGTGTGGATATTACGTTGAAACTAAGACCTAATTGTCCGTCCCAATGGACGATGTTTGGCCAATATTAAGGAGATAAAGACACAATCGCTGAAGGAGCTAGCCGCCAATTCGAGAAATGCTTTTAAGCAGGGATCGAAAATAACTGTTATTATTTTTTTGTAAGCTAAAAAATATTCCAAAAAGACTCTAGGAAGTAGCGTAGTACAAAAGGGGTCTATGTACGACTAGCTGCTTACCTTGAAATCAAAAAAGTTTTTTATATTTCAATATTAACTGTTAAAAAAAATTTCTTATATTATTTCACAGCGATATAAAACTCTTTGGCAGAGTTTTACATATTTTGTCTATTATAAGAATTAAAAATTAGTTTTTTTTTCCCTCAAAAAATAAAACTCATAATTCGAGAATTATATTTTCCTCGTCTTATAACAGTTAAAAATGAGTTTTATTTTTTTCCTCAGGAAATAAAATTTATCAATGGACGTTTTCTATTTGTGTTGTCATATATTTGTTACAAGATAAAATTTGTCAATTTTTTTAAAAAAATTTGTATAGCAATCTTACGCAGAAGTTGCCCAATTGGTCCTATTTTTGAACTTAAATTTACATTTTTTTTTAAAAACGCCGTTTACAGTGAAAAACCAAAGCTATGTCTGGCAACATCAAGAAGGGGTCCGATTCCAATTTTCCTTTCCCTAAGAACTTAATTCGGACAGGTTTATTTCTTGAGGAAAAAAATAAAACTCATTTTTAACTGTTAGAAGCTGAGAAAAATGAAAAACTCGAATTATGAGTTTTATTTTTTGAGAGAAAAAATAAAAATCATTTTTAAATGTTAAACCGAGGGAGAAATATAAAACTAAAGATAAGACTGTTATTTGCTCAGAAGAAAATGAAATTCTCTTTTTAACTATTTCATTAGAAGATAAAATATAAAATATCAATAACAAAGTGTTAAAACCAGACTTTTAAGATATTTCTTATAACTCTTTCGGTTCCTGCTTTTAAGATTGGAAGGAGCCTTGGCATAAGTGTATTATTTCTGATGTAGACTACTTAATATTGATAAATAACTAAAAACTTTTTGTGCAAAACAAAAATTCGGCGTATTTGTTGTTTATCAAACCTCGTTTAGTAATCACCGGAGACCTTAATATGAATGTGTTGCAATACTACTCTATGCTCGACTTCCGACAATTTTAGGCAATACCTACCTAAATTCATGTAACGTTCCCCAGAAATCTCGATGCATCGTGGATTCCATTTCTATCCTAATTTTCATATTACAGAGCTATCATCAATAAAATTATAATGAAATAATCATTATTTTTGTTTGATTTCCCTTCCGAAACTAATGAACCGAGTACAAGGAGAGCAAGACAACGTTTTCTATGAATAATGCATTCGATACTAAATAAGAAGAAATTTGTAAATATGTATGCACAGAGTATGTGTATGAGCAGTACGACCTTTCACACTTAAAATTAAAACTAAAGGTTTCTCTGTTGAATCAATATACGAGAGACCAACAGTTTTACTTACACAGTTGTAACAAGAGTAAGCAAGTGAAGTAGTCGTTGAACTCGAGTGGCGCCGCCCGGTGAAAAAAAAAATATTATCCACATTTGCCTTTGACATATATAAATTATTTTTTAGTTTTAACTGTTAAATAAATTTTTTGTTCTTGATTTGAATTTACCCGCTTAACAACGCTGAGGTTAGTTCGTGATGCTGACATGGAAGAAATTTTTGCCAGTGCTGCAAAATTTTGCTGATGATATGGTAATATCAGCAAATGTTAAAGAAACAAGAAAAAAGAAGCGACTCGAACTTTTTGATTCACAAAATGATAAGTGATGCCAATATTGCCACAAAACAAGAGTTTCGTACATCAATTTTGAATCGATTGATGTTTTTTTATTCTAACTGACGAGGAGGTACGAAATGCTGGCACGAGTTTCAGGAGATTTTGGATTCCTGGCGATTTTCTTAGCAAAATTGTACACTGATAATCTGAGAAAAGCCGGTTTTGAATATACTTCAATCAATTCACAATTTAAGCCTCCAAGAATCCTTCCTAAATGTCGAAATCATCAGAGCTTTGTAAAATTGCCAATGATGATTGATAGCTTCATGTGAACGAAGTTTCAGAAGATTGAGGTTAATAAAAAGTTACCTGTGACCTACAATGGGTCAAGAAATATTATCAAATGTGGCTGATTTGTAAATCGAAAAACAAATGACAAGAATGCTTGTAATTTTGAAAATATTATAAACTAATTTGTGGCGAAAAAAGCTCGACCAGTCCATCTATAAAATCTTACAAATATTTCTATCAAATTGATTAACCTCAATGTTTTTAAATATATGTATGTATGTTGCAAGAAATTAATAATTTTTTATGGGCAATAAATATTATGTACTATTCTTTTCATGATCAATTGTTGATCAACTTTGTACAGTCAGCTGATAGAACACGTCAGAATAGCTAAAATTACATAAGGTTATGTTGAAAATTTTATGGATCAGGGGCGCAAATTAATATATTTGCCTCAGACGTCAAAACGAGTTGTTATGGCTCTGCGTGAAGGAACTGAGGAAAGAAGTAAGCTCTTAACCCCTTTCCCCAACTCTTTGTTTTTGGAATCTTTTTGTAACCGTTTAGAATTCCAATCGCTCCTGCACTTTCTTATATGGACCTATGTAGAGTAACAAAACAATGCCACTGCCACAAAATTAGGAAAAATTCAGACTGTTTCTGATACAATTAGAAAATAAAAACAAAATTTAAAAACTGATTTTATAATTGTTCTTCAATTTCTTTGAATGCCTTCTGATAAAAAGCACATTTTCTGTGCGTTTTCCGAAATAAAAATGATATTATGAAAAAATAATGTAAACTGCTTTACAAAAAAAAATAATGCTTTCGAAGCCACGAGAATGCCAAATTAAATTTGCAATATATAATGTTATCTTGACAACACCCACTTGGCTCCGCGGACTGTCAGTCTTTATAATGTTTATAAGTTGTGGGACATTTCTGAGTATTTTTAACTCATAGCTCTCCTCTGCTCAGATGGCCGTGGGCCAATTAGCTTTATTGTATTAGGCTTTTAGGTTATTCAATAAAGTACTTTATCAATTTCCACCCACCGCAGCCTCAACATTCGTTGAAAATACGTGGTCAATAGGTGTGGGTCGCGTTAACGTGGAGACCACCACCAATCGGGCTAGCGCCCGATCGCCTGTACTGCCAGTCCGGCTCTGCCCGCGATACAGATAACACTCGCTTTCCTTTTTTCATAAACACCTCACCAGTATTAGTCTTCATATCAAATTTGAGAAGTTTAAAGGTAGCTTTCAGTTTAAAATTATGCTCTCTCTCATTCCTTTTCCGTTTTTTTGCACTTTTTATATCTTAGATGAAATCGCATAGGGCATGCCACTTTATCATTCCGTTTTCAACGCAAAGAACAATTCTGGTAGAGCAAAATGGATGCCAGGGTATGGCCACTTCCATAATATTAAAATTAATTGTAATTTTTGCGTACTCGACTGTCCCTCTGTTCTGTCGATAACTCGAAAACACATTTACTTAAAGGAGCTGAAGTTTTGTGTGTGAAATTGTGTCTGTGCTAAACTCCAAATCTATAGTGAATAGTTTTAGCGCATAGTGGTGATTTTTGTAAGTGAAATTTGCAAATATCTCAAAAATCATAAAATGAACAACTTCAAGACCGTGAACTTCTTTATAACCCTATCTGAGTGATGTGTCCTCTCGATGATATTCATTTGGACTGCTGTAAACGAGACACCCTGTATGTATAATACTTAATAGCCAAATAACCCTGCAAATACTCCACTGGTCTGAGAACGCGTCGACTGAAATTTCGTAGAGGCCATTTTCATAAAAATGGTAAATCCAGTTTAAACAAATAAAAAAGCTAATATTGGTCTAAGACCAATTCTTATAATACCCTAGAACTAGATGAATGTCCGTATGAAATTATGTATGGGCACCCATTTGTGCAATTTTGATTCTTGCACTAGTTTTTCGCATATACATAATTCTAGAACGGTTCGTCGGACAAAAAAAATGATTATAACCAATTTTATAGGATTTCATATTCTGAGGAAGTTTTTAGTACAATAGAAAGTTTAGGACTGATTGTTTTCACACTATCCGTTAAAAGCCAAACTTTTTATATGGCAACACCAAGAAGGAGTTGCTCGATTTAGTCCATTTTTGAAATTTTATTTGCTAGTACAATGAAAACACCATGTACCAAATTTCAGCAATCTACGTACGTCGACTCGTTCTAATGCAGTGGCCAAATATATAGTGGAACACGAAATTTTTATATGGCAACCCCACGAATGAGTTGCCTGACTTGTCTCATTTTCGAACTTAATTTTACTTTTTTTTTAAAGCCCGTGTACAAAATTTCAGCTCTCTAAGTATACGCGTTCTCGAGTTATCGTGCGCACAGACGGACGGACGGACAGACGGACGGACATGCAAATATCAAAATAACTTTTAATATTATGCGTGGGTGTCCAATCCATTTAGCTCTACCATCACTAGTTCGAGGTGTGACAAACGCAATGATAAACTTAGTATACCCTATAGATTTCATCTAGGGTATAAAAATGGATTAAATCGGGCAACCCCTTCTTGGTGTTGTCATACAAAAATTGAGGTTTTTACATGTGAAAAGGATCGGTCCTAGTTATTTTTATTGTAATGAAAGCTTCTTCGGAATATAAGATCCTATGAAATTGGTTCTAATCATTTTTATTGTTCGACGAAGCGTTCTTGAAAGAGATGCGAGCAACCACTTTAACAATCATACTTGCACGAATACGAAATTATATACGGGCATTCATCTATAGGGTAATCGTAAGAATTGATCTTAGAGCAACTCTAGTTTTTTTCCTTGTTTTAAGTAAGCACAATAAGAGAAAATTCTGGAAAATTGTCCACCCTTATGAATCTTCAAGATTCCTTATCTTTATCGTTCCGACTGACGGATTAACTGTCGATAACATACCTCTGGAAAAGACTTTACAATAGACATTTTGACATTCATCATAATAACAACTAGGCATATCAAGCGATTCCTACTATATAATACATATGGATAGGGTATGTATGCGTGTGTACATTGTTATAACAAAGGTTTTTACTTGAGCTTAATTGTATGCCCTTACTATGAAATAATTGCATAAAATGTCTTGGTACGCTGCATCACACTTTTTTCATTATTTCTGGTTGCACTTAATTCCTCTCGTGTGAAAAGTTAAGTAGACCAAACATTTTAATTGAGTTTGAAAGGAGTCACCTGATTCTGATAAAATTTTAGAGTTGAACTTTTGTTTTTAATGAGTCTTTTAAAAGTGAAAATCTCAAATGTACTTCAACATTTGCATTAAAGACCAAGAAGCTATGCATGTACCTGTGTATGTCCTTACATACAAAAAGCAGGATTGAAAGAAAAGTTTTTACGCCATAGAAATGCTGAGTGGTTACCGTATCTATACATAGAATTTGGTTTTAGTTGCTAAGAGTGATTTTTATAAACCGAGAGAAATTCAAGTCAAGGACCATATGGTTAAATAAAAATTCATTTAAATTGGCCAAATTCTATGTGCTTTCAGGAGCCATAAATTTCAAATAATTATTGAAGGATTTCATCAGATGAAAATCGATTTCTTTATGTAGAAAATAGTACGAGTGCGAGTACAGGAGCAGGTGTATACCCTTAAGATTGGTAGTAGCCAACGACGAACTTCTTCCTAACCAACCTAGGCAGTTGCTTAGAGGCCAACCTTGTAGGGGGCCCCGCCAGGAGTCGACAAAAATATTTTAATTCACTTTATTATTCCTGCATGCAGGAGTGGACTTACCAATAATCAGCGCAGGGCGGCAAATTATTGGGGACGATAAATTCTTGGTTTAAGGAAAGAAATCGAAGTCGAACTATCCGGCAAGGACGAATTCAAAGCTATCGTTTTCAACGTCAAAATGGACAGGTTGATTGCAAAACTACAAAGACGTGGATCTACTTACGAGAACTTGAGTAAAATGTTTGACTTTCTTATGTAGCTACATACATCTTCTAAGGTCGATGTACGTTATATAACTGAAAAATAACGGTAAAATTTTTTCCTTATTCAATTATTTAAAAAAAGGTGGCCTGACCCATTTAACAGCCTAGGGGTCTTGGGTCTTCATGTCCGTGCTGTAGACCAACGGACAATTATAGGCATATTAGCAGCAATTTATCAAGTGGTACAGTACCTATGCGTAATTAGTCTGATTGAGACATTCATAAACACACTTACAACCAGGTGGCCACTAAAGAGCTGGATGTTGCTTTAGAAAAATTGAAGATGATGCAGCTATGCAAAGCTAGCCCAGAGCAAATATTCACAAGACATAAGGTGCCCCATATGCTAGATTTCTAGTCATAGGAATATCCAGGGTAATGAAACGGCTGATGAACTAGCCCAAAAGGATCTGAAATGGATAGTTCCACAGTACTAGCATATGTGAGGATCCCGATCAGAGCTTTGAGAGGAGTGATTATTAAGAACGCATACGAAAAGATAAGTCTCCGTTGGGGTAACAGATACACCTGCCGCATATGGAGGCAATTAGAGCCGGCATATGATAAGAGGAAAACAAACGAATTCCTTAGTGGTACATAATCGACACAAGGAATCTAGTAGGGGTCATAACGGGCCATTCGAAACGTAGACAGGACATAACAGTGAACGATTTCTGCAAGAGATGAAAAGATTTCGGAGGAAGAGGAAATTGAAGCAGACCAACTCATACTTTGCGAGTACATGCTTTCATTAACAAAAAAAAGCGTTCAGGCGTTTGCAGAGATTCCGTAGGATCTAGGATTACCTTCTTAGCAGATTAGAATATTACAAATTGTGAGAAAACGCATTGGTTCCGAAGGATATCTTCCGCAGCACCCTCTTTTACCCACCTACCTTATGTAGCACAAACATACATACATAATGCCTTTAATTTAGTGAATTTAATTTTACCTAATATCACGCAGGAGTATTTGCCAAGCAATAATAGTTAATTAATTACGTAAGTCCGCCTAAGTTCCGCAGGATTGTAGCTACTTTAAAAAAATACTTTGTAACTTTGTAAATTCCCAATCAACGCTCTGCCATTTCTCAAAAATCACACGCTGTTTATTTACATGTATATAGGTATATATATATGTAGTCACTCCTTCGTGGAACTAATCGAAATATTGTTATCGTTTGCCAGAACCGTTTTCAATTATCATAGGAAAGTTATTTGTGAAATCTGTGCTGCCTTATATCCTGCAGGAAACCATGTTAATGTGTTTATACAACTTCTCAATACATGATATGTGTGGGTGTGGAGGGTTCATCATGGCACATGGATAGTACCATTGAAAAAGGGCTTCTGACAGTGAAAAACATAGAAAAAAAATTTCACAACCCCACGGAATGTCGTTCAAGTGATGGGAACGTGAGTTTTCCTGTTGTCAGTATCAGCACCAAACGTATATCAGCAGAGAAGCATTTAAAATGTTACTTTCAAAGGACGAAATATCGATTACAATTTACAGAGAGTTGTCCTTTAATAATTTCTACATCATGGGGGTCTAATAAAAGGTTTTGCCTTCTATAGAAGTATATGGGTTCTTCTAGGAATTGAGGTAATGGGATTATATTTTGAAGGGGTTCTTTCTATACGTCTCATACATTATGAATGAATGTAAATTGGAGGCGGAAAATTTAATATGAAATTATTTTATAAACGTTTTTTTTTTATTATAGGTATGTATGTAAATATATATACTTACCACACCCACAGAAAAGTAGTTGTTGATTATATTGTAGGGTACACAAAAATCCTTTTCAGACTGTGTTTTAATCGGTCTTTGGATAGGATTTTCTAAAGTTTTCCCATCCGATTGATTGTTAAAATCGCCCGAATTTTTTGTTTGATGTTCTTCTTCATCCGGCACCACTAGGGGGTTCTTTTGCTCAAAAGAATTTGATTTCGGAATATTCGTGGAGTCCTTTATAGTGTCACCATTGTGTTTTGTCAACAGTTCATTAAATTGGGCCTCAGACATTGAGGTTGATATGCTTTTAGTATTTTCCATGGAATACTCAGTTGTGGTTTTTGTTCCATTCCGTACGGTCTCTTCGTATGTTTGTATCACAGATTTTTCCACAACGATACGTTGTGAAAGTTCGACAACTTTTTGTACATTCGCTTGAAGCGTAACCTAATCGGAGTTTTGGTATTGAAAGAAATATTTAGTTTTTATTTTTGTTGTTTTTTTTGGTAAGGGATCAATTACCTACATATACATTTGTGACAGAGTATAATATATTACCTACCTTTGGTTTTGGAATTTGTTCGATTGGTGCATTATTTGTCACTTCTATACTCCATCTATCCAGCATTACTGTCGTTGATCGTCTTATTTTATCCATTAACTTTGGTATGCTTTCACCTTCATATCCTCCACCCCATCGTAAACATCTAGCTAAATCATTTCCTGTCCCCAATGGTATTACGCCAATAGCAGGTTGTGAATGTAATTCCATTGAATCTGAAAGATATTATATTTATCCTGTAAAGGAATCCATCGCAAAAAAAAAATACAATAAAAAAACACATAAAAACCAAAAAACAACCCTCACCCATAGCCTCAAGGACCCAACCGACTGTTCCATCTCCACCACAACAAATCACCTTAAAGCTCGGTAAATCTTTAAAAAGAGTCAGACCTTGCATGGAATACGTGTTATAAATGAGTTATTATCGTTCTTGTTATATAAAAAAGAAACACAATAAATATCCTACCCTCTGTGGGCCCACCATTTGATAGGTCATAAACCTGCCTAGGATTTAGCATGTACTGAAATTTTCTCAGTATTCTGTCACCTTGTCGACCACCACTTTTCGGATTAACGAATACAAGAAGTGGGCAAGTGCCCAGCATGGGAGTAATTTGAAAGTGGGTAGCCTGTGTTTGAGCTGGCTGTTATTTAATTGAATTTTCCAATTGCATATATCATTTTTGGTGGATTCGAAAAAGATACCTTTGATTTATTTGCTTGATTCACAGATCTTTGTCGGTCTAATACAGCCGGACATATTGCCGTTGGTGGGACTATTAGTGGAGCGTATTCACCCAACATGCATTCCTTTTTAACTGATGATGCGCATCGATTGTGTAACTGAAAAAGAGAAGAAAAAAACAATTAATCAATATGTTTTAGTCTTGATTAGATGGATTGAGATAATGGTTAAGGGAGTTGATTAGTTTATATCTTACTTAGTGGAGGGTGGTACTAAATGGAGTCTTAATGTTTGGAGAAGAATAAAATCAAGAATTTTAAGGTAATAATAGAAGTTTTTTTATTAAAAATAAATTCTAATATAATAAATAAATTGCCCAATTTGTTTGCAAGGAAGCAGTAGAGGAGAGGACAAAATGCGGTATTTAAATTATAATTATATCAATTTTAGTTTTAAGATAAACGCTACCATTTTCCTCTACCTAAACTCTTCATAAACAATGGGATTAATTGCAGCAGACGTAGGAAGAAATCCAATCTATTAACAAATGTAAGATATTTTTTCCATCATCATTTTCCAGTCTTTGTATTTTAAATTCTTATAAAATCACTCTTGCGTCCGTCCATTTCTCTGTCAAATAAGTCTTTTTTTTTAAAACCATTGAGATTTGGCAGATTGTTAGGTCATCGTGCGACACACATACAGGGGATAGGTTGAATTGTTAAGCCGGTCCCACATAATGTGTGTATTCGTCAAATATTTGTCAATGCGTCTCATTTGACGAGGTGTGACACATTGCCAAATATTTGACAAATGCACACATTGTGTGTGTCATTAAGAAAATATGCTAGTTTTTCACAAAACATCCCCTAACTTTCCTTGTTATACAATCTATTAAGGTGATTTTGATAGTAACACCCTCTAAAAGCTTTTCAAGGAACTATCACTTAACCTCGTCATATCGCTAGTTTTAAGACGCCAAAGTACAAAAAAAAAATGCCTATTTTTTTCAATTTTAACGAATTTCCTGTTCCGCTCTTGACGATAAAAATCAGACAGAATTTTATGCAATTCCACGCAAAATTAGCAAAATGATAAAAATTAATGAAATTATGCATAATAAATCCAGGTTAATCTCAAAGCTTAGACAGTTTACAAAAGATAGCTGAAAATCACCATCATAGGTTGTATACCAAGGACGGTTGTTCGGCGTGTTTTGTGAAAAACTGTCATATTTTCTTAATCACATCAACCAATCACATCTGTCTCATCTATGACCAGCTTCGACAGTCAAAGATAATAAAAAATTTCTTTACTTTTTAATTTTTAACTGGTCACCCACATTTAAAAAAAAACCATATTTTATATAGTGAAGGGGCCCAGGCACAAAATTATTTTTATACTGTATAGGGTGTCGTTTGAAAGGGCTACTTACATGTATTCCAAAAATATTTTCTAAATTTTTATTGGTGAATTGGTTATAAATAATATAGCTTACAGTGTACGCAAAAATACCGTTCCTCATATATTCTATATCTCTAAAGCTAAAATTTTGATATTATCAGGTTTAGTAGGTATTGAGTCATATTATATACAAAAAAATTTTGTGTGTTAATTAATAAGACAACTCTTATAAAATTAATCTTGTCTGCGTTTGTTAGAATATTATTCAGGAATTATAAGCAAATAGGATTAGATTTATATATACTTAAATTCGGTCTCTTGATGTTACATATATATGTCTGGTCGCATAGGAGGACTACTCGGTGTAATATCTGCTGAAGGTTTTTAATAATTTCTTCTGAAACGTTCGAATTTTGTTAGAGCTGATTGAATTTTTGTTTATTTAAGATTCAGATCAATTTCAGTTCTCATTACAACCATAAAGTCTACGAAAAATTAGATGCCGCATTTATTGAATGCATTCATAGCTGTTTGAATCATTGCCCCATATAGGAATGCGCCTTGCCAAATAGTTCTTCTACTTGATGGTTAAATACAAAAAGTCCAGAATTTTTGTTCATTAAATACATTTACAAGTCGTAAATATTTTGGCATCAATAGGATATATGTAGATGACTGAAAATATGAGATGGGAAGCAAATATTAACATAATCTGATTCCTCTTGGATGCTTTACTAAACTATAGTTCTGTTGTTATTCAACTGCATTATCTTACAGTATACTTGCAGGATCATTGATCATAACCTCTGATTGCATGTTTATCTTCGGCAGTTCATCGCTCAACGCATGCACATAGCATACTTTAATTGTTGGAAATTTTTCATAAAATTTTTCCCCAATAGAAATTCCATTTTCATAATAATTGGAGACGAGCGGAGTAGGTATAGTTTGTTAAAATTAAGAAAATGTTTCCAAATTGTCGACTTTGTTATCCAGCAGCTCCTGATATAAGAGGAGTATGGAAATGGAAAGCTTGGACGGTTATCTGTCAGTTTCCACTATCTTTATAGGATAAGTTTAATAAAAGTATTCCTGGATGTTAAGGGGAAAAAATACAAACCCCCTCTCCCCTGCCCCAAACAGTATTTCCCATTTATTCCGAAAAACCGAAAATAGTTGGTACAACGTTTAATATTATTAAAAACACGATTCTAAGAAATCTGTGATTCTTGGTGATAGATTAGATTTCCACCGACACATATGCAGATGTGAATGCTCGAGTTCAAGAGCTTGATTTTTTGATACATATTCAGAGTGAATTAAATTCAATCCCTTTTCGATGAATTTCTGTAAGATTTGGACTTCTTGTGAAAGGATATCCTACAGTAAGGATTTTTTGTTGAGCATTCTCCAGTCATCTATATTGTAAAGCGATGATAATAAATAGTAATCATAACAGCAAAGAAATTGTAAACAAATGAAATGCTCGACCTCAAGAAGAATTTGCAACGTACAGAAATTCCCTTGTGTAAGCATAATTTCCATCGCTTTACATGAAAAATCAAATGTGATCAGAAAAACTGACACAACAATAATGATTTTTGTATAGTCGTTATATATGGAAGACACTTGTATAAATAACCTGTGACAATTGAATAAAAATTAGAGTTAAATCAATCATCAAGGTGTTTCTTTTAATTTTCACCCTAAAGATCGGCATACCCTGCCAGTAAACATATAGCGGCATACTCTACCTAAAGGATAACAGTACAGCGGCATACTCTGCCATAACATATATATTGGCATATATGCAAAACATATTATGTACCTACATGTGAGAAACATATTACAATATGTTTAGATCATTCGATTCACTAGTAAATGTTACATCCAAGATATCGGTTAAATATAATTTTCAGTATAAGATCGCAAACAACTTAAAATTTAAATAAAAGCAAAAAGGGTATTTCTTGATTAAAATTAGTAATTTGTCTGAAACGTAGAATCATCTAAAATATTTCAGCTTTAAATTTTAAATTATTACTACGTTTCTATATTTACTTTTAAATGTATCTTAGATAAATAAGTATTTGGGTACCTAATAATTGGCAATTATCTTATTTGCTGTGTGATAATTTCCATTAGCAAATTATATTACCATGCTAACATGTACCTAAAAAGCAGCCACAGGCCACAACACTCTGAAATAAAGCGGAAATGTCCACAAAACTCTTTGAGCATAAAACTTGAACAAGATGAGCTTCACTGCATGGCAGTAAAAAAACGTTTTTTTTATCCACTTTCCCATTTTCCATATTTCATAGAAACTTTTTCCTGCGGAAAGTAGCATGTCAGTTTTTGTGTCGTGTGTAATTGCATCCAGCTAGTAACTATGTGCATATACGTATGAATATATATATTCTGGCAATGAATCAAGAAGCTTGAAGCTTATGGGTATGTATGGCGTATGCATGTACCAATTTGTCACTCGATCCGCTTTGTTTAGGAACATGAACATTTTTAAAGAGTTCATTTTTAAATAGGTGCCAAGAAAGGAAGCCAGAATTTTTCAGTAATTAAAATTGGAGAATTTTGCTTGAAGCTTAGCAGAGGAGTTTTATGTTGGTTTTTTGTTTTGTTTGAATTCGAAACTTTTTATTGATTCTACGTACAGATTAGATACATACATGAAGGAGGATCTATTGTAAACTACATTTATAATTCACTTTCCATCAAGAGTGCAGGTGATTCAGATCTTTTGTCGTAGGTTAGGCGTATATTTTAGTAACATATTTTGGGATTTCATCAAAAAATTTGTCGCACATTCATATTCACATTTATAACCACAAAATAACAAAATAAACTAAAATGAATTTGCAAACGTCAGAATATACGCCTAAAAATATGACAATTTAGTCAACTGATTCTGAGGTTGTGACAAAAATGGATAATTTACACCTACTTAGAGCATTACAATTGCTTAAATTCAAAATGATATATTTTTGCATTTGTACTGCAGTTCAGTTCATTCTGCGTAATGCAATAGGTAAAATCTCAAGAAAAGTAGTAGAAAAGTTCATTTCAGTTTGTCGTATATTTTGACATTAATGTATGACAAAAGATCAGAATCACCTCCCTGTAAAGTTTTTAGCTCTGATTTTCTATGATATTTTTTTTTAGCAGATTTAATGTTTTTATTAATATTTAAAACAGTAAAAGCATGCCATTTGAAAGTGCTGCAAAATCATTCTAGTTTAAGAAATTTTGTGTCGTCATCAGCAGTTTCATTTGAGGTTGCCGCATGTCGGCGACTTTGACATTTTTGGCAGGATTTTATAAAATATATCCTATCCCGTGCATTGTTTGCCATGCACTAACTGGTAATGGCCAGTTTGACAGTCGAGTTTAAATCAATATTTAGTTTAAACCATCCTCCAAGTTTAAATGAAGTTTAAACCAAATCGGGTGTCACAGTGCATTCTTTTAGTAGTACTGATTAAATTGTGAACTAAATTAGCTATCGACCTCATTGTGAAGCAATTTTTCTATCAAGCAATCTGTTAATTTGAAAAGTAAACAGATCAAAAAAAAAAAAATTTAAAAATGTAGTTTTATTTGCTAATTTTGAATATGCCAACATTCAAAAAGGATGCAAATTTTAGCATAAGTGAAGTTGAGCTATTGCCTTCCTTAGTGCATAAAAAAGATATATAATAGAGCGCAAGAAAACGAACAAGAATAGATTCGAAGACAAAGTGACAAAGTTCCTTACTTAAACGGAACCTAGCATAGAAATCAACGTTGTCCCACTCAATAAAATGATTTCGCTGAATTCTAATTATTCTCAGTCGTCGACAGAGTTGTAAATTTAACTCAAAAAAATCTTCTTCACCGCTAGAAATGTCTAAATCTAAATCCTCGACGAAATTATTTTCTTGATACAAGCAAACAATGCTACTGTCTTCCAGACTTGAAAAGAAGTAGGTATCTAATAGTCTACTTCTTTTATTCATCAGACCGGGCCACTTCAAAAGAATGTGTTGGACGAATTCAATTTCCTCGAATCATTGCAGTTTCGGCAGAAATCGTTCGGGGCTATTCCCAGTCTTCTAGCACGGACTTCTATGGACCCATAATGACAGCTACTAGATTCCTGGTATTTAGTCTACTGCTATTAAAGAGTTCTCTTGTCCTCTTCTCATATGAGCTATCTATTTCAGTGCCCTTTTTGGCCAACTCAAAAGCCATCTCGTTGCCTGGAATATCCCTGTGGTCAGGTACTCAGTTAAGCATCCGTCACAGCATCCATTGCTTTATTGGCTGCCTGGATGTCAGTGTATACGCAGATGTGCCGTCCGGACTCTCTACACATAGCTACCAATATTGCCACCTGGTGAATCGCTGTGAACTTTTACTGAAAGACACTACATTTATCCAGTAGTCTATAAGACTCATGGCACTGGTAGTCTCTGAACTCTCTGCACTCGTCTTGGATCTAGTCATAAGGATAGAAATAATGGATGGTGAAGCCATCTCCTTCCCATTGAAATCATTTTTGGTGAGCATCATTGCATTCACACTTACACAAAAAGTTCGGAAAGGTATTTGATAGTCTGTTTCTTACATGCGATCACTGGTAACCCCCGGAATATAATACAAACCATGAAGTCGCCGAAGGCACCCACACATTAAAAGGCCTTAACGTGCCGGGTACAGCATGCGGTAAGAGCTCATTCTCACTGCTGTTTGTATACTCGCCATGGAGGAAAATCTAAAATTTCATCTTAAACAGGTCCTAAACTGTTGCTCCCACAGCAAAATAGGGTTAAAACAAATTGCAGCCAAATATGTTTTCTTTCTAATAGTTAAAAAAAAATAGCATGTAGAACAAATTTATGGAAATTATAGCGTTTGAACAAAATACAAGCAACTTTTATATGAAAAATTCCTGCAGCAAGACAAGGCAAGAAGACTGTGGATGTCGCCTGCTGACTGGCCCGCTGCTCTCTTTTTTCGACTTTGTTCATGGCTTGTATCTTGCGGGGGTTACGGATCTCTGCATTCTATTTTCTAGAGTATATTGGAATGCCCAAAATCTCTCTCCATTGCCGCTACACCTACACTCCTGCAGTATAGATCTAGCGGCAATAAGCCAAGTATGATGTGCAGTGCCGCCGTGGGTGTGGTGCGCAAGCACCCACATTCAACTTACATTGCCTCGTCTGTGCTGTACACCAAACCGTGGAGCCGTAGCAGAGGAACGGCCAAACAATGGCTGTGTACATCTATCGTACCACCTCAGTTGCCACCAACAATTTTCTAATGTTCTAAAAAGAGATAACACAGTAAAAAAATCTGCGCATTATTTACTCTTCATTTTTCTACGCTCGCCATTTTTCCATCAAGCTGAAGCTGAAGCTAGTTTGTCCGAATACGTTTGCTTATTTTGATTTTGACAGCCAGCAAATAAGCATAACCTCAGAATATGTTATCTTTCTGAAATAGTCAACTAGATTTTTAATTCGATGAACAAATTAAACATGTTTGAACTTTTATACGAAGTAGTAAAGCTCGGTGGCGTAGTCATGAATATTAATTAATATTCGAATATTCAAAGCATGCATACGAAATTATTTAGTGACCCTCGCATTTTTTTTCAGTTTATTAATATGAAGAAAAGAATGGACAACTACCCCAATACCATGAGGTACAAGGATTCCGCTAGTGATGATTCGTCTAAGATTTGCGATATGTTTGCTTCTTTTTTCGACAATGCCTTTGCCTCGTCTAATTTTAAACCTCAAAGTAGCAACTTCAGTCATATGAAAGACTCTCATAATATTTTATTCACTATCCCTTCAATCTCAGAAGAGGATATACTTGATCATATTAATGGACTTCCAAATAACTTCACAACTGGTCCTGATGGGATTCCTCTTACCTTTTTTAAGTAATGTTGAATCTCCCTGGCAGCCCCGTTGAGAATTATTTTCCAAAAATCGATCGATAGTGGTTGTTTTCCGCAGTTGTGGAAGAATTCCTTTTCATACCTTTCCACAAGAAAGTGAATAAAAGTGAAATTTCTAACTATGGGCCTATTGCAAAATTATCTTGCATGCCTAAATTATTCGTATCATTTACTGTCAACTATCAGGTTCCTGTAAGAATTTGCCCTCTTCAAACCACCATGGGTTTATTTCGGGAAGGTCTACAACCAGTAAATTGTTGGAATTTACCTTGGATACCATTTGCGGGTTGACAGAAGGTCACCAGACAGATTGTATTTATACAGACTTTAGTAAAGCCTTCGACAAATTATCTCACTCCGTGATATTCTTTAAAATAGAAAAGTATGGGTTTCCCCCAACATTTCTAAAATGGACACCGTCTGATTTAGATAACAGAACATACCAAATCCTATTCCGCTATTCCATCTCTAGAGCTTTGAAGGCTTCGTCTGGCGTACCTCAAGGGAGTCACTTGGGCCCGTTGCTCTTTATTCTATCTACTGACGAAATTGTCGCTGTTGTGAGGTACTGTAAGGTCTTGATTTATGCTGACGATGTTAAGCTTTTCGCTCAGATTAAATCCATTAACGATTGTGAACAGGTATAGGGTGACCTTAAAAAATTTTACAATTGGTGCAGGAGCAATAATCTGGTACTCAATATCGACAAATGTGAGGTTATGACTTTCCATAGGAATCAGATACCGATTACTTATGATTATGAGTTCTCGGATTCCTCGATTCGCCGTGTGGATTCTGTCTGTGACTTGGGTGTCAAATGTGACCACACATTGAATTTTATCTATCATATAAACTGTATGGTATCAAAGAGTAGCTATATGCTGGGTTTTGTAAAACGTTGGTCCCGAGAGTTTTCGAATCTTACCATAACATTGCGTTTGTACACTTGCTTTGTGAGACCACTTCTTGAATACGCTAGCCAGGTCTGGTCTCCATTTTACGGTACACACATCGGCCGTATCGAGTCTGTTCAGATAAACTTTTTACGATTTGCTCTCACGCACCTACCCTAGAAAAATTCATTAATTCTTCCACCCTATGAGGATCGCTTGAAGCTTTTAAATATGCACTCGCTTGAGAAACGTCGCATAGTTGCCGATGTAACTTTTGTGCATCAACTCTTAAACGGGAAAATTAATTCTCTGTTACTACTTAACAAAATCTCCTTCCGTGATAATAGGCGCAATTTGAGAAGGCTACCTCTGTTGCATGTTAACTCCTCAAGGTCTAACTTTAGCACTATTACTGTTAATAATATGGTTGAGGTTTCTCATCATGTTTTAAAAAAACGTCTATATAATATTTAATCTTTTTTTTTTTTATTGTTTTTGTTCATTGCATGTAATTTCATCTGGTGTTTGGTTTATGTTTAGTGTAAGATACTAATACTAACAACGACTAAGTGATGAAACGCATGTATTGTTGACCGTTTATTTTTTAAACGTGTCCATGCAGCAAGCTTGTGTTAACCTGGTTCTGATAGTCATTATAAAAGAATAGAACTTGGCATGATGTGACGAAAACTTGCATTCGGACAGGCCCTCAATAATAATGAAATGTGTTATCTCATTATTGAGTAGGTATTTATTAAAAAAATCAATCCAATTTTGCATTCCATGGATGGACAATATAAAGGAGCTAAAAGAATAGGACGTAATATCCTGTTACATTGCATGAAAGATTCGTTGCAACCGATGCGCTTCAACTGGAAAGAGCTGCTTTGAAAGTGAGCATCCGGAAATTAATGAAACAAACGTTTTTCTAAGATTTTCTCTTAATACTTATCTACATACCCACATACATATACACTTACAAATAACATATATTGTATAGTATTTCGCTGAAAAAGTCAACTCGCCTTAGGGGGATGACTTTAATGCGTTCGTTATTTCGAAATAAGTTTTTTTAAGCCCATCGTCCAAAATTGATCTCTTCAAGTTATAGCTCCATTACGAGACAGTTTGAAATGGGAAGTATTACGGTGGGATGTTAAAATTCATGCGTGAATTCGGGTTTTTTATAGTATTTGACATCTTGTTTTAGTGCCCATGAAAATGATGTTATTTCGAAGAAAGGAAATTGGAACTTTTATGTGAAAATGAGTTCTTTTAATTAAAGTAACAAAACGTTTGTGGGCGCCGAGACTTTGAGCTTTTCATGTTGAAAAATATTTGTCCTGTTTACAATGATTATTTTCCAGGGTTTTCTAAATGAAAATTTCAAACACCACGTTTGGTTTGTATTACAATTGATTTCGGCGAAATATTTGCTTGGTAATAATATAGAAGTCTTCTGAAAGAAACATTTGTTGACACAATTGTATTGTATATCTACGTCTTCTTATTATTGAATACTATGTGGGACTAAAATGAATTTCTGCCAGAAAGAATCAATTTGTTTCATAAGCCCCATGTTTTGCCATTTTTCTTATTCCTGTTATAGTATCAAAAATAGAAATATAATAGAATTTCTCTGACGGAGCCACGGTATTTAAGAACAAAAAAAAACCTTCAGCATCATTTTCTGTTACAGATTTTTTTATTTTACGCTTAATGTTTATATGTATATGCATAAAAGCTGAAATGACAGGAGAGATCAAGATAAATAAAATTTTGTGTAGTAAGCTGTTTTATATATGCCCAACTAAACATTTTACTTATACAAAACATACTTAGTGTCTTTATAGTCACGAGACAGTGATTCGTAAAACTATATAAATCTGTTATGTCGCTAATTCATTACATTTAAGGCGCATCCACACATAAAAAATATTGCTCAAATGTTTGACAAGTATTTGATAAACATTTGTCAAATATTTGTCAAGCATTTGTCGAATGTTGAATGGGTGTGGACGCAATTTCACAGTTATGGGTTCTTAAAAAAGTTCCAATTTAATCCAAATGAAATGGAAAATATTAGATATTTGTTAAAGTTTGTAGTTCCAGTTAGCTGTGTATAGTGAAAATTCATTTTGGAATTTTTTAATAATAAAGTCCTAAACATGAATGACAAATGGGACAAGATATATATAATAAAATTAATACAATTATTATTATTAGATTCTTACGAAATTTCGAAAGCCGAAAAGATCATCAATTTTTTAAATCACGACCATTGCATTCTGTCTAAAAATTATCAACATCTTATTTTCGAAAATTTTCCTCGAACGTTGGGGCCAGTATGACGAAAGATGCTGGCTGCAATGCACGTTACTTGATGCACTTTACATGATTAAAACTGAGCATTTGCAAAACATTTTTCACGCAAATGTCACATCAGGTGTTTATACAATGTGTGACAAATGTTTTTTACCAATGTGTGTTGTGTGTGGATGCACCTTTAAGGCTAAAACACAATGTGAGCGACACGACAAAAACGCCGTACAAAACGCTGTCATTTGGGTTCTAATAACATGGCAGTGTATGGTATAAAATACAATGCTGACGACATCGTTCGAAGTTGTCGTCGAGCTTAAATGAAAATTGAAATTTGTCGCACGTTTAGGGTGCGTTTAGCGAAATTATGATTTTGGGTTGCGTTCATATTTATTGTTATACGTTCATTGCAATCATATTTATGACATGATAAATTAAAAAAAAATATCAGTAAATAACAATGCCGTGGTAAATATCAAAGTTGGTTGAATAAAAAATGGAAGAAAAGTTTATTGAGATGGTAAAATATCACCATATTATACAAAAAAAAAAACGCATCCGCATAAAAACCCAATTCCGGCTGAGTTTTAGATAACTCTTGGACACACCTCTTCTTCTATGTGGGTTTTGTTTTTTTATCTTCATTAGCAAAACGGCCACACATGCAATTTTAATAATCTTTTATAATTTATTCGTTGAAATTTTTTTCTATTTTTACTTTACAACACAAATAACATAATAAATTTAATTGGAGATTGACAGCTATTGTCGCTCCCATTGTATTTTCACGGACGTTTTTTACGGCGCTTTTTACGGCGTATTTATCGTGTCGCTCACATTGTGTTTTAGCCTTTAGGGTCTAGTAATATTTAATAAAGCAACTTGTAATGGTTAGAATCACAAACAAAATGTGCATATTAAACGTAACCAATATGTGTGCATTAACATCCTTCCAGAACTAATTGCAACTAAAGTATACGTGTATGGTTCCTTTTCGCACTGACTAGAACAGAAACTGAATGGTTCTGATGAAAATTTCAAAAGATATTGGATCTTAACTCATTATACCAAAACCCTCGAGAATAGTTCCCAAGCCATGAAACAGAAATCTATATGTGTGCGTGTGAGTCCGTTCTCTAAAATGTTCTATGTTGATACTTATGGCAAAATGACAACACTGATTTTATATATGCTCTATAGCTTATTTTCTATAGCCTAAACTATTATTCATCGAGGAATATAGTCTTCTTGACACTTATAGCTTGGTTCCTTACCTTCCCAACGGCTACACTTACTATATACCTTACTTAATAAAATAATTAAATAGTTTTGCTTGAAAAGTAATTTTACCATTTTACGCTCACTAACTATGTGCAGTCGGAGTCCGAATCTGTAGGCTCGATATCACCAGTCTACGGCATGCCATGGCGGTACAGTGCCATATGCAATTATTATTATAAAGTTTGTTTGAGGAATCGTAGTTATTTGGTTCAGATAAGTATTTTTAAATAATTTTGTTCGAAAAGGTATAACATTTTTATTTCGATTCAAAAGATAAGAAAGCAAGCTTAAGATTATCAGAACACCATTTTTCAGTATGAATAGTAGTTTAGGGCGCAGGAGCCATTCATATCAAACTTTTGTCAGTTTTACATAAGATCACTGCAAATATTTTAAAATGTTATGACCCTGTTGTGGCTTTCATGTGGTAGTGGGGGAGTCTGTTTCATGGCTTTGGAAGTATTATCGAGGGCCTTGATTATACTCATACTAAGTATATGTATGGTCGTACTTACTCTCTACGTGTATATAATTTCAGTCATAAATTCAACATTGACGGATTAATGATATGCAATTACTCTAAACAACAAGTTTGGACAATTTTAGTTATAATAAATAGAATAAAAGATATGAGTCCAATGGTCATTTGTCAGCGTGAAAGGAAAGCCCCAAAGTCACCAGCACCCGCACACAAAATGAGTCAGTCCATCAAGAAATTGTCGCCTTAGGCACATATGTATTTCAGTGTAGCTTTGCATAATTTTGCATAATTTGTAACATAAATATATGCATAAACTGACAAAACCTATACTGCTTTCATTTTCAATAGGTACCTACCTAAATGGTTACCTTAAGAACGCACTTTAGTACCCTTTACCATTACTTTGCGGGTAAAGTTATAAAGTCGATATGACATTTTTTAATCAGCTTATGATTTTAGGCGCACATTTAAGAATTATTTTGTATAATTTTGGAGACTGTTCGTCTGTTGTATTAAGAAGCACTTATAACTTTATAAGCATATTTGAGGGACATAGGGTAAGATAATTAGTTCTGAGCACCCGTAAGGAAAGCTTTACCTTATATCCCCTACTACAGGCTTAAATCTACCTTAGCTTAAAAAATCGTTATGTGTTTAACATCTTTAAATATAAGGTTAGTAGTAAGAAGTGGGATGTAAGAATAACTTAAATTCTATAACCAGTTCCTTTTCGCAGTTCCGACCTCTTTCAACCAGTTATGAGCCTATTTCAAGTCCCGAATCCCATTTTCAAAGCGAATTTATAAGTTTAAAAAAATGTTTATTGAAACTAAAAGACTTTCGCTTCACAAAAATTAAAAGTTTAAAAATATTAATGATAAAATATTTTATATTTCTTACACATAAAATAAGTAAAGAAGATAGAATTTGCCTAAGATCAATTTTTATGATACCCTAGACCCGTATGTAGTTTCGTATGGTCACTGCTTAAGATTGATTTTTGAACTGATTTTTCGCATATATTTCTAGAACAGTTCGTCGAACAGTAAAAATGATTACAACCATCTTTATAGGATTTCATACTTATTCTGAAGAACTTTTCAGTGCAATAAAAATATCTAGGACTAAAAACTAAATTTTTATATGGCAAAACCAAAAAGGGGTTGCCAGATTTAGTACATTATTAAAATTATATTTACTATTTCTATAAAAGCACCGTGTACAAAATTTAAGTTCTCTACGTTGAGGCGTTCTCATGCAGTTTTCAAATATTTAGTGAAAAACGAAATTTTTGTATGTCAACCCCACGAAGGTGTTACCCGATTTGTTCCATTTTCGAACTTAAAGTTACTTTGTTTTAAAACCAGTGTGGAAAATTTCAGCTCTATAAGTACATAAGTACATGCGCTCTCGAGTTATTCCGTGGACAGACGGACGGACGAACGGACGGACATGTAAAAATCAAAATAACTTTTAATATGATCCTTGGATTGGAAACCATTTTGCTCTACCATCATTATTTCTATGGGTTATAAACGGACAAACTTAGTATACCTACCCTAACCTATGATTTCATCATCTTGGGTATAAATATAAGAAATAAGGGACAAACAGACAAATATCGTTACATCGTATGCATTAAAAGAAGCACCTACTACACCAGCGAAGCATTAGTATATGTACTACATACATTCTATGAAGATCCAATTGTATTACCCATATAACCACGTATGCATTCTATGTAGCTTTTGTGGAAAACTTTGGAAACTGAGAGCATGCCAAATCATCGTTTGTAGCCGTTGCAAAGTTAGTATAGATAAAGCATAACCCTGAAATTATGCTTTTTACGTTGATATTATTTATGTTTTCAATAGTTTCGAAAGATTCATTGCTTTTGGAAAATAAATCGCAGACGTGCGTTGATTCTTGTTTAATTTTGATTTCTTTCCAATTCCTCTACAGCTTCGATAAAACTTTTGTAGTTTATGGTCCTTTCTTTCTCTCCTGGCACATTTTCAATGGTATTTGACTCTTGCGTAAATTTATTTTGCCTTGTTGTTTTATATTCAGTAATTTTGAGTAAATGATTGCATCTGCCTTCAAAGGTCAAAAAAAACTATTCTGAAATCCATTAACGCTCGTCTCAACTTTGATACAACTATTAACGTTTTAAGTATGAGAATATGCTCCCTGCCCTTGTAAATTTTTTGTCCAGATTGTTACACTTGAGAATAGCTTTTTGCCAACCATATTAAATGGGTTTAGAAAAATAGATATACCGGCCGGCTGTAGTGTTCTCGTGGTATTTGGGTACAGACACATCAAACTTATTTGGAACTAGTCTCATAAAGTTGGGAGGGAATAGGTAAGATGAGTCTTATGACCATCTATCACTAATAAAAGAAGATATCATATGTCTTCCAACTCGAATCAGACTTTTGGGATTTAATACCATTAGGAAAAGAGAATAAAATATCACTTTGCATTCATTTGTATGGATAAATGACGAGTGGGACCACGTATCCACTGGTGGAAATAGAAAATATTACAGTCAGTTCTCTTTAGCTCTTCCGTAGATGTCCATGAGTCTAAATAAGTACAACAAATAATTTGAATATGATACTTTTATATCTATACTAAGCAAAATCTACCTTTAAGTGCCAAGACTTTTCCACTTTTCGGACACATTAAAAAGTTGATCTCATCACTATTGAACAAGCGCTTCGGACAATCGAGTAATTCGCCATAAACTTTCTCATTAATATATTCCTAAATCTGATGGAACCAATTTCGAATCAATTATTACCTCCGGTGTTCTTACGGCAAGAATAGGGTGGCGTTTTAAGCCTTATACCTTCCATGTATCATCGGAAATATTCCATTTGAACGGGTTCGACCTTAGGGCCCAGGAATGTTTTAACAGATGCTTGAACATCTTGTGTGCATAGTGGAAATCCCATCTTAAGGTTTGATAGCAGCCACTGAATAATTTTCTGCTCCTCCTTCTACGATTATGGAATCGATTTTAAATTGTATCACGCGGAATGTTATAATTTTTAGATGAGTGATGAATGGGAAGTCCATTTCGAATGCGTTCAAGAGCTAATTGTAACCCTTCTTCAAAATATATGTCTTTTTCACATTTCTTCTTTTAAAACTATGGACAATTCAATTTTATTTGATTTAAATTAAAGAATATAGGTTGGTCCTGACTTATGCAGTACAAATATTGGGGGACACGAAACTGGAAAAGCTCATAACTCGAAAACGTATAGATAATAGGCTTCCAAAATGATACTCGCTCTCTCTAGCGAAAAAAGAGGAATTCTTGGCTTCAAACCCAATGTTCTGTCAATAAAGTGACGACAAGTGTAGAGAGATCTTACTGTTTTTTCCGTCACTCTGGACGGATGCGAATTCCAGGTAAGTTTTTGAATTCATCCAAAAATATCAATTCCGTATTATCAAGATGTGGAGTCGTTAGTGAAAGTTTGGGTTTTCTCGTGAAATGGAACTATAATGGTTTTGTTGGGGTTTATGCTAACGCCTTTGCTCAAGCACCACACACGGATTTTGGAAAGGGCATTTTGGATTAAGTCGGATATGACCTGATTATGCTTGTGCCGTATAACGACCACTAGCCTTGTACATTAAATCCCGAACTGGTCAGCTTCACTAGGAGATCGTCAATTTTAATCGACCAAAAGAGTAGAGAGAGAATCCCTCCTCCATTGAGAGGGTAATTTTTCACATAATGGTGATAGCTGGGGTCTAGATCGACGAGGGCATACTACAAGAGAAATTTCTTGAGCTGCTGTTCAATACACCCTTATTCGCCAGTGTGTAAAAAACAACAGTGAGCCACTACATCCTTATTCACCAGTGTGTAAAAAACAACGTGCCTGGTTATTGAAAAATGTAAACATTTCTACTTCACATAAAACAAGTATATTTCTCTTTGTCACACACATGCTCAATTTCCTTAAAAGCTACATGTAATTCTTTCTTTCAAATATTATAATCATTTTTTTATTTTATTTTTTCAAATGATGTCCTATTCTCGTGGGTAATATCTTTCTATCGATCAGCTGTTCAAGAAATCTCTCTTGTAGTATGCCCTCGTCGGTCTAGATAAGTATTATTCGTCTCTCTAGATCGTTGGGTTAAGTTTCATCATTTGGAAGGTAAGAGCGGATTTTTCCTTGATATTTTATCAATAACTATACACCTTCTGAGGATATTAAATAACTGTCCTCTTTTCAACAAAGATAATTTTCTCGTAATTTTTTGTACTACTTATTATTTTTTTTCTTCCACCTCCACCACTCTCTGAGTTTTTCTTTTGTTTATTTTGATGCCAAACTATCTTTTAAAAACTTATAAAAGTTTCTCTAACTATAACACCGCCTGTGTAAATAATATAATGAAAAGATTTTTACTACCAAATTGCTCGATCATCTTGATGGCATTTCGCATATGTTCCAATTTGTCAAAATTATAACTGCAATGCGATTTACATTACCAATTTGAGTGACGCATCCATTCTGTTTTATATCTACTATAGATAGGCCTTGCAATATTTTACTCAGTTGTAAGAAAGTTCACCTTCTATAACGATTCATTTTTTGAATACAACAAAACGTGAATAAACCTAATGTTTTTGTGTGTGCCTATTTCCAAAATTTTTTAATTTTTTTATTCGGTATTATTAGGTATAACCGCAATTATCATAGGTTTATATTGTTTTGTTATTTTTTTATATGTTTGCACCACTCAATCATAAAGTAATGGTGTAACGATCATGGTAAATATAATAATTTATCATTTGGAGCTTTCATTGCTTTACACATAATGCCACCATAAGTACTTGAGATTATGACAATTACTAGATTTTACACAAGAGGGACATTAACGTGAAATGAAAGTACACCGTATAAAGTGTCTTAAAAACACTCGTAAACATCGCCCTAGGGGTTTCAGCTTTTAAAAATAAAAAAGAAAAAAAAACGAAAACAATTCCCTTAACTTGATTGTAACAAGAAAATTTCCTAAGTCAACGTTCTCTTATTCAAGGCACGACAAATTTAAATTAAACTCGCAATTTGAAGTTGTTATCTTGGCATTTGAAAATTTCGAGGGTATGGCATTAAGTAATTTGGATTCAACTCTCATATCGTGGTTCGTCGTGTGTACCTGCGACCTTAAGAACTTTTTCCACACCATGGAGGTGGAATAAAAGGAAAGACACGAAAAGTTAAATTAAATTAAGGAAAATTACCATCATGTGACACCAACGACAGGTTAGACCAGTTATTCCGTGATATGATTTAATTCTTTTTCGGCATTTGGAGCATCTTCCATAGCAATTTCCTTCGACCCAATGATGCAGTAGTATCCCGCCACCTTTTGCTTTCTTAGACTTCACATATGTCATTATACAGGAGGCTGGAGCATGTTGAACACATCGTTCGTGCACTGTATATTTGCATACTTTAGTGCACATATTTGGTCCAGATGATCATTGAGAAGAAACAAGAATAAAATTGACAGATTACTACATTTAATAATTGATGAAAATATCCTGGGATTATTTTACTTACACACACAACATAATCCTTTTTTGCCCAGTCCAACGAGCATGTTCAAACAAAGATTGCAATGAGCCGGTTTACTAAAATGCTTCAGTCTCCAAACATGAATGCCGTCCTCCTTCAGGGTGTTATCAACTCCTAGTGATAAATTATTAGTAAATTGAATTGACATCTTTCTTCTGGAATGGAATGAAAGGTGGGATGAAAGGAAACGATGTGTAAATTACCTAGTAAAACAAGAAGTGGAATTGTAGTAAGACCTCCACGTTGCCACTCTTCTAAGGATACAGTGCCGTCGGCATCGTAATCTATTTCCACCATCATGTCTTGAAGGATCTGAAATAATGTTTGTATAATTTCTATGTTCGGTAAATGTATTTCGCCAGGAATTGAGTCCTTGAACATGGTAAAATCGATTGTTTTTTAAAGGGAAATCTATTATTCACTATGATGGATGAATTTCGAGGACAATCAGAAATGAGCCTGTAGGTGTGTGAAAAAAAAACCATTTAGTTTGTGTTTGTTAGCATCAATAAGAATGGTATACAGTGTTCGAGTATTTCGCCTTAACTCTTGACCATTTCAAAAAATATGTATTTGGAATCGAAGCAAAATGTAGAAATAGCCATTACATTGTGGATGGTACTTGACAATTACATGAGAGTCACAAGTTATATTATATCATGGATCATTGATTATTTACAAGCACTATCTCTTGAGGGACTTGAGGGAACCGTAGTGGAATTCTCAAAGGAAGCAAAATATCTAAGCATTATTCTGGGTAACAGACTAGTTTGGAACTATCTTTTAAAAACAGTCCTGCAAAAGGCCACAGTGGCAATATGGACATGTCACATACCGCAGGCTTTTTGGTAGGACCTGGTGTTTAGAAAAAATATACATGACTTTATGGTCGCATATATCTATTATATACCTATATATGATCACATACGCTTCCCTCGTTTGGTGGTTAAAAATTAAACAACTATCAACAACAACTATCTTGAGTTGCTAGTTTACAAAAACTACAACAGCTTGCATGCCTAGGAGAAACTAGTGGTGTCATGTGTACCCGGCCGACTTAGCCTTATAGGCTATACTGGACCTGCTTTCACTACATCTGCATGTTGAGAAGCAAGCTATGCTCAATAAGACTGTAGAGGGCGAATCTCCTCAGTACAGGCAATCTGGTAGGTTACCCGAAAGTCCTTGAATAATCCTTAGATAAGCCAATAGTCAACCCCATCTCAGACATTCTCCCGAAGTTTTAACTTTGTTTCTTTTATTACTTTGAAATAACATTCAAGATCTTAGGGGATCGTCAACGGTGGAATTCTGGTAACCAACCAATTGAAAAAGGGTAGGTGTAGCATGCGTGAGCATGTGTAGACCGAATTACCGACTCGCTAAGTCACTGGGAGCCTCACCTACCATTTTACAAGGCATAGTTTTACGCCTCGCGTCCGCGAAATCTTTCATAAGAATATGTATGGCTCAAATATAAATTATATTAGATATCCAGGCAATGAGTAACGAGATTGGGAACTGCCTTGCAAACGAGGGAGCCAGGATTTGGGAGGACAGAATTAAAGAATTAAATTGGTACACTGGGGAAGCACCGCAGGGCTGAGATTAGTGCAGCAGAAAAGAAGTGAGGCTAATAACTGGCCTACTTACTGGGCATTGCCCACTTAGATATTATCTCAAAAAGATAGGTAAAGTCAACAGTGAGACCTGTGGCTTTTGTATAAAAGACGACGACCTTTATTTAAGTACAATACAATATATTATAGTTGTGGTGAAAAAAACAACACCTAACAGTAATCTACGTACACTAATTTAATAAAATAATAAAAAAAGAAAGGAAACAAGCAATAGTAATAGTTTTAACAGAAATTTAACACAGACGGATGCGGCACATTAGGGTACGGTCATCAAAGCGGGACGTAGATTAGTAGGAAATGAGTTCCATAGGCGAGCAAATCTGAACAAAGTAAGATCCCTCAAAAATGGATGTATAGAAATGTTGAATTAGGATGTTACACCTTCTCGGGGATTGCAGAAACTGTAAATTCTTATAAAGATACTCAGCCATACCCGTATGCAGAATCAAGATGGAAGATTATCAGTATCAAGCTCCGAGCTATACAAAACTATATACTTTGCGATTTACTGGCATTGAGAAGGAGTTGATTATCCCTAGACAATTTGCAGATTTCAGCCAGGTCTTCATTTAGTCTACTAACATAGTCTTCAATGAATCCAAGAGGCCTCTCAGGTACAGTTGAACATCATCTGCATAGAGATGTAAATTGACGTCATGGACTATATAACTAAGATCAATAATAAAGAGGCTAAACAGAAGATGTCCTAAAATTGAGCGTTGCGGAATACCACAGGACAAAGGCAAGAGCGATGATGCAATACCATCAACAATCACCTGTTGAGAACTATTCAAGAGGAAAAGAGATTGACGGCAGACGAGGAAAAGTAAAAATTCGTAAATAATTTAAGGAGCAGTTTAGAATTCACATCACTGTAAAATGCTTTAGAGAAATCCACAAGGACCAACGCACCAATATCACCCCCATGAAATCTTGAGTAGAGGGAAACTTCCCAGCTATATTTTTCACGAAAATCAGACTGAATTTTCGTCCGGAGATTATTGCCGGTTATATATTTCATAATCTGAATTTTCATAATTTTTTCCAAGATTTTACCGAGAAAGCTGAGAATGCTGATTGGTCGATAGTCAATCGGAGAAGCTTTTTTGGGTATTGGTAGAACCTTAGCGACTTTGCAAATGTTTGGAAAATGAGAAGACATTAAACAGGTATTCATAAATATTCAATAAATTTACAAAATGCATTTTAAGTGCAAAAAAATGGTTGAACTTTTCGACCCAGCGATCAGAGAGGTCTCATCAGTATGGTTATCTCTGATCACCTATCATAATGTGCAGAATGTATGAAGAAATATAAGGAAATATTGGCCTAATAAAACGAGGATTAGGTTCATCAAAACCAAATTAGTATTACCAGAAAACTATACAAATACATTATTATTGAAATTTGTATTGGATTGGGAGTTGAGTTGTGTCATTTCATTGCCATACATAGATGGCTCATATTTAAAAAAAGTGTAGTATATTAGAAAAGTGTGGTAGTAGATAATTTTAAAGAGAAAAAGTAGCAGATTTACTACTATTGTAGTAGGTGGACAACACTAAAGACCCCTCAGTAAAGTACCAGCTTAGCTTCTCTGGGTCGAAGGGACATTTAGAGCCTTCATCCTTATAAACAAATGTCCTCCTTAAGTTGCCCCATAGGATTTTGGAGGGTAAGATAGAATCAAATTTAGAGGAATAAAACTTGCACTTAGCTTTCTTAATTGCAGTACTGACCTTATTCCAGGCTTGCCGGTATAAAGTATGAGTGTATGCAGTTTTAAGTTGTTGACGGTTTAAAAACTTTCTTTCCTCAATTAGAGAACGTATTTTTCGGGAAAATCAAGGATAACTTTAAGTGGTACATATTTATTAAATAAATAAAAAATCAATTCATCTAATTTCACAAATTGAGCCTCCGAAACAAACTCATAAAGGAGTCTAATCATATCAAGATGATTAAAATCACCATAATAGAAAACTTTTTCATTTGTATTAATGATAGGTAAAAGATTGTAGATCAGGAAAAGCATATCGTGGACTAGACTAAGCTGAGTACGGAAAAGGATTTTATTGGGATCAATGACTAAGAAGAGATCTTAAAGCGACGGGTAAGTGTAGTTATTATACGTAAGGACACTATTCACAATATTTAGTTGCAAGGATTGAATTACGGATAAGAAGCTATCAGTCATAGCATTTTGACATAGAATGTAAACTTATAGATCGCGATCGCCCCCGGAATCTGTGCACCATGCGTGGTAAATATTTGTTCAATAAAAATAAAGGATGCATTTGGGAGTAAAAAGAGCAAAGAAAAAATCGGCCAGTGGAGTGTGCCGCAGCATATTTAAGACCGGACCTGATTTGTACATGAGCGGTTATAGCTTTTCTCGGTGACACGGAACAAACCTTATCTAATAGTCAACGGGGAAATAGGGAAAAGGAGGACGAACGAACGGGAAACTAGAAAAAACCACAACAAAAGTTCCCATTTTTTATTTCACCGTGTTAATTACCAGATTGGTGCAACGCTTCACCGGGCGGAGGATTAATATGTAACTGTAACACATTTTACATTTGTGGTGATAGTATAACAGAAGAAAAACTCTCTTGTTATATCTTGTCTTCTTCTTGGGGCTCTCGTGGAATTCTCTTTTTATTATAGTGCACTACATTTGTGTCTACATTAGTAACCAAATAATAGTGTAATTTTCTTTTTTTTTTTTATTTCAAATATATATTATGTCACCAACAGGGATACTATGTCGTCCACAACAGAAATATTATGTCCACTATAGTTTAAGATATTATTATTTTGATTTATCATATATAATTTCTATGTAGTACACGAGCATGTTTCTTTCTACTGATTTTTATATAAATAATCAAATAATAGTATACCTAATATCTTATTAACTTTATTTTTAAGGATTATAAATAAATCATTGCCATAGGCTATAAAGATTCGTTTTCGTTTGCAGCGCGGTTCTTTCAAGTTTTAGAAAGGTCCAGACGCCGGGAGGATCTGGCAATCTCATTTAGGAGTATGGTGTGCAGGCCAGTAATGGAAGATTCAGGTAGTCGAGTTTGGCTTATAATTCAGAATGGTGTTCCCATTCCTATCTTTCAGCCTTTTTCCTCTTGTTTTTTTAATCTACCTTCTTCCTTTCTATTCAGCGGGAAAGCAATAGGTGGTTGAACAGCGAATAAAAACCTACCCTAACCGTGAGCTTGAGTCGGAAAGATGCCTGCTCCATGCGCACCCAAAAGTCAACCTCCATTATCCCTCAACAACAGCAAAACAAAAGGAGCAAAAAAATAGCCATAACCAGTCATCTGACTGGCTAAGTTAGAATGTCGAGTAGCGGCCACCCTCAGATGTGGCAATGACTGGCTACCTTGTTACACATGGACCTAAATTGGCCTAAATTGGCCTAAATCTTTTAATTATAAATTTTGTTTGCTTTGATTTAACTTAAAATGCCATTGGCATTGCGATTTGTCTCTCATCACCTTATTGTTACAATAGTTCACACCTGAACGTGGTTTGTACAGATCGATAGCGGAACATTCGAAAAAAATTGTCATATCCTCTTTATGCCATCACTGGAGAGAATTTCTTCGTTTGAAAATGGAAACTGTAGTTTGAAATCCCTTAAAAATGTCTCTGTTTCGAATAAATCTATATGCCCCAGTTCGGAAATAAAAAGTTCTATGAACGGAATATATGGAAATTGTGACACTATAGAAGCATTTGAAGGTGTAGATTCAAACAGTGCTTTTGCCTGCAGGTAATATTGAAAACATGCATGGCAATAGTTCCAAGCTTTTTTTATTTTTTTATAGTTCCAAGCTTTTTATTTTTACCAGCATCATTGCGTATATCTTGTAGTACTCGTACTTTTCTTTCTATATAGCAGTCGTCATATATTAACGAGCCTTTAGATCAGTGCTTATTTTATGTGAGTTCTTTCTAAGTGGAGGACCAATACCGAACACTCTCACCGTAGGAAAAACAGTGATAGCAAAAATCGCGTCTCCAAAATTGAGTTTTTTAGCAGTGTTGGATATCGTGACATGTCAGTTCAGCATTTCTCTAATTTTCGAATAACTCTATAGACTCCAATACTGCCATCAAAAGCTCAAGAAATTTACTTACAGAATGGGTGCCCTCCAATCCATCACACACATTTCACAGTTTCTTTGCAAAGTTATAGCGTTATTGTTGTAATTTGTAAGTTTTCGATAAAACATCTCTACGAATTCGTTGACTAAATATAGCATGCATATTGCCTACAACTCTAATGTAGTTCCGAGTGTGTACAACTTTATAAGCTTTCTTTTTGGTATCAACATATTGTCATATCGAAACTTGCTCAATGCTAGATATATCCAACATTTCATCCGCCCGTACAACAAAATATTTGGTTCATCTAAAGTGGCCTGTAGATCGGCAACTCCTTTTATTTGCCCTATAATGAAGTTCAAATTTCTTCCAACCATATGACGGTATTGTCTCGATTATAGCAACAAGTCAGTTGCTGTTTTTGAATATTTTTCCTTGCCTTCCTTTGAAAATTTTATTGTCTATCGAGAGTTCAGGTCTTTTCCATACTTGATTGAAATGCTATGGGGATGGCGAAGGGTCTCCAAATTGAACATCTCCCGCTATAAGTACGCCATTGATATCAGCTGTCGATTATTTTTCAATAACAGATGCATATAAGAAAAAAAAAACTTAAATCACTTTACCACTGCTTTAGCATGAGCATAGTATTTAAAGTTTTGCAAGGAACGTGGGATACAACTAATAATATTGAAAATTGTAGACCCATGGATATACTCGAGACTATGGTACAAAAACAACAACGTACGTACATACGCTCATCCCGATTTATCAACTGAGTGTGACTTTATTTGGTGTTCTTTAGAGGATTTTTACACTGGGATCTTGCAGGCAGTTGGCGATTTGTTGGGGTCTCGTGGGAGATTGGATGTTAAGAAAAGTCTAAACTAAGTTTGCGGGATGTTATGAACTAACATTTTCTGCCGTGTTGAAAATTGGGGTGGCATGTTTTTTTCTATTATATATTTTGGGTTCCAAACGAAATAGAAAAAAAATCTAGAATGGGATTTGATAGATCTTATTTCCAAAAAATCAATATTTTTCGAGTAATTGTTAAAAAAAAGCAAAAAATTTAAGGGATCAATATGGTTTTTTACTTTGTTCTAGTTTTGGGGTTACTAGTACCGGAAAAAAAATCTATTATGAATGTTCTAGAGAGTAAAAAACCTATAAAATCATGTATGTACCTTTTGTCTTAAATATCAATACTCTTCTTAAACTTAATAAATTATCCTTAGTTCTAGTTAGCAATTTTCACATTCTGTACGCCTTAGGAAAGTTCCTTGTAATAATTTACTCGGATGCACCATGCACCTAAGTTCAATTTCCTGTAGAAATGCCTGTAATTATTAAGAAGTCTTATTTCAGAAAACTCGAGGTAAATTTAATAATTGTATTAAAACGTTTCCCAAGAAATTTCATTTTAAAAAGTTGAAAGATATTTTTTTTTATTAAAACTTTGATTAATTAATGTAACTCTTGCTACTGTACTACTATAGGTAAGCTGTGATGAGAATTAAGACACGCCTCCAAATGAAATGATATCCTCCATCAACAACCACAAACAACTTTTCTTCAAGTTTTGTGGTACTTTCCAGGTGGTGTAAATTTCTTATAGAGCATAGATTTTGTTTCTTTTCTCGTTCCTTCGCCCAGTGCAAATTGACAGCCGAAATAGAGCGAGTTCATAATTGAGGTAATTTTCTACATTGAGATCAGGTTTCTTGGAAATGCATATTCGCTCGAAGAGGAGCAAAGGATTCATGGCAACTAAAGTTGATGCAATCTTAATACTGCTGCTAACCACGAATAATGGCTGCATTTTATGCGCTTAAAAGAAATATTTGTTTCAACTCATTTTCAGCAATAATTTTTGTTCGATTTCTTGAGCGAGATAACAATTCATTTCATTGCTCCCAACGAACTCTTATACTTATTAAAAACACAATTTTATTGACTAGATGTGGATTACGTTTTTTTATTAATGTATTTATTTAATTGGAACTTAATCAAAGATCTGATTTCTAAGTTTATAAAAAGTTTACATAACAATAATGATGAAAGAGAAAAGTAACTTTAACTAAACTGATCTATTATTTGACTTTTTAGTAGATGAAAGTTAATGCAATCGAACTGGTGGTTAAAGAGTCGAGACATTCATGAAATCGGCTCGTGTATGCCATGTTTGCACTGTAGTATGATTTTAAGTAATGTGTAGAATATTTACTTTGAAGTTTCCGATGGCTTGGTACTGGAAGTTTTGCTATTACAAAGAGTACAAGTTTAACTTCTGGGAATATATAAGATTAACTTGTAAATCTTAATCTTTGGGGGTATATGAAAGTAGCTTGTAAAGCTTAACTTCCAAATGAAAGACTCAATATTCTGGTTGATCATGCCCCTTTTATTCATTGTTCTTAGCTTATTTAAAAACTTCTTGTCTTACTTAATGTTACCTATTAGCTGAGTACCTCTCTAGCGTGCCGCTTAGTGGGTCACACCACACGTCATAACAATTTCTAAGAGTCTTTGGATTACGCTTTGAAATTAACTGGTGGCTCTTGTTTGCAGTTTTTTTCAGCGCACTCGTTGTTTGCAAGACCTATTGTTTATGGTCAAGATCTAGCATTTTTAAGACTTTTCACTAAGGTTTGACATTGAACTGGAATTGCTTGCTTCAAGTCTTGCCTCTTTGTTTGTGTTTACACTTTAATTTTCTGAATCACATATTGAGCTAACATAGGCACATCACAATACTATACTGAGGAAAAATGAAGAAGTCGTAGTTCCTCAAGGAGAGTACGGCAAGAAATATATTGAAAGTATTTAAGAGCTCAGGGAAATTTATCACTCCTTGTATACAGTGAAATACAAAAACAACTCTGGCAGTTTTTGATTATTCCCAAGACAGTGCAATAAACAGAGTTTAATCCTGTCAACATATGGAAGTAGAATAACAGGGTTGTCCCAATGAAGTTCGCGCGAGGCAAATCGAACGAATTTCCGCTCGCCTCACTGAGATTTATGTAGACAGCATAGAAGGGACCGGACTGGTTTGCTTCAAAATATGTCTAGCGAATGTGTAGACTTTCGTTATGAATAGATCATTAAACTTCTTTGACCATATCTTTACGAACCTCACAGTAGTATTAGACCTGGGAATGATCCTCTAAGGAAAGACGAGAATTAAGGAAGACTCCTAAGTCTTTGGCTTTGTCAAGTCTAGTTAATAAGCATCCATCTGAACTATAAATGAAGTGTAAAGGTCTCCTTTTATGAGAATAGGACATAGCAGTACATTTCAAATTCATATTCAAATTCAAGTCATTTAATGGTTAAAAGTATCTAAGATATTACAAAATTTTGATGATACAAAACTCAGTTGGTAAATTTCAAAAGCAAATACTAAATTCATATTAATATTAAAATAAAAAAAAAAAAGACTAAAGCCAAAAAAAAAAACGAAAAAAAAGCAAAAATAGAAAATTATAGTAAGGAACAAAATAGAAATTAAAATTGAACATTAAAATAAGCAATAGCGGCAACTAATAGCAGTGCAGGGAGGGAAAGAGCATCCAAAAACCAGAGGACACAAGTGATGGAAGAGAAAAGTGATAATAAAAATAAAAACGAAAATAAAAGCGCAATATAGAGTGTAAGCACAATGCCAGTCCGCTTGACCACCATCCGAGGACAGATGAAGAGTCAGCAGTACTCTGAATAAACAGGCCGAGCTCGTGCGCTGCAAATCCGCCGGAAGACTGTTCCAAAGACGAGCAACATGAACAAGGTGAGAGCGTTCCAAAATTCGATGTTGATAATGGGGAACCGGCAGTATTAGGTGCCTGTCAGTGTTTAAAAAGCTGATGTCGGAGAATAGATAGCTGGGGCGCCTGGTGTAGATGACCTTATAAAGAAAGAGCAAAATTATCAGAATCAGAGAAACGTGATCGTATTTTCTCAATCCATAATAAAACGGATGCAGTCATTGAAAGCGACATTCAGCTTCCGCCTACAGATCGAATCCAAGTGTGGGAAGGCAATGCTTCCACTTGTGAAATAAGGCAAGAGAAGAGTCTTCAGTAGCTTGGAACGAAGAGCAGGAGAGAGAATCCCCGCAGACAACCACAACCTTCGAAGTATTTCATAAATTTTACCTAATGTATTTTGAATATGGTCACAGCAAGTCATAGAAGAGTTGAGGATAATTCCTAAATTTCGAGCAAAGATAACGTAAGGTAAAATGGTGGAATTCAAAGTTACAGTTGGAAACTGTGAGACATCAAGCCTCTCGCAATTTAAAATCATGTAAGTTGATTTATTGAAATTTAAAAGTAAGTCATGGCTCTTGGACAACTCGAAAATTCTCTTCAACACAATCCTCAATAAGACCAACTGGCCGATATTGAAAAGAAGGCATTTAATAGCACACCATTTATGAAAGGTGTCGAAGTTCAAGTTTAAAATTTTACACCCGTCTTCATTCTAGAATTAGTCAAAATCAGAGATTCATCATTGATGTAAATTATAAAAAAAATAATGGTCCAAGAAGGCTGCCTTGAGGAATGCCAGAAGGATTATCTATTTCGTTAGAAAGAGTTACATGGAATATAGCTCGCTTGGTGCAATCAGACAAATAAGTACAATGCCATTTGATAAAGACATTAAGAAAACCAAGAACAGTCAACTTATGAGTTAAAATTTTGTGATTGATTCGGTTGAAAGCTTTACTGAAATTCATTAAAATGCAATCAACTTTCTTGCCGCTTTCAATAGCAGAACTGCAGAAATTATTAAACTGTAACACATTTCGTAGTAGATTTAGCTTTCATAAAGCTATGCTGATAAGAACGCAGGAAGGACTTGTAGTGGAAGTGCAAAATATCGCAAACCAAGACTTCAAATATCTTACTAATACCAATTAAATTAGCAACAGGTCTGTAGTTAAAAAGTAGTTAAAAATGTCCCACTTGTTGCCATTCTTGTGCAAAGGAATAATCAAAGAAACTTTCCGCTGTTTCGGAAAAATACCACAGGTTAAAAATAAATTAAATAATTATTTAACACAAGACAGAAACGATGGACGTAACACAATGTTTTATGAAAATGGAAGGAACTCCATCCGGACCGCTTGAAAAACTATGTTTGAATAAGCTTAGAGATAGACGATTCGTCGAACAACAGGTCTTTATATTGATGAGAAATCAGCGGAAGGTTTGTCAAATGGGTAAAATCGTTATAAAACTAATATCACAGTGGTTTTGACAGAAGGCAGTTTTAAGTCACGAAGTCTTCATGAACCATTTCTTTGCAATCAGCAAATATGTTCTTCTGTCGTCGAGTAAGTTTCGAAACTGTTAAAGTTGTATCCGTAATTCCACGTTTATATGTAGCCTCTTCTCATGACTTTATCATTTATTATTCGTTTGCTCAATCGTCATATCCGATATAATTCCGGGCAATAAAAAAGCATTAAGATGATGTTTTTACGCAATATCACAAAGGTATTCTGATTAATTTTTGATGATATGTGGGTATATGCCTACATTTTTTAGCATCAAGTATTGTAAATGTGAAATGTACCAAAGCCAGATTGATCCTGACGATTATTTGCTATTTTGTTCAACTGGGCTATTACCCACCGAGTTTATTGGTACTATGAATCAAAATCAGCTTTTTATTTGCTATCAATACGTAAAGTCAGACAAAACTTAGTATATATTTTATTGTTTGCAATGGTTTTGCTTCTTTAACTTTGTGTTCTATAATGAAAGACAAATTGAGGTGTAGGATTAATCCGAAACGAGAAAGAAGTAAAAAACTCTTTAAGGATATCAATTTTTTGTTTTTTGTTCAATAACGCGAATAATATTGATTTTGGAAAAATTTCATACAAGATAAATTGAAGAGAATTTTAAGAGCCCTCAAATCCTTTTTTAGATTTTCTTCTAGCTCAATTGGGAAGCGAGATATTTAAAAAAACAAAGTTTCAGTCCATTTTCAAGATGGCGGACAATGCTGGTCTCGTAATATTCCGCAAATTTAAATGCACACTTATCTTAACATTCCATCCTCCACTACCCCCTCAAAAACTCGCCAACTGGAAATCACTTGTACGACATAACGCTGTGTTCCTCATTGGGATGTTGGGAGAACGGACGGACTGGTTTTTCGTATTGTTCTTTGCGTGTGGCCCGCACGCCATCGTGCGAGAGTTTTGGTTTTGGCGGGGCTTATCTGTGAGTTTTCCTGAAAGGGAATCGTGGGCTGAGGGAAGTGCCTTATCGGGCCTTCCCGGTCCGCTCTAAAAATTTTCACCGACGGAACTTTCACTAATGAGGGTGCCGATGCTGCTGTTTACTTTCTTGAGCCTGACATTGGGTTGGAGTACGCACTTGGAAGGTATACCTCCTGTATTCCAGTCTAAAGCCTCGCCATTGCAATCGCTGGTGCACAAAACTTTTTCTTGATCGGGTAATAAGAATGTTTGCTGATTTTCACTTCGAGTTCGGAATAAACAAATCAGAGCAATCGTCTAACTAGGATGGGAGTTGTTGATAGTCCTGAACTTCTATCCTGCCTGAAAGGAGAGCTTGAGATAACCGAACACTTTCTGTGCGCTTGTCCCGCCTTTGCTCGAAGCAATCTGGACACACTTGAGTTTGCTCTCCTATCTGTGGATGGGCTGAAAAACTTAACTCACAAAGACGTGATGAGCTTCATTAAGAGAACATCAAGATTTTATTGAAAGAGTTTTCTATCACAATGGGCCACCCTGACCTCCATGCTTGGGAGCTCTCGTCCACTGCCTTAAAAAAAAAAGTAGAACGCCTTACAGACTGGTCTGGTATACATAGTTTAATATATTTGATTGGTTATTTCTATTCAAACTCAGCGGTGCATAATTAACAAAAAAAAAAAAACTACAAACCAAATTTGCTTGTAAAAAGTCAAAAATCAACAAAAGACGAATCCGAACAAAGAAAATGGCGCTGTTGCTATTGGGGCGAGCAATTCTTGTTATTTTTGTATTATGCTCGATCATAAGTGAGACGATTATGTGAAGGAAGCTCAAAACAAATGTAGGCGCTTAGTGGCAGGGATTACTCATCACTTGATTGCATCAATGGAACAACACGCCTTCTATGATAATTATAAGAAAAAATATCTCATTTGTCATTAAGGTGAGTCAATAAAGATGGTTGAGGGAGCTTATCATGACTTCTATAAAGTACCAGAAAAAGCGATGACAAGCTCTTAATTCCTTTTTTAAGCCACAACTGACAACATGCAGAATTCTTTATATACGTCTTGACCAACTAAGCAATTAATTTGTTTTCAGATACTTAATTCCCTTCGCTCTGTCTTAGAAATCTCTCTAATGGGTTGTAATAAGTTAGAAAAGACAAATGAGAATTTATCCTCATTTAGCGATTAGCTTTTGTTAACTGGTTGTGAGAGAAAGGGTTCTTTTATACAATCGCGTAAAGGGTTCGTAGAATTTTCCCTTTTTATTAAATATAATTTTTCAAAAAACAGGCTCATTCCAGATTTGCATACATCATTTCCTCGGAACAAAAATCAGTTCTAAATCATAAATTAAAAAAAAAAATTTTTTTTCAATAATTTGTCATCTTACCGGACGTAATTCAGAAACATCCCAACCAAGATATTCAGCAACGGACATCATTTGACTAACGATAGCATCCATCTCTGCAGTGTCCAGAACCCCATTTCCGTCCGTGTCATATAACCTAAACATGACTATGCGTGTGCAAATCAGAAGAAACAAAGCGCGTAGTATAATTTTGTAATATTTCATGAAATTTAATGAAGATACTGGAGAATGTGCCATCATACTTACATTCTAATTTATCTTCGGGGCGTCCAGCTTCCAGAAGTGACAAGTAACAAACGACATCCTTAAGAGGGACTTTAAGTGTAAGTGGATCAAAGAAGGAGAGTTTTCGTGGTATGAGTTTAATATCTGCAAGGAGAACAAAAGTAAAAGCAATTATGCTATAGTCGTCTGGTATCTCTAACTAGAGCTTCTAATAAAGAAACTTTTGACAGGGATAGATTCGTTCAAGGCGCGCAAGAAGTATCTATCCTTCTTCCGTTTTTTGTTGTTGTTTTCTTATTGGATAAGCTACTGAGAACCATCTTAAGGAATGGTTTGCTTTTTTTCTTCCGGTCTGTTCATAATAATTGCTCGTGACTTCAACCATTAAAATTTTATTTTTTTTCTTCAATGTCATGCAGAAGTTTGGTTTCAACGTTAAAATAAAACTTTTTACAGAGTACCGGAAATAAATACATAATTCGTCCATCGTCTTTTCCTGAAGAAATTAGGGCAATGAAAATTTGATAAATGGACAGTCTCGACAGCTCTTCTATGTAAGCGACTTGAACGTCTCACATCTGTTAGCCGTTTAAATCTTGCATCTTAATTCTAGAATCTCAGAGTTCAGATTATATTCACAACAAACTCACCATCATTTTTGCAGTTCACTGAGTTGTTGCTTTTCTTCGATGAATTTCTGGACATTTGGGAATGACTATGGCTATGAGAATGTGATGGGCTAGAATCAGCTGAACGGCGGGATGTTTGAAGTACACTTGGTCCACCTAAAGGACTTGGTGTTACGGTAACCATTGGATGGACAGTACCACCTGAAATAATGTATTAAATTCAAAATTCATAAAATTATTCAAAAGCAACAATAAGTTACCGGCATTAAAATAACTTTGATGAAGAATTCTACAAGAAGAAGAAGAAGAACAGTGTGCTGCTTGCTTACCTGATTTACATTTAGAGTCGCTTGAATCTGAGTGCCCTAGGTGACTCAAGGAATGTAATTTGTCGGTGATTCCATGGATTTTTTCTACGAAACTTTGTCTTGGCTCGCTTGATATATTCGGAGGTATCTCAACGATGTTGTTAATATTTGGTATGGAACCTGTGCAAATGGAACGATGGAAAGTTTTGTGCAGTTTGCACGGCAAAATACATATTTATATGTGTATGTGTGTATGTGTGTGTGTTTTTTTAAAAGTTTTTATACCTCTATTCTTGGCGGACTACGTATACTAGTTAGTTTAATATAATCAAGAAGAAGCAATTGCTTATGCTTACCTTTTGTATGAGATGTAACAGGAGCACATGCTGCTGTACTACTGATCGCTGCCATCTGGTTGAGTGCTTTTCCATGTATTTGAGATTGAGTGATACTCGGTTTGAGGAAGGATACGAATAAGTGTTGGGATAACTCCTCTGGTGTCTCACAGTCAAGAAAAGCATCCAAAAACCGACGAAAACCATCGTAGTCAATGTCCTAGAAAGAGGAAGTTATATTTTACAATAAAGAAAATTTTGATATTTATGGAATTTGGACCAGGATGGGGGTTTACATATATGTATGAGATAAAGTTTTGGTGCATCATATAGAAGCTTTGTAAATTTCTTGTGTGTGTTTATGTGCATGTGAGACTACTGGCTTAGGTATGAGGAAATCTATACTAAAATACGTGACCTTAGAGATATATTCACATAGGTATGTAAGCTTGCATTTCTCATATTATGGTTTCATCCATGTAACGTTTATGGAATTATAGTATTGTCCTAACTATGAACATAAAGTATTTGAGAGGCTTTAACTTTGATTGGAGAAAATGTGGTTCTTATTATTATTATTAGATAGGATTTCGACTTTATGTAGACTAATGAAGGGTAAATTCTTATTTAATTAGGTCAGGAACATATTTTTTGCATAATTCGAATAAGGTGAATGATGTATCTTTAGTTTCAATTATTTTGGGATGTGTCTAAAGTGTGTAAATAAAATTAAGAATTTTCAGGCTTATTGACCACCAAAGAGTTTACAACTGAAAAGTATCTCTATATCGGTTCTGAAAATTTCAGAAACTTTTTTGATTAGGCACACTATTCTAATTATATAATTTATTATATATTATATAAATTATATGATTATATTATTCTAATTTTTTAGAAATTTATTATGGATAAATTAACAATCGCAGAACGAACGAAAATTGTTTTTCTTTACATTGAAAATAAAAAGTCAAAGAGAATTTCAGAGAATTTTTAATGTGTTCACGATCAGCCCCATTTGCACTAAGGTTATCTACAAGGTAGGTACCTATATAATTATCCAATTGAATAGAGAATCTGTCTTCTCGCAGTATTGGCAAAAGACGATAGGGAAGAGCTTTGAAAGGCTTTGAATAAATATATACAAAAAAACAAATGAGATTTAATCAATTTAAATACCTATATTCTTTGCCAAGTTATACATTATTACAATTGTATAACTAACTAATAAGGAAGTGTGATATCGAGCGAATACAGCGTACGTAAATAAACCACTCACTGACAGTCGGATTGGAGGTAATTGAACTTGCTTTGACGTTTCTGAAAGTAAACATTTCAGAGTTTCGGGAGTTCAGTGACTTTTTAAACTTTATTATTATGAATAAACATTAGAAATTTGAAATAGCGTTGCTTCTAAAGTTTTAAGTGTATATTTTCATTAAATTTTAGTATTTTGTAAAATTATGGGTCACTAACACGTTTAAAATTTCTGTAAGCGATTGGCTTAAGTTTTCACTTGATATGCAGCTTTCATACATATAAAAAATAATACAAAATAAAAAGGGAATGGACCTTGTGTGCGTATCAATTCCACCGGAATTTCAGCATTACTAGAATATAGTTTCTATACCAAGAGTTTGAAGTCAGGTGAATTGTTTGATTCGTGTTGATGTTAGCTAAATCTACAATTCATTTATATTAATCGAAAGTCATAGATGGGTTTTACAACGTTGACTCATAATACCACGCACAAGCACTTAAGAGCCACTTCGTGTCAGAGCTGGACAATACTTCAGTAAAAGTACGTAATTACTACCTAAAGTACATTTTCATTGCTTAAGACTTTTGAAAATCGTTACTTATTACTTGAATATAAATATTTACTTCTATTTACTTGTGCTATGTATGTATTTAAGTAACAGAATTTTCACTTAAGTAATTCTGATTCTATTAAGTACCTATACAATATAAAAACATATCTAACTCTTCGTAGAAAAGCAAACAGAATGTCTTGCGCAGCTCATAATGTGTTGAATTTTATTTAATTTTGCTGTGCCATGCATTTACAAAATTTAAATAAAAAACTAATTTGTTTCATCGCACTTTCATTTTAAGTGACTCTAATAAAGTCAAATAAGCTTATGAAAAGAATGCGCTATTAAACTGCCATTGTCTGCCGTTGCCATTAAAATATTTTTGAATTATTATTCTTTGAATTATTCAAAACTTAAGCTGTTAAATAAAATTTAAGGGCAGGGTAAGGTTTTAAAACTTTTTTTTTTGCTTTTTTTTCTAGTTTTTTTTTTCTGAATGTACAATATGTCGAAAGTATTGTGAATAAATTTCAAGTCAATTGGAGCAAAACTAACGAAGCTACAGCGTTTCAAATGACCGGTCTTGATACTCGATTTTTATACCTGCCCGGCAGCTGCGCGAACCCCTATTAGGAAGTAGCTTCAAGTCTCTTTGTTTCCCCGAATTCCTTTCTCCTTCTATGGGTCTTTGAAAGTATGTAAACTGACCTTGTACATATTGTATAGTTTTGGGTACTTCGATTCGAATATAACTCAGTTTACAGGCACACATTCTGCTGAACGGTTGCGTACAGAGCTAAAATTAATTTTGTATGTTCCGGTATAAAAAACTTTAAATCGATTTTCCCTAAAACGTCATTTTTGAAGTTCGTGAACATTATAACTCAAAATCTACTTAACCGATCCTTTTGAAAATTTAAACACTACTTCTACGCAAAAAATCAACGGGTAATCAGGAAGAGTTTTTTTTACCATTTTTTTTCTATTTGTTAATAACAAATTAATCGAAATTTTTTAACCTAAAATCGCGTTTTTTATTTCCAAATGCTGCAAAAAAAAAAAACTCTCCATGATTACCTGGTGAAACATATCACCTTTAAAACGCATATCGATTTTTTTGTTTCAGATGATCCGGTAACGAGTTGCAATGTTCACCACAAAATAACTTTTTTTCAGGGCGCCTCCGGAGATTCGCCGTCGCTGGCGTATTTATCAATATTGTTTCCGACTTACTTTAGAAGTTGTACCACAATGTGTAGATAAATTGAATAAAACAGTATTGCTCATGTCGCCGCAAAAAAATCACGAAAATATTCCCTTAAAATACTTAATAAAAAAATTGAAATGCAGCTAGCGGGAAATTATTTACGTTTAATTTTATCAGTCACGGCCAGCTAGTTTCACACCGCATATTAAAATTTCCCTCAAAATTCCACTACTATAGCGGGACACGCAGAGAACTGGTGAAGACTGAACTATGTACAGTAGAAGTAAATAACTTTACGAAATTAAACGAGACTGAGGTTTACTTACAAAAAATTGATACTTTTAGCCTAAATATATATCACATTCCGTAAGAGTTATTATCTTGATATTTAATGTTTTCAATTTTAAAAAGTGGCAAAAGTGAAAAAATTAACAAATGGAAGTTGATATAATTAAAGATTTGTGCTTTTTATTAATTCGCAGTACCATTTTTATTCCATTTTAATTTTTACATTGCACTTTTAATCATTTAGTATTAATTTAATTGTTTGACATATCGCGTTCTTACGGAAAGAGCGATTCCTAGCGCACTATACTTACGGAAAATTGGATATTTAAACTAAGCGAAAGTTCCCCTCGCACGAGTTAAAGTTAATTTGTGTATGCCTGTTAAATTAGGGGACGCGTTCGCTTTATGTAAGTAAATCTACTTACGTATATTTCTATTGTAGTTCAGCCTTAAGGCGTTAAGACCCGAATTATAATTACGAAATCTCAGTCGACTTCGATTTTGCGTGTGGCACACTAACATGTATATAAATGGACTGCTCGTTGGACCAAAAATGCATGAAATCAAATGGCACCACTTTCTTATTTCTGTTTCTGTCCGTGAGAGTATACTTTCCCACTGAACTGTAACGATTGGAAACTAGAAATTGCTTTGAGTTCAGCGGTATTTCTAGAACTGGCAACTTGGTAATCAAAACTTTCCTACCAAAACAGCCTTGTAAAAAACACTTCCTTCGGCTCATAATTAAAATTCAACAATACTAATAGTCCCCAACACTTTTGTGGTAAATTCGGTAAATCCCACTGACATGCATATAAGGAAATTCCCAAATAATTTAAATATAGCGTCAGTTTACGAAAGTTGGTAGCATTGACAGTGATACATACTTTCTGAAATCAAAACTGGTGCCAGATTACTACATTATACATTTTTTACGAACAGGAATCAAATTCACAATTTTTAGAATCGGCCAAAGGCTAGAAGAATTTTATTTTCATCTTATCAGAACATCATCAGAGCTCTTGTTGTAGCCCTGATGATGTCCTGATAAGACGAAACGCGTTAGCGGTTGCAATGTACGTAAAATAAAAATATATGTATACGTTGTGGTAAAAACAAAAAAGTGTTTTCTTTTCTTTTATAAGATAGTAGTTAAAGTAAATCTATTCCAGCTAGTGTGATTTATAAAATCTGTGGATTATTCAATTCAATAAATAATTCTAATTTTAACAAATTTTAGTAATTTTTTTTTGTTATAAAAACTTCAGCTATAAAAATCGTTATTGAACTCCAAAATATTAAACTTTTGGTTATTGATTTGAGTTTAGATTTAGATTGAGAATCGATTCGGACTCGAAGAGTATTAAAAATTTGGGACTCGTACTTGCCGCGACCTGAAACCCGGAGTTTCCAGATACCCTAAATAAATTATCTATACCCCTCTCGATATATATTTCCTAAGAACTTCAGGAGTTAATTCTTGAAGAAAATAGGAAACTGCAACAGTGAACTGTGTCGACTGTATGAAGAGGAAGATGAAGCCACGAAACATATCATATGTGAGTATCCCGCGCTTGCAACTTTAAGGTTAAAAATCATTAGAGAAACACTCTCTAAGTAAGGTTGGCAAGCTCATCTCAAGGGCAATATCGAGCTCGTAAAAGTTGATAGATTTGACTTAACCACTTTAAGGGAGGGCACAATAGGTCAACTGTGATCGCTGTGTACGCAGGGTCTTAGTGGATTAGTCTCCCCTGCTCTTAACCTTAAGCTTAAGCACGTGACAGTAGGCATGAATTTTAGTTTTTAGTTCCTTGCTTTCAAATTAAAATAAAAGGAATTAATGGAATGATTATAGTCAGGTTGAATATGTATTATACACTCTGTTTCAATCAAAGCTCTAAACAAATTTGAAATTTTTCGTTTTCTCGAAAACGAAGGAAATGATAAATGGATTTCAGTATGTGGAGAGATACTCAAGAGTATTCTAACGTACTGGGTAAGTTGCCTAATAGGAAAATTTCAAATTCGTTTATAAAAGAGTGCATTACGAAACAGAGGGTATTTTTGGTCGCGTTCATGAAACTGAGAAATTAATCTTTTAAGATGTAACAATGTTAGGAGTAAACATTTTTTGAGTATCTGAGCTCATTTTTGAAAACGAGAACCGGGAATATCTTATATACATTAGTAAAGTAATATAGGTAAGATTTTCACAGACTAACAGAATATAGATTTGATTTTCTTAAGTTACATATGAGTACGCTAGTTTAAAATTGCCAAAAAAGCAGATTCGCGATTATGGCATGACGGCGACAAATAAATTCCAAATAAGCTAAATTAAAAATCTTTAATTGCTCATTTGCTTTTTTGCCTCCGATTGTACGATTTTGTCAACAATATCATATATCAAGCCATAGCTTCTCTAAAGTAATATTCCCCTATCCAACGTGAAATTCCCCTCACGAATTTACAATTTTCCCTCGCCAGCGCGGATTAAACATATTTGCCGTCCAAAAACCGAAATGCTTTCTAACCAACCTACCAACATGATATTGATGGAATCACAATTAAAACCACCTTCATTCGAAACAAATACAGCGTTATCTATCATAAGAAAAATACCCTGCAAACAATTGGACGAAATTCCGCCGTAGCGAAATGAATTCGAAATAGAAGAAATCGCTCGTAGTTCGAAATCGCTTTGATTTTTTTAACATAAACAACTTTTCAAGCATGCCGAAATGTCCGAAAATTCGAAATAGATGCATCGGTCATGTAGCTCGAAATTTCTTCGATAATATAGCAAATCGAAGTTATGATAGTCATCTCAATTTCCGAAGAATTCGTTGAAGCAAAGATTTTCTAAAATTGTTCTTCGATGGCATTCTAAGTTGAGATTTTATTGAGTGAAGTGCAAAGTGAAGTTTTACTACGGTCAGTATTTATTATTTATTCATTCGATATCGTATTTACTTAGTATTTGTCTTGCAAGAGAGTTCGATACCATATCGCACTGTTAAAAAACATCGAATCCAAAACGAACTACCAACACATAAAAGAATTTCGAAAGAAAGTCGAGCAAGCAAATCACTGTCGGGTCGCCAATACGATTCCATATCGTGTTCCTTTTTTTCTCCTGCAATTCGCAAGCATATTACAAGCGAATTCGATTTCGAAGCTTGACTTCAGCTAGTCGAATTGATTTACTTCGAATTCGATTCGATTTTGAACCGCAATGTTTGCAATGTATTTCGCCATATGAATGAAATTAACCTAATACATGCTACCGGTATAGCAGTGTTTGTAGGCTCCATAGAAGCATTTTTTAATTGCATCCCTTAGATTTGGAACCATGAGCGTAGCTACACTGTAAGTGGAGAACGAGCAACAGAGATGTGTGACGTCATAGGTAGATTCCTGACGAGTTGGAATGCAGTACATTTTGTTGGATGTTGTTCGATTTCTGATGGAAGCAGAACTGCAAGCCACCGCCCCAGGCAGTGGTGTCGGTTGCTATATCTTAGACAGAGCCCAGAAATGTTCGAATGCTATACTTTTCGTTGCATGTTGTTCGATTGCATTGTTTTTCATTGTTTTTTTCAAAGGGAAGTAATTTTATAATCTTCGATAGTTTACAGAGAAGGACATATAAAAAGGCTTTAGGGAAAATTTTTTGAATGAAAATATTTTGCAGAAATTTTTTGGCGTAGTTTTTTATTTCCCTTCATTTTTATTTGTTTTAATTAAATTATATCGGAAAATCTAAGGGAAGCAATGCTTCCCTTGCTTCCAAGGACGCGAAGCCACTGTTGGTCAGGTGCTCTTACTTTAGGTTGAGGCATAGAAGATACGTCATGGACTGATTCCAAATTCGATACAAAGCCTCTAAAATTTCTGATCAAAATGGATATTCATTCCTCATTTCTAGAAAACCAATCCAACAAGTTCTTTTCTTCCTCGTAAAGTCATCTGTGCCTATTAATAATATACAAATATTATATAGAGTGTTCGAAAATTCGTGCGCAAGGATTCGATATGCTGGGATCAACATAGGTAGAAATTTATATGAAGCGGTAGGAAATAGAACGCGTCTGTTTGCGGCAGGTGCGAGAGGTTACGTTTTTGGCTACTCTTTAACTTATTGTTATTAAATTTTGTCATTATGTATCCGAATGAAACAGCTTATACCAAATATCTCGTAACAGTAGGTATTCTGCAATATATGTCCAACCAACTCCTTCCACCTTCAATTACGAATCTTCCATAAGACGCCGCAAAATAATTGTGTTTTGTTTTTAATTCAAGAATTTTCCCGCCCAAAGTGGTATTTTTACTTATTGATTTAGAATCTGTAAGAGGTACCCTTTAATGAAGGATTTTAAAGTCGGTAAATCTCATTTTCTGCTTACCTTATAAAAGATAATTTTACAAAGTAAGATAATCAATTCAACGAACAACACTTTACCAACTGGCTGTCATGTACATTTCCCTTTTTCTTATCTCCAGGGTACTAAATCCTCAGGTAGATAATTGGTAAGTATATAGAGGCCTATAATATCTTTGTAATTGCCAGTGGCGGCATTCCTTCCTAGCTCTTCTTAGGATTTCATTTAGGGTGTTTATGAGGGCTCTGACGTTTTCATGATTTTCCTTGCTCCGGTTGTCACGTCCCCATGACACCTAATTAAATAAAATAATGAAAGTAAAATTCTTAAAGATATACAAGCCTTTTTTGTTAGTCTCCTGTTACGTCTGACACGTTATATTTCGTATCAGAAAGACACTTATATAATTTTATTCTGTCACGTGTATTTATCTCTGAATATTTTCTTCGTAATCTAGTCGTTCCTGCCAAACGGTCATGATCGAGGATTTTTCTGACCTCGTACGGTCCACTGTAGCAATTTCTTTCTTTCTGCGCCATGTGATTGTGATTGTGTTGGACAATAATATGGTAGTAAGACTATCAATTACTACCATATTATTGTCCAACATCGTATATGGACTATGGCTTAGAGCTTCTGTATGGCACGCATAGGGGGAATTCTAGCACGAACCAGACTAGAGATTTCGTCAGCGCAATATTCGTAGAAATAGCAATAGAAGAGAGACAAACATCCGACGTTATGTCGGCGCTCCAGGGAATCGATAGTTGCAATTATTGTGTCATCGCAAATAAGGCGAAATTCCTTCTCTATGACTTTGTCTAATGCGGACAATGTGGTGCGTCTCAGGGGCTGGGACGGAAATGGAAATTATACTCTAAACTATGCTTGATATGAGAATTGTAGATTTGCATAAAATCTGATGGAGTAAAATATTTCTTACAATTTTCCAAGGAGCTCAGGCATTTAGTCGAATTTTGGGCAATACCAAAAATGTAACGGGTCCAACTTGGATTGTTGGATATTTCAATGCCTAAGAAATTTAGAGATGGCGAGTTCGAGATATGTACTCCATCGAAGAAAATGCGTTGAGGTGGTGTTGGGGATCGTTTGAGTGATAACAGATAACATTGCGTTTTGGAAGCATTAAATAAGACTCGATTAGCTCTCCCCCAAACGAGTATTGTTGTAGCGCCATTGTATCATGAACTAAATATGTGTCGACGTTTGTCAACTATAATATGACCGCAGGAGTCAGCTATGAACGAATACACGAAATCAAGGGTGTTGTAGTCTGAAAAACTATGAATTGGATTGAAAATAGGAACTAGCAGACCATTTATCAAAATTATAAAAAGAATAGGAGAGAGAACGAAACCTGGCGGTGCACCGGCATTGATTAAAAAAACGATAACTTGGATCGAATGGCAAGAGAGAAAACCTTCAATCCATTTTAAGAAAAACATAAAACATAATGCCTGAAGTTTAGCTAGGGAGCAGGACGCCATACTATATCGAAGGTCTGCAAAATATCCAATGCGACGATTTCTGTGTCACCAAAATTATGGAGATATTGGTTCCAATGGTCGATAAGGAACGTCAGGAAATCTCCAGTAGAGTGGTCAGCACGATAGCTATATTGGTGGTCGCTAATAAGCTGGGTGGCCTCTAGATATTTCATCAATTGGGTGTTGATAAGTGTTTCGAAAAACTTGGAAAAAATCGAAGTAAGGACAATTGATCCATAGTTTGACGGAACGCTTGCTTTTCCATTTTTGGATATTGGCTGAATATGAGCATGTTTCCATGCCGAATGAAGACTTCTGTTGAATACGAGTGGTGAAATAGTTTGCGCAGGCAATCACTTCGATTCTTTCAAAGGTTGTTGAATCTATCATTAACTTCAAATTAATAAAGTATCTAAAAGCTAATTACCACTTCAACGATCGCCAATATGGCTTCCGAGGTGGACGCCCATCTGGAGACTTGCTGAAATTTTTATGGCACGTTGGAGCCGTAGTCTTCACAATTTTGGTGAGTCCAAAATCATTGCCCTAGATATTTCAAAGGCTTTTGGCATCCAGCCCTTTTAACCAAACTTAAAGCACTTGGTCTCTCCCCTCCTCTCTATTATGGATTGAAAGTTTCCTATCTTGTCGCCAAATACATGTTGTTACATTTGAACCTCATCACATAAATGCCGGTGTGCGTCAAGGCTCTGTTATCTCTCCAACTCTCTTCTTAATTTTCATTAATGATCTGCTTTCGCTTACTTTCAATCCCATCCACAGCTTCGTTGATAACATTACCCTTGATTTCGCTTACTCCTTTGACTCTTGCGGACTCCAGGGGGAATGCCGCATGTGTTAAACGAGATTGCATGATTAGCTCATTGAATAACGATCTTAACAATATATTCGCATAGGGCACAGAGAATCGCGTCGAATTCAATGCATCTAAGACCCGAAGCTGTCTCATTTCATTAAAACAAGACCATAACTTAACCACTCCCGTTACTTTTAATGGAGCATAAACTTTTGATTCACCGTCACTAAGCATTCTTGGCATTAATTTTTCCAGTAAGTTAAGCTGGACAGATCACATCTTCTCTGTTGCAAAAGAAGCATCGAATTGTCTCGGACTTTTGAAAGGGTGTAAGAAATATTTCAGCCCGTCAAATCTAGCGGTCCTCTACAAGTCTTATATTAAACTTAGAATGCAATACAATTCCCATATATGGGCTGGGGCTGTCCGTACAGCCTTAGCTTCATTGGATATTGTCCAAAAGATAGCCTTCGCTCATTGGTGATATGGCAATAACTTCTCATATGGACTCACTCGAGCACCGCCGCAATGTTGGATACCTTTTGCTTCTTTATCGCTACATGCATTGTCAATGCTCTGATGAAATATCTAGATCCAGTCTAATCCCTTGTAGAGTGATTCCTGCACGCAATACTCGCGCTGTTGAATGTGGAACAGTTTACCATCTTCTGTTTTTCCTCCGGCATACAATCTGCGAAGTTTAAGGGCGATATACATCCACACTCTCCTCATATCCCCTAATCCTTTACCTATCTCCTTCCTGCCATGCTGTGCTTTGCATCATAGAGTATCCCCTGAGCTTGGCTTAATAATATAAAAAAAAAGTATCTAGCTAAAGAAGAGGCGCAGCACTTGAGTACTAGGGGCGAAATACCATCAAGCTCAGCAGCCCTAAACACATTCATATTTGCGAGTACTTTAAAGAGCTGTAAAGAAGGTAGTCAAAAAGAATTCGAGGAAAGCTTAGCTGGCTTTGTTCAATGATTCTGTTTACAAGTTGCTCTTGACTGCTTTAACAAAAGATCAGAAACGTTTACCTAGTTTTCTTGGGATCTCATCTCGGGGGCTTATAGGGGCTCTGAGGTCTGAGGTTTTTATGGTTATCCTTGCTTACACTTATAATTTTATACCGGTTGGTTCGAATCAGTGCTGTATTTGATCTGCAGCAATGCCTATTTTCGTGGAAGTGCTCATTACGTCAATGTCGTTCTTGTCAATTATAATGCGAGGATTCACCATCATGCTGGAGCATCATCATAATGCCGTAATCTCAAAGGAAGGTCATCCTACAATTCCTGTCCACAAGTTTACGCTAAATTGTTATGGGATTGTAGATATCCATATTATGATAATTACTTATTCTGCTCCTGGTGAAATTACTTTTGTCGGACCACTAAATCAAACTAAGGTTATACCGATTCCTTAAAATCCAATTGCAAAATTCAATTCGTGGTTGAAAATATCTTTGAAGAATTGCGGAGCTTTAAACAAACGTTTTACCGTTGTTGTGGACAAATTCATCTGTAATGAAATTTCCTTTATGCTAATATCTGGATTTGATTTGAAAATATATAAAGTTTCTGCTACATGAATACGCTCCCTGTCAGTGTTCTTGTGCTACTTTATCCTACTCCAAATATTCTAAAAGCCCACGGGAATGTTTGACTATGCGAAATTCTTCTATACCAAAAATGTCGTCGATATTCCTTTATTGCACGTACAGCATTCCTATAAACGTACTCGGAACGTGAAAAACGTTCTGGAAACATATCTCTACACAAACTTAAGGTTCTATCACTTCTGGCTATAACAATCTAATGGTAGTGACAATTTCAACACCTTCTCTATAATGTATTCTTTTCTCGGTATAATAAACGGTGAACTTAAAAGAATTGAATCTATTTTGGTTCAATTATGTTTTTCTTATTAGAATTTAGTCGAAAATGATCATCTTTTAACAGTGCCGTACAATAGGCTCCCAGTTAGCTGTTATCTTTAAAATAATTGATTTTTTCCGTACTTTTCCCACCGTAAAATTGAGGTACTGATTAGGAGAAAATTAGAATTAGGGTAACTGTATTAGTATCTGGACACTTAACGTTTTTCATCTTAGTGTTTCCTCGATCATATTATTTCTATTAAGAATATGCAATATATTTTTAATTTTTTATTATTATTTAATTTGTTTATATTTAGGAAGCAAATAGTTTTAGGCCATTTAATAATATTTTGCTGCTGGGCGGAACCTGTCGGCGGCTTTGCCCGGCGATAATATAGATACCCAGATGGGTGCGAGTTGGGGGTTGAAAGAGGTGAGGTGGTTAGGAATGTCTAAAGCCTAAGCTATCATCTGACTCGATCGCGCGTTTCCGTACTCTAGGGTTTGTGTGTGTGTGCGCGCGCATCAGATGTGATTATTCGGACTATTGCGAACATAAAAAAAATAAAATTTAACCAAATCGGTCCAGCCGTTCTCTAGTGATGCGATTACCAACGGACACCATTAATTTTAATTTATATAAATACTTTTGGGGTTTGAACAAAAAGTTCGCTTTTACTTTGTAAGTTTTCGGACACCACCATTTAGTACTTGAACACTACAGTTGCAGTGTCCGGGTATAGGCTATTTTTTATGTAGATTGCCGTTTCCAGCAAAGGACACATTTTTTTTTGTTTTTTGTTATAACTTGGCCAATATTCTTGGCTGCCCTTCTTGAACGGTTCTTTCTAAACCAGGATTTACATTATGATGGCGGGAGGGAGGGAGGGAGATAGTACATCGTATACGGAAATTTATTTATGAGGGACGAGAGAAGCAAACGTGTTCTGCATTTTTCCAGACCTCGATTTGTCAATGTTTGCGTGCGTGTACGGAACCATAAAAAGATCTCAAGCATTGTAAGTTTTTATAGTTACTGAAACTAAAACATTGTTATTGGCAACCCTAATTTATCAATTTTGACTAATTGTGCTGCCATATTGTTGTTGTTGTTGTTGTTGTAATTTTATAGAAAATACTTATTAAATCATCTGTCAAAAATGAAGAAAAATAAAAGTAAGTTTTTAATTTGTAATTAAATATTGCGAAATCGATTTACATAATTGTTTATAGGAAAGATTGAAGTTATTTCGGACATAGTTTTTAGTCCAATTTTTAACAACAATTATTATTACAAACGATTAAGAAATTTACAATTTACAATTTGACAACTTGACTGTTCGACAGTTTGCGATTTGTACAATAAAACTGGATGGGACTGTACGTGAGAGGTATAGCAGTGATTGGTTCGGCAGCAATTAAATTTCAATAAACTATCTCGCTCACACGTGCTGTAAAAAATGCATGCCATCATAATGTATATCCTGCTTAACTGTTGTCATCTGACTGCATCACATGAGTGGTGTTTGGTGGCCATGCATATAAAATTATATTTTTTTCATTGTAATTTTCAATCAGCTCTAACGTAAAGTATGACTCTTGGCCGTCTACGAAAAAGATACCTGGTATGGTAATTCCTACTCCTCGATACCCCTAATAATACTATTAACCACGTATTCGGAAAAGATTTGCAACCATCCATCATTTTCCGGTTTGTGTTTTCCAAAAACCAATTTTCCGGCATACTATTTACGATATCCTTTAGTTTCGCAAATATTGAAAGACTATTTATCATTGGGGGTAACATTTTGTTGCCTTATTTTTCGTTTCCGGTCTGAATTTGATAAAAATGTTTGTATCCACGGGATGTTTTCGGACTAAGACAAAAATTCGTCTTACGTAATTTAACTAATATGTCATCCGTCCGGTACTTTTTAAATATCGGTCAAGTTCTCTAAGCCATTTCAAATAAAGCTCTTCAGTAATCACTTCTCTGCCTTTGTTAATAATTTTTGCTTGTATTGCAGCCAATAATGTGTTTCATTTACAGAAGGAATTGAACCATGTTCTTCCTCGCCGACCATCTTCCTCATTCGTTGCACAGTATTGATCTTGTTTAATGGAAAAGTCACATTTGCCAACAACACTCCATAACTATTTTTCAGCACATTTCGTAATGCTCAATTTATTTGCCCTGACGACAGCTTAAGTCACCTTAGCATATTTATTAACGGATCGCCTTGAACCTATTTTCATGTTGTGTGCATAAATACTATCATCCAGTATTTTGGAAAATATTGTGATTATTTACTATCCAGATACCTTTTACTTTTGATTAAGCGATTACGTATTAAATTTTTTTGTCCGGACACTTAAACTGACTTTATAGTACTCGGACAGAAGAAATGAAATTTCTTAAAATGCGTCCAAATACCAAAAGTATACATAATAAGTACACATGTTTAACCATTTCTATCTTACGAAAAACATATTGTTACGTGCAATAGAAAAAGGACAAGTGATATCTCCATACTTCGCGCGGAATGACTAATTAAGGACAGACATAAACAACTTTAGGAGAATCATATCGCGGAAAGGGGCAAGCGACATCTTTAGTTTCGGAGAATCGATGTTTCGATAACGGAATATTTGTGAAGGTTCTAGGACAATTTATAGAGTATAAATATGGCGCTTCTCACCGCTAGGAGGAGGACGACATGCACACGGCTCCATAGAAGAACAAACGGTAAACACTTCCCAAGCAGGGTAGTCTATGAAGCAGCCAATATCACTCCTATAAGTAATTACTAGTGCGAGCTTGCGTACAAACAAGTCGACAAAATCCCTAACCACTCAAACTCAGTTATAATCAACCTGCGGACCTTCTCATTCCGACAAACTTTAGAGTGTCTTCTCTGAAGAACACCAATTCTTTAGGAACCATCGATTCCTAAACTCTCCCAACGATCCACATCCTATCCTGCCTATCTCCTTCTCCCACACTCCAACTAACAACTAAGGGTATGTGCACAATGAGGCGAGGCTAGGCAGCTCAGCGAGGCGAGGTGAAGATACATCTCGAGGTGTAGTGTTCAAAACAAGGCGTTCAGTTTCTTGGTAAATCGCAAAGTGAGATCATAAATTATGTTATCAGATTCTGAAAAAAAAATTTTTTGTGTTTGTCTCGTAATGCAACTATATTGTATTTTTTATATAAGTGTACTTTCCACTGTTTTGCTTGCCACTCGATAAATATGAAACGTCTGGAATTTGGCGAATTTCATCATATCTTTTTTATTTCTACGATCATATATACATGTGAAGATTTACGGACTGATCCTGTTAGATTCTTCCAATATATGAGAATGAGTATATAAACCTTCGATTATATTAACGAAAGACTTCAATATCAATTCAAAAAACACAAAAAACTGAGAAAATTTCCATTCTACGGATATAAAATAAATCATTTTCTATTTGTTCAACCCTTTCTGCAGTTATGCTTGTATATATGGTCACAATAACAAGCGATTAGAATTTGGGGAATTCCATCATTCAAATATATGAAGATTTACCTACTGATCCTCATAGATTCTTCCAGTATATGAGAATGAGTAAAGAACCCTACAATTATATAAAAGAAAAACTATAGTACAGCGTGCAATCATTTTATTTCTTCAATTCTTGATATAGCCTGGCCTCGTTATGCACATACCCTAACTGCAATGAGATAAGGACATACAGTATGGCTGATATGGAACATCATCCGTTAAAGAAAAGAAAACAGAAAAACGACCAGTTGCAATTAAGACAAAGACAAAAAATATCAACAAGAGGACAAGAGAAGACATAGAACCGAACTGAGAGCTTAAGATGAGTCCCAAGGAACAAAGAAGACAATAATGTGAACATTGAGGGAAACTATGACAACTGTAGGAGGAAAATGACATAAGTGCACTTGACTTGTCGGGATTTTGTAATTAACTTAGTGAGTAAAAAGTAACTCAGTGGGAAAAACAGCTCTTTAAAAGTTCTTTTCAAGCGCTTTTATAGAGACATAAAGCGCTTGGATGGTGCTTTAGTTTCATATAACTTTCAACATTGCATGTACGCAGAAACAAGCGCTTCCTTTTAGATCTGTTTTAATAACTTCTAACTCACTTTATGGAAAGCAGATTGGAAGCTCAGTATGATTGTTGAAGCTACAGTGTCGGCCGTAAATATTTACCAATGTTGCTTTCACAGAAAAATAAATTTCGACGAAACGGGTGCGCTCAGCAAGAGCACACTTTATAATTGTATTGGAAGACTGAACTCATTTTTTAATTTTCTTTCAACTCGCTGATCTAAAAAAGCAACAACCGCTTTGAAACACTCCTCCGAACGTAAGACGAGAAACCTTGCCTGATCACGTTCGTATTCAATTTGCTGGAATTTTAGCAATAACTTCTAAATTACTTCAGATTGCTTTTACAGAAGTACTTTTTTGGAAGCAATCAAAAACCCAGGTATCAGCGTTTCGAATCTCCTTCTTTCCGAAGCACTTGGAATTTTCCCGCTTGGAAACGATCTCTATTTTATTATAATTTTATTAAGCTAAGATACATTAACATAAATGTTCTTATAACTAAATACGCACACGGTCCAAGACCATATGGCGACCATAAACTCATAATATGTGTGTTTTTTAATATTTAACTTTTTAAGTGAGCTAGAAACCTTACAAAGTACATTCTAGATGGGTTCTGGTGATATTGTTAGTGGTTCAGAGGGTTAACTAAGGATGGGCACGATCTCTTTTGAAGCATATTTACAGTGTACTTAGTGTCCGTACACAAAGTTGTATTTTCTGTTTTAGTTACCCCAAAACTTTAATGAATTCAATAAAAGATTTTTCAAATTTTTGATTAAATACTATATAAAATACAATATTTATTCAATACAAAACCAGTTAAACTAAATAAAGCATAACATATCTCACTTTCTCTTATGTATAATTCACTAATTTTGTTTGACATAAAACACGTGTTAAGCTTACTGACGCGAAGTACATAAACAGATTGATACGAATTTTCTCAAAAAGGACATATGTGTTATGTAAATTTTGGATGTGCATCAAAAAAAATCAAATAAAATACATTTTAATGGAGTTATACGGAGTTATAAGGCTAATGTGTGTATCTTTCTTATTATCATTAAAATAAAATGAAAGGTGTCCAAATTCTGGAGCTGTCCTGATACTGGTGCAGTTTCCCTACCTTAAAACTGATTGTAGTGTAGGTACTTACTACTGTACATAATGTACCTACATGTTTTAAGTCAAATGAAAGGATATTTCTTATAGATTCCAAATTAATAATGCATTTTGGCGGGATTGTTCGTAAATTAAAAAAAAAAAAAATTAATGAAAGGGTGAGAGGGTCTGATTGAGCATTTATTGCAATTTACTTACTCTTACCAATTATTGGTACTTCAACTGTTTCAATCGGATGCATATTGAAAAATTATATGGTGCTAAAAGAATGATTACCCAAAATCCCAACCCCCTCTATAACAAAGTCAACGCATTCTATCCCTCCTTATAATTTTTCCTTATTTCAGCTCAGTTATCGAATCTTTAAAAACTGTACACGAGTTTCCGAAAACCCTGTATAAACGAATAAATTTTACCCATTATTTATTTCCCATACATATTCACAAGGTGTAATGCAATGTAATTTTCTAATAGATTAAAAAATTTAATTTGTTCGCATTTAACATTTTCTATTCATGTTGTAAATTTGCATAACTAAATTTTTGTAAATATTTCCCATGCCTTCTACTATATTACGCCTTTTTTCAAAACATAAAGTTAATCCTTTTGAAACAAAATCTGACAAACCTTTATGACCCATCCTGTTCACGAACAAGAGTATTATAAACAGTTTGGTAACTCTATATTGTGCAGGACGAAACATTACTGTATGTAACTTACAATGGGTGAATTTTGGAATACGATACTTTTAACGGATCTAAAACAGTTTATTGCCGTAAACGTTTTGGGCTCACCGAAAAGGAAAGAGAAAAGCTAGTAAAAACCTTCAACAAAATTTATGTCAAAGAATTTAATTTAATTTTAATGGGAGACCGACCAAGCATCTAATATGTACATTTTTGCATATAGGTATAACGGCTTTTTAAGGTGGATTTGATAATATAAAAGCAACAAATTCTACAAAAGCTGGGTAATGGTTGAACCGTCGATTTTCATTTAATATTAATGCCATAGAAGAGCTGGAGACTCATAAAAAGCTTTTTAATTTATTTAGGTTTTATTCATGTAAAAGCAGCAGCAACACTTTGTGGAAACTTCATGCATTTGCAATCAAAGCTATGCGCTATTATGACTACTAATTTTTCTGCTAATAAAAATGAAAACAAACGTGTGGAAGGAGAGAACTTTTAAAAAATTGACAGACTAATCAAATTCATGAAATCATTTTTGTGATTGACGTGTCGCATTCTTCTTTGCTGTGGTCGTATGAAATTTTACCATTTTACCAATGGGATTTTCGAGTATCATAGAGACAAAGTGCAATTTAATTGGAAACTATTCCCACAGGAATTTCATAAAACGAATATAGTCTAGTTGGAAACTGAGTCTTTAACAAATGTGCATATCTATGTACTCGTACATCCGTAGCTATTCAATTTTGCTTTTCAGACAATATTCTCGTTGCTGCATTCAATTCAATTTTATTAAATCATTTATATACACGTATAAAAGATAAATCACTTTTCAATGTGCATAAATTTAAAAGTTATACAATGGCTACACATAAGGTAATAACTCTATAAAGATGGTCGTATACAATTAGCATTCCATTACCATTACCAAGTATCTAAGGCTAAATCTTTAAGGGTCGTATTCACTGTTAGCAGTCATAAATTTTACGGTCTTAAAAAGCACTCTAATTCAATCCTAAAACGAATAATTTCCGGTGATACGAATGTCATAGTTAGTGCATCATAATGAGGAAGAATGCAAATAAAAAAGATTATTTTTATGACGGTCAGAAGTTATGGCAGAGCTTATGAATGCACATTTACGGGCCGTAGTTAAATATAAACTGGTTAACTTAATACTTGGTTAATTTGTAAGCCAATAAGTGAATGCATGTAAGTAGTCACATTTTGTGGAATCTATAATTGATACTAAGGTAGGTAGGTCCAATTTATTTCCTATTTCTTATTCTATATCTTATTATTATTGGGTAGTAGTAGTAACATTACAGTATTTTTAATTCTACATAAAACGCAGGTGTTCAAGGAGATAAATCCAAATTAAAGTAAACTATTTTTTTTATATATTACTACGGGAAGCTCAGAGAATAAGCTGTGATACAAAGATCACATCATGAGAGGAAGAAGATAGGGAAATTATCAGGGAACATGCGGAGAGTGGCGTGGGTTCTCATGTACGTCACTCTTAAACTTTCGCAGATTGTAAGCTGGTGGAAAGACAGAAGATGGTAGACAGTTCCACATTCCCACAGTTCAGGATAAAAAAAAAACATCAGGGAATTTAAGTGTAGGTCCAAAAGTATTTTGAATTGTGAAAGGATGAGTTCGGGTTGCAGCGTCAGCACTGCGTTCAGGAATTTATCTACAAGGGATCAAACTAGATATTTACATGAGTGATGAAAGAGCGCAAAACATCCGATATTGCACTGAGGCTCGAGTGAGTGGATATGACAAGTTATTGCCACATGAGTTTGAAGGCTCTGTTTTGAAATTGAGGCAGTTCCACCAGCCCCGTTTTTTGGACTAGGGCTAGAAATTATATTAAATTCTAGTTCTGATATGGGGCTTGTTGAGGAGTGCTAGATTCAAAGGGCTGAAACATATCTTACACCTTTTTAGAAATTCGAGCCATTTCGATGCTTCCTTTGGAGACGTCGATCCCCTTAATGATCATAATTTCTCGAACGGAAGTGTATTGGCTCTTGTATACATAAAAACCGGAAATGCAAAATAGGTGCCTGTGAGGTGGGTGGAAGAAGAGAGAATTCGAAACGAATCTAGCGGCCGAAACCTTAGATTTATTCAGGAAAGCAGCAACCACTTCACCAATATTAAGTCGTGAAGGTATAGAGAAACTGGTGAAGTTCTTCCTGATGACTTTGACGAGAAACCGGAACCTTTGTTGCCTTTGCGGTTTGCCAAGATTCTTTGTCACGCACTCTAATCAAAAAGGAATGTTTTTTTCTAGATAATGAACTTATAGCTGGCGTTCCGTGCAGTCTTGTAGATTTGTTTCAGTTATGCAAATGGATGTTTAATTGATAGATATGAAAAGCGGAATATTTAGGTTTTGCGGAATGTATTTACGCATGCCAAGTATGTTTCTAAGTTCAAATGAGTATTCATCGATATCTCTTGAAGTGAAAAAGACTCACCAATCAATTTTCTTCAGGTGCTGATTGAGACTTCCCAAATCGACATTTTTTATAGTGCCAGAGAAACCTACTTGCAGATGGAACAGTAGGGTTGCATAAGTTTGAGGTGGTAATCTGAGCCGTAATTAGACAGTCGTCTGAATTACCAAGGAGAGCCGGCTGAGATGGAATATTTTTCGGGGTGAAATGATAGAAAAAAATCTCGTAAATTAGCTCTATTCCAGTTGCATCAGGATCTTTCGTTAGTACATCCATTAGCTGTTCCAAATTGAAAAATCTACAGAAGAGTGTTAAACGAATCGGCCCGCCCCCATTGTAGGCAGAAAGCAAAGGATCAATATTGTTGAAAATATTGTCAAATACGGATACCGTGTCATCATCAGACATATTTGAGCTGCGATAAAAAAAACAGAAGTAATTGATATGCTTATGAACCTAATTCAGATTAAACTCTGGATTGATAGATGGGAAATCTTTAAGAATGCTAAAGGCTATATCATTCAGCAAATATATTGCGATCCTTAATAAATGATGCATGGTCAAAGGCAAAGATAAAGCCAATTGAGAAAAGAGCGATACCCAACAGCAGAAATATATGGGGACCATTAGCAGCAGCTACCGATACAGCGGGTAAAAAAAACAACAATAGTGCTATGCTGTTTTGCCCCTTTCAATACCTTTACAGTTTAATAGGCATATATGGGAGCAGCTGTAGATCAATAATAAATATGAATGCACTTGCATTGATCAAGGATGAACAGATTGAAAAAAGAGGGTTGCCGTACTGTACTGCTGGCATAGAAAAGCCCTTATTTTGGCTATATATAATTAATGAATAATTTAATGCGAGCCGGGTTGTATTAGTTAATTAGGTATTATTAGATCAAACATTTTTTTTTGGGTACAACAATAACAATATTGCATTTTGCACTGAATAGGTTGACTTACGCAACGACCAAGTAAGTTTGCTCCTTGCACTCAACTACAAATTACATAGCTATTAACAAAGAAAAACAGATAGAGTTGGTCTAAGGGCCGCAGTACCTGTTCATATGCGTTTCTGGCATTGATTTCAAGTAAGGGACTAAACATTTCTGGGGTCAACATTAGCCAAGCAGCTTCAACGTCATCTTTAAGCTCGCTGATGATGGTGTTGACTTGCTTGGCATCCTAATAGGCTATTTGAACGAACGATCTTTTTTACATGCTGCTTATAGGATTTGCATCCAGAGAATGGGTTGGCAAACCCAGAAGATTTATGTTGTGCCTGCCGAACCAGATTTTGTAAAGTTGCTCATGCGAATCGTAGGACTGTTGATAAATCAAATGATCGTCAGGATAGTGCACAAAATACGGAAGGAGTTTTTATCTGAGAACTTTTGTTGCTCTAGGCTATTCATACGACATTTCTTATTTAAAAATACCGGAGCTCTTTCCGCAAGTGCCTCCTGGATCCGCACAGAACATCTGTATCTAATGTGGTCGTAACAGGGGATTTTTGAATGGAGTTCAAAGCCTAGACTTTTCACCGTTAATCAACGTAATGTAGACAAGTATTATTTTATTTAGAAATATAGCTGGTAAATAGAGAGAGTGGATTTTATTCCTGTAAACTTCCATGCATTTGGATTTGCCAGGATTGAAGTTTAATATGTAGAGACCAGTTAATAATTCGTCAGATCATCAGCATGCGCAATAGAGTCCTTTTATCATATTAGTCTATGGTTTATATCTGTACATCATCAGCATACATAAGTGGATGCATCAACGAAGAAAAGTTATTTATGTAGTAACTAAATAATGAGGGGCCTAATATAGATCCTTGAGGAACACTGCAGTGAAGGAATGCTATATCTGAGAGCTGATCATAAAATCTTACATCTTGGCAGCACCCATTTAAAAAAATAGGAATGACCTTAACTGCTGATGATGAAAAAGAGAATTGGTGAGACAGCTTTCACAGCAAGTTACCCCGTGGTCAGTAGATAAAACGCTATTCTAAAAAATCAAGTAGAGCTAAATATTGACAGATGGTCACTATCTAAAGCCTTTTGAATGTCCGATGTGACTTTAAGCTACGCATTATCACAGCTATGATTACAACGGAATACGGATTTGCATTAATTTGAAAGACCGCTGTGGCCTTTATGTATATTCCATGATTCGCGAATAGAGTATCCTTTTCAAAAAGTTGGCTAAGAAACAGAGATCACTTATCGGATGGTAGTTATTCGGAAAAACAAACATAAGTATAAGATTTTTTTAGAACGGGGGTACAAATAGAGCCTTTTTCCATCGAATGGGAAACTGTAGTGGGTAAAATGGGAAGGTAGCTCATCCTTTTGCATTAGATTTGATAGTGGACATTAGACAGTTATACTTCTCTTTCATTAATGCATCGAAAGTAAAGCTATCAGGAAAAAGTTTAGCGCGAGTTAGATCATGGTCTGATTCTAACAAAATAGAAGAGACCAATTTCCAGGAAATTCTAAAGAAATATGTAGAGTCAGCAAAAGCAGAACAAATTTAAGCATTCCACTTTCGCAGACTTTAATAATATTTCAAATTTAAAACATTTATTTTCCCACATTATTACTACCTACGATCTAATTACAGCTTTGCCCAACATATTTCTCATGAATATATCTTGTCTTGCCGTTCTTAGCGATCACATTTCATTTTTGTACGTGACAATACATAAAGACGATTTGTACAAGATAATTATAAACGAATAATTAACTCAGTAAAAAATTAAGTTTTGATGGAAAAGGTTATGCAAAAGCTGACTTCGGTAACGGAAGTAATAAATAAAAGTATTTATCAATATTTTTTGAACCTAAACGATATATTTTAATTCGTGCGCAAATCAAGCGAACTAGTTGCAGCCTATGGACATCACCTGATTTGGACAATATTCGACTGTGAAATTCGCACGCGCGATATCGGTCTCCAGTAACAATTATCACGGCATTCTTTTTAGCATCTTAGTAAAAAAAGTTCCTAGACAATACCAGCCTAAATGGCGCTCCACACCGTCAGTCTATGTGGGTGTAGAAATAGTCCAGTCATTATAGCAGAAAAATGGCGTATAAATGCAAGTGAACCGAGCAAGATTTTCTATGAGCTTTCCTCGCCATCTTGAAAAAAGTGGTAAATTTGGTTTTTTGCGATAGCTCTCCGTCATGATACATGAATGAAATTTATTAGTAAATATGTGTTTTTGTGTTGTAGAAGATGGAAATGAATGGAGATCCGTTTTTAATTTCTATACTATTCTTTGTTTCGACTGTCCTGGTTCACAGTCTTCTTGTTCGAAATACTCATCGAATTGTGGAGATTATTTAACCACATGAGATGATTCTTCAATGGTCGAATCATCCTCATCATCCTCGTTGTGTAGGATGTCGACTTTGTCGAGGTTGTTGCATGTTTGCCCACTGCAATTGAGGTAAATAATGGAACAAGTAATCCCTGCTTTTCTGTACCCCCAAGAAGGTTTACATTTTTCCTTGCACTTGCACGATATGACATTTAAAACCTCAGGTGACGCGGGTTTAGAAGTGCTGAGATCTGATTCAAGTCCATGATTTGTTCGATGCCAACCCCATTTCTGATGATCCTTGTAAAACCCGAGCCGCAAACGTGGCAGATACGTACAGAATATAGGCTGGCGTAATGCGTTTTTCTTTGGTGGGAGTAGTGAGGGGTGGTTCAGTTTATATTTAGTCACTGACTTAGCGAAGCGGTGGAATCATAAAATATTTAAAGATTTTTGTTGCTTATTGCTGCTATGTAGGGCTTTGAAGAATTGTTCTCCTGTGGAAGTCAGAAACTCTGGGTCGGCTTTTTCTTGTTTGAACAATTCCACCGGATACTTTTCAAGAGTGTTGATGAATTTTGATTTGCCAATATTGAAAAAAGACGATGTGGTATCACAACCGCTAAAAGTATGAAGGAAGAGTATGTTGTCGAGAAGGGACTTATTATGCTTCAAACTAGTTGGAGAGTAGAGTTTTACGGGTGTACGGACATTTTTTTCGATACGTATCACGAGAAAAAAGAAAACAGCAAAAAACAAGTTACAGTCTCTTAATTTTTTACTTTCTCGTCCGATATCTCAACAACGATCAACGCTAGGTGAAAAATTCATACCACCTAAATTGTACAGCTTAAAAAAAGCAACAAAAAGTATATGATCACAATTTCCGTATCATGACGGAGAGCCGAGTTATCGCAAAAAAACCAAATTTATCCCTTTTTAGGGTTATCCAAAGGGTAACAACGGGAACCCAATTACTATGACTCCGCTGTCCATCCGTCCGTCACCAGATTGCACCTAGGTAGACAGTTGAAATTTTCACAGACTGTGTATTTCTATTGGCGATATAACAACAAATAAGTAAAATAAAATAAAGTTAAAGGGGGCCCCCATACAAGAAACGTGATTTTTTTGGCTTTGTTCCCTCGTTTTATTCTCATTCATTATTATTATCACAAGTAGCCATTTTTTTTTAAATGACAGCATTATTATTATTTTTTCATATTACGCCTACGCTCATTTGAAAAAATAAATAAAATGTACATAGTGTTAAATTTTGTACGATGGTACGGAACTCTTCGTACGCCAGTCCGACTCGCACTTGGTAGGTTATTTCAAGATGGTATAGAAGCTCATAGGAAATTTTGGTCGACAATTTCAAGTTAAGCTTTTCTAAGCCGCCCCTACACAATATCCAAAAATCAGCTTGCTCGATTCACTTGCATTTTTAAAAGTGTACAATGACTGAACTAAAATTATTCTTTGATTTTCTCAGAATTTTCGTTATTCAAAACTGACTCTATGCTTGTCTATGTATCTCATCATTGTGGAATAAATTTATGATCGTTATTGCGGAATTGTACTATCTTTACACTCCACCAATAATAATGTCTATGGTCATTTTCTTGAGTTGTTTTGGTACGGAAAGAAATGTAAATTTTTTCGTAACATTTATACACAAGTCGCAGAAGCACCGATCTCTTGGGCACAATAACGTCTAACTGAGAAGCTTGGATTTTTGGCCTACAATCTTCCTTACATCATCAGTGATTTCTTGGCTACGTGCTACCCGAGCCTTTCAGGCTTCTTCAAATGTGCTACAGTGTTCTTTGAAATTTTTGATTGCTTATTGCTGTATTTGTTTCCTTGAAATCACATTATGGCCACCAAAAACGTAACTAAATTTTTTATTTATTTTTTTTTGTATTAATTATTAACGACGTGTTTGTATAAAACTTTTTTGTCATAAAAACACGTTGTTGCAGTGTCAAACTTGCCGGCATCAACAGTCTACGAAAATCAATGTATAATAATAGTAAATGCTATTCAGAGTAATGGCGCTTAAAAAAAATTGTGACCTTACAGCAAAAAGCATATTATGACATTTTACTATGGAAATAATTTAAAATCTCTTTCATAAAGCAAATTTATTTTGAAACTATGATAGAACAAATGATGACAAAAATAAAATAAAAGTCATAGCCTTTCTCACTTTAGGAATATTGAGCAGAAGTAAAACTTGTGAGATTTCATAAACTACTAAGTCTTGCCTCTGTTTCTTCCTTTATTAGCGCTGGTTTCATAAAAAATGTTGCTTCTGTCCTCTATTTATTGTGTAACATTTTTTATAATGTTTTTTTATTGAAAATAAATTTTCAAAGCAAACTCTAATCCCAGTTTTTGAAGTAAGGCCGTAAAAGTTTGAAGCCACCCAATTCTACAGCAATAAAGCTAGATCAAGCTTTAATAGTAATCTCTTCCAAAATACAAAAGTTTCCCTCACCTCCCTCGTGGAGAACAAATTGTTCTTCTTCAGTTCATATTTGGAATTTTGAAACATAAATGGAAGCTACATTCAATATGCTCCTCAACCATAATAACTGGAAATTGGAGTTCGGCTAGCAAGTGCAAATCCTATCTTGAACAAATGGTCATTCGAGACGGAATTGAACCAGCAAGTGAAATTCATTGATAGAGATTAGGTATGTATGTATAGTTAAATCCATGATACCTCTAGGTATCTATTGTAAATTCTAATTTATATATAAATTGCAATTGTTCTACATAAATTGTAGATTGCGATATTTTTGAATGTATAGGAAGACGATTTTTGCAAATTAAATTCTAACCAAAAAACATTCTATTTTCTTGAAAACCCTATGACTTATAGCTTGCTTCGGTGTCCTATAGTTATAGTCTCATTCTTTAAATGGTTAAGACTTTTTATTGCTACATTATATGAATAGCGCATGTGACTAATTCTATTTATGTTAAAATATATGCTTTATGATTTCTTTAAAATATGCTGATTAGGCATATCTTCTCGATTGTGAAACTTTATTATGTTCTAATGTGATTTTTGGTAAGCTCCTGTTGAGTTAATAAAATAATCCTTCTTTTTGTAGCCTGCCTTATGTTGGCCTTTCTATTTTCCATAATATTTCCCCTGTACACACACAGACTTAAGGATGTACATTTTAAAGCTCCACCAAAACAGCATTCACCCAATATGCTTGCCAACTTCAAATGATTTATTGGTGCGCAAATAAACTCAATTCATTTTCGAAATTTCCAAACTCCCTATGAAATGACCTAATTCCATCGAGTAAATTTACTAAATATTTCAGGGATAAACTGCAAGCCTGAAAGTTAAACTTACTCTATGGTGCCACCACCACCATATACATATATTGGAATCAATTTCATTAATATTCAGCCATTTCAGGGAAATACCTTAGGCATTTTGGCTTAAAAAATTTAACTCAATTCTCTCTGGAGCCTGTATACACGTTTACCAATGGATCTTCATTTAGAATTCAAATGTTTGTGCTATCATCGTGTATGTAGGTATGTGTGTGTATATGAAAGTATGCCTACATAAATTTACTCTTCGATAAAACTTTATTATTCAACTTTAGTTGGGTAAGGAAATCTAACGAATTTAACTGTTATAAATTGAAGTTGATTCAATAAAAACATCATATTTTAGCTTAGTTAGTTTAGTTTAGTTAGTTAGTTCGTATGTAGATCTATTTGCACGTGCTATCACCATGAATGCGGATATTTGGTTGAACCCACAGGATCATTGGGGATATGATAGAGATTGTGTAAACTTAAGAAAAAAAATTTTTTTTTATGCAAGTTGGAGATATACTGGAAACGTGTTTTTTCAATTCCTTGAAAGAAAGGGTTTTGATTTTAAGTTTGTTTATATCGACTGTGTTTTATTGTTCCAAAACGTAAACTTTTTTGTCTCGTATCATGCACGCCATGACAGAAACAAAAACCTTTCCTAAGTAACATTGGAGGTTAAATTCGTAAAAGCATTCGGTTGGGACTTATGAGTAATTCCTCATAAGTTTAGAGGGTGAACAATGGGTGTTTCTATGGCTTACGTTCTAGAGATCCCGTAGGGGGCCTCAACTTCGGCTGAGTTTCCTATCATCGAGGGCCATTCGACCCTTTTTAGTTAAAAGTACTTATTCTAGATTTAAGGCAACTCTCCTTTGAGGTAAATTAGGAAGGAAATATTAGTTAATAATTCCTTAAATTAGTCCTTCAAAGTAATCTTAACTTTGTAACTAATTATTAGAGAAAACGAACTTAATAATTTCTTTTTAATTTACCTTATATAGGGATGAGGAAAAATAGGGTAATAAATTAGAAAAATTTCCTAAATTTGAGGCAAATTTGCTTATTTATACCTAAATTTTATTTGATTTTGACGTAAATATTACCTAAATAATTCCCTATTAGATTGTGTTCGCCTTTAAAGTCCGAATTACTAAAAAAGTTAACCTCAAAATAAATTGAACTAAATGGGCATGTTTAGCGAAATCCCTCAGAGTTGAAATTATATAATGTTCATTTACTTTTGTTCGGCTTCAGAAATGAACTACTGCTCTCATTGCAGCAAGATTACAAATGTTGCCCCTTTTTAGGACACATTTATATCGGAACCAATCACTGGTATATTATTTGGATCTTTTCTCAAATGCCTATTAAGGCTAAATTCCATAATTTAGGGTGAAATGCCTATTTTATGTCGAAATTGTATTTTTGGATAAAATTATCATTGTCCTTGAATCTTAGAATATATAGCAAACAGGAATGGTGATAAGCCATATTTCGCCAGATTTCGAATATTGTGCGAGGCATCTGCGGTAAAAATGTTCTTTTTCTAATTTATTTTGAAATAATTCATATATTGATTTTATATAATTATATCTTTGCTACAATTAGCAAAAAAGATAATTTACATATATCATTTAGTTATATTTGCAAGCACTGACCGAACACTTAATTTCTGTTTTTTTTTTATAATCGTTATGAAGATTTTTACAGGCACTAGTGGCACTAAAAAATTTTACTTTTGTTAAATTTCGCAAAAGAATTTTAAATTGAGTAAAACTGTTCAGAAAACAAAGCACATTTGACAATCAAGCTCCAGTTTTGACAATAGAGCTCCTCGTCATCTCACTTATTCCTATATATGCTGCCCTGCTCTTAAAAAATTACGCTCATGTACACTAATTGTACACGTTGCATCCATTTCTGTTTGCTATACAGGATGTCCCGTACGTGGTCTGGCACCCGAAGCCTATGGATAGGACCTGCTTAGACTAACGGTTTCCGAGATAATGGGACTTTAAAATATTTCGGTATGTTCACCCTGTAACTTCTGAACGTTATACCTCATGATGATGATTTAAACTTTGGTAGATAGATAATCGTTGGACCTTTCCAATGGGCTATACCCACAATGTAACACTTTCTGCGTTTTTTTTCAGTTTTTCTTAAGCATCTCCAGCGAAAATGGCTGAAAAAGGTCATTTCCAAAAGATAATTGCTTAGTTTCTGGCACTTATTGAACTTTTTCAGCCATTTTCGCTGGAGATGCTTAAGAAAATGTGCAAAAGACGCAGAAAGGGTTACATTTTGAGTACAGAGTGTGATAGATCATTTTAAAGCTAAGCCTTTTTGCTTTTTAAATTCGATATGAAAAATTGGTATTGTTGACGTGTTTTTTTGATAAAAATAGCAGTTAAGTAAAAAAAAAACGAGTAAAAATCCCGAAATTTAAATTTTGTTGAGACATCTTCTAAACGGAAATGGTGAGAGAAAAAAATTGTAGAGCGTTTAAAAGTTATGTAGCGCCTCAGTAATTCTTTTTTATTACTTGAAGATAATAACATATCTCCGAAGAATAACTTCCACATAAAAATCAATTATTCTAATTAGATTTCATTTTGAAAAAATATAAATTCAATGTATTATAAAATATTTATTTTTTCCAAATTTATATTTTTTTTAAGTGCTGCCATGAAAGTATGAAACTGGAAAATGGGAATGAGAAATTTTTATTTCATATAAATTCGCACGGAAATAATCGACTAAAAAAAATTGACTAATCGGTTATAAAAACATCGATTTTTTTTAGTCACTCGACTATTTTTCCCTATCTCTACTTGTGTCCGCAGACAAGGCTTGGGGGACATATAGCAGAGAAAAGCTAATCAGAGTTGAAAGGTTGAAAGAAAACTACATTCTATTCAATGTTTGCCTCAACGAGCTCGAAATCAGAGATTTTGGGCCGACAAAAGTTGTTATTTACATCTTCGATCTCCACACATGGGAGATTTAGTTGACAAAGGTTGAACAAAGTTTCAAAGAATCGTCATTTCAGCTAATGTTTGTCTCATCTAGTTGGAAACTAAAACATTTAACAGATAAGAATTTGAAAAAAATCGTGTTTTGTCTTTACAGTCTTAGTGAGTAGAGCCAATTTGATCAGACGTTGCCCCATATTGCAGATTTAATTAATTCCATTTAGCTCAGTCATTATAATAATTTATCATATCGACTGCCTCGAGCACCGCCGTAATGTCGGACTACTTTGGCTCCTTGATCGGATGGTCAATGTTTTAATGAAATATCTAGTCTGATTTCTTGTAGATTAATTCCTGCACACAATACTCGCACTGCAAGTCGCGCTCATCCTTTCACCCTTCAAAATATTTTCGGCCATATACACCAAAATTCCGTGAGGCTTTTTATCCCGAACAGTGCGAAACTTAATTTTTTTTAAGCCCATATGCATAATTTCAGCCCTCTAAGTGAACGTGTTCTCGAGTAATTGTAAGGACAGTCAGACAGACGGACAAACGGACATGGAAAACCCCAAAATAGCTTTTAATAAATATTATGCGTGGGTGTTCAATTCATTTTGTTCTACAAGCATAATTTTTATCCGCTACAATCGAAAAGGTAAACTTAGTAGTGTACCCTATGATTTCATCATGTAAGGTATAAAAAGGAATCGAATTGTAATCTGAATCATTATATAATGATGATGGGATTATCCATGCCTTGATGTAGTCATTGATGCGATACTTCAGACTCAAGAGAAATCAATTTTGGTTTCATTAATGCCATATCCAGCTGCCGTGCAATTTTAATCACAACAAAATTACGAAAGCTCGAGGTGTTTCCACAAAATTATTACCTTAAATGTTCCGATTAAAAGTTTTGGGTCGATGTACTGAGTTTATTGGCTTGAAGGAGTACACAAATTACCCTACCATGGTACAGATTCTCCGGAGGGTAAAAGTAAAAGTTAATTCTGTCTATACCTTACCCAAAAGGCAATCTCTTGTTGATACAACTATAATGGACCGTAAGGTCCTGGGCGGTGGTCGTAAAGTTTATTTCATCCACATTAGGCCGCAACTTCATCTACCACTCCATGAACTTTTATATATTTTGCAAATTTGAAACAAAATTGCTCTGCCCCAACATTGTCGAACAATTCCAGCTACCATCTTTTTTGCACACGTACTTTTATTTTATTTTTTTTTCGCTTCAATGAAACATTTTGTGCGCATTCCTTTAAGAGAGACTGCTGTACTTGTGTGGTGGGAATGGCCACTTAGGGATATCTTAGCAGACCTTTATTAGCAACAATTGGATTAATCACTAATAGCTTCAGGCTTTGAAAATTTCACAATAGGGAATTTAACTGCGCTTTATTTATTGGCACCGCCTGAATAAGCCTGACCCTTTTCTCTCTACCGGTTTTCCATTTTTACATTGTCCTATCCATTATTATTTTCGCACCAAAAGGTTCCAGCCCTTGTTTGCCGCAGTAAAGGTGGAACCTTATTCCTTTTTTGTTTGTTTTTTTTTTTTGTACGCATCACTGGTAAAGAACTTATTGTAAAAAGCTGAGAAACTCCTGTAATCCTCCCCCAAACTTAGCCATTGTTTGGTGTGAAAAAGTACATTTTCAACTGAACTTTATTCGTCGACGTCATTGTTCTGACGTAATCCCAAGTCTATTTATGAGACAAACTTATTTACTGTAAGCACACTTGATTAGTCTTTGTAGTTGTATAGAAGTTTTGGAGCTATCGCGATACTCTTTAGTATACATTCTGTACGTAATGTATGTTTGTACGTGCACACGATGGGTAGATGAACAAGAGCATGTGTCCTTTTAAGCATTCGGGAGCATTACCCGAGGATGTATCACAACACCAGGAATATATATATGTACTACATACATATTATGCCCCTTACACATGGCAATAATAAAATCAAAATATGCTAACAGCCTTTGTAGGTGGCCTTCAAGAACGGGGCACCTCATGAATATTTCAGATGGAACCATTTTTACGGAATCATTGTGACTACTCAGTTTCGTCATTAGGGAATATATGTGGCGCAATGAAATCAAATGAAATTGTGGAAATATCGTAATCCGTTCTTAATGCATTAATTCCGGTGATATACATTCTGTTTTCGGTCCTCTGGTTACAAAGAGCTGCTATTTCTTGGACAAGGATTACAAGGGAACGTTTTCCCGACGAGAGTGCTAAAATTATGGTAATTGGGGAGAGATAGATGTTGGTTGGGTGAACCGAGCGTGATAATGCATAGAAGTTCGTCTGCAAATTATGCTTATGTGGCATGTTTTTGAATATTGTTTTTTATCTATTTATATTTATAATAACTAATATACTATCAGTTTATTTAATTGCTTATAAAGAGGAAAATTACGATATTTATAATAATCAAGTAAGTAAGGCTCACACCTATTTTCCAGCAGCATCATATAAAATATGTACCTATGTACTCTAGGGGAGCATTTTAAAGCTTTCACCGTGAGCAGGAACGCCAAATGAAAAAAACATCTATGACAACATGGATCCACCTTTCCTTATAAGCGACAGATGGCAGCCCTGCCAATCGCATAGGCATACTGAACAAAATCGATTCACGAAACTGAAACAGTGCTTCGTTATGAACTGCTAACATGGTAACAAGTATTGGCAGAAATGAACTAGGACCAGATTTGGAAAATGGAACATAAGAACGCTTAGAGAAACTTCATATTTAGTCAAAGCTGAGAAAGAAAGGAAGAGATGCCAATAAAAAATTCTTGGAATCAACGAAATGAGATAACCTAAAACGATACCTGCGTGTACAGAAATGATCAAGAACGGTATTCGCAACCGATGCAATAACGGAAAGCGACTCATAGCAGTAAGTAATGAGCATAAAGTGATAATTAATGGAACTCTCTTCCCGCACTAGAATACTCAAAAGTACCTACCATATAATATCCAGATGACTATCCGAAGAACCAGATTGATTACCTAAGTCGCAAATGGATGAGGTTCGCAGATATTTACAGTGACCATATACTTCTTACTGTAGATATACGGCTAAGACCAGTTTTGTTTTCATAACTGCAAAGGCATAACTAATGAACAATCTGTAAAAATTGTAAATTGGGAACTCCATGGGTTGACGTTTCATAATTATTTTAGCTGAGTTCTTAAGTTACTTGATCTCCAGCTATTAAAAAAAAACCAAAATCGCCACATGTCCAATCAAGGTTTTTTTTCAAGGATAATGGAGAATCCTTATTATCGTGTGACGTCGCTTCCTCGATCGCCAATACTTTTGGTCAGTAGCACAACGTCGAAAATTGACTGTATGTAGCTTGAGTAGAGTAAAGGGTCCAAAATGACAACGAATGGTTTGAATTCAATTACCTGCTTTTATTGCTTACATCCCCATTATAAGTGTAAAATGTTTAAATTTTAGTGTAAATATTTATACTGCCTAAGTTCAGTTCAGCGGTATGACCGGAGGGCTTTCCGTTGCATTCGTACTGACTAGTGGATTCGGTTGCTCACGTACTACCACTAGCTCTCCGTTTTTCACATACTGGCGATAGGATGGCTTTGCTGTTGCATACGTTGCCAGGTTAGAATGTTTGTATAGGACGCTCAGGTCGGAGTTTGAAGGTGCTAGTGAATCCCTGTTGTCTTACTAATAGTATTATTACGTACAATAGAAATGGAAAAAGAGACATCTATGGGAAATGGATACATCGCGTAAAATAAGTAATTAAGTACGGACATAAACATTTCTGAAAATCGCAATACAGAAAAGGACAAGTGACATCTATAAGTATGGAAATAAGCAACTTTGGGCTCGGAGATTCGATGCTTCTAGAATAGAATTTGCGGGAAAGTTCTAGGACAATTTGTAGAGTATAAATACGGCGCTACTCATATCTAGGAGGCGAGTCTTATTTCAGACAGCGAAGTGAACGAAGTAAACTATTTGGATTGTAATTATTAGAAGTACAGACTAGCGATAAAGAGTTGATTTGATAATTGTTTCAATTTGTGAAAGTAAACAGTAAAGTTAAATAAAGAAAGAACTTTTGAACTATATCTGAAATAATGTGTTCCAAATAACGAACTAAGGCCACGCTCGTAACAGTATTAAATTAAAAAGTAATTATGAATTAAAAGCGACGGAAAATTTCCTATAAAAAAACCTCACACATAGCTCTACAAAGAACTCTCTATATACGGATTCGTTACACTCAAATATCCTTTTTGCACACCAATTGAACGAAGATATTTTTCCTAGTAAGTCTAGAATATATCTTTTTCAAAACCGTATAACCGAAGATATGAACTTTTGAAGTTAGGTCAAAAGGTCAAAATTAGCCTTTTTTACGGTTTTCAAAAAGCTGAACCTTCCGCAATAAGCGGGATTTTTGCAAAATATTTATATCATATTAATTTTTTATATAAGCCACTGAGCTGATCAATTTTCAAATAGTAATGTCGCTTCAAAGTTGATCGAGGCATCGTAGCATGGCTATGTTATGAATTTTCTGATCATTATAGTAGGTTTTCTTCATCACATTCCCATCCCTGATGATTAGTGGTCCGTCTATAGTTTTTCTTTTGCTAATTTTGAGATAGGAGACAAAAGACATCAAGCAAGGAGTCTAAGGCACACATTAATTAAATGAATAAGAAATTATTTATCACACAAAAAAATATATATATAAAAATGTCCGTTTATTATGCCCGAAGCACTTTTAGCTTTCGGTGATAGTTTACAAAGTAGTTTAAGTGGTAATGCTTTGTCCCAGTCCGGTTTTACTCCAATTCCCGGTTTGGTACTAATTTAATTTATGATTTTAAATGTCTCACACATTTTTAATGGAACACTCTAAGCATTCCATTTTTGTAATAGAAAAATTTAATACTCATTTTTCGAAAATAATAGGCGACTCAGAGGTCATCCGTATGTCAAGGGGCTAGGTCAGGTTAGCCAATTAATCAACCATCTCTTTGCATTGGATATCTTTATGGTTAGGCACACACCATAAGGTCATATTGTGCCGGGTAGTTAATTCCTCAAGGCTGGTATTGATTAACCAATTTCGATGTTACCAGCACCACAGCATCCATCGCCTTAATACCTGATTTGCTGTCAATGTATATGCAAATGTGCTGTACGGACGAATAGATACCAATAGTGCCGCCTAGTAAATCGTTGTAAGTTCTCCTAAAAAGATACTATATTTGTCTGGCAGTTTATACTGCCGGAGACAGACTTGCTGTATCAATATTGCAGTCTGCATTAAACCGCAGGTGTGTCTCTATTTACTGAAAAAAACCTCGGTATACACTCGGAATACATTCAGTAAAACTGCGAAATATTTATACAGAGTTTATCTCAATATGACCCTAGTTAGAAACCATCAATCATTTAATACACGAACCTTTTGGAGTGGATTTTTATATTGCAATGTTGGGTGCAACTTTAATCTTTTCACACTTGTCAAGTTGAAGTGAGAAATGTATTTAAATAGACAAGTAATCTCACAATATTTGCTCGCATTTTGCTCGTATGCCAAACTTTCTCAAGCCAAATGACAAAGCAAATAAAAAAACCAAATGTCAGCTCTCTAATTAATTCTTCAGTATCGTAAACCGCAAGTGTGTCTCTAAAATTATATGTTTCAATATGAGATAATAACAATATAAATATTTCAGATAGACTTGCAGTGTCGGTCTCTGATATAAGACTATAGCCATTGGCAGTCTCTGGACTACACTCCAGTCTCTGTGACAGCACTCGTCTTGGATTTATCCGTATGTTGGATATTACCACCATCTTCACCTTTCACTCCTGGTGGACATCATTCCATTGATACACCCACCAAAAGATAGAGAAGGTATTTGGTAGTTTGTTTCTTCCCTGAAATCACTACAGTATATCTTCTGAAGTATATTCGAATGCCTAAAACCTCTCTCCATCCAACAACCCTGCCGCTCCAAGCCTGGTAGCGCTGATTGCTGCTACACCAGACCGTGGAGTCGTAGCAGAGGATCGGCCGAAATGTGGCTATGTACATCCATCATACCACCCTGAGTTTCAATCCCCAGTTGTCACAAAAATTTTCTTGCACGTGTGGAAGCCTTCCAGCTTCGTTGAAGAGAGTAAGACTCTGGGAATAACAGCTAGAAATCATAGAGTGAATTCTCACGAATAAAAAGAATGCAATACTTCATATGAGCGTGGTCAAGCTCAATTCGCCGCAGATAGTGCGAATGAAAACGAACAGTTTGGCTACCGATGAACGAATGCAACAAGTTGATTTCGAATTATTCACGCGAGTACAAGCAGTTAAAATGTATATAGTTAGGTTGATTTCGCAAGTACAACAGAGGCGTATCTTGGGGATATGAGATTAGACAATATAGTTTCTTTCTTCATTTAATTTTCTAGTCAGAAAAGGCTTCAAATAAACTTTCCATGAAAATAGAGCCAATTTTTTTTCATTTATAAGAAAATGTCAGCCAATTCACATTATGACATTACTTTTGCCCCACTTTGTACAATGCAGAATAACACCGGTAAGGTCGTTGATGAAGATGATAAAAAGTAAGGGTCTATTCTAGCCCTGGGGCATGCCACTAAATACTGGCAGGAAATCAGAAACTATACCATGACAATAAAACTGTTACTGGCGTCCTGTGAGTAAAGGTTGTGATGCATATATATATATTCATAACATTCAATGTTATGACAGATCTGATTGTGCATTAATTTTTCTAGCCGTTTAGAAAAGCAGGAAAGTGTTGAAATAGGATGTTATTCGTAGGTACCTATTCTTTTAAGAACTGAAACGATTTAATTAGTGAAGGTAGACACGATGATTCAAAAATCCTCCCAGCACTTTGCTTGCCATACTCATCAACTTCAATAAACAGATCAACTGAGAATTAGTATCTATAATATGCTTCCAGACTTCACAGGACACTTAATTTCATCATGCTTTCTGTCAAGGAATCCCACATAGTTGGGGAACGCTTTGCCTGAGTTGGCGGTTACGCATGTATACTAGCCAATGTCGTTCACATTTCTTAGAATATTTGTAAAACGTTTTCTTGGTTTTAGTTCACTCCATAACCGTCTTATATAACTGAAGTTTTGAACAGAAGTAATTGTTCGAGGAAAGATAATGCCACAGTTCGATTACTTTATTAAATCTTTTGTGAAATCTGCTTAGCGAAAATTAACGTGGAACTGAAGCCATCTGTTGGACCATACAAATTAGCGCGAACAAAAGCGAATAAAAACAGCGTAAGCTAGCATCACCTCGCGCTGTAATTTCTAGTTGATCTTTCTACCGATATGACCGCATCCTTACACTCATGTCGAGATATGAAGATTCTACACTAACCCGGGAATTACGCGAGAAAATACAGCAGCCTGCATGCAAACCTACTATTCAACGCCTTTTTAAATTTTACAGCAGAAGGCAGTTCGCTTGATGTCTTGTAATGTAAATGATCCCAGAAACACTCATTTAGTAGTACAAGTTTATTAATTTAAAAAGCTCCGCTCTCGTGTACCTCTTTTTTGCCATCTTGAAAACTGTATAATGTCAAAATATTATTACCTTAGCTGCCATATGATTTTTCATTATGCCTGTTCGCTGAAAGCTTATCTGCCTAAATGGCAGTTTAGATTACATGTGCAAGTAATGTGGCAGTACAGCCTGCATGAAAGCTGTACTTTCTTCTGTAATCACTTGGTAAAGTTCGGCAGAAACTGAAACTATCTCAATGCATAGTAGCTAAGGACTCCCACCCCACTACTTGCAAGTTTGGAAAATTTTCTGTGTGATATTTGCCAAACTTATGCCGAACAGTCAGTATTCTCTTCTTTCCTCCTACACAATTTTGTGCTCAATTTCTCAAGATTCATCACATGCCACTTGGTTGATCATTTTAGATTGAATCATCCTGTAGACATCTAGAATATCCACAATTATTAGGATTTGATAAATAATTTTAATTCACTTTGAGTAGGCTTCAAGTAAATTCAAGTAAATTTGTTACCAAGTAATATGAAACCAATAGACACATTCATCTACCTGCGAAAGAAAACATATTTAATTCAAAGATGAAAGGACCTTTTATAAGCCTGCAGGTAACAGTTCCCGTGGATACATGAAGTTACCTAATTAAATTTTGGAATTATTTGGAAAAACAAGAAAGCCTTCTGGCAAGCGATTACCTAGTCTCCATGACTATGAAGATATTCCCCATACTTCTTGATTTCATTTGAAATTTATATAGCAATGTACATTTGTATGTACATACGTATGTGGCTAAAATATGTATGTATGTATATAAAAAAATTATGTCCTTCGATAATACGTAACAAAATAACACGTATATTACATAAAATATTAATAAAACTCAGCGTGTGCATGGTATCATATTATCTGCCTATCGTCCTTTTGGTTGGTGGGATGGTCCTCAAAACAGATCGGATATCATCATTTCATTTGATTGGAACACAACCATCCATGTGATGAGGATATGCGGCGAAATTCCATCACATCAAAATTTCGATTAAATCGTCCTCAAAAACGTAGGTTGTATTACAATGATTTCAGATCATTTATTTTCTGAAACTGTATCGTAGTGGGTGGTGGCGCACAGAGTGTTTCTACATACATACATGTACAGTACATACATATTCGATAAATCTTCAAGACGCCAACGTTATAAGCATTAAGTGAGCAATTCTATCGGCAGTGGGTAAGTCACCTTCATATCAGACTCCAGTTCATGCATTCAAGACAATTAATTATGTTGTAATTCCATTAAACCGTAAGCATTCTCTTAGCAGCTGAAATTACATACTTTTTGCTTAAGTTGTCTCCTATAGAATTATTATTGGGCAGCTTATAGCTTCAGCCAATGGGCGGAGAAGGAAACGACGACGACAAACTCTTCTTAATGCTTAAAGAAGCAAAGAAGATATCATCCTTTTACTATCGACCGACTGGGTTACCAATGAATATGGTGTGGGTGTATGTCAGGCTACCAAGAAATAATAGATCTAAATAAGGACGATTCGAAGAAGTTGGCTGAAAATACTTACTCCTTGCTTCTTGGTTACTAGGCATCTTATATCAACCTAAAGCAGTTGACCGACTCTTACACGTTCAATTAAATTACTTAAATCCTTCTATGTAGTAGATACCTAAATGCATCTGGGCTGGAATTTAGACAACGTTAATGTGTTTGTAGTAAACATGTAACATGCCGTCAAATGAGTGAACATATCAAACACCCAATGAACTGGAGAGGGATGCCCAAAAGGCCATCAGATAAGGACATATATCACCTTGAAACATTTCGCCACGAGCTACATTGCTTAAGAAGAAAATTTCGGCTGAAGGTGAATTGAGGTTTAATTTTCGTTGAAAGGTCGTTTCAATTCAATTTCGTCTAAGAGCAGAAGAATTTTGTTTTTTAGGGTTATTGCAGCCAACAAATTAGGCAAAAAGGGCGTGTGCTATATGAACGGTTTGCTGATTTTAACAATTTCAGAGTAATATGGCCGGATAAAATTTGTTGGGACTCAATTTTTGAATGTATCTTCTTTGGTATACTGTATACTTACTTATGAGTGTTTTTTGTTTTTTTTTGAAATAAAGTTTTCATTAAAAATGTTAATTTCAATTTGATATCAACCGAAATCATTGATAAAATCAATAATAACACTTACCCCATCAGGGACGAATCTTGGTGAAGCATGGGGAGAACAGAAATCTTGCAGCACGTCCTGTAGCTTTCGAGTAGAATCTGTAAATATAAGTGAGAAACGGGTTATTTGTTGCCGGAACGTGCTTCTGCAAATAAGTGAGATACTCTGATATAAAATTAACATGCACTTAATTAGCAATTGTATAAGGGCGCATAATGGAATTTGTTGATTTTACGCAGTAAAATTTTAATTAAAATTGATCGGATTTGTTAACGGATCAAGGGCATTTCATCACAGTGAAAATTCTATTCTATACGGAAACAAGAGTATTTGTACAGGCAGACAAAATATATATTTTATGTATTTTGCATAGCCTCAATATTGTTGCTGTTTATTGGGTAGGGGAGGGGAGTAATACCCGGGGCTACTTTTAAAGGATCATTGTATTAGTCTGACACTCCATTAAATAGTTCCTTGCGTTCGCCCTAGCTTTCCATATATTGTCATTTTAAATTAAATATAACCTTACACGTTGGAATGTAATTGCTTGAAGATCTGAGGAATATTCGAAGGAACTTTCTATAGACCAGTAGGCGCCAACTAATAACGGTTAGAGTTTTAGTTTTAGTTTAATTTTAATTTGTTGTTGCATATTTTGCATTATTAAAACTTTTATCAAAAAGAAAAAATCAGTTCGCATTTTTATATTGTTACAAAGAACTTGGCTGGGTTGGTTGGTTGGTATATATCAAATAGAATCATATTCTTTATATGTAATCTCAATTCATATACATATACTAAAAGTTAATGCGGTAAAAACATGAAAATAATTTTGTTCAGTGGACTTTCACAAAAATGGTCCAATTTTTATGAAATTTCGTAATTCAATTGAAAATCTATGGCAGCGTGAAATTCAAATTCAAAAATACCGATTATGATGGTTAAAGTTGTGCATATTCGAATTGGAATAACTTGATTTTGAATTGCTCGATTCTTAAATATTGAACTTTTTTGAAAGCTCTTCTTATTCTTTAACTGTGTTTTTAGTCTCAATTCATTTAGGTTATTATGTGGGGAAGAAAGGGTAAAGCACCGGCTGGCTATTCAATATTGACCATAACTCGAGTAATTCAAATGGGAGGCGAATGAAATTTTGATTAGTTATAGATCTTTCGATGGTATATCTTTCGGTTATTGAACATATTCAAAATTCGTAACAGAATTCGAAATTGACGCAGTTGAATTGTCCAAATTTTCATTTTATATTACTCGGCCATTTAAAGGCCTAGCGTAATGGTTCGTGTGTTATTGGAAAGCTTATGGGCTATAAAAAAGCTTATGTGGCTATAAAATATCAAAAATTTATTCTCGAAAGGGGGAGAAATTGTGGTTTCTTTTAGTCTCAAAAAATCGATGTAGTTTCCGTAGTTTATTTCGCAGGGCAGTTTAGAATTTGCCATGGGCTGAAATTTTCTTTTTGTATTTCAAAACTTTTCATACCAAGTTTATGATTTTCGAAAATAATAAGGGTCACTTACCCGGCCCATTACAGCTGATATTCTAATTTCGGTAGGTCATGTGAGATATCGTTGGAAGGAGGAAGGTTTGAAATTTAGGAATGTAGAATTTCACCCTCCCTCCGCCCATTTGTTATTGTGAGGCGGTGAAATCCGAATTCAAATTTAGAAGAGGTGAAGCTGGGGAGGGGGTGTCCTAAAAGAATTTGCGGTTTGTCAAATAAAAGATCACTTCGGGAACTATCGATAGGTGTACTAATATCTTTTATGGGTGCTGCCGCGTCGATTTGGGAGGGTATTCAATTTATATCTAAGTTTGCTTTTGTCAGACTAGAAGACCTGGGACTTCTGTCAGTTGGCTCCTTTTTTCGCTGAAGCCGCTGAATAGAATGAAATAAACCAAATCACGATCAAAAGGCTATACCTTCTTGGTTGTAAGAAGATATGTCTAATCCAAATCGGGATTGTTTTCGGGTAACGGTGAATAAGAGAAGTTCACTCTTTGAATCTGACCTAGAATCCTCTCTGGAGCGATGGCGGCGTCACGGATCGAAAAATCAAATTCGAATTTGTGTTTAGTTCGATAAGACGATTAAAATTATAAAAAAAAATTAAAGTTGGTGATTTTGGGGTGAGGAGTTGCTACCCCACCGCTGAGCTTTAACAAATGCCGTAATTTTTTTTAATCCGGTATACCTCATGGACTATTTTTTCACCCACTATAACTTGAATACATTTTACCTGACAGTTTATCGCTTGCTGCATCATAACGGATCATTCTAGAGAAAAAACTTTTAATTAAAATTAAAGGTAAAAAAATTCTCTATCAATTAAAATATTTTTATTTTTATTTTGCATCATTTTCTCGCTGCAATTTTACTTCAAGTTCAAAGTTTTTCCTCATCCCATACACTTCATTACTACATTTGAGTTATATTTTGGAATTTTTTTCGACCATAGGCATTAGTGTTCGATAATGAAACTTTTTCATTTCTCTTTTTTAAATTTTTCCGACCCACCGTTATTCCGCAAACGTAAATTTAAAATTTTACATGGAGCGGAAAACTTTTTTCATATCAGTGGATAAAATGTAAATGCGATTTAATCCTACACACAAGGTTTTACGTGCATAATTACCATTTTTATAGTCTCTTGTGTGGTGGCAGACGACCAACCGGTCAAAAGACGCCATACAAAACCGGCATTTCCTTTTTAAAAAGCCAAAAAGTTCATATATTTTAGGTGATATCTCAGTTATTTAGAATCGGATCTTCACAATTCTTTTCTGATATGATAGCTACTCCGGAAATTTTGAGGATATTTTCAAGTTTTTACGGGGGCGGGGAGGGGTGCTTCGGATCCATTTAATCATCCTGTTACGTAAATAACAAATTTCATTCAACGATTGCTCAAAGAAATATTATTAAAGGGGGGATTTTAATTAATATATTAAATGTGCTTTACTCAAAGAAAGCATATCCAAAATTTGAGCCAAATCAGTGCTTATTGAAGCATTCCAGCTGAATTTCCCCGAATTTTACTGAAAATCGTAAATTGCATTACATTTAACGAAATGTTGCGGATGTATTTCACAATAATTTTTAAGCAACTTTATTTTCTAATAAAACTGTCTCTCATCTTCACAAGACCAGAAATCATTAATTCAATTAGTTTAATAGATCTTTCCAAGATTACATTGCGAGGTTCGCTAAATTACTTTCAACTTAATTAACTACATACAACCAACCAAATTAACAAGGATTTTCAAAATTGTTTTTGCTAAATTCATTGTGATATTTTTATGAATTTTTGAAGCTATTACGAGGTTTGTTTGGCACCGGGTTACATAGTTAGAACCCACCACCATATATTAATATAAACAAGAATTAAATAATTGTTTTGCGTAGGGAGGGGGGAAAGTATTTATGTTATATGCTACCATCTATGCAGAATATTTCTACAAAATTTTATAGAAATCGGTTGAATAATTCAATTTCAAAACGTTATTCTCTTATACCACTACCAAAATCATTTCCTGGTTTCGGGTGTTCTGAGGGAACTGTGGTAAACACATAATATGACACACTATGACACACACACACACAAGTTGTTTAGTTTTTATGAATGTTAAACTACTATGTCGAGGACACATAAGAAGACAACTTTGAAAGGGATTTTTTTCTGAAAATGCTATTAAAGTAGCAGTATTGTTTGAAAAACATTAGGGATTCAGTAAAGAGCTGTTATTTATCAAGTGCTATGCTCCATCGATATGCAAAGAAAGAAGAGGCTGGCACTATACTTAGTACGTTATCGCCCTGGCTATGCACAGTAGGGAGGTGGAGATAAAAACGGCAATTTTCGGAACTTTTAAAAGATAGTAATTAATTACAAACCCCTATTTGTCCTAAAAATTATTCTTTTCACTAAACCTCGATCAGATTCTTATTACCGAATCTAAAATGATTTCCGTGGCTTACTACGTTTCATCAGTCAGTACATTACTTGGAACCCCATCTCCCTGCTAAATTTTTTAATATTTAGGCAATTTTTCATTTAAGAAAAATCTCAAGTTATTATTCTCAGTTGTTTATGAATAATTAACAAAATTAAATTGCAGAGTTCGCTAAATTACTTTCTAAGTAAGGGGTTTCATGGGTCTCGAAGGTGAGAAAAAAGCATTTTTTTTATATCTTTATCGAATAGTACAACATGTCTATAGTATTTTCCCATAGTTTCAAGCCAATTGTTTCTCTCATTTGTTAAGGGTTACCTATTTTAAATATTTTATTTTAATATGCTCTGGACATTGCAGATGCAGCAGGATCTGTGTTTTATGGAGTTGGAATCAATGATTCTATGTAAGTTAAAAAAAAAATATTTCTTTCGTTATTCCTACTTAAAACTTTCTAAAATCACGATTTTTGAACTCGGTGGCCACGATTTCTCAAAAACTAATGCACCAATTTTATTGAAATTTTGCACACTTCTTCAATATAGGATTGACTCAATGAAGGGTTTTTTTCGATTATATTATATTTAATTTTACAAGATTATACGTAGTGTAAATTGTACCAAAAACTGTACTTTTTTGCATACAGCTCTGTAAAAAATTCAATTTAAGAGTGTTTTAAAATCCTTCGTTCAGTCACGAGCAATACTTATCTACTAACAGATTTGAGATAAGGCTATCATGAGTTATCCTGACCATCACAAGGACACTTTTTTTTGTGCGGTCTCCGGAAACTAGGTCCCACCGGCTGAATTTTCGAAAAAATTTTAATGAAAATTTTATAAAATATTCATTCAGCTATTCATTAAATGTTTCTCTTTTATATGCTTACAATTTTGAATAAAATAATTTATTTATTACGTAAAAAAAAAAAAAAAAGATTATGTTTTTCTTTTACCCTTCGAAACCAATGCAACCCCTTAAGTTTCTGCATATATACATAAGTGTGCTTGTAAAATAGTTGGTATGGTAAATTAAAGGAAAATTAAAAGAAAATAAAGAGTAAAAAATGGAAAACACAACAATATTGGGATTGCTAATTAAAGGGAAATTTTATTAAAAAGAAATGAAAGTATACGTACGACGAAAGTTTTTACAAGAATAAAAATCAATATGCAAAAATACAATAATAGCAAAGTTAAACAAACATGAGCATAAACACTGTTGTCAGCGATATGTTGCTTTCGCTTTGTCGTTCCCTGGTCGATGACCGCGGTCATGAGCTCGCTTTACTGATGCTGCAAAGGCCCAGATGGCAACCTAGGTCAAGTTTACAATGTTTCACAACAGTGCTATTGAATAACCACCACCTTTTATCTCGGGCAAGTAAAGTGGGGTCTGAACCCCAAAAAGACCTAATGGATCTTCCAGGTGGCATGTATAGACACCACTGGCGCCCTAACATCGTGTTCTCAACGAGCAATTGAAGCCATTCTTGGCTTACAGCCACTCTAACTCTTTATTAAGAGTGAAGCAGCGGCTAGTATGTTCCGAAAGGAAAGGCCAGTAGATCACACTTCCTTCAGTGTGGGTCATCTCAATATCTTCAAGTCAACATTTGCGATCTAGATGCTGCAACGGGTAGGTACTATGGCCAAAAGACTTTCCTTTGAAAGAGATTACCAGGTAACCATTAATGAAAGAAGCCAGATGCTACACGGAAGGCTCCAGTTCCCGCAACGGGCCCAAGCCTGGTATACTGAGGGATCCCGAAAGGATGGCAAAACTGGCGCCTAGGTGGTTGGGCCAGAATAGAACTATCCATTCCGTTTGGTGTCTCACCTTGCATTTTTCAGGCGGAAGTACATATATGCTATATAGGTTGGTGCTCAACAAATTCTTTGAGTCGAAACTAGTTTAGAGCTACTACTCGAAACTCCAACTACTTTCTAGGGCCAAGAAGTAACCTTGGTTTAGGTTTCGGGACACCAAGGAGTGGACGGTAATGAAAAAGCGGACGAGCTGGCTAAAACTGGAGCTGAATATCCATATATTTGGCCTACCAAAACGCCACTTTAGGGGAGGGGGGAACTGTTTAAGTGCCCCACGGTATGAAGTAGGCGAAGAAATTCTTCCTTTCCAAACGCGCCAACTTGTTCGACTTAGCAGACAGTTGCTGAGACTGTTTGCTAACGCAGTCACTGGTCATGGCCCCTTCCGTAACTTTTTGAAAAAGATAGGCAAATCCGACAATGAACTGTGTCGACTGTGCGAAGAGGGAGATGAAATCTCGATGCGTGTTATTTGTGAGTGCGCAACGCTTGCAGATCTAATGCTGCAAATCACTGGAAGAATACTTATCTCTCAAAATAAAGTTTCCAACTAACCCCAACAGCAATAATCGAGCTCGTCAAAAGAGTCGATTTGGTAAAACCACCTTAGGGGAAGGCAAAATAGTTCAAGTATGGTCACGGTGTCCGCATGGCCCTACTCTTAACATTAACATTAACATCTCGGCCAAATTTCAACTTGTTCCAATGGAGCCGAACACTATCGCAATTTTTTGTGCATAGTTAGATAAGGCTTCTAGCTTCAAAATGAAATAAAAAAAAAAGTGGTACAAGCCTTCACTAGTGAATAATACTATTTTTTTTTAAAGAAATGCTATTATTAACAACACAATTGTTTTGTTTGGTGCTGCTATATATTTTTATAAAATAAAAAAAGCATTAACCTTCATTTGAATTAGAAAAATCGGTTAGTCCATTCTCGAGATATGAATTTTTGAAAATGACGTTTCATCATAAAATCACGAAATTTCCAACCACTCGTGAGGGGAGGGGGGTACCAGAGGGAAACAAAAAAAATATGGGTGGGCTTTTTGGTATTCCCTACAAACTATGAAAGTTTCATCCAAATTGGAGATGGTCCGGTGCGATAGTACTGCGTCGCAAGATTAAGCGAAACATGAATTCGAGCGCTGAATCACAGTGAAAAACTTGAATATCGGCGCCGCCGCCCGGCGTGAAAGTGTTAAATATATGCTCAAAGCTCTGTATTTCGTATCCTTTTTTTGTTTAAGTTATTTTTTTTATATGTGTTATTAAGCCAAGCTCAGCAAAGCACAACATGATAGGAAGGAGGTTAGGAAAGATTAAAATACATGAGAGGAGTGGCTGAGGTGCCGATGTATGTCACCTTTAAATTTTCGCAGATTTTAGAACCGATGAAAGGTAGAATATGGTAAACTGTTCAACATTCGCACAGTTCGCAATAAAAAAAGTATCACGGAATTTTAATGTACGGTAGACAATATTTTGAAGGGTGACACGATGAACGTGTATAGCAATGCAAGTAGGTATTGTGTGGAAGATAGATAGATAGATATTTCATCAGAATATTGACCGTGCATAAAGGAGCGAAAAGTATCCGACATTGCGCGGATGTTTGACTAAGATTCCATCATGTATGTATCTTCATAAAAAAC